>OW284511.1:101263163-103663163 GCA_935413205.1 Polydrusus cervinus
GTTATATTATTGTGGCGTCATCAAGTCGGTATAGAAACAAGGTACATGACCTAAGTCCATTGTCTCCCTAAAGTGGGAAAAATCGCTGACTTGATGAAACTACACATCGCGCTAGAAAAATATCGGACGGCACTAGTGTTCCGGTCGGTGAGAGATCCACGTCGAAATTAGTGAAATTTGGTTGGTCCCCCAGACGTCAGAGATGAGCATAAAATTTATGTAAGTATCATTTTATTGTCAACTGTGTAAAGGTCTAAATCCAAGTTTATTATTTGATTTTCTTGTAAGCCCTTCAGGAATTTATTATTTTATATTTTCAATAAATTTGTTTTCAAAACCGCTTTGTTTTTCTGATAGTCGCCAAGGTCCCGTGCTACCTTACGTCCCTCGTCACACCCCTAAAATCTGGGCGTGACATATGGTGGAGGTACGCCGGTTCTCTTTTTTACGTGCCGGTCCTCTTTTTTTTCACAAAATTTTAATTTTTTTAACCATATATATTGATATATAATGGAGGCGCTCGGTCCTTTTTTTTAAGAAATTGTATTTTCTTTTTTAACCATTGCCATATGGTAATCGCGCCGGTCTTCTTTTTTTACGAAATTTTACTTCTTTTTTAATCATCGACATAGAGTGGAGGTGTTACGAAATTTTATCTGCCTTTTTAACCATTGAAAGATAGAGGCGCAGCACTCCTTATCTTTAAAAAATAAATTCATTTTTCTTTTGTTAAAATTCTGCGACAAACACAATTTTTTTTCTATACGTTAACGTCAATTTTTTTTTCAAAATTCTAGTAAATGTACTTTTATACAATAAGCAAGGACCTTACACTATTATTAAACATAATATAAGAGCATAACAAGGATTTAGGCCTTTCAAATATTTATTTGTGGTGAAGATTTAGGTTTTTTTTTCAGGGAAATATTTATTTACTTATTGTTTACTTATTGTTTTGCATATTTATCCACTGATTTATACTTTGAATTTTGTTGCGTAATAACATAAATATATATGATAACCTTTAAAACAATTTTCTACTATAAATGAGCGGTGACGATAGGGTAACAAGAAGCAAGGCCAAAGATTTAAAATTAAATACAGCGGCTGCAAAATTGGTTTCAAACTTTCGGCCAACGCACAGAAGTACCGAAATCAATCCGTTTAGAGCGAATACAAGCTTAAGCAGAAGTCCTTCGCGTTCGGCCTCACCCTCAGTAGGGAACGTATTCACATTTGAATTACCGTATAATAAATCTAAGACAGAAGTAGACCTAGACATCGAGAAGTTACAATTACCAACAACAAGACAAGACAAAAACCCCGACCACCCATTATCCGTTATCCATCAAACCGACCTAACCCCACTTCTTCTACCATCACCCCTTAACGGCCCAGACGACAAAACTCCAGTACAGACGGACACCGTCAAAACTAAAAACAAACAAATACAGGCTCAGACAGGGACAGTAACGAGTGTAACTGACGTACATACAAATATATATAACCCACGACAAGGTAATTCAAATCTAAATACAATGGCCAATACGACAATTGAGAACGCATTCGCAGAAGCAAAAAATCCCGCCACCCCAAAATTTATATCGCCACCCACATTTGACCCTAGCCTGGACTCCCCAGTAACTTTCCTATCAAAATATGAAAAGATCGCAAATTGCAATGGCTGGAGCGACTCATTTAAAATCGCATATTTAGGAAACTTCCTGGAGGGCCCCGCAAGCTATTGGTACGCGGAATATACGGGAAAACGGCAAAACAAAGATAACGATTGGCTCAAAATAAAAAAGGACCTAATTAATGAATTTAGCGGCGAACAACCCATGCGTAAATTAAAATTTAGATTTAACACGCGAAAACAGAACGACAACGAGGATATTAAAAAATATTATTATGATTTGCTAACCCTAGCACGGGAAATTGATCCCACAATAAATTTCGAAACGTTTAGAGATCATTTTGAAAACGGCTTACATTCGTCTTATTATGAAACGTATTATTTAATGAGCACAGCGAACATGGGATTCGAAGAACTAAAAACCTTGATTTTAAAATTGAGTGAAATTAGAGAAAGAGCACTAGTCGAAAGAATGACAGCGCAAACATCATTGCTGTCAATCACGGACTCACCACCATCACAACAAAGAGGACCTAATTTCAGCTCAAGTCATCCACGTGGTAGAGGGGGATATAGATATACCAATAATCCTCCGCTACAAAATTATAACAATCCAAGATTCGACCAAGCCCAAGGAAGAGGACAAGGTTTAGAAAGGAGCCTCACAAATTACAGAGGAGCACCAAGGGGATACAGGGGTTCCCAACGGGGAAACCACCAACGAAACCAATATGGCAGGCAAAGAGATAACTATTATAGCCCTCAAAGAAACTACTATGACAGAGAAAGAAACTATAGCCGAGATAGAAACTATAATAGAGAGAGAAATAATAGTAGAGAGAGAAACAATAGCAGAGAAAGAAATACGAGCTATGGTAACAGCTATAATAGAAACAGAGGCAATAGACAGCAAAGGGATGAAAATTACCTGCCAAATACAAGGTGCCACGATGGAAGGCCACGATGCAATGATTGCAATAGATGTGGGCACTACGCATGTGATCGAGATGAGAATAGACAAGAGAGAAGAGTCTCATTCTCACGATCAAACTCCCCAAACGCCAGCGGACGACTCAATTAGAGGGCCCAAAAGAAGTCGTCCTGCACTCAATGGGCAACAACCACAGAGGAAGGACCAAGTATGGCATCGGCTGTCTACGCAATAGGCCTTGGCACCAACATCGGCGATGCATTCCGTCGATAGAGCACCCACAGCTACGGCGTGCTTCAACCATTCGGCCAATGGACCCAACCGCGCGCGTTGGCCCACCATCTAACCATTGACGACACGACAGGACCGTACCCAGGCATGGACTTCATTTTGGTGTAGTGACCAAGTGCAAGCGAAAAGTGTTTAGGGACAATTAAGATGTTTCATTTTATATAAAGTTTGTTTGTTTTGTTGTTGTTTGATATTCAATGATATTTTTTTCTTTATAAATATAATACATTTACTCATAAAAGAAGGGAAGTGGAGCCAACTTTTGAGTCAATATTAAAATTTTTTTTCATACACTTCAATTTTTTAAATAATGTAACCTCTACTTCCTTTCGGCCATCGCTGGGGGCCAGCTCTTTTAAGACCGGGGGATGTGTCACGATAGGGAATCATAAGATCATAACATTTCATAAATCAATATATTTTCCATTTTAATATTCTAATCATTATTCGCGTTTATCGCCGGCCGTTCAACGCAACATGAAACCGACGCCGAGTTTATTAAATAAATCAAAACAGTTGCAATTATGAAATGTTATATTATTGTGGCGTCATCAAGTCGGTATAGAAACAAGGTACATGACCTAAGTCCATTGTCTCCCTAAAGTGGGAAAAATCGCTGACTTGATGAAACTACACATCGCGCTAGAAAAATATCGGACGGCACTAGTGTTCCGGTCGGTGAGAGATCCACGTCGAAATTAGTGAAATTTGGTTGGTCCCCCAGACGTCAGAGATGAGCATAAAATTTATGTAAGTATCATTTTATTGTCAACTGTGTAAAGGTCTAAATCCAAGTTTATTATTTGATTTTCTTGTAAGCCCTTCAGGAATTTATTATTTTATATTTTCAATAAATTTGTTTTCAAAACCGCTTTGTTTTTCTGATAGTCGCCAAGGTCCCGTGCTACCTTACGTCCCTCGTCACACCCCTAAAATCTGGGCGTGACACCAAACATGTTAATTTAAGTACTAGTAATTACCGTATGATGAACCATAACGTTATTTTAATATAATAATCATAAATCAAAAACCTATTTCTTAGAACTAGATAGAAGTCATTATCTTGGATTAAGCTAATATTCTTTGAGTTAAGAGAATACTTTTTTCTGTGTATGGTTTATTAGACCTGTGAGCAAAGCCGAGCTACACGGCGCCACACTATTTTTTAAATAAAAAATGCGGCAAAGTAAGTCCAGTTCTGTGAGTGGGCCACTTTGGGGTTTAACCTTGTTGTGGTGGTCCAAATAGCCCCAGTTCGACACTGCCTGTATATCTGACAAACTAAAAGTGCTAAACAATCCTCGAGTTAATTGGCTAATTCTTGTACATGCCCTTTTGTCTCAACCAAGACTGTGCATTGTTCCCAGAAACTTTTATCCCGTTCAACGCTCTTTTAAATTGAACTTCTTTTTCTGAAGAGCACAAGTTTTCAGGGTTTCTCTCTTTTGTTTTATTTTCGAGGGACAAATTAAATTAAATTAGTTTCATTTTAAACGAGCTCTATACTTTTCAGGAATGTTTTTTACAAGAATTGAACTACAGACTTTTTTTTAATAAATAATTAATTATAAAATTTAGGCGATTACAAATGACACAAGTTTTCCATTTTACAAGCATGTTTAAGTCAGAACGGTTACATATCACATAAAAATCAACAAGAACTTTTTAAGTAGAACTAAATAACTGTTAAAAAAAGGTAATGAAATTTTTGAGTTTAAATGGTTAAAATAAGTTTTGAGTTTTTTGCTTACTGAGATATTTTTTCTGCTTTTTATTTGATATAGCAACTATATATTTTCAATATACTGATTGAAAATTAACTTTGTTTTCTTTTTAAATGTGATTTCAAGATTTAATTAAAATATTAAATGTGCAATTACTCTACATAAGAACCTGTATTAATAGTTATTAAAACAGGTACTTTATAACAAGAAATCCCACATAACTTATATAAATAAGGCTTCCTTATAGAAAAAATTAATAATTATTTTAAGGCTTGCAAACGTCATTTTTGACATAAAAATTCAAATATATCAAAAACGCTTAGACATAGGTATAGGACATGGTATACAAAATCTGCCTAGAATCTTACGTTGAATGCAAAAATGTAATAATATATAGGGTATTCTATTTAAAATAAACAAGTTGACACTTACTTACGGTATAACCGGAAGGGCCATCATTATGAAAATATTTTAGCCCGGTCGCCCCCATCAGCATTGGCATACTGTCAAATTTTCAAAATTTTCCTATTTATAGTTTTCCATATATGGATCAAAGCGGTTCCCGATGGGACACCCTGTATATAAATGTGTCTATACTAATCAGGCGGTATTGTTAACATATAATATGTTTACTTTAACAATATATTTTTTGTTGGTGCGTGTGTGTAACTCTCTGTTGTCAAATTTATTTTTTCGGATACGTTAATTTAATACTGACAATAAAATATCATTTGAAAATGTATTAACCTTATCCTAATATACAGGATCCTGCACCTCACCTCCCGTCTTCTGTAGCTCACTTACTAATTAAGTTAGGATTTTGATATTTTGCAGACTTTACCTTTTCAGGAAAATATTTTTGTTTATACAGGGTGTTCCAAAAAAGTGTGATGTCATAAGGATATGTTTTTTTAGATTACATGCCATATATTTTCTTACCTGTTTGGATGCATCTTGTAGTTGCCTACATACCCCTAAACTTTTAATTAAATCTGTTTAGTATTATAGGCGAAAAAAAATAAAAACTAAAAAAAATCAGCTTTGCACCACTGGTTTAAAAAATTAATAAAAAATAAAAATAATGCCTCAAGATTAAAATTCTACAAAGGTACTTAATAAATAAGGTCCTAAAGTCCCGTTAACCAAGTTTGATTAATACGAATTGTACAGGGTGTCCAAAATTTAGTTTCAAACTTTGCAAACTTTAAAGCAATTTATATTTCTTATTTCAAATTGGAATCCCTCTATATTATTATGTCATTCGATGCAGAATTACAATTTAAACATTTGTTCTAATTACAACCCTATCGCAATTTCTAACGCATTAAGACTTATTAACAGAAAACTCGTTTTATCAACCTTTCCACCAGTCATTATTATATAATAAATATCAAAGGTGGCTTTGAAAAACAATTTATTAGTATTAAAGTGACAAAAGCCCATTTTGACTTTAGTTATTTTATAGTTTCAAATATTATTAGATTAGTATTAATTATTTAAGCTATATTATTTTTTGTGATGGAATACAACCAAGAAAAGCTTGTAGATATGATTCTCATATTAGGAGCATACTAAAAGAATTTTTATTTGTCCTTTTAGTAAACTTTAATATCAATAAATTGTTTTTCAAAGCTACCTTTGATATTTATAATGACTGGTGGAATAGTTGATAAAATGAGTTTTCTGCAAATAAGTCTAAATGCATTAGAAATTGCGATAGGGTTGTAATTAGAATAAATGTTTGAATTTTAATTCTGGATCGAATGACATAATAATATACAGGGGTTCCAATTTGAAATAAGAAAAATAAATTGCTTTAAAGTTTGCAAAGTTTGACACTAAAATTTGGACACCCTGTACAATTCGTAGTAATCAAACTTGTTTAACGAAACTGTGAGACCTTATTTATTAAGTACCTTTGTATAATTTTATTAACGAGACATTATTTTTAATTTTTATTAATTTTTAAAACCAGTGGTGCAAAACTGACTTTTTTTAGTTTTTATTTTTTTTCGCTTATAATACTGAACCGATTTCATTAAAATTTTAGGGGTATGTAGGCAACTACAAGATGCATCCAAATAAGTAAGAAAATATATGGCACGTAATCTAAAAAAAACATATCCTTATAACGTCACACTTTTTTGGCACACCCTGTATAAACAAAAATATTTTCCTGAAATGCACCCTAGGATACAGGTAAAGCACGCAAAACGTCATAATCCTAACTTAATTAATAAGTGAGCTAGAGAAGACGGGAGGTGAGGGGCAGGACCCTGTATGTGAACCAAATAAATAAATTAAAAGAATGGAACACGTGTTCGTCAAATTGTTCAATGGACGATCACTTAGCTTCAACACGGTGAGCTTACGAGAAGCCAGGCAAAAAGGTTTTAGAAGTAAACGACTGTTCTTAAAACTAAATTACTCCGGCAAAACAGATTTTGTCGCAGATGGCACCGAAATCGGGCTAAAATAAGGCGAAAATAGGGCTACATTTAGGACCAACTGACTGGGTAAAAGGCGGGATTGTGTTGGTATAAGCGAGGAAAACGTTTCCAATGAGATATTTATTTTTAATTTTCAATAAATTTCTATTAAACTTGTTAACGTTTTGGTGATAATTGAAAAGCAACAAATTTTGTAATTTTTTTCCTAGATAGTATAACGTAAAATAAAAAAAAATATATTACGTACATTTGAGGACATTACGTTATCACAAAAATATTTTGTGTGTTTCGTTATAAGAAAAATCTAATTTTTTAATTAACAAAAGAAACTGCGTTTAAATATACAAAATGGAACCAAAATCATGTATAATATATTTATTATTATACAGGGTGTCCGGTAACTTATGGGCCGTAGAGTAACTGGAGATACTAGACATCAAACTAAGCCGATTAAGTCATATAAGTTTTTTCGGATTGTTACTCATTCTAGAGATACAGGGTGTTGAAAGTAAAAGTTTATTCTCGAAAATAAGTCATAATTTTAAAACGGTTTAATGAATCGAATTGAAAGTTGGCAATATTATGTTTTTATGAGCAAGAAATAAGAATTTGTAGAAATTTTTAAGTTTTAAATTAGAGGGCGCTAGTTGCATACACTGGGCTTCATAAATCTATGATGTTTTTCAATTATAGTTTCTTAAAGAAGGGCATTTACTGAGTCAAAAAGGTGTACTTGGTTGATCTTAATAACTTTAACGGTTTTCTAGAGATACAGGGTGTATATAATTTATGTATTATTGATTTAATTATGTACTATGTTTTTTTATGCTTTGGGATGTTTAAAGGGAAATATCTCGAAACGCGTTAAAGATATTGAGATCAATCAAGTACACCTTTTGGACAATTGAGAAACACCTCATATCACAGGTAGAATAAAAATCATAGATTTATGAAGCCCAGTGTATGCAACTAGCGCCCTCTAGTTTCAAACTTAAAAATGTCTACAAATTCTTATTTCTTGCTCATAAAAACATAACATTGCCAACTTTCAATTCGATTCATTAAACCGTTTTAAAATTATGGCTTATTTTCGAGAATAAACTTTTACTTTCAACACCCTGTATCTCTAGAACAAGTAACAATCCGAAAAAACTTATATGACATAATCGGCTTAGTTTGATGTCTAGTATCTCCAGTTACTTTACGGCCCATAAGGTACCGGAGGGACACCCTGTATATTAAAATTAGATCAAGAAAGAAGAAGAAACTAAAACTACAAAAATAATGGATAAAATATGTGTTTGTCCTCTCAGTTTTCTACACAAAATCGGAAAAGATTCCGAATTGTTGCCAAACTATCGCTCCTAGATTTAACCGATTGCATATTCTTACGCTCACTTAACAAATACGTCAATAGTACGTTTGCCCGCCACGTTGTCGGGATGTAGTTCAGTTATATTTGAAATATATAATAAAGTTTAAAAGATATATAACTACTTCATACAATTGGAATATTAAATAAAATTAGAAAAAATTCCTTTACCTTGTGTCATAATCGTCAAAAAAACGAAAAAATACACATAACTAAAATATCTTTAATATTTGCAAGAAAAATGCTAATAATACCGGACTATAGCTTCATCCGGAAACAAAATCGAAGCGGCCGATGGCGTCCCGACGCTGGCGCCAACTTGTTGCTGCGCCGGAACACCGCGATTATTTCGTAGTCTTTTGTTTTCGGAACCAATTCCGAATAGGCGGCCGTGGCTGCGATACTGTCGATTAATGGAAAACTTTCAACGAGCAATTTTGATAGCGCCCCTAATTGTTTTTTAGTTTCGCGGCTTTTTGATGAGAGTTTCCAAACTGGAAATTGAAATGAATTTAAAGTAAAAGAAACTATCTTGTGAATAGGAAATAATTGTAAAATTAAGCGTTTTTTGAGCTGAAAAGTGTTTTGGGAGTTTCAACAAGTAATGGGATAAAATTCGTTAATTTGAGTTTTTAAATTTTTTTATTGAAATCTTGTGCTTCGTTTTGAGGTTTAATTTAAAACATATCTAATATTTGTTCTTTTATTTTGGTTCAAATTCACATACAAGGCATGCTTACTCGCACCCAAAACAACGTTTTCGTATTTTTTAAGCTTCCTGTATAAAAAATTAGATTTTTCATAACGTGAATCTCATTTAGTTTACAAGCAATGACTTCTTTTAGTATCCTTCACTTTTTGGTCTTTTAAACACTATCCGCGAACATACTGTATGTCAGTGGCGGCTCCTTCTTAAGGCTGCGTGGTCGCGCCCCCTCCCCCCTGCCGCCTGCCAAACATACGATAATTTTATCTCATTATGTTTATTGTTTAATTCTTCGGGAAACAATAAATACATTTGGTAGATTTACCGATAATTCAGGAGGATTGGCAACACTGCATGCAACTCCTTGTATCTCATGTACAATTTTAAACTTTTATGTATTTTGTATTTTTTCTAAATTTAAAATTTGTTACAATTATTACTATCTAGTGATAAAATAATTATTGTACTAGACTAATAATTATAGTACTATAGTCTATTTCAGAAAGGTGTAGAGTAATAAAAGCTCATTAGGTATGCAAAGGGACTACAGAGTGACTCGACGAATATTTAAGTCACTTTCATAATTTGGCGTTGATTTAATTGCAAATTTTTTTATTTTCATCAAGTGCAGATAGTACCACCCTGGTTTGGGTCAATTTATGGGTTTTGCCTATTGTTTTCCATTCACAGACACTGAAAATGATGTGACAAAGGCGTGCATTATGTACGTATGTATTTGTTATTAAACATTATAAAAAATACACAAAATAAAAAAAATTCATTATGCAGAAATTATATTATAAAAATCATAATATTCTTCGTCATCTAAGGAACTGTCATCTCCTCTTGACGTTATAATTAACGGGTCGACGGTCCGATCGACGGTCAAGATCCCACATTTTCTCCTCTTCTTTAATGACATGATGAGATTGCTTTTCGCTAGTTCCCTGGTGTCACTTCCTTAATGGCTTAATCAAACAGTAGCTTAATGTCTGTCATTTTGAATGTCGTGTTGTGTCTTGCTATAAATCCTTTCACTTGGGCCCATATAAGTTCTATAGGATTTAGTTCGCAATGAGATGACGGTGTTATATTTACACTATGTTTTTCAGCTATATCTTCCACGGCATATTTCATAAAACGATGATTGTGTAAATTTGCTATAGTTAATAGTTTCTTCTGTATCAAATTATCTTCTTTTTTTACTTTGGTTAGTTAGCATAATGCACAAAATTTGCCTAAGCCTATGGTTTATTTTGCGTACCTAGATCTGCGCCTTCCCATACTCAATATCCGCGAGCCGCCACTGATGTATGTACAAACAAAAGAATCCACTAGCTTCAGTCGCTCTTGACTAAACCCAACGGCGACGATGGATCCTTAATTTCCGTGAATCCACTGACGTCATACAACTTTCGTCACTAAATATAATATATATTTTTAAGCCCGCTTATGAAAGCCATGCAGAATGATGGATGGACTCCATTTGTCGATCCGGAGAGGAACTAATTTTATTTCATAAATCGCGCCGGGAATTTAAGCCCCTTATTTGTCTTTTAAATGCATTAAGGAAATATGGAGACGTATGAGTTATTTCCGCTGTAAGTTTTAACATATAGAATGTGTTTGCGACAAATAAATCATCAGAAATTGTCATCCGAAAGAGAAGTAAGTATATAATACGAGATATGAAAACCAAGGGTCAAAAAACTGTAGAGACCCGCTGGTCTGAGTTCCGGGTTACGAAAGAGCCCTCCACTAGGTATGGACACTGCCGGCCCAGGAGCCACATGGTGCTGATTGGAGTGAAGGAGGACGTGACTTGCCCTAGGTAGCAGAAGGAGGAAGTGGAGACACTCCTTTCTTCGTAGGTGCGTGAAAACAGTGGAAAGACTTCAACATTAAATCTTTGGTTTGGTTATTCTTCGGGGAGAGGAAGTTATAAATCTCGCCTGGAATGACATTGTTACCTTCATAGCGAAGTTTGGCGATGTTCGTTGAGGGCGCAGGTGATTAAAATAAAAGATAGTTGTTGAGAATATAGATTATAAACCGATGCAAAAACAAAACTTGGTTCCAGGGATAAGGAAAGACCATATGTAGTAATTTATGGCCCTGTAAGGTCCCTTTTCTTAATATACCACTCAATAGGTTTTATGTTTTTAAACCCATTTTTAGTTCGGTCTGTTCTGCCTTATAAAACACTTGTTTGTTGTTTTTCATTTTAAGCAAATATTAGACGTATAAAACTAATTACGCCTTTTATTTCGTCCTTAGGTTATCTACACCCATAATGCAAACACATTTTCAAGCTCTAATCTAAGTTTACTTATTAATCTCAGATCACAAATGCTAAAATAATACGAGTACAGTAATAGGCTGTTACCAAAGAATCTCCCCTTATTGGTTTTCTCTTAAATTAAAAATAGTATTAAAATTAATCATTTAAAAATATTGTGGGTCAACCCAACTGTTCGCCACCGGGGTCAGAAGGCCTTAAGGGTCAATTGGTCCAAACATTTAAACAACAATTTTTTTTTTCAAATTTTTTTTTTCAATTTTATAATTTTAAATGTTTTCCATAAATAAAGACACATTTTTCCATGTTGTTCATTACTGCCCTTTACCGTAGATACTCTATTACTAGCTCTTTATTATATTAACTTATTTTGAACTTTGTTTATGCTACCTAGATTTCAAATAAGCTTTAAAATAATTTCTGTATACGTTAATAATTATTCGCTATAAAATCCTCTAGCTGATGAAATGGCCATCATAGCAAAAATAATGAGGGTTGGGGCCATAGAGGCCATGTAGCCACCGGGGCCCATGATTCCAGTCCACCCCTGGTTGTGAGTCATTAACAAATAATATAATATAATAATAAAGCACGCTGGCCCATCCCATTAATTTTCACGAAAATTATGTTAACCCAGCGTAGAACTGGCGACGAGACGCAATTGGGAAAACATCGCAAAATGTCACGTTTTAATTATAAAGGTTTAATTAATGACAGTTGAGCGCGGCGCGTTCAAACATAGGTTGATGCTTGTGTACGGAATATTAACTGGTTCAATTGCTGTACAGCCAATTTATATAATTAAACTATAGATTTAACGTTTACAAACACTTTTATCTGTATGTACGCCGACGGGGCAGTTTTTTTTTAAATCGTGCAACAGAGAAATGCGGAACGAATTTCGATAAAACGCGGTTAGAAAAAATGTGCACGAAATATTAACTAGTTTAATGGACTTTTTCATTATAACCAGAGGCGTGATGTCCATAGAAGCACTACTTTCCCTAAAATATTGGGCGCTATATCGTAAAAAAATGTATGAATTAATAAATTGACATTATTTTACATCTCGTCAAATGTACAGTAAAAAAATTAACTATTATCTATTACAAAGAAAGTAATTTTACACGAAATAATTTTACAGTGTAGACAACCACAGGAATGACTTCATATTCTAGTAATGAATAGAGCTTGTGGGGGATAAGTTGAGTTTAGTGACGTATTTAAGGGGGGTTGCCGGCCTGCAGCTTTCCCCCCATATTTTAACAACAAAAACAAAAACAATTAGGTATTAATTTTTTAAAGAGATAAATTAAAGTAAAAATTTTAATTGAAACATTTTTTATGAAAGAAGTGTGATACTTTATAATAAAAAAAATAGTGCGGGAAGAAACGAGAATGCTTTATTATGAATATACAAAACGGCACTTAAGAAGGAGTATTTCAAAACCTTAGCATTTGCACCAAAAACTGCTCTTAAATCTACTCTCCTAAAATACACGGTTTCTGAAAAAATCATCAATTTTGGCGTGTTGGGCGATATTTACTTTATTATCTTTTAATCATGAAAAACCGAGCCCGAAAAACGCTGGTTAGAGTCATCCACACGTCTTATGTTAAAATATTTGATTGACACCAATATTCATATTTTTCACAAATATAAGAAATGTTTTTATTTAAATAAAAAGGTCAACTAGGAATATCCAAAAAAAAATATTTACAAAAACAAATTTATTCCAACCATGCAGATGGGGAGAGGTAATAATTTAATTTTCGAAATTTGATAGTAGTTAGGTGAATTTTAATCGAATTTTGGGCGTGGCCACAAAAATGTTTCGCCTGCGGCGCTTTTCGTCCCGCCTATCCCTCTCTTCAGAAAAAGCAATGTCCTACTTACGTCCACTGAGCCCCCCCCCCCCCGAGCATATTTTCTGGCTACGCCACTGGTTGAGTTGACAAATTAAACTGTCAGACTTCGCCTTCTTCACGGATATGTTATTATCTTTCTCCACGACCATTACTGAATGCAATAATTCCAAAATCATTTTTGATAATAGAATGTAAAAATTCTCGCTCTTGAGTTGGAATATTTATTCTGAAACACTTGCTTCTTATGCGTTTTGCGTGTATTTTTATTCCATAACAAGATACGGAATGAATATTCTGTAATTGATCTAAACGACATAGGTTACCATGAATTTCTAAACTGTCAATGTCAGCAGACAAATTTTAGTGCAAGTCAAAATATGAGTGAAAAATCGGATGAATCAGATATGGAACTGGATAATACTCCACCTGAAATTACAAATATTGCGAATAGTATTTTTGGTCGTGGAGAAAATATAGTCTGCTACTCGGTTAGAATGAAAATTCGATACTAGTGGTTCCTCACGCTCGCTACGCTCGCGTTCGGAATCTTCCACTCGGATCAAATTTTCATTCCAACCTTGTTACAGAATGTACTATTCTTTTACTATAATTTGCGGCAAGAGCGTTTGGTCGAGTGGAATTTTATTTAGTGCGAAACTCAATCAACCTTATTCTTAATTATTATTGGCGATACCTCTTCAGAAACTCTATATTTTATTATAATGAGCTACTGCATGTACATGCAAAAACGTATATCACACAATACAGCTTGACTTACACAAAACACTATATTAGAAGCTGTTCGTGTCATTATTGTATTTTATGATTAGCTAAATTAATCATCGTAGATTTTGAGAGTTACTTTGGTTTAATTACTATTTTTTTTAAATAAAGTTTGTCACTCTACCATGTCCTGCTTTAGTGGAATTTACTAAATAATAATCTATCATTATTATGAAGGTTCTAACACATCAGTATTAATTTTAAGTATTAAGTAAGATTAAATGTATGTAATAAGCACCAATCTATAAGGTATTACTTGGATATCAGGCAATACTTATATTACTTAAATTTTACTGATGTAATATACAGGGTGATTCCTAAGTTGATACCTACTTCTTTTTTTAGCTGTGTATAGAAGGCATTAAAATAAACATTATTTTCATAAACACTTTTTTTTTTTAAACTTAAAAATAGCCGAGATACAGAAGTAAAAAATTTAAGTGCGGGCCTGGTCATCAAAACGTAGCTCTTTACTTTATAGAAGAAGAATTTTTCTTTATTTCGTCAGATCCATCCCTAGACGCGTTTCGTCATATCATGACTCATCAGTAGAGCTAGGATCCGACGAAACAAAGAGAACTCAAGGCTGCTTATGGCAGCACAATGGTGGGACACACCAGTAAGATGTGGCACGGAGCGCCATCTGTACTTTACTTTACTTTATGTTGTTTTTGTC
The DNA here is from genome assembly GCA_935413205.1 of Polydrusus cervinus. NCBI lineage: Eukaryota > Metazoa > Arthropoda > Insecta > Coleoptera > Curculionidae > Polydrusus > Polydrusus cervinus. The sequence continues at coordinate 101,277,901 of OW284511.1, forward strand.
CTGTTTTGGCCTGATTAGTCATGCATTTTACGGGTCGGTCGTCAGTTATTTGGCAATTCGCGCGGTGTGTTCTTCTGAAGCAAGTTAATTTTAAATTGGTGACATCTGAAAATGGTAAAATTTGAAACCAATGAACTAGTAGATATGGTGCTAATTTACTGTGAGTGTCGTAAAAGTGCGGATGTTTCTTTAAGATTATACGCAAAACGCTTTCCCTTGCGGGTTCATCCTACACCCAGAAGTTTTCTTAATGTTATTCAACGGGCAAGTTAGGCAGAATCGTATTTGATCCATAGTATATTAAATTAATGTAAGTACCTTATTCTATACACACCTAAAAAAGAAGTATCAACTTCGGAATCACCCTGTATATATAATATAATTACATTATCCTTTATTTTTAACAAAATAATTTATTTACGGCCCCGGCGCCCATGGTCGTGCAGCGTGTTTCTGAACTCTATAGAAGATGAAATTATCCTGCAAAATATAGTATGAGGTTTTAAAACTTCAGGTTCAGACACAAACAAACAACAACAATTAAGTATGTATTTATAGTACGCAAGTACAGAATAATACCATTTCGCCACTGTTAATCTATATTTATGTGGCTCCAATCACATAAATTAGGCGGGTAATTGCGTTAAATTCAAAATGGTGCTGGTATTTACCCGTACAGATTGATCCTGAGCCAGTTTATCACCCAGTTATTAAATATTAATTCAATTTTCTATGAAGTTAATTGTGTACAGCAGGCAACTATCGAACACATTGAACAAGAAGGAAATAAACAACAATATCTCCTGTTAAAATAGTTAAACTTGATTTTCATAAAATCAATTTCGTTGCTCTGTAAACCACGTTTTTTATATTCCTATAAATATTTAGAATACTTTTTTATTTATATTAAGAGAAAGAAATAATAAATATTAAAATAGTTTAGTTGGAAGGGATGAGTGGGAATTCATTTAATAAATTGTAATGTTGCTACTAGAAAGAAATGGGCATAAAAAAGTAACTAGAATATTTCCTACACTAAAAAAATTGTGTTGTTTTTTGTTAAGAATAAAATATTGTAAAGAAAAATTTAGTTATATTACACTTTTTACTGTTATAATTATTTCACACAATGAAATTGTTTTACAGGGTAATTTTTAAGTTAATACTTTTTTTTTAGCTGTGTATAAAAGGCATAAAAATAAACAACATTTTCAAAAACATTTTTTCAAAAAACTCGAAAATAGGCGAGATAGAGAAGTAAAGTGCGGGCCTGGTCATCAAAACGTAGCCTCCTATACTTTATGTTGCTTGTCTTATTAGTCATGCAATTTGTGGTCAGTTATTTGGCAATCCGCTGCGGTGTGTTTTTCTGAAGCAAGTTAATTTTAAGTTTGAAAATATTGTTTAATATCTTAGTGAAGGTTGACTTTGAGTATTATTTTTCCCTATTTAATATTGTTTCGGTTAGGCAGGACCGTATTTGATCCATAGTGTAATAAAGTAAATTGCAAATGGAAGATGCTGGCCCACCCGGCATCGCCCGGTGAGATACCATTGCATCAGTTTACGCGGCGTGAAGTTACTCTTTGAGTTAACGTTTCGTCGCTGTGCTGATGTTTCCGGTTTCCAGGGTGGGGCCGTATGAAAGAAGCATGATGGAAGCTCCAAGATCAAAATACTCCGGAGGTAAACTCGCCCCCCGATCGGATCTCCGGGTGGGGGCTGGTCCTGTGGCTTCATCAAGCGAAATTAATGAATTATCCACCATTTCCGACAATTTACTGGGTTCCTCCAACAACACTCAACGAGGAAATGGTGTGGCGCCTGTAGTTGCTAACAGACCCAAAAGTAACAACTTCAAAATTGATTTCTGCAATATTAGGGGGCTTAACACTAACATCAATTCAGTCCACCAGCACTTACAATCTTCCAAGCCTCATGTGCTTGCACTGACCGAGACAAAAGTCAGAGCGTCAACGAACACCGTCAGCTATTTATATCCTGGATATGATTTTCACTTCCGTTTTAGACGCAACTTTGGGGTATGTCTGTTCATTCGAGATGATCTTTGCTGCCAACGGGAGGACATACTGGAACCGAAAGACTTTGATGTAATGTGGTTTAAAATATCTTCACAAAAAATCACTAAGTTTATATGCTGCCTTTACCGTCCTCCAAGCGACATGCATTACAGGGCCCTCTTCTCATCACTAGCCAACACAATGGACTTCTTGCAAACCAATCATCCGAATGCCGAAGTTGCTATCTTTGGCGACTTTAACGTCCACAATGTCAATTGGCTTAAATACTCAAACACCAACGATGAGCAAGGCCGCGAGGCCGAATCTTTTGCCATCAGTTCTGGTCTAACTCAACTCGTAGAAGAACCAACGCGGGTTTCAGACCGAGCTGGGGATTTTGCTAGTCCTTTAGATCTCTTTTTAACTTCAAATCCAGACCTATATACGGTCACCGTACAACCACCATTGGGCTCTTCCGATCACAAACTTATTTCAGCCCTAAGCGAGCTGCCAATTAGTTCTGAACAACCTCCTAAACTCCGTAAGATTTGGCACTATACATCAGCTAAGTGGGAAGACCTAAAGGACCGTTTTCGCAACTTTCCCTGGCTAAGCGTATGCTTTTCTTCGGATGATCCATCTGTCAAACCTGGCTTACCGACAGTGGCGTAAAAACCCTACTCCTGAAAATCGCGCTATCTTTGTTACCACCCGAAACCAATGTAAGCAAATGATAGACCAAAGCAAAGAAGCTCATAACGAGAGAATCAAAAACAAACTCCTTGCCAGTCCTAACGGATCAAGGTCCTTTTGGTCAGTCGCTAAGGCCGTCAGCCAAAACTTTACAAAGTCAACTATTCCACCTCCAACACGTTCCGACGGCACAATAGCAACCACAGCCGGGGATTAAGCAAACCTACTTGCTGAACTGTTTTCCTCGCATTCCACTGTAGACTTCACCCAACATTCCCTCAGTTCAATCGCAAATGTCTGAAATCGTGTTCCGTCAGCGTCTTGTTAAACGGATTCTTAAAGGACTCGACGTCAATAAAGCTTCTGGTCCAGACGAAATTCCTATCATTGTTCTCAAGACATGCGCCGATGAACTTACACCAGTATTTTGTAGACTTTTCAACTTATCCTACAAAAAAGGAATATTTCCATCCTGCTGGAAGTCGGCGCGTGTCCAGCCCATTCCAAAGAAAGGTAAAAAGACCCTGCCAAGCAACTACCGACCCGTCGCGTTGCTTTCAGTAATCTCAAAAGTAATGGAGAAAGCTATTAACCAACAACTCATAAAGTATCTGGAAGGGCTTAACATTATCAGCGACCATCAATACGGTTTTCGTAAGTCCAGATCAACAGGTGACCTTCTGGCATATGTCACCCATCTTTGGAGCAACACCATCGAACATCATGGAGAATCCCGGGCTGTTGCACTGGACATCTCTAGGGCTTTTGATCGTGTTTGGCACGATGGGCTTCTAAGTAAATTGCGATCCTACGGTATGCCTAATGGATTTTGTTTATGGTTAACCAGCTTCCTTAAGAACCGTTCTCTGCAAGTGGCGATTGACGGGTTTCTCTCAGACACCTTCACCATCAATGCCGGTGTTCCTCAAGGGTCCATATTGTCGCCTACCCTCTTCTTACTGTATATTAACGACCTTCTAGTAAAAACCCAAAATCCAATTTATAGCTTTGTTGATGACAGCACACTTGTCTCATCTTTTACCTTGACTCCCCAAACATCCGCTGCCGACGCACATCTTCGCAGGCAGCATGAAGTATTGCGCCTCAACAATGACCTGGAAGAAATTTTGGCTTGGGGTGACAGTAACCAAGTCGAATTTAATGCTAAGAAAACCCAGGCAGCAGTCTTCTCCAAAAAGGTTAACATTGCAGAACCGGATATAGTCATGGAAGGACACGCAATTCCCCTGGCACCTTCTAATAATTTGCTGGGGGTCAATCTGGGAGGTAATATGTCTTGGCATGATCACGTTGCCGCAATTGCCATGGCAGCTGCACAGAAACTTGGTGTACTTTTCCGCACCAAAAGGTTGTACACACCTCATCAACTTTTGACACTCTACAAAGCCCAGATTCGACCATCATTAGAATATTGCTCTCATGTCTGGAGCTCTGCACCCAAGCACACCCTTCGGCTACTGGATTCCATTCAAAGGAGAGCCGTTCGTCTGATCGGCGACCCCGAGCTGACCAAGACCCTCGATAGCCTGGAGCATCGAAGACAGGTTGGTGATTTGGCTCTCTTTTACAGATATTTCCATGGCAGGTGTTCGACTGACATTGCCCACTTGATTCCACCTAGAGCAATGCAAAACAGAAATACACGGCGAACCACTGCCGCTCATCCATATGTTGTTCAGCTTAGTACTCCTCGAACTTCATTGTTCAAGAATTCTTTCATCTGGAGAACGTCATCTTTGTGGAATGATCTTCCTGAGGTCGTGTTTCCCAATGAATACAATCTTCAACGTTTCAAGACCAACGTTAATCGCTTTCTTCGCACTCGCACCGCTCCCAGAGCGCCTTAAAGGATTTTTCCTACAGTGCAGGTGTTTTATCATAAAAAAAAAAAAAAAAAAAAAGGAATGAAAGTACCTTATTTATTTGAAAATGTTGTTTATTTTAATGCCTTCTATACACAGCTTAAAAAGAAGTATCAACTTGGGAATCACCCTGTATAATATAATAATAAAAATATTTTTTATTATTATATTCCTCCTAGTCTGTTTTACCTGTGCCTAAAATAAAAATATCCAGGTATTTTGTAATGTATTTTTACTGTATTTATTATTTATAAAATCAATTAAGTGAATGAGCAAAGTATATTTGTATATTATCTTCAACTCCCAGAAAATAAAAACAAATACGCTAAACTATAATCGGAAGACGTTTTTATTTAAATTCAAGCTAAATGCAGTCCTGTTAGTATAGAAGGTGCCATCGACAATTCATTTAAAAAGGTTGCCGACATCAAAGAGCTTTGACGGCATCTACTTGGCCCGACAATTTAAAAAAAATGGGTTATTCTAAAAAAAATTCTGTTTTACCGATCGAAAAGCCAGAAAAAACGTTAAAATATATTTCTTTTGGCGCTTGTGTAAAAATTTCTCTATTTAGAGAATTATCCATAAATTAAATTTTTTTTTTGGCGATGGACTTGTTTCCTCAAATATGATGACGCCCAGTTAGCAGGTGTAGATATTTCGACGAGATTTTATTTTTGCTGCAGCCCCCCCCCCCTTAAATTTGCCACTGGATAACCCTTTATGTAACAAGTTTTATATAACCGCGGTAGTGGCGACCCGGGTTCGATTCCCGGAGTACGAAATTCAGTGGATTTAAGAATGCATGCAGAGAAAAGAGTCATGGGGGGGGGGGGGTGTAAAAAGAATAACTAGTACATATGCACATGGTTCGGATTCCACGTTAAGCTGTAGGTCCCGTCTGGCTGACATTACTCAGACGATAGGGGATATAATGGGCCTTATATAGGCATAAATATACTGGCTCTTCCGCCAACACCGAAAAAAAAAGAAGTTGTACATCTGATAAAAATATGAATGGCTGTCTAAACCTATCAGGTGGCATTGTTAATTGAACCTATATACATAATACATATGTTAACGATGACAATACACTTTTCCAGCGCCATGCTGTAGAGTCAAAATCAAAATTTAATAAATTCGCCCATTTTAATATTTATATATAAACACTATTCACTATTATACTTTTCATTTTATTTCAGGCATCATCACGTCGGGTGGTTGCATGGTGGGCGAGCGTCTGAGGGGTAGCGGAGGGGGCTTGGACGTGGTGCTTTCCCCGCCCGCCTGCGTCTCCAGACCCCCTCACAAGACCAGCTCGGAAAGCGTACACAGAGTGCTCAAAAGCGTATCGAGGCAAAGCCTGCTTAGTAAGTATACATAAAAGTAACTTTTATACAGGCAATTTTCTTTTAAAAAAAAAGGAAAAGTCAACAATTAAAAAAAAAATTAAACCAAGCCAAAACTTTTAAAAAAATTTAAAATATCGTTTTTTAAATTTAAATCACTAATTATTTGCAGAATTTGTCTGTTTCTTCTGGTTTCAATACAAATTCGAGTATTTTACAATAAGTATTCATTATTTCCTTTATAAAACGCACACAAATACTTGTCATGTCAGTCAGTTTAGCTTTCTCCGATACTCCAGGTCCAACATTACTGTCATAACAAAAGCAGCGGGTTGTACAAAATCAAAGAAAAAAATCCTTAAAAATAATTAGTCGGCTCTATGAGAATATTAAAAATATATTGACATTGTTTAATTTCGTACATCGCGCTTCACTTTACATGAAACCGTTGAATCAATGACAGGAATTTTGGAATTTGGAAATAACAAAATATTGTTATTTTTAGATTTGGTGGGCTGTAAGCTCGGCATGTCCAAGTGTGGTCCGTCGGAGAGGAGCAGTTTCCACCAAGACGGATTCTTTTCCTCGTCACGTGATAGCTTACCAGCCGCCTATGTTAATAGGGCAGCCAACGTCAGCTCCGCTAGCGAATTAGATTTATCAAGAAAACATAGAAGGTAATTATATTGTTTTGAATATTGGTACGAGGGACATTAGCCAAATTTTGATCTAATTACAAAAAAATATGAGTGTAAACCATCGAAATTTAACAAAAATATCGAACTTTTGATTTCGGCCTACTTGCGGAAGGCAAGTATGTTATTCGCCAAATGGTGGTTTTATCGGCGTTATTTTAGTTTTTTTTTAAATTGGTTTCTCAATGTGGCCCTCAGTTACAATCAGTGGCAGCTGATGCGCAAGCACTCCCAAGAAAATAGAGCTTGCAAAAAAATTATAATAAAAAATTCTAACCAAAAAATTGTCTATTAGCAAAAAGCAAATATAATTATTGACATTCGCGACCTACCGGTTCGCGCTATCGTAGAATTAATATTTATCTATCTATCTATGCCACACGAACGTGCTCTACGAGCTCCTTGAAACACCCGCGTGGTACTCTGCTTCCACCTTGCCAGTCAAAAAAACAAAGTAGTGATTTAAGTAGAGGGTTCTTGGTATTATTGGTTGGTTCTAGTTTAAAGCGACTTCAAAACCAATAGTATAGTGCGTGCGTGCATGCCTGATGTGTAGACTGGGGACGAGGGGATACGTATTTGTAGTACATTTAGGGATGCAAAACTTTTAAAAAGTATCCGACGTCGATATTTTTTAAAAAGTATCGATACTTATCAACAAAGTATCGATACTTTAAAGTATTAGTATTGAACCTAATCAAAAGTCATTTCTAAAAAAACATAAAGAATTCTTCTATTCATCAAAACCAGAAATTACTTTTGTCCCAAAACTTCTCTCCAAGCTTATCTGACTTCTAAAAAAACGTTCTTCTTACACATCAAAAAAGTGACTTTCTAAGAAATTATATTTTCTTGTTTCAATACCGCACAAAAGTATCGATACTATGGTATCGGTAAAAAAATGCTAAAAATACTCGATACCGCGCAAAAAGTATCGATACTTTTGAAGTATCGATACTTTTTTGCATCACTACAACTGTTGTTTATCTTATGATAGATTTGTAATTTAGTGCTTTCTTTGGGAGAAAATTATATGGTGTATTTTGGAAATAAAGGGTAAATCTAAAAATCTGCTAATTGAGAAACAGAGTATCTTTCGTTATCTAAAAATTAAAGTAAATCGTATGACTAGTTTTGTAGAAATTCGGTGACAGCGGAGGGTAAAAAGTGGGTTTATTTTACGTACGCTAATGAACTCTTAAGAACCATTTCCTTTATTTAAAATTTTTATTTATATTGCAGAAAAGACCTTCGGGGCAGATTAAAACTGCCCACTAGCGTAACGCTAGCGAGTTCTGGCGAAGCACCCCTTCTGGGGGCGTGGAGGACGGCACCGGGGTCTACTACGGGAACCAATCCTCCTTCCTCGAATCACTTAAGTAGTAGTAGCTGTAATGGCACCGAAAGGTAAGAAATCACTACCTATAACCACACTTTGTTATAACAATTTTTTGTTATTTAGGCAAATATGAAACTTAATAATTCAAGGGCGTAGAAAGGGAGGGGGACGTGCCTTGAAATAATAAAGCCTATGGGAACCGTGAAAACAAACAATGCCAAAATGTACAAACAACTTTAATATTATAATTGGAGTTCATATAAATATTAAAAACTGGTGCGTCAAATAACCTGCCACTGTGCGCGCTGTTTTTATTTAATGAAGGCATTCCACGAAAAAAATTATTAATTATTCAAATTAATAGATTTTTTATATACCGGGAGTTCCAGATAACAATGCACTCTACAGGGATCTCGTAAACTATAGAAAATACAGAGATTCTTAAATTAGAAAAAAAGTGCTCCCTACTAAATTTTGCAACATGGTGTTTTCAAATTTAAAAATTCCTTCCTTTCGAAGATATTTGGGCAAAACCGAATTTTCGCGATTTTTTTCTGACACTATTTAAAAAGAGAAAACTTTATCTCCTCAACAAGTTGGTGTAATTAAAAATTTCCTGAGAATTTAAAAAAGCAAAGTTGATGATGGTTTTGAAAAAACGAAACGTCGGATTAAAAATACTTTCAACTTTGCTTTTTTAAATCCTCGGGAAATTTTTAAACTTGTCTTCTCTTTTATGATTCAACGACGTATCATACCTAGTATTAATAATAAGCTTCGAACTTAAAAACCCATAATTAATAAAAATAAGTGTTAATTTACCTTGTATCTATCAACTTTCCTTAATTTTACCCTGAACGTCTTGAATAATGTTCCATAATTTTTATTAAAAAAATCACACAACTTCTGAAAGACATAAAAGTTTTATGTGAAAGTAACTAGGTAAAAGTTAATTTGCACTAAACGATTTCATTAACCTAATCTGTCACTTGGCAAGTATTTATAATTTATTTGCCTGTCACAGCCTGCTATACAGTTGAGACAGATTGGGTTACGGAGATTGAAAATAAAATAGCTTCAAATAAGATAAATTTGCACTTATTCTTATTGGTGATGGGTTTTTAGGTCCGAAACGTGTTAATAATAATAGTTATGATACGTTATTGAATTATGAAAAAAAAAGAAGAATTTAAAAATAATAAAATAAAATTTTCCGACGAAACGTTTCATTAAAAATCTAATTGTAGAGGCAAAAATTGGTAATAAGAATGTGTACTTTATTATTTGAATAGAGTCAGAAAAAAATAAAAACTAAATCGTGAAAATTCGTTTTTTCCCAATTATCTAATCTAATAGAATTCGGAGTATTTAAATTTGAAAACACAATGTTGCAGAATGTAGTAGGGCCACCATCTCTGTATTTTATATGGTTTACGAGATCCCTGTGGAGTGCATCCTTATCTGGGACACCCTGTATATATTATCATTAGGTTATTATAGGTAAATATCGACTTACTATTACGAAACAAATTCCCATCAAAGATATCTACACCAAAATATCTATCTATAAAATAATTGAAGCGGTTAATTTTAAATTCTTTCTTAATTCTTCCATAGTTTCACAAGTTTAACATTTAAAACTTGTACCACTATCTATTGTAGATTTGCATGTGCCCGCATAATTCAGTTCCTTCATTCGTTAATCCTATTCAGAATCTTAGAGTTTCTCCGGATTTGCGTGATGTGTGAAGCGCTTTGCCTGCACCGAATTGAATCCTGCAGAATGGGTTTATCGGTCCCGAGACGCCGAGCGTCGTCATAGCATAGATGTCGGCGACGCGGCGGTTTATTGCATACTTTTTGAACTAATGCTCTTGTTGAATTATTTGTAGTAAAACCGCATGGGTTCAGTGGCGTCCCGGTGAGCGGAAAGCTGGCCTATAAAATTTTAAATTTGTTAGAGACGTAAATTGAACATTTTAACAAATCTCTATATTGTAACAAACAATCAGTAAAACAAATTACAATTTTAGAGTCAGGTGTTGTGATTGATATTTATTAGGTTTTAAGATTAACCTTAATAAAAAATAACTTGAGTCAGTGGAGTATTTAGGGGGGGGGGGGGGGAGGCTGCCGGACTGCTATACTTGTCTGTTCCGTTTTCCCTGTTTTAGAGCTATTTTAAATCAACAGAAATATAACCCAACGCAATAAAATAATTTTACAACAAAAACGAAAAACAATTAGGTATTTATTTTTAAAGAGAAAAATTAAAGTCAAAATTTTAATTGAAACATTTTTTATAATTGATAATTTATAATAAAAAAATTGGGCGGGAAGAAACGAGAATGCTTTATTATGAATATACAAAACGGCACTTAGGAAGGAGTATTTCAAAACCTAAGCATTTGCACCAAAAACTGCTCTTCTACGCTCCTAAAGTACATAACTTCTGAAAAAATCAAGAACTTTGGCGTGGTGAGCGATATTTACTTTATTTTTAATCATGAAAAACCAAGCTTGAAAAACGCTGGTTAGAGTAATAAAAAATGTTGTTTTTTTAAATAAAAAGGAACCAATATCAAAAAATAAAGTTAAAAAAAATGTACAAAAACAAATTTACTCCCACCATGCAGAGGGGGAGAGGTAATAATTTAATTTTCAAAATTTGATAGTAGCTAGGTGAATTTTAAACGAACTTTGGGCGAAAACGTTTTTATGTAATTTACTGCGTGATTAAAAAGTTTTGTTTTTATTTTTCAGTTAATTCAGTAGTGTACGTACATACCTACTTAGTTGTGTCTTTTAAAAATGAACCCAATTAATGACATAGTTTGTAATTTGTTGGAAACTCCATTCAGTCGTTGGACAGATGAGAATAAGAGAGACTTTTGGGTTTTAGTCAATGTTTGTTTAAGTACCCGCACTATATCTAGCTCTTCGCCATTTTTTAAGACCGCAAGCCGCCACGGTCCCCTTATAAAATTGACCACAATCCGCGACTGATTGATTACACCGACTTGCCAAAACTATCAAATTTGATATAATAGTGAATAATGATTAAAATAATTTATGATAAATCCATGTTTTCTTCTAGCTTTTGCAGTGTCAAGTTACAATAAAATTTAGACATGATCTCAATATAACTTATTTGAGCTGGGCTACATTCTTGGTGAAACGAAATCTCCCTTATACGGAAAATTCCCCATTCCCCCCAAAAATGTTCCATATTATAATGATTTCAATTTCTTGCTGCATATTCTACGTTCTACTCTGGCGATAATCGTTGCATGAATTTGCTGTGAGGATGTGATTTAGAATACAATCATCTATACGCTTGACATTTTTATTCCACGAACAAGAGTATAAATATCTACTCAGCAGTATATTTACCGATTTCTTTTCTTTGAAAACCGTTGTCGAATACGCCGAGAAAATATAAAATAGTTCGAACCCAATCGGGCCAAAACTTGGACGAATTATGATTAAAGTTTCGGGCAGGAATTGATTTAGATTTAGTTTTAGAACAGATTTACTTCTAAAGATATTTTAAAAGTTCATAATATACCGGCTGTCTTCGTATATTTGGTCAATAGTTAAGAGTACTTACCCCACCACATGTAAAATAATCCTTTTTTTTTACCCTTCGCTGTAACTGAATATCTCCAAATTGAAACATACGGGTAAGAATAAGAGCCACAAATATAACATTTCTTCCTCTCCTACGAAAATTGAAAAAATTACCACTTTTATCAAAACAATAAGGTCTCTTTAAAACGTAAATGTTCCAGTATAATCCCCATTTAATTTATTCTAATAAATATTCTATTGGACTTCAAAGTCCGTCTTTCGTGTCTCATTGGCTTAATCAGTTAAAAAATGCAAAACTTAACTACTCCACAGTATTTCAGTCACTAGAAGCCGAAGATCCTATACGGCCTTGCTTTGCTCGTATCTATAGCAGATCCTAAATGATCATTCTCGCATCAATTTTTTTTCTAATGAGAATTTACGTCAGTCTGGTTATCAATCCTTGAAATTTGCCTAAAATTTTTGGATTCCTTCTTACCGTGATATATACAGGGTGACCCAGATGAGGATGCACTCTACAGGGATCACGTAAACCAGAGAAGATACAGGGATGGGTAAATTAGAAAAAAGTTGCGCCCTACAAATTCTACAACATGTGTTTTCAAATTTAAAAAACTCCAAATCCAGATATTTGGGCAAAACCGTATTTTTGCGATTTTGTTTTTATTTTTTTCTGACTCTATTTGAACGGATATGTTAATATAAAGTTTACAGTCTCATTACCATTTTTTCTTTTCTACACGAAGGTATAATTGGATTTTTAATCCGACGTTTCGTTTTTTCAAAACAAACCATTATCAACGTTTCCTTTTTAAATAGGCAGGAAATTTTATTTTATTATTTTAAAATTCCCCTCCTTCTTTAAAATTTAATGACGTATCACACCCCGCATTAATACCACGTTTCGAACTTAAGAACCTATCATCAATAATATTAAGTGCAAATTAATCTTATTTGAATTTTTTTTATTGTCAATCTCCGTAACCTTATCTGTCTCAACTGTATAGTAGGCTGTGACAGGTTCTTGTTTAAATAAATTATAAATACTTGCCAATCGTTTAGTGCAAATTAACTTTGATTAAATTTCTTTGAAGTAAAACTTTTATGTTTTTTAGGAGTTGTGTAATTGTAGTTTTTTTTTTAATAAAAAATATGGAACATTAATCAAGAGAAGAAAAATTTCATATGATTTGAAGTCGAATTTATTTCTAGTTGGCTTTAAAAATAAAAGAAAGTTGATAAATACAAAATGAATTAGCACTTATGATGATGAACGTATTATTAATACTAGGAATAATACGTCATTGAATTACAGCGGCGGAGGGGAAGTTAAAAATATTAAAATAACATTTCTTGGCTATTTAAAAAAGAAAAGTTGATTGAAAAAACGAAACATTGGATTTAAAATGCAATTACACATCTCATCATTTGTATCCCTGTAGAGTGCATTCTTATCTGTATACAGGGTGATTCCTAAGTTGATACTTCTTTTTTAGCTGTGTATAGAAGGCATACCTTTTTTCAAAAAACTTAAAAATTGCCGAGTTACAGACGTAAAAAATCAAAACGTAGCCCTTTACTTTATATTGTTTTTCTTCGTTTTTTGTATTGTTAGTCATGCATTTTACGGATCGGTCGTCAGTTATTTATTTTGGCAATTTGCTGCGTGGTGTGGTTTTCTGAAGCAAATTAATTTTAATAAATTGGTGAAAATGGTAAAATTTGAAAACAATGAACTAATTATGGTGCTAATTTATTGTAAGTGTCGTAAAAGTGCGGATGTTTCTTCTCTACACCCAGAAGTTTTCTTAATGTTATTCAACGGACAAGTTAGGCAGAACCGTATTTGATTTGTAGTGTAATAAATGAATGTAAGTACTTTATTTTTGGGTTTATTGAAAAAAGGTATTTGAAAATGTTGTTTATTTTAATTCCTTCTAAACACAGCTACAAAAGAAGTATCAACTTAGGAATCACCCTGTATATGCTTATACGCTATATACGTTTCTTATTCACAAGGCGGCATTTTTTGCTAGAGTTTTTATGCAGAAAAGTGTAAACAAGAATATTATATTTTTTGTGACATCCCATCGCATTAAAATTTGCCATCTAAAATTGCGGTTCCTTTTGAACCGAGTTACAAAAAAAACTAAGCAAGATACTGAATTTTTGGTTTCATCCATAGAAACGTGTACGAAAATTAGTTTCATGCAAAAAATTATTTAAAAAACTAAATATTGGTCAACGAAACCATTAAAATTATTATTTGATTTCATTGTATTGTAAAATATATTTAAAATAATTTTTTTCTACAACCGTAAAAAAATTACAATGTTTACGCGTATCTACAGCTCGTGCAATATAGCTTGAGCTCTGACTTTTGGGTGCGCAGTAAACAGTTGGGAGGAGCTAGCCGAGAGCTCATAAATCTGATGATCTTTGAAACGCACACTTCTGTACAGTCTGTCAGAAAAGTAGGACGTTCATTGGAAAAAAAGTTATTACTATATTTATTTGTAATAATGCCTTTTAAAAGTAAAGTCTTAAACCGAGTATTGAGCGGTCAAAGCCGTGATAGTTTATAATTTAATAAAATTTATGCAACAAGAGGCAGATACAGGAAGACCGGAAATTGATTTCAGGAAGGTTCACGAACGTGTTTCAGCAGCTACAAAGATTAGTCTAAGCGCAATTAAACGAATTAAGCAAGAAGCCAAAAATATCGAATCCGGAGCAGTTAAATCTTTTTCCACGCCAAACAAAAAGCGTGAAAACAGAAAAAGCAAAATAGTCTTGGACGTTGCTTTTCAAGGTGTTTTACGCAGAACAATTCATAATTTTCATAAAACAGAAAAGCAAGTGCCAACACTAGCGAGAACTCATAAAAAATTTCAAAATGATATCAATTACCAGGGATGCCTGAACAGTTTAAGAAAAGAAATAAGAAAAATTGGATTTCGTTGGAGAAAAATTAAAACCAATAGAAAAATTTTAATGAAGAAACCTTACGTAAGGCATCTTCGCATCCAATTTTTAAAGAAAATGAGAGAAATTATGAAAAGTGGGTAAAAAACAACCTAGTGCCGAATTTACGCCCGAACAGTAGTAATCGACAATGCGCCATATCATAATAAGCAAATAAATAAGTGCCCTACATCTGTAACAAAAAAAGAAGACATGAAAACGTGGTTACGCGAGAGAAATATTCCATTTGACGAAAAAATGTTAAAACCAGAACTCTACAGTTTAATTAAAATGAGGAAACCAAGGGAGAAAAGTTATAAGATTGATGCAAAAATTTCCGATAATTTAAATTATTATAAAAATAATTAAAAGGAATTAACTATTTTGTTGGTTGGTTGATTTTTGCATAACAGGGCCCAATTAGCAAACACGATTAGCAGTCACTACGGCTTTATCAATCAAATCCCACTTTTATTTTCTACGCGGACTGTACTTTACTAAAATTCGGTATTAGGTATCTCTGTCGTACACTGACTCTCTTTTTCTTTCATCTGCGTATCTCAGGGCTCAAGCTACATTGCATGGCCTGTAAAATAGAATATTTTTTCATAAAAAAATTTTTTTTTGGATTAACATGACCCCGTGCGCAAAATATTTTGCACATCATATATCTACCTATTATAAATTTAATTAAGTATTACCTGTTTTATATAATTTTATCGATGAAAAATTAACTAATTAGATTTTTAATGTGTACACAAGAATTAAACAAAAAACTAGTTAAAAAGTGTTTATTGTTTAAGTGAATTTTTTTTTTCAGTCGTTACGGATTTCGACGTGTAGATTCATACTCAGGTCGCCTGCGAGGCGGACCTACAGGGTGGTCATTCGTCTTTGACCCAGCCGGTAGACTGTGCTACTACTGGTCGATGATCGTATCACTTGCCTGCCTTTATAATCTTTGGGTCATCATCTACCGGTTTGCCTTTCGAGAAATTGACGGTAAGTACAATATTTTATTCTAGATATATACAGGGTCGTCAGAAAGTTTGCACCAAATAGAAAATATTTTCCTTATTAGCAGCTTTGCATTTTAATATTTAAAGAACGACGGATCAGTGCAAAAACGTGGCAACCGTTTTTGGAGACGAACTAATGTTTGTCTCCATTTTCGATCGATTTCAGACAAAAGATTATTTTATGCAATAAAAGACGGCGCGCTCCGAAGTCACGTCGATTCTTACGTAGCGAATGAATCATATCTTCTTTCTTTAAATATTGAAATTTAAAGTTAGTAGTAAAAAGATTTATTTAACGTACATTTCACCAGAATAGTTATTTATGCATACAGTAGAAATTTTACGAACGGGAGTTGTTCGAGCCGTAGGCGAGTGTTCAAATCTCATGAGTGAGAAAAGTTACTTTACGCATGAATTGCATATAATATAATTCAAACACTTCACTTTACGCACTAGTGCTTAAAAACTCTAGAGCGCCTAAAATATGTAATTTACGCACGATAGTAGAGAAAACATTTAGTTTATTATTATTTTTTAATTGAAATATAAATTACTTTTTTAAAGACTTCATCAATAAATATATTTTTTAACTGTTTTGAGATTTTAATTGCTCCATTCATTTTATTAAATTCTATAAATTATTTATAAAATACTGATTCTACAGGCCTTTATGTTCTTTCTTAAGAAAATGAAATATGTTGATTTAAAATAACTATAATGAGCATAATAATTTAGAATAGTAAACGATTTTAAATGTACGAAGGCGTAGAAAAGCCACAATTCTAATATTATTTTTTTACACTCAAATTTCCAGTTCTAATTAGGAATTTTGATAAATTTCAACGTGCGTTGTTATGTGACCTTGTTAATAACAACTAAGATAAGGGGTTAGAATAATTTTCCTTGAAGAAGCACCATTCCACTGCTACAGCTTGTCAAAGTTTAAAACGTCAATTTTGTAATTATAAAGCAATTAAGCACTCATGTACCATACTTAATATGTAATATAATATTACTGTATGTGTGATATACAACATTTTATCTAAGACCCAGATTTTTTTTATGTATTCAAAATAGCTTACGTATTATGCACAATGTGTACGTAATGAATTTATTACATGCGATAACTCGATAACACAACTTATTACGTAACTCAAACAGGCTAAAATGGGTTACGTAATAAGCTCATTATAGTGTGGGTCTTATATTAAAACATATTATTGAGATACTCTCAAATTCATTAAAATATGTTTATAAAAGTAAGAATGGTTTTCTAATGTACGATTTTGGTTTCTTTTTAAGGGGGATTTCTACTCTGATGGTTTTCAAAAAATCGAATTTTTTTTCCGACGTTTTTCGACTCTCTATAGCCTCTAGAATAACCGTGTGTAAACGTTTTTACCAAATCTACTCCAAAAAAAAGTTACATCCAATTTTATGATTGCCGGTTAGTTCTCACCACTAGCCGCTTTTGAGTTAAGCCGCGTTCTCAAAGCTACGTTCTGTCGCCAGCGACATCATTTCGACCAATCAGGATCGTCAGGCCAGGCTCGCAAAGAGGCAGGAAGAATTAGCTCTTTTATCGTTTTTCGAGGAAGAGGAGGGTGTAATCTACGGGCCAGACTAAGTGACAGTGAGACTATTTTGTTGTGAGCCACCGTTGAAACTTTAAAGTTGTTTTTCCCGAAACCCTGTTTTTCGCGCTGGCGGAAAGTACTTCGGTATGTTCAAATTATCAGAATTTAGTGTTTTTGGTCTTAAAATCCTCAGAATACAAGTGGTTATAGCCCTCTCTAGAATCAAGTATTTTGCCATATTACAGAAAATGTTACGGCCCTTAAAATACAAAAAAAAGGTAAATTTTCAAAAAAAAATTAAATCTCGCGCCATTTTAACAGTTACTCGAGTTTTGGCTTGATTCTAGTGGGGGCTATAACTACATGCTTACAATTGAAGAATCTGGGTCAATTTTATTTTTTTCATGAATAGAAAAATTTATTTGAATTCCGCCAGCAAGTTACGTTTTTTTTGAGGGGCACCTTGTAGCACCCTGTAGCACTCTCAAGTTTTTAATTTTTTGGGGGTTGAAAAATTTTTTTTGGTACATCTTATCTTTAATAAAAAGAATTGAAAACTTGTTTTTCTGTATTTGTCTTATTATCCCCAGAAAAAAATCGTAAAAAAAACGATCAAAATAGGACCATCACAGTAGAAATCCCCCTTAAGAATAAGCAAACTCTTTCATCAAAAATGGAGTTTCATAAAATTTAATAATAAAAATCGTCCCCATTTATTTTATCGCAAACAGTAACAGAAACCAAATCCATTAACGTTATTTCAAAGAACATCCTTAAACAGATTCGAAATGATACTTATATTTAAATATAATACTTTCGGTAAAGTCAAAATAGCCTTTTTTTTTTAAACGCCCCCCTTTGGTGCTTTGTGTTCCAATTCTATTTGCCGACATCGAAACACTTTCACTGAATTCCCCCAGCGTTTTCCCCAAAGATATTTTTGGATTCTTAATGGACAATAACCGAGGCCATGGGCTCTTCAAACCTCCTGTTGCGGCCGAAATTGTGGTTTCAGGAGGTCGTGTTATTTCCTATTTCGTTGTTTAGTCAACCTACTTCTGTTATTGTGGTAAATATCATTTATTTTTTAAGTTGCGTTTCTATTGACCGCAAACGTGATGCGTGCCATTTTTACGACTTGTGGAATATTGAATTACAAGGAAAACATTATCGTTGGAACAAAAAAAAACGTCTCCTATTTATGTCCTTACAAGTTTTAAATTATTTTTACTAGAGTTGGCCCTTTTTAATTATTAAATGACCGATTCCTCGAGCGCCGCCTTGGGATGGGATAAGGACCTGACTAATTAATGGGTAAAATTGCGTAGTTTTTTTAAATGAGCTTGTATTTAAATCACGTCCAATGGGTATAACAATATCATTACATACCTGGAAGCTTAAAATACATCATCTTTAATATTCATGTAAATTTTTATACAGCGTGTTATGGAAATGCCCAAGTTATATTTAAATGGGTGACTCCTTGGGTGTCCTAGAAAAACACTCCATGGTTTTTTTTTAAATCGACCATCTAAAAAGTGGGGTAAGGACCCCTAAAATCAGCCCGACGCCAATGAATAAAAACCATGAACTTCTCAATGTAAAAGAGTGAGAGATACGTGGAGAAGCATAGCCTGCAAGGGAGGGAGATGGGTGTCACAACGTTGCCAAATATCAAACTGTCAAAATCAGGTGTTCAATAAAGAAAACATGGTTTTTAGGCGAACTTACAGCATCAGCTGTTTGTGTTTAGTAAACAAGAAATTGTTTTTTAACCAGTTCACTTTTTAGCTTAATGAAAATAATAATATAAGGAAATAAATACGGCATCATCATCAGCTTTGTCTCTTTTGACTTTTTACGATCGCATTTTTTCTCAAAAGAAGATGTTATTCCATACGTTTCACGGAGACAACTAGACGAAATAAAAACACGTTTTTACATAATACAAGACACGAAAAGGCTATTTTTTGTTCCAAGATGACATTTTTGGTGCATTCGCATTGCTGGGTGACTCAATGCTTTTGACCATGCAAATTAAATTAGTGATGAGCGAGGTTCATCGATGTTTTGTTCCGCCAGTCCCTGGCGTGCTGAAACTCCGCCTCACCAAAGTAATTTCTAAATAAAAAGGTGGCGTCAAATATTAAAACGCAGTGGCAAACATCGAAGGTTAAAAATCGATGCTTTCATCGTTGTTTAAGACTCTTATTATCGATGGCAAAATATCGAACATCAGTAAAAAAACACCGATGTTTAGAAAACCATCGATACACATCGACCATCACTATCTAACTAAATCGACGCCAGCGCTATAGCGGCGTCCTTTGTAACTGTAGATAATTGACAGCTTAAACGTGTTTGCGTTGTGGGAATAACAAAAGGTTTTATCGGTTTTATTGTAGAAAAAAGAGAAATATGAACAAAAACAAGTGTTTGCGACTTGCGTAAGGACGCCATATGAAGTAAATAGTTTAACAAAGAATTTTCAATGTGGACTTGCTTAAATAACGTGTTTTTGTTATGAAATAAGGGTTAGTTTTCGAAGTGTGAATCGCAGATTCGTTTTAAAAGAATTTGTTTATTTTATTATGGGTTTTTTGTCAGTTTTTAAGGATTTTTGCTGAGGTATGTTTAATTTTAATTTCTAAAAAGTTTGAATATAACCTAATAATATAAGGTTAGTGAACTATTATTTAGTAGGTCACTGTCATGCAACATTGTAAAATCACTGACCTTCCTATTTTAGTTTGACCGTTCAAAATCAAAACAAACGCACGTGGGTAAGGCAGTGAAGGCGTCCGAGACCAAAAACACAAAAGGTGAATTTTCTCACTTATTAAAGCAAAGCGACATTTAAAAATATTTTTTCTCAGAAGGTTATTATATCAAGATTTACAGGTTCAAATATACCCGGGAAAATACATAACACGCCTTTATTTGAAAAACTAAACTTTTTCAAAACATGCTTTTTTGCATGTCTACATATCTCAAAGAAAAACGAGTTTAACTATCAACTTTTTTTTTGTTTTAAAGCCCATAATAAAGTGCTTCGTTCAAGGTATAACAATAATGGTATTTTTTAAATATACCAGAACCACTGAAGACCTTGGACTATTCAGGCAAACTTTCACTCACCGAGACACTTTTTTCAAGTATACAGGGTGATTCTTCTGTTTTTTTAGCTGTGTATAGAAGGCAAAACTCAAAATATTCATTTATTACACTATGGATCAAATACGGTTCTGCCCAGCTTGCTCGTTGAATAACAATAAGAAAACTTCTGGGTGTAGGACGAGCCCGCAAAGGAAAGCGTTCTGGGTATAATCTCGAAGCAGCAGCCGCACGTTGACGACACTCACAGTAAATTAGCACCTACCATATCTACTAGTTCTTTGTTTTAATTTTTTACCATTTTCACGTGTCACCAATTTAAGATTAACTTGCTTCAGAAAAACACACCGCAGCAGATCGCCAAATAAATAACTGAGCTACGTTTTGATGACCAGGCCTGCACTTAGATATTTTACTTCTGTATCTCGCCTATTTTTTGAAAAAAGGTATTTGAAAATGTTTATTTTAATGCCTTCTATACATAGCTAAAACAGAAGTATCAACTTACGAATCACTCTGTATAACATGTTGCATAGACAATGTAGCCAAAAGACCGTAAATTTATTATTTTCTTCACTGACGCGGCGCCACTTAATTCTCGTGAAATTTTGTATGTAAAAAAAAGACATTTTATTGCCATCGCCAGACACAAGTACAATGTGGTGGAATTGCACTATTTGTTCGTGATGACTTATCGTCGACTACTGTTTGCTCTTAAAGTTGTATGCATTTTTTTTCCAAAAAATTACTTTTTTTATTCTGTCTAATTATATTTTTTTCTTTGTTTCAGCGAGTACGATATTAGTGTGGTTCTGTCTAGACTATTTCGCGGATTTTTTATACTTAATGGACATTTTAGTGCATTTTCGGACTGGTTACTTAGAGGACGGTGTGTTACAGACCGATGCGGTCAAACTGCGCCAACACTACATGAACTCGACGACGTTCTACATCGACTGTTTGTGCCTGTTGCCGCTGGATTTTTTATACTTGTCGATAGGATTCAATTCAATATTAAGGCTGTCTAGATTGGTAAGTTATGTAATAGTAGTCACGGAGCCACAATGCGACTTTAAGCTTTAAAAATTATCTGCTAAATTGACCCCTGTAAGTACGCAGCTGTGTAGATGCATTAAATAAGGGCTACATTTACAAAGTACCGTAAAACGGGGTTACTTTGCACCGCTTTTTGCACAATTTTTTTTTTATTGAAAGATAATATAATCTTAATACCAATATAACTATTGTCTGACGCACGGTTCTAGAGCTACAATGCCTGATAAGGCAGGGAGATAACGACCTAACTCGAATCAAAAATTACGTCAGAAGCTGTGATGTGCATCCAGACAGTAATTTTATGGACTTTACCTTATTTTAAGGGGAATTGCCTTTTTAATGTGGCCGTTATCTCCCTGCCTTATCAGGCATTGTAGCTCTAGAACCGTGCGTTAGACTATATTTTATGATTTTTGGTGAATATCATTTAGCTCATTAGCTAAGTCTCATTACATTTTTAAGTCGATTCATTGCAAGATTAGGACAAAAAATCGATGTACATCCTGGTTCAACGTATACCACGAAAAGGGTATACTTTGCTCCACTTCATTTTAAACTAGTTTTACCGTTTTATCTACAATTAAAGCAAAGTAACCGCATACGAGTCATACTTTGCACCATTTCAGATATTGTGCAAAGTATTTCGTAAGAAAGTGGGGATTCTTTGCACCAGTTGTACGGTGCAAAGTATTCCCAATTTTATATGGAAATTGCCAATGTAAACAAAAAAATAGAAAAACCTAAATAGGTATGTATTTTATTGACCTATTTTATTACCTGCATCTCTAAACTAATAATTGTACATGCAATTGAACGGGTACTTATCAATATTTATCAGCTTAGGCTTTCTCGGCAAGAAGATTTTGCACAGCTTTAAAACGTGACAATTTAGAGGTTATATATTATGGCGGGAAATGATTGACAAATGACGGAATGCGGGAGTGTCTAACCTCTTGAGATGATATATTGCAGTATTCTTTCTCTGCACAAAAAAAAAACGCTTAAATTGTATTTTTTTGTTGTATGGTATAAATTTTATATCTATATTTTATGTTGGTCATATACCATTAAATTATTTATCATAGTCGTCTTGATAATAAATAAATTTGTTATCCGTGTACAGTTCTGGGTTACTGCTGATCACTTGTCCTTTCGAACAGCCAGCTTGCTCTTGGACCTTAACGTGGGTTCCGAACCACGATCCTCAGTCATGCGACACCCCCCAAGGGCTATCAACCCTTAGTTTATTGCCATTGCATGACCTACCGATTGGGGAGTGTCTACCTTTTTCCGCATGCCACGAGATATCCGATCTCATGCGGCCTGGTTACTGGCGTGAATGGGTTTACACTCTTTCCTGCATTCAGGGCCGGCGCTAGCAGGTTCGCCGCCCCGGGAAAAGAGTAAAATGCCCATTTATAATAAAAATTAAGAGATAACCTTCCCTCACTTACTAGTAAAATAAAACGTGAGCAAAATAAATCTGCTATCCATAATGTTAAAGTTTTGATGACTCTCATGTTGGCCCAATTATCGTAAGCCTGTCCCCTCATATCCTGCAGATTCAATCCCAATGTTTCAAGTCTTTTAAGTATTAGAGTTGAAAGTTCATAGCCATTCGATCTTTCAACCGGAAGAAAGCCTAAAAAGCTTTCATTAATTTTAATGGAAACCTCCTTGGAAGTGGATTTGTCAATGGATTCATACCGTACTAAGACTGTCATTTGCTCGATCTTGCTGATATCAGGAGTACGATCTAGAATTATTGAATAATATTTAGCTTTTTTAATCTCGCTAAGATGTTATATTTTCACTTAAAAGAATAATTAATTCATTTTGAATTTCTTTTCCGAGATAGTGGACTTTAACTTCCTCTTTTTTAAGCACTCTGCGGAGATGCTCTTGCATTACTGGATCAAACAGAGCAAGTAATTGAATAATTTGTAAAAAGTTACCGTTACCGAAATCTTAAAGTTTGTCACTTCTACCTCGGAGGGCCAAACAATTTTAAGCAAGCATTTTTATTGTTGATACAATTCGTAAAAGCACCTCGTACAAATGATTTTTTCCTACGACCACCTATGAAAATGAGAAAAAAAACACGGTTAACTTGGCTCGAAAGCGCCGAATATCACACGCGTGTTGAAAGAAAATATTTCAACTCTAGAGTGGTAATACAAGGCACACTATTTAATTTAAACATATGATATCAAATTTGACAGACCACCCCTATTTATTAAAAAGAACAAATTTTAGAAATCAGTAATTGTAAAGTGTTTTAACTTATTTTTCATGTATTTGTCGAGTGATTTAGAATTAGAGTGTGAAAATACGCCATGTGAAATTATAAAAAATTTTAATAAAAGAAAAAACAAGTCGCGCTGAAGAAAATGTCATATATTTAAACAACAAATGTTAACTGTTAGCCATGGACGCCGTAGCGTAGACGCTAAAGCTCTTGTCTACAAAACGGAAGGTCACAGGTTCAAATCCCATCAGGAGTATTTGATTTTTTTTTATAAAAACATTAAATAATTTATGGAATTATTTTGAATTGAAATCTTCCTTGTTGGGTGGATTTTTTAAATTTTGGTTTAATGTATATTTCCTTGAAATTTAAAATTTTTCATTCTGGTTAATCTAGAAGTCAATCCAGGATTAGGTCTTCCTATGATATATAAAATATGAAAAAATGAAAATGTTAAACTACAAATAAAGGAAAAGCCTATAGACAACCATATGAAACCAGATATTAAGTGAAACATAATCCTAGGTATGCTAATTTCAACTCTAGAGTTGAAATATTTTTTTTCAACTCTAGAGTTGAAATATTTTTTTTTACAAATCAAAGGCTTTTTTAATAATTCTTTGTGGTCGTAGGAAAAATAGTGTACATTACTCGTGTGAAAGTGATTATTCTAAAACTCGGAGAATTTCCGTACTCGGCTGACGCCTCGTGCTAAATATCTCCTCGTTTGAAAAGTATCACTTTCATCACTTGTTATGTAATATACTAATTTCTGCAGTAATGAGCCTTTGTGCGTGACTGTCGATCGTTTTAGAGTACTGTATTCTCTGACTTAATTCAATCCAAGGCTTTGGAGTTTGGATATGATATTTAGAGATTTAATGTTGATTTAAACTCTCAGCGAGATGCTTCCAATCTTTAACACCTCCAATAGAAAGGGAACTTAAAATAAAACCAAACATTTTGCAACAAAAGCAAAAACACAGTCTTCTGTAGTTGAATAAACTAACCAGTTACGCATGACTTTTTCACCATTTTTCATATTTCTCAAATAATGAAGAATGCTAAATCTTCGACCGTTATCATTATACGGAAAACGACGTCCCTTTAATGGATGAGGTGGTCCTTCTTTGAAATTATATTACAGCATTTTGTATATGAGTTAATTTATTTAAATATTTAAATAATTATAATTTATTATGCTTGAATTTGAAATATTTTGACATTTCATTTAAAATACTTAAAAGTTCGTAAAACATACCTAATATTTATATAGGTAATAAAAGCAAATTTTATTAACATTCCAAATATTAATTTTTTTTAAGTATTCAAGTGAATCTTGGTTTATTTTCTTCATAAACTAGTTAATTAGTTTACAGCCTGCCGGTGCCGCCCCCTAAGGTTGCCGCCCCGGGCAGGGGCCCGGCTTGCCCGGCCGTAGCGCCGGCCCTGTTGCATTCTTAAATCTGCTAAATTTCGGACTAGAATTGTACTGAAATAATAAACGGCCTATTGACTGATAATTTGTTATTTGATGTCGAAATGTTTAAATTAAAAAAAACTTAAAATTGTCATAAATTTCTAAGGTTTAGAAGTCCTTAAAACTGTATTTAAAATTTAAGGTCCGTATTTAATAAATCTGACGCGATTATCGGAATCCAAAGAACGAAATGTTGAATTTGGAAACTAATAACGCCAATCTATACAACATAAAAAAGCTGCTTTAGAAAATATTTTTGGGTTTTGCCCCATGTCAAAAATTAGGGCGCAAGAAATTAAAAACCAAAAATTGAATTCTTCGGTTTTTTTTTGGGATATCTTTGAAAATATTCGGAATATTAACAATTTATTTGCAGCGAATGTCAACTATCTAAATTAAAACTATATTGTAGTATACATACTATGACTGGTCGTAACTGCAATAAAAAAAAACATACGCTAAATATGGTTGAATATTAAACAAAGAAATTTTAGTTCTAACATATTTATTCGGTCACGACCTTATGTCAACTCAAAGACATCATATTATAACATCTCTTGTTCATTGTATTTACCAATTAATAATAAACGGTTCAGGCAACATTGCGGTAGTCACAATTTGTCAGTCAGAAGAAACACCACAAACTTCTGGTTGGCTTATCTGACGATCTATTTTCTTAGTATTTGGGCGAGTTGGTAAGTTGCGTCATAATTGTCACAATTTTTTGCATTGCCACATTGCTCTAAACTTTGCTAGTTTAAAGATTTTGTAAAAATTAAAATATCTACTTTATCAATACAAGGTTATTACTTGTACTTAAAGCAGTGGCGTGGCCTGGGAGTTCGGGTCTAAAATCCTAATTGCAACCTAATTTTTCGTCTCAAGCTTGGACTCTAAATAATGTATTTTTGGCTTAGATTACAAAGGTCTTGTAGGTAACGTTTAGTTTTTAAACTTTTACTTCTAAAAGTTCTGTTTTATATAAAGATTAACGTTTCGGACGCATATCGTTTTTGTTATAGATTTATGATGCAATTTTAAAGGAAAACCAGTGAAAAGAATAATATTTTATAGTATATTTCTATTCCGGTTTCCCTTTTTTAGAGCTATTTTAAATCAATAAAAATATAATCCAACGCAACAAAAGATTTGTTTACAACAAAAAACAATTAGGTATTTATTTTTAAAGAAAAAAATTAAAGTAAACATTTATTTTGAAACTTTTTTTATGGAAGAAGTGTGATAATTTATAATAAAAAAAATATTGCGGGAACAAACGAGAATGCTTTATTATAAATATACAAAACGGCACTTAAGAAGGAGTATTTCAAAACCTAAGCATTTGCACCAAAAACTGCTCTTAGATCTACGCTCCTAAAATACATTATTTCTGAAAAAATCATCAATTTTGGTCTGGTAAGCAATATTTACTTTGCTATGTTGATGGACATCAATCAATTAATATTATCAGCTAGTTATTAATTTTTTTAAAATACGATAATTTTAATTAATCATGTTTATTGTTTAATTCACCGGGAAGCAAAAAATACATTTGGTAGATTTACCGATAATATAAGAGGATTGGCAACACTGCCTGCAATCTTACCATTTTCGTTACCTACTAATCCACGCGCCCTCATATTATAAGCTCAATGCCAATTCTCTGCGGCAGCTCCTTTCTGACGAACGCCTAAAATCAGCGACATCGAACGGCCCTTTTTTACCAGCTGTGTAACTGAAAACAGGCTGAAATCTCGTTATATATCTGCGAAGGTATCGCGGCAAACGGCAAAGCACCAATGTAACGCGGCAAGTGGATCCAACCGCGTTAAAATTTTCCATGTGAAATAGCGTCTCTTTTTGACCAGATTACAAAAAAACTAAGCAAGATATTAAATTTCTGTTTTTACCAATAGAAAGGTGGTATCTATGTGGATAAGTTATTTTTAGGCAAAAAAGATGCACGGAAAAAAATATAAACCAATGAAAACCGTTAAAATTATTATTTAGCTTTATTGCATTATTAAAAATGCTTGAAATTATTTTGTTAATGAAAATAACTTCTTCAATCACACTCCTCAATAACTGTTCAAGTTTAAAAATGTTGAAATATAATTATTTGGTTCTAGTTCCAGCTGCGATATAAGATACTGTCTAAATTTATTCTGTGCATTAGTGACTATGTTCAGTTTTGATCTGTCATTTCTGTTCGATAAAAAATGATGAAATCATATTTCGATTCCTGTCTCGTGTTGGAAATGTTCTGTATGATAAAAGGCGCCTTTTGTATAACATTATGAACAAGTCCTGCCATTTGTATCCTTAAATAAATGTTTTAAGACGTTACAAGAAGTTTAATTTATTGTGACCTGCAAGCATTAGTCTTACAAAGAAATAGAAATTCATCAGGTTATGGGCCCAGGCATGTGGTCAAGCTGTTGGACTAGAGTTGAGAGGTCAAAAGGTCAGATACGAGAAGGATACAGAAGTTCTGTGAAGTCTGCCAACGCAAGTCAGTTAACACGTCTTTCGTGGGGTCTGTATCAGTCAGTCGTCAGCCCCATTGGTCAGTTGTAAGTTTTGGAGAAAGTCTGTAAGTCGGAAATATCATTATTTGTATTTTGTGGAACTGGAATTATTGTTATACTCGTAAGTCAATTGTCAGCAATTATTAAATAACAAAATTGTTAGATGTTTGTTATTGGAAAGGAAACTGTGTGTACCACTATGTTCTAAATTTTCTTGTATTGTATAGTCTGTAGTTATTACTTGTCTGTTAAAATACCGAATAGGTTAAAATTTAAGTTACATTACATAATATTGCAAGGAAGTTATCAGATTACTGTCTAGTTAGGTTGTCAGATAAAGTATAGGAATTTCCAAACAGAAATGGACTCTATTCGGTCACAAATGGAGACATTGTCTGAAGATTCGGAAGGTAATGTAAATTATGTATCGTGGAGGTTTAAATTAAATTTAACATTAAAGTCAAAGGGTTTGTATCTTATAGCAACTGGTGTGGAATTAAAACCATTTGGTTCAAATTCAGACGATGTTGTTAAAGCTTGGATTAAACAGGATCTTGAGGCTCAAACGTTTATAGGTTTAAATACCAGCAGTAGTATCGCAAAAAGAATAGCAAACTGTACTACATCACATCAAATGCTTGAAAAGTTGGATACATTGTATGGCAAAAAGTCTGATCTAACTGTTGAAGGGTTGCAGAGACAGTTCTTTGCTTTTAAGTATGATTCCAGTAAGTCGGCTGTTAATAATTGTATGACTGTTCAGCAATATGCCGAAGACTTGAAAGCAGAAGGAGAGGATGTTAAAGAAAGTTGGATTATGACAAGGATTTTGGGGATGTTACCAACTAAATTACATCACTTCCGGACAGCCTGGGATAATGTGAGCGTTATAGATAACAATTTAAGTACATTACTTGAACGCTTAAGATTGGAGGAAGATAGGTTAAATGAAAGTGAGCCACACAGCTATGCTCAAAATGTCTTCATTTCAAATCATAGACCAGGGAAACCAGCAGGAAATTCATCTGCGACAGGAAGTGCTGCTGTTGAGTGCTTTAAGTGTGGTAAGAAGGGACATGTAAAGAGGCACTGTAGGAATAAGCCTTGTGCAAAGTATTTAACATACTGTAAAGACAATTATGCCTGTAATAACTGTAAACAAAAAGGTCACTTTGCAAAAGACTGTCCAAGAGGCCATGCCAGTACAGATAAAAGCCAAGATTTTGGGCAAAATAAATATAAAGACACCAACCGTCGTGCATTTATTACACTTGGTTTATCGACTGCAAATGTAAATGACATAATGTCAGAACAAGACTGCAATAACTCGTGGTATCAAGACTGTGCAGCAACTCAACATATGACTTCTAGGAGGGACTGGATAATTAATTATACAGAATTTGAAGAACCTACAATGGTAATGATTGGTGACGCAACAAAATTAGAAGGTATAGGGAAAGGAGATATAGAGTTGAAGGCGTTTGATGGTAAAACTTGGTATGAAATAATTTTGAAGAATGTGCTGCTAGTGCCAAGGATGTCTTTCAATCTTTTTTCTGTCACTCAAATGTTGGATAAAGGATATGCTCAGTGTGCTGGTGCAAATCAGTCAGTGTTTAAGAGTTTAGATGGAAATGAAATAGTTGCAATTGCAAAGAGAGACGGAAACTTATACAAAATGATGTTTCATCGTGAAGAGCCTGACAAGGGTTTATTGACAGCCACTCAAGTGTCTATTAAAACGTGGCATGAAAGATTAGCCCACCAAAATGTTAAGTATGTTAGAGAGATTCTAGCAAGAAATAATATTAAGTTTACAGATGATTGGAATGGCTATGTATGTCCAGGGTGTGTATATGGAAAACACCATCGTGTTTCTCACTCCTTGAATTCCAAAGTAGCCAACCAACCAGGAGATATGATCCATGTTGATTTATGCGAAATGAATATTATATCTCTAGGAGGAGCTAAGTATTTTTTGCTTTTTAAGGATGACTTTTCCCACTTTCGCACTGTCTATTTTTTGAAGTCAAAGGATGAAGCTGTTTCCAAATTAAAGATTTTTATGACAATGGTGGAAAATCAGTTTGAAAGAAAAGTAAAATATCTACGGTCAGATAATGGAACAGAGATTAAGAATGTAGACTCTAAAAAGTTTTTGGAAGAACTTGGAGTTTTTCACACTAAGTCAAGTGCATATACTCCTCAACAAAATGGACGGATCGAAAGAGAAATGAGGACTATAGTAGAGTCAGCTCGATCTATTATACATGAAAAAAACTTGCCTGAAAATTTATGGGCTGAGGCAGTTAACTATGCTGTGTTCACAATAAATCAAACAGGAACAAGCTCAGTTAAAAATAAAAGTCCTGCGGATTTATGGTTCGGCAGAAAGTTAGATCTTGGAAAACTGAGAGGGTTTGGTTGTACAAGCTATGTTTTAATTGAAGATCATAAAAGAAGAAAGACAGAAAAGAAGTCAAAGAAGGGAATTTTTGTTGGGTATGATCTAGACTCGCCATGCTACAGAATTTTTATTTTTGAGGAAAATGATGTTGTTACCTCTTGCAATGTAATTTTTGAAGAACATGTTAAAAAAGAGAAAGAACTGACAGAAATTAAGTTACATCTCGAAGTATGTGAAAAATTGGAAGGGAATAAAAATGAAGACACTAACTCTGAGGACAGTGATGTGTCTAACGAGCCAGATGCTCCAGAGAATGACCAGCCTGAAAATATAAATATGAGAAATAAAAGATCTATTAAACCACCTGGAAGATTCAAAGATTTTATTATGGATTATTCTTCAGATGACGATGATCGAAATACAGCCATGATAGGTGAAGTGGAAGACATCCCTATTCAAGATGCTTTGAAAGATGAAAATTGGCACAATGCAATGAATGACGAATTTCAGTCATTAACAAGAATGAAAACATGGGATCTGGTTGAATCACCTAAACACGTCACACCGTTAACCTGTAAATGGGTGTTACGTCAAAAGAAAGATGGTAAGCTGAAAGCCAGACTGGTGGTCAGGGGCTTTGAACAAAAAAAGGGAATAGACTTTTCTGAGACATTTAGTCCTGTTGCACGTCATGCTTCAGTTAGGTTGATGCTCAGTCATGCAGCTGCAAGCGGAATGAATCTCATGACTTTCGATGTAAAAACAGCGTTCCTATATGGAGACTTAAAGGAAGAAATATACATTTATCAACCTGAAGGGTTCAGTGATAATACAGATCGTGTCTGCAAATTAAATAAAAGTCTCTATGGTTTAAAACAAGCACCACGAAATTGGAATGAGAAGTTTTCAACATTTTTGAAGTCACTTAGTTTTGATAACACAGATGATGATCCCTGTGTTTATTACAATGAAGAGAGAACTAATTTTATTGTGTTGTTTGTTGATGACGGTCTTATTGTAGGAACCAGTAAAGATGATATGGTTCAAATATTGAACAAATTAAAACAAGAATTTGAAATTACATATGATATTGCTCATGATGGAAATTTATCATACCTTGGAATGAAAATTAAAAAAGACTCAAATGGAATATTTGTTAGTCAACCAAATTATACGAAAAAGATTTTGAAGCGATTCAACTTTGATGACGTCAATCCTGTATATACTCCAATGGAGAAGGGAATGCTTACCAATGGAGAAAACTTTGCAAATGATAAGGTACTAGACAAGTCAGAACCTTATAGGGAGGCGATAGGAAGCCTACTATATTTAGCTACTATTACTCGTCCTGATATAAGCTTCGCTGTAAATTATTTAAGTCGCTTTACTAATAACCCTATGGTAAGTCATTGGAAAATGATTAAACGTATTTTTCAGTATTTAAAGGGGTCGGTTAATAGTGGTATATTGTTTACAAATGATAATAAACTTACAGCCTATACAGATTCAGATTACGGAGGAGATACAGATACTGGTCATTCGACTAGTGGAGTACTTGTAGTAAGAGGAGGTCCCGTAGTTTGGTATGCCCAGAAACAAAGACTTGTGGCCACATCTACAGCAGAAGCTGAGTATCGAGCAGCAGTATCTTCCATAGATGACATATGCTGGATAAGACGACTTGGTCACGAATTGGGATTTGTCGATATAAATGAACCTACAACCCTATATGTAGATAATCGATCTGCTATCTGTATGCTGGAAAATGTCCATGAAGGAAAAGTGACAAAAGGAAAAAAACACATAGATATTCCAAGAAAATTTATTAAGGAACACATAGGAAAAACAATCAGACTTGAACATGTGGGAAGTTCAGAGCAACTTGCGGATATACTGACTAAGCCCTTGAGTCGCAATATCTTTGCTGAGCTTCGAAGCAAAATAATTAAGGAGGAGTGTTGAAATATAATTATTTGGTTCTAGTTCCAGCTGCGATATAAGATACTGTCTAAATTTATTCTGTGCATTAGTGACTATGTTCAGTTTTGATCTGTCATTTCTGTTCGATAAAAAATGATGAAATCATATTTCGATTCCTGTCTCGTGTTGGAAATGTTCTGTATGATAAAAGGCGCCTTTTGTATAACATTATGAACAAGTCCTGCCATTTGTATCCTTAAATAAATGTTTTAAGACGTTACAAGAAGTTTAATTTATTGTGACCTGCAAGCATTAGTCTTACAAAGAAATAGAAATTCATCAAAAAAGCTTTTAAAATTCCATTAATAAACCAGCCAGGATTCGGGTCAACAGAACCCAATGGTTTTCATATATAAATACATTTTCGAATCAAACTGTGAACTTTGAAGAAGAATTTAGAAATATTATTCGGGTGCTCTTAAAAAAAATAAAGAAAGGTGAATTGTGTCGTGATAATAACAGCTAATATATGTATTAATCATTTCTATTGTAGGTACAGGGACTTCCAACCAGGACTAAACAGGGGCCTATTTATTAAGTTTCCCTGTATTTTTTATTAAAACCAATACAGGGTGTCCCATAACTTATGGGTCGTAGAGTAACTGGAGATACTAGACATTAAACTAAGCCGATTATGTCATATAAGTTTTTTTTTTGATAATTAAAATATTCTCTTTTATGCTTTGGGATGTTTAAAGGGAAATATCTCGAAACCCGTTAAAGATATTAAGATCAATCAAGTACACCTTTTTGACTCAGAAAATGCCCTTCTTTAAGAAACTATAATTGAAAAATACCTAATATCACAGGTAAGAAAAAAAATCACAGATTTATGAAGCCCAGTGTATGCAACTAGCGCCCTCTAGTTTAAAACTTAAAAATTTCTACAAATTCTTATTTCTTGTTCATAAAAACATAATATTGCCAACTTTCAATTCGATTCATTAAACCGTTTTAAAATTATGGCTTATTTTCGAGAATAAACTTTTACTTTCAACACCCTGTATCTCTAGAACGAGTAATAATCCGAAAAAACTTATATGACATAATCGGCTTAGTTTGATGTCTAGTATATGCAGTTACTCTACGGCCCATAAGTTATGGGACACCCTGTATAGCCATCTCGTTTAAATTTGACCGTAGAATATAAATTTGACATTTAAAAAGCGATTTTACTTAAAACAAGGGAATCGTGGGGTAAAGTTGTTGTTTTTTTTAATCAAAATGCCAGAAACTATTAAATTTAGACATATAACATTTTATACAATCTAAAAGTAGAATTTTGTTGGGAAATAGAAAATAATATAATATATAGGGTGTTCTATTTAAAAAAAAACCCAAGATATATTCGCGACGTTTTTTTGGGCCACCCCATATTCCAGCGTAATTTTAAAATGTGCACCTCAATGGTCTCCACAACTTTTGCATTTCGAATTGTTATCTAAAACCTAAGATAAAGGCGAAAATGAACGTTACCTTTACCACCCTGTACAATAGGTATTATACTAAAGGTCTTTTTCCACTACTAGTTGTGTAAGACATGAAATTCTGTATCAGTGGCGTAGCCAGGGGGGGGGGACCCCTTCCAAAAAAAAAAGAAGATATAAAATATAATTGGGCAACATAAAAAATCTTTGACAACGCTATCACTAACGCGCCAAATAAAATAACAAATCATCCTCCCAGTAACTAAAGCTTCAGCAGAAGGACGTTTTTCCACTTTAAAAATATTAAAAACATATCTGAGAAACCATTCAGGCGAAGAGCGTTCAACAAGTTTAGCTTTAATAATCAAAAAATCCACATTGGTATGCGAAATAATCAATATATTTTGTTAAGACAGGCGACTATCTACGGTTTAGTTTTAGGCAAAAAAATATGTTGTGCTTTTAGTTTATGGTTAATTTTTGTTTTTCAGTAACTAAAAAATATACCTTATTTTTAATATTTTTTTGCCCAATTATGCTTATTTCATGAAGAAGTTTTTTTTTATAAGTATAATATCTATTTTATATTACCTAAATTAGTGTATTTGTATTACTAACTACGAGTTTCTTTAAATATAGGTATTTTTTTATTTTGAATTTTTTTTTGATTGTCCAAAAAAAGGGGTTTTTGGGCGTGGCACCCAAAAAAATTGCGATTTGCCTGCGGCGTTGTGTCGTCGCTTTCCCTACCCTTTCGCCCCCCACGAACTAATATTCTAACTACGCCACTGCTCTATATAGAAAAATTACACCAATCTCCTACATATACTTACTTTATTTTTCAGATTAAGTTGTACAGATTTTGGGCGTTCATGGACCGAACAGAAAGACATACGAACTACCCAAACTTCGTTAGATCTTCATATTTAATACACACTCTTCTGGTGGTCTTCCATTGGAATGGCTGTGTCTTTCATTTAGTTTTAAAAAATGATGGTTTCGGGAGCAAAAACTGGGTCTATAGCGACTCGGCAGCAAATGACGGTAAGATATGTAACAAAATAGTAGAGATGGCTGGAACAGGGTTTCTTTAATAACAGGTAGAACCTGTTCCAGTTTCAAAAGTTATTGTTTCAAGAAACAACTGTACAAGTTGTTGTCTTTTC
Source organism: Polydrusus cervinus (assembly GCA_935413205.1). Taxonomy (NCBI): domain Eukaryota; kingdom Metazoa; phylum Arthropoda; class Insecta; order Coleoptera; family Curculionidae; genus Polydrusus; species Polydrusus cervinus. Next base: position 101,312,438 of record OW284511.1, read on the forward strand.
GTAAAATTAATTTTGTTTCTCCATTTGTTTAGATACCGACCATGTAAAAGCCTACCTTCAGAGTTACTACTGGTGTACGCTCGCCCTAACGACGATAGGTGACTTGCCTCGGCCGAGAAGTAAACCAGAGTACCTGTTTGTGATATTTCAGGTAAAGTGTACTTATTTTGTTTTTAAAAACAATTTGATATATTTTTTAAACTGTTTATAAGGTCTGATGATGCCAGTTTAAGGCGACATATGCAACAGAGAGATAGGAAATGTCAATTTTGAGGGCGGGGCTTTGTGTATTTCTTCTTAGAAATATATAATATTGAGGAATACAATTTTTCAATATGATTTTTTTTTTCTTGGGGAACTGGAATACAAAACATGAAATAACTGTACAATGCTTCGCCACAAATTCCTTAACCAAAAATAAGGCGATCTAGGCACACACTTAAACATATGCAATGTTTCTTCGTTTTGCCGCTACAGGGGGCTAAAATTTTCAAATTAATATTGTTTTTTCGGAATAATTTCTAAACGCCTTTATCTATTTCCACTAATTTTGGAACTAAGAATCACCACTATTAATAGCCTGTTTTGACGTTGGTGCCATCTTTTTTTTAATACCTGCAAATTTAAAAATGGCGTGTGATTGGTAATTAAAAGTTCCTCTTTTTGTTACCCCCCATATAAATAACAAATTATTTTTCTGACACTAGATGACTTCACATTGAAACTTTTTTGTCTGTTGTAAAAATTTAGCCAGACATGCAGTTTCTCTACAAAAAAATTATTTACGATGCAAAACATAAAAAAAGTTTCGAACAATTGTTATAAAAATCAAACTAGTTGGTATTATTTGGAATTAAAATTTTTTTCATGTTTCGCGTTCTGAATAAACAGCAATGATGAATTACACGGTATGGTCAATAATTTTTTTACCAAGAAACTGCATGTCTGGCTAAAATTTAACAAGAGACAAAAAAGTTTCAACATGAAGTCAGCTAGTGTTAGAGAAATAGTTAAAGTGGGGCAAGGGCCTGTCGACATATTAAGCACCGGTTCCCGCAGATCACCGAAGTTAAGCGGTGTCGAGCGCGGTTAGTACTTGGGCGGGTGACCGCTTGGGAACACGGCGTGCTCTTGCCTCAGGGAAGAGTGTAAAATGAATCGACACCTAGCCATCCTATTCACGCCGGACAGGCCGGATGAGATCGGATATCTCGTAGGATGAAGGTGCCGTTTCACACTCCCCAGTCGGTAGATCACATTTGTGGTCGATGACCGGTTCAAGATGGCCTACGTAGTCGGCGAACCGTAAAAAAAAAAAAATAGTTGCAGTCGTTTATACGGGGGGTAACAAAAAGAGGAACTTTTAATTACCAATCACACACCATTTTTAAATTTGCAGGTATTAAAAAAAGATGGCGCATGCGTCAAAACACGCTATTAATAGTGGTCATTCTTAGTTCCAAAATAAGTGGAAATCAATAACGGCGTTTAGAAATTATTCCGAAAATACAATATTATTATGAAAACTTTAGCGCCCTGTAGAGGCAAAACGAAGCAACATTGCATATAGGTAAGTTTGCCTAGATCGCCCTATTTTTGGTTAAGCAATTTGTGCTGAAGCATTGCACAGTCATTTCATGGACACCCTGTATATGACTATTTGAGATACCCTGTATAATGAAACATAAATTTAAATAGTAGATCTATCCTTATAACTATCTTTTTGAAAAATATTAAAAGTTTAGAAGCTACATTAAATTAGATCAAAAAACATTACTATCTCTTGGCCGAAATCCTGGCCATGTTTAATAATGAACTTTTAAAACTTTTTAAATTTGGACTCTACAGATTTCAATATTTTTTACAATATTACCAAGACTTTAGTTACAACTTTTAGGGTTTTTATTGACTTATATCCTGTTTTTAGATTTGTTTTGGCTTAAAAATAACTTTGTCACGCCCACATAACAGTTTTGCTGAAAAGTGCGTAGGCTAACATAGTAAAAAATATTTTTTTGACAAAATTCGATTTTATTATTCAATATAGTTGCCTTCGAGGGCGATACAAGGATTATAGCGGTCATACAATTTTTCGATGCCATTTCTATAGTACGATTTCTCTTTAGCCTCAAAATAGGCCTCAGTTTCGGCGATTACCTCTTCATCAGTGCTAAATTTCTTTCCAGCGAGCATTCTTTTAAGGTCTGCAAACAGAAAAAAGCAATTCGTAATCTAATTCATATAATTTTGCCATCGTTTTCATTGATTTCTGACACGGTGCATTGTCTTGATGAAACAGCACTTTTTTCTTCCGCCGCTTTTTCGTGATTTCATCCTTTAAACGCTCCAACATAAGATATTTTTAAAGTCTTAGCTATCTCGATCAACTTTTCGATCATTTAAAATTATTTTGTGGGCTTTTTTGATGTTTTCGTCGGTAACAACCTCTTTGGGGCGTCCACTGCCTGCATCGTCTTCGATACTCATTTCGTCTCGTTTAAATTTAGCAAACGATTTCTCAACGGTTGATTTTTCTGGTGCAGAGTCCGAATAATGTTTATCAAGCCAAACCTTGACTTCAACAGTATTTTTTTTCGCCAAAAAGCAATGCTTTATTAACACACGAAATTCTTTTTTATCCATTTTTTCACAATAACAAAAGCTGCTTCACTCACAATGCTATATCTCACGAACTAATTATCCGGCAGCTGTGAAATTTATACACGTATCTTTTGAAGGTTAGTACTAAGTAAAAATCACATGGATTTAATTCTAGTAACACCATCTATGAGTCAGCCTACGAACTTTTCAGCCCATCGAAAAAAAAAGATCAGTAACTTGCTCAGTTTTTTTGTAATTTAAGCCAAAAAGAACCAAAATTTTACACGGCAAAAAATAAAACGCTTCGACATAATTTTCTTTATTAGGCAACACTGCAAGACCTTTGCGGTCTCGACAGATCTTATTGGGGTGGACAAACTGCGGCGGGTGGTCTCCCGGTTCGACGCTCCGTTCCGGTCGGATTTATTTAACCGAGTTTTAGTTCTTTATTTGCTCGAAAGGGCATTAAGTTGTTTGAGGACGATGATGCGGTTAGCAATGGACTCCTTTTTATTTTTATGTTTGCAGTTACAAGAAAACGTTTATTTTAGTTGTTTATTTTATTACTCTTTTTATACACAAGAACAAATAAAAAGTGAAACTCTCCTTGAGCGAAATGTACATAATAAAAATTTAACAGTAGAATTACACAAAGCGCATCTCCCTTTTATTGAAGATAAACATTTTTTTTAATACTAATTGCGGTACGAGGGAGTTCTTAACTTTTTCGTTTTATTTCTAATTTTGTTTTGCTTTTGACTACACGTAGCGCAGAAAAACTAATAAATTGTCGCGTATTAAAATGATAGGACTGGGTTGTGTAGCTTAGATGGTTTTGATTTATGTTTTAATTATTTTATTAATTATTATTTAATGTGCCCTTATGGTGTGCTATCTAATCACTGAAATACTAATGATTTAATAGCAAAACGATGACAGACAATAATCATAATGTGAATAAAATACAATGTTTATAAGATTATAAAATGGTAAATTTAGATAGTTCTCTAATAACAAGAGAAACTGTCCCTTTTTACTTACTCTAGAAAGGTGTTATTCTATCAAGATTAAAAAACAATTTGTTCTTAATAGACAACTTTGACCAAAATGAGAAGAATACAATTTTATTCAAATAAACAATTAAATGTAAAGAACACTTACACAATCGGAGCAAAGTATACTGGTTCTGGGGCAGTACTCTTCATGGCTTGAAAGCTGATTTAGACTTTGAGTAGTTGTTTGGTCAGAGGTTACCCTTACACTTGAATACTTTTTACAACTCTCCGAGTAAGTGTTCCTTCGAGCTTTTTATAAGTTTTGCAACCCTTACCAGATGAAAAAAGGGGTTCCTTTTTGCTATGTCAGCAATTTATTTAAAGAAGGGATTTCCCTGGATGGACTATTTAAAATGGAACCCTTTATCCCAACCAATTCAAACAATTATGTTTATCAACTTTCGTCCACAAACTAGGAATGTCCTTGTCCTTGTTCTACACACTATCTTTTCCCTACACCTATTCTTATCAGCAGATTCAACACCTATTAAGAGTCTTAGCACCACAGCGAAGTATGAAATGATTAATTCATCCTTAAGGGTGCCAATCCATAACCGACATAACATTTCAGTTAAATAGAGGGTAGTTATAACAGTTTTGGCCAAAACATGTTCCTAGACTTTTATCCGCATTTAGATCATTCAGATACCCTTGGATTTAAATAAAAGGTATGCAAGCAATGACCTTTAGCTATTTAAAGATACGAAATTTATGTTTAATACTTGTGGTATTTTGTGATAGTTGAACGCTTGCAACTATTTTAAAAATATTTTTTTTTAAGCTCGGTAATATTACAAGAGCCAAATATAAAAAAATGAATTGTAAACAAATGTTACGTTACGTTACCTTTATCTTAAAATATATTTAATAATTTTTGTAAGTATCACAATAAGTCCAAGGCGCAATAGGTGACTAATACCAAACATTGATGATGGATTCTAAAGAATATTTCTGTTTCAGTTACTTTTTGGACTTCTCCTTTTCGCCAGCGTCCTGGGACACGTGGCGAATATCGTGACTTCCGTGTCAGCAGCAAGAAAAGAATTTCAGGGTAAGTGATCCAAATGTCGTACTATAATAGTGGTAGGATGTAATTTTAGTTACTTAATGAAGCTATGAGATTTGTTTTTTTTTATTATTGATTCTAGATAAGTAGTATACCCATATACATGTATAAATACAATACCGGGTAGTGCATCGTGGTTGGAAACATAAGAAATCCCATGCAAGTTTTAAACTGTTTAAATATTTACTCCCCTGTTGACTTTAGAGCTGAGTTGTAGAGAGAATTTTTAGGGTCTCTGTGTGGTGAAGGATTACGGTTTGTTTTTTATTGGAATTCAACAGGTGATGCTGCGAATACCAGCTTGATTGGACTTGTCAACCTGTGATTTGTCATTATCAAAGGGTTTTTAAAAATCCTTAGCAGATACATTTTACCCGGGATTTAACTAATAAGTTTAAATTAAACGACATTATTTTCAAAGTGGATCTTTTAATAGAAAATGAATTATTTTACTTGCAATAAAACCTACTAAATAGTATTAAAATCATCAAGAATTGCTAAAAGTGGAAGAAAATAAGGGTGTGTTTAAAAAAAATTGTATTTTAAGAAAACTGTACAATCGTTTGGAATATTGTCAATTCTTAATTAAATGTTCAAATAAACCGCCATTTGGTACTAAACAACATCCCCAACGATCGTAAAATTCTCTACGACCATTAGCGAGTTGATACTGGGTAATTCTTTCAGATTGCATTAAAATTGAATTTCTAACTGCTCTAGAATTTCAACGCTTTTATAAAGAACATTTTTAAAATGCCTCCAGAAAAAGAAGTCGTTTGGTGAGAGGTCAGAAGACCTAGCTGGTTAACTAATTGTTGAGTTTAGACCGACAACGTGCCTATTAAAGGCAATAGTTAAAATAAAAATAATTTTAACTTAAAAGAAGAAAAATTAATAGATTAGTAATATTTTTATGAATATCTACTAGAGTTGTGAAGTCAGTGGCGTAGCCAGAAAATATGCCCGGGGGGGGGGGCTCAGTGGGCGTAAGTAGGACATTTTTTTTCTGGAGAAAGGGACAGTCGGGACTACATGTTATATCATGATATTGTACCTACTGAAGAAGAAGGAAAAGCGCCGCAGGTGAAATATTTTCGGGGCTACGCCCAAAGTTCCATTACACCTGACTACTATCAAATTTCGAAAATTAAATTATTATCTCTCCCCCTCTGCATGGTTGGATTAAATTTGTTTTTGTAAATGTTTTTTTTTTTACTTTTTTTTGATATAATATTGGTGTCAATCCAAAATTTTAACATAAGACGTATGTATGACTCTAACCAGCGTTTTTCGGGCTCGGTTTTTTATGATTACAAATAAAGTAAGTATCGCTCACCACGCCAAAATTGAGGATTTTTTCAGAAATCATGTATTTTAGGAGCGTAGATCTAAAAGCAGTTTTGGTGCAAATGCTTAGGTTTTGAAATGCACCTCCTTAAGTGCCGTTTTGTATATTCATAATAAAGCATTCTCGTTACTTCCCGCATTATTTTTTTTTATTATAAATTATCACACTTCTTCCATAAAAAATGTTTCAATTAAAATTTTTATTTTAATTTATCTCTCTAAGAATAAATACCTAATTGTTTTTTTAAAGAAGTAGTCCATACTTGAAGTAAAGTTGCAAGTTAAATGGGGGGATTGAAGGTTGACTTGGAGTATTATTAGTCCCCTTTTATTTATTTTTTGTTTTTGTTGTAAAAATATTTTATTGCATTGGGTTATATTTGTGTTGATTTAAAAATAGCTCTAAAAAAGGGAAATCGGAAAGGACAAGTATATAATAGAAAAATATATGTATTTTAAATTAATATAGATTGGCGGAGAGTAAATAACGCCTTTTTGCTTATGTTGTACGCACGCCACTGCAATTTCATTTCCAAGAAATTCCTTTTATACATTTTATTGATTGTTTTGCATAAACTCCGCAATTCCTTTCAGGTTTTCCTCACAAACCAATTGAAACCCAATTGCCTTTGTGTTGTAAACGTATAATAAAAATGGAGGAAAATCTGGAAAGATTTTGGAAATTTCAGTAACCTACACAAAGGAAAGCTACTTTACATGGAAAGAGCTTGTGCATGTTTCTGCGATTCCACGATCCTTTTTCTGAGAAATCTTTGGATGCATTTTGCTGCCATCCAGGGACGTAGGAAATTTGTTTCTAAATTTCAACTAGTGACCTATAATTTTAAGTTACCACAGCTTTACCTATGATAAAATCGATAACAAGAAAAGTTTATTTTCTGGCTGACGTATCTACTCAAAACACCATCAGCGAACCACATTCTGTATAAAAATTCACCATATATCTGTATAAAATTCATACACATTCGTTATTTCTAAAATATTTTTGTAGTTGAATGCAAAATTGCATTTCAATTAGCTACTAACTTTTTTTTTCTACTCCCACATGGCAATTTGCTGTTTCCTTTACACTTAAGTGGCGAGAAGAGTAGGCTATTCCGGTTAACTGTGCGGGAATATTTCATTTCCATCCTAGATAGGTAATCGAAACTGACCAATCACAGTGGTCAATTACAAGGAAACCAAATTTACATGTTACAATAGGATGTACAGTGTTGCAACCTTTAAAAATAAAATTTCCCATTTTTATAGAAAACTTTCACGAATGCAAACAATACTGAAAAAGTCTTTTATTAGCAGATTACAACCACAAGTTATCCCAAAGAATATCATTGGAAAATAACACTGTGCGTAAAAATTTCCCTTTTCCCTTTGGAGACAGCGCCGACCTATCATTCCTCTGTCCTTTGTTCTCACGAACCCGGAAATTTTCCATTAGTTGACAACACTGTTATGAAAATTACATTTCCTTATTTTCTTTGTGGTGTATTTAAAAGCACTGACCAATCACAGTATATTATATTTACTGAGGCTCCGTCTTCTTTTTCAAGACACTAAATTATGTAATTTAAATGCATATGGTGCAATTTGTTATTAATTTCTTCAATATAATAAAATCTAGACGCATTTATAATAATATATTTATTAATACTGCAACCGGGTGCATGAGCATAAAAAATTAATTTCATGTAGCATCATTTATCAGTTGGCTTTCCCACAATTAGCTTAAGGTGTCGAGTCGAGAGAGTTAGGGCGTTGTGCTATGGATCCAATGATCGTGAGTTCGAGCCCGGCAACCGGAAAACTTTTTTTACATTTTTTAGCATAAGGTTCGTAAGTTTGGTCGTAGAAAAATATACTGTTCAACTCGAGTGGATTGTCCATATTCCCTCGGAAGTTTGAGCACTCCGCCTACGGCGTCGTGCTCAATTTACTTCCTCGTACGATATGGACATCATATCCACTCTTGTTGTACAAACTACTATTTTTTAAAAGATCACAACCACAAGTGATTCTAAAGAATATTCTACGAATATAACACTGTGCGTAAAAGTTTGCCTTTTCCCTTTGGAGACAGCGGCGACCTATCATTCCTTTGTGTTTTGTTCTCACGAATCCGGAAATTTTCCATTTGTTGACAACATTGTTAGAAAAATTATATTTCTCTGTGGCATTTTTAAAGGTACTGACCAATCACAGTTATTATATATACTAAGGCTCTGCCTTCTTTTTCAAGATACTAAATTATATAATTTATATGAATATGGTATAATATATTATTAATTTGTTCAATGTAACAAAATCTGTACGCATCTATAATAGAATTATCAACCATGCAACCTGCTGAATGTGCACGGAAAATTAATCATGTAGCATCATTATTGAGTTGGTTTTAGCATAATTTCTTAAATGATTCTGTAGTCGAGATGATAGAGCGTTGACCTTTAGATCCAGTTGTCGTGAGTTCCAACCCGGCTGCCTGCAAAGTTTTTTTTACATTTTTTAGCATAAGGTTCGTAAGTTTGGTCGTAAAAAAAATATACTGTTCAACTCGAGTGGATTGTCCATATCGCACTTGAAAGTTTGAGCACTCGGCCTACGGCGTCGTGCTCAATTTACTTCCTCGTGAGATATAGACATCATATCCACTCTTGTTGTACAAACTACTATTTTCAGTCATTTTGAACTTGGAGGAAAATCTAGGACACTTCAATATACGAAAAATAGTATTACATTTGTTACTGCGCCCGGACTAAAGTTCTTTTCTCGGCTGGCGTTTTTTTGCTGGGTTGTGAAAAACAATAAAGTCAGATGTTTCAACACATTTGTATTTGGTTTTATGTCTCTTGCGGTAAAGTAACCGACACAAATATAACATTATTGCTTACATTTCCGTCTACTTTAAAAATATAACAATCTATTGTTTCTTTTTCACAAACAGGCGGCATTTCTTGCTGGAATTTTTATACAGAAAACAGAAATCAAAACTATAATGTTATATTTGCTGTGCTTGATTTTCTTTGGCATGCGATAATAGTTAAACGAATGCAATCACATTACGACCCTAAAATATATATAAGAGAAAAGTAAAAAAAATTGTTATAAAATTATTTTGTATCAGTTTGCTGTATGCATAACTTCGCATTTTTCTGATTCTATTATTAAACGACGTCAAAAATATAAAACTTATTCTAAACCAGTGAAATCGTGATAAGGAAAGTGGTTGTTAGCATTTTGAGCAAGAAATTGGCTTGTTTTTATTTTGTTTCTATGTAATTTTGTTAAGTCACTTACTGTAAATGGAAATTGACGGTTAAATAGGGCAATAAAAGAGACAAGAAAATAATAAAGAAGAATAGTTCAAAGCAGAGATTGAAATTATCTATTTAGCTATTTTAAAAAATACCGTGAAACATCTTTTAATTTATAGTAATTTATATTATTTATGTTGAATTATCTACGTTTTAATAGCAACTTAACGGGGATTAAAAACACAGTAATCCCCTCTCTCCCCACTACAAAAAGTATTAAATTCCTGTCTGGCAAATGAAATCGTATTTTGTCACACACATTCGAGATCAGATTACATGGACCTACCAAGAAAGAGTATGAGTATTTTACCATACCAGCGGTGGTGCCCGAGGGGGGAGGGGCAGTGTGGGCACCGGCCCACCCTGATGTTAAGAGTGGTGCCCACCCTGATGTTAAGAGTGCTATCCCTATGGTGTTTGGGGGACTAATTTAGTTGAACGGCAGTAGAGTTTTGGACTTGCATTGTCTTTATTTGTTTTATATCACTACGTTTCAACTGGTAAGTATCTCCAGTCGTCTTCAGGTGAACACTCACTCAGTATTCACCTGAAGACGACTGGAGATAATTACCAGTTGAAACGTAGTGATTCTAAACAAATAAAGACAATGCAAGTCCAAAAATCTACTGCCGTTCAAGAAACGTCATTGTCTCCAACCTTCAAACAGACACTAATTTACTTGTTATATCCAGCTCTTGGGTAGCTTTTTTTTAGAAGTCACTTTTGATCGAGAGATAAGCATGAGAAGGAGATACATTTTTTATTGGTACGGTTTTTTCAGAAGTCAGTTTTTTCTATAGCGACACTACTACATTTTCTATTTTCTTCTCTTTAGTATAGGATGGATCAGTTATCTTATTAGTGGGTTGTATTTAACATTAGCGCCTTCTCATAATAGTCCATTCAATTTTTGTAACTTTGAAGATTGTACCATTTGCAACTTATTACATGATTCTAGCCCTATTGATGAGACATGATATAGCGAAATGTGTTTAGGGATGGATCTGATGAAATAAAACAAAAAACTCTTGAATTATTTAAGTGAATTTTCATCGTCAATTAACATTGGATACATAAAACTTCTTTATAATCTAGACACCAAACCAGTTTATCATACAGCACCGGAACCATGTAACGACATAGAAATAGAAAAAACATAAAGGAATAGTAGATTCTGTAACGAGGTTAGAATGAAAATTTGATCCGAGTGGAAGATTTCGAACGCGAGCGTAGCGAGCGTGAGGAGCCACAAGTATCGAAATTTCATTCTAACCGAGTAGCAGACTATATTTTCTCCACGACCAAAAATACTATTCGCAATATTTGTAATTTCAGGTGGAGTATTATCCAGTTCCATATCTGATTCATCCGATTGTTCACTCTTATTTGGCTTGCACTAAAATTTGTCTGCTGACATTGACAGTTTCGAAATTCATGGCAACCTATGTCGTTTAGATCAATTACAGAATATTCATTCCGTATCTTGTTATGGAATGAAAATACACGCAAAACGCATAAGAAGCAAGTGTTTCAGAATAAATATTCCAACTCAAGAGCGAGAATTTTTACATTCTATTATCAATAATGATTTTGGAATTATTGCATTCAGTAAAGGTCGTGGAGAAAAAACTGTTTTGTACTGCTTACAGCCCTTCATTCAGAGTATGTACGTACCCATTTTCTCTAGTAATGTTCGTTGTTACACACGCCACGACATGATTGTTTTCTCAAGTTATATTTTTTACTAAAAATATTTAATAATTAGAACGCGCAACAGGTTGAAATTCTCCATTTTGTTATAACCACCAATTTATTTCCTACATGATTGGGCACTATATAAAGATTTTCTGTGGTTGGCGTATTTAAAGTAACAAACTTGACACAACATAAAAACCACAGAACAAGTAGACACCTTTGGAATGAAACAGAAAAACGCAAAATCTGATTTAAAAGAGCAAGAAAGACGATTGAAAAGAGTCGTGAAGTTCTTCATATTTCTATTAGGCAAGTCGCCTTTCGGCCATCGCGGATGCAGCCGAGTGATCTTACATAGTTCTAAATAAAAACAGAAAGGAAAATAGCCAGGCATTTTTTTATTCTTTCCATGGTTCTGCTACAGTTTCTTAAAATGTTAATGTTCTATAATTTTTTTCCCAAATGATATTTTAATATCATTTGGGAATCAATTTAAGTAATCTATTGCCCTTCAATGCACTAAATTAGAATATGTCCTTAAACACCAGCAGCGGAACCGTGGAAACGATAGAAAAGAAATTTCCTGTCTATTTTCCTTTCTGTTCTTATTTAGAACTATGTCAGATCGCTAGCCTACATTCGCAATGACCGAACGGCGACTCGCCCGATAGAGATAGAAAGAACTTCACGACTCTTTTTAATCGTCTTTCTACATTCGATTTTGCATATTTCTGTTTCATTCCGAAGATGTCTACTAGTTTTGTAATTTTTATATTATGTCAAGTGTGTTACTTTGGATATGTCAAACACATAAAGTCTTTATATAATTCCAAATCATATAGGAAAGAAATTTGTTTTCTATGTTTTGTCTATTTCTATTTCGTTGCATGGGTTCGTTGCTGAATTTAATATGTTTCTTTAAAAAAAATTCTCTCACACCACCCGTCTTTGTCATTCGATGATACAACAATCTATCACTGCGTTTTCTTCAATTTCACACCACTCAGGTAACATTTGGTGATATACTTCTTCACCACCGAATGTCTTCTCGGTTCCAAACAATTTTGCATTTAAATTTTTCCCCCTCGTCCCTATAAGATACCTTTCTCTGTTCACTGATCTTTCACACCATTTTCTCTCAATACTTGGCAGTATGCTTCATCCCTTACTTCTACGGAAGGTTTTTCTCTATCAATTTCTTAAAAAAGGTATATTAAGTTTTCACACACAACTTTCCTCTTCTATGGTTATTCCAACAAGTTATATTTCTCCTGAAGATGAACGTTTACACGTTCGAGACATGTAAAGAATTCGCACATCAATAAGTTTTTGTTGAATATATCTTAGTACAGGTTGGTTTAGAGTAATATTTCTCAATATTTAAAGAACTTTTCGTTAAAAATATGGGGTTTTCTATAAATAGCCCATAATATGTAATTCCCGAACTGCCTAAGGCAAAATAACATAATATCAGTTGATGAACTAACTACAAAGTAGAAGTTTCAAAGTTTTAGGGGTGAATGTTTTGTAGTTGCTATGTCTATGAAAATGCCTCTAATTAGTTAATCTGAAAGCAGTCAGAATATAATATATGTTAGTTACTATCGCCTAAAGGTTTAAAATAATAATTATATAATCTAATTCAAAATCTAAATACCTACAATATGTATATAAAATTATATTTTCCTAAAATATATCTAGATTTGGAAAAATTACTATACCGGGTCCGCCAACGAAGCGGGGACGGAAATTTAAATCATTATCGAGGAACTTATCAAAATTACTAAAGCAGCATGAGGTATGGACTTAAAAGCGGCATATTTTTAAAATATTTTACATTATACAGGGTGGCGCAAAAAAGTGTGGCGGACTAAACTTGCATTTTTTTAAATGAAACACCCTATATATTATATTATTTTCTAATTCCCTATACAATTCCACGTATATTTTGTATAAAATGTCATATGTCTAAATTCAATTGTTTTTGAGTAATTGACGTTTAAAATATGGCATTTTTTGACTTTGACAGGCTGTAACATTGGAACGGTTTATCTTAGAGAAAAATGGTTTTCACCTCCCTATCTTAGTTTTTTATTCTCTATCCAAGGAAACCAACCTCCGATTTACCATGTTAGGATCCGACGAAAAGAAAAGGGATCTCGAAGCTACTTAAGGCAGCACTTGGTGGGACACACCAGTAAGATGTGGCACGGAGCGCCATCTGTGTCGTTGTTAGACACTCTTGAGCATACCAACACCTCTAACAAACTTATAGAAATAAGTAAATGTTAAGAGGAAATCGCCTGTAAAGACATTCGTCACAATTACAGGAGTCCCGCTAGGCAGCGCTAACTGAAATCGGTTTATTAACCGAAAACAATTATATGTTCAACTCGGCAGTCAATCTACTACTTTGCTGCCTAGTAAAACAAGTAACTATATTCAATTATTATTAATTAAAAATACTTTTCTACTTCCACATGGATATTTGCTGCTTCTTTTACTCTAAAAAAAAAGGATAAGTGGGCTATTCAGTTTAACTGAACTAAACTAGCTAGGATATGAAACTGACAAATCACAGTGATTAATTACAAAGAAATCAAATTTACACGTTGTAAGTTTTACGCGTCGTTTTACGACATTTAACAAGAGCGAGGTTAAGAATATACTTCTACTCAAAGTATTTCAAAAAGGTGAAAATCTGATTGTTAATTTGATATTTGAATCAAACCATTTATGCCAGATCCTATGCACACAACAATTTTCCTAACGTGTACACGAAATGGTGCAAAAATTGAAGATATAAAACCAAAATATATTTTAACCGAATTTGGTAAGTATTTTCTGTGCACAAATGACTGCCTCTTTACAAAAATCTTCAGTTTTCCACTCATCTCAAGACAATAACTACAAGATTTAATGCATAAAACGTATATGACCTGGAAGAAATTTTGGCTTGGGGTGACAGTAACCAAGTCGAATTTAATGCTAAGAAAACCCAGGCAGCAGTCTTCTCCAAAAAGGTTAACATTGCAGAACCGGATATAGTCATGGCAGGACACGCAATTCCCCTGGCACCGTCTATTAATTTGCTGGGGGTCAATCTGGGAGGTAATATGTCTTGGCATGATCACGTTGCCGCAATTGCCAAGGCAGCTGCACAGAAACTTGGTGTACTTTTCCGCACCAAAAGGTTGTACACACCTCATCAACTTTTGACACTCTACAAAGCCCAGATTCGACCATCATTAGAATATTGCTCTCATGTCTGGAGCTCTGCACCCAAGCACACCCTTCGGCTACTGGACTCCATTCAAAGGAGAGCCGTTCGTCTGATCGGCGACCCCGAGCTGACCAAGACCCTCGATAGCCTGGAGCATCGTAGACAGGTTGGTGATTTGGCTCTCTTTTACAGATATTTCCATGGCAGGTGTTCGACTGACATTGCCCACTTGATTCCACCTAGAGCAGTGCAAAACAGAAATACACGGCGAACCACTGCCGCTCATCCATATGTTGTTTAGCTTAGTACTACTCGAACTTTATTTTTCAAGAATTCTTTCATCTGGAGAACGTCATCTTTGTGGAATAATCTTCCTGAGGTCGTGTTTCCCAATGAATACAATCTTCAACGTTTCAAGACCAACGTTAATCGCTTTTTTCGCACTCGCACCGCTCCCAGAGCGCCTTAAAGAATTTTCCTACAGTGCAGGTGTTTTTATCATAAAAAAAAAATATACAAAATGACCGTTTGTACTTGCCGTTATTGGTTTTTTGCGATACAGCCCTAATCAACAATAAAACTTTTATTATACGCAACAGATATAGAAAATGGTAAATCTTCTGGAAAATGAACGCTTAAAGTTAATATTGATGCATAAACGCCGTTTTTAACTGTTTAAGACGAATATTTCGGCATTATTATTTTTACACAAGCAGACAAAGATAATATATTAGCAGAACAATTAATCAAACTAGCTATGGTTAAAAAAAATTGTGCATTTTTATTAATAAATATATCGCTTTTTGTCTGTTATTCTGCAAAAGGCA
This sequence comes from Polydrusus cervinus, assembly GCA_935413205.1. Lineage (NCBI taxonomy): Eukaryota > Metazoa > Arthropoda > Insecta > Coleoptera > Curculionidae > Polydrusus > Polydrusus cervinus. Next base: position 101,327,584 of record OW284511.1, read on the forward strand.
AAATAGAAAAAATTCAAGGTAATTTTGTGTATGTCTTGAAGAAGAAAGAAAGAAGTGACCCATATCGACAACCTTACAGTGTAATTTAGTCCATGGATTTGCCAGCGAAATGAATTTTTCTTCAATTTATTTCTCATATTTCTCTCAAATTCGCAAGCATCTTAAAAGAAAAGTTATAATGCCTGATTTAAATATATTTTTTTTCAATGTTTAATATTAAGTTCGAAAGTTGAGTCGTAGAAACTGTACAACTCGAGTAGATTGTCCATATTGCGTTTGGAAGTTTGATTAATTTACTTCCTATACTTTCCTTTGTTTCATCAGATCCTAGGCTTAGCGATGAATCTATAAAAAAATGAAAGATAAATAAAATTATTTATAGTTTTCTAATCTTTTAATATTTTTAGTTATCCAACAATCATATAAACATTTCACTATCTGCCAGCAGTATAAAAGCTAATACGGCACAAATAGCCAGTCTTAGAGTTAACCCAGGCGTTTTCCTTTAATCCTCGTACGTGTTTTGCTTGCTTAAGGATATCAAAATGTTGGATCCACCGTTAATAGGATGCTTAGCACCGTGGTGTTAACTTATGCGGTGCTCCTTATCCTAATCTGGTATATTTTATTAACAGGTAAGGGAACAGCCTGGAAAAGGGAGGAAGCCAGAACTTTTAAAGCCATGCTCTTTACGTAACTTTGGGACATTAAAAACAGTTGCAGGAATATTATCGATTTATTAACAATGATTCTTTTATAAGGCACCTGCAGCGGAACCATGGATAGGATAAAAAATAAATTTCCTAAATATTTCCCTTCTGTTCTTATTTAGAACTATATAAGAACACTCGGCTACATTCGCGATGGCCGAAAAACGATCCGCCCTGATAGAAATAGGAATAATTTTCTGTCTCTTCCTTATCATCCATCTTGCTCTTTTAAATCAAATTTTGAGTACTTCTGTTTCATTCCAAAAATGTGATTATAACAGGTTTTTTACTTTGGATAAGTTTCATAACATACATAACTCATGCACAATGCTTTATTATGAATTTACAAAACGGCACTTAAGAAGGAGTATTTTAAAACTTAAGCATTTGCACCAAAAACTGCTTTTAGATCTACGCTCTTAAAATACGTAATCTCTGAAAAAATCATCAATTTTGGCTTGGTGAGCGATATTTACTTTATTTTTATTAAAAAAAACCGAGCCTGGAAAAAGCTGGTGAGAGTCATACATAAGTCTTATGTTAAAATTTTGGATTAACACCAATATTCACTTTTTCACAAATATAAATAATGGTTTTTTTTAATAAAGAGCCAGCTAGCAATATCAAAAAAAAGGAAAAAAAAACATTTACAAAAACAAATTTAATCCAACCATGCCGAAAGGGAGAGGTAATAATGTAATTTTTAAAATTTGATAGTAGTTAGGTGTAATAAACGAACTTTGGGCGTGGCCCCGAAAATTTTTCACCTGCGGCGCTTTTCCGCCTTTATCACTAGGTACAATATCATGAAATACATGTAGTCCCGACTGTCTCTTTTTCCATTTTTCCAGAAAAAATGTCCTACTTACACCCACTAAGCCCCCCCCCCCCCCCCGAACATATTTTCTGGCTACGCCACTGAGCCCAGTGGGAGTTGAAAAAAACATAACTTTGTCTTGGATCTTATTCTCTTATTTCTTAACAAATTTAAAATAAACTAACTGAGGCCCACTATCAATTTATTTTTCTAAAAAAAGTATTGATTGTCTTATCTAAGCGACAAAAAGTTATTTTTACTTTGCCTTCATTTTGGGACATTCTGTATATTATTAGGTATCCATAATATTATTTTTCAGACATCCATAAAATATAACATTTATTTTATCTCTTAGGAGTGTTTGGCTTTCCAATCACACCATGTTCAAAACTGATCCGACGATTTCAATATTTCCCGCAACAAGAAAATTTTCAATTTCATCTGCTCGAGAGTGCATGAAAATATGACACGCCGAATAAATACAATATGCGGCGTATTTTATATGTTTTTAGGTTTATTGGATTTTTTTCGAGAAACATGTTTTATAATATCTCGACACATTGTATTATTATACGTCATTAAATTCATACGAATCAAATTTGAAGAAATATGGTCAAAACAAAGTCTCATTTCATAAATATTTTAAAGGATGTCCCCATGTACGGGTTCCTAAAAATTGTTTAAAGTTTTTTTTTTAATTTGAGTCCAGTATAATACCAAAGTTAACCATACTTTAATAGATCTTTGAAAAGTACTTCGCACAATATTTGTATCAAAGTATTTGTGAATATTTAATTTAATTTCCATTTAGAGGATCTTAGCCGCCGCCGTAATTTGTTTCGTGACATACATAGTTAGAACTTTTTACAAAAAACTATTTTTAGAAAATTCGAAGAATTCGTCCATTTTTACTCAAGGAGATCTGATATTTAATATTTTGTAAGAAATAAGACACAACAACAACAACAACTACTTATTTTTACGAATAAATAAATTTTCTAGGCACAGATAATCAAAATGATAATCATAAAAACGAAGACGTGGATGTATTGTACATAGAAAAATAACCAAAAATAATGCTCAATTTAAAAGTTGATTTTCGCGCGAACCTATAAATCGATTTCTATAATTTTTATTTGAACTATTTCCTTTTTTTTTGGTAATTGCACTGTGATAGAATTTCTTGTACATACTTTAGTTTTGAGCTAACACAGGGTGCCAAAATGAGAATAGTTTTTTACGTTGTAGGGAACATTAGCCACAACAACGGATGCATGATGAAATCATACTGTAGCCTTATGTTTTCTAAATATTTTGTTTCTTTAATTTCTTTGATATCTGTAATATAAAAGAAAATACACAGTCTGATACCATGTTTTTTTAAACTAAAATAACATTTTGACAACAGTAAACTAAGAATAACACTAACAATAAATAGAAAAAAAAAGTACATTACTGGTGCGTATTTCCACCTCTACTTCTAATGACTGCTTCACATCGCCTCGGCATACTTGATATTTCATTTTGGTCAAGTCCATTCCAAATATCGGTAACCATGACTTGGTCATCTTGCAGGTTGGCAGGAGGGGATTGATGCTGTCTCAGTGCTCTACCAATAATATACCATAAGTGCTCTATAATAGGATTCAAATAGGGACTACGCGGTCGCCAATTTAGTGCTCGAATATTTACTTCGTAAATATTGATGACATTTTGCCAACCAACAAAATCCCGTTAATCGATTTTTCAGGCGCTAAAATCTCCGCACTGAGGCTGATATCGGAAACTGGATTTGCTATTCGCTGGAAATAATTATATTTGCCCCTGAATATGAAACAGGTTTTTACGAAATTGTTTGCGTGGATGCCGAGAAAATTACGTTTGAAATATCGTTTAGCGAGATTTTGTTGGTTTGCAAAATGTCGCCAATCAGTTAAGATGCACGCTACATGAGGTCTTGCGTTGTATGTTCAGTAAAATTGTGATTTATTGAAGAAAAATATGTTCTGGTATAAAACTGTGTATTTTTTTTGATATTACAGATATCAGAAAAAAAAAATTTTTAGGAAACCTGAGGCTACAGTATGATTTCATCATGCATCTATTGTTGTTGCTAATGCTCCCCACAGGGCGTCTCAAATTTATTGTAAAAAAACTATTCTTAGTTTTGTACGCTGTACCGGGTGATTCATTAAGGGGGCCATATCTCGGAAACTACTGGGCATAGAAATTCAGGAAAAAAAGAATTATAACTAAAGTGGGCATGAGAAAATCCTAGAAATAAGTTCCGCATTTTGCCGCAAGGGGGCGTAATTGAAAAGTAAATTTTAAAATTTTACATATCTCCGAAAATTCCACATTAAGGTATATCTTTGATAACACCATAAAAAAGCTTGGACAATTATGCATCATTTTGGTCTTACGCTCATTGGCGTACCGACTTTAATAAGAGGGGGGAAGCTGTTGAAAGTATAATCAGTTAAATCGCTGTAACTTATAAAACGACTGATCCGATTTTAGCAAACTAAAGACTGTTTGGAAGAGAAATGTATGCACTTTCACCAATCGTATTTAGTTGTCCATAATAGTGCTCAAAAAAATTGCTAGAGGGCGCAATTTGCAATAATAACACATTTTTTGATTTTACTCCGAAAAAATAAATCATACGGTATAACTATGATACCATAATCGAAAAGTAGATGAAATTTGCTAGAAAAAATATTAAAATCGCAGCTTGATATGTCCGGTCGTTTCAGCGTTATCGCCAATAGAATAATTTTTAAAACTTTAAATGAAGTAGCGATTATATATTTTTTAGAAAAAGAGTAGGACGCCACTGATATTTTTCCATGGTGTGCCTGAGGAGAAAAACGCAAGAGACCATTTTTATGCAGAATTGACCAGGCTAATCCGAAATAATATCCATACCGTATGATTTATTTTTTCGGAATAAAATCAAAAAATGTGTTATTATTGCAAAATGAGCCCTCTAGCAATTTCTTTGAGAACTATTATGGACAACTAAATACGATTGATTTAAGTGCATACATTTCTCTTCCAAACAGTCTTTAGTTTGCTAAAATCGGAAAAGTCGTTTATAAATAACAGCGATTTAAATGATTAAACTTTCAACAGCCTCCCCCCCTCTTATTAAAGTCGGTACGCTAATGAGCATAAGACCAAAATGATGCATAATTGTCCAAGCTTTTAATGGTGTTATCAAAGATATACCTTAATGTGGAATTTTCGGAGATATGTAAAATTTTAAAATTTACTTTTCAATTACGCCCCCTTGCGGCAAAATGCGGAACTTAAAAATTATTTCCAGGATTTTCTCATGGCCACTTTAGTTATAATTCTTTTTTTCCTGAATTACTATGCCCAGTAGTTTCCGAGATATGGCCGCTCGTCACCCTTAATAAATCACCCGGTACAAGCCTAAAATTGAAATCTGAATAAAAAATTCGATCCCTGTGCAATTACCAAAGAAAAAAGCTACGGTTGTGCATTATTTTTTCGGCTAAGTGTATTTCATTACGGGTTAAAAACATGTAGGGGAGAGTGGGGCAAAGTGGAATAAGGGGTAAAGTGGAATTCGTGTTATGACGACATTGCATCACACCACCATTAGCCAAAACATGTGCTTTATGGTCCTTTAATTACATTGCAGAGAGCGCCGAGCACTATGTATACGTACTGTGTTAATACGTGAAAATTTATGAATACGGTCTATATTTGTTTAGTTTTGCACATGGTAAATTTGTTACAAATAGTGGATTGTGCTGTTAAAACAAAAACTGCTGTTTACTGTTTTTAAGGTAGGGTATATTAACAACTATTCTAGATAATATAGATGCATAGTACCGTTAATTTTTAAAAAATCACACCTTTTATAAATAAATAACAAATGGGGCAAAGTGGAATTATTATTCCACTTTGCCCCCCTAAATTATAAAGTATCAATATTTGTTAAATATACTGACTTTTTTTTAAAATTACATTCTTACAGAAGTCCGTCGAAAATAGTTAGGAACTACATTCGAACATCCAAACAAAATTCTTGAAATGAGGAGGATATGGTCGATGCTGTAACAGTAGTTATAATAAATCGATTAAGCTATGAGGAGGCAGCAACTACCTACAGTGTGCCCCGTACAACATTATTTTTAGAAGGGCCAAAAAATACTGTAATGCCGAAGATGCTTCAAAAAAACGTTTATGCCGATTTTCTAAATGTTTTACATTACAGCAAGAAAAAGAGCTTGTTAATCATTGTCTTATGAAAAGCAGATATTTTGGTTTAAGGATTTCTGATTTGAAAAATTTGGCCTATTAATTCGCTGCAAGAAATAACATAGTTCATCCGTTTAATAATGAGAAGAAAAAGGCTGGAAAAGATTGGGTTCTATCCTTTTGAAAAAGGAACAGAGCTTTCTCTTCGAATTCCTGAAAAACCCTCTATCGCTAGAGCTACGCATTTACATGCATAATATTTCGACCTTTTTTGGGCTGTTAATTGAACTGTATGATCGCTGTAACTTTACGCCAAGCGAGATTTATAATGTGGATGAGACAGGCATCACTACAGTCCCAAATAATTACATTATATAGACGATTTTTTATCTTAATTCCACTTTGCCCCGCATAGTGTTCCACTTTGCCCCACAGAAGGGGCAAAGTGGAACAAAATTTAAATTTTTTTAAAAAAATTGTATAAGAAAAAACCTTTATTCTAGAAATTTCAAATTATTGTCATTTTTTGACAACATAACTATCGTTCGACTGCCAACATTATTTTACCTTTTTTTCAAATAATAAGATTGTAACTTCAAAAAAATCAAATTTTATTCCGCTTTGCCCACTCTCCCCTAATTAAACTAGAAAAGGTGTAAAATATAGGAAATTGCAATACACCGTTTTTGAACATCCATTTCGAACCATAAAGTGAAATTTTGTATTTATATAGGAGGTACGTAAGGCCATAAAATTAAGATGTGCTTTATTGTCTCATATTGACGACATTTCGAAACACTTTTACTGCCTCATAAAGTAAATTGAAAACAAAAAACCGAGGACCAATAAACATTAAATTCGCCATAAAGAACCTTGACGCGGGCAAAAGACCTTAGTTAAAGTAATAAAAATTAGAGTTATTATATGTTTTGAACAGGCCTATACAGCGATGGATCACTTAATTACTGGGTTACTTATAAAATAAAAGATAAAGATAAGGTTGTAAAAGTCTTTGTAGGGGCTTCCAAATTTAGTATTTGCTGATGGGGTTATCGTGCGGCAACATACTTAAAAGGCTTTAAAACGGCTTTTAGAGGCTAATTTCGTTTTTGTTTGACTAAGGGTTGGTATTATAACAGGATCTTTAAACTTAAACCTGGCCTTTGGTAATGGCTACTTTGCAATTTATACGCATAATACCCAGTGGCGGCTCGTGGTAGTCGATACAGGTGGGGCCAAAATATAAAGTCAAAAATCGTTTATGAGAGTACAGGGCGTTAGAAATTCGATACATTGACATTGCTATCTCAGTAACTATAAGATATATAAATTTGGTTAAATTGAGGCAAAGTTGCACATTTTAATGATGAATTATTTATTTAAAAAAAATCCGATGACTTCCGGAGCATCCGAAAAAAAAAACAAAAAAAAATTAATTTGTGTTTTTATTGTCTTTACGACAAAATATGGATTTTTTGGAAAAACCAAGAGCACTTACTTTAGATAATTTTTTATGCTCTTCAAGAAAATAATCTTATTTTTCAGATACGACGTTCGTTTTTAAGATACCTATATCAACTCAATTTTTTCAAATTCGGACCTGAATTTTTTAAAAATTTTTGAGTAGCTTTTGACCTCTTAAAATTATTATCTTGTAAAATACTTAAGAGAAAGTGCCCTTGGTTTTCAAAAATAATAAGTACTTTTGTCATAAAAAAATAAAAACAAGCTTTCGTTTATTTTTTCGGATATCTCTGGTAATCATCGAAATTTGATTAAATTTCTCCTTAACAAATTGTTCAGCATTAAAATATACAACTTGGCCTCCATTTACCAAACTCTCTATCTCTTGTAGTTATACCGAGATAGCAATGCTAGTGCATCGAATTTGTACAACCCTGTATATAAAAAGAATCGAAAAACTTTCAAAAAATTTTCACAAAACACTCAAATTATCTTATAAGAAAACTCTATAGGTACGTCTTTTTGTTATTTGAAAATGATTTAATCACTTTTGTTCTTGAAGTCATCAATATTGTTTACAAAATTTTTTTCGGTAGGCTACATACCTAAAGCGCTAAGTCTTTCCTCTTTTATTTTATTTATTTTTAAATTGATAAACCGGAATCAGGAATATTACTATAATCCACCAACGGACTGACCTAAACCTAACCTACAAAAATAATTTATGTTAAACAGTAAAAACTGTTTAAAATTAATATCTCGACAGGGCAAACCGTATTCAAAACAGCTGCCATCTAGTATCAAGTAGTGGTTACAAAGACGAAGGCCTGATCCGATTGGAACGACAAAATAAGGCACGTGTAAATCCTTCAATCCCGGACTGATCTGAAGATCTGGCCCGCCACAAAATTTCTGAATTCCTTATGTGTCAGTAAGAGAGGGCGATATATCATTATCTCTCTCGGGAGTTTTTGCACCGTTAGGCGTTATCAGATATTAAATGAACGCAACGTCTTGAATTTTAAATTATTCACAGTTACAAAAAGAGTGAAGCGTAAAGATGCAAAGCAATGATTGTGAGTGTGAGTAAAAAAATAACTTGGTGTACAGGTAGGTAGGGCCATGGCACTGTGGCCCTACTGTACGAGCCGCCACTGATAATACCTAACAGTAACTTTCTGAATTTTCTTACCTCGGTCCGGTATACAGAATTAGTTTTGAGTCTTATTTTTTTAACAAACTATTGCCTTGGATCTATATCTCCTAGCCAGAGAAATATTCATCTTGGCTGACGTCTTAGTTGGGTTGTATAAAGATTTTTAACCAAGATTAACTAATCAGCAAATTTGAGGACGACGTGACATTGGTAGAAATAATTATACTGGCCCGCGGTTACCCCTGACAATGTCATTTATGTCACAGTCAAACTTGCTGGTTATTTATGTTGTTAAGAATCTTTATGCAACCGAGCATATTATCGTAGCCTGCGACAAATTTATGTTTCGATCTGGGTACTCTTCTTGTTGAAGTTTTGTGGTATATTACGTGAAGAGGTTAGGTATGGAGACAGGACCTTATTTCTTTTTGACCTCACCTTCTCCTCAATTCAAGATTTTTTATGGTTTTAAAAATGTTTCTCTAAATTAAATAGGTAACCATTTTAATAAAAATAAAGGTATTTAAGATTGCGACAAAAATCTTGAAGCTTTTATATTTAAGCAAAATATTTTTAAAAGTATTCTTTGAATTTAAGAAAATTACTTATTCCGAAAACAACAAGTTCTTAATTCATTCCATTAGTTATCTTATATCAAAAATTGCTAATGATTTAATACAAAACCTTCAATATTTCTGGTTTAAACCATCAATATCTGATTGGTAAAAAAAGCAATGGAAATCCAAAAAAAAATTGGAAATAATTTTTTTTATTAAAAATAACTTTTTCGCGTTTTCCAATATCTGCGAAGTCGAAATTTAAAAATCTTTTTAAATTAGTCAATAAACATGTTCAAGAGAACGCAATGTTTTTAATATACAGGGTGATACAAATTCGTGTGTGTGCAAGGGGATCTCGACAACGGTAAGAGATACGAAGATGGTTAAATTAAGGCAAAGTTACGTATTTTGGGGCTTAATAATTTGGTGAAAGATAATGTAAATATTCCGAATACCTTCGGAGATATCCAAAGAAGACCGAAATTTTTAGTTTTGGGTTTTAATTTTTTACGCCTTCATTTTTGACTTGGCAAAAAAACAAAAAACATTTTCTGATAGCCCTTCTTTAGATTCTACAAGATGGCGTTATTACTTTTCAAATTGGACGTCTCGTTCTTTAGATACCAATATCAAGTCATTTCTTTGAAATACGGACCTGACATTTTTAAAACAGTTTTAGGGACTTCTAAGCTTTTGAAATTTAATACAATTTAAAGGTTTTTAAAATGTTAACGTTTTGTCATCACATAACACATCACTAGCATTTCAAATTATCCTTTCTTTACTATTAAGGCCCTGATAATTATTTTTAGGATTACTTAAAAATTAAAATTACATTTATGGTGTTTAGGCCGTTTATTTATTCAAAAAGATTTATCGTTACAATACTCTAGGAATTAAGCAAGTTTTTAAGGCATAAGAAGTAATCCGTGACGCGTTCACGCCTCATCACGAATCAGATTCGGCTGTTTTAGTCGTTTTTCTCCAATGCAGATCGCGTCGACCGTGCCGGCATTCCCTGGAGAAATTATATGTAGATTTGTAGATTATGTGGAAAATTGAGATTTCCACACAGCAGCAGGGTCATGATATTGTATGTATATCACGAGAAAACATACCATTTTGGCCAGATACAAGGCCGTATCTTATATTTACACTTGTAATTGAAACTCCTATTTTGTCAAATTAAGACGATTTGAAATTTAGAATTATTTATTTATTTATATACATGTTTAGGATGCGAACAGAACTAGGTGTTCCAAAGAAGCATCTACTGTATTAAATACAATTGTATAATACAGATAATGTGGTTTTACTTAATTACAAATTTGAAAATTAAAATTTAAAATTGATTATACATCAAAGTGATAGTTATTCAAATGCTAATTGTATTAAATTCCTTTTTACACTTTTTAAAAAAGTAGAAGTAGTAGTATGAAATATATCAAACAAGTTACTGTACGTATTAAAAGTATGCTGAAGTCTAACTAATGGTGTGTTTAATCCTAGGTTAGTTCTCATATAAGGTAAATTAAATGAAGCTGGATTTCTCAGTTCTCTATAATTAATATTGAAGTTTATTTCTGATGGGAGTTTAGGAACATTTAGACCGGAATTTATTTTTGTGAAGAAATGTCATCTCAATAATATTTCTTCGGCCCGATAAAGCAATTATTTTATAGTTTATTCTAGAAATTTCCACTGTACAGTGGGCCTTAAAAGCAATATCTTTTAGAAATTTGTTTTGTACAGATTCTAGTCTGTTTATATAATGCGAAATATTTGGGATTCCATATGACGGAAGCAAAATAAAGATTACTATCTTTACTTTGAATTAGTAAAATGAGATCATCGTTTGAGGGTTTTGAAAATCTTTGCAGGTTTTGTTAATGAAGCCTAACATTTTGTTTGACTCTGTAATAATTTTATTAAAATGAGCTTGAAACAACCATTTGGAGTCCATGATGAGACCCAGGTCTCTTATTTGATTTACCCCTTTTAGTGTAGAGTTTTTAATGTTGTATGATCACTTAATGATATTATCGTTTTTAGTAAACGTTATAGAACAGCATTTTTTATGTTTAAATACAAACTATTGTTAATGCAATAATCCACCAGACGATTCAGGTTCAGCTGTATTTTTAGGCAGTCATCTAGGTTTCTTATAGAGCGATACATTTAACATAAGTCATCAGTCATCAGCATAGATCAGAAATTTTGTGTGGTGAAAACATTGTTTTATGTCGTTAATGTAGATTATTAAAAATGTAGGATCTAGATGCGGTACTAAATATATAAAACAATTTTTATTGTACAAATACGCATTATATCTACATCCCCCTCTCGGTTGCGCCACTGTTTTTATAGCTTATTTCGTTGTGCATTTTGAAGTATTTGGACTTTTTGAGGTTAAAATAATTTTTATTTGTTTTGAAAAATAAATTAATAGGAAATGAAAAATTTATTAATTTTATTAGGACATAATAGTATAAACTAGAATACTTCTTACCGAAAAATACTAGGTAAAAAGTAATAGGTATTTCAAACATGTATTAACTTGGAAATGCAACGTAACGTTCCTGTTACAGAAAAATATTCGTTTGTACCAATTCTAGTTTTAATAATTCTAATTTACGTATATCAAGTATAGGCCTGCACGGGCTGGGGTTTCATCTCGGGTCTTAACGCGTCCCGGCCCGACTCTCAGGCTCGGGTCAGGTCGGGCCACTTAATCAATCAAGCTTTTAGTTTCGGGCCTTAACAATTTTTGTCGGGCCTGTCGAACTTGACGGGCCTGCTGGTCAGCCTTGGTTTGCTAATGTGCTTTTTTTTAAAGAAATATTTATAAAATAATTTTCAAGAAAATCTGATAAAACACCGTATCTACTATAATTTGCTATCCGGGCCTTAATAATTTTTTAGTGTCTGTCGGGTCTTCTGGGCCGGACGGATATTCTGGGTCCTGCGGGCCTGTTGCTGGCTTTTCACTAAATTTTGATTTCGACTCTAGAGCAAGAAAAAATGAAATTTTCTACGGTTTCAATCTTTAACTTCTTCAATTATTTTCTGAGAATATAGTTAAACAAAATAGGCTCTCCAATTTGAACACGCGAAACAACTTACCGACGTTACAAACTTAATGGTAGCAGCCGATTGCTGAGGTCTCGAGTCTGGTTTTCTGTTCCTAAACTGTTTTTATCTATTTGAGTTATCGAAACAAAGATAACAATACAATCGATCGCACGACTAGCAAAAAAAAATTGATTTGTTAATGGGATGACGTGCATCTCTTCCCATCTTATGTTTTTAAAGTTTTAAAGCATTCGCGCCGTGTTTTTAAGTGTTTCTAGAAAAGGTGCGTGACACTCTAAGAAAAATTTTATTATTGAGATAGATTTTCAATAGATTTTAGTTCAGGATGTTAGTGCTAAATATGATAAATTCGAATATACTGAGAAACTCATTACCAAAGATTAATAAAAAAATAGATCTGGATGATAAATACCCTTGAAACCGATAAAGATAATGGCAAATAAAGATGTTCCTTTCATTTGGTCATATCCATCTCTAGACGCGTTTCGCTGTATCATGGCTCAGTAGAGCTAGGATTCGAGGAAAGATATGCACGACTTTAAACTGCTTATTCAGTATAAGTTTCCAACATCTTTCTACATTTTTGCTACAATAAAATAAGTCACTTCGGTATCCCAATAATAATTCTCCTCATCTATCCGCCCTAAAAAGAAATATCCACGTCATTTTGGGGTAATATGCTCGGCTCAGTTAAAGTGAATAGGAAAGATAACGAATCATCTGACGGTGACGACTGGTCCTTACGCTTCATTTAATTTATCGAACATTTAGGAAATATGTTCTCTTTAGGATAAAAGTTTTTTCCCAGTTTTTCTTTGCAAAAGATCACATCAGGTATATTGACAGAGAAAGCAAACGAATAAACATATGACCCGTTTTTTATTTGACAATAATTCTAAAAACGAAGGTTTTAACGTTATTAAATGTATTGATTCTGATTTATTATTTAATTAAAAGATTAACCTGATCTATTATTTTAGCACTTATAGAAATGTTTAGAACGCTTTTGTTCTTGTCATTACAAAGCAAGTCTAAGATCCGGTTGTACAATAAGAGCTAAGTACGAGTTTTGTACAGCTCTACTTAGAGTTGAACTTGGTTCAAAAAGGCATTTCTATTGTATAATCAATTCCTAACCACAGGGCTGCACAGGTGGGATCAATAATTAAATTACCATGCTGGCAATGGTTGTGCTGTCAAAAAAATCATCAAATTTTATTTGTTGTCAAAGTTTGGGGTATTTACAATTTGCAGCTACTTTTTCCATGTATTCTAGCACAAATTATATGCAAATTTTACTTTCAAAAAAGAATGCCTGCTATTAACTTTTGTTAAGGAGTTTAAAGGTACTTTGAAAAATAAAAAAACAGATAATATTACTAATAAAGAAAAAATAGAATGTTTGAAAAATATTGAGACTGAATTTAATTGCGAAAATTTGAATATGATCAGGTCCCGGTCTGTAGTTTTGGGACCGTGTTCGAACGTTTTCTATAGCTCCTAGTACATCCGGTTCGTCTGATAAATCCAGAAAGTATTCAATCATTCGCATTCATAACTTTAAAATATTATTACCACACATTTTAAAGTCAAGTGTTTAACTTATTTTTCATGTATTTGTCGAGTGATTCAGAATTAGAGTGTGAAAATACTGTTGCAGAACGGCTGCAACCTGTTCTCATTATTTATTAAAAGTAAAATAATAATCAAATCGGCCACGCGGGATTTTACGGGTGGCGCGATTGTCATTACAATTTTAAGATAGACAGCAGATCTGTCATCGCGAAAAATGCGAATTGAGTGTATCAATTTTAAATTGGAATAAAACCGTTGTTTACGGTGCCAATATACTGTGTGTTTTTAAGAAAAGGCATTTTGTCGACGCTCTTATCATTATTGTGAAAATTCACTGATGGAAAATTGGTTTAATCAATCCTAATTTGTGGACCTAAGGTATAACTTACCCCTTTATTTGTCACGGATACTTTGCTAGACACCAGTTAAGCACTATGTTTTTTTAATGCATACATTTCACTTATAGTAGTGGTGTGTGACTATTAACAGCTAATTGGCTTATTCGTTTTTAATTATAAATATAGTCATTTTTTACTGACGTAGAATCTAAATTGTTCCATGTGTCTGGACTCATTTTAGTTGTAAAAACCATTGTTAATGTTCGGTAATGTACTAAATTTCCTCTCAGGTACTAGGTACAAACGGGATTTATTCAGATCGCATTATTAGATAGCCTGTGACAGATTAGAGTTAGCGAACCTACGTTGAGTCAATGCAACAGATCCAGGCTATCTTGTAATTATCGGATGAATCGCGTGTAGCTAGTCTCCTGAATTATCTTGTGTGGTAAATCTAAATTTAAGTAACTATTTTATTGAGTAACATTTATGTCAAACACCTGTGTTGTGTCTATCTGTACCTGTTAAGTATTAATTAAATAAAAACATTCCATTTTTTTGTAGTAACTCAAACTTGCGTATTTTTTATTAACCCCATGAACCATCACCTAGGGAAATACAGTAACGTAACTTTTGCTAGCCTTCGATAAAACACGAAGGCTACCCTATAGATGTGTGTCATGGACTAAATAGTCTCTGAATATATTTATTGGTCCTTCGAAACGCGGATTTCGTAAGTTTGAGTTTGCATAAATGTGATTAATATAGTAAAATCAATATAAACATTGTTGGAAAAAACATAAAAGTTTTCTCTTGACATTTAAAATTTATTTCTCTCTCTGACACTCATTCGGAGTGATAAATCTCTAGCTATTATAGTAAAATATAAATTGTGTTATACGTAAACATTTTTGCAGGTGTTTAGTTGTATTAATATTTTAATTTTGTAGTGACACTTAAGAGTGTTACCTATATCTTTCGTATTTAAAATATCGCAAATCAATTCTGCACAATAGGTGTATTTCTAAAAAGTTTTTTAACTTTTAATTTATTTTATACTAATTTTCTATCGCTCGCATAGAAAAATTGTATCTCTAAAAGTTTGACGTCATCAGTGCGTAACTTTTAATTTATTTTGTACTAATTTTCTATCGCTCGCATAGAAAAATTGTATCTCTAAAAGTTTGACGTCATCAGTGCGTAACTTTTAATTTATTTTATACTAATTTTCTTTCGCTCGCATAGAAAAATTGTATCTCTAAAAGTTTGACGTCATCAGTGCGTAACCTTTAATTTATTTAGTACTAATTTTCTATCACTCGAATAGAAAAAGTGTATTTCTAAAAGGTTTGACGTCATCAGTACGTACCTTTTAATTTATTTTGTATTAATGTTTTAACGCTCGAATAGAAAACGTGTATTTGTAAAAAGTTTGACGTCATCAGTACCTACGTAACTTTCTAATTTATTTTGAATTATCTGTCTATCACTCGGATAGAAACGTGTTGTTAAAGGTTAAAGTCGTCAGTACTCAACGTTTACTCGAGTTTTTTTGAATTGCGGTTATTATTCGACTAAAGAAAAATTTAGATTAAAGTTTGTGTCGTGAGTACACAAATTTTTATTTTTATCGTGCGAATTTTGTCTATCGGTCGTATGGAAATTTCGCACCAAGGGCTATCGTCTTTGTATTTATCCCCAGTTAATTGTCTGATATTATTGAAGACTTTATTTAGTTCGCTCTCTTGCTACGAGTAATTTTAACGTACAGGTTACAAGTCAGTATTTGTACAAGCGTGTGAAAATATTGAAGCCATTTATATTGCTAAAATTTGACTAAATATTAAATAAATAAAACAATTTTTGGTACCTGAGAAAAGTTGATACAAATTATAAATTGTATTATACTGAAAAAAGGTGCCACAAATTTTGACTACCTGTCTATTGGCTTAATTTTTTATTTTTGAATAAAAATATCGCTATATCCTTCTGAGCTCTCTGTCTTAAGGGACATAGACTTAATTTAAAAAAAAAAAAATATTTTTATTTTCTCCTGTTTAATATTTTTGAAAATTTTTATTTTTGTTTCGCACTCTCGGTGCGCTCTCTAAGAAACTCAAAACAAAGATTTTCCTTCAATTTTATTGATTTTCAAAGTTATAGAAATTTTTCACAATGACGTCAAAGAAAGACTTGTGTAAAAAACGTGCAGGTTACAAAGGATTTATTACTCGCGTAGCCAATTGGTATGATTGTTCGCAGGATGTTGAAAATAATCATCTTGCCTATAAAATTCGACTTGAAAGTTTAACTAAAGTTTTTTCTAACTATTCTGATGTTCAAGAAGAAATTGAACAAATTGACCCTGACGATATAGATCGTGTTGACATTGAAAATAAATTTTTTGATTTACATGCCAAATTTGAAGGCAAAATTTCTTCTCTTTTAGAATCACAAACTCGGAGTATTTCTCCATCCCCTCTTAATGTATCAGCAACTGCTGCCACGCCAATTATTCCGCAAGTAAGATTGCCTGAAATTCATATCCAAACATTTACTGGTGAAATTTCAGAATGGACTTCATTCTTTCAACTCTTTTCTGCATTAATTCATGACAATCCCTCTCTAGGTGATGTACAAAAATTTATGTACCTCAAATCTTTATTGAAAGATGAACCGTTAAAACTTATTGACACGCTCGCTGTCACAAATCAGAATTATGGTTCTGCTCTCACGATACTTAAAAATCGTTACGAAAATAAAACAATCATTATAAATACCCATTTAATGAATTTATTGGACATTCCCTCTATTTCTAAAGGTAGTTCTCAAGCTCTTAGAGATTTTGTTACTAATTGCAAGCGCAATGTTGAATCTTTAAAAAATTTAAATTTATCTTTTGAAGAACTTTGGAACCTTCTAATGGTTCATTTACTTGAACGAAAAATAGATTATGTATCAAAAAAGGCGTTCGAAACTGAAAAGGGAGTAAATACAATCCCAACGGTCGACGCATGTTGTGTCTATCTGTACCTGTTAAGTATTAATTAAATAAAAACATTCCATTTTTTTGTAGTAACTCAAACTTGCGTATTTTTTATTAACCCCATGAACCATCACCTAGGGAAATACAGTAACGTAACTTTTGCTAGCCTTCGATAAAACACGAAGGCTACCCTATAGATGTGTGTCATGGACTAAATAGTCTCTGAATATATTTATTGGTCCTTCGAAACGCGGATTTCGTAAGTTTGAGTTTGCATAAATGTGATTAATATAGTAAAATCAATATAAACATTGTTGGAAAAAACATAAAAGTTTTCTCTTGACATTTAAAATTTATTTCTCTCTCTGACACTCATTCGGAGTGATAAATCTCTAGCTATTATAGTAAAATATAAATTGTGTTATACGTAAACATTTTTGCAGGTGTTTAGTTGTATTAATATTTTAATTTTGTAGTGACACTTAAGAGTGTTACCTATATCTTTCGTATTTAAAATATCGCAAATCAATTCTGCACAATAGGTGTATTTCTAAAAAGTTTTTTAACTTTTAATTTATTTTATACTAATTTTCTATCGCTCGCATAGAAAAATTGTATCTCTAAAAGTTTGACGTCATCAGTGCGTAACTTTTAATTTATTTTGTACTAATTTTCTATCGCTCGCATAGAAAAATTGTATCTCTAAAAGTTTGACGTCATCAGTGCGTAACTTTTAATTTATTTTATACTAATTTTCTTTCGCTCGCATAGAAAAATTGTATCTCTAAAAGTTTGACGTCATCAGTGCGTAACCTTTAATTTATTTAGTACTAATTTTCTATCACTCGAATAGAAAAAGTGTATTTCTAAAAGGTTTGACGTCATCAGTACGTACCTTTTAATTTATTTTGTATTAATGTTTTAACGCTCGAATAGAAAACGTGTATTTGTAAAAAGTTTGACGTCATCAGTACCTACGTAACTTTCTAATTTATTTTGAATTATCTGTCTATCACTCGGATAGAAACGTGTTGTTAAAGGTTAAAGTCGTCAGTACTCAACGTTTACTCGAGTTTTTTTGAATTGCGGTTATTATTCGACTAAAGAAAAATTTAGATTAAAGTTTGTGTCGTGAGTACACAAATTTTTATTTTTATCGTGCGAATTTTGTCTATCGGTCGTATGGAAATTTCGCACCAAGGGCTATCGTCTTTGTATTTATCCCCAGTTAATTGTCTGATATTATTGAAGACTTTATTTAGTTCGCTCTCTTGCTACGAGTAATTTTAACGTACAGGTTACAAGTCAGTATTTGTACAAGCGTGTGAAAATATTGAAGCCATTTATATTGCTAAAATTTGACTAAATATTAAATAAATAAAACAATTTTTGGTACCTGAGAAAAGTTGATACAAATTATAAATTGTATTATACTGAAAAAAGGTGCCACAAATTTTGACTACCTGTCTATTGGCTTAATTTTTTATTTTTGAATAAAAATATCGCTATATCCTTCTGAGCTCTCTGTCTTAAGGGACATAGACTTAATTTAAAAAAAAAAAAAAAAATATTTTTATTTTCTCCTGTTTAATATTTTTGAAAATTTTTATTTTTGTTTCGCACTCTCGGTGCGCTCTCTAAGAAACTCAAAACAAAGATTTTCCTTCAATTTTATTGATTTTCAAAGTTATAGAAATTTTTCACAATGACGTCAAAGAAAGACTTGTGTAAAAAACGTGCAGGTTACAAAGGATTTATTACTCGCGTAGCCAATTGGTATGATTGTTCGCAGGATGTTGAAAATAATCATCTTGCCTATAAAATTCGACTTGAAAGTTTAACTAAAGTTTTTTCTAACTATTCTGATGTTCAAGAAGAAATTGAACAAATTGACCCTGACGATATAGATCGTGTTGACATTGAAAATAAATTTTTTGATTTACATGCCAAATTTGAAGGCAAAATTTCTTCTCTTTTAGAATCACAAACTCGGAGTATTTCTCCATCCCCTCTTAATGTATCAGCAACTGCTGCCACGCCAATTATTCCGCAAGTAAGATTGCCTGAAATTCATATCCAAACATTTACTGGTGAAATTTCAGAATGGACTTCATTCTTTCAACTCTTTTCTGCATTAATTCATGACAATCCCTCTCTAGGTGATGTACAAAAATTTATGTACCTCAAATCTTTATTGAAAGATGAACCGTTAAAACTTATTGACACGCTCGCTGTCACAAATCAGAATTATGGTTCTGCTCTCACGATACTTAAAAATCGTTACGAAAATAAAACAATCATTATAAATACCCATTTAATGAATTTATTGGACATTCCCTCTATTTCTAAAGGTAGTTCTCAAGCTCTTAGAGATTTTGTTACTAATTGCAAGCGCAATGTTGAATCTTTAAAAAATTTAAATTTATCTTTTGAAGAACTTTGGAACCTTCTAATGGTTCATTTACTTGAACGAAAAATAGATTATGTATCAAAAAAGGCGTTCGAAACTGAAAAGGGAGTAAATACAATCCCAACGGTCGACGCATTTTTTAAATTTCTTGATCATAGATGCACTGTCCTTGAAAATCTAGCCAGTCTAGATGGCACTGCAAATAAAAAATCTAATTTATCTTTACATGTTAATCAATCAACTCCCAGTTCTGAAAATTGTACATTTTGTAATGAAACTCATAAAATTTATACATGTATGAAATTTAAAGGTTTACAAGTAGCCGAAAGGCACAAGTTTATAAAGTCAAAAAGTTATTGTTTTAATTGCTTGGGTGATAGTCATAGGAGTCCCCAATGTCAATCCACACGGGTGTGTAATATATGTTCACAGAAACATCACACACTGTTACATTTCCCTAATTCTCAAATTGCAACCACATCATCGTATCAACAATCAACCCCCACAACTTATCAACAAAGTGTATCACCACTACAACCAGTTATGATTCCCCTGAATAATTACAGTGTCCCTTCACCAAATTGTCAGAATAATAATTCCCCAGTTACAAATGAAGCAAATCTTTCTCAACCTTCATTGCCTCCTCAGCAATCTTCGCGTTATGCAAGAGCTGAAACCTCGCATGAAAATAATACAAAAACTTCTCACTCCAAAAACTCTGGACACTCTAATTCCCCTGTAGATTCTCACGATTCAAAGAATGAATCACTCGCATCACAATCGTTGTCTGCCATGGCAACTTACCCTTCTCATGTGCTATTAGCTACAGCCTCTGTGTATATTTATAATGCAAATGGCATTCGTATCTCAGTCAGATGTTTGCTTGACAGTGGCTCACAAACGTCATTTATTACTAAACCAATGATTGATAAATTACAGTTAAAAACCTACAAGAAGCAACTTAGTATTTCTGGAATTTCTCAGACGAATTCCACGTCTAATGAAATGATAGACTTGACGTTACACTCCAAAGTCAACTATCGAAGCAAATTTAGACTTTCTTGCGCAGTGTTGCCAAATATTTCCTGTCAACTCCCACAAGTAAATATTAACGCTTTTAGGCTTAATATCCCCAAAAATATTTATCTAGCTGATCCAGATTTTGGACTTTCTAATGATATTGACGTATTAATAGGAGCAGAGCTCTATTATACTTTATTGCTGCAAGGTATTATAAAACTTGGCAATAACCTTCCCATACTCCAGGAAACTTATCTAGGATGGATAGTTGCTGGAAACATTCCCCAGAACTTGTTGAATCATAATAAAAATGTCTCCCGCTTTACTTATTGTTCGACTGTGCAAGGCAGTGAACACTCGAAAGTTTCGTTGTATCTTCAAACTACTGCAGAACAACAAATATTGAATGACACTATTAAAAGGTTTTGGAATATTGAGGAACTTCCTCAAAAAATTTCTCTTTCTCCTGTTGATGAACAGGCAGAATGTATCTTTTCTCAAACTACTCAAATATTACCTGATGGTCGTTATCAAGTCGACCTTCCCCTCAAAACTCCTGAGGAAACTAAAACCCTAGGAGAATCCTTTTATATTGCAAAGAAGAGATTTTTGAATCTTGAAAATAAGTTAAAGAATAACCCGTCACTTCGACTAGATTATACTAAATTTATCGATGATTATGTTGACCTAGGTCACGCCAAATATGTCCCCTTATCTCTCGAAATGACAGATGGTAGTAATCCACCTGTCAATAAATATTTTATCCCTCACCATGCGGTATTCCGCGAAAATAGTGCAACGTCAAAAATCCGAGTGGTTTTTGACGGTAGCTGCAAAACAAGCAGCAATATTTCCTTAAATGACATTGTTTTGAAAGGCTTTCAGGTGCAACCTAACCTGTTCGACATTTTATGTCGCTTTCGCTATTTTAATTTTGTTCTAACAGCGGACATTGAGAAAATGTACCGCCAAATTAAAATTAACCCTGATCAGTGTTTTTTATTAAACATTCTTTGGAGACCTACTCCACATGAAGATATTAAATGTATCGAACTTTCCACAGTTACGTACGGTACGAACTGTGCCCCGTATTTAGCAACTCGTGTTTTAACCGAGATTGCTAACCAAAATGTTGAAACTTTTCCTTTGGCCTCTGATGCCTTATTAAACCATACTTATGTTGATGACATAATATATGGATGTGAATCGTCTAATGACTTACAAAAAATTCATGATGAATTAACGCATTTATTAAAAACACATGGTTTTACTTTGCACAAATGGTGCTCAAACTTTCCCATTTTCGTTGACCAATTGTCAACAAACCGACCTCATAAAGTTGATGTGCCTATTGGCGATGCTTCTAGTTCCATTTTAGGTTTAAAATGGAATCCCATGACTGACATATTTACTTTCTCTCCTCCTCACATGTTGAATACAATTCGTCTCACTAAAAGGGTGATTCTGTCTATCATTGCTCAAATGTATGACCCCCTCGGATTAGTGTCTTGTGTCGTAGTACTCGGCAAACTAATAATGCAGAAACTATGGCTCCTAAAAATAAATTGGGACATAGAAATTATTGATCCTTATGTTTGTTCCCTTTGGAATACTTTCACTTCTAATCTTGTGAATTTAAAGCAAATTAAAATCCCTCGCAATTTATTTCTTGATAAACCAAAACGAAAAACTCAGTTACATGGCTTTGCAGATGCAAGCATGTCCGCTTATGCTGCTTGTGTGTATTTTAGGACTCTATATGAAGATGGAACAGTTTCATCAAATCTAGTTACTTCAAAGTCTAGAGTTGCCCCGTTAAAAACGATTTCTCTCCCACGATTGGAATTAAGCGCAATGCTTCTTTTATCTCAACTTGTCAAACATGTACAAGAAATTTATGAAAATAATCTTCAAATAGATTCTACTCACTTATGGACTGATTCCATGATAGCTCTTTGCTGGATACAATCTCATGCATCCAGATGGTCAGTGTTTGTTTCAAACAGAGTGTCACAAATTCAAGATCTTACCTCAAAATGTACTTGGAGACACATTGACTCAAAAAATAATTCCGCTGATTTACCCTCCCGTGGTTGCCTGCCGCAACATTTAATTGATTGCCCCCTTTGGTTCAATGGACCAGAAATGTTATCTCAAGGTGAAAATTTTGATCTCATATTCATTGAGCATAATATCGAACCCTCTACCTCAAATGAAAAGGTCAACAAAGCAATTCTTGTTGAAGAAAGAAAAATTGCCCCCATTTCACTTCATATTTCCTCTGACGAAACTGAATTTTGTAATGAGCTATTCGGAAAATTTTCAAAATTCTCCAAGCTACAAAGAGTTATTGCATACTGTCTTCGGTTTGCAAATAACGCAAAATCCAATGTTATTAAAAATGCTGGACCTTTGTCCACACATGAATTACATATATCATTCCATATCATTGTAAAGGCCTTACAAGCCACACATTTTGCTAAAGACATTTCTGAATTGAAAAACAATAAATGTTTGTCCAATAAGAATCTGTTGTCATTTAGACCATTTTATTGTAAAGCTGACGGTCTCCTACGCGTAGGAGGACGCTTAGAAAACGCAGATATTCCTTTTGATCAGAAACACCCCATTTTATTACCAGCTCATAATAATGTAGTTACAATGATGTTACTACAAGAGCATCAACGGTTGGGCCATGCTGGAGCTCAAACTGTTCTATCAAATTTCCGCTTACGTTGTTGGCCGCTCAATGGCCTAAAAGAAATTAAAAAGATTATTCGTAATTGTCTCAAATGTTATCGCTTTCGCGCTGAACCTGCTCAGCAAATTATGGCCGATCTTCCTAAAGATCGTGTCCGAGAGTCTCGCCCCTTCCAAAAGGTCGGAGTCGATTTCGGTGGACCTTTTCTTATCAAAGCATCTCGTCTTAGAAAGGCTCCCCTAACTAAATGTTATATTTCAGTATTTGTGTGTATGGTTACAAAGGCAGTTCACATAGAACTTGTCTCAAGTCTTTCGACTGAAGCATTCCTTGCTTGTCTTAAACGTTTTATTGCCCGACGAGGCAATCCGTCTGTAATTTACTCAGATAATGGCACAAACTTCCAAGGTGCAAAAAATCAATTATATGAACTTTATCAATTTTTTCAAAAACAAACTAACCTTGACTCTATTCATGATTTTTTAACTATTAACCAAACTATTTGGAAATTCATTCCACCTAAATCTCCTCATTGGGGAGGAATTTGGGAAGCCGCAATTAAAAGCGCAAAATTTCACATGTTACGACTTATTGGTAACGCCCACTTTACGTATGAAGAGCTTAGTACTGTACTGACTCAAATTGAAGCTATTCTAAATTCTCGCCCATTATGTCCGTTGTCTAATGACCCCACAGACTTACAGAGTCTAACCCCTGGGCATTTTCTAATTGGTACTAGCCTCATGGCATTCCCCGAACGGGATCTTACTGAACGAAATGAAAATCGTCTTTCCTTTTGGAGTAGATGTACTCAAATACAACAATTATTCTGGACACGTTGGTCTACAGAATACTTAAATCAACTACAAAATCGGCCTAAATGGCTTCTTCCCGTTGATAACATAAAAACTAATGACATTGTATTATTAAAAGAAAATAATACTACTCACCCGCTAAAGTGGCCCTTGGCAAGAGTTATAAATACTGTTTGTGGACCTGATGGAAAGGTCAGAGTAGTCATGTTAAAAACAACAGAGGGTATATATACTCGATCAATAGCGAAGATTTGTCCTCTACCAGTGGAGTCAGTTGCAGGTGAAAAATCCTGCAGCAACCACTAGAGTTTTTGTTTATCTTCCTTGACCGCCATTTTTTGCTCTTGCGCCCCAACACTGTTTGCACCACGATGTATAAATAACAAGTGTCTTCTCTTCCGGTATTATCGCACTATCCCTTCGGCTGCGGTTCAAGTAGAACTGCCCCGTTTTCGTTGTTCTATGTGTGACTGTCTCGCAACTGACTTCACTGTGGAGACGTTACTTTCAATTTATTTCATATTTATAGTTCCTTTTGAAGCTATGACGCTTCAATGCCGGGCAGTATGTTGCAGAACGGCTGCAACCTGTTCTCATTATTTATTAAAAGTAAAATAATAATCAAATCGGCCACGCGGGATTTTACGGGTGGCGCGATTGTCATTACAATTTTAAGATAGACAGCAGATCTGTCATCGCGAAAAATGCGAATTGAGTGTATCAATTTTAAATTGGAATAAAACCGTTGTTTACGGTGCCAATATACTGTGTGTTTTTAAGAAAAGGCATTTTGTCGACGCTCTTATCATTATTGTGAAAATTCACTGATGGAAAATTGGTTTAATCAATCCTAATTTGTGGACCTAAGGTATAACTTACCCCTTTATTTGTCACGGATACTTTGCTAGACACCAGTTAAGCACTATGTTTTTTTAATGCATACATTTCACTTATAGTAGTGGTGTGTGACTATTAACAGCTAATTGGCTTATTCGTTTTTTAATTATAAATATAGTCATTTTTTACTGACGTAGAATCTAAATTGTTCCATGTGTCTGGACTCATTTTAGTTGTAAAAACCATTGTTAATGTTCGGTAATGTACTAAATTTCCTCTCAGGTACTAGGTACAAACGGGATTTATTCAGATCGCATTATTAGATAGCCTGTGACAGATTAGAGTTAGCGAACCTACGTTGAGTCAATGCAACAGATCCAGGCTATCTTGTAATTATCGGATGAATCGCGTGTAGCTAGTCTCCTGAATTATCTTGTGTGGTAAATCTAAATTTAAGTAACTATTTTATTGAGTAACATTTATGTCAAACACCTGTGTTGTGTCTATCTGTACCTGTTAAGTATTAATTAAATAAAAACATTCCATTTTTTGTAGTTACTCAAACTTGCGTATTTTTTATTAATCCCATGAACCATCACCTAGGGAAACACATTAACGTAACTTTTGCTAGCCTTCGATAAAACACGAAGGCTACCCTATAGATGTGTGTCATGGACTAAATAGTCTCTGAACAAATACGCTATCTGAAATAATAAAAAATGTTAATATTATACTTCAAAATCTATTACCAGAAAAAACAAGTCTCGCTGAAGAGAGTGTCATGTATTAAACAACAAATGTTTATCGTTAGCCATAGCGTAGACTGCGTAGAGAATAAAGCTCTAGCCTACAGATCGCAAGGTCACAAGTTCAAATCCTATCAGGAGTATTTGACTTTTTTTTATAAATTAGGTATTTAGAACTGAAATCTTCCTTGTTGGGTGCATGCATCTTTCCTTGATTAAATTGAAAGTTTTTCATTCTAATATAGAAGTCAATCCAGGATTAGTTCTTCCTATGATATATAAAATATAAAAAAATGAAAAAGTTAAACTACAAATAAAGGAACAGCCTATTGACAAACTATGAAACCAAATATTAAGTGGAACACAATCCTAAGTATGCTAATTTCAACTAAAATAAAATATTTTTTTCACAAATCAAAGGTGTTTTCAATAATTCTTTGTTGTCGTAGGAAAAATAGTGTACATTATTTGTGTAAAAGTGATTATTCTAAAACTCGGAGAATCTTCCCGTTTGAAAAGTATGACTTTCATCACTTGTTATGTAATATACTATTAACGCCATCTCATTAAAGTCCCGTAAAAAGTGTTTCTTTTACTTAAAAAAATAACAGCCAATATTACTTTCAAATTACATATTGTGGAATTAATTCAAGGTTTTAATATACTTGCAATAAAGTTTCTAATCTCTAGGACATAAAAGTGTGTTTTTGCCAATAAGATACTGATGGTTTAAACTAAAAATATTAAAAATTTTATATCAAATCATTATCAATTTTTGTTATAAGATAACTAATGAATCAAATTAAGAACTTGTTGTTTTTGGATTAAGTACCTTTCTTAGATTTAGTGATATACCTAAATATTCTTCTTAAAAATAATTGCTTCAAGATTTTTGACTCAATGAAATTAAGTATCTTAATTTAAAAAAATAGTTACCTAATTTTTTTTGTGTGTATAGCTACTCCAAAAAATTTTCCCGGTACTATCTCCCAAATAGATAATTTTTTTAACTTAAAAGCTCAACAGTAATTGTGCTCCAAAGATAGTTATTTGGGCCTATTTTAAAATAAAACAAAATACTAACAAAATATTGATCAATGAACAAAATGGTAAGAGGGTCACTAGCTCTAATTCGTAAAGTAAGTTTAACCTACAGCATCTATAAACTGTGGTTACCCCCTCCGCCCCTAGAAAAATATTGGGTTCATATAAAAAAATTTAGAAAATTTATAATTTTTCTAGGCTGTAAAAAAAATGTTTTTATATCGAAACAAACGCAATTATAGTAGCCTTAAAGATTCATTGTGGGCAAATTTTAAGTTTTTATTTTGGAACAAAAAAAAAATCTTAATTTTTTTTATGCCCTTGGGGCATGTAACATACAAGTAATAAAACACCATTAATGAACTGAAATATCGTATTTAATTTAATAAATTTGAGACCAGGACCCCTGACACAACGTTAATAATTAAAACTACCAACTTTAACTGGAAACTCCGCGAAACTTTGGAACTTCAACAAACCGAGAGAATTTTCCAGGAAAATAAACATTTTTCATCGGTCGGAACTTTCGAACTTGCTCGATTAATACATTTGTATCGGGCTGACAACTGAAATCGTGGTCTTGTCTTTGATTAATAATAAATCAATCTTTGCGGTGGCAGTTAATATTCATAAGTGTATCGAGAATTATTGATAATAACAATTATAATAATAAAAATAATACTAACGTTAATAATAATTAGTGTTAGGTACATTAGAAAATGAACCTAAAGTTTTGGATACAAACACAGTGTTCTTCATAAACAATATAGATAGTAGAAAAACTGTTGTAGAAAATAATTTACATCGCAAAAAAACAATAAAGACAAGTACAGTATTCACAGTGGTTCTTTACTCGTGCGTCACTGATACTTCACTGGTCGATTGTATTTGCGTCCCTTGCAGTCATTTACAATGCGAATGCCAAGTATTATAATGGCTTTTTCGTAATAAAAAATATTTTTCTTTTACTTCCACATGACAAT
Organism: Polydrusus cervinus; assembly: GCA_935413205.1. Classification (NCBI taxonomy): domain Eukaryota; kingdom Metazoa; phylum Arthropoda; class Insecta; order Coleoptera; family Curculionidae; genus Polydrusus; species Polydrusus cervinus. The sequence continues at coordinate 101,355,072 of OW284511.1, forward strand.
TTGCTGTTTCCTTTACACTTAAGTGGCGAGAAAAGTAGGCTAATCCAGTTAACTGTACGAAAAAATTTCATAACAGTGCTGCACAGTGTTGTAACCTTTAAACATACAATTCCCCATTTTTTATAGAAAAACTCCACGAATGCACACAATACGAAAAGTTTTTTTTAGCAGATTACAACTACAAGTGATCCTAAAGAATATCCTAAGAATATAATACTGTGCGTAAAAATTTCCCTTTTCCCTTTGGAGACAGCGCCGACCTATCATTCCTTTGTGCTTTGTTCTCAGGAATCTGGAAATTTTCCATTAGTTGACGACATTGTTATAAAAGTATATCTCTGTGGCATGCTTAAAGGTACTAACCAATTAGAGTTGGTTTTATCATAATTTTTTAAATGATTCGTAGTCTAGAAGGTAAAGGGATGACCTTTAGATCCAATGGTCATGAGTTCGAACCCGGTAGCCTGTAAACTTTTTTTTAAGGTTCGTAAGTTTGGTCGTGAAAAAATACACTGTTCAACTCGAGTGGATTGTCTATATCGCACTTGAAAATGTACTTCCTCGTGAGATATAGATATCATATCCACCGTTGTTGTACAAACTACTATAGTTAGATTACTATTTTTTTTGGAGCTCTGCAGCACTGCGGCATTTATGCATCATCCGCCACTGTGGAAATACCATGGAAGTGACAATATTTTAAATTTACTTTAACAAACCAAGTTAGTTCAGTTGGTATGGTATATTCGAGAATACAATAGAGACCAAGTTATTAGGAACAAAATATATTAACCTTATTAACGTCTGGTTATTGTTACACGTAAAACAACTACAACTCTAATATCAGTAATCGATCGACTGTGTGTATGTCTTTATATCGAAGCGCACAACTCTCTTATTGTGGTGGGAGGCAACAACATTTCTACCACAGTTAGAATTGTTTAACTGCGCATTTTATTAAATTAACTAAAGGAAGTAAAAGTAGCAAAAGGATATTTTTTATTTTTTTTTATTTTACGTCGGCCTATATAGCGAGGCCAATCACCGACGCCAGGGAAAAGGATATTGTAGTTCTGATAACAATTGTCAATACTTATCAACCTTAACCGTATATACAGAGTGATTCCTAAGTTGTTACTTCTTTTTTAGCTGTGTAGAGGGCATTAAAATAAACAACTTTTTCAAATACCTTTTTCCAAAAACTTAAAAATAGGAGCGATACAGAAGTAAAACATCTAAGTGCGGACCTGGTTATTAAAACGTAGCTGGCTATACTTTATGTTGTTTGTCTTATTAGTCATGCAATTTACGGGTCGGTGTTCAGTTATTTGGCAATCCGCTGCGGTGTGTTTTTTTGAAGCAAGTTAATTACGGTGAGTATCGTAAAAAATGTTTAAGTTAGGTATGACCGTATTTGATCCATAGTGTAATAAATGAATGTAAGTACCTTATTTTTGAGTTTTATGAAAATTTTGTTCATTTTTAATGCCTTCTATACACAGCTAAAAAAGAAGTGTCAACTTAGGAATTACCCTGTATTATTATTTTTGGGATGACCAATTTTTTTTTGCGTGGTTATAAAAGAAATAGACAATATCCCTGTGGGAGTGGAAACAGATATTTTAAGGAATTTTATGATTATTTGGCAATATTTCAGATTATATACCTCAATCCGATTCTGACCAATTAAACGCTGTTTTGCGACCAATCAGATGCATTTTATACTGAATATACCCCGCATAAGTGGATATACCCCGGGCCACCTGCCACAACAATGCCAATGCATAACAACATCATAACAAGTTTAAAATATTTGATGGTTGCTATAGACCGTTTCTATAATAACAAAAATCCCTTTCAACAAATCAAGTTTTTGATGTTGTCAGATTCATGTCACATTTTTTTAAAAATGGAATCTTGCCGATTCGGTAATGTTTCAGTCGAAAATATAAGAAAAAACGCTGAAAAGACTATCCCAGAAAATACAACAAAAACAAAAAAGTATATATGGACCCAATTCGAGAAATTCTGCGAAACACGGCAGTATATATTGACCAAATAATTTTCTGTTAGTTTTATTACTTTGTCAATTGTTTAGGTTTTGTTTCGTTCATTTTAAAAATCTTGCATTTATTGTATTTTTCTTTTTTTTTTGGTATATAATCTCAACATATACCACTCGAGGTAAATATTTTATTTAAAATGTTTTTTGACATTTTTGTGCAAAATTTCTGTCAAAAATTCGCGAGACAAAAATTCTTTAAAAATATATATTTTAGATATTTTTTTTTAAAGAATTTTTGTCGAGGGCAATCAAAAAATATTCAAAAAAATATTCACCTCTTGTGATATAACTAAATATGTTATGAAATTAGCGTCCTATTTCAAAATCCAGGTAGGTAGGTATTTGTGGGTTTAGGACAATAAAAAACAATTCCTCTAAATTAAAAAATTGCCGACGTTTCGACCTTTATTAGGTCTTTCTCAAGGCTACAACAAAACATCAATATTAGGGAATACAATGATAAAAGACCTTTTCTTTTCACTCTGTATGTATGTATATAGGAAAAATTAAATTTATGAAATTATTTTAAATTATTTTAAAATAAATCTTACACACAACTCTTTTTTAATTACATAATTTTTTTTTATATAACTTTTTGTAAATTTTTTCCCTATCTAAAATCAGAACAATGCTTATAAAATACATTGAGTGTTCTATAAACTAAGAAAAGGGTTTTTAAAAAATATATATTTATATAAATCAATATATTATGAAAAAATAAGTTATTTAATTATTTGTGGGAATAAAGAAAGCCAAACAAGACACACACGAGAAGCCCAATGATAATGTAACATGTACAAATGTGTAGTTAATCATAGAATATTTACCTATTTCACAAAGTCGAGGAACATAAGTCGAAAACAATTGTTAAAATCATCTCCAGACGGGAACACACATTACGAACTGACATGGAACAAATATTCTGTAAAAATAACGAACCACACCACAACGAGTACTGTTAATATCTGAATAAAGGAATGTGCATTACGCTCTAGCAAACTCGTATATCTTTTTTTTTTTAACCTTATTTTTTACCGTTCGTCTTTTTTTTCCCTTTGAGAGAAAACATTATACACATTCGATTTCAATCAATCATGATTATCCACTATACTAAGACAAAGAATTTTTATATAAATTCAGTAAATAATTATATTGTATATTAAGTCCTTGGGTGTCCGTTCTACAATTAACTGTGTTATTAAGAGTTATGTAAATCATTTCACTCAAAACCCTTTTATGGTAGTTACTCTCTCTGTCCAGGATAGAGACACCATTAAAATCAAAATTGTGGTCCAGATTAAAGTGGTGTTGTAATAGTGCTGTTTTTTCTGGTTTATTACGATTTAACTCTCTACAGTCATATTTATGTTGATAGGTCCTACTTTTTAAATATTGTTTCGTCATGCCTACGTAACACTTTACGCAACCAGAGCAAGGGATTTTATAAACAATATTAGAACATAGACTTAATGGTGTAGGATCTTTTAATTTTGTAAAAATGGAGCCCACAAGCTTAGTGTTATAAAAGGCAAGTTTACACTTAGGATTTTTTTTTGTTATGTGCGCTTCTATCCTTTCAGAGAGGCCCTTTATGTAAGGAAACTTATAATATCTTATATTATCTCTATTCTTGTTTGATTTGTTTTCATTCATTCTATGCATATATTGATTAAATACTCTATTGATTAAAGATATAGGGTAGTTATTATTTTTTAAAATATTTTTAATTATATTCTCATTTTGAGTATGATATTTTGGACTACTCAATTGATGGGAACGATATAACAAATTCTTCACTATACCAATTTTTTGATTAGTAGAGTGTGACGATAAATAATTTATTACTCGTCCAGACGATGTAGGCCTAACATACCAGTTAGTTGACAAAGTACCATCTGTATTTCGAATTATTACGGTATCCAAAAAAGGGATTTTACCGTCCATCTCACCTTCCATAGTATAGCTTTTGAAATTTTTTAATTTAGAGGAATTGTTTTTTATTGTCCTAAACCCACAAATACCTACCTACCTGGATAACTAAATATGTTTGATCCTAATAATTCGCCTATATTCTCAAGTAACTACTAAGTCTAGATATATTGGTGGTTGGTTTTTATATTTTAAATTTAATCGATACTACATAGCTGGACTCCAATTTTTTACTTTATATAAATTTTTATAAATTATTGATTTCAAGAATATGAATATCTAATTTTAATTACCTAATTTTCGACATTGGCTCCGCCGTAAAATGCCGAATTTCAGATAACTTAATTATATTTTTGCCAAACATGACAATAATATTTTAATGAGTTTTTTGAAACCAATATTCTTATTTATATTAAAAATAGAGTGCTTTTGTAGAAGACTATCCGATTTCCTTAACTAAATACGCCTACAATATTCGAAAAAAATAACATTAACCCAGTTAACTTGTTTATATCTTTAGGATTATTTGTCGCTTATAAGTTCTTATTCGCCAGATTAAAAATTTAAATTAATGCCTGCAATACCTCAAAGACAATATAATTTTTACTTTCTCGCAAGAATGAGAGTTTAGGTAGTAGTAATATTAGGTTCGTTGAAACGGACAATAAATTGCAAATCATTCGCAATGCGTATATTTGTAAAAATAAAATTGTTGCCTTTCATTATGTTTATGTGTTTAGTTGGAAGAACAGCTGCTAATAAATTACTGGAAATCAGGCGCGGCTCGTGAGTTTTTTAACAAGTAGGGCAAATTTTGATGACAGTAACCTAACAAGCAAAATGTAGTATGTAGTATCTGATGTCTTTAAAGTCTTCTTCCCCTCTGCATGCCGGCTTCCTATCGAAGGTGGGCGACCACTTTCTTAAATGCATCTTTATCACGTGTTGTGAGAAATATTTCTTCCACGCTCAGGTTGGTCCAATCTCTAATGTTACGCACCCTTCTTCCTTCCAACACCTTTTCTTCCACTGTACCCTGCATAATGTTTTGCCAGAGCGATTATTTGTCATTCCCGAAAATGTGCCCCAAGTAGGATGTTTTTCGTATTTTTGCTATTATTATAAGCTTTCTGTTTTGCCCATTCACTTGCCCTAACACTTCTTCGTTAGTTACTCTTGCTGTCCAAGGTATTTTTAACATCCTCTCATAGAGCCACATTTCAAGGAAATCGATTATTATTTGAGCTCGGACTTCACTCCGTAGAGTAGCAGAGAGCATACGTAGCATTCCAAGGATGGTAATCTCGTGGACATATCAAAATTCCTGTTCGTAAACATTGCTGAATACTTTTTAAATGCTTTTCGGGCAATTTCCATTCTTATTCTTATCTCTCCATCCTGATCAAATTGAGAATTAATGATTGCTCCGAGGTATTTATATTTATTCACGCGTTCTATTTGTTTTCCGCCGAGGTTCAGTTGTAAGTTGTTCATTTGGCTTTTGGATATGACCATCAAAGGTACCTGATTAGTAAATTAAAAATTAAGGTAACCGGAGAATTATGATAAAATTATTTCTGCCAATGTCATGTATGTCATCGTCAAACTTGCTGGTTGATTAATTATTATAAAAATTCTTTGTGCAACCCGAGGTTAGTTCTTAAAATATTATGTTTTTTATATAGATTAAGATTTCAGACGCATATCATCTTAGTTATTGGTTTGTGACGCAATTTTAAAGGAAAACGAGTAAAAAATAATATTTTATAGTATTATTCTATTACTTTTCTGTCCCGTTTCCCCGCTTTTTAGAGCTATTTTAAATCAACAGAAATATAACTAAATGTAATAAAATATTTTTACAACAAAAACAAGTGACAACCAAAAATCAAAACTACTGGCAGTACGTTGCGTGCAGCGACATCTAATGTCGCTGTTAGAAAAGGAACAACTTTATTTAACAAAATTTAAAGTAAAAATTTTAATTGAAAAAGCTATCTACTTTTTATTAAAGAAGAGTAATTATTTACAATAAAATAATAGTGCGGGATAAAACAAAAATGCTTCATTATAAATCCAAAACCTAACCTTTATACAAGAAGACACTTTAAGAAGGAATATATCAAAGCCTAAGCTTTTGTAAAATAGCTCTCAGATTCGTAATGTATCCTCGAAAAATGCAGAATATCTAAAAAAATATTCAATATTGGGGTGGTGAGCGTATTTTATTTTATTTTTAAACTGCTCTTAGATCTACGTTCCTAAAATACATGATTTCTGAAAAAATCATCAATTTTGGCGTAGTGAACGATATTTACTTTATTTTTAATCATGATAAACCGAGCCCGAAAAACGCTGGTTAGAGTCGTATGTTAAAATTTTGGATTGACACAAATATTCATATTTTTCACAAATATAAAAAATGGCAGCATAGTTTCTGGCCACGCCACTGACGACATTCGCATAAACAAATGTGTGATTTCTGTTCTACTATAAATCTAAACTCCTCCAGTATGCAAAGCAGTAATAAATAAAAATCGGGTTACAAGGCATGTCTTTGCGAGCCCTCATCATAAGCCAGAAGAGCAACGCTCGAGAAAATGAAAAATCGATCAGCACGAAACCGGCTCCAGATACCCGGGAAAACAAATGAAATGAACCACTCGGCGTAATAGCTCACTTTAACGGATTATTTTGCGATTATTCTTGTTGAAGATAATTCTTTTTTATAGCGGGAATATAAATGAATGTGTTTTATTTAAATAGCTAAACAGCCGTTTACGCCACTAGACAGGAAGTAATATTTTACTTAATGCGTAAGAAAAATGAAGAACAAGTCATTATGGATTTTTTATTACTTAGATGCTATCAGGGCCTAAGCACTAAGTTTAGGTTTTTAATGATTTGATTATATCCAGTTTTTATCAATCAGAAAATGTCCGTTATTCGAATTTTCAAACGATAATATCTCGGCATTCACTAACTCCTGAAACCTGAATTTCGGTTCGCTAGAAAGAATGATATTTACCGCTGAATATAAAACAAGTTTATACCAAATTGTGTGTGTAGTTTTAAAGAATGTGTGGGATGGTTTTAATTCCTTGACCAATTTTAAGTTTAAAAGTAGTGATATTGTCCAAACCATTATTTTAATAATATTACCAGTAAATTCCATACAAAAATGGCATATTTGATATTTCTCTTAAAACTTATCGTTTGGAAGAAAATAATTAAAATCTTATTTATTACAGGGTCAACGTTAATAAACTATAACAATTGTAATAATAGTTATTTACGATATAAGTGTTGTAGAGATTCATATCACAACACGAGATGTTAACGTTGTCAAACGAGGCGTCAGCCGAGTTTAATAAAACATCGAGTGTAGTAATATGAATTTACAACAAGAATATTGTACAAAATTTTATCTACTTTTACCTATGAATAAAAATATTTGGCAAAAGGCATTTAAAAAAATAAAAATGCACCTGTAAAAATGCACCTGCTATTAAGTTTACTAATCAAGTTTTTTATGTTACCTTTCGCATAGTCACTGTTTCGCATGGTTACTGTCGAAACTTTGTCAAACAAATTCAAAAATATAAAAAGCGTTTTCAAAATAAGCGATTCTGATGGAAGTTTACCCTCTGATATAGAAGCAGCGGCAAACGAAGCGATCTCAAGTTTAGTTCCAACAAAATCCAAGGCGCGGTATGAGTTGGAGTATCAGAAGTTTGAAGATTGACAATCGGCATTTTTGGGGCTTGTCGGCGTGAAGAACTAGATAAGTTAATGTTGGATCATATTGAACACAATGATTTGTATATAAAAATTGTGATTCCATTCTATAAAACCAAAATTATGCGAGAATTTGTTATAACAGAAGGAAATGTGACAGGTGTCAACTGTCAACAAACTTCGTCATCTTAATGCATCTCACAGGCGGTTTTTTGTATTCTATGGAAAAGAAAATGCACCTCCCAGCCTGTCGGAATTAATAGTTTTGGAAGTATACCAAAAAAGATTGCAACAAAACTTGGATTGAATAATCCCGAAGGATACAATGGACATTGTTTTAGGAGGTCCTCAGCCACCATTCTAGTTGATGGTGGGGTAGATATGCAGATGTTAAAGCTTCATGGGGGCTGGAAATCTTCTTCTACGGCAAAAGGCTACGTCGAGAATTCTTTAGAAAATAAGAAACAAATAGCACAGAAGATCATGGGGTCAGATACTGATTTAATGATTGGAAATTCGAACGTAAAAGGCTCCATCACATCCACTTCTGGTATACAAATTTCTAACTGTAAAAAGTGTATTATTAATGTTTATGATTATGATAAACCTTAAGTGTTATATTTTAATTAATAATTGGTAATTAATTTTATAATTGTTAATAATAAATCATTCTTCCAAAAAGTGTGGTTTTATTTAACAGCAAAATTTTAATAAAACCGTTTTCCCCCCATTACAGCACTAGGGCTGTAAAGGCATCTATTACAGCACTAGTGCTGTAATAGATGCCCTTACAGAACTGTAAAATTCATATTACTAAATGAAAGTAGATAAAATATGTACTTGCACACAATTCTTGCCATGACATGGATTCAGAAAAGGTTACTTTAAGGCAGCCTTTCCCAAAGTGAGCGATAACGCCTCCTTGTGGGCGCTGCAGGCCTAAAGGGGGGCGGTAAGAGACCCAGAAAGAGTTAACTTGAGACCTGAGCGCCGTTGTGTACTACTGTGCTCAGATCTCAAGTTTACTCTTGCGGGTTATAGTAAAAGTCTCGTTTAGAATGAATGTTTAATCTCCGCTAATATAGCTCACAATAATTAATTAATTTAATTTGAAGTTATAGTGGTTTTTAAGTAGGTGAAAAAATGGGGGCGCTAAAAAATAATTTATTCTCAAAGTGGGCAGTAAACAAAATAAGTTTGGGAACCCCTGCTTTAAGGCATAATATGTGTTACTATAATATCAAAACTTAGTTTAATATCTTAAACAGTTTTTGAGATTTTTGGTAAGGAACGAACCATATATTAAAAACCGTATATTAAACACTATATGTTTTAGGAAAAACCTTTATATATACTTTTTAATTTAAAATTGGCCAAGGCAGTACACATGAAATAAGTACATACCATTAAGTAATACCCTGAATAATGAAACAGTAAAATTATTAAAGTAGTAGAGTTTAGTGTCCGTAAAAGTAAATGGAAAGACAGTTTTTTTAGCGGCAGGCGGACAAAGTAGTGCATCTATCTTTTGCATTAAAGTACACTGGGACGCCAAAGGTACCTAATGGGTTTCCTGGAGCACAGGTAGATAATGACAGGCTGTATCGTCCTTATTGGGACTCATCAGAAAGCCATAACCTGTAAGCAATTCCCAGTACAGCAAAAATATGTTTTCAAGATATCTTTAAGAATAAATATATTTTATAATGAAAACCTAGTATCGCCATCTATAGAAATCAACTCAATGCAAAATATAGCCATTGACGTAAAAATAACAATAAACCAAGTACCTTAGGCCAACACACCAGTATAGGAAACGTTTTTGCGCTTCCCTACACTTTTTGTACTGGTTTATAGATTCAAATATCGCGCAATCAGGAATTGCTTACAGGTTATGGGTTTCCGATGAGTTCTAATAAGGACGAAACAGCCTGTCATTGTCTACCTGTGCCCCAGGGATTCCATTGCCTTTGGCGTCCCTGTGTACTTTAATGTAAAAGATAAGTAGGTGCACTACTTTGTCCGCCTGCCGCTAAAAAAAATTCTTTCTGGTAATATTATGGTAAAGGAGGAAACCAGGACCTGTTTCCTTGTGTAGGTATTACTATATCTCCTGTATATACAGGGACGAACGTTCGTTAACACATCAAAGATATATTTTTGTAAAACTTTGCGAGTTCATCTAAAATATTGGCGTCTTCCTATCACTTTTGGTTATACCGGAAGTTGACCGCTACTGATCCATGCCAAAAAGCTAAAATCACTCTTAAAGATGGCACGTCAAAAATTAAAAACTTGCAAGATTTGAAGAAAATATTTTTAGCGGTTCTCCCAAAAGTTCCAAAAATGCTCGTCGTGCATAATATAACAACCAAAAACAATTTGGTAAACTTAAGGTTTTTAATTTAATTCATTTATGACGATTGACCCTTGGACCCGCCAGATAAGACTGATTTGTACTAACTCAAGCATCAAAAGAAAGGAAAGGCCTAAAGGGCCCTTTGAACGAAACTACCCCACTCAATTTTAATTGAATAATTTTAAGAGATTAGTCCTGGATAGAACGGCCAACAAAACGTAAATAATTAAAACTACTGGAAGTTTTGAATTTCGGAAATTCGTTATAAAGGAAACAGCGGGAAAACAATTAATGTGCCATTTTTTATTTAGAATTTCCTTAGTTGTGTTGATATCCCAATTGGGAATATTTGAATTGAATATTGCAATATGATAAAAATAGTGATAGTACAGGGTGTTATGAAATTGATACAATTTATTTTAATGGGTGAATCCTTGAGTATAATAAAGGGACGCCTCATACTTTATTTGTATTAAAACGACCTTTTAAAGTTGGGTAAGTACCTCTAAGGCTTGACCGATTTGCTCATGAGAAAAATTTAAACTAAACTGCTGGACCATTGCTTTCGAGCGAGAAAAATTTCGCCTAAATTTAACAGTTAATATTTTTTGAACCAGATATGATATCGACCTACGGTTTTGAATGGTTGATAGATTCATCTCTTGGGAAACGGTTGTCAATGTTGGATTTTCTTTAACTGTCAAACAATTTTATATACAGGGTGTTAAAGAATACGATGATTTTTGCTCCAATTTTAATGGCGTGTAACTTTCATAATAATATTGTTAAATTTTATCACTCTACGTCAATTGAATCACTGGTTCATAGCAAATAAAGCAATTTGTTAAATTTTTGATATCTGCTAGATTTTAAGAAATACCAATTTTCTGGAAAACCTTGATTTATTTCAACTTATTGGTAGCTAGATCTCACTGTGCGTTGTATCGTGCACACTTTATGAGTGATTATTATACCTTATGAAAAGCTTAGTCAGTCACAATATATCACACGTCAAAGAGACACATAAACACACTAAAAAAGTTAAGGACATACTACGGACGATTCGGCATTCCTAATAAAACAATAGGTTTGTGGAAATGTTCCAAATACCATCCGCATATATTTTATAATAAGTTTTTCTGTGTCTAACTTAAAGTTCACGGAGCTGTTCGACTATGTTTCTATAAATGTGTATTGAACGTAATTGAACCACTGATGCCGATTAAACGCGAAGTGTGCCGAAGTCGACGACTAGATGTGTCTCTTTTAAACTTTTAAGATGTCTGTTTCGCTCTTCGTTTTCAATTATTTGATCTAATTTTTTAATTCTATATAGACTCACAAGGTCCACTGAGAGCTACACTAAACGGCCAGTGAAGCGCTTCGATCTATATTGAGGATTTTTTGCATGACACACTTTGGAATATTTGCATTTTTTAAAGAATAATCTTTTTTATACAAGACAAATTAATTAGGAGGGTGATTGACCAAATGACCTTATAGATAAGCCGCACCCGGGGGCGGTACAGTATAATCAAAAAATTTAAGAAAAAGCTATATAATAATCGCTGATATATTCTAAATTCGGTTTTTATTAAAACTTTCTTGTATATATATTGCGGAGGATGTTCTATTTTTAAACCTCCTACATATTCAATAAGGTGTAGGAGATCGCCCTTAATAATAAAGCGAAACGAACTGATCCAATATTATTAAAAGTTTTTGAAGTATGCATAATCAAAAAGTTCCTGTTCTTTGTGAGAAAATGTGTTGTTGTGTAAACTTTGCTGATGAAATTACATCGACTTAAAGTTGATTGTGGGTACAAATCTATAATATTCGTTTTATTTATACAGGCTGATTCCTAAGTTGATACTTCTTTTTTAGCTGCTTATAGAAGGCATTAAAATAAACAACATTTTCAAATACCTTTTTTCAAACAACTTAACAATACACGAGATACAGAAGTAAAAAATCTAAGTGCGAACCTGGTCATTAAAACGTGGCCTGCTATACTTTATGTTGTTTTTGTCTTATTAGTCATGCAATTTACGGGTCGGTTGTGAGTTATTTGGCAATAAGCTTACAGTGTGTTTTTCTGAAGCAAGTTAATTTTAAATTGGTGACACGTGAAAATGGTAAAATTTGAAAACAATGAACTAGTAAATATGGTGCTAATTTACGGTGAGTGTCGTCAAAGTGCGGCTGCTGCTTCGAGATTACTCACAGAACGCTTTCCCTTGCGGGCTCATCCTACACCCAGAAGTTTTCTTATTGTTATTCAAAGAGCACGTTAGGCAGGACCGTACTTGATCCATAGTATAATAAATGAATGTAAATATCGTATTTTTTGAAAAAAGGTATTTGAAAATATTGTTATACACAGCTAAAACAGAAGTATCAACTTAGGAATCACCCTGTATATCTTATTGGGAGAAGGTAATTCTTAAAGGTGGCATATTTTTAGTATATTAACATATGTAATTGTGTCGGTTACTTTACTTACTTAACTGGTTAAAGTAAAAAAATTATAGAATTTTAAGGGAATTTTAAACCCATTGTCATATTTTTTAACATTACTACTTTACCTCGTATTCCCCTAAATGAAAATGTTGGGCGTCATTTTTATCAAATTAGGTATCTTTACCTTCATTCTTCTAATTTACTAAGTCGAAAATCTGACCATAAAAGGTAGGCTGTAAATTAAAAGGCAACATTTCGGGACTCAAATAAGCCCACAAAGGACAAGCTAGAATAAAGAAAACCATTTTTCTTTCTAATTGGTTTATAAAAGTAATACGAAGACCACCAGAGGCGCGACCAAGTGGAAAATTTATATTAATTAGTCCAGAGTCAGGTTTTATTTATGCCGTGGTTGGAAAAATAAATAATTTCTTACTTGTTTGGCTGCTTTTATAAACCGAGTTTAAATTAGCCGAATTGTTGTGATTCTTCTAAAGAGAAGTTCTGGGATAATATTCCATTTAATAGTTCTTTTTAACAACAAAAAGCGCTTAAAGGTGTGTTTTATCACTTGCATACCCTTAGGACATAAAAATTCAACTCCTTGGTTCGTTAACTAGCACGCAGTCACCTGCGTTCCATCGGGCTGTACAGATCCTAATTGGAAAGTGAATGATTGGATTAAGATTGAAATAATAATAATTGTGTCATTCGAACACGAAACTACGAAATGGTCATCTTGAAAAGAAATGTGGAAATTGCCCCGGAGAAACGATAGAACATATTGCGGCTGGTTGTGGTGCTATGGCACCTAACGCTTACCTCGGAAGGTAAATAATCAGGTGGCAAAGATCATCCACAAGGAACTGGCCCATAAACTAGGGCTAAGGGAAACCCTCCCACCATACTACCAATACTCACCCGAGCCAGTCCTTGAATCCCCTGAATATCTCTTATACTGGGACAGGCCAATAATAACGGATAGAACAGTAGACTATAACCGCCTGGATATTTTTCCTATTGAAAAGACGACCAAGAAAGCGTTCATAATCGATATAGGTTGCCCACTAACACACAACCTCTCTAAACCGAATCGGAGAAGAAACCCAAATACTCCAATTTGGCGATAGAGATCAAAAATGTATGGTCATTCCGCATATAATATCGGTGGAAGGATATTTTAAAAGGAATTTCTCTTTCTTGAAGATATTATTTTAAATAAAGTTCTTAAATAGTATAATTCTAAGGCTATTGAAACAACATAAATCCCATTTGTTTCAAGAGATAAACGTTCAAGGGAAAGGTTTCTTAAGAAAGTCGTTTTTCCTAAATGAAGAGATTTTCGCTTGTATCTATAGAAATTATCTTGTACAAAGATAATTTATCTTGCCTCAAATAACTTTGGGGTAAGAGCACCTATTTTTTCAGCGCATATAAACATAAATTCAAATATATAATATTCGTTGCGCGTCTGCTAGCCCACTCAAAAGTTGTGCATAAACTGATTAAGAATTTTACCTAAACTTTTGTAAAACGAAACCGAAAATAATAATAATAACTCTTAAATCCTAAATTATATAGTAAAGCATCTGAAAAAGTATTCCTCCGTGCACTTTTAAAAAAAGAAACCAACAAATTCCAGGCTAAAAACTGTAGAATGTCCTGCAACTAGCTGCAAGATAAATGAATGCAATAAAACGGAAAGACGCGGAAGTGTGGTAAAATAAGGAGTCTGTCGTGACTCAATCGGAAGGAAGTAGAAAAATGTGCGGAATTACAAGCTATTATTTGTCAGATACTGGATTAAATGAATTTATTTGCTTTTAAAAAGTCTTTAAAGTTCTCCATTTGGCTTGTATCGTTTTCAGTAGCTTTCTAAGTGTGCGAAACTAATGGCGTCGTTCTTGTGTTCGTTTCGTTTGTTTACCTTTACACTATTTAAATGTTTGTTGGCTAATTTTTAGTTGTTTAATAACATGTTATAAAATCTTTTGGCATAGTTGTATTTTATGTTTAAAATAAATAAAAGTTTCTTCTGCTGTTAATTTTTTAAAAACAATTATATTTAGAGCTCAACAAGCATAAATCCAGGTCCCTTTATAACATTTTACCCATAAATAAACTTCAAAAAAATGATCTCAATATATTTTCAGTATCGTTAAACTCAATAAATCGATTTTAAATATTGGATTGAGTAGTCCGTTACCTTGTGATATTGCATATTAACGAAAAGACAATATGTGTAATTTTACTTTGTTATAATATCACTTTTTATTTACTGATTAGTTACTGCAATGGAAAAAGAAATAGATTGCAAAATCAATTTTCTGGATATTACAATATCTAGACTAGACAACAAATTACACTTTGATATTTATAGAAAACCAACATTCACAGACACAACAATTCCTAATCACTCCATACACCCCAATTTCCACAAACTTTCAGCATACAAATCCATAATATGATACATAGAGCCTTTACAGTTCCTTCAAATGAAGACAACTGCAAAAAAGAATTAAACACCATAATAAAAATAGCAGAAAATAACTGGTTTAACGCAAACATCATTCACTCTTTAATAAATAAAAAACAAAGACAAATAACACTAAACAAAATATACCCAAACATAAAAAGTAATGAAAAAAGTAGATTTTCAAAATTAACATATTTTGGTCCAATTTCAGATAAAATCGCAAACATAATTTTAAAAAACAACATAAAAGTAGCATTCACACCAGCCCAAAAAATGTCTCAATTATTTTTTAATGCCAAACAAAAAACACCCCCACACATGTAATAGCTCATATATAGGTCAAACAGGAAGCAATTTTAATATCCGATATAATGAACATAAGACTTCTTATTTGTTAAACAAAGAAAATTCCAATTTCGCTAAACACTGTTCGGATACAGGTCATTGTTTCCCAGATGTGAATAATTTAAAAATTATATACTGCACCAAAAAGCAAGAGGCTTAACATCTTAGAATCAATAGAAATTTACCAACATAATCAAAACCCGACCATAAACCTACTAAATGACCAAACAGACTTGTGGCATTTTCCGCTATTTACATTACTATACAATAGGGATCAATTACTAGATTAAGGGATAAATATTCCATTTTTATTTTAATTTTTTTATAAGCACCCTTTGTTAAAAACCTATTTATAACTGTGAAACGTAGTTTAAGGTATTCAGTTTGATAATGTAGTAGTACTACGAAACTGCAGTAACTAATCAGTAAATAAAAAGTGATATTATAACAAAGTAAAATTATACATATTGTCTTTTTGTTAAATCGATTTCAAATCAGCTAGAAATGCGGTGGCAAATGAAAGTAGTCTAGTTTTAATTACTATTTACGCTAGTTTGAAACAACTAGTGGAGTTTACGGAATGAACTAACCAATTTAAGTAATTTCAAGGGTTAAAACGCTTTAAGTGGAACTTTAGTTTCAAATGTTGTTTGAAACCAATTAAATATTGAAGTTGTTTTGGGAATTGGGACAAGTGAAATTGGGATCTATCAGGGTGCTTTAGCAAGTATTATATTAGTCGGACTTATTAACAGAGGTTTCCGTTTGAGTATAGGCCATATTTCTACGCGGGAAAAATCAACACTAATATAAAGAACGAAACGCTTAAAAGTGAAGCATTCGCCATTTCATTTTTTGATCAATATTTCTTCTCCTTTTCGCTTTATTTAAATAAGGGCTAAATAGCCGTTCTTGAGTTACTTACAGTTTTGAACTAAAGAAATCTTATTCGGAAAAGAAAATACTTAATGCAAATTTATTATTCTCATTTGAACTTAAGACACAAAACTTACTATAATTAGTCCAATACCGGGTGACTCCTAAGTTGATACTTCTTTTTTAGCTGCGTATAGAAGGCATTAAAATAAACAACATTTTCAAAAAACTCAAAAATAGTACTTACATTCATTTTTTACACTACGAATCAAATACGGTTCTGCCTAACTTGCCCGTTGAATAACATTAAAAAAACTTCTCGGTATAGGATAAGCCTGCCAGGGAAAGCGTTCTGCGTATAATCTCGAAGGAACATCGGCACTTTTACGACACTCACAGTAAATTAACACCATATTTATTAGTTTATTGTTTTTAAATTTTACCATTTTCACGTATCACACACACAGCGTATTGCTCAAGACTACCCGTATGACTAATACTAGTAAGAGATAAGAAAAACAACAGAAACTATAGCGGTCTATGTTTTTATGACCAGGCCCGCACTTGGATTTTTTACTTTTCTATCACGCCTATTTTTGAGTTTTTTGAAAAAAGGTATTTGAAAAAGTTGTTTATTTTAATGCCTTCTATACGCAGCTAAAAAAGAAGTATTAACTTAGGAATCACCTTGTATAGTTGATAAGGATTAGGTTTTTCTCCGAGTAGTTAATATTTTTGTCACTTCATTAGTTAATCCAAATATAAATGTATACTTTTTTTGTTACAGGTAAGTCTCAATGATTTTGTCAATGAAGTAGAGAAAACCTATCAGTAAGTAAGTTAATACTAGGCAAATTATCCATTTAAATGTATATTGTCACTGTCATCGTTACATTTGACCAGGCCCGGACTAGCCAGGTCCGCAGGTCCGCGATCGCGGAGGGGCCCGGGCCCAAGGGGCCTCAAATGGGCTCTGCACAGTGTTTCTAAACTGTGTTAAATTGAAAGAAGTCGGCTGCTGATAGAGCTGCGACAGTTTGCATAACACTACAGCAACTTCATAGCGACAGAGTCCACTAAGAACTACGGAGTACGAAGACAGATGCAGTGACGAAGAAGACGATTTTGACCCAACCGAAGAAGCGGAAAAAATAGAATGAAAATAGACAATGTGTCCAGTGTTTGAAATGTGCTTTTTCTGTTCAGTTTGAACTTACTCAATCTGGACTGTTTACCAACCTGTAGGATATTGTATATAAATTTGTTCTTACCATACCTTCTACCCAAGTATACCTTCTACCCAAGTTACATGTGAACGAGTTTTTTCTAAACTTTAAATTGTTAAAAATCAACTTCGGTCGTCTTTAGGCCAAGACCTTAGGGCCAGTCTGCTTTTTATTAATGTTGAGAGGGATTTATCATATTATTTGGACAAAAATAAAATAATAGATGCGAAGTAGCTTTCAAGTGAGTTGCTTACAAAGAAGCTGTTACTTTAGGCCTAGGGAAGTAAAATGTTGAATCATCTCAGTTAATTTAAGTCCCTTCTATTCTAGTATAACAACATTGTTAACACAGGATTTTTTAAACAACATGTATTATTTTTCTAAGCCCTAAAATCCGTTTGTCGTTATTTTTATTACACAAATAATTTTGACATAATTCATTTACTTTGGGGTGAACAAAATACTGCACTTTATTTTGAACTCCGTTGTAATTATTAGCAGTTCTACAGCATGCGTTTTGTAGTGTTGTGGGATCTTAAAAATACTGTGAATTTCTTATTTTAATGAATAATAAAGTTAACAAAAGTAGAAAATCATAATATTCGTATAAAATCCTAGCTGAATTTATTCTTCTTTATAAGTGCCAAAATACGCAATACGCAATAAAAACGCGTTTTCATTATTTCAGACCCCCCGTAGAGGGCCCCTTTACAGGTTTTAGACGAGGGCTCCAAATGATCCCAGTCCGGGCCTGCATATGACCTATTTAGGGCCGGTTTATTAGGGCACGGTTATGTACTTTAGCTGTTGGTCAAGTCTTAGCTGCTAGTTATCTAAATGTCACATCATGTTATACTTGGCTGGCATATATAAAAGTTAAACTTTAGACGTGCTCTGACCTGACAAACCCATCCTAGACATTTTAATGTCTTAGGAAGTAATGTGGGGTCCGAGAAATTGAACAAGAGCTAATTATATAGTAACCTTATTCTCCTCCAAATGTTGTAATTGATTAGGAAATATGTGATTCAAAAAATAACTTATTTGTAAACGAAAATAAGCGCCATTCTGATTGTGGAATAATCTATTGCCATTGCCAAGCGAACAATGCAAATATTTAGCTTGTCTTCAATGTTTTAAGTCTTTTCTATTTATATTGTGGTATATTTAAAATTTGTTCCCCGATGTAATTTTAAAGAATAAATTCATTAAACCCAATAAATTTAGTAGTTTTTCAAATATTGGCAACTTTCTAGACTTTTTTAACACACTGTGGAAAAAAGGCATCAATGCCTTAAAAAAGTCCTATTTTTCATACTCGTAATAATTTTTCCAGTTACGCATTTATATTTTGTTTTCGTATCTCAACATAATCTTTACATATTCAGACCGAAATTTAATATATTAGTATGTACGATTACTTAATAACTGACAGTCTATTGTATTGTTTAGCGGACATACAGTGGTACCTTATAGTACTAGTAAAATAAAGTCGCTCTATTTTACTATATTTTATGATATTAAAATTATTTTTAATCAAATTGTTAAAAAATACATACATTTCTATACATTTGAGCTACCCATTATGCATTATAAGAATACGATTCTCACTAAAAATATTGTAAGTCTGCACAAAAAATACAGTAAATATTGAGAAATTTTACCATCGTTTTTTACAGTGTTTGTGTGACAGTAGAAACAGTCTACAGACTTGACGAAGTCAAGCGGTCTTGATAAGGTCAAGTCTGTTATAAGGTATTTAAATAAATGGAAAATTTAATTCTTATTTGGTTGCTAGTTAGGAACAATCGAACATAGAATCTTATGTGCTATGCGCATATAAACGGAGCTTTATAAGGCTCGAAAGCTCGCTCGCTCATAACAGCGCTCGCCCAATAAAGCTCTACTTTATGTACCGGGTCGTCAACCAAGAATGACCGCCGGTCATATCTCAGAAACTAGTAATCGTACAGCATCCGGGTAAATTTTTTTATGACAAAAGTTCCCGAGAGAAAATGCTGGAAATTATTTTTGAGTTCCGCATTTTGCCGCAAGAGGGCGTAATTGAAAAACAAAATTTTAAAATTTTACATATCTTCGAAAATTTCACATTAAGGTATATCTTTGATTACACCATTAAAAAGCTTGGACAATTATGTATCATTTTGGTTTTATGTTCATTGGCGTACCGACTTCAATAAGAGGGGGGGAAGCTGTTGAAAGTGTAATCAGTTAAATCGCTGTAACTTTTAAACGACTTATCCGATTTTAGTAAACTGTTTGAAAGAGAAATGTATGCACTTTAACCAATCGTATTTAGTTCTTCATAATAGTTCTCAAAAAAAAAATGCTAGAGGGCGCAATTTGTAATAATAATATATTTTTTGATTTTACTCCGAAAAAATAAATCATACGGTATAATTATGATAAAAAATATTTAAACCGTAGCTCGATATCACCGTTCGTTTCAGCGTTATCGCCAATAGAATAATTTTTAAAACTAAGCGATTGTATATTTTTTATAAAGAAAGTGGTACGCCACTGAATTTTTCTATGTGGATATTATTTCTGATTAGCCTGGTCAATTCTGCATAAAAATGTTCTCTTGCGTTTTCTCTTCAGGCACACCGTTCTTAATTAAAATAATTAAATTAAATTAGCTTCATGCATGCCTATTAAGTGAAGGAGGCCATTTCCAACAATTTTTATAAAACAAAATTTTGCATTATCAATGTTAATAATAATACTTTTTAATGGTATTATCAAAGATATACCTTAACGTGGAATTTTCCGGGATAGGTAAAATTTTAAAATTTACTTACTTACGGTACTTATAAATTAAGTTTAAATATTTCCCGGTAAAACTGCATCAAATATTACTTTCTTAAACATTTATCGTAATCCTAAACTCTTTTCATTGAAGCGTTTTAACCAAAAAAGCAAGCTCGACAATTTGATTTCACTTACTTTTCAAAATGATTTACAAACCGCGGAGAAGCTGAAAACTGGCGGAAACGAACAAACTACACCCAGGGGATTTCTAATTCTACTTTCAATTGAAGCTAAATTTCGTTCTTGATTCTAATGTTTTTTAAAGCTTTTTCAAAAGATTTTTAACGAATAGTTTTATAATATTAATTTATTTTTGTTCGTAATAAAACAAAATAATTTCTAAGACTGTGAAAAAAAGATGACTCTTTGACACCTATTACTGAAATAGGTTATTTTATTACCGTGAGTAAAGAATCTATTTTCTCCACGACCATTACTGAATGCAATAGTTCCAAAATCATTTTTGATAATAGAATGTAAAAATTCTCGGTCTTGAGTTGGAATATTTATTCTGAAACACTTGCTTCTTATGCGTTTTGCGTGTATTTTTATTCCATAACAAGATACGGAATGAATTTTTTGTAATTGATCTAAACGACATAGGTTGCCATGAATTTCGAAACTGTCAATGTCAGCAGACAAATTTTAGTGCAAGTCAAAATATGAGTGAAAAATCGGATGAATCAGATATGGAACTGGATAATACTCCATCTAAAATTACATATATTGCGAATAGTATTTTTGGTCGTGGAGAAAATATAGTCTGCTACTCGGTTAGAATGAATATTCGATACTCGTCCACATCCAATCTTCCACTCGGATCAAATTTTCATTCCAACCTCGTTACAGAATCTACTATTACGCACCGAATAATGATTGCACAAAATCTAAAATACCTTTAAATTGCTTCTATTTAATGAGTGATTTCTAAAAGACACATCTAGTATGTATTCAATAAAATTACTGGAAATCACACTAGATGATTGACTAAACTGGTCTGCACATGTCAATAGTTTTACAAAACGACTAGCATCCTCCATCTTTGTTATGCGCAGACTTAAAAATACAGTTAATCCATCTACCCTTTTAACTGTTTATTTTGCTCTTTTTCATTCTTATTTAACTTATGGTGTCTTACTATGAGGTAATTCGTCATCAGTCATTAAGGCTTTTAGATAACAAAAGAAAGCTGTTCGAGTGATTGGTAATGCTGGATACTTTGATTACTGTCAGCCCATTTTTAAAAGATTTGGAATTTTGCCTCTCCCGTCTCTATATATATTTTATCAACTGCTCGAGATTCATAGGAATAGGAATAGTTTTTCTCTAAATTCTAATTTTCATAATTATCCAATAAGAGGTTTTGACTTAATCAGACCCCATACATTTAGCTCCAAGAAATCTGGGGATAACTCTTTAAATATCTTATTGTACAATGCACTGCCTGATAATGCAAAGCTAGTCATTAATTCAAAGTTCAAATCACTGATTAAAAACTCTCTTCGCCGTCACTGTTTTTATTCAGTTCGGGAGTATATGGACACATGATTATTCTAATAATGTACTTTTTATTATTGTAATTTGTTTATTTACAAAAGTATATTTTATATCTTTACCTTGTTTGTTAATTTGTTAGTTTTATTACATTAATAAATACCTTTATCTATATATAAAGAAATATTTATATTTACAACACAATGACCTGCTACAATTGTATTTTTTTACAAAACGTAGTTAATATACAGTGTGTCTACGGATAGATTTCGGAAGAGGAAAAACTTTTTTATTTGTGGGTTTAGAAGAAAAAGTTATTCCTTATAAAAAGTCTGCTTGTTCTGAAACTTTCGAATACTAAATTTACGATGAAAATATTTTCAAAACCGTGATTTATTACACCAATTGTGCAAAAAGTTTAATAAACATTTTTCTTAAAGAGGTTAATTTCATCATTTAAACGAAATCCAAAAATGTTGGTTGTGACTAACCATGTTTTAAAACTTTTTTTTTTGTAGATTTAGAAGAAAAAGTCACTCTTTATAAAAACGCCTGCTTGTGTTGAAACTACAATTTCGAATACCAAATTTACGATTACTATACAGGGTTAGCCAGAAACAACATTTTTATTTTTTTTGATTTCGTTTAAAATAAATTAACATAAGAATAGACAACTATTGTTGCTTTCCTACTTAGAATATAATTTTACATCTGGCCGAATAACGATTTTGTTGTAAGAAAACTATTTTTCTTTGTCTACTTTTAAAATACTTTTATTAATACATTCTTAAATTTACTCAATCATATTTTAAGATTTAAGGGTTTTAATACATTTTTAAATGTCTGATAAGTATAGGTTCAAATCAATTTAACACCCTGTATAATATATTGATCACTTCGTTAAATCACCAAACACAGATACTGGTAATTACAATAATTTTATTAATACTTCCACCAAATAAACAAATTGTAACAATTAAGAAAACAATTAGAGTTTATGTTGCGCAATGACTACTTGGCATCATGAGCTCAACCACGGTAGTGTTCCTCTTGAATCCCGCGGCAATCCCCTCGTAATCTCGCCAGCGGCGTCGACCTCCAAAAATTGCTGACTAACAATATATTATAAAGATTTAAACATGTTTTTTCTGTCCAACCCTGTACAGTTATCGCAAATCTGATGTTCGAAATTGTAGTTTTAGAACAAGTAAAATTAATTTAATAAATCAAGAAATTAAAAAAATTCAAAAAACTAAAAATGTTGTTTCTGACGAACCCTGTATAGTAATCGCAAATCTGATACTCGAAATTGTAGTTTCGACACAAGCAGACGTTTTTATAAAGAATAATTTTTTCTTCTAAACCCACAAATAAAAAAGTTTTTCCTCTTCCGAACTCAATCCGTGGACACACTGTATAATTTGTCTTTGTCTTTGTAATAGTTTTTTTATCTCACAAGTTATACTATCTACATGATTTAAATATATTAATTTTCTAAAAACTTTAGTATGAGGTTCCTAAGTTGGGTCGTAGACAACAAAAAAACTTGAGTGACTTGTCCATATTGGGCTCGGCATTGTGCTTAATTTACTTCCTGGTACGGTATGGGCACCCTCTCCACTCTTGTTGTACCAACCACAATTTTCTGTTACCAAATCATAATTTTCTCACATATTATAAAATTATTACAAGGAACAAAGCAAGCTAGATAAAATAAGACCCTTCCGGAGACTTGCTCCGGCTTATAATGCATGGAATCTCTTTGTTGAAAGTTTTTAGGAGTAATAAAGTGCATTTGAAGCTAACTTACTTCTTTGTAATAATTGGAAAAGTTGTGTTATGACGCAATTTGGTTTTACAGCACAATGTACAAAGAATACGAAAATCATTTTCAGGATTTTCTTATGTTACAATGAGCTTGGTAAATAAAAATATCATTTTCCATAAAATCACGGTAAAAAGACAACTTTTGAAAGCGAACAACTACATTTTAAATTATTGTAGGGAAGACCAGGAGCAGTTGTAACGTAGGTAGAGTGGTACAAAGATTTTAACATGAAAGGTAACATATAATTATTTTTTTTTCCTGGTGATAGTTAAGAATTTACCTATTTTTGCATGTTACCTAGGTAACATCGCATTGTTACTTCTCACTTTTGATTGTCATTAATTTTTAAGTTGTCAATTAAAAAACTACAGTCCGCTAATTTCTATCTATTTTATTTAATACTCCACATTGTAAGAAACTACGAAGAAATGAAGAAAAGCAATTAGATCCAGCATCGATTTATAACAGTGATTCTTGGGTATATTAGGTTACTCAAAAAAAACCTCTTTTTTATGTTACAACGTTTCATACGTCTGTATCTTACTTTTTCAAGTTTTTGTGGTGAAGTTCACCATAAAACAACAATTCCAAGATGTTTTAATAAAAGCTTCTTGATAGATCGGAAATGTTTCCAAAGGAAAAAGAGAAATTTTTACGCACAGTGTTATATCCGTACGGAAAATTGATTTTTCCACACTAGTGCGGAAATTTTTTTCGACGCTCCAAATTTAGCTAATAATGCTTATAATTGTCACTTTTCGTTTACCAACCATGTTAATTTTAACAAAGAATAAGTTTTTTAACAGTTTCCTATAACTTAATGTAGTTATTACTTTTTTCCTCAGACTTAGTTACTGTTACATATGTATGTGATTATTATAGTTAATTAAAAATTATTAGATTTCTTTAAAATATGTGTTACTTATTTCTCCATGTCTGTAAAAAATCTATTGTACCTGACACTTGCGGAAAATGTTTTTTCTGCACTGGGCTGCATCACCGAAGTCCGCTACGCGTCGTTCGGTGAATGGCAGAATGGCAGAATAGCCTACTTTTCTCGCCACTCAAATGTAAAGGAAACAGCAAATTTTCATGTGGGAGTAGAAAAACTAACATTATGGTATGGTATGCTATGCCAGTTTTAAGGGTGTAGGTAATTACTACCTTCAGACGGATATTTGGCCTGTTTTTGTATAAAACCAAAAAGATACGAAATATTGATTCAAAAATTAAATTGCGAATAACTCTTAATATTATTAATAAGTTTGCCCCCCTCTCCTTTTTCTAGTTTCCATCCATTTCATTGTCTAATATAAATTAAAATAGGAAAGATTTATTTTTAATCCCTTTTCTAAAAACATCCGCAAGAATTTACATAAATTCACTCCTCCGCTCGGTGACAAACAAAACGGGATTCCAAATTCAGGATGCGCGAGGCGGCGAATGATTAATTTATCCATGACTAATGGGGCGGTAGCACAAAATGCAATTAGCAAGAATCACTCCTAATGGATCTGACAAAACAGACTGACAGTTTTACCGTTCGAATGGGACCACGTTGAAGCGTCAGAAAGAAATTCGGAATTACATTTTAATTTCATCTAGGTGTAGTTTATTTGATTTGTTTCTATGAAAAAGATACGAACCTTAAAAATTACCTAAAATAATTTTCCTATGACCACCTATGAAAATGTGAAAGAAGGCACGGTTAGTTTGCCTAGACAGCGCCGTATATCACACGCGTGTTGAAAAAAAATATTTCAGCACTAGTTATGAAATATAAAGGCACACTATTAAATTTATTTATCTGATAACTCTTGGGTATAGTAGGTTACTTAAAAAACAACTCATTGTAATGTTACGACGTTTCGTACGTTGGTGTCGTACTTTTTCAAGCTTTATTCAAATATCTTGGAGTTGTTGAATTATGTTGAACTTCAGTTCAACGCCCCCAACTTTTTTTCTCAAATGTAAAGGTATGTATTGCGATAGTTCGTTGGAAAGGGAATAAAAAAAGGAACACGACCCACTATTTACTTTTGCATTTCGTTATTCTAGACGCAATTTTTTTATTGTAAAAATTGTTGGAAATGTTGCCTATTTTTTTCTTGACAAAACCAATAACAAAAAGTGACCACTGGAACTGCTACTAGGCGTTCTTAAACTGAGGTTGAAAAAGGTAAAACATCCTAAACAAACCTTCAAATTAGATATTGATCAACTCCATGCAAACCAGACAACAATAGCAAATGACCTGGAAAGAAAATTTGAAGAAGCGGAACACCAAATCAATACTGAAGACCATTGGAATCAAGTCAAAACGCTTATACTAAACACAACTTCTGGGATGAAAAAGACATATCAAAAAAAGCAGCAATGGATGACGGATGAAATATTGTATCTAATGGATGAGAGGAGAAAATTTAAAAACAAGGACGACGAAAGATACAAGAACGCTAATTCCGAAATACGTAGGAAAGTAAGAGCCGCAAAAGAGGCGTGGTATGAAGACAGATGTGCTGAAATAGAGGAACTGCAAAGAAAACACGACACGTTTAATATGTACAGGAAAGTGAGAGAAGTAGCCGGGCTCCACAACAAAACAACAAACAACCTTGTAGATAAGGATGATAAACTTATTCTAAACGATGAAGACAAGCTGAAGAGGTGGAAGGAGTACATAGAAGAACTTTTCAACGACGAGAGATCTGAAAACGAAACCCAAGATAGTACATCAGGACCGCCGATAACTTTAAATGAGATAGAAAGGGCTATAAAACTAGCGAAAACCAGGAAAGCAGCAGGCCCAGACGAGATACCTATAGAGATCATTAAACTCCTGGAAACGAACGGCAAACAATCTCTTCTTTTGCTTTTCAACAAAATATACGACACTGGAGAGATACCGGAAGATTGGCTTAGGTCCACCTTTGTAACGCTCCCAAAGAAACTTAATGCAAAAAGATGCAGTGAATACCGCACCATTAGCCTAATGAGCCACGCACTAAAAATCTTTCTGCGAATAATACACTCCAGAATGTATAATAGGATTGAGGACGAGATGAGCGACACACAATTTGGATTCCGTAATAACCTAGGAACGAGAGAAGCACTGTTCAGTATACAGGTCCTCGTGCAGAGATGTAGAGACATTAGCCATTCCGTGTATATGTGCTTCATAGATTTTGAAAAGGCCTTCGATAGAGTGCGACACGATAAGATGATTGAGATTATCCAGCAAGTAGGTATTGATGACAAAGACCTACGCATCATCAAAAACCTCTACTGGCGTCAAACAGCTAATGTCAGGGTGGCCCAGAATGTCTCTGAGGATGTAGAGATACGAAGAGGGGTCCGGCAAGGGTGCATATTGTCGCCACTTCTTTTTAATTTGTACTCAGAGTTCATCTTCAGGAAAGCACTAGAAAACATTGATAGTGGAGTCAAGGTTAATGGCGTAAACACAAATAACATAAGATACGCGGATGATACAGTGCTGCTTGCCAGTAGTCAAGAAGATCTACAGAGCCTAATCGACAGTGTAACCGACGTCTGTGAGGAATATGGACTAAAGCTTAACACCAAGAAGACTAAATACATGATAGTCAGCAAAGTACCTGTGCATCAAACAGTTATTACAGCATATAGAACTCCACTTGAAAGGGTCAACAATATCACCTATCTCGGATGCAATATAAACGACAACTGGGATATGAGCAAAGAGGTCAGAATCCGTATAGAGAAGGCCAGAGATGCGTTCTTTAAAATGAAAAAGGTACTTTGCGGTCGGAGTATTGGCAACAAACTGAAGATTAGACTGGTAAAGTGCTACATATTCCCAATACTGCTGTATGGATTCGAAGGTTGGACATTGACAGACACACTACTAAAGAAGCTCGAAGCCTTCGAGATGTGGGTATACCGTAGAATACTACGCATTAGCTGGGTCGACAAGGTCCGAAATGAGGACGTTTTACTACGCATGGGCAAGGATACGG
Organism: Polydrusus cervinus; assembly: GCA_935413205.1. NCBI lineage: Eukaryota > Metazoa > Arthropoda > Insecta > Coleoptera > Curculionidae > Polydrusus > Polydrusus cervinus. The sequence goes on from OW284511.1 coordinate 101,382,701, forward strand.
AAATAACGAAGACAATTAAGATACGTAAATTGGAATATTTTGCGCATGTGATGCGACATCCAGAAAAATACGGAATCCTTCACCTTATAATGCAAGGCAAAATCGTAGGAAGAAGAGGGCCAGGCCGAAGAAGAACATCCTGGTTAAAGAACCTCCGAGATTGGTTCCAGAAGTCCACCACATCCCTATTTCGTGCAGCAGCCAATAAGGTCATGATAGCCAGAATGGTAGCCAACGTTCGGTAACGGACACGGTACTCGAAGAAGAAGAAGACCACTGGAATGCGGCATTAACTAAACAAAAAACCTTATCAATAACATGTTTCCTTTTTTTAACCTGCGCTGCCAAAAACAAAATTGTAGCATGAATTGTTGCTAAAATGGCCAGTTCTTATTTTTTTATAGTTTTCTACATTACCAAAATGTAAAAGTAAATAGTGGGTCGTATTCCTTTTTTTATGCCCTTTCCAGCGAGCTATCGCAATACATACCTTTACATTTGAGAAAAAAAGTTAGGGGCGGTTTCTACCCCCGAAAAGAGAGGTAAATTTCATGACAGTACGATAAAAATTTACCAAACAAAAAAAAAGGGCACCCGTATTTCTGTATTTTCTCCGCAAATAAAGAGGCTTTCTAATACTGAATTTATTCCAGTTAAAAATTCCACCCTGTATATATACATGGTTTTTCACATACCGCCGTTAACAGACGTAATACACACGATAACTGACAGTACATCAAATCTGTCCTACCAGTACATATAATTTTCATTTTGCACCATTTGGCAAAAAGAAATTTTCAATAATATACTTCACCACCGAAGTTGCTGTTTAGTTTCAATATCATTCTCACTGATCGTTTCTCATTTTCTCACTTTAAAATACCCTTTATCAACCATTCTCCCATCATTATCTATAGAACTTGGTAGTATGTGTTTCTCCCCTACTTCTATGAAAGTTCTGCATCACTTTTCTTTAATTAATTAACTTCCTTAAAAGCTCTATGAGGGTGTGACTCATCATTTCCTAATATCTATTCCAACATAAGCTATACTTCTCCTGAAGATGAACGTTTATACGTTTGAAACATGTAGAGTACAATAAAATAAAGGTTTCTAATTGAATGTATATTCGTAAAGGTTGACTTAGAGTATTATTTCTCCCCATTTAAAGATTATTGTTATTTATTCTAAAGTCTATCAAGGAAGAACACATTTGCTTGAGCTACCAACTCATTTTTTAGAGTGCTAATATACAAGTATTCACCTGACTAGAGATTTACCGGTTGAAACGTTGTGATTTAAAAACAAATAAATATAATAGTCCAAAATTCTTTTATTATTCAAGAAACATCATTCTTTCCAACTTTAAATAGACAATATTTGTATTATAAATGTTAATCGTAAAATTTTCATTCAAGTTGTTTTCCGAAAACATACGCAAAGGCACTTTCGTTTTCAAAGTGAAAAGCGGTTCAGTTCTTTAAACATTTTCCCTTAAACTTCTTTAAGTAAACATATTTCCACCATATTACTCAAATTATAACCTCAAAAAGGCAGATAAACTTCACCATAAAGCCTTTTGGCTCGCTCTCATGTTTGAAAACTTTCTCGTAGTTTAAGCTATTTATTTGCATATTTCCATATAAAGTAGCTATACCTTTCAAGTCTCCCTCATATTTATATTTTTTGGAAGGGGGATTGAATAAAGCCTTTTGTTTGTTTTATATGCTTTGTTTGCGTTATTTTTGGCAATATACTGGGGTAATTCATATAGGGAAGTAAATTTAGCGGTTAGTGGACTTTGATCCTAACTCATCACCTCCTTCCACAACATTTGCTAATAATTTTTAAAAAAGCATGAAAAATACATTTTCAAACCACCTGAAAGTGCCTTATACTATAAGGTTGTATTTTGTCTAACACTGTTAGATAATAAAATACAAATCGGATTGCATGGTTCTACCAAGAAATGAAAACTTTACATTGGTAGGATGTCACCACCTGCAGACCGGTTTCGAACTCTTTTGTTCTCGTCAGTACAGGGTAGGTGTTCATACCATAATGTTGCCAGGTCAAAAAATTAAAAATCACCAGACCCTTGCTTTAAAAGTTGCCAGAAATCACCAGATTCTTAATTTCTCGCATTATCACATACAACACCATATAATTAATGTAAAATCAAATATATTGCTGTGATTTCTAAAAAAAAAAAAAGGTCATACCTCGAAAATAACTTACCTCTCATTTAAGCTTTTGACGCCAGGGTGGGCACTCATGTTGTTTAAGCTATAAACATGAGTGCGCACCCCGGTGCCAAGACCTTAAATCAGATGTATGTTATTTCCGAGGTACGACCTTTTTTTTTTTTTAGAAATCACTATATAAAAAACAGTATATATAAAACAGTAACAGATACAAATTCTGTAAATCCCCCGCTACTAAGAAATATTCGGCACAGAGAAGTAGAGAGTTTCCAGACAAAGACAAACGCTTTTCGCTTTTGAAACCAATAAGTTTTTGCATCGATGTCACCATTTTTAACAAAGAAGAATAAAACACAATCAAGCCATTTTTCTCTCGTTTTTTTTTAAGATATGTCGAAAAATCACCAGAAATTAGACTTTTTTAAAAAGTTTTCACCAGATCACCAGATGGGGTTCAAAATCACCAAATCTGGTGAAAAATCACCAGACCTGGCAACATTGCCATACCAAGTGAAAGTTTTAAAACCTAATGCATATAATATCAACCTTCTTCGGTCGTATATATACGTTAGCGCTATCTCTTGGTAGTCCCATGCAATCAATCTGAGTATACCCGTCGAGGGCTTTACAAGAATTGTAAAATCACAAAATTTCTACTAGTCAGGTAGGGGTTAGTCGTTTCCATTTTTTTTACGTTGTATTTGTTCGGATGTTCCGTGTATAATTGTGGATATTATTTTTAAGTTTTGGGTGCGAATTTAGGTATAGAATATTACCAAACATTTTGTTATTGTTAGCGACTTGTGTCCCAAGATGGGTAGAAAAAAGTGCATGATCCTTTTTTGCACGAATCGCGGTTCAATACCAGGAATAAGGTATTTCAGGTATGTAAAATATTGGTTACTTAGTTTTATTTGACCATAAACTATACACACCCGAACTAACGGGTGAATTTAAATAAAAGCTTGTAAAAATATTTTAAAAGTAGGTCCTGTCAAATGTTTACATCAAGAAGCAAATTTCCGAGCTGCGCAAACTCAACGGACCCTGATCATCTGCCTACAGTGGTGTCACCATTGAATTATGGTATTAGCAATATAGTGTGTGTATGTGGTAGAGACATGATTTTTTTCTCTCTTAAATGAATAAAAGGATTTCAGATTTTTTGAAGCCTGATCGATAGTGTGAACGTTGGTCGTGTCGTGAGGTATCCCGAGCTTGCCCAATGACGTTTGAAAAAATAATAGTCATGATGTGATGGTAAATATGACTCGGTAATTGCGACTAGCTAGCACGACCTTGGGAATTGTGGATAGCCTCGCAAATGAACTGCAAGTATCCAGCAGGATCATTAGCTAGTGTACAGGTTACGTTGTACCTACCGGAAAACCTTAAAGTGCCACGCCTTAAAATGGATATACTTTTGCAATTTGAACCTTAAACTTTCTTATTGGAATTTACATGGGAAAATAACGTAATTTGTCGGTAAATACCTATAGACTATCTACTGTAAAGACTTGTTAAACCTGCTTAGATTCGCATAAACATCACCTACGATTAAAAATGGGTTTATCTCATTGGTTTCATAAGGTCGGGCGATGTCCGATGACCCAATAGGCTAGTCTGCTCATTACCTTCTTTCCACTGTTTTTGCAGTGCAAACTTTAGGTATGTATCCAATTAAATCATTAAATTTGGTAAGAAAATAAACCACAAAATTCATCCAATTTAAAATATTACTAAAAAGGACCTCATCAAGATTGTGTCGTCAACTATTTCAAGACCTTACTACAAGTAATCAAATCTGCTTTATCAAGGTAACATTTCATTTGGCATTTCCCTCCCATTTTCCCGTGTATCTTGCTGCTTCAGTGTTTTCCAGGAAAATGGTTATTTTCTTTGCAGCGGTAAAACTATTTTGTAGTTTGAGTGTAATCTTTTGTAATTTGCACGATCACGATGGAGAAAGAAAAACAAAAAAGGAGTGTTTAAGTTTGTGTGGTGCGAGTGGAAAGCTTTTTTCTTGGGGGGATAAATTATTTTATAATGCTATTATAGCTTGACACCTCGATTATTTCGACAGTGATTTTGAGATTAGGCCTGGTGGACCATATTAGTATGGGGTAGGTAGCCTCAGTGGCGGCTCGTCAGGTGAAGGGGCTCTTCACCAAAAATAAAAAATAAAACCAGGAGGAATTTTTCGACAATATTAAATATTAATGTACCAATACAGCTACCATTTTAGCCCTTAAAAAATAATTATGTTCGAATTAATAATACTAATTTAATCCGAATGTAGCTATGCATAATAGGGCCACGGTTAACTCCGATTGACAATAATTATAAACACTCGCGCATTTTGGCACGCCCCAGCCGACCGTGTCCTTTAGCTCAAAGCAAGTGAAGACCCAATGCCCAACATGGCTTTGTTTTTCACCTTTGCTATGGTTACTTGACGTCAGTCATGCGAACAGCATGTAACTATTTGCGTTATGATGAAGGACAATTTAAAAATAGATCAGTCGTATGCACCATTTTTTTAGTATTGGTTCGCCTAAGCTTAAAGTATTTATTTTGAGGCTTCGTGAAACTTACGGTTATAGATATCGTGTTTACGTGATTTCTTGTATGATTAAAAGTTTTGTTTTTATTTTTCAGTTAATTCAGTAGTGTACGTACTTACTTAGTTGTGTGTTTTAAAAATAAACCCAATTAATGATATAGTTTGTAATTTGTTGGTAACTCTATTCAGTCATTCGACAGATGAGAAATGTTTAAGTACCCGAACTATACCGAGTTCTTTACCATTTTTTAAGACCGCGAGCCGCCACTTTCTTTGGTACGCTAATATAACTCATTTTCATACACACTAGTTTTTGTTTGCACATTAATGGTTGTGTGTTAATGTATTAACACATGAACACCCTTGTATGCCCCCTATTGACAGCAAAGTTCAATAGTTCAAGAGTAATCAACCTATTTATAACTTATTATGTTTCATTATATTAAGTTATGACCAGGTAAATCACTTTTAGCTCGAACTTTGCTGTCAATCCCACATTATACAATTACCATTTTTGTCATTTCTTCGATTTTTTTTGATTTTTTTTATGATAAAACACCTGCACTGTAGGAAAAAACCTATAAGGCGCTCTGGGAGCGGTGCGAGTGCGAAAAAAGCGATTAACGTTGGTCTTGAAACGTTGAAGATTGTATTTATTGGGAAACACGACCTCAGGAAGATCATTCCACAAAGATGACGTTCTCCAGATGAAAGAATTCTTGAACAATGAAGTTCGAGGAGTACTAAGCTGAACAACATATGGATGAGCGGCAGTGGTTCGCCGTGTATTTCTGTTTTGCATTGCTCTAGGTGGAATCAAGTGGGTAATGTCAGTCGAACACCTGCCATGAAAATATCTGTAAAAGAGAGCCAAATCACCAACCTGTCTTCGATGCTCCAGGCTATCGAGGGTCTTGGTCAGCTCGGGGTCGCCGATCAGACGAACGGCTCTCCTTTGAATGGAATCCAGTAGCCGAAGGGTGTGCTTGGGTGCAGAGCTCCAGACATGAGAGCAATATTCTAATGATGGTCGAATTTGGGCTTTGTAGAGTGTCAAAAGTTGATGAGGTGTGTACAACCTTTTGGTGCGGAAAAGTACACCAAGTTTCTGTGCAGCTGTCTTGGCAATTGCGGCAACGTGATCATGCCAAGACATATTACCTCCCAGATTGACCCCCAGCAAATTATTAGACGGTGCCAGGGGAATTGCGTGTCCTGCCATGACTATATCCGGTTCTGCAATGTTAACCTTTTTAGAGAAGACTGCTGCCTGGGTTTTCTTAGCATTAAATTCGACTTGGTTACTGTCACCCCAAGCCAAAATTTCTTCCAGGTCCTTGTTGAGGCGCAATACTTCATGCTGCCTGCGAAGATGTGCGTCGGCAGCGGATGTTTGGGGAGTCAAGGTAAAAGATGAGACAAGTGTGCTGTCATCAGCAAAGCTATAAATTGGATTTTGGGTTTTCACTAGAAGGTCGTTAATATACAGTAAAAAGAGGGTAGGCGACAATATGGACCCTTAAGGAACACCGGCATTGATGGTGAAGGTGTCTGAGAGAAACCCGTCAACCGCCACTTGCAGAGAACGGTTCGTAAGGAAGCTGGTTAACCATAAACAAAATCCATTAGGCATACCATAGGATCGCAATTTACTTAGAAGTCCATCGTGCCAAACACGATCAAAAGCCCTAGAGATGTCCAGTGCAACAGCCCGGGATTCTCCATGATGTTCGATGGTGTTGCTCCAAAGATGGGTGACATATGCCAGAAGGTCACCTGTTGATCTGGACTTACGAAAACCGTATTGATGGTCGCTGATAATATTATGCCCTTCCAGATACTTTAGGAGTTGTTGGTTAATAGCTTTCTCCATTACTTTTGAAATTACTGAAAGCAATGCGACGGGTCGGTAGTTGCTTGGCAGGGTCTTTTTACCTTTCTTTGGAATGGGCTGGACACGCGCCGACTTCCAGCAGGATGGATGATTTCTTCGATTTAAACTGGATTAAATCACAGATGTTCTTTTGCCCAATTTTATAAAGGCGATTTAAATCGAAGAAATGTCAAAAATAGTCGTTTTTATAATGTGGAATTATTGCAAAGTTCGGGCGGAGAGTGTGTTAACGAAGTCCAGTAATGTCCAATGCAGTGCCCAAAAATCTATTTATTTAACTTCCCCGACACATTTTATTTATGTCTTCCGTTCATTGTTTATTCTTGTTTTCCATTTCCAAATCCAATAGCTCCAAATCCCTTATCAGGAATCGGTTTGTTGAATTGTCTCCCGAATCACCCTCCGGGCAATTTTGTTTATTAACTGACTAAAGCGCGACAATCACAAAATCAAATTCCGTGCATTTCGCCAAGCTACATTGCCAGCTCCGCTGCTATTACGTTGAAGTTGAATTTGGAAAGACAAATTAAATTTTACAGTGTATAGGGTCTTGAAATTGCTTGACACATTATATTTACATTGAATGTTTTATTGAATGTATTTTTTTAATCAGCTGTATTAAATGAGACCGAATTTGCCTGACACCCATGGAAAACCCATTACATTTTCAATGTAAAAAGTGAGAGAGACGGGAAAAGCAAAGCAAAATTATTCTGACCAGGCATTTTATTAAGTTTATAATTTTTTTTAGAATTAAATATGTTTTCCAAAAATCGATTGGAAATATTCACATTTTTGATAACATTTCTGAAAGAAAAAGTCAATATTTCCTTACACTTAGTCGTTGCTAGGCAACGGAATATAACTGTTAGGAAATATTTATTATTGTACTGTAAGGAAATATTATTTCTGTACGGCTACTTGTAAACTAAAATAATATGTTAAGCTTGACAATTCAATATTACTGTTTTCCATAGTTACAACACAAATATTTAATGGCATCCTTTTTTATGAAGAAAGTTAATAATGTTTATTTGAAAATTTTAACAAGTTGATTGTAATAAGTTATGCCCTTTTAATAATTTTCGATTTACAGAAAAATAGTATGTATACCAGTAGTGTAGAAATGGGAAATGACCTTCTCCCCCCACTCCTTCCATTGACCTTGACCGCGAAGGTGGGCAGGTGTTTATTTGACCTTGACCTTGAATGGGTGCAGGTGTTTTTTTGTGTGATGTCATATGACCTTGACCGCGAAGGTGTGCAAGTGTTTATTTGACCTTGGCCTTGGGTGCCGTTTTGTGTCTAGCATGACCTTGTCCATATTCGAGGTCACTTGTTATATTGATGACCTTGAGGTGTGGTCTAACCTTCGTCGTGTGTGCTCTATAAATAGGTGGGGGGAGCAAAATTTGTCAGTGTACATTTTTTCTTCAACAGTGCAAGTTCATTCTCTCTCTTTATTATATATTTAGTAAAATGTCTTATGTGTGTGAAAAATGTGGTGCTGCGTTTACTCGCACATATAATTTATCACGTCATCAAAAGGAGTCATGTGTGGCAAGATTTAATGATAGTGTGGGTGCGGAAAAGCGGAGAAAAGTTGATGGTGCCGCATCAACATCTGCTATGCAAACGTGTGAGCTATGCAATATTAGCATACCAAAGAATTGTGTTGCAGCTCATCAAAGAACAATACAACATAAAAGTAAGGCAAGTGTAGCAGTGTGTCCGGGTGTTCAGTTGGTGCAAAGCAGTTTTAAAAACAGAATTGCATCTTATCACATCAGCAGTGATAATGAGCATGTGGACTATTCCGTCTTTTTTGAAGAACTTAAACCAAAAGTAATGCAATTAATCAGTAAGATTTTGCATGTTCACCGGTCTCTTAAAATAAATATGGTTGTCGTCGGACGATATTTTCTACCATCACAGGACGTTTTCAGTGAGAAATCCTTCAATACGTGTAATGAAATTGTAAATGAAGGAAGCGACTTGGATGATGTTTACCAATCTTTTGTGGAGGCAATGAAAGTTCAGTCTACGGAATTTCAGGAGAAAGATTCAGGTATGTTAAAAGAATAAAAAACATTTTAAACCAAAATTAAATAAAACGTAGCAATCCATTAGAAAATTTACTTATATTTTTTTTGTTTGGATTTCAGGATGGGCATTGGAAAAAATTTTATATCTTGAGGTAAACATTAACAAGTTCTCACCGTTGGGCGGTTCCTCGTATGTGAAGTTGCCGAGGTTTATTGAACTTAAAAGGGCTGTTGTGAACATTATGAATAGGGATGAGTGCTGTTTTGCCTGGGCCATAACGTCAGCTTTGTTTCCAGCAGCCATGATGCGGGCACAGGTTACTTCATACCCCCATTTCTCAACAGTGTTAAATTTTACAGGTATGAATTTTCCAGTTAAATTGCGCGATATTTCAAAATTTGAGGAATTAAATAATATTTCAGTCAATGTATATGGATTAGAGTCGCGGTTTGAAAATAATGAAATTAAATACGAAGTTGTCGGTCCGTTAAGATATGCACCAAAGAAACTACAAAAACATGTAAATTTGTTGCTTATTACTAAAGATTGTAATGTTAAAGATGATGGTGTAGGTGACAGTGAACATGTTTGTGGCGACAACTGTGTTAAAAACCACTACTGCTGGATAACTGATTTGTCTCGCTTAGTTTCCAGTCAAATTTCCAAACATCACGATAAATTATACTTTTGCGATGGCTGCCTTATTCACTTTATTTCACCATCAACTTTAATGTTACACCAACAAAATGATTGTAAGCATATCTTTACGCTGACACCTTCAACAGATGTAAAAGTCGATAAATTTGGTAAAAGTGTTCCGGAAAATATTTTAAAATTTGAGGGTATTGAGAAGCAAATGAGAGTTCCATTTGTTGTTTACGCGGATTTTGAATCTGTTCTAAAACCCGTTGAAACAGTAGAACCAAACCCCCAAAAATCTTACACAGTTGAAAATCTAAAGCATGAACCTTATTCTTTTGCCTATCTTATTAAATGTTCTTTTGATGATTCTATTTCGAAATTTGAGCTATACCGTGGAGACGATGCAGCGAAAGTTTTCGTTGATCGTATCGAAACCGATTTAAGACACCTTTACAATACATATTTAAAAGATATCGTTCCTATGGCTAAATTGACGCGTGAGGAGAGAGAGGATTTTGAAAATGCTACCATTTGTAGTATTTGCGAAATGCCATTCCAAGACGTTAAAGAGAAAGTTAAAGATCATTGCCATATAACGGGTAAAAAAAGATTTGGTGCTGCACATTCCGTTTGTAATTTAAATTATAAAATACCCAATTTCATCCCCATAATATTTCATAATTTAAGTGGTTATGATAGTCACATGTTCATCAAGGAATTATGCAGATATGGGGATAAAATTGATGTTATAGCTCAAAGTAAGGAGAAATATATATCATTTACAAAGAGCATTTACATGCACGATTATGTCGATCAAAAAACGGGTCAAACAAAAAGAAAAAATTTAAAGCTCCGCTTTATTGATAGCTTTAAATTTTTATCGACATCGTTGGAGAATTTAGGTAATGGTCTTAGCAATGATGAGTTTAGGGAAACCCGTAAATATTTTGTCAATAACAAGGAATTTAACTTAATGCGACAGAAAGGGGTTTTTCCTTATAGTTACGTTGATAATATTGAAAAGATGAATAACCCAAATCTTCCAACGAAAAATCAGTTTTATGACCAATTACGCGGAGAACACATCAGCGATGAATGCTATGATAGAGCAAGAGAAGTATGGCGAGTGTTTAAGTGTAAAAATTTGGGTGAATATTCCGATTTGTATTTAAAATCAGACGTTCTATTGTTATGTGATGTTTTCGAACAGTTTCGCGATACATGCTTAAAAGTTTATAAATTAGATTCTGCGCAATACTACACTTTACCAAGTTTAAGTTTTGACTGTATGTTGCGCATGACTAAGGTAGAGTTAGAGCTTTTGACCGATATAGACAAGGTTCATTTTTTTCAAAAAGGTATTCGCGGTGGTATAAGTCAGTGTACAGAAAGAAAACATATTGCCAATAATTCTCATTTACCAAACTTTGACCCAACTCAACCATCATCTTATATCACTTACTTAGATGCGACAAATTTGTACGGTCATAGTATGTCCCAAGCATTACCATTTGGTGGTTTTAGATGGTTATCTGAACGCGAAATTTTAGATCTAAATATTATGAATATAGATGATAATAGCCCACAAGGCTACGTTTTGGAAGTGGATGTGCATTATCCAGAAGAATTGCATGATACACATTCAGATCTTCCATTTTTGGTGGAAAACATCGTACCACCAACGGAGACAGCAAAGTTACCAAAATTAATTCCGAATTTAAATGATAAAAAAAAGTATATTGTTCATTACAGAACCCTAAAACAAGCCATTAACAACGGCCTTATGGTAATGCGGACCCACAGAATTTTGAAATTTAATCAATCAACGTGGCTTAAAACATATATTGATTTTAATACTAGTTTACGAAACTCTGCAAAATCAAAATTTGGTAAAGATTTGTTTAAACTAATTATTAATGCGATTTTCGGAAAAACCATGGAAAACGTTGAAAAACGAAAAGATATTAAACTAATAACTCATTGGGACAATGCTAGAGGGAAAGTTGGGGCTAGAGCATTAATTGCTCGACCTAACTTCAATAGTCGATCAATATTTTCAAAAGATTTTGTTGCTATTCACATGGATAAATTAAAAATTATTTACAACAAACCAATATATATTGGGTTTTCCATTTTAGACATTTCAAAAACAGTCATTTATGATTTTTTTTACAATTTTATTAAAAAAAAGTTTGGTAATGATGCTTCTTTACTGTACACCGACACGGATTCGCTAATATTAAAAGTATTTTGTGATGACTTTTATCGCGTGATAGCCGAAAATCCTGAGAGATTCGATACTTCAAATTTTCCTGAAAACAATGAATTTAATATTACAAAAAGTATTTCGGTTCCGGGTAAGATGAAAGATGAATTTCCATGTGACCCGATAATTGGTTTTTATGGTACCGGAGCCAAGGCTTACTATGTGAAGTCTAAGAATGCGGAATTAAAAAAGGCAAAAGGTATAAAAAAATCAGTTATCGAAAAGGAACTTCATCTAGAAGATTATCGAAAAGTTGTGGAACAGGGCGGTTTAATTTTTAGAAAAATGAAAACTTTTCGCAGTGTGTTACATGATGTATACACACAAGTAATAAATAAAATCGCCCTGTCCCACAACGACGATAAACGTTATGTTATTCCGTTAACAACAAAAACTCTACCTTGGGGTCACGCCGACATTGACTTTTATAATTCAGATCCGGAAAGTAATTTAGAAAATTTACTGCGTGTCATTGAGGCATTTAAATAATAAACTGGAAAATTCATACCTTATATAACGTAATATTAGGCAGCTCATTTATTTGTATTATTTGTTCAGATTTTATTTTATATTTACAAATTGTTAATATTTATACAATAACATTTTTACATAATATGTTATATTAAAGAACTAAAAATAAAAAATACATAATAAAACACAACGTTGCAGCAAACAATTTAGTTTTATTTAATATATATACAAAATTAATTGGACAATTTATTATACACTTCTTTCAACACCCATCTTCTTCTCTCCATATCTGATTGTCTTACTGGACGGGGATGTTGGTACATCTGCATACCACAAACAGCACATCGAATTATTTGTATTCTAAGAAAGTCAACATAACTAATGCGGCTGTTATGATGCCAATACAAATCGTTTCGTTTACACCTTACACATATAGCGTGAAACCCCTTTTGCGGTTGTTCATACTTGTTTGATGAAAAGTTTGGTTCTTGGTCGATTGGCAGCATAATGTCTACGATGTTTGTAATGAAATGGTAAAGAAATATCTAATAATTCCGTGCTAAATGTCTGCATCTATATACAGAATTTGTAACCTTAAAAATTACTTCGAGGACACATTTCAGCCCTGACAATATAATGTGCATAATACACCTATTCACGTAAACCTTGAAACCAAATATATATATTTTAAAGAAAAGTCTAATATAACACAAGGTTATATCTGAACCTTGAGAACATTGCATTTACAAGGATGTATTATACCCTTGAAAGAGAGACAAAAGAGACTAAAGATATTAATAAAACCAAAATTTGCCGTAAAAAACAATGTTTTATTAAATATTATCCCAATAGCATTGTAACCTTTAAAATTACATCGAGGACACATTTTAACCTTGGAAATATATTGTGTAAAATACATTGGTTCACATAAGTCTTGAAAATAAATACATACTTCAAGAAAAATATATTATAACACAAGGACGGATCTGAACCTTGAGAGGGAGTTGTATTGTAAGAGAGAGAGAGAACAGGGGTGGGGGTGGGTATGTAGTGGGGAGGTGCGCATAAAAGAATATACACCAGTCCTATTTCTTCAGTATAAATTTTCAAGTCGTTCGAGTAGTTTGTGTTAAGTCAGTTTATTAAAATGAGTTTACCGAGTTTAGATGTTAGCGATATGTTTGGGAAGAATACCCAAGAAGAATTAAATAGGGAATGTGACGATGTGTGGGGTGATGAGGACCTAGACCGGCTAGCGTCCGAAGCAATTGACAAGCTATTGGAGGGCGGGTTTAAACAGCAAGAACCCAAAGTAAATATTGTAAGCGATATAGTGGTAAAGGAAGCGAAGGTTCCCAGCAAACTCCATACGTTGCTTACGTTGCCATCGGGGGATGTAACAAAGGAGGCCAAGACGTTTTATGCGAGTAAGCGAACTAGGCAAGAGATGGTGGAGCCACAGCCAACAACATCGTCTGGCAGCAGCTGCAAGAGGAAGAAATTTACATTTCGAAAACCAGCGAAATGCGCAGTGTTGCCAGACTGGCTAGAAAAGAAAAAAAACAGTCAAATAAAACCAATAGTTGCGGAACCTTCAATTCCTAAACGACTACCATCGCCGGCATCCATGGAGCGTCCGCTGTCTCCAATTATCTGCAAGTCAGGTAGACGAGCGGGTAAGGGCCGGTCGAAAAAAATATTTGAGGATGTAACGCCTGTATCATCACCCGCAGCATCGCCATCGCCGCCAAATACACCGGAGTGGTTGATGGCCTACAGCCAGGAGCAGGAGCGGGAGGCCATAAAGACAATTGTTAATGTGCGGAATATGTGGAAGGACAAGATAGTGTGCGGTGAAAAAGAAGTGGTGGACATTGAAACAAAGATAAGACAGTTACAGGAACAGTTAGGTTTAGTTAAAAAGAATATTAGCAAGTATAAAAATAAATTAGATTTGTATAATAGTAATGTTTAGTAGGTCTCCTTTCGTTCGTCAGATCCTAGCTCTACTGATGAGCCACGATATGGCGAAACGCGTCTAGGGATGGATCTGACGAAACGAAAGGAAATTCCTTTTCTGAAATGTTTATTAGGTTAGAATTTAGGTATAGTTTGGTAGTCACTTCCCATTTCTACACTACTGTACTACGGCTGTAATAAAAAAAAGATTACTACTGAATATATCTTTTATTATTTTTATATTGTTTTATACTAAAAAACACACACTGGACTTATAAAAAAAAAAAAAAAAAAAAAAAAAAAAAAAAACGTGTATATCGACCCTTCCCAATCATGTCCACACCATTTCCCCACTCTCAGACTGCATAGATACGAGATTTATCAACTTTTTACTTCATTTTTTGATCATAAACTTTTTTATTTTTTAACCGATTTTATTTCTTTTTTCACTAAAATGTTCTTCAGAAAATTCTAACAAGTTTTGACTCCAATGTTTTTTTTGTCAGACGTATAATAAGGGAGCTATGAATTTTTAAAGTTGCCAATTACGTTAAACACCTAAGTTTGTCATTTGCCGTTTTTCAGTTTTTCACATTTTTAACTTTTGAAAGATGCTATCCCATGTAATTTGATGTGCAAATCAACTTTCCTTTATAACTTTTTTCGATATTTCCATTACTTTAGCAATAATTTAATTTAATCATAAACTTTTTTATTTTTTAACCGATTTTATTTCTTTTTTCACTAAAATGTTCTTCAGAAAATTCTAACAAGTTTTGACTCCAATGTTTTTTTTGTCAGACGTATAATAAGGGAGCTATGAATTTTTAAAGTTGCCAATTACGTTAAACACCTAAGTTTGTCATTTGCCGTTTTTCAGTTTTTCACATTTTTAACTTTTGAAAAATGCTATCCCATGTAATTTGATGTGCTAATCAACTTTCCTTTATAATTTTTTTCGATATTTCCATTATTTTAGCAATAATTTAATTTAATCATAAACTTTTTTATTTTTTAACCGATTTTATTTCTTTTTTCACTAAAATGTTCTTCAGAAAATTCTAACAAGTTTTGACTCCAATGTTTTTTTTGTCAGACGTATAATAAGGGAGCTATGAATTTTTAAAGTTGCCAATTACGTTAAACACCTAAGTTTGTCATTTGCCGTTTTTCAGTTTTTCACATTTTTAACTTTTGAAAAATGCTATCCCATGTAATTTGATGTGCTAATCAACTTTCCTTTATAACTTTTTTCGATATTTCCCTTACTTTAGCAATAATTTACGATTTTATTACTCTTTTCTTTTAAATAAATTTTACAAATTTTATGTCGGGAATGAATTGTTGATTTTCTTACGAATCTTTTATGTTCTATAAAATTTTTTTGTAAAGTTACTAATATTGCTTAAAATTTATTATTTTAATTTCATTTTTGTCTGAATCGGGTTAGAAATAGATTTAAAAATTATCGAATTCTGGCATACGGTTTTGCATACAAAATTGTTGGATTTTAAGTAGAGTGAAAACCATTTAACCACTTAGTGACCCTGTCCTGTTTGACCTTTGGTTCGTAGCGTTCGTCATCGTTAGAAAATGTTTATCAAAACTTGTAAATTATATATTTAGCTAAACTACAATGAATTCTTTTTGTGCCCCCGAGGGGGCGGTCAGGGTTCGTAGCGGTCGTCATCGTTAGTGAGCGAGGGGAGAATGCCTTACGGAGTTGTTGAATCCGCAGGCCCCTCGCTCACGTCGTCCTCATAGTCCCACCATGAGCTTGAGTCAGCGGGACCGCTGAAATCGTCAGCGGCGTTGCCAACTTCCCAATCTGTCGAGGAATCTGGCTCGACCGGTGAATCGTCATCCGCTTCGGCAGCAGCTGGCTCATTAGGTTCAAATTCCACCCAGTCACCATCAGCTTGGTTTAGCTGATCCCATAGCCCCGGACTCATGGGTCGGAAACGCTCTGTTTCGTCGCTATAGACGGATAAACCTCGGGATGGTGGTCTTTCATCAGCCATGATGAGTATAAAGAAATATTTTTATTGTGTTATTAAGTTCCTACATTTAGGTGGAACGTCGGCTGGTTATTACACCTAACGCCATCTATTAAAACTTTTTTCTGTGTGTAAACTTTTATTTCACAAAATATCTTTCGTATTAAAATCGATTTATTTAATAGTACCCTCAGCGCCATCTATTGATAAAAATATATAATAAATAAATCGATTTTAATACCACAAAAAATATTTTGTGAAATAAAAGTTTACACACAAAAAAGTTTTAATAGATGGCGTTAGGTGTAATAACCAGCCGACGTTCCACCTAAATGTAGGAACTTAATAACACAACAAAAATATTTCTTCACTCTCTTCGACATGTCGTCCTACCGTTGCACAAAGTGTCGCTTGATGACGAACTCTAGCAGAGACGAGAAAATAGCGAAGTATTGGGAGGATTGGGGCGTCAAAAACGCAAAAAAGCCGGTACTTGCAGTACCACCGACTCCCAGGCCGCCACCAGAACCTGAGCCGGTGGTGGTAATGACTGAACCGATAGAGGTGGTGGAGGAACCACCGTGGCAGCTTGGCCCTGAGGAGAGAGATGCTCTCCTCAGAGAAATGGAAGAGCGTCGGGAACAACGACGGCAACGACGCCCGGCGCCGCATAGGCGTCCTGCGCCGCGATCGGTCCAGGTGGCGAGAGGACACCAACCACTCTAGGTTTCTCCTTTCCATCACCAAAAATCAGCCCTTTTCAGGGCTACAAAATACTTTCATTGTAGTTAGATGGTCACCAAGTATGTGACAATATATTTTCTTCAAGAATACATTTCTTGTTTGAAAATTATGTCACTCGGGATGTATTAGCAAAGAATGTATGATTTTTGTAATTCTAAATGAGCGTTTTGATCATATCATGTTTTTTCTTACGGCTAGGCAAAGACCACATATTTTTACTATGTTCTCTTGCCACAGGAAAGGGAATGGAGTTTGGTAAAATTAAAGGTGGTCAAAAAGAATTTTTTACATTCACCGCGACAGCTTATTATGTATTTACCAGAGTAACATAATTCTTCTTAGCCAAGAAAGGTTTTCTTAACCAAGAACAACTATGTCACTCTGTGACATACAACTAATCTACATAAAAGTCTTTTGTGGTCCTAAGTAGGACCGGGGGTGGCAGTTGTCCTACAATGGACCAGGGAATGTCTGGGTTCGTAGCGGTCGGTAGGGAAGGCCGATATATTGTATTATCTGCAATATAATTTACTGAATTCTATTGCAGATAATGCAAGAGTCTTGGTGAAAGACTGTAAAAAGTCTTTCGCGACACAAAACACAGCGTGAATGACTTCGCGCGTTGCGTATCATCGCAGTCGTAAGATGACTTTGAATGAAATCTACGTTCATCAAACCACCAAAGTTCGTTATGTGGCAATGCATACATAATGAGACGTGCTCGCCCCATTTCACATATGACTGCACAATGCAGAACCGCGGCCTTAACCTACGTCGCCGGCGTACCCTTCTTTGTTGGACCTGTGAAGCAGGCATGTCATCGTCAGAACTGTTCGTCGAATATCCCTGATCTGAATTAGACGACATCGTAAAGTAGAATGAATTTTTCACCCATCATCCCCCGATTAAATACAAGTTTTCGACCTTCACCACCACCACCAACACTACAAATTCTCTCTCTCTCGAATCCTTGCAACCGTTGACCCTGAGCGTTGTAGCCTTGAAAATACTTTCTATGCATAGTAACATGAATAAAACACAGAGTATCTAGTTTACCAGTTTATTTTTACTATTACATAAATAATAATTAATACATTGACTTATTGCTAACAGAGCCATTTAGTATATTGTAGCTAAAATATGCATCGTGAATAACTAATGCATACACTTTAGTGTCTTTTGGAAATTTGCTTTTGCGTGTTTCAAACTCCAACTTCACGTCCACAGTAGATGATTTCAACGCCTCTGCTTGATGATTACAATCTATGATGAATACAGGATTTTTGATATATTCGGAAAAACTCATCATCGGGTCATTAAGTTCTCGTTGATAGTAGCTCATTTGGAAATTTTCGTAACTGTAATATGCTGGCGCATATAGTTTTTTCGTAAAATCCAAATTCCATCTTTCATAAGGAAATACTGTCGAGTTAAGGTAGAGTCGAATGTCACTGATATCGGCTGTAGTAAATTCAGTGGCATTCTTTTCTCTATTGTCAGAAAAAGTGCTTGTCTGGAATCCAATAATCAAATATCTCGGCCTTTCCAAGCTCGCACTTGTTCTTAAGGCCCACACGTCGGATGATGTTTGTCGCAAAGCAGGTAATTCGTAAAGATCCCATTTGCGATATGCCATTGGAATGTTTACATTACTTCCACCTTTATTGATACGGGACAATATTTTCAATTTTTGTCGGTCATCTGGAATAATATGACGGATTTTCCACTCAATCTTTTCAATAGTAATATCAGCATCAACTTCACCAATGTAGCAGTTGGAAAAAGTGCGGGCGATAATTAAAATCAACTCTTGCTTAATATTAAATATGCCCTTCGAATAATCTTCAGCAAATCCCATCAGATATTTTAGAGGTAGCTTTCCAGAGAACACTTTACTTGTAGAATCAAATATACCTTGGTTTTTTTCATCCAAACCCCATCCACAGGCCATAAGACTTTTTTGTTGGGTTGCACCCAATGATGCCATAGTTTTCAACGTTGAAGTAATTCCAGGTTTTCGAACAACAGCAACTTGTTCCCCAGCCATTTCATAACGTATTTCGTCGAAGAGGAAAGCGATTGCATTATTTGATAAGTAACAGTGTTTAGTAACATCACTAGATTTGAAAGTTCCTTCGATGTATATGTAGCTGTCTGATATATCCAAAATAATGTCTTGAAAGTGTACTGGAATGCGAATTTCATCAGAGTTGCTAAACGTCGGAGAACCATACGGCTTATATGTGTGCTCTTGTAAGCTGACAATGGAATTATCAAAAATGGGTTCGGTAAAAACCTCAATTTTGTCACTGGTACTGGCCATATTTTAATTTCGTACTCTTAAACCAATGGATTGTAGAAATTTACGGTCTTTTGCAGAGAGCTGCTTACGAGCTAAACGTCTTTTCAATCTAACGTCTGGATTGTGAATGATCTTGGTCTGTGTAATATGTTTTCTTTTATGTTGTGCAGTTGAAGCTTGAGTGTTGGACAGCATATTCAGTGGACGATTGAAGCAAAAACCCATATTTATAATATTTTTTTCAATTCCACTTTAACTATAATTTTTTCACCTTGAAAATTTATCAGATCACCGTTATCATCCAAGATGCGTAGAGTAATGTTGTCTATTGACTGACGTCCCTCGGGCATTATCGGCATATAAATAATATTTTGAGGTTCTTTTGAAATTTTGTAACCTGGCTCAACATCAACATCGAATTCGAATAATGTGTGGCTTTGTCTTGAGTTCAAATATGCTCCTGAAGTTATGTTACAATCCACCCTTATAATACGCACTTTCATTATGTCCACATTACTAGTTGATTTATGTAGTTTTCCACTTTTTAACACAACCGGTCCAAAGCCTAATAATCCACCAATAGTGTTTTTTCCTCTGAAATCAATGTTGAGCGACGACTTGAGTTCACATTTTAATGTATTATTGTTGGCCTCCAATGAAAATAATATATCACATTTGTCTTGTTTGCAGGATTGCTTTAAACTTGTGTGCATCGCTTTGGAAATTTCATTAATTTCGTAAGCTCCTGGTGGAATCCATAATTGTATTGGTTTTTGACCATCATTTTTCATGTATGCAAACAAATTGTTACTTTCATCAACGTTAAAAATTGAATTATAAGTGTAAAATCCCAACAATGCAAGACCATACTTATGCGTTGAATTCAATTCGATGGGCGGATAAAAATCCGCACTTATAACACTTCTGTGTCCTGTTAGGGTGAATGTGTAAGACATGACTGCTATCGAAGCATAGTATGCGGGCTTATTTATTGTTGTTTACAGCAATTAATTGGGTTTAGACTATGCATCAATCCATCTTTAGCTGTTTCATATGTTATTTTTACATCCTTGATTTTACAATAACAACAAAATAACTTTTTTGGTGCTGGTCCATCTCCTTCATCCACATCTGATTTATTTTCATTGTTATAATGTTCATTACAGTATTGATATTTTAACAATTCTTTGTCACTTTTCATATGTTCAGGTAGCTTATTCCAAACGAGTGCGATTTCATCTGAGGCTAACGCAATCATCACTTCCTTTGGCATATTTTCTAACTGTCTTGCTGACATGTTTCTCAGCCCACCTACTTGACTATATGCTTTAAGCGACAATAGCATTTTTGTGTAGTTATCACGATCCACTTTTGGTGTCACACACGCTGCTGCCATTATATATTTTTTTTTAATTTTGAGAGAGAAACTTCAAACACAAATGTCCACACCAGACTGTACCGAATTCTTGTTGGCGGTCATATGTATAGTAGATTTTCCTTGATGCTTCGGATCCCCGTTGTAGATAGCGCACCAATTCGGTAGGTGGTGGTAAATCACCAAAGCTATCAAAATATTTTACATTTATATTTTTTTTTCTATATGCTACCCAATGCGTCCCGCCTCCCAATATACTATCCAAATTAATAATTGCAGCTTCATAACGTTTGGGTCCTCGCACTGGCAGTGAATCTCTCATATAAACCCCTCTAAAATGTGGTATTTTCATCTTTGCAGCAAACTTTTCTATATCAATATTGGATAGTGGTCTTCGAGGCAGGGATTCAATTAGTTTTTTGATTTTCCATTGCTATTGCTTAGAAATAATCCCATACCTGTACGATATGGCTTAAGAAACAAACCATTTCCTTTTGAACACAAACGCAAGGTAGCACCGGTTTTTTCTGTGCCTGCATTTTTTACAGTCTTTAAAGCACGCACAATACCAGCTGCTCCACCAGCTAAGGAACCCAAAGCTGATAGCCCTGCAAATATCGGTATTAGAGGTAATATCCCACCAGTTTTGGGGATTGGTATAATTCTAGGGGTGCGAATTTTTCGTTTACCACCAGCTGCTTTTAAGGATTTACGTGCAGCTGTAATAGCTATTTTTGATGTTTTCATAAGATTTTTTTCAAGGCTCTTCTTTTTTCCAGATTTCATTAATTGCGATCGAATTGGTTGTCTAATAGCTGATCCAAATGCTTTCTTGGGTTTTTGTTGATGATGACGACGACGACGCTTATTGCCCCTCTTTTTTCCTTTGGAAACCTTTGAACGGCGTTTATTTTGTTTAGTCGATGGCACTCCCATACCAAAACGTTGTTTTGCTTTCATGACGTTAGTTACTAACCAAGCTGCAGCCTTTTCCCGTAAACTAGCCTCCTTAGATTTTACTCTTTTCCAAGCACTTTGTTCGAGTTCGTAATCGGCTTGGTGTCGTGCACTTAAATCCTCACTGTTATGCAAATATGCTAAATCGTGTTTTTTGCAAGCAGCATCTAATGGATTAATTCCCTGATCACCACGTTGAACACGTTTTATTACTTTGGTCCCAGGTCCACAATACTGATAACCGGGTATATGTAACTCAATTGGTAACCTATTAATTGCTGAATTAACAATACCAGCTCCAGTCTTACTTGATAACCGATAGCGACCACTTCGCTTGACTGATGACATCTAAATGATTGCATACGTGAAAATCACTATAAAATATAGTTAAAATGAGAATTGTCAAGCTTAAGCAAAAACTACCAGTTGATAATCTTGATGTCAAGGTTGGGTCGGGACACGATCAGAAATGTTTAAGAAGACATGGACCGCTGCTTCCATCATCTATACGTGGGTTGCTAATTGGACCGTCGAATTGTGGAAAAACCAATGTTATGATATCGCTGTTAACACACCCGTTGAGATTGCGTTTTGAAAATGTGTATATTTTCTCAAAGTCGCTGTATCAACCCAAATATGAGTATTTGAGAAAAATCCTATCACCAATTAAAGGTTTTGGCTACTACACTTTCAGCGATGGAAATAATATAGTGCAACCGTCAGATGCAAAGCCAAACTCTGTATTTATTTTTGATGATGTCATGTGTGAAAAACAGGATGTTATAAGATCATATTTTAGTATGGGACGACACAAAAATGTGGATGCTTTTTACTTAGCCCAAACATATTCACGTGTTCCAAAACAACTTGTACGTGATAATGCAAACTTCATTATAATGTTTAAACAGGACGAGCTGAATATGCGACACATATTTTCTGATCATGTTTCACCTGATCTAACGTTTCCGCAATTTCAAGACATGTGTTCTAAATGTTGGGACAATAAGTATGGTTTTTTAGTTATCGATAAAGATAGTGATGTTAATTCGGGAAGATATCGCAAGGGATTTGATAGCTATATATATTTATAGAAATAGCAATAAACCCTCATTCCATCATTGTCCGTTAATTTGAAGACACCATGAGTGAAGAAATCGATTTAAAACGTAAACTGGTTGAAACAACCAATGCTGTAAAGAAAAAATTTAAGCAAATCAAAGCAGCTAAATCTCAATATCATGTCGATTTAGAAAAGTTTTATGAACCGATTACTAAACCGTTGACATCAATATCAAATGCAGTGAAGCAGAAACAACAACAACAACAACAACCACAAAAACAGTCACTAAAACAACAGCAACCGCATCCGCAGCAGCAGCAGCAGCAGCAGAAACAGTCACCACAGCCAACATTAACCCAAAAATCAATTTCTACAAGTAAACCTGGAAGTCGTTACGGTTTAAACACAACAATGGATAATGCAGATATATCAATTAATCCAAATACAGAAATATTTGATGAATTACTCATGGCGCCAGTTGAAACATCTACCCCAAAACATAAATTGTATGAGTCGTCAGTATTTGCAACACCATCTCCATCAAGGCAATCCACACCAACATCTAATGAAACTAGTTCTATTGAGAGGACATCTTTTAAAAATATTCGCACCTATCTAACAGGGTTACAAAGGCATCCATCCTATTATGACAACATTTACGGTGTTCATTATGACTCAAAAACAAAAACAAATAAAGACAAAACATATATCGGAAATGTCGAAGTACGTTTCTCCAATGGGAACATTAGTTTATATAAAAAGGAGAGAAATATTGCTATATTTAATGGAACAAAAGAGCTTTATGATTTGATTTTCCTAAAATCACCACCACTACTGGGCCATGAAGACGATTTGAATAAAGACACTCTGCAAACATACAAAGATATTTTGGATATGACAAATGCAGCATACAATCATTACGACAAAAGTAATGGTTTACGGGAAACTCGATGGCCAAAATATAGACAAATTATAAAACCGCTAATGCAGGGAACTAAACTTGGTGCTGGAGTGCGACAAAAGAAAAAATCTAAAATTTACTTGCCAGTAAATAAGACATTATCTTTAAAGTCATCTCAATATGTCTATTGGAATAAACCCAGTGAGTTGGTGGATCGATTACGATTATTGTGGAGTTCAAAAGTAGCAGGACATACTGGGCATGATAATGAAATTATGTCAATTATTGAGGAGCTTCGAGAGGAAGGAATTATATATTAAGTAATTGCAATCAGTTATATTGATCAGTGATGAATGAGACATACTATACTATGGATCCTAGCCCCGAAAAGCTTAAAATTGTAAATGAACTACATCGAAATGCAAGAAAAAACTTCGCCAGAAGACACACCATAATAAAAGGGTATAAGGATTTGTGGCAAATTGATTTGGCAGAAATGCAACAATATGCTAATGAAAACGACGGTTATCGTTATATTGTCGTCTGCATAAATTGTTATTCAAAATTTGTGTACACGAGAGCTGTTAAAAATAAGACCGGTGTTGAAGTTACTAATGCAATGAAAAGCATTATTGAAGAGGCTTCATTTACTCCAACTAATTTACAAAGCGATCAAGGAAAAGAGTTTTACAATAGCAACTTTCAAGCTCTTATGAGAAAATATAACATAAACCATTATTCTACCTATAGCACGAAGAAAGCAGCCATTGTAGAACGTGTTATACGAACTTTAAAAAACAAGTTATATAAGCAATTTTCAGCAAGAGGATCGTACAGATGGTTACAAATTTTACCATCTATAACGAAAGCCTATAACAACGCCAAACATCGTACGATTGGAATGAAACCGAAAGATGTGAAAGAAAATACACAAATTAATGCATACAATTATTTGAAAATTGTTCCGAAGAAAAGAAAATATCGTTTGGGTGATATTGTTCGCATTAGCAAGTATAAGAGCATATTTGATAAAGGATATACCCCCTCATGGTCAACTGAACTATTTAAAATATCCAAAGTTAATGTAACTAACCCACCAACATACCTATTGAAGTCGTTAGAAGAAGGTCAACCGATTAAAGGGTGTTTTTACGAACCAGAATTGCAAAAAACAAATAGTCCAGGTGTTTATTTAGTGGAAAAAATTCTAAGAAAACGTAAGAAAAATCACACTGATCAATTGTTTGTAAAATGGTTAGGATTTTCAAACCAAGCTAACTCTTGGATAGATAAGTCTGATATTGTATAAAAAATATTTAAATATATTGTGTAACACTAGTAAAAAATAAACATATAATTTGCAAAATTGTATTTTATTTTATATGTACTATAGAAATAAAATATATCAGGAACGATTTGTAACTGATAATATTTAAAATAAAAAACAGATATAAAAGTAATATATTTTTTATTATATAATAATATTTTTACAAGAAGAACAAAAAAGAAAAATATTAATAAGTTAACCTAGGGGTTATAACCAAATTGGCGAAGCTCATCCTTGGATAAACATATACTGCGGATACGTTGTTCCTCCTCCTCATCATCAGTGTGATCACTATCACTATCCCAAAATTCCTCGTCTGATGTGTCGAGCGGAGCATCGCAAAATTCGTCAGTTGATGGCTCGAGTGAAGCATTCGGTATTACAGGTGTTGATGGTGAATGATCTTGTTGCTGGTGTTGTTGTTGTTGTTCTTGTTCTTGCCGCTCTTGTTCTGGTCTTGCTGGAGATTGTTCTTCCTGCTGTTTCGGAGGAAACTCCTTTTCACACCAATCACAAAAACCCCTTTTTCCTCCGATAATTTCGAAATGTTCACAGTTGACACACATTTGACGTCCATTTACAGAAAATGGATAGACCAGCGTTGTTTGTGATTTAGAAGTCATTTTTGAGCAAAATTTATTAAACTCGATGTATGAATGGTAGAAGTAAACTGAGTTATCGGATTTTGGGTTCTAGTTTTTATACAATACAGATGTCCCTCACTTATGACCTTTCTTTTTTGAGTGATCTTTATCTAATACCAAGTGGATGGGCATCTTTGTCTGACTCTTCTCAAGGTTATCAACTCGATGTTCAAGAGCTGCCAGAAGCTTATTATTTTTTTCTTCAAAATCTTCTTGCTTTCTATCAAAGAGCCCAAAGAAATCTTTATTGATTATATCAAAAAGCTGTTTTCGTGATTTGTACAGTTCTTCAAAAACATATAGTCGAGTTGCTGCATCATTATCTTTAGTTGGTTGAGCAACATTTGATAAACATTTTCCTTCGATATCATATTGTCCGTCAGAGGTTAGTTTAAAACCATTACCTGGTATACCGCGGAGTAGTTGAACTTTTTCATTCACTCTTTGACGACCAAATTTGTCGATTGTGTTGTTAACACGACCCATTTTTATTTTCAACTAAGTCATTTTTCTTATGATATCCGCTTATATATGTTGAGAAAAAACAAACAATAATTTTGCTACATACAATTTATTTACAATTTTATATTTTTAAACATTACAATAAATTGGTTAAAAACATTTGGGGCACCAATCATTGATTACTGTTACATTACTACCACCGCCACCACAACACGCATACGAGAAAATGTATTCTTTGTCTTTTTCATCTTCTTCGTCTTCTTTAGTTTCTTCTTCTTCTTCTTTTCTTCCTCCAAAACTAGAATCCTCATCCTCGTCGTCGTCGTCGTCATCGTCGTCGGTGTCGTCATCGGCGATTAAACCATAATTTAGCAATATTTCTTTGGAAATATGTGGTATTTTGATAAAGAACTCTTCCAGTCGTTCAAGGTACATACCGGAACAAATTTCATCTAAACCAACGGACCCATATAGGAATTGTTCGCAAAGATGAGCTCCAACTCGAAAACGAATTGCATCCATCATGTTTTTCTTGTACTCCGTTAAACTCAAACCCAAACCGGGTTTGTCATGTGTTGAGTCATCTAGAGCATCTTGAGCCATTTTTCGTAATTTCAACGATAGTTCAGTAAAATATGCATCTTGGGCAACTCTGACCGTATCTTTATCGTCACACATCTTAAATAGATAATATTTTAAGCGATTGTGGAGGTGCTTCAAGTGTACAACTATTTTTTTACATATTCAAGCAATAAGTACTAAACTAATATGATAAACAATATAACAAAATTAAAAAAATAAAAAGTTTATTCCAAAGTCCCAAAATTAATTAATGCTCGTGCATTACCCCCAGAAGTAACATTTGAACTTAGCCCCAAATATGTTAAAGTATATTTATTATCAGACATATTTATGCCCTCTATAATATCCTCGGTAAAAGTTTCAGCTACACGTTTTGGTAAAAATGTTTGAAATATCACATTGTTTAGCGAATCAAATAGTGTGACAACAATACTTTTACCAAAGCGTGTTGTCGCTGGAATCATTTTTTTAATGGTGTAAACTTTTCCCACATCCAAAGTTGAAAGTCTTTTACGTTCAGGAAACTCCATTTCTTTGTTTATCATATTATTAATTTCACTCAAGGTCTGCTGTGAAATGCTCATTATTGAAATATGTAATAAAATAATTTAAAATACCTTCAATAGACACTGTTGGAATACACACCACAAACGAAATATTACTATTCACCACTTTTTAAGGTAACAGTTTATGGGCTGCTATGCTTGTGTGACTATGAATACCTTGCTAACTGAACCATCTTTTATTGGAGTTTTCAAGGTCGATGAAATAAAAAAATTAATGGCAGGGGGAGTAACCACTTCATGGGAAAAACATACCATCATGGTCAAGGTCATAAATAAACACCTGCAAACGTACATGGTCAAGGTCATCAATATAACAAGTGACCTCGAATATGGTCAAGGTCATAAATAAACACCTGCAAACGTACATGGTCAAGGTCATATGACATCACACAAAAAAACACCTGCACCCATTCAAGGTCAAGGTCAAATAAACACCTGCCCACCTTCGCGGTCAAGGTCAATGGAAGGAGTGGGGGGAGAAGGTCATTTCCCATTTCTACACTACTTATACCTCGTGGAAAAGCCATATTCCCGGACTCCGTAAATTCAGTTTCGGCTTGCGCCTCGGCATACATAAAACATATACATATAAAACATATTTACGGTATTCCGGGAATGTTCAGCGTTTCCTACTAGGTATACAATTAACTATTATTTATATTAACTTTCTGGTGTTTTTTATTAGCTAAACCACACAGCAATGATAGGAAAAAGGTTTTATTTGACCTATCAATCATCTGTGAATCAAGCAAAAGGGTTTTGTACTGATTATTTCGTTGTGGTGAAATCGGACACCGATCAAAATACCGTCAAAACACCCAAACAACGTACAGATGATGCTGGAATCCTAGATTTAATGGTATCGATTTATTTAATAAATAATTTATCTACAGTGTGTCCATCGGATTGAGTTTGAAAGAAGAATAACTTTTTTATTAGTAGGTATAGAAGAAAAAGTCATTCTTTGTAAAAACGTTTGCTTGTGCCGAAACCATAATTTCGAATATCAGATTTACTATACAGGGTTCGTCAGAAAAAAAACATTTTTAATTTTATGGATTTCGTTTAAAGTAATATTTATGTAAACACAAACAGCTTTTGTTGCCTTCTTACTTGGAATATGATTTTATATCTGGCCGAATAACGATTTTGTTGCAAAAAAACTATTTTTTTTGCCTACTTTTAAAGTATTTTTATAAATACATATCCAATTTCTTTCATTTATTAATCATAAATTATAAAAAATTAAAAATGTTTTCTGTCCAACCCTGTATAGTAATCCCAAATCTGATATTCGAAATTGTAGTTTCGGCACAAGCAGACGTTTTAATAAAGGATGACTTTTTCTTCTCTACCTACTAATAAATGGTACTTTGTACAACAAGAGTGGATATGATGTCTATATTACACGAGAAAGTACATTTTTCGAGTGCGATATAGACAATCCACTTGAGTTGAACAGTATATTTTTTCTACGACCAAAACTACAAATCTTATGCTAAAAAATGTAAAAAAAAAGGTTGCAGGTTGCCGGGCTCGAACTCACGACCATTGGATTTATAGTAAAACGCTCTACTGTCTCGACTATTGAAGCGTTTAGTTAATTATCTTAAAACCATTTTGAATAATGATGCTACATGAAATTAATTTTCTATGCACATTCAGCAGATTGCATTATTGATAAATCTATTATAAATGCGTATAGATTTTGTTATATTGAACAAATTAATAACATATTGTACCATATACATTTAAATTATATAATTTAGTGTCTTGAAAAAGAAGGCGGAGCCTCAGTAAAAATAATATACTGTGATTGGTCAGTACTTTTAAGAACAACATTGTAATTGACTACTGTGATTGGTCAGTTTCATAACCTAACTAGGATTGTTATGAAATTTTGCCGCACAGCTAACTGGAACAGCCTACTTTACTCGCCACTTAAGTGTATAGGAAACAGCAAATTTCCATGTGGGAGTAGAAAAAAAGTTGTTCCTCTTCCAAACTCTATCCGTGAACACACTGTATGTATCTTCTACACCATTATTACCAAAATTCATAAATTATCGCTCGTACGATACATTTGGCAACACGCTAATTTGTGACGGCTATGCCGCAGAGGATAGTAATTTTGTTTCGATCGAAAAGCTGTCCGACGAAGTCCCTAATCTTGATTCGTAGAAATCAGTTCCGTCGCCGGTAATTTAACTACAAATCTTAAATCTCCGGCTGTGCCCGTATTGGGGCCAATTTGGAGTTTGCATACTTGAAAGTTTTCGATTGAGGTGAAGGAAAATGTCGCAAAGGTTAACGAAGAAAATAAGGCTTTTCTAGGGCTATGAAGCAATGTGTATGCATACAATTACTGAGGAAAGTAATTAATAACATTAAGAAAACTTCTAAGTGTAGGATGAGTCCGCAAGAGAAAGCGTTCTGCGTATAATCTCGAAGCAGTAGCCGCACTTTGACGACACTCACCGTAAATTAGCACCATATCTACTAGTTAATTGTTTTTAAATTTTACCATTTTCACGTGTCACCAATTTAAAATTAACTTGCTTCAGAAAAACATACTTATAGGACAAACAACATAAAGTATAGCATGCTAAGTTTTGATGACCACGCCCGCACTTAGATTTTTGACTTCTGTATCCCGCCTATTTTTAAGTTTTTTGAAAAAAAAATATTTGAAAATGTTGTTTATTTTATTGCCTTCTATACCCAGCTAAAAAAGAAGTATCAATTTAGGAATCACCCTGTATATCATTCAATTCAATGATAAAATTAATTTATTTGTTGGTCCTGTTCCTGCTCATTACGAGCGAACTTTACTTTACTTAACTCTATGCGCGGTTTGTTCATAAGGTCATTTAGTTAATGACCCACCAACAAATTTGACCCATCTTATTAATTCATTGTTTAAAACAAAAAAAAAATTATATCCTTCACAAAATCCTAAAGTTTCAAAGTATAATTGTCATGCGAAAACTCTCCAAGGTAAATTAAAGCCCTCGGCCGTATTTTACTTCAATCAACAATTGACCTTATGGGTTTATATTAGATAGAAGAAATAAAAATGAATTTGAACGTAAGAACGAAACAAACATATTTATAAGCGAGTCCGGAAGTTAAAAATGACACCCGTCGTCGACGCCGGACCAATCATGTCGCTTTATTGGTGGTGTGACCGTAGCCTATTATAACGGTTAGTGATTGAAACACTTTCGAAACGCTCTGAAATTCTTTTGAGTTAGACAAAGAGAAATTAATAATCAAATGTGGGCATCGATTTGCAACATTTGCATAAAAGCTTTGATTTCTTATTTCTTTATTCTCCCGCATCGTGTCTTCAGCGTGTTTTATTTAGTTTGTTGATGTTTGAGATTGATTTGACTTTCCTAATTTTTTTGTGTGTGTTTTGTTGTAAATAATGTAGATTTAAAAATGTATTTTGGGGCAGGGCAGAGGACTTAAATAAAAATATTTTTTACGATTTACTTATTCCCAACGTTTCAGTTTTATTTTAAACTTTGGGCTAAAAAAGAACTTTAGCACAAACAAACCCAAAAAACAATAATTAATAATATAAAATTAGTGTTGTTTCCCTTCCTTCATCGATCTTCATCCCTAGACGCGTTTCGTCATATCATGACATATCAGTAAGGCTAGAAGTCGACGAGTTAAGGGAAAAGGTCTTCATAGTATCAAAGAAGTGAAGTTTTACGAGTAGCGACATCTAGTCAATGTTCGACAAAGTACCTGTATATTAGTACCTAAAAATTTTTTTTTGTTTTTTGTTTATTTTTAAGGACGCTAAATCAACTTACAAAATGTAGACTATTTTATGTATTTGTAGCGTTTTTTTGTAGGTGAATATTAAATTAGTTTGAAGAAGTTGTTCATACGTGAAGTGAAGTGGCTGTTAATTTTTAAACCATTCAATAAAGAAATTACGCAAAACTAACGTTTATTCAATTATTTAGCTCGTAGAAAGCCTACAACTGCTAATTGTTTTCCAAGCCTACTTGTGAAACTATTAAAGTTTAAGAATAAGCATAAGACGTAAAAATTTTAAGGAACATTTTGGTGAAAAAGGTAATTTAATGTACATAGCTTTACTTAACTTAAAATAAGTGATATTTTTAGCTTTTTCGCTCATTATAAGTTTTCTCACCAACATCTTTTGTTTTAAAAATATACCTTATTTTAATTAGGATAATGTGTTTTCTTTCTTACATCAAGTTTTCGGTTTTTATCCAAAATTCGCACAAAATGTACACTGAAAAAGTCTAGTGTTTTTATTGGGCAAAATATTTAAAAAAATAAAATTTTAAAATTTCGCACAAAACTTTGGATTTAGAATGTCCATATAAATGCAAGTATCATTTTTTTATGACATTTGGACAGATAATGCCATTTTCCAACGTTTTAAAATTTTAAATGACATTTCCAGATTAAATCAAATGCGATATGTCAAATATTTTAGACTATTTTTTGGTTTCTAATTAAGCAAAAACAAACTAAAAAATTATTGTTTTTTTTAACTTTATAAATACATATTTTTCCCATATGGTGCAGACTTTTCCGCGAGCACTGTATAACTATATTTTTCTTCACAATATTTTATTGTTAACGAAATATAAATGGAATTATGGATTTTTTAGTGTAAAATGTCTAAAAGTTTTGTCGAAAAAGATGTTTTTGACGTTGACTTATTAATTTAAAAAGTTTCCAAAAGAAACAAATAATAACTTATATACGAATGGTCAGGAAAACAAAAACTCTTCACACTAATGGTAAAGAATTAGACAGAGGATTGGTTGACAGGTTATTAAAATTTACTGAAAGGGCACCTACAAATAATCTAAGAAAATGTAGGTATACTAAAATGTAAGTTTAAGGACGGTCCAAAAGTCCCTTAAAGGGGTTCAAAAGACTATTTGTTGAATATTTCTTAAGGGTTTAGAGTATGAAACCCGCATCACCCTTTAACATCCCTGAGGAACAAACAAAGGGTTTTAATTTACGAAAACTTCTCTATAATATTTTTGGCCCGCAAAAACGGGTACAATAATGTTGATTCTGGTTCTAATAACTATATCCTGCTAACACTTCTATAGGCTAATAAATTTTCCTATATATTTCCGTTTATGTCTAGGCAATACAGGGTGTCAAAAAGTAAGGAAAATTGCAAATATTTTAAAAGCTACTGAATATAAATTTTTAAATAAAATGAAATAGGCGTAGTACAGTACTAAAAATTATCTAACCCAACTAAGGGACGAGGGGTGAAATCAACCATTGCGGTTCTAATACGTTCAGAAAGGGGGTCAAGGATTGCTTTACCATCACGATTTTAGAATTGCTAAAAATAGCTAATTTTTAATTTGGTATTAAAAAATGTTTGTTGTATGAATATAAGCCCGAAAATGCTTACAATATCCGTTACATCACGGAATGGTACGGGGATGGAAAGTCCGGCCAGACGTTACAGACCTGGCACGTCGGGGGAGGGGGAGAAGGGTCAAAAATTGAATAATTTGTATGATGTAAAAACAAACCTCATAACCGATAAAAAAAAACGTTATATTAATTGCAAGCATTTTTTATATGGATTATAAAATTTTTTTATTTCACATTCATTCATAATATCGTCATATAAATAATTTTAATAACAAAGTCGACATTTATTTAATTGCTTCATTATCAGTAAAGTTTAGTAAGGACCGTGAATACCCTTTATTAAAATAAAAAATAATCAAATAGACAATAATAAAGCACTAAAGTCATAAACAATCTAATAGTTTTTTTTTTAGAAAAAAAAATTATAAATAAACTATATAATATCACCAATGAAAACTTATTGTTTATAGATTATCTTGCGCGTGAACGGTAAATTCGTTAGAAAAAGTTAGCAATAATTGAAAATATTCAACATGTACAAAATAACAGCTATATTTGCTTTTATTCTTATTATTGCATTCACCTTGTTATTGGGTAAGTTTATTTTTATGGTGCCTCTTAATCTCTAAAAATTTAAGATTTTTTTTATTCCCAGACTGAAGCGCTTATTAGAAGTTTTTAATTTTTGTGCTCTAATTGAAAAATTGGTAATTTCTTCATGTTTTTTTTCCAAAATTATAAAAACTATAAAATAAATATGGCGTTATATGAATAATTTTGGGAGGAAATAAAAAGTACTAAAATAGTATAGGGTCTTTCATTAAAAAAAAAAAAGTATCTTTATATTGTCCTACTTTTTTGGACAATCCTATATACATAAGAACTATAATTTTTTATACCTCACAACTTTAATAGAAACTTGTTTTGATATGTTTAATGGTAGAGACGGTATATTGCTTTGTCAAATAAATGGACCACCCTATATCTAAAAAAATACTCAAACAAAATTTTCAAAAAAACATGATTAATTACCATGAAAATAATAAATAATCTGTTAGTGGTTTCCCATTTCAAATCATTTTAAGCTGCATAATAACAGTTTTACGTTAAGTTTTCATTGTTATTCAAAAAATGTTGATTTTCAAAGTGCGGCGGTTGATGCTTCGGCAGTTGGCGTTGTTGAACTTAGAATTTTGTTGGCAACCTCTAGTTTAGGATGAGGGGATGAATGGTGGTTCCCCCCTCGAACATATTTAAAAATAATGTTCGCTATATATTTCATCCTTAATCTGCTTCAACAATAATCCTATTTTATCCCTTTTGATGCAATATTTATTACCTATTGGATTATTTTTTAACTAACGACTCTTAGGTATGGCCTCAAAACTATATTAGCACTATACATTACCAGATTATCTCAAATTAACTCATACCCCCCTCCCCCTGCCAGCATATTATACCATGTTCTTATTACTAATTAACACCTTGGTCCTTCTTTCGAAATTGCTAAGCTCTTTTTAAATTCTAGGTCAGTCTATGGCAGCTGAATGCAATTCCGCTCTTGATAAAATCTGTGAAGATACCTGGCCTTGTTCCCCTGGTCAAAAAGCTTACTGTGTCATTGTTTTTGGTTACACTGAATGTGCTTGCAAATAAACATATTCAAAATAAATACATTCTATACTATAACTTAATGAATACAACGTTATAAAGTAAATTAAATATTCTATTTAATTTTTTAATAGTATGTAGTAAAATAGTAAATTCTACAAACAAAAACTTTAAAGAACAAGTTGTTAAAGGAGCTCTCACACAGTGGCGGCGCCAGGATATTTGGGATGGGTGGGCACAAGCGGGCCCGATAATTTTCGAGTGGGCACTACCCAAATCAGAAATGACTTTAAAAAAAAAGGTCGTCACCTCCCCTACGCTATATAAGCGGGGACGGGGGAAGGGGGAATAATCAAAACTTTCATAGCCACATTTAAGGGCCAAGTTATCAAGGTCAGTCATGTCATTAAATAGACCTTAATAAGTGGCTGTGCAGTGATCGCTTTAGAACCCAAGAATTTCATGACAACAAATAGTAACTTATATTGGCAGGGCTGTTAGGGAAATCATTGACCATTGGTGTTATTTTTTTGTAAAATAGATGCCTAAAAGCTCTTTAACCACTAACATATCGTTAAAACTTCTATGAATTACCTTGAAAGTAAACATGTCGATTCTCAGAACTAAAGCAAAAACACAACAATTTTTACTGGTAATATGATACTCTCTTATCTATCAAGTCACCTTGTACAAAGAATTCTAGGAAATACACGTTTATTTTCAACTAATTGGTACCGAGAGTCCACAAAACACGAAAACCATGAAAATAAACAAAAATGGGATCAGATTTGATCAATTTTGGGTGGCACCCTGGCTCCCGGGAAATTAGTGTCAAATTGGATTTCTTAAAAACTAAACTGACAAAAAAAATTGGTGTCGTTCTATGACCCAAGGCAGGGATTAGCCCATAGCAATACTTCATTGGGAATCCAGACTCCAGACTTACGAAACAGCTGCTTTAAATGAATAGAAACCAGCTGAAAACCATTACAGGAATTCTGACAAGACACATGGCTGTCAAGAACCATCTGCACAGAATGCATCTGTACAATAGAGACCTCGACTGCATATTATGCGGATAAGGCAGAGAAACTGTACAGCAAATAGTTTGCCATTGCGAGTCACTAGATAGGAAGAGGCAACAAATACTCGGACAACCAAAACTGAAACCAGAGGATATCCTTACCCTCTCCCCAGTTGACCTACATAAACTAGTGCAAGGAACTAGGATCACGGAGTGGGTGTAACATCCAAATAGGGTGAGCACAATGGGCCAAACCTGGCCTAAGTGCATCCGGTGCACCGACGGGCCCTCGGAAAAAAAATGACCCAAGACACATAGGACGTTTTTTTTTTTAAATCTCATAAAATATTTGCTTTGTAAATGCAGCCATCCCAGTTAACAACAGATTATCATTAGTAATTTTTATATTAAAGCTAATGTGTTAAACTAACACTAGTTACCCAGTTTTAGTAATTTATTTAAAAACCTTACAATTATTTAAAACCAATTTCGTTCAAACTTTTTTGAACTGCAACTGACAAATAGTTATTAAATTTTCCGAATTTAAAACTTTGGCGATATTTAAACCCGCATTTATTTTATTTCTAAAAAGTATCCAATGGGCGCTTTGTATTTTTTCGACATTGACATCGATAAATAGTGCTATTCAGAGTAACTCAAATTTATTTTAAAATGACTGTCGTTAAAAGCGACATTTTGCAATTTTATTCTGTTTTCAACGTGATTAATTACGTTTATAAAGAGTTACAAAAAATAAAATATTGCCGTTATGCACTTTTTCAGAATAATATAAAAAAAATGGAAATAATAATTTTAAAAAGGCAACAGTATGAAGTACTGTATAATTTTATTTCACTTATATAATATTTAATAATATCTGTACTTATCTAGTCATGTCCATCTATCTATTTTTGATTAGTTTAACAGCAAATCACAAACAAAACTGTGCCAAAAGACTATAAATATTTTTTCGATCCTCGATCTCGATATTGAAAATTATTCACAAACAAAATAGTGGAATTTAGTGTCCGTTAAAATATATAAAGAAAAGAAGCTTAGCGGCAAGGGGACAGAGTAGTGCGTCTGTCTTTTGCATTAAAGTACACAGGGACGCCAAAGGTAATGGAATCCCTGGGGTACAGGTAGACAATGACAGTCTGTTTCGTTCTTGTTAGAACTCATCAGAAAGCCATAACCCGTAAGCGACCCCCAGTACAGCGAGCCTGTTCTTTCAAGGCGTTTTTAAGAAATAAAAACGCGATGAAAACCCAGTAACGCCATCAGAAGGAATCAACTCAATGCAAAAGATAGCCATCTAACGTAAAAACGTAGTTAGTACGTTTAACTTATATCATCTGCCATACAGAATATAAAAATAGAAATATTATGGCTATTTATGTTAATTTCCTATTTTCCAATAAAATTACAAACGATGTACCGATATTATTTTTAAAATGTCCACTGACGCCGCGCCCCTTAATTCTGGCGAAATTCGTTTATATAATATTTGGTATATAAAAAAATTAATTTTATTGCCATCGCCAGACGCAGGTATAGTTTGAGAGATGTGGCAGAAATGCAGTATTTGTTCGTGATGGCTCATCGACTACTGTTTGCTCCTAACGATAATAGTCCCAATATTTTACATCTTATAGTTTATAAGAAACAGATTTCTTTTCAGAATAAAGTAAAAATCATATTTTAGGAAATACTATTTACAATTTCACCCGTGGCTTACTTTTAAAAAGACCCACATTTGAAATAAAAGTTTTTACCTTGTCTTTTAAGTATTTATTTATAAGTTTGTATTTTCAATAGAAACCTCCGAGGTATTGGAAAGTTAAATAAGGAAAATATTGTTTTTCGATAGGTTGAAACATGAGACCGTTCCGATATGTTTTTGTTTGATTTATTTATTATTTCTGTTTGTTACAGTCGAAAATAAATATTAATATTGGAATTGTTCCGATCTGGATTGATGTAATTTTAGTGCTTTTTGAACTTTTTATTTCTTGTAACTTACATTTTAAATAAATTTTGTTCTTTCTTTGTTTGAAACGAAAGGAATGATCGTGAAATAAATAAATTGAAAACATGTATTTTATACGCAAGTGTGAGCAATATAATTTTGCGCCTACTTCATCGAGGTCAACTCCTACCAAAATTGAGTTTAAAATAAGAATCCCAACAAATTTAAAATGTATAAATCATGCTCACAAGTACGTAATAATTGCTTTTTGTGAAGCTGTCTACTATAATATACCAAAATTAGAAGTGCAAACAAAAGTCAGGGTAAACACCAACTTTTTAATTTTTAGCATTCGAGAGCACATATTAAAGTTTTAAATTGGCTTTAGATGCCGAACAGTGGAAAAACTGTCATGCTATTGAACTTATAGTTGGTACTTAAAGCTTTGGCAATACAATGACCATAAACAATCATTTATGTAGAGATAAAGGCTCACAACTAGACTTATACACAATAACCATGTAGACAATTTAGTAAAACAAACCACTCATTCAAATGGTAATTTAAAGTACCCCATACCAAGTTCGTGCGCGGTACAGTATTCTGAGATTATCTCTACTTAACAAAGATTTCCAGGTATTTCTAACATCCAATGAAGGCTTACTAAAACAACCTGCTACTTCCTTGAACTTCCCCTTTTTTTAGGGTGGTTCATTATGCAGGATATCAGCTTTTGTCCAGACGATCATCATGTGTCCAGGCGTGTTCAGCTGCACCTGATTTTTTGGTCGCTCCTTTTAGCGTATTGTTTCTACCAGTCTTAAAAAATGGTGAAGAGCTAGGTTTAGTGCGGGCACTTAAACAAACATTGACTAATTTATATTTTAATTACGTACTTACATAGCTAGTTTTTGTAAGTCAGATCGATTCTTCGGTTGAGGTCTAGCGTTTTCTTTTAAGGCATCGGCAATACTATTTTGGTCTGGTTTAAAATTTCTTAACATTAACTGACATTTTAAGTGTTCTCCAGAATCCCCGTGTTTACGCAACGATCGAGTAATATTTAAACTGTAAATCTGTCCCTATTCCAAACGCAATGTTTATTCGAAAAGAGTAAGCACGGCCAACAAAACAATTTTTGTAAGGCGGCACTACTACATGAAAACCAGGAAAACTTTAATTCATCTTATAGGATCTGCTACTTTTTTTTAAATTCTTTTTTAAAATCTATATTCAAGATTCCAATAGGTCGCCCGTGTAACAAAACGTCTCTCTTATCCTCATCTGTCCAACGACTGAATGGAATTTCCAACAAATTACAAACTATTTCATTAAGTGGGCTTATTTTTAAAGCACATAACTAAGTAGGTAACACTACTGAATTAATTAAAAAATAGAACAAAACTTTTTAATAACACAGTAAATCACTTAAAAACGATATCTAAAACCGTAAGTTTCGCGAAGCCTCAAAATAAATGATGCATACGACTGATCTATTTTTAAATTGCTATTCATCATAACGCAAATTATTACTTACTGTTTGCATGACTGACGTCACATACCATAGCAACGGTGAATATCATAGTCATGTTGGGCCTTGGGTCTTCACTTGCTTTGAGCTAACGGATACGGTCGGCTGGAGCGCGCCAAAATGCACGAGTGTTTATAATTATTGTCCATCGGAGTTCACCGTGGCCCTATTATGCATAGCTACATTCGGTTTAAATTAATATTATTAATTGGAACATAATTAATTTTTAAGTGCTAAAATGGTAGCTGTATTGGTACATTAATATTTAATATTGTCGAGAACCTTTCCTCCTGGTTTTATTTTTTTTTTGGTGAAAAGGCCCTTCACCTACTTCACCTAACGAGCCGCCACTGTATGCCGGATTTCAGTTTTTGTCCACACGATATGATGGTCATGTGTCCAGGTGTGTTCAACTGCACCTGATTTTTTAGTCTCTACGTTTAGCGTATTGTTTATACATTTCTTGATCTTCATTTCGATTGGTCTCACTAATATAAGATTGGCCACATTCGTCAGGGATCCGGAGACAGCTTTTCCTGTCTTTTTGGCTTGTTGGTTTCGTTTTCGTCAGGTGGCCTCTTAAAGTGCCTATTGATGAACAAATATAGATAATGCCATTCCAAAACGTTCCTATCATTCAACATATTCTTTTATTAATTAAAAATATTGATTTTGTTTTATCTGTGGCGATATACCCAAAAATTGTTTCTAATATGGATCCGCCTCAATCATATCGACATTATTTACATTAAATATTGCCTAAAAACTGAAAAGACTTCAGATGCAAAAAAACCTGATGTTTGCATAAAAACCTTTTATTTTTCTAGGGATAGAAAAAAATTATATCTACGACAATTTTATATCGTCTTTCGTGAGAGAATCTTAAAATATAATAAATTGTATTACTAGATTAAAAAATACCAAGAAACCTAATTCCAGTTCTATAAATTAAAGACTGCCTTTTTGCTAATTACTTTTCCATTTCACGGGCAATACGTTCAAGAAAATAAATTATTACTGGTGCGAACGCAACGTGATGTTTCTCCCCCATTTTCGCAGCAGTTTTTCTCTTTTCTATTGTGCTTTTCATCTATAATTTCCGCTTTAGTATAGGCCGGACTGCGAAATGTGTTGCCGACGAAGTAGATAGGCGATTGAGTTATTGAGATATTTTCCAGAAAATAAATACCTGTTTTTAGAAGAATTATCCTGTCGGAAGTAATAGTGTTGACTAGATAGACTATTTCACTCACTTTTGATTTTGACAATACCGCAGAGAGGAAGAAAAAATAAAAATTTCTACCGTTTCCGTTTTTAAATTGTTCAATTAAAAATAAACAAAATACGATTTCTAATAAACTCACGCAAAACAACTTGCCGACGTCACAACAATTCCAAGCAATGGCAGTAGCCGATCGCTCTGTGAACGACGTACTTCTACCTGACTAAGGTTTCGAGTCTTATTTCCTATTTCTAAACTGTCTATTTAAGTTATCGAAACAAAGATAACAATATAATTGGTCGCTCGACTGACAAATAAAAGAATTGCGTTGGTAAGAAGATGACGGACATCTTTTCTGATCTTATGTATTTAAACTTCCTGCTTTTTCGCCGTGTTCTTAATTGTTTCTAGAAAAGTTATGTAATATTCTAGGAAGATTTTTAATATTGAGATGTATTTTAATAAGTTTTAGTTCAGAATGTTAGTGCTAAATATGATACATTCGATTATAGTAAAAGAGTCCATTATAAACGCCAAAGTTAAAAAATGAAAAGCGTTGTAAAGTTAAATCTGAGTGTTTAAAAATTGCCTTTCTAACAGATGTCATCTTAAGGTACCCATATGAGGTCAAACTCTGGAGATTTTTGTATGAAATCGTATATATTGAAAATATAAGAAAAAATACAGCATTTCGATTGTTTTATAAATAAAACCATTTTTTATTAAAGAGCCCAAAACTCATCACCTGTCGGTGACTGAAAAGCAAGTCTCTTTGCCCTCCCTAGCTCTAGATTTATTAGATCTATGTGGGGGAGCCCTGGGAAACAATGAACATTTTTTAAACTTTTAATTCTGGACACTATATTATTGCATTGTTACTAGTTTATTATATGGCATATACAAAGTGTTATATCTGGCAATTATTAAGAATAATGATTTTTTTCCTCCGAGTGCCCATCCATATGCCGGATGCACTTATGCCAGATTTGGCCCATTGTGCTCACCCTGTTTCATTCTTCACACCCACTTAGCAATCTCTTATGCTAGTTTGTGTAGGTCAACTGGGGAGAGGGTCAGGATGAGTAGAGGAAGATGGTATGTTCAGTGCCAATTTGCGGAGGTCCCTTCTGCACATGCCCCGGCAGTGCGCAGACGCGTGGCCGTTTATAGCTGTTTTAGCGGTTTTTAGCAGTGCTACTACTATTACCTCCTTGCTTCAAGGACACAGTGGACAAAGGCTAGGGAGACAGTGGACAGCTCAATTTTTATTTTAAAGATTATTAATGCATTATTTAAAACATCAACTCCTTAGTAACATTTTTAAACTAAATTTTCAAGTAGACAAGCCAGGAAACGATGCCGCGTTTCACGCTGGTATGGAAGGCGCTTAAATATCTGGATAGATAAGTTTGTACATAAGCGTCGACAAAAGTATAAATATCGTTATTAAATAAATTAAGATGAAAAATGACAACACTTAATATAAAAAAAAATGTCTGGCCTGTTGGAACTTCTCCAGTGTCATCGAAAATTATTTACATACATACTACGTACTTCAGTGAAATGAAACAGGTTATAAACAGGTAAAAACGATAACGTTTAAAAAACAAATATAATACTTTTCACCCCTCCGTGAAACGATAAAAATACTTCACAGTTCAGAGACTTCCATTATCAGGACATAACACAAAGAAAAAGCCATACAAAATACTACTATAATTCTTTTGAGCATTAGCTGGTTTTTATCTCGTTAACCCTCGAAAAGGGTCGGAATGATTCCACTCCTCCTGCTAAATATCTTTTTAGATTCGTCGAATGGCGAGGCCCAAACGAACACTAATGGAAAACCAATTAATCAATAATGCTTCCATCAGTTTTTTGTGGAGGAAACAAAAGAGTTAAGGAGTGACAAAGACATCTTCGCTTAGTGGACAATGTAAATAAATGGACTGGTGGTGGCCAGGGGCGTATTCAGGAGGGGATCTATCCCCATCAAATACAAAATGTCTTTTCGGTATTCAAAGAAAATTATAACAAAAACATATTAAATGATTGCGATGTTTAAAACAATTCTATTCCACGCAACAATCAATAAATTTTTTTAAATAACAATTACTAACTGAATTTTTTCCCCCACTTGTTGCAACATTTTGAAAAGCTTATTGAAAAAGGAACTTGTCCATATATATATTTTTATATCTGTCGAACCATGTGTCAAAAATTTAATAAAAATTATTTTTAACAATAATTTTAAAACTGTGATGTCACTTTTTTAGCGTAACATTCGTTGGAAATGTGCCCATGAATCTGTTGCCAGAGACTCAACAGATACCATAGTCCTCCCTTACTCTTTCCAAATCTTCTGCATCTGCAGTGATTAAAGATATCTCTGCCCGAATCCTTGCCTTCAACTCTTCTAGATTTCTAGACCCGGTGACATAGACTATTCTAATTAAATCGTCCCATAAATAATAATCTAAGGGTGTAATATCGGGGGATCTGGGCGGCCATTCTATGACTCTTTGCTGTCCTATCCAGGTATTTAAAAATGTAATATGTAAGAATTATCTTATATTTCTTCCAAAGTTTTTAATACCAGGACTTCAAAGGATATTTCCTAATTATGGAAATCTAAACCAAAAGATATTTTTACAACATGATGGAGCCCCTCCTTACTTTGCAAGAAATGTAAGAGAATTATTAAATGCTACATTTCCAAATATCTGTTTAGTTTTAAGAAATCTTTAGAGTGATTAAATATATTTTTTAAAATACTCAGTTTGCAGTTTTAAATATTCAAAGTGAAAATGTGCAACTCCTTGAAGTACAGATATGAATAAATCAAATAGAAATATAGATCTATTTGTTTTAAAAATATATGCCGAAAACATGGAAATCTTGTTTTAAGTG
Source organism: Polydrusus cervinus (assembly GCA_935413205.1). Taxonomy (NCBI): domain Eukaryota; kingdom Metazoa; phylum Arthropoda; class Insecta; order Coleoptera; family Curculionidae; genus Polydrusus; species Polydrusus cervinus. Next base: position 101,425,333 of record OW284511.1, read on the forward strand.
TTTTCATATGTTTAACTTAAAGGTGTTTAGTTTAAATGAGATTTTCTAGTTTCAATATAAGTATATCTAAAATATCCAAATGTTCTTTTTGAAAATATATTTTTTTTCGGGGTTCTTAACTCATGCCCCATTGTTCAACGATTAAGCGATAACGTGATTTACAACTCCCCATCTTTATTTATTGCCATAATAAAGGTGAATAAAAACATAACGTCTCAGGTAATGTGTTCCCTGGGGTACAGGTAGACAATAACGGGCTGTCTCATCCTTGTTAGGACTCACCAGAAAGCCAAAACCAGTAAGCAACACCCAGTACAGCGAGAATATTCTTTCAAGACACGTATGTGTTATAACACGTCATTATACGAATTGAATCAGCACCCAGTGGGCTACGGCAGCGCGATCTATATTTAAATCTACAAACCCGTGAAAAACGTTTCCTATACTGGTGTTTTGTTGGCCACCGTACTTGGTTTATTTAGTTCTATTTTTTGACGTTTAATGGGTATATCTTTTGGATTGAGTTGATTCTCACTGATGGCGTTACTAGGTTTTCATCACACATTTTATTCTTAAAAAGTCTTGAAAGAATATTCTCGCTGTAGTGGGTGTTGCTTACGGGTTTTTGCTTTCTGATGAGTCCTAACAAGGACGAAACAGCCTGTCATTATCTACCTGTGCCCCAGGGAACCCTTAGCGTCCCTGTGTACTTTAATGCAAAAGATAGACCTTTTTGTCCGCCTGCCGCTAAAAAACTTTCTTTCTATTAAAATTGTTTTTAAAACAAACATAAGCACATCATAACAACGTAGACTCTACGTTGGTGTACGTGGGGATTTACTGGTGACATTAACGCCTTAAAAATTGTATTGGTTTTTTTCAGTATACCCAGCGCCTGTACTAAACAAGAATGAACTGGCTTCCTTTTATTTAAAAACAAAAACAAATTTTTACTTAATTAAGACAAAATGGGGCTCCTTTACCCGACCAAACAATACATCATCCTTTTAAGATCGGATAATTAAAAAGACAAAATGACAATAAGAAAGGTAATATTGTTATTTTAGGGGAACATGCCGCTAGTGCGCATCGCCGACGCTCAGTTTTTAGAACTGATAATATTTGGCATCGCATATTGTTCGGACTTTAGTGCAGGGCAGAGTTTTGCAGGCAAAATTTTGTAAAAATTGTAATAAATATAAAATTGAGCTGGAAAAGTGAAACCATTTATTGGTCATAATTTCAAAATGAATACGAAAAATATTATTTAGAAAAATTGTGGCAATTGCCCAGTAGCAAAGCCATAACCAAGCAAGATTTAAAAAAATTCGACCTACTAATTTTGTCTCGTAAAACAGACCTTCGAGCGCAAAATGCCCGAGTCCTATTTAAGGGAGTCTTAACAATGACCCGAGTGAGTATATCATTAATATCCCTAATAAATCTCTCGAAAATTAGAAGCCTTATCTCATTAAGTACCTTTGGGCCGAAAAACTTTTTTAGGGGGATAATGCTGCATAATTAACTCCTAAAAGTTCTTTGTTAAAGTTGGAAGAACTTTATATTTTTTCCAAAGTAGAGGCAAAGAGGAAGGATTCACTTAAAAAGGGCTTTATTAGGCTTGTCTTTGGGTAGACTCTATTAAGGTAAATTTTGTATAGAACTATAACATACACACACTGATAAAATAGGTGTTCTTCATTAAAACATTATTTTGTCTATCGAAGTAATCTTTAGTCAGTTTCTAAACTGGTTGTAAGTTGTAAGTTGGTGATTGTAAGAGTGAAAAAACAATTTTAATATTTTTAACTGTTTATAAGGTCTGATGATGCCAGTTTAAGGCGAAACATGTAACAATAATAAAATTTTGAGGTCGAGACTTTGTGTCTTTTTTCTTACAAAATATTGTAAAAGTGCATCTCATCACTTTTAAATGCATCTTTAACTGATGGTGACACACTTTGTGGTCCAAAGTAAACTGATTTGGTTCTTGTAGATCAATAAAAATATCCAGAGCCTTATCATGACCAGAAGCTGTTTCTGATCTGTTTGATCTATGTTGGTCTGTCACACATTCCGTTTCGTTAAATTTCTTAGATCCGGTTGCACAATAAGAGCTTAAGTACGAGTTTTGGAAAGCTCAACCTAAAGTTGAACTTGGTTCTACTGAGCTTTTATTCTTCAGGTAAGTCTTCAAGTTTCTAGGTTTAAACCAAGTTATGTTCTGATAACATATAACGCCTTATAACAAATCTTATAAATTATTTTGAACTTCAAAATTTGTGGTAATAATATTTTAAAGTTATGAATGCGAATGATAAGGTTAACACTTTCTGGATCTAACAGATTTTATGGATGTACTAGGAGAGTAACATCAATATCTGTTATTTTATTTTCCAAAATACCTTTAAACCCCTTAACAAAGGCTAATAACAGACAATCTTCTTTGAAAGTAATTTTTGCAGATAGTTTTGTGTTAAAATACATGGAAAAAGTGGCTGCAAATTTTAAATACCCCAAACTTTGTACAGATATGAATAAATCAAATAGAAATGTAGAACTATTTGTTTTAAAAATATATGGTGAAAACATGGAAATCTTGTTTTAAGTGTTTTCATATGTTTAACTTAAAGGTGTTTAGTTTAAATGAGATTTTCTAGTTTTAATATAAGTATATCTAAAATATCCAAATGTTCTTTTTAAAAATATGTTTTTTTCCGTGGTTCTTAACTCATGCCCCATGGTTTCTTACGATCAAGCGACAACGTGATTCACAACACCCCATCTTTATTTATTATCATGAATAAAAACATAACACAACGTCTCAGGTAATGGGTTCCCTGGGGTACAGGTAGACAATAACAGGCTGTTTCGTCCTTGTTAGGACTTATCAGAAAGCCAAAACCCGTAAGCAACACCCAGTACAGCGAGAATATTATTTTAAGATACGTATGTGTTATAACACGGCATTATACGGATTGGATCAGCACCCAGTGGGCTACGGCAGCGCGATCTATATTTGAATCTACAAACCCGTGAAAAACGTTCCCTATACTGGTGTTTTTTTGGGCACCGTACTTGGTTTACTTAGTTCTATGCTTTCACGTTTGATGGCTATATCTTTTGGATTGAGTTGATTCTCACTGATGGCGTTACTAGGTTTTCATCACATTTTTATTCTTAAAAAGTCTTGAAAGAATATTCTCGCTGTAGTTGGTGTTGCTTACGGGATTTTGCTTTCTGATGAGTCCTAACAAGGACGAAACAGCCTGTCATTATCTACCTGTGCCCCAGGGAACCCATTACCTTTGGCGTCCCTGTGTACTTTAATGCAAAAGATAGATGCACCTTTTTGTCCGCCTGCCGCTAAAAAACTTTCTTTCTATTAAAATTGTTTTTAAAACAAACATAAGCACATCCTAACAGCATAACAACGTAAAATCTACATTGGTGTACATGGGGATTTACTGGTGACATTAACGCCTTAAAAGTTGTATTAGATTTTTTTAGTATACCCAGCGCCTGTACTAAATATTTTAAAGTTATGAATGCGAATGATAAGGTTAACTTTTTCTGGATCTAACAGATTTTATGGATGTACTAGGAGAGTAACATTAATATCTGTTATTTTATTTTCCAAAATACCTTTAAACCCCTTAACAAAGGCTAATAACAGACAATCTTCTTTGAAAGTAATTTTTGCAGATAGTTTTGTGTTAAAATACATGGAAAAAGTAGCTGCAAATTTTAAAAGCCCCAAACTTTGACAACAAATAAAGTTTAATTGTTTTCTGACAGCGTAACCATTGCCAGCATGGTCATGTAATTATTCATCCTATCGTGTGGTTAGGCATTGATTATACAACAGAATTACCTTTTTAAACCAAGTTCAACTTTAGGTCGAGCTTTAAAAAACTCGTACCTAAGAACTTATTGTAGGTCAGCGGCGGCGCCAGTGGAGGGCCAGGGTGGGCACCGGCCCACCCTGAAAACATCACACACCCAAAAGTGACGGTTTTGCAATGGAATTTCCGGGGGAAGGGGGATTTGACTATGAAAGTTTTATTGTATATTATTTTCAAGAGAACGAGGATGACCTTTTTTTTTAGACGCCACTTTGGACAAGAGGGGGATTTTGTTTTTTTTTACTCATCACTTTTGTCGGGCTTTGCCCTTTGCGTAGGTTGTTGAGGTGTAGTGTTGTGGTTATCGGGCTTTGCCCTTTGTGTAGGGGTAGTTGACCTTTTTTTTGAAGTAATTTTTTTTGGTACTGCCCACTCTAAAATCATCGGGCCCACTTGTGCCCACCCATCCCAAAAATCCTGGCTCCGTCACTGTAAGGATGAATCAACGGATTATTGGGTTCTTTGTCTCACTAATGCACTAAGAAATAAAAGAATCTAAACCGTTTACCCAACAACCAATAAATAAATCATTTTTCCCGATTTTGACAACAATAAAAAGCCGTTCGGTCTAGCCTAGATTTGATAAATTTTTCCCATCTTGCGTTAAATCTTGCATCAAGAGCCGTCGGTCTAGCCAAGCTTTGATACCTTTTTCTCATCTTGAGTTGAATCTTGCATCGAAAGCCCCTAAAAACCATAAAAACTTGGGTGCCCACCCAAAAAGGATGATTGGTATTATAGAAGGATGTAATAAAGTAATAAGACAACGATGATAACCTTTTTTCTAGACATCAGTTTGGACAAGAGGGGAGTTTTTTTACCCCGCTTATGGCGCTTAGAGCGTGGGGGAGGCGGCGACTAGTTTTTTAGAAGTCATTTTTGATTTGGGTAGTGCCCACTTGTGCCCACCCATCCCAAAAATCCTGGCGCCTCCACTGTTGTAGGTACAACCGGATCTTAACCAGTGTGCTTATACATGACTAGATTATTGCACATTCTAGGATAGGTCTAACCACGAATCTAATTGAATAATTCACATCCTATTGTATTCTCCTGCGATTACCATAATTATAATCTTAATTTTTCAATTTATTAGTTTTTAAAACTTTTTCAATAATAATCCCGACTTATTGACATTACTCTCCCTTTAACCGTCTCACTTTTAGCAGCATTTGCGGTTAGTCCTTTAATTTACATTTTCCGTACTCAGGTCTCTCAAAGAGTGGAAAAATATTATAAATTTATACCTTTTAAGCGAAATCATAAGATAAACATATTCTCGGCGCGTTACAGGTCTTTCAGATCGAAACCTCAAAAGGCATTTTAACTCTAGAAATCTTGCGTTTCTTTTTCATATCTGAAAAAAGTTCGCCGCAGCTTAAAGCTATTCATTTGCTGATTTCCATATAAAGTATACTTTTTTCTGTGCTTTTCGCGATTCTCAGTTTTATAACTTTTTTATTGCCGAAACGGAGTTTTCGCTCTGATTGTGTTTGGTATTACCTTGGAGGCATAAAGTTTTATTAAATAAAATATAAAAATAATTTGGTAAGTCTTACGATGAAAAAAGGATGTAGATATAGGAGGGTCGCTACGTCAGAAGTGAAATTCGAGAGTGGGCGTACTATCCCCATTGGTCGCGCCGTGTATATTAAAAAGTTCTCCGCAAGTTTTAGTTTTGTTAGTGCCAGTTTATGTAGGTCAACTGGGAGGAGAGGGTAAGGATGTCCTCTGGTTCCAGTTTTCGTTGCCCGAGTATTTGTTGCCTCTTCCGATATAGCGACTCGCAATGGCAAACTATGTGCTGTACAGTTTCTCTGTCTTTCTCTGCAGATTATGCGGACAAGACAGATAAACTTTACAGAAGCTTAGGGCCATAGGAATAATGAGTGACAAACTTAAAAATATTTTTTTTTGTCGGGGAATGTTTGATGACAACTATAAAAACAATCACTTCTTCAATTAAAGTGTTAAAAATTATTCTTTTGGCAATAACTCTGAAACGAAAGAAAACATTAAACTGCTATCTACATATTTTTTCTTGAAACTTAATCTATTTTTGATTATGATGTCAGAGTTATACCGTATGATTTGAGTTTTCGGGATAAAATTTAAAAAAAACTGTTATTATCACAAATTACGCTCTCTAGCTATTTTATTAGGAACTATCTTATACCAATTAAAAGTACTTACATTTTTCTTCCAAACAAGCTTAAGTTTACTAAAATCGGATAAGGCGTCTAGAAGTTACAGCAAATTAAATGATTACACTTTAAATAGCTTCCCCAGCTCTTATCAAGGTCGGTACGCCAATGAGCCCTAAACTAAAATGATGCAGAATTATCCCAGCTTTCTAATGATGTTACCAAAGGTATACCTTAATGTGGGAACGTTCGAAGAAATTTAGAATTTCAATATTTTATTTTCAATTGTGCCCTCTTACGGCAAAATGCGGAACTTAAAACTTATTTCCAGGATTTTATCTTAGCCACTTTTATTACGATATTTTTCCCTGAGTTTCTTTGTCCAGTAGTTTCCGAGATACGGCCGGTTGTCATCCATAATGGGACACCCCGTATATTTATCATCTCAGGCCTACTGACATCGGGTTTCGAGGACAAGACGAATCTGATTGAATAAGGTAACTTTAAAGAACTAATAGTTTTCTTTTACAAGTACATGCAATAGCAAACGCGAGATTTCATGACCATAGTAGGCTAAATCCTAAATTAATTTAATGCAGATTACAAAGTATCGAGACTTTAATTTAGAGAAATAGTAGTTTTTCGGAAGTTTGATCACTCCGCCTACGGCGTCGTGCTCAATTTACTTCCTCTTGCGATATGAACATCATATCCACTCTTGTTGTACAGTATATTTTTTCTACGACTTAACTTCATAACTTCGTGCTAAGAATTTTTAAAAATTATTTAAATTAGGCATCATAACTTGTCTTTTAAGTTGGCCATGAACTTGTGAGAACGGTAATAAAAAACAATTGAACAAAAATTAATTTTGATGTCAAACCCATGGACCAAATTACACTGTAACATATTTATCGATTTGGGTAAGTTCTTATACAAACTCACTTTTGAATATATCTATCTTTCTCACATTCGGCTTTTTGCAGAATAACAGACAAAAAGCGATATAAGTATTAATAAAAACGAACAATTTATTTTCTCATACAGGTATTTAGATTAATAATTGTTTTACTAAAATGCACAGGTTTTTCGGGTTTATTTCTGCTTGCGTAAGAATTATAACTCCGAAAGTACAACAAAATAGCTGTAGAATTCGTTTTAAACAGTTAAAAAGGATTTTGTGCTTTAATATGAATTTTTAACGTTCGCTATGGTCAAATTTTTCAAAATAATCGCCAATTTTCAAACTAGTAACAATGTTAACGTGGAAAGAGGTGGCAATACTGTAAGTAGAACTAACATAACCTTAAAAATTTTAGTAAAAAAGGATTTTTTTCTAGAAATTTTATAATTTCATCTGCTTTATCGGGTTATCTTTATGTTTCACCATTTAAGGAATAATTAGCAGTTAATTTTCTATGTTTGTTGCGCATAATAAAAGTTTTAAGATCAATTGGGGTTATATCCCCGTTCAAAATATATCGGAAAATATCCTCGTGCACAAATATTTATAATAATATATTATTTATGTGGAAAAAATAACCAAGGTTAGTAAGAAAACGTTCATTTGGTAGATATATAGTACATTTTATGCAAAGCTTGTATTAATTGTCTAGAAATGAGTGAAAATAAAGATATTTTTGAAATAAGAAAGTGCTTCTGTGCGCAAATCTTTAGTTCGGTCAGAAAATAACAATAATTTGGTAGAAATATATTTTGGTATTAATTTTGTTATTATACCTTTAATTTTTGCACCATTTCGTGTACTTTTTAGGAAAATATTGTGTATACATAGACTCTGGGATAAATGTTTTGATTTAAATTTAAAAAGAACAAATTTCATTTGACAGATTTGGATATTTTTGAAGCATGTTAACCTAACTTTTCTCAACTGTCAGAAAACGAATTTACATGTCAATTTGGCTTTTCTGTAATTGACTACTGTGATTGGTCAGTTTCATTATCTATCTAGGATGGATATGAGATTTTTTCCGCACAGTTAACTGGAATAGCCTACTTTACTCGCCACTTAAGTGTAAAGGAAACAGCAAATTTCCATGTGGGAATAGAAAAAAATTTTAATTTTAATTTTAATTTACGAAATTATATAGGAGTTAAGTTAATTTTTTGCCTGCGGCGCTTTTCCCTCTTGGTACAACCCCACATTTAAAGGTTATTCCTTTCGATCTTAGCCTCCCATTACCCATTATATCAGCCATGAGCCGCCACTGGTACTGATAAAGCTAAAAATAGCCATCAGATTGGTCCAGCAGCTTGAAATCTCAAAATTTCTCTCTAAAAATTTTCATTAACTCTTATATTTTCCATTAAACTTAAAGATGCCAAGGTGCTTTCTTTGCGGCAAACAACGCTTCACTTCCAAGTATCGGTTGGCAATCACTGACACATAATACACGCTGAGAGCTTTTTAAAGCTGAATGAGCACTCGTCACTCGACCGTAAACGAAATGCTCGCCACAATGTTACTCAATAAAGAATTTTCGAAGTTTCTATTTCTTGATTAATGGAAAAGGAATGTAGTTGTTTTTTAAATTGTAATTTTGATTGATTTTTTGACCCTTAAAATTTAATTAAAATAGCTGAGTTTATTCGCAACTTAATTTTAAATTTAAAATGTCTTTTAATTATAATGGTTCAATAATATACAACATACGTACAATTCGATAAAAAACTAAACTATTATACTTTTAAATTTTATATACTATTTAAAAAAGGTGTAGCGTAATAAAATGAGAAATTTCGTCCAGTTTGGCTCAATTTCGGTGTCGACCATAGGCGCAGGTAAATTTTGTACATTAAATTATTTATGATAACTAACCATAGAAAAAAAGAAGATAATTTGATAAAGAAGGAACTATTAGCTATAGCAAATTTACATAAACATCGTTTTATGAAATATGCAGTGGAAGATATAGCTGAAAAACATAGTGTAACTGTGCTGCGCCCACCGCCATATCATTGCGAGCTAAATCCTATAGAACTTATATGGGCGCAAGTGAAAGGATTTGTAGCAAGACACAACACGACATTCAAAATGAAATGCGTTAAGCTACTGTTTAATCAAACCATTAAGGAAGTGACACCAGAGAACTGGCGAAAAGCAGTCCATCATGTCATTAAAGAAGAGAAGAAAATATGGGATCTTGACCACCTGATCGATCGGACCGTCGCGTCGACCTAATTATAACGTCAAGAGGAGATCACAGTTCCTCAGATGACGAAGATTATTAGGATTTTTTATATTTTAATTTCTGTATAATGTATTTTTTGTGTTTTGTATTTTTTTATAATGTTTAATCAAAAAATAAGTGTATCTAATACTATGTACATATTCCACGCCTTTGTTACACCATTTTCAGTGTTTGTGAATGGATAACAATAGGCAAAACCCATAAATTGACCCAAACCAGGGCGGTACTACCTGCACTTGATGAAAATAAAGAAGTTTGCAATGAAAACAATACTAAGGGGCTTAAATATTCGTTGGGTGTAATCCCTTTGCATACCTACTACCCTATACTACGAACTTTTATTGCTCTACACCTTTCTGAAATAGACTCTAGATCACAAAAAATAAGGTTTGCAGGTTTAATGTCTATTCGATGCCGAGCAGGATGCCTTTCATAGTGAGAATACCATTTATGCAAGAAAAAACGTAGCCTATACATCAGGGCCCGCTCTAGGGGGCGGCAACCTGGGCCCCTGCCCAGAGCGGCAAGTTGGAAGAGCGGCATGAAAAATCCAAAAAAACACCATAAATCCCCATTTTACCTACCTACGTTCCTAGGTATATATGAAGTTTCAACCATCCCAATTCCCAGTTAACAAATTTAATTTCCTTTGTTTTGCCGTGCTGTCTTATTTTTAAAACAGTGACAATTTCCACGGATCCCTTTTCATTTTAATATTATAATAATATCAAGCAATTCCGCGACAAAGCAAGCCGAATAACGCCGGCCCCGGCACCGGTACTTTTTTTGGTCATGGCGGCGTCGCAGCAAAGGACAAGCCGGCGAGCGGCGAGGAATAGACAGACAATTTGCTGTTGTGGTAGGTATAAAACGAAGAAGGGATGAAAAAGGCGGCAATTTCTTGTTTTGCCCAGGGCGGTGTTATTGCTAGAGCGGGCCCTGCTATACATCCTTAAAACGCGCATTTTTCGCTAAAGTTACCTGTAGCCGTAGGTCAATCTAAATTTTAATATGATCCCCGTGTAAAATTGACACGAGCCGCCAATGCCAGCAAGAATACTTTATATGTAAATAGAAATGTAAATAGCCCTAAAATGTGGCAAAAGTTTTTCGGATATAAGAGTTAGACAGCCGAATTAATGAAGTTTTACCGACTTTTTGGGGTTTTTGATTTAATTAACAGATTATGTACACGAGGAAACTTGCTTCGAAACGAGATAGGAATAATTTTTGATCCCGATGCTCTTGTTTTACACGAAGACCGACTGAACAGGTCCTTATTGATTTAAATAAAATTTGGTTTGGAAATATAACATCAAAAATAATGAAGACAGGGGAAAGGAAAAAATTGTAAGGAGAAAAATAATATTTCATTAATTGGGGCATTTGGTCTAAGCGTTTTTATAAAAAAGAACTGGGCTGCCAGTAAATGTATCTGTTGTATGAATGTATAACGAAACGTCGATAAGGTAGAAATGAATCTAAAACTTATGGTAAATTAAACCATTATGCACAAATGTGAAAATTGTCATATAAGTAAAGTGGCCATAACTTTAATCGACATTCGATACACACTCCATAATACTACTAGAGAAGGAAAGGATTGAATGCATAATAGTAGATTCTGTAACGAGGTTGGAATGAAAATTTGATCCGAGTGGAAGATTCCGAACGCGAGCGTAGCGAGCGTGAGGAACCACGAATATCGAATTTTCATTCTAACCGAGTAGCCGACTATATTTTCTCCACGACCAAAAATACTATTCGAAATATTTGTAATTTCAGGTGGAGTATTATCCAGTTCCATATCTGATTCATCAGATTTTTCACTCATATTTTGACTTGTACTAAAATCTGCTGACATTGACAGTTTCGAAATTCATGGCAACCTATGTCGTTTAGATCAATTACAGAATATTCATTCCGTATCTTGTTATGGAATGAAAATACACGCAAATCGCATAAGAAGCAAGTGTTTCAGAATAAATATTCCAACTCAAGAGCGAGAATTTTTACATTCTATTATCAAAAATGATTTTGAAATTATTTCATTGAGTAATGGTCGTGGAGAAAAAACTGTTTTGTACTGCTTACAGTCATTTCAGGGTATGTACTTACCCATTTTCTCTAGTATTGTTCATTGTTACACACGCCACGACATGATTGTTTTCTCAAGCTATATTTTTTACTAAAAATATTTAATAATTAGATCGCGCAACAGGTTGAAATTCTCCATTTTATTATAACCACTTAAGAGCATGACGTCATTTGATATAGCTGTCGCCGGCGTATAGATATTGCATGTTGACAGATTTATGATAATTGGTTTTCCTACGACCACCTATGAAAATGAGAAAAAAAGGCACAGAAAACTTGGCTCGAAAGCGCCGAATATCACACGCGTGTTGAAAATAGTATATTACATAACAAGTGATGAAAGTGATAATTTTCAAACGAGGAGATATTTAGCACGAGGCGCCAGCCGAGTGCGGAAATTCTCCGAGTTTTAGAATAATCACTTTCACACGAGTAATGTACACTATTTTTCCTACGACCACAAAGAATTATTAAAAAAACCTTTGATTTGTGAAAAAAATATTTCAATTCTAGAGCTGAAAAAAATATTTCAACTCTAGAGTGGAAATACAAGGCACACTATTTAATTTAAACATATGATGACAATTTAATAGATCGAAAGGTCACAGGTTCAAATTCCATCAGGAGTACTTGGCTTTTTTTTATAAAAACATTAAATAAATTATAAAATTATTTTGAATTGAAATCTTCCTTCTTGAATGATTTTTTTTATTTAATCAAGGAAAGATGCATTAAAAATAAATTTAAAAAATTTACCCTGTTGTGTGATTATTCTAAAACTCGGAGAATTTCCGCACTCGGCTGACGCCTCGTGCTAAATATCTCCTTGTTTGAAAAGTATCACTTTCATCACTTTATTGTTATGTCATATACTATTTCCCATTAGCGTGTGGCGCATACGGGCTGATTTTAAGGGTCGTTACCTAACTTTTCAGACTCTCGATTTAAAAAAGAAAGTATGTTTTATATAAAAATTAAAACATAACTATTAATTCGCAGTTTCGGCACGAATAATGAAAATAATTACTTAAGTTTTTATACCTATTTTACGTGAACAAATTCTCTGTGGAGCTATTAAATTTATAATATTTGAGAGCCCATAAAAGTTAAGTACACATTAAAGAGATAGAAAATTACCATAGTTACTGTTAACACAGTTGATATTCCAACTGTATTCAAATATTGAGTTTCCACTTGGTTCGGAATTTCGTTTACCATTAATGCAAGATTTTGAATTTAAATAATATTTAACGAATGTAAATTTATTTTATAAAAAAATCTATAATATTTACCTTTACACGACACTTTCCTCTTCAATTTATTTTATTTTTATTGTTTCCCCTTTATTCGGTTTAAATCAGTGGCGGCTCGCGGTCTTAAAAAATGGTGAAGAGCTAGGTATAGTGCGGGTACTTAAACAAACATTGACTAAAAGCCCGTGTAACAAAACGTCTCTCTTATCCTCATCTGTCCAACGACTGAATAGAGTTTCCAACAAATTACAAACTATGTCATTAATTGGGTTCGTTTTTAAAACACACAACTAAGTAGGTACGTACACTATTGAATTAACTGAAAAATAAAAACAAAACTTTTTAATCACACAGTAAATCACGTAAAAACGATATCTATAACCGTAAGTTTCGCGAAGCCTCAAAATAAATACCTTAAGGTTAGGCGAACCAATGCTAAAACAATGGTGCATATGATGAATCTATTTTAAAATTGCCCTTCATCATAATACAAAAAGTTACTTGCTGTTTACGTCACTGGCGTCACGTAACCATAACGACGGTGAGTATCAAAACCATGTTCGGCGTTGGATCTTCACTTGCTTTGAGCTAACGGACACGGTCGGATGGGGCGCGCCAAAATGCACGATTGTTTATTATTATTGTCCATCGGAAACAAAAAATTTTGTGCTCTGAATTTTATCAGTTCGCAGGTTTTTGAATTTTCAATTTTTTGATTTTTAGTTAAGGCGGAACTTTGTGCAGCAAGAAATTTATTTGCAAGAGAGTCTCACCCGAAGTGGGCATACTAGCGAGCTTATGACGTGGTGAAAAATATTCCGTAAACATCGACACACACTGAAACCACGAGACGAGGCGGCAGGTTCTTTCTTATGCTAATGAGTTTCGGTTGATTTTATTTCGAAGATGAGAAATTTGTTTTGAGGAAAATAAGTATTTTACTTGTTATTGTATTAGTTAAAATAATGTATCTAATCGGTATACGGATATATCTTTTAAATTTTGTCTTATTTTATTATTAAAGCTCTAGAATATTTACAAAAAATAAAGTTAGGTAGAGCAGAAAGTTTGAAGTGTTAATTAATAATAGGTATAAAAGCACCTGCAAACAGGGTGTTCGTGTTCCACCGGGAACCGCTTCGAACTATATATGGAAAACTATACCTACATAGGAAAATTTTCAAAATTTGCCATCGTGGTAATGCTGATGAGGACGACCGGACTAAAAAAATTTCATAATGGTGGTACTTCCGGTTATACCGAAAGTTAGTGTCAGCTAGGGTAGTCAGGTTTTAAAAATTGAAAAGCGGGAGGTGGATAGTGCCTGGAGGACAAGTTTGATGATTTCTAAAAAAAAAGTCGATACCCCGTTGACCTTACGCTGTGGCGTGCCTTTTATATTTCTTCCTCCTCTCATCAAACGTGCTTTCTAAAAAAAAAAGGTTGCCCCTCTCTAAGGCAGCTGTACAGTTATTAGGCGTCCATCGTGTTATCGGAAAAGCAGGAGTTTTGTTTAAGTGCGTGGGCGTCGGGAGGTTTAGTAAACAGCGGGAGCCTCCCGACTAAATCGGGAGGGTTGGCAACCCTAGTATCAGCGTGTTTATTTTAAATAGAACATCCTATATATTATTACATTTTTGAATTCTACGTAAGATTCTAGGCAGATTTTGTACAGGGTGGGGACTTTAATTGGAATAAATTCGATATTATTAAAACTGCTGAAGTTACGCCTACAAAATTTGGTATGTGGGGTTTTGAAGCATGCGGAATTGAATTATAATGGCGGCGCAGTTGCTAGATTTCTCAGCTTTGCGCTACACGTAGTAATTTTAATATTTTAAATGGAATGCCCAATTTATTTTTATTGCAGTGCATTGGGCGTGTCCAATTTAATAAGATGCCAAATTTACAAAATTCTATCTTCACTAATTGCTGAGCTATGGCAACACTGTAGTTCCATTAAAAAGTATCATGAGAATTTCTATTTTTAAAGTTTAAATTAAATTGACCATTTTGAAAAGACAAGAACTTTTCTTGAAGCTTGTCAATAACTTAGTAACTATGGAGGTAGACAAGCGTCCCGGTACTTTTTAAGGGAACTACAGTGTTGCCATAGCTCAGAAACTAGTGAAGATAGACTTTTGTAAATTTGAGATCTTACTAAATTTGACACTAATTCACTGCAATAAAAATAAATAGTGCATTCCATTTAAAATAACAAAATTACTACGTGTAGCGCAAAGCTGAGAAATCTGGCAACTGCGCCGACATCATAATCCAATTCCGCATGCTCCAAAACCCCCACATACTAAATTTTGTAGGCGCAACTTCAGCCGGTTTAATAAAATCGAATTTATTCCAGTTAAAGTCCCCACCCTGTATACCTATACCTATAAATATCTAAGCGTTTTTGACATATTTGAATTTTTCTGTTAAGAATGACGTTTGCAAGCCTTAAAATAATTATCAATTTTTTCTATAAAGAAGCCTTATATTTATTTAATTTAGGCGGGATTCCTTGTTATAAAGGACCTGCTTTATTAGATTTTTTATAATATTTTGATAACTATTAATTCAGGGTGTTTAAACAATAAGATTGAAAAAACTGCAAAAAGTCTAAATTTTATAATTACTTTTAGTTAAGCATTAAAAAGGGTAAGTTTGTATATTCCAAAAATGTTTATTTTTGGAAATATTGCTAATTTAATATTTTTATATGGCAATTTTGCTGCAGATTTTTAGTTCAGTGACTCTTAGTTGTCTATGACGGCGTTGAAAAACAGCAAAATCTAATTTTACCATTTGAACATTATTAATAAGCACATTGTGATGGCTTCTGTTTTGAAGATATCGATTGGCAAATGTGTCCCATGTTCTTAATATAACTTTAACACATTCTCCATAAATAATAAATAAATTTAAATAATCTTCGTTTGTACAATTTAAGCGCGCAGACATGATAATTAATGATGTTTAAATGGTAAGTGACAGCTTCATAAATTTTTCTCGCATTTGATTGTTTTTCAACGCCGTTATAGCCAACTAAAAGTTACTAAACTTAAAATCTGCAGCAAAATCGCCATATAAAAATATTAAATTGGCAATGTTTCTAAAACTAAAATTTTTTTGGATATACAAACTTACCCTTATTTTTAATGCTAAATAGGGAATAATTATAAAATTTGTGTATTTCCATTTGAAAAACTAGTCTTTTTGCAGTTTTTCAATTTAATTTTTAATCGTATTGTTTAAACACCCTGTATATAGTTATTAAAATATTATAAAAAATCTATTAAAAATATCTAAAACGCTTAGACATAGGTATAGGACATGGTATACAAAATATGCCTAAATTCTTGCGTAGAATGCAAAAATGTAGTAATATATAGAGTATTCTATTTAAAATAAGCAAGTTGACACTTACTTCCGGTAAAACGGGAAGTGCCACCATTATAAAAATATTTTAGCCCGATCGCCCCCATCAGTCAGCATATACTGTCAAATTTTCAAAATTGGGAGGCACAGGCCTACCTTGAAACTAAAGGTTTTCAGCATTGGTTATCAAATAATTCGTAAGGTCAATAGTTTTTCAATCAAAATGTTCTTATATTACAAATTTTTCACCGTATTTATTTAAAAAACAAAAGATAAGTCCCGCTGGTTCCAGGATTTGTTGACTGTGGTTACTAACTCGCGCAGTATTTTGTCCGTCGCGTTCCGTGCCATTATAATAATTTTTTTTAAAAGTGGTATGTTTTTGACGATTAGTTGCGCTGCACCCTCAAAAGAGGAAAAAGTAAGTACCTAGACTTTTTTTTAGTAGCACAGAAACAACAGGAGGTAGTACCGTATCGTCGCGCCAATCCGATACAAAATCACGGTATTAATGTTTTTTATAAACATAAATTGATAGGGGGGTAGCCAAAAAAACGTGTAAGTTCTCAAAAGTGACTTCTATAAAATAAAATACTTCGCAGCCTTTTCTACACTTTCTCCACCGTCCAAAAGTGGCTACAAAAAAAACAAAACTTTGCGTTTTCAAGAACTTCTATCAAAAGCGATTCCTACAAAAAAAAATGTCGCAGTCGTTTCATAAACTCCCCCTAACAAAAGTTAGTAAAAAAGTATATCTACTTCCCCCCCGCTCCCCCTGTTAGTAAAAAGTATATCTACCCCCCCCCCCCCCCCCCCCCCGCTCCCCCTTGGTCAAGAGACGGGGGCAACAGCCCATCTATGGACGCCCATGCCTAACAAAAAATTGTATTTTATTACTCTGCGTGGCATACTGTCCAATTTTTATTTAATACCTACCTAGCTTCTTAGAAGCATTGTCACTATACAGTAGTCTCGCTGCACCAAATTGTAGCTGCGAGCCAATAACATGGACAGATAAATATCATGTGACCAACGCCAAATTCGTGCCTGACAACTACTTTTAAATCGTTAAACCATGAATAAAATAATAAACACATTTCACCTTTAAGATGAATTCATATTTTAACAGGTTTAGACAGAAGCTCACTATATAAACAATATATAGAGCCTGTATAATAAGCATACAATATAAAAACAATCGACTAGAAATAGATTCATTATGCAACAGTTGGTTTCCTTACTCACTAAGAACCTTCATAAATGGCTTTATTTTATTTCACCTATCACCCTTTACCAAGACAAATTAAACTTTAATTTTAGATCTAAGAGTTAATATACCACGGTTACCATACATCCTGGGATTTGTCATAAGTTCCCGGTGACCCAGTTTGGGCCTCTAATACCAATAATATATTTTGTTCACTATCAAGACAATGGCCCATTTCGATAAAAAACGAAACAAAAAAAAATCAATATAGCCCATTTTTGATTGCAATACATCAACAAATCCACTGCATTTCGTTCAATTCTTATCTTTACCTAACATGAATAAGAAATTTTGAAAGCGCAAACACCCGTTTTGACAAAATGGTGAAAGCGCCTTGAACATTTTGCCTTTCGGCGCATTATAAACCATCTCGGTCTAAGCCGAAACATTTATGGCAACCCAGAGTATATAGCACAACTACTATTTGCGTCTTTTTAAAATTGACGCTTAGATATTCTGTTATTGGCATTGACAATCCAAAAAGAAGAACATAAAATTTAGCCCAAAATTACCCCCAAAATTACTTCTTGTTCGACCACCTATGATTTTTTTCAGTGTATCATTATTCTCTCTGGATGTAAATTGTTTCACGTCAGCCGAGAACAAATTCAGCTGTATATAGGCAACTTCTATAACATGACAACAAAATTTACCTAAAACATGAGTTGCGCGCTGCAAGATAACGGACTTATTACGACATTGTTTTGTCTCAATTTTTGAAGTCTTAAAGATAAGACATGGAAGTTCTAAGGTACATGGCTATTTTTTTGAAAAAAAATTCTTAGCTACGATATTAACCTTGGAAAAGTGCCTAAAAATACGCACCTTTAGTGGGCATTTTCTTATACATATTCTTATTTTTTTCAAAAAAGGGCTTTGTACCTTAGAAATACAAACATTCCTTTATTAAATTTTAAATTGTCCCGACAAATATATCAAATAGCCTTTGCAGAATCCTGCAGTAGCGAAACGGTGTTTTTCATCCTCTAAATTTGCGCGTGGTAGAGCCTTAATATGAAAATCGAACTAAACATATTTCCGAAAGGTCCATCTTAATGATTCTTACTTTTTAAATTTAAAAAATATTTTAAAACATTTTCTATTTTAAACTTAATCACATTTTCTTTGTCCGACATTGCTTTGGCCGTACATAGGATTAATACAGATCTAAAAAATATTTCTATTTTTTCAGCTGCTCATGGACTTCTACTTAACGAGTCAAAAACAGTAATGCTGGTATTTGGCGGTCAAAGACACAAAATTATCTCTGATAACAATTTCTCGGTGTTTTTGAATAACCAAGTTTTAGTTCCTAGTGAATCTGGTAGGAATCTGGGCCTTGTGTTGGATGTTGATCTTCGTTTTTCCAATCACGTGAACAAAATAATTCAAAATTGTTATTGTAAATTAAAGTCTCTTTACATGCATAAGGATATGTTAAATACTGATCTGAAATTAAGACTCTGCGACTCTTTGATTTTGTCATCTATTGCCTATTCTAGCATAATATATTGGCCCGCCATTGTAAATAGGGATAAGGAAAGTCTTCAGAAACTGCAGAATGCATGTATCCGTTTTTGTTATAACTTGAGGAAATATGATCACATTTCTCCTAGCTTTGCTGACTCCGGATGGCTTAATCTACACGAACGTTTTCAGCTTCAATTCGCACGTTTTCTTTTCAGGTTGACAAAATCTCAACGTCCTCAATATTTGAGTTGCAAAATACATAAACGTCGAGTAACTCATGCGCGTGATACACGTCACTGTAACAACTATAGTATTCCTCGTCATACAACTGCTCTATTCCAGAGGTCATTTAGTTATAATGCTGTTAAGTTACTTAACTCAATTCCTCTGGAAATTAGGGTACTTCCTAGCCTTGGTACATTCGCTAGACGATACAGGGTACATATGGTTGAAGATAGGTAGTATGTTATGTTGTGCGCTGGCCATGCTTGCCCCCTTATTGAATGTTCTTCCTGTCAATTATAATTCCTTAAGTATCATGGTGGTAAATAGGAAAAATGTTTCTTTTTTATTATAAAATTTTTTTTTTTTGGTTATTATTATTGAATATTACTCATATATTACTAATATAATCTTTTTTTTCCCTTATTGTATTTTTATAAGTGTAAGTATCTCCTTATAGATTTGTCAAAGCTGGAGAATCAGTTTTGCTTTGGGTTATTTTTGTTATATTTATTGTTTGGTTTTGTATGTATTTTCTTTTTTTTTCTCCTGGTGGTTCTACATAATAGCGCAAGTTGCGAGTAGCGCCACCTAATTTGTATAATTATATATTTTGTGTTTTTTTTTTTTAATAAAGACATGTATTATTATTATTATTATTATTATTATTATTATTATTATTATTATTATGTAAAATTTAATTTTTATTTGAAAACTTTTTCTTCTTTTTCTGTTCCTTAGTTTAACATGCAATGTTAAGGGTTTCTCTTCTTGTAACACTTTAATTTCATTTCGCTGATGATGAAGGTTTTTACCTTCGAAACATGTACGATACGACACCAAGGTTTTCTAAATAAGAAATCCTTATAATAAACTAGTGGAGCAGACTGTGTGTATTATTCCCCTACTTATATAAATATAGCCCTGATGATGATGTGGACTATACCGAAACGTTGGCGTTGATTTAATTAATAAATATTGTCCAAAACAAAACAAAATCAGATCTTTAAATTTACCATTAAATCAGTGGACGAAACCTAAACAAATAATATTTTTTTTATTTAATCGTTTTCGTTTAGTTTCGTAAAAAATCCATTCTTTAAAACTATTTACCAACCCAAAAGTTCCTCAGAAGTAAACAATAAGCAACTTCAACCAATAAAGTAACTCTTTTCGGTTTGTAATTATCTTTAAAGCATCTTTATTCGCAATCAAAGTTAGAAAAGTTGTTTGAAACTTTAACTTTAATTTTGTTCATTATAATCCTTGTTTGTAGAAGAGTTTCCGGCTAAAATCCACTCGAATTACAGCTGCGTTCAGTTTAAAACACCTACAAAGTGTTCCTTTCATTCGGTATTTAAAAAAAAATTAATACAAACGTTCTTTTTGACGTTACAGGTATTTTTGTTCCAGCAGATTACCGTTCAGTACTTTTAAATTTTTATTTAGTTATTTCATTCCATTTGCGTTTTTATAACAACTAAAAACTCCAAATTTAATTTCAGAAAATCAAATCACAAAACAACACCGGAATATGACTGAAAGTTGTGTAATACATTCAAACCGTTTTTAATACTAAACTTTATCCATACATGAAGCTCAAACCACGGAGGTATTTTAAAATTTAAACTCTTTTGGAATGCCCTAGAGATCATATGATTTAAAATTATTATCAACGCAACTTTTTACTTTCCTCTACAGGGATAGTGCCAAATTGTCTTATATTGGTTAACAATAAAATATTGCGAGGCGAATTTTACAATTACAATTTTTATTGTTTTATCTATCAAATTTCAGAAATTAATTTGAAAAAGTAGTCCATACTTAAAGTGAAGTGGCAAGTTAAATTGAGAAGAATAATACTCTAAGTCAACCTTTACTAAGATATACTTGATAAGAAACCTTTATTTTACTTTAGATGTTTTGAACGTATAAACGTTCATCTTCAGTATAGCTGATGTTGAAATAGATATTAGGAAATTGTGAGTGACACCCTCATAGAGCTTTTGAGGAAGTTAATTGATTAAAGAAAAGTGATAAAGAACTTTCATAGACGTAGGGGAGAAAAACATTCTACCGAGTTATATAGATAAATATGGCAGAATGGTTGATAAAGGCTATTTTAAAGTGACGAAATGAAAAAAAGGTTAGGTAAGAATGATATTGAAACCAAGGGCGTAGATATTATTTTTTTAATATTACACAAGAATGAATATTCAAGATTACTTACGAAGTAAGGTGTATAAAGCAAAATTTAATTCCCAAAGTAGTTTTGCAAATTCTTTTTCCAAAAGTATTTTTATTGCAATTTGACAAAACAATAACTGATGCAACTAAACTACATTTTTTATTCATTATTATGGTCCTGGGGGGGGGGGGGTAATTACCCCTTTTACCCTCCCCATATCTTCGCCCTTGATTGAAACTAAAAACAACTTCAGTGATGAAGTATATTATTGAAGAAAATTTTTGTTAAATGGTGCCAAATGAAAAATTATATGTGCTTGTAGGATAGTTGTACACTGATTGTACAGATGTATAATTTGATCTATGATATTCCGAGATATCTTAGGGTATGTGTTGGGGATTGCCCAACAGGAATTTCTTCGATATTGAAGGACCAGCAACTACTTCGTTGCAAATAAATGATTATATCTCCATAGGTCTTGGGGTGGTGAAAAATACTTTATTTTTGGTAACAGGAACATATATTTACAAAGTTTTAACAATGCGACGGTAAATGGAAAAATGGTAACTGACAGATAGGCACACAGTATGTTAATAAACTAAAACTGACTATATACTTATTATTATTATTATTATTATATGATGTTAGGTAACAAAAGTATCTGCCGAAAATGACCGAAAGGAAAATTAGCGGCTTTAATTGTACAGTGAGTACACACGAAAAATCTAACCCGTAGTACAGGGTGACAAGTGACAACCGAAAAGCTGTGTGCTTTTCTTGAAAAGTTCTTAATATTTTAATTTTTAATTTTTATAACAGTATGTAGGTACCCTAAAAACTAATTGGAAAAAATGTAATTTTGAACAGTATGGTTCCCAAAAGTTAGAAGGATTGTACTCAGAGTATATAATATAGATTAGTGTTGAAGGTTAGGAAATTTTTTTTTTAGAACGTGAAGGGTTTATAGAAATTGCATTTTAAATTAACGAATGATATTTAAAGTAGTATGTAATGGAAAACGTTACTCGAGAATGAACTCAATTATGAGTAGGTACAGTGGCGTATTTAGGAAGGGGGGCTGCCGGGCTGCACTGGTTAGAGTCATACATACGTCTTATTTTAAAATTTTGGATTGACACCAATCTTCATAATTTTCACAAAAATAAAAAAGAGCCAGCTAGAAATATCAAAAAAAAAGTAAAAAAAAAAACATTTACACAAACAAACTTTAATAATTTAATTTTCGAAATTTGATATTAGTTGGGCGAATTTTAAGCGAACTTTAGGCGTAGTCCCGAAAATGTTTGGCCTGCGGCGCTTTTCCACATTTTTCACTGGGTACAATATCATGAAATACATGTAGTCCCGACTGTCCCTTTCTCTAGAAAAAAAATATCCTACATACGCCCATTGAGCCCCCCCCCCCCCCCCCCGAGCATATTTTCTGGCTACGCCACTGAGTAGGTATAGGCAAATTCCATTATTATAGTTTTCTTGAGCATTTCAGTTAAAAGGGCAGTCTACGCTTTGAAGATTTTTGCTTTTAATGGACAGACGTCCGTTCGTCGGTCTATCTGTATTTCGGTCACGCTTAAGCGAATATAATAATAATAATAATAATAATAATAATAATAATAATAATAATAATAATAATAATAATAATAATAATAATAAGAATTTTTAAACAAATTTAAAGTTTTAAAATAAAAAGCTGCAAAACTTTAACAAATACTTTAATGCGCGCAGCGTATAGAAACTCTCGTATATGGCCTGTTTAAAATATAATATCGTTCTTTACACAGTAAATGATTTTGACCTGTTAACTGCAATAAAACTAAAGGGTCGATCCCATTGTGGGAACAAGAGTTTGGCAATAAATAAGTAAAGTATAACTAAGTACTTAGCACCCATTTTATTGCAGTCATTAAGTCAGAACCAATTTTTAAATGTTAATTTATAACTATTAATATATGACGAGGCAACAGCCGAGTCACCGGCAATGTCCGAGACGGTGTTAAATCGCTAATAATCAAGTTGTATTCAAAGCTTTATCGTATCATTGACAACGGCGATGCGAAAATAAAAACAAGGTTTTATGTCATTTCATTTTGGCATTTCACATCATTAAAATCATGCAAGATTTTGATATTCCTGACGATATATTAGCTGCAGCCAACATTATAAAGTTGAACTTGCTTCCGGACAAATCTAAAATCCATTATAAAAAAGAATATCGGCAGTTTTGTGAGTGGCGAAACAAAGTACATGTTCAAGGTGCAGAAGAAACGGTATTGCTGGCGTATTTCGCAAAACTCTCTGAGGAATACTCTGCTTCATCCTTATGGCCGAAATATTCCATCTTACGCGCGACTTTAGAACTGAAGGAAAGAGTGGAAATCGACAAATACGGCGCCTTAATACGTTTCATCAAGAAGAAAAATTTTGAATATAGAGCAAAAAAATCAAAAGTATTTACAAGAGAACAAGTCAACGAATTTGTGTGTTCTGTCTCAGACGAGAAGTTTTTAATGATGAAAGTGGCTTTTTTAATTGGAATTGGAGGAGCCTGTCGAACTAATGAATTAGCGAAGATGACCACGGAAGATCTTGACGTTTTAGAGGACAAATAAAAAATAGTTCTAATATTATTTGGTATCTTCTAACGTATTATGCTTTCGTAACTAACGTATTAAATTATGGTAACTAATGTATTATGAGTAACTAAGGTGTTATGTAGGTTTTAGTACGTTTATGATGTTAATAATTATTAATAAAGATATCATATAAAATGACTTAATCTTCAATGATACGATAAAATATTTAATCTCTAAACAGCACTTTTAGTTAAAAATTATTTACTTATATACGCTATATCTGACAACAGCAATTATGTCCTAATAGTGTAAACCGACCAAATTTTTTGAAAAGGAACTTTTAACGACAAAGATAAATCATGATATTTAAAAGTTTTTCACCCTTAAAAGTATGTCTCGTATTTCGCCAACATATACATCGAAAATAGTAAAACAAACTTTCCGAAGCGATCAAGGTAACGATGTAGTTACCGACAACTTTCAAGACGTTTAAAGTAAACTTAAAGGTAGTGAAATGGCATGTTAAGTTAAATAAAAGTAAGTTGAGTATTTCGAAAGCCATGCGGGTATTCAAATAGAAATACATATTATATATTACTGGTTGCACAACATTTTTTATTAATAAACTAACCAGCAAGTTTGGCTGTGATATACATGATATTGCAGACAGGTATCGTTAATTGTGAGTACATAATGCCTGTCAATGCCATTTATGTAACTGTCAAACTTGCTGGTTAGTTAATTATTGTTAAAAATCGTTGTGCAACCCAACATTAGTCACTGAAAGTTTTTGACAAAAAAAAATTTTATGACCACATTTTAACCTTTATTTCCCCTTCTCTATGTTCCTTTAAAGTTCTTATATTGATTCCATATCGGTAACCAACTCTACTATAGGCTATTTCAGGAAGGTGTAGAGTAATAAAAGCTCATTAGGTATGCAAAGGGACTACAGAGTGACCCAACGAATATTTAAACCACTTTCATAATTTGGCATTGATTTCATTGCAAAACCTTTATTTTCATCAAGTTTATGGGTTTTGCCTGTTGTTATATAGGATTTAGTTTTGCAATGATAAGGCGGTGTGCGCAGCATAGTTACACTATGTTTTTCAGCTATATCTTCCACGGTAATTTCATAAATAGTATATTACATAACAAGTGATATTTTTCAAACGAGGAAATATTTAGTCCGAGGCGTTAGCCGAGTGCGGAAATTCTCCGAGTTTTAGAATAATCACTTTCACGCGAGTAATATACACTATTTTTCCCACGACCACAAAGAATTATTAAAATACCCTCTGATTTGTGAAAAAAATATTTTAACACAAGTGTTGAAAAAAAATATATTAACATTAGTGTTGAAATTAGGATACTTAGGATTATGTTCCACTTAATATCTGATTTCATATAGTTTGTTAATAGGCATTTCCTTTATTTGTAGTATAACTTTTTTATTTTTTCAAACTTTATATATCATAGGAAAACTAATCCTGGATTGACTTCTAGATTAATCAATATGAAAATTTTTAAATTTAATCAAGGAAAGATGCATTAAACATAAATTTAAAAAAATCCACCGAACAAGGAAGATTTCAATTCAAAATAATTCTATAAATTATTTAATGTTTTTATAAAAAACGTCAAATATTCCTGATGGGATTTGAACCTGTAACCTTGAGATCTGTAGACTAGAGCTCTATTCTCTACGCTATCGCTATCTATAAATATTTGTTGTTTAATACATGATATTTTCTTTAGCGCGGTTTGTTTTTCTCGTAATAGATTTTCCAGTATATTATTAACATTTTTTATAATTTCAGATGGCGTATTTTCACACTCTAATTCTGAATCACTCGACAAATACATGATAAATAAGTTAAACACTTTACAATTACTGCTTTCTAATATTTGTTCTTTTTAATAAATAGGAGTTGTCTGTTAAATTGGCACCAGATGTTTCAAATAAATAGTGTGCCTTGTATTTCAACTCTAGAGTTAAAATATTTTTCAACACGCGCTAATATACGGCGCTTTCAAGCCAAGTTAACCGTGCTTTTTTTCTTATTTTCATGGGTGGTCGTAGGAAAATTGCTTTTTACAATGACAGGCAATGCGAGGTTAGAACTGTCACTCGCATTAAACGGTTACTAAGCAACATCTTCATATGTGACGACATGCGCAGAGATGTTTAAATTTCGGTGCTTATCGGCCTACCGTTGTAGGTGTATCGTGATTTTTGTAATTCTCTGGTAGCTTCACATATGCATCCAAAATTTTGTCTTTCTAGCCATTATAATTGACGAAATATTCTTTCTAAGATAACAATAGCCAGTTTTTGCCAACCAACAAAATCCCGCTCAACGATATTTCAAAGACCAATTTCTCTGAAACTACAAGAACAATTCGGTTTAACCTGTTTTAAATTAAGCGGCAAGTACTTATCAGTCTTTCTAACGAAGCAAAATTCAGGTTTCAGGAGTCAGTGGTTGCCGAGATTTTAGCTTCTGAAAAATCGAATAGCGGGATTTTGTTGGTTGGCAAAAACTGGCCAATATGCTTCTTTCTTATCGGCTATCTAAACTGCTGGACAATTGCTTTCGAGCAAGAAAAATTTCGCCTAAATTTAACAGTTAATATTTTCTGAATCAAATATGATATCGACCTAAGGTTTTGAATGGTTGATAGGAAACAATTGTCAATGTTGGATTCTCTTTAACTATCAAAAATTTTTGTATACAAGGTGTTAAAGAAGACGATGATTTTTGCTCCAATTTTAATGACGTGTAACTTTCACAATAATATTTTTAAATTTTATCACTCTACGTCAATTGAATCACTGGTTCATAACAAAGAAAGTAATTTGTCAAATTTTTGATATCTGCTATATTTTAAGAAATACCAATTTTTTTGAAAAACCTTACTTTATTTCAACTTATTGGTAGCTAGTTCTCACTGTGCGTTGTATCGTGCACTTTGCGAGTGATTCTTATACCTTATGAAAAGCTTGATTATGGTCAGTAACAATAGTTGTACCTAAATGTTATGATCTACAGTGGCGTACTTATAAACACTAATATGACTAGGGTTTATGAGGATCTCACAATTTTTCACGATTTTTTTATATTGGAAAGTACTCGCCCCTAGATTAGGTCAATTTTTTCTTATTTTTTAGTTTTTCACATCCCGCTACAGGTATATTATACAGTGTGTTTACAAAATTTTAACAAAGAAAATTTTTTTAATTTAATTTTTGGAAAAAATGTATTTGTTAATTTCTAACTTTCTAACACTATACTCATAAACCATAGACATATCGGTGTTTATAAGTACGCTACTATACATCATAACATTTAGGCACAACTATTGTTACTGAACATAATCAAGCTTTTCATAAGGTATAAGAATCACTCATAAAGTTTGCACGATACAACGCACAGTGAGATCTAGCTACCAATAAATTGAAATAAAACAAGGTTTGCCAAAAAAATCGGTATTTCTTAAAATAAAGCAGATATCAAAAATTTGACAAATCACTTTCTTTGCTATAAACCAGTGATTCAATTGACGTAGAGTGATAAAATTTAAAAATATTATTGTGAAAGTTACACGTCATTAAAATTGGAGCAAAAATCATCGTCTTCTTTAACACCCTGTATATAAAATTTTCTGACAGTTAGAGAAAATCCAATATTGACAATTGTTTCTCAAGGGATGAATCTATCAACCATTCAAAACCTTAGGTCGATATCATATCTTGTTTAGAAAATATTAACTGTTAAACTTAGGCGAAATTTTTGTTGCTCGAAAACAATTGTCCAGCAGTTTATATTTATCGAAATCCTGAAACAATGGCACAACAATGATTACTTTAATAAATATTTTGGGAATAACCCATTTTTCCTAATGTCTTATGATTTTAACGGCCCCATAACCATAAAACACACAGGAGACAATCGCCGCTATGCGGCATTCCTACGGCATCAACAGACTGCGCTGCCGAATTCAATGTCATTTTTCTGGCGCGCGGCGCCCCACTTGCGGCGCCGAATGTAGGCCACCGGGCTATTTTTAGCATCACGGGGGCATCGATCGGGGGCTCCGGCGCCCACTGCGGCTATTTCAGGAATGGCTTATTGCAAATAACATTGCTCACAGGGGTTATCTAGCTGATCTGTATGTTGGGGGGCCACCGATATATCATTTCCTTGATGTATGTGGCAAAAGAAGTTCAAAACAGGAAAAAAGGTCCAAGTTGTGTAGACATAGACATATTTTTTGACCACATTTTTGTAAATTACAAATTGTAGCAAGTCACATAAAATATAAAACACCGTTGAAGGATGCTTCTAACTACATAAAAGTGTATATTTAAACACATATTTTTGTATAAGAAAAAATAAACAAACTTTGTAATTACACATTATTAACAAACACAAGTTAAAAATCAAAAGTTGAAGTTCTTGAATTAATAACTTCAAGGTATTCTTTTACTGAGTAGAAAGCATGTGATTCAAGAAATTTCTTAACCACAATTTTAAATTTTTTTTCACTGTAGTTTTTAACCGTTGCAGGAAGTACATTGTAAAGCTCTATTTTGAGCGAGTTATTTACAGATTTACTAAGTCTATACCTGTTTGGTCTAATGAAATGAGCCGTCCTGGTACCCTAGTGGTGAATATCTGAATTAAGCTGAAAATTATTATTATGAATTTTAATTAATCGGTACAAAATAAATAATGATGGAAGCGTCAAAATTCTCAAATTAATAAAATGTGGCCTGCAGTGGTCCAGCACACCAACACCTGCAATAACTCTCACACATTTTTTCTGTAATCTAAAAATACGTAAGGAATTGGATGCGTTTCCCCACAAAATGACTACATAAAAAGGGTGGGCGTGAAAAAGTGAATAATATATATTTATCATTGACTGAAGTGCCCTTAATTTTCTTATTACAAAAATTGCAGATGACAATTTGCTCCACAGAGACTCGATATGGGGAGTCCAACTAAGAGTGTCGTCGACTATTAAACCCAGCACCCTCACACTCTGGCCCCATCACAACGTCACGGTTTGTTAAAACTATCATTTCTTGAGTTTTGTTTCTATTAAATTTTAGACAGTTTTGTGTAAACCACACATCGGCCCTCTCAGCCATAAGAGAACTAATTAATTTTAAGTCTTGGATATTTTTGTGACGACACAACAGAGTTGTATCATCTGCAAAACAAAAGCATCCATAGAGAGAGAGAGAAAGGAAAACAGGTCATTTATATATATATCACAAAAAGAAGAGGCCCAAGAACAGATCCCTGGGGTACTCCATTTCCGATCAATCCGAAATCTGACACATCATCATTGAGGGATGATAGAATAGTTTTGGACTTGCATTGTCTTTAATTTGTTTTACATCACAACGTTTCAACTGGTAAGTATCTCCAGTCGTCTTCATATTATTATTATTATATTAATATTAAACATACCTACTGACCCCGTTATTTATTATCAAAACATGAACTACCAACCACCTTAGTATAATACCAAGCTTGCATTTTATTACAAATCAATAAACTAACCCAATTAAGTAATATTAATAGCAGGCCGGTACTATGGAAAGGATACCATTCAGGTCACCACCATTGGGTCGATACCATTCGGTCTAGACCAGTCGGTCGATACTAATCAGTAGCGGTACTAAGTACGGGTCCAATCAACAGCCCTTTGCCCCTAGAGAGCCTGCCCTTAGCTAAAGATGATAGTGGAAGTTTTTATAATTTGTTATAACAAGAAGCCTTTTTTACAATTGTGTGAAAATAAAGTGTAGCCCTCCTGGTTTTTATGGATATATATAATAGATAGTTCAGGCACTGCCTATTAGGGAAGATTTGCAGGAAAAGCTTATTGATTCCATTCCGTTAGCTCCAAGATCATTTGCATTTTTACCTATTTTTGAGGACGACCGCGATCATGTCTCCTAAAAACTCAGCTTCATCTGATATATATGATATAAATAGCATTATTCTAAAGCATATTAGTGAGGAACTTATCAAGCCCCTAACATTTCTATATAATGCTTGTGTAGAACAGGGTGTATTTTCAGATTCGCTGAAATTGGCCAGGGTAGTACCTATTTTTAAGAAGGGAAGTATAGACTCGGCATTTGATTATAGACCGATTCCAATCATACCAATTTTTTTGAAAGTCTTTGAGGTTATAATAAAGAATAATATAAGTAGTTATTTTGAAGCCAATGGTCTTCTTAGTGCTTCCCAGTACGGCTTCAGGAAGGGTCGATCCACTGTCCAAGCGGTTGTTCAGATTGTGCATGACATTGTCGAGGGTCTCGAAAGGGGAGAACATGTGAATTTGATGCTGTGCGACCTGAGCAAAGCCTTTGATTGTATTTCGCATAGGCTATTGATTAGGAAATTGTATCGATATGGAGTTAGAGGTAACCCTTTAAGCATGCTAAAATCATATTTTTCCCATAGAAAACAGTGTATTTCCCTCAATGATGTCTGTTTGAAGGTTGGAGACAATGATGTTTCTTGAATGATAGAATAGTTTTGGACTTGCATTGTCTTTAATTTGTTTTACATCACAACGTTTCAACTGGTAAGTATCTCCAGTCGTCTTCAGGTGAATACTAAATAAGTAAAGTAACTACAGCTCTATTTATACTAGCTAGATGTACTGGAGCATGACTGAGATGGGTGCAGTCATGCGTTTAATTCTTGTGCGGTATTTTAAGTTTACATCTACTTAACAAATGTTTCCAGATATTTCTTATATCTAGTGAGGGCTTACTAAAACAATCTGGGTTCTGGTATATGATAGCAGCTTCCTTGAACTTCCTCTTCCTCCAATGTGGTTCTTTGTGCAGGATTCGAGCTTCTGTCCACTTAATGTGATGACCGTGTGTCCAGGCATGGTCAGCTGCCCCTGATTTTTCGGTTTCTCCTTTAAGCGTGTTGTTTCTGTGTTCCTTGACCCCCCAGATTCCCTGCGAATGTGGCAGATCCTACATTGGTGAGACTCTAAGGCCACTTGAAACTAGGGTCAAGGAACACAGAAACAACACGCTTAAAGGAGAAACCGAAAAATCAGGGGCAGCTGACCATGCCTGGACACACGGTCATCACATTAAGTGGACAGAAGCTCGAATCCTGCACAAAGAACCACATTGGAGGAAGAGGAAGTTCAAGGAAGCTGCTATCATATACCAGAACCCAGATTGTTTTAGTAAGCCCTCACTAGATATAAGAAATATCTGGAAACCTTTGTTAAGTAGATGTAAACTTAAAATACCGCACAAGAATTAAACGCATGACTGCACCCATCTCAGTCATGCTCCAGTACATCTAGCTAGTATAAATAGAGCTGTAGTTACTTTACTTATTTAGTATTCACCTGAAGACGACTGGAGATACTTACCAGTTGAAACGTTGTGATGTAAAACAAATTAAAGACAATGCAAGTCCAAAACTATTCTATCCTATCATTCAAGAAACATCATTGTCTCCAACCTTCAAACAGACATCATTGAGGGAAATACACTGTTTTCTATGGGAAAAATATGATTTTAGCATGCTTAAAGGGTTACCTCTAACTCCATATCGATACAATTTCCTAATCAATAGCCTATGCGAAATACAATCAAAGGCTTTGCTCAGGTCGCACAGCATCAAATTCACATGTTCTCCCCTTTCGAGACCCTCGACAATGTCATGCACAATCTGAACAACCGCTTGGACAGTGGATCGACCCTTCCTGAAGCCGTACTGGGAAGCACTAAGAAGACCATTGGCTTCAAAATAACTACTTATATTATTCTTTATTATAACCTCAAAGACTTTCAAAAAAATTGGTATGATTGGAATCGGTCTATAATCAAATGCCGAGTCTATACTTCCCTTCTTAAAAATAGGTACTACCCTGGCCAATTTCAGCGAATCTGAAAATACACCCTGTTCTACACAAGCATTATATAGAAATGTTAGGGGCTTGATAAGTTCCTCACTAATATGCTTTAGAATAATGCTATTTATATCATATATATCAGATGAAGCTGAGTTTTTAAGAGACATGATCGCGGTCGTCCGCAAAAATAGGTAAAAATGCAAATGATCTTGGAGCTAACGGAATGGAATCAATAAGCTTTTCCTGCAAATCTTCCCTAATAGGCAGTGCCTGAACTATCTATTATATATATCCATAAAAACCAGGAGGGCTACACTTTATTTTCACACAATTGTAAAAAAGGCTTCTTGTTATAACAAATTATAAAAACTTCCACTATCATCTTTAGCTAAGGGCAGGCTCTCTAGGGGCAAAGGGCTGTTGATTGGACCCGTACTTAGTACCGCTACTGATTAGTATCGACCGACTGGTCTAGACCGAATGGTATCGACCCAATGGTGGTGACCTGAATGGTATCCTTTCCATAGTACCGGCCTGCTATTAATATTACTTAATTGGGTTAGTTTATTGATTTGTAATAAAATGCAAGCTTGGTATTATACTAAGGTGGTTGGTAGTTCATGTTTTGATAATAAATAACGGGGTCAGTAGGTATGTTTAATATTAATATAATAATAATAATAATAATAATAATAATAAAGGTCTTTTATTATAAAAAAATAAACAATATAACAAAGAATAGGCGATGCAAACAAAAGCATGGCGCAGTCTAGCCTAGACGGCTACTCAACTGAACCCTGCACTGCTTGCTTAAGTATAAAGAATATACATAACTAGTGATAGATGTAGAAATAGTACTTAAAGATTACCATGTAGAGAAAATAAATGAACAATCTTATAAAATAAGTCAGCACGAAGAAGAGAAAAAATTAATACCTTACACTCAAATACGATGGAGAAGACGATAAATGTTATCAATGCATGACTCGCAGAATATTGTTAAGATACTTATATATTTTGAAAGAAAAAAAGTTAAGCTACCGAGTTTGCTCATTTTGAAGATGTTTTTTATATTTTAATTTAAATGTATTATTATCAAATGAGATCAATTCATTAGGCAAGGAGTTATACAATTTTATAGCGTTATATGTAAATGATCTCTGAAACATGGCACTCTGATGGTGAGGCACCGTCATTCTATTAGGAAACCTTATCTGGCGCGAATGTATATTTTCACGAAATACAAATTTACTCTTGAGGGAACGAGGCAGAGCTGGATTTTTAAGAATTTTGATCAAGAAGTTTCCTAAATGTAAAGTTCTACGGTTGCTCATAACTAGCCAGTTGAGATTTTTGAAAGTGTGAGAAATGTGATCATACTTTCGCAGTCCAAAAATAAGGCGTGAGCATGTATTCTGCACTTTTTGTATCCTATTCCTATCAGCTAAATCAAGGCACGGCCCATAAATGAAATCGCAGTAGTTAAAACTTGACAAAACAAGACTCTCACAGAGCATTTTGCGCAATTTCAAATTAAGGATATGACGGTTGTTGTATAATACTCTTAATGACATATATGACCGTTGAATTAGTTTTTTGACATACTCTCTAAACCTTAATTCAGTATCCAAAATTATACCCAGATTTTTGGCTGTTTTAACCACGGGAAGCATAACACCATCAACACGTATATTGATATTATGATTCAAAAAATCAACGTTATTCTTATTTCCAAAGAGCATCAAGGATGACTTTAATGGATTTAATTTTAAATTGTGGTCTAAAGAAAGTTGATTTAACATATTTAACTCATCGTTAAGCAAATTTGAGGCGTTTATATAATCTTGACAGTCAAAATTAACTCTTTAAATAATAAAAAATGGAGTTTTGGAAAAAATAGGATATTGGTATATATGTCTATGTATGACATTATACATTATACAGAAATTAAATTATAAAACATAATATTTTTCGTCATCTGAGGAATTGTCATCTCCTCTTGACGTTATAATTAACGGGTCGACGGTCCGATCGATCAGATGGTCAAGATCCCACATTTTGTCCTCTTTCTTTAATGACATGATGTACTGCTTTTCGCCAGTTCTCTGGTGTCACTTTCCTAATGGCTTGATCAAACAGGAGCTTAATGTCTTTCATTTCACTTGCGCCCGTATAAGTTCTATAGGATTTAGTTCGCAATGATATGGCGGTGTGCGCAGCACAGTTATACTATGTTTTTCAGCTATATCTTCCACGGCATATTTCATAAAACGATGTTTGTGTAAATTTGTTATAGCTAATAGTTCCTTCTTTATCAAATTATCTTTTTTTTTCGTTGGTTAGTTCTCATAAATAATTCAATGCTCAAAATTTACCTGCGCCTATGGCCGACACCGAAATTGAGACGAACTGGACGGAGTTTCCCATTTAATTTCTCAAGCCTTTTCTGAAATAGACTATACAAGATTGAATTGATAAAATGTACTATATACCTACAAAATGCACATTTTTTACTAACCTAGATTGGTTCTTTGCATGCATATATTTTTCCAACACGATATTCTCTAATATATTTTTAACGGGGATCCAACCCTATAATCGATCTTAAAACTTTTGGTATACGCAACAGATATAGAAAATTAAGTGGCAAGCAAAAAACGCCAGCAGAAAAAAACCCGAATAAACCCTTTTTTCTTCTTTGCATTTTAGCAGAACAATTTGATCAAACTAGATATGGCCGAGAAAAATAAATTGTTCATTTTTATTATAAATATATCGCTTTTTTTCTGTTATCCCGCAAAATGCCGAATGTAAGAAAGAGAGATATATTTAAAAAGATTTTGTGTACATACTTATAAGAAATAACCTAAATTAATAAATATGCTACAGTGTAATTTGGTCCATGGATTTGCCAACGGCTTTATGACCAACTAAAAAGACAAGCTATGAAGCCTGAATTTTTAAAATTTATAGTACAAAGTTCGAAAGTTAAGTCGTAGATAAAGTATACTGTACAACTTGAGTGGTTTGTCCATATTGCTACTTTCTCGTGTGATGTGGACATCATATTCCCTCTTGTTGTACAAGCAACGATTATCACTGTATAAATATTCGTACAAAAACTTTTTAAATTTATTGTAAACTCTAGTAATTTAATTTAAATCAATTGCATTATTGTCCGCAATACGATATAATAATTTACAAATACTATGTTCCAATTAGATACTGACCTCATATTTTGCTACCCTCATTCGCATCAGCCATGATTAAATTTTAAATTATTAATTATATTTATATTCACTATTATTGTTATTTAATAATATATTATACATTTTAAGGTCGATTGAATATATAATTTCTGGTTTGCATGAATAAAGCGATGACAACGATAAATGCTGATTTATATAAATTTGGTAATTTTGGAAACTAACCACGAAAAAAATTGTCTCATTTGACGAATTAAACTTGTTAAAATAGCAAAAAATATAAAAACACTAAAGTTGGTTTAAAATAGACAGGATGGCTTTTATATTATAAACCTCTTTAGCTCTACAAGAATCTAATTGTAATGTTATACACTGAGAAAATCTCCAACAAAAACTTTTACCGAAAATCGATCGGAATTATTGACATTTTTGAAACATTTCTGAAAGAAAAAGTCAATATTTCCTTACACTTAGTCGTTGCTAGGGAACGATAAATAACTGTTAGGAAACATTTATTATTGTACTGTAAGGAAATATTATTTCTGTACGGCTACTTGTAAACTAATAGTATATTAAAACATAAGTTTTATAAGACAAATTTTAGAGCACGCGTTGGTTTAGGACACGAGCCGCGTAGCGGGGAGTGTCCTAATTAGACGAGTGCTCTAAAATTTGTCTTATGGAACGAATATTTTATAATACTTTTTCTATTTGGGTCATTTTTAAGGAAATTCAAATAAAAATGTAGTTGATAGTTTCCAGTCAAAATTTTTTATTTTTTTTGAGGTTGGCAACACTAACAGAAACAGAAAGTTGGTGTGGTCACAGAAGAGAAAAGGGATTAGTATGGTGCACAAAACACGGACTTTTAGTATGGTGTGCCATGAATTTCAAAACGGTATTGTGTTGTTACCAACAGGAAGAAAATAAAAAATGCGTGTTTAAAATGAATAAAATAATTGCTTATGCAACCCAATGGAAACCCATAATGAAGACTTTATGGTTCCCAAATAGAAAAAATGTGTTAAGCTTGACAATTCAATATTACTGTGTTTCCATAGTTACAACACAAATATTGAATGGCATCATTTATTTGTGAACAAAGTTAATAATATTTATTTCAAAATTTTAACAAGTTGATTGTAATAAGTTATGTATTTTTAATTATTTTCGATTTACGGAAAAAAAGTATGTATACCTCCGTATTGTCAGTCTCGGCTTGCGCCTCGACATACAATCTTTACGGTCGTCCGGGAATGTTCAGCTTTTCCTACTAGGTATACAATATACTATTTACCGATGTATTTTGGGCCATCCCAAGTAAAATATTTGCTACAGTTTCAAATTGACTTTTTTTATAGCAGTAAAATAAGGTTTACTGATGGCTCTTTATTAATCTTGCTGCCGAAAATTAATATTTTCTTAAATATTTCACATTAGCAAAATATAATTGTAACAGCAAAAAATTGTTTTAAAAGTATTTTAACTTGTCCTGCAGCAGAGTAATGTAAATAAAATTTCTTAGAACCAGTATTCGGGTGTTTCCGTATTGCCATTCGGTGTCGCTAAGAGTCAATGTTGTCGTTCCGTTGTAATAGTCGAAGGGAGGGTACGCCGCAGTAGAAAAGTAGTAGAAATTAAGATAAACCATGCGTCGTATAGTCCAGATTTAGATCCATTTTACTGTAATGAGGAATAGCATTAGGAAAATTCATTTACAATATCTTTTGAACCCGTAATTATCAAATTATGACGGTTTATCAATAACATTGAGTCGCGTTAACCGGGTTTAAGTGATCAATTCCATTGCTGTGTATTAAAACATGTTAATCCAATAAAATCCTGTACGTATTTACACATTTTTAATTAAAAATTATGGATCCCGTGCACTTATTACAAATAGAAATTTAATATAAATTGTGATTGCTGGAATATTTTTTTGACTGTAATCGTTGAATTTTAAACGGTAAGAAAATGGAACCGTGTAAAAAACTGACCACCTTTTTTTTGGAAACGTATGCCGCGTTTGCTTGGAATTCGATCTATCCCAGACATGCCGCGTTAAAGATTGGCTTGCAATGAAATAGAATGCCCGTTAAAGTCATGTCGAGGTTGGAATTCCACTCTTTGTAAATAGTTCTTAGAGGCAAAACAATGCAAAGTTATAATGTTTTTTAGAGGCAAGTGGGAAGATTTTACCAGTCTCCCTCAGCAAAAAAAAAAGAACCAATTTAAGTAGCTTTTCAAATCAGTGATGATATACAGGGTGTTACATTTAAAAAAATATACTTATGGTCACCTATTTAAGTAACCAATTAACAACATTTTTAAACCACTCTGTACATCGCAAGTAAGATTTGGGGGCTGGGTTTAAAGCCCTCTGGCTTTATTTAACTAACCACAAAATATCAGGGTCCTAATATTTTAGAGTTAGAAAATATCAACATTTTATTAAGTTGACGTCAAAAAGATTTCAATTTAATTATTATTTTAGAAAACATTTAACAATTCAAAGTTGCTACTAATTTTCAGTAGAAGTGGCAACACTATATTTTTAAAAATATTGTAGACAAATAGAGCATATCCGTTTATGTAAATGACCAAATTTTCAGAACGATTTATTAGCTGGTTCGTAATATACGTTTAACGTACCATCCACCGTGAATCACCCCGTTTGAAGCAAAATTTTGCCTTAATAAGTATTATTTTCAAGAAAAAAAAAATTCTTCAGATAAGTGGACGGACTACCGATGGGCTCATCTCTCTCGCCAATAATCGCCAACATTTACATGGAATGGTTTGAATCCGAAGCCATAGAACAAGTAAAGAAGAAAACAGAAATGAGGATAAGGTATGTGGATGGATCATTATTTGAAATGGAAGCGATGACGAACCCAGAGAATTCCTACATTACATTAATAGTTTCACACCTACAATTAAATTCACAATGTCTTTCTCCATTGTCCAGAAAACTACAATTACCTTTCCTAGATTTCAACGTAAAGGGAAATCCCAATACCATCCAAATTTTAGTGTGAATTTTAAAGGATTATCTAAGAGAATTATAAGGCTAACGATACAACATCAATACGGTTTTCAGCTCGAGAGACACCTAATGAAGGCGAAACCCTCAAGCCGGAAAGACAGGAAAACTATGTCTACTGGATTCCCTGAAAGTGTGGCCAATCTTACATTGGTGAAACACTATGACCACTCGAAACAAGGATCAAGGACACAGAAATAATATGTTAAAGGGAGAAACCGAAAAATCAGATTCGGCTGACCATGCCTGGAAACACGGCCATCATATAAGCTGGACAGAAGCTGAAATTCTGCATAAAGAACTACTCTGGAGAAAGAGAAAATTCAAGGATGCTGCTACACCATACATCATAACCGAGATTGTTTTAGGACATCTTTACTAAAAAGATGTAATCTTAGGATAATACCGAGCACGAACTTAAAGCATGACTGCCCTCGTCTCAGTTATGCTCCAGTGCATCTAGCTTGAATAGATGGAGCTATAGTTACTGTACTTATTTAGTGCTCTCCTGAAAACGACTGCAGATACTTATCAGTTAAGCCGTTGTAATTTAAAACAAATAAAGACAATGCAAGTTCAATACTCTTCTATCAATCTAACTTTTTCCATATAATAAAACTGAAGTTTTTGTGATATAAACCCCTATAAAATCGATCGTATAAATACGGGAGTGGAAAATACCCGACAGCAACGATGATCCCGCAAACCTTTATTTTTCCAAATTAAATGTTAAATTATAACTCCCATTAGTCCCAAAGTTCTTTGTCTTCAAATACCGGTTAATAAAAGAAATATTAAAACGAAAGCAGAATGCAAAACCGTTTTTTTATTTGTATTATGAATAATTCAAACTTTATCATCCTTACTTCACTGTTTCATTCTGTATTTACTCATCATTCCGGGAGGAGGACGTTTCAGAATTTTTAAATTATATTTTAAAATTATAAAGGAACTTTATTTAATTTTTTTGTCGCTCAGCGAAAATTGAAAAGTAAATTGCAAAGGAGACATGAATACCTTTTTATTTACTGAAAAATATGGACTTCAGATATTATTAAACTCACAAAAAGATATTTCTATCGTAAATTTTTGCCTTTATTGCAAATATTTATCATAAAAGACCTTTTTAAGGTTTGTAAGTAAAATACCTAATATATAAGCTATTTTTAAAACGCCAAAGACGAGGTCTTTACATACTTATGAGAAATAATACTCATTTTTTTCGTTTAGTATCAACTAGAGTTGGTTTCTTTTTAGCCCATCCAGTGGCGTTACCCAAAAATCTGCCACATCGTATTGACAAAATAATGTATTAATTAAACACTATTTACATAATCTTTATTGTATTTTTACCTACCTGCGCGCAAGTAAGGGAAGACATATGTTTTTTGCGCATTTAAAAAAACTCAAAATTAAGGTACTTACAATCATTTATTATAGGTACTATGGATCAAATACGGTTCCGACTAACTGCCCGTTGAATAACATTAAGAAAACTTCTGGGTGTAGAATGAGCCCG
This sequence comes from Polydrusus cervinus, assembly GCA_935413205.1. Taxonomy (NCBI): domain Eukaryota; kingdom Metazoa; phylum Arthropoda; class Insecta; order Coleoptera; family Curculionidae; genus Polydrusus; species Polydrusus cervinus. The sequence goes on from OW284511.1 coordinate 101,464,751, forward strand.
CACGGGAAAGCTTTCTGCGTATAATCTCGAAGCAGCAGTCGCACCTTGACGACACTCACCGTAAATTAGCACCATATAGTTCATTGTTTTCAAATTTTACTATTTTCACGTGTCACCAATTTAAAATTAACTTGCTTCAGAAAAGCACCATATCTACTAGTTCAACTTGCTTCAGAAAAACACACCGCAGCGTATTGCCAAATAACTCACCACCGACCCGTAAATTGCAGGACTAATAAGACAAACAACAAAAAGTGTAACAGGCTACGCTCTGATGACCAGGCCCGCATTTAGATTTTTTACTTCTGTATCTCGCCTATTTTTAAGTTTTTTGAAAAAAGGTGTTTGATAATAGGAATCACCCTGTATAAGCGCGTTGTATAGGAGAGAGGGTGAAGGTACACTAATGTGTATATTAGGCGAACCAACTTAACAAAATGAATCGTCAGTAAATTATCTTCATCCAAAGAGTGATCTTATGTCGGGTGAAGTGCAAAAAACAAATATGGCGACCGACAATAGCTATTGCTTTGTACGGAAAAAGAAAAGTTTTTTCTTACATTGAAATATGAATATCTATACCAAAGTAATGGTTGTGATCGGACAACTTTCCACCAATTATCACTGCCTGAAATCTCTCTGTCAAGAAATCAGCGAAAAAGAGTCCTCAGAAAACCCCAAAATACTTAACAAGGCAAGCAACAGTTGGTGATAGAACAGTTATGTGATGTAGAAGAAAATATTTGCAAAAATTACTGAAAAACTACGAAAATCATCTATTGCCCTCTAAGGGAGCGGGGCGTCCTGAATCTCCACCCCTCCGCACGGCGCCCCCCTCCCATTAGAAAGGATTTTATATATATATAGTATAAATCGTATGTTTTTTTGCTGAAAATATTTTTTGCATGCAGAATGTCAATGTATTTTATCATTTTGCTGAGAAAACCTTTTTATGGCGGCCAATTTATCCACTTGGATGTGTTTGGAACTTTTCTGTTAGTTCTTATAATAAATTCAATGGAAATTAAAAAGTCGTTAAAAACTATTACAGACACTTTTTAAAACTCCCTTATCGACGCTTTTAACGAAAAGAGAACTTCGCTGTCGTTCTATTTTATGAACTTTGTTTCTAAGTTGGATGATTAAGTAATGAAAATACAAAGTTTTCCAAATGTATTTAAATAATTTCAATGATCGTAAAAGGGAAGTTTTAAAAGATTGTTTACAATGTCTTTAATTTATAGTTTAGTGTATGTTGCCACAGTTTAACAGGAAATTTCGTAACGCATTTAGTTCAACTTATACTTTAGCTTTGATTGCCTAAAAGTCTTATGGAAATATACTCTAATAAAAAATATGTTATAATATACCCAGTTATTTATGTGGCGCCACCATTAAGTATGTTGGGGGGATAGTCGGAATTACATGTATTTCAGAATTTTGTGCTTAGTTAAAAATTCATCCATTCACTATAAATTTTAAAAACAAATTATTACCTCTAACTGAATAATAATGGATAACAACCCATGGTTGGATTATATTTGGTTTTGTGAATGTTATTTTTTTCACTTTTTCTTTACACAAATATTAATGTTGTATCTCAATCCAAAATATTTACATCAGATGTATGTATGACTTTAACCAGGGATTTTCGCGCTCGGTTTTTCATGGTTAAAAATAAAGTAAATATCTTTTATACGCTCACCACGCCAAAATTGATGATCAGAAATCATATATTTTTGGAGTGTAGATTACGATTCTGAAAGCCTGTTTTGTTTGCAAATGCTTAGGTTTTGAAATATTTTGACTTAAAGTGCTGTTTTGTATAAAGATTAGGTTTTGAATTCATAATAGGAAGCATTCTCCTTTCTTCCTGCACTATTTTTTCATATCAAATTGTCACACTTCTTCAATAAAAAAAAGTAGTAGTAGTTTTCCAATTAAAATGTTTACCATAATTTTTGTTTTTAAAAATAACTAAAGGAGACTGATGTTGTACCTTTCTTTATTACATTTGTGTTATTTTTTCATATGGCTGAACATTTTTAGGCAATAAAAAAAATATGGGAAAGTTCCCTATTGTATCATACTGGTCCTATGTGTCACCTATTTGACACAACCTAAAAATGAGAGTTTTCGAAAATTCATATTCTTTTTCTTTTTTTTTTCTTCCAAGGGCCCGTCCGTGCGCCGGATGCACTTAGGCCTGGTTTAGCCTATTGTGCTTATCCTGTTTGGTTGTAACACCCACTCAGTGATCTCAGTTCCTTGCACTAGTTTGTGTAGGTCAACTAAGGATGTCTTCTGGTTTTAGTTTTGGTTGCCCTAGTATTTATTGCCTCTTCCGATCTAGTGACTCGCAATGGCAAACTATGTGCTGTATAGTTTCCTTGCCTTGTCCGCATAATCTTCAGGCAAGATCTCCATTGTTCAGTTGCATTCTGTGCAGATGGTTCTTGACAATCGTGTGTTCTGTCAGAAATATTGTAAAAGTTCTCAGCTGGTTTCTGTTAATTTGAAGCAGCTGTTTCCAAAGTCTTGGGTCTGAATCCCCAATAAAGCTTTTGCTGTGGTGTAATAATGAAATCCCCTCCGAGTACCGGTTCTGGACCAATGAATTTTCTGAGCCTTTCTTTACAAGTTTATCGGCTTTTTCATTTCCTGGAATACCTTCGTGTCCTAGTACCCACTGCAGTATTACTTTGTTTACTTTTGCCAGGGCCTCCAGTTCCTCTTGACAGTCCCATCCCAGTCTTTCTTGATGTTACCTTGTTGCATATTAGCGATCTAATGGCTGCTTGACTGTCAGAATATATGTGGATCCGTTTATTGAGGTACCTAAGCCATCCTATTGTTTTCATACGCACACTGTAATTCATATTGTTTACTCTCTTATTACATGCACAGTTCTAGTCTCTCTGAACTAATAAAAAAACTGGTAATCGATTAAACATATTTTCATTAAAATCTGTATTGCAGAAATAACTGACTAAAACACATGTCGTCCCGTGGTCGATTCCGGTCGATATCACGCAGTTTATTAAAAATTTAATGTTTCGCAAACAGATGAAATTTTAGCGTTTTGTTGACCACAAAATTAATCAGTCCATTGTGACTATAAATCATATTTTATTGCGTGAAATGGAGTTTTATCGGCTCACTAGCAGGCATTTTGTAAAAAACAATGATACAGCTTAATTGGAATTTATTAAAAATGGCCTATATTGCTTTAAATAATTATGACTATTTTCTTCAGAAAATATTTAATTAATAAATTTGTTATGTTGTTTTAAACGAAAAATATAGAAATGAGAGAGATGACTGCAAATTACCTATAATTAATGCTTAATAAATAGTACCTGGTTTGTACAACAAGAGTAAATATGATGTTCATATCGCACGAGAAAGTAAATTGAGCACGATGCCCTAGGCGGAGTGCTCAACTTTTCGAGCGCAATACGGACAATCCACTCGAGTTGTACAGTATATTTTTTTTACGACTCAACTTATGAACTTCATACCAAGAATTTTAAAAAATTATTTAAATTAGGCATCATAGGGGGGGGGGGTACCCTAAATACAACTTAAGAAAAGAAAAGTCCAATTACCTAGTCTAGTCTGTAAAAAATTATTCGCAGAACAAGGAAGAAAAAAAATATTTCTTTTTTTTTTTTTTTTTTTTTAATCTTTTTATTTATTAATATATTAATACAACGTCAATTGCTACTATCTTACTATGTACATATATAATATTGCGTCACATAGATAACACAACAAGGCAATGTCCCGTTGGAGCTGGTGTTGGCTCGTGGTAGCAGCACATTGGCTTCTACTTCTTCTGTTACGGACAGTTCCAGTTACTGCCATGAAAGATCAGTTTTGTTAAAACTTGAAGGTTTTTAAATTACTTAAAAATATTTCTGTTATAAAGACTTGCGACGATGATGACGTCTTTGGGTTGGTTAATAGATTATTTTTTAATAATACAAATTTACCCCCTCCCATAATTTGAGGCTGTATATGCGCCTAGTTGTGGACTATCATCAACTACCCAGACTGTAGAAAACACCTGATTTTGACACCTGACCCTAGAAATGTTACGATATTTTACTCGAAAATAATTAACTTCTTTTTTATAAACTTTATAATTGATTGTTTGGCTTAATTATGTTGACCGATGCGTAGTGAGTAGTCACCTTTTTTTTGTTCAACGGGCGAGATTTAAATTGAGAAGGCTTAGGCAAAAATGCATTCGGGAGGAAGGACACTTGTTTGAACACCTAATATAAAAAAGTGTTTTAGTCTTTGTTTTTGTTGCTGATCTTTTCTCTTTTAATTTGTTTCCCACATAATATATTACTCATTCATATCCTCCTATATGCAATTATATCTTAAATTTATTTAAAAGTACCTAATTATCAAATTCCTGACGATGTAAAGATAACATCAAAACGTCTAAAAATTATTAAGGGTCATACATGATTGAATTTAGGACCTAAAGAGATTTCAAAAAATAAAATAAAAAATGCAGGCCCGTATTTAAAAAATTAAGTTAGATAACAGTTCTACAAAAACGAAACGTTGTACCGGAATTTAAGAAAAAATTAGTACAAGGCTTAAAAGTTGCTTTAACAATGTTGTATTTGTTTTTCTGTAGCGGTTGAATAAGTCAGATAAATTTAAAAAAAAAACCTAAAATTTTAGTTTTTCAAAAAATAAAAAATAAAGCTTACATTTTTTATACGATATTACTAAGGAAAAAAATACCGCAACTTTGCCACCTTTTGACCCACGCTGTATCTCTTATTGTTTCCGAGATACCCATGATGAGCATCGAATTTGGGACACGTCGTGAAAGTTGAGAAAGATTTTAATGAAAAATTAAATTATGAATTTCTTATTTATAGCGCCGATAGTAAATAATTATGTCCTCTTATACTGTCTTTTATTTCAGCCAAATTGGATGGAGTAAAAACATACATGCGCATGCGCAGAGTGCCCAGCCACCTACAAGTCAAGGTAATCAAGTGGTTCGACTACCTTTGGCTGACGCAAAAGTGTTCCGATGAAGAACGAGCTGTGTCGTGTCTGCCCGATAAACTCAAGGCGGAGATCGCCATCAACGTCCATCTGGACACCCTGAAGAGGGTAGAAATCTTTCAAAACACGGAGGCGGGGTTCTTGTGCGAGTTGGTGTTGAGGTTGCGACCGGTGCTGTTTTCACCAGGAGATTATATTTGTAGAAAAGGTAAGGGTAACTATAAGCGACCAAGAAGGCAGTTTAGGTAATCAGTTCATATACGTTGCATAAAGCACATATTATTTTATTTTTCAGCATTGTTATTTAAATATTTTGTAAAATCAATATTTTTGGTCGTATAGAGATTTTTAACTACAATTAAATATCCAGCAAGTTGGACTGTGCCATTTATGACATTGGCAGAAATAATTTTCTCTTCCAATTAATAAAATTGTGTCCATTCTCTATAGCTCTATTCATAATTATTTATAAAATAAGTCGCGTGTCCACTGGTTCTATGGATAATTGATTGGGATTATTGATTGCCAGCTAGAGATGTGTCGGTATTAATATATTGAAGCTTTGGAGCGGTATTTTTAGTAGCGTACCATCGGTGTCGCGCTTTACGAGAAAAAAAGTAACCGGTTAGTGAATCGCACGGTACTTCTTCTGTCGGTTTCGTTAAGTAATGAAGTATCAATGTCGAGCGGATACAAAATGGTAGGAATTTATTGTAGTATTTTTCTAAAGCGATCACGAAAGTAACGCGACACGAAGCTTCCATATCTCTATTGTCGCGTTTTTTAATATTTTTATTACATCTTCTGCCATCTAAAACTTAATAACTTATAGAAATAGTACTACATACTTGAAGTGAAGTGGGAATTTAAAGGGAAGAAAAAAGAAACTTTAAGTCTTCCTCCACTGAAATATTCAGAAAATTATACAAAAGTTAGAGTTTCGAATGCATAAGCATTTATCTTCAGGAGTCTTACTTTTAGAACTTTAAGTAAGGAAAAAATGTGGACAATGTCCTAACTGAGTTTTAGTCTGAAACGCGTTCAGAGATTTAACAGTGGAGAAACATACCACCACAGAGGACCTTTAACAACAAACAAAGGGTTTGTCCCTTTACCCTAAATAACAATGGCAAAACTTTACTTTTCCCAACTAAGTCAGTTATCAAAAATTTACCTATTTAGTTCTCAATTAAAATAAATAAAAAATCTCTTCCTTACACTCAATTTATAATATTGCTTCTTCTCGTGGATCTTTCAATTAATATGCCTACTCCATAACTGTTCAAATACTTTTGCTAATTGCTGTTATACATCCAATTTCTTTATTTCCTAATGACTTAAACTCCCAACCTTGTACCAGTGTGAACTTAAGGTTTTATTTACTAGACCTGAACTGTGGTGGTATGTTTCTCCACTGTTAAATCTCTGAACGCGTTTCAATTACACCATGAACCTAAAGCTTAGTCAGGACATTGTCCACCTTTTTTCCTTTCTTACAGCCGTATTCACCATCTTTAACTTAACAATCTGATAATTAACATCGGTATAAGGATTAACAGTCTGTTAATGAAATATCGTATTTACCATAAATCAGGGACGCTCTATTAACAAACAGAGAGTTAGGTTGATGTACGTACGTCTGAGCTGACAATTCTAGTTTATAACTAACTTCAGAGTAAAATATTCCAACCTCATATCTTCTCAAATATCGTTTTATCAATCAAATCCGTTTTTACGTCACTTTACGCTAATAAATTAAATTTTACGGATCCAATAGTAAAATTTTACAAACAGGATATAGGAAGACATCCAGTAATTATATTATGCGGGAGAAAAACTCTAATTTCATTGGAACAAAAGTACATTAACAGCGGAAATTCCCGATATTTATTTGAAATGATCCTGTAACATATTATCTTAAACAAATTAGTATTTAATATATTCTTGAAATAGGTTGATTTCTATAATTTACTGGCTCAACTACTCCATCTAACCGATTCGCCAATTGCTCAAATGTGTTTTTATTTCTTCTAAACCGTTTTTGAATTCAATATCGTCTATTTCTTCAAATACATTGTTACGCACTTTTACGTTCCTTTCTAGTACGATTTTCTCATCATCGGAGTCTGACGAGTCTTTAGTAAACGTGGAAAATGTCTTCGATAGTCTAAATTAATTTTTAAACGAAAAACCTTTTAATAATTGTTATTATTTGTTATGTGTTTGTCAAGTTGTTATAAATCTAACAACAATTTTAAAACTTCAGCTTGTTATTTCTTATCAGCTCAAAATTTCACTGTTAATGTTAACTCTCTGATAAGGCTTAAAATCCAATTGTGAATACTAGAATAGAATTTAATGGACTGACAAGAATCTTAACCGACTGATAGTGAAAAAATAGTTGTTGGTGAATATTCCAAACATACAGACACTCTAACATTCTAATAATTTTCTGAATATATCAGCGGAGGAAGACTTAAAATTTATTTTTTCTCCCCCATAACTTATATTATGTTAATATAAAATGTTCATATTAAAATGAATGGGGCTCACAAGAAAAATTAAAAATATACTTTATAACTTTTTTAATCATTTTAAATCGCGGAGCTTGAATGTTGGAATAATCGGATAACAGCTACTGGCAGTAATTAAGTTACAGGCATTTTCAAGCAACGAACATACAAAGCCAGCAAATTGTAAATAACTAAATAGGTTTTAACTTTAAAACGACGCGAAAGCTAATACGGTAAGACGGTGAATTTATCTAGTAATTTATTTATTGAATAGGAAATAGCTTTATTTTGTTGATTTTAAGTTTAATTAACTTAAGGACGCGACACTGTAACAAGAATTTAAAAAAGTAATGACAGCTGACGATCGCTCTGTATACGATGCACTCCTATCTGACTGAAATTTCAAGTCTGATTTTCTGTTTCTAAACTGTTTTTGTTTATTTAAGTTATCGAAACAAAGATAATAACATAATTGGTCGCATGACTGGCAAATAAAAGATTTGTACAGGTAATAGAATGACGTACATCTCTTCTCGTCGTATTTTTTAAACAAGGTGCTTTCGCGCCGTGTTTTAATTTCTAGAATTTTTTTTTATTATTGAGATATATTTTTAATAGGTTTTAATTCAGTAGTTAGTTAGTTAGTACTGAATTAACGGAAAAATAAAAACAAAACTTTTTAATCGCACAGTAAATCACATAAAAACGATATCTATAACCGTAAGTTTCGCGAAGCCTCAAAATATATACCTTAAAGTTATGCTAACCAATGCTAAAACAATGCGTGCATACGACTGATCTATTTTTAAATTGCCCTTTATCATAATGCAAATTGTTACGTGCTGTTTGCGTGACTGACGTCACGTAACCATAGCAACGGTGAATATCAAAGCCACTTGACTGTATGTAGGGCATTGGGTCTGTTCACTTGGTGCTTTGACCGTGGCCCTATTTTCCATAATATTTATTTATTTAGACAAACAAGGTCACTCAACAGACTGCTTGGAGCAGACCAATTATAGAGTGACACGGATTACAAAAAGAAATTTACAAAGTTCGGTAGAAGTACACAATAAGTTTAACTAAAGAATAAAAGGCTATTCTGTACAATCAAATAATAAATCCAAAAACAAATTATTAAGCTTAAGATACTGAGTGATAGCAATGCACTCCCTAATCAAAGGATAATAGATATTTTCTTTCTGATAAGTTTTTTAAAGGTACATAAGTTAGTGTTAAACAGGTCAATGCCTCTATCACCCGTTACAAGATAGTTGTATGTTCTCATGCAACGTATGAGAGGAGAGTTAGAAAGGTAATTAGTTGTAAAAGTAGGGACACTAAAAGTTAGCCTATTCCGAAGTGTATACTAGGTACATTCGGATTAAATTAATATTATTAATTCGAACATAATTATTTTTTAAGGGCTAAAATGGTAGCTGTATTGGTACATTAATATTTAATATTGTCGAAAAAATTTCTTCCGGGTTTTATTTTTTTTTGGTTTTGGTTCACCTTCTTTACCTGACGAGCCGCCACTGTACTGAATATGGTAAATTTGATTACAGTAAAAAAGCTCATTGCGGAAAATGATGGATCTGACGAAATGAAAGGAAACACTTCTGAGAAAAATATCTGCCATTCCCTGCAAATTTTTAGCACCAAGTTATTCCTGGCATTATTATTGTCAACACACATACTATTTTTGGCAAAACCAGGAGTTCCTTCTATTTTAAATAATTAATTCGCATATTTTCCTATTAAACGGGTCAGTAGGCAAATGACAGTGAACCATCTGTTGCATAATGGAAAATTTTCACAAAACTTTTTCACCGCATCCGCTATTTTAGTTTTATATTTCCAATTAAACTGCGAGTCAATAGAGCTGAAGTACCAATTTAACAACTTTGTTATTAGTTCGTTAGTATTCAGAACTTAATTTGCCGAATGGTGAATATTTCCAATACAGTTGGACATTATAATTGAAGATAAAATCGATTGAATAATATTAAATTGATATATTTGTGTTGGCCCGACATTAACATAAATATGTAATAATTTTTACATAAAAATTTATTATTCTAAAGGCTCCTTTACACTATGTGATCTTAGCAAGGCCTTTGATTGTGTCTCTCATGATCTTCTAGTTGAAAAGCTTTTAAAGTATGGCGTTAGAAGTCTTCCTCTCAAGTTACTTACCTCCTATTTAAAATCTAGATACCAATGTGTCCAACTCGGAGAATCTAAGTCAACTTTAAGCTTATTAAGAGCGGTGTACCTCAGGGTTCCGTCCTTGGTCCGCTTCTATTCATAGTGTATATTAATGATTTGTGCCATTACTTAGCCCCAAATAAGTGTACTTGTTTTGTGGACTTTACTTTATTTGTAACCTCGGATAAAGACATTCTGAGCATACCACGGAACATGTCAACTTTGGAATCTAGGGCCAATGACTGGTTTACGAATAATGAGACGCAGCGTATTATTTTTTCTACTTATAACTCTGTCACATGTGGTAATTTGGTAAAATTACTGGGAATCACACTAGATGATCGACTAAACTGGTCTGCACATGTCAATAGGTTTACAAAACGACTAGCATCCTTCTCTTTGTTCTGCGCAGACTTAAAAATACAGTTAGTCCAAATACCCTTTTAACTGTTTAAAGAATTTTATATGGCGATTTTGCTGTAGATTTTAAGTTCAGTTACTCTTAGTTAGCTATGTCGGCCTTGAAAAACAATCAAATGCCAAAAAATTTATGAATGACCAACTAAGACTAACTGAACTTAAAATCTGCATCAAAATCGCCATATAAAAATATTAAATTGGTAATATTTTCGATAACTAAAATTTTTTGGGATATGCAACTTTATACAAACCTACCCTTATTTTTAATGCTAAATAAGAAATAATTATAAAATTTGGGTATTTCCATTTGAAAATCTAGACTTTTTGCACTTTTTTTAATTTAATTTTTAATCTTATTATTTAAACACCCTGTATAATAGGCCCTTTATAACAAGAAATCTCACGTAAATAAAGTAAATCATTCATAGAAAAAAATTGATAATTATTTTAAGGGTTGCAAACGTTATTTTTGACATAAACATTTAAATATGTCAAAAACGCTTAGACATAGGTATAGGACATGATATACAAAATCTGCCTAAAATCTTGCGTAAAATGCAAAAATGTAATAATATTTAGGGTGTTCCATTTAAAATAAGCAAGTTGACCCTTACTCCCGGTATTACCGGAAGTGCCACCATTATATATGAATGAAAATATTTTAGTCCGGTTACCCCCATCAGCTTTGCTTGCTTTGGACCTTGGTGTTTCCTCCCTTTAAATAATTTTTTTCCCTTAGCTACTGGGCCTTACAACTTTAACAATGAATGACAACTTTTTATTTTCACTATTTTTTTTTAAATTGACAACTTTTTAGTGATAAAAACCATTTAAACTACATGAAATATTTCACATTTTTTTCTTATTTTTGATTTTTGTCCTCCACATTGCGTGCCGCCCCCCACCCCTAAGAAATCGATTTTTTTGTTTTCTTTTGAAAGCCCATGAACTTTTAATCCTTTAATGCAGTGGCGGCTCGCGGTCTTAAAAAATGGTGAAGAGCTAGGTATAGTGCGGGTACTTAAACAAACATTGACTAAAAACCCGTGTAACAAAACGTCTCTCTTATCCTCATCCGTCCAACGACTGAAGAGAGTTTCCAACAAATTACAAACTGTCATTAATTGGGGTCATTTTTTTAATCACACAACTAAGTACGTACGTACACTACTGAATTAACTTAAAAATAAAAACAAAACTTTTTAATCACACAGTAAATCACATTAAAACGCTTCAAAATATAGACAAACGAATCCCAAAATAATGGTGCATACGACTGATCTATTTTTTAATTGCCCTTCATCATAATGTAACTTGTCACATGCTGTTTGCTTGACTGACGTCACATAACCATAGCAACAGTGAATATCAAAGCCATGTTGGACGTCGGGTCTTCACTTGCTTTGAGCTAACGGACACGGTCGTCTAGGGCGCGCCAAGATGCACGAGTGTTTATAATTATTGTCCATCGGAGTTAACCGTGGCCCTATTATGGATAGCTACATTCGGATTAAATTAATATTATTAATTCGAACATAATTACTTTTCAAGGGTTAAAATGGTAGCTGTATTGGTACATTAAAATAATATAATATTGTCGAAAAACTTTCCTCCTGGCTTTATTTTTTTTTTGGTGAAGAGCCCCTTCACCTACATCACCTGACGAGCCGCCACTGCTTCAATGTCGCAGAAGATTTTACACTATTTCAATGCCCTTGCATGGTTACTTACTGAGAGGATCCAGTCAACGTTAAAATCGGCCCTGTTAGTGCCAAGCATTGCAGACAAACAATGCTTCTATTAACCTAAACTGATGGTCAACTATTTCTCTATTAATAACTCTTTGAAATAATTCCATGAGTCCTGGGGAGTTGTGCTTTAGATAATTAACTTCCTAATATCTAAGTTGTTAATTTCACCCCATAGCTCCATTAACAATTTAATTAAAGCCCTTAATTAAATTGTTGGGATTCAGTTGATCCAATGTAAAAGTTTTAGTGCAATTTCACCGACTTTAAACAATAATAAAACTTTTGCCATTGTGTATAATATTTTATTTTGGTTAACAAAGTTCGTTTATTTCTTAATGTAGTAAAGAGCTTTTAAGTCTTTTAGCGAAAATGACGAGTAACGTTCGAGAACACTGCGGCGTTGCCACAGCTACAATAAGAGTCCATATTCTTCTTCTTAGGATGCCATGAAGATTCCTATTTATAGCAGCGTTTTGAAGTGTTTGAAAATTATGTATCCCGTCCACTGTCGAATATTTCTCAACTAGGACAATTTCTTTCTCCCTATCTCCCTCTTTCCTCCTTCGATTTTACCCTGCAGGATAAGACGTTGAAACTCATACCATTCTCCACACATAATGTGTTCTAAGTAAGCTATTTTTCTTCTTTTCATGTCTCCGAAAAGTTCACGATCTATCAATTCTGCTCTTCGGAGTACTTCTTCATTACTTATATGATCGATCAATGACATTCTAAGCATCCTGCGCAAAGTCCACATTTCGAATGCAAACACAGTTTGAATAATTTTTTCCAAAATGTTGCTATTTGGACACATATGTTTCTGACCTAACAAGTTGGTAATGGATAGACATAAACCGTAATAGTTATTTACGATATAAGTGTTGTAAAGATTCATATTACAACACGAGATGTTAAAGTTGTCAAATGAGACGTCAGCCGAGTTTACTAAAACATCGAGTGTAGTAATGTGAATTTACAACAAGAATATTATACAAAATTTTATCTACTTTCATCTATGAATAAAAATATTTTTAAAAATAAAAATGCACCTGTAAAATTGCACCTACTATTAAGTTAACTAATCAAATTTTTCGCATGGTTACAGTCGAAACTTTGTCAAACAAATTCAAAAATATATATATATATATGGGTTATTTTTCCGTAAAGCAACGCCCCCAGAAACCATCTACACTATGGACTCACTACTCAATGTTGAGAACTATGATTTCAGTCAAGAAAAATCAAGATATAAGCAGATTTTCTTAACTAATCGCATTTTTGAAAAGAAGTTCAGAGGGTTACAAGGCCAAAAAGTCCAAAGTTTTCACAAAGGAAGACGTATGTAAGTTTCTTAGTACTGCAGATGATGAAACATATTTACTTATGAAGGTTGTTATGATAATTGGCATTTTTGGGGCTTGTCGGCGCGAAGAACTAGCTAAGTTAATGTTGGATCATATTGAACACAATGATTTGTATATAAAAATTGTGATTCCATTCTCGAAAACCAAAATTATGCGAGAATTTGTTATTACAGAAGGAAATGTGACAGGTGTCAACTGTTTAAGTATTTTTCGAGAGTATGCTAAACTTCGTTCTCTTAATGCAACTCACAGGCGGTTTTTTGTATTCTATGGAAAAGGAAAATGCACCTCCCGGCCTGTCGGAATTTATAGTTTTGGAAGTATACCAAAAAGATTGCAACAAAACTTGGATTGAATAATCCCGAAGGATACAGTGAACATTGTTTTAGGAGGTCCTCAGCCACCATTCTAGTTGATGGTGGTGCAGATATGTAGATGTTAAAGCATCATGGGGGATGGAAATCCTCTTCTACGGCTGAAGGCTACGTTGAGAATTCTTTAGAAAATAAGAAACAAATAGCAAAGATGATCATGGGGTCAGACACGGATTTAATGATTGGAAATTCGAACGTAAAGGGCTCCATCACATCCACTTCTGGTATACAAATTTCTAACTGTAAAAAGTGTATTATTAATGTTTATAATAAGCCTTAATTTTAATTAATAATTGGTAATTAATTTTATAATTGTTAATAATAAATCATTCTTCTAAAAAGTGTGGTTTTATTTAACAGCAAAATTTTAATAAAACCGGGTTTTTTCCATTACAGCACTAGTGCTGTAATAGATGCCATTACGAAACGATTTACAGAACTGTAAAATTCATATTACTAAATGAAAGTAGATAAACAAAAATACAAAATGGACATAGTTTTCATTTAATCTCAAATATTAAAACAAGTGTCGATATAATTTGGGCACAAAGAAAATATTTCACACTTTGCTCCTTGGGTAGGAATAGCAGGCATTACCACAGGAAGCAAGCAGGTCACATACGTGTGTATAATGAGAACAGTGAATAAAAACCCATTTAGATCATGAAAAAATAAAATTTGCCGATTGACTTTCTTTCGTGAGCCATTTTTTCTCATCTAAATCCCATCAGCAGACATATATTATATACAAAAAGAAAACTGTCAAACTCCTCATCATTGGTATTAACGAGTTTTTTTTAAATAAAATGTTAACAATATGACTTATAGTTTAATATAACCATTCGGCATGGTACATTGGGGGCACGTGTTTCCGTTATCAAAGCCAAATTTATCATATTCATTACATTTACATCATATTAGAGCAGGTTTGCAGAAACGCCAGCCAACATTATCACAAGAAGATGTTTCCTCGCCTGATCTAATTAAAACATAAATCGAGTCTAATTAAAATGCTTTAAAGTCCTAAGTGAAGAAATTTAATTACCAAATTTAGTGTTTTTGCTTCGGCAAGGTGAAAAAGTACCTTCTATACTCTACATTTTCTTCCCGTCAGCAAGTGGAAGTTACCTCGAAACTCATTTATTAAAATAATACGCGAGAGTGTTTTGCAAATACGCGCTCACAAACCTTATTAGATAGAATAAGCAAGATGCTCCTGAATGTCGATTGAAAGTTCTAAATTGAAATTAGAACTGAGCCGAGCTAAAGATAGGTCGTTAATTTTAATGAAAGTAATGAGCGCGGAACGAAACGTCTTAATGGGAAAGTCAGGGTGCATGTGGGAAGTTTGAACGTGTTGAAATTCGTGAACGAAATGCGGCTTTTCGGTGTTTTAAGTTTTACAATAAAGAGGATGTGTTAAAACACGAGGAAAATTATGCTTCAGCTTTAATAGCATATTAGATAGTCTTTATTTTCGAGAATAATGTGGACAAGGAAGCTGCAAGCGTTAATATTGTCCGACTCAATGAAGTAGAAACATATAATTTTTATCAAGGATTTTAGATTAAAATCTTTTTAAATCAATCAAAAAAGACTATTTATTTATCAAAAATAAATTATATAAAAAAGACATTTAGCAAAGATACGGTTAATTTGGCTAGAAAGCGCCATATATCACACGCGTGTTAAAAAAAAATATTTCAACATTAGTGTTGAAATACAAGGCACACTATTTAAATAAACATGTTTATTAAAAAGAACAAATTTTAGAAAGCAGTAATTATAAAATGTTTAACTTACTTATTATGTATTTGTCGAGTGATTCAGAATTAGAGTGTGAAAATGCGCCATCTGGAATTATAAAAAATGTTAATAATATACTGAAAAATCTATTACCAGAAAAAACAAATCGCGCTGAAAAGAGTGTCATGTATTAAACAACAAATCTTTATTGGTGTCGATAGCATAGAGAATAGAGCTCTAGCCTACAGATCGCAAGGTCACAGGTTCAAATCCCACCACCACCAGGAGTATTCGACTCTTTTTTATAAAACATTAAATAATTTAAAGAATTATTTTGAATTGAAATCTTTCTTGTTGGGTGGATTTTTTAAATTTATGTTTAATGCATCTTTCCTTGATTAAATTTGACATTTTTGATTCTGGTTAATTAGAAATCAATCCAGGATTAGTTATTTCTATGACATATAAAATATGAAAAAGTTAAACTACAAATAAAGGAAAGCCTATTGACAAATTATGAAACCAGATATTAAGTTGAACATAATCTTAAGTATGCTAATTTTAACACTAGTGTTGAAATTTTTTTCACAAATCAAAGGCTTTTTTAATAATTCTTTGTGGTCTAAGGAAAAATAGTGTACATTTCGCGTGTGAAAGTGATTATTCTAAAACTCGGAGAATTTCCGCACTCGGCTGACGCCTCATGCTAAATATCTCCTCGTTTGGCAAGTATCACTTGTTATGATCCAAATTTCCATAGCTTCAGTTGGAAAAAATAGAAGTGTATTTGATTACACAACTCGGCAAACTTTCGATAAAGGATCAATATCCAGTCAGTCCATTTTATTCACCAAAACTAAGTTATATAAAAGAATTTTTGGTAGAAATGACACACTGTATCATTAAAAATATTTAGATAAATGTTTTTTCATGTATAAAGTGTTTCTCCAGAATACCCAAGTATACGCGCATTTAAATATAATTCGTTAACTCCCAGTGGCGTAGCAACCGCTGTATCAGCTGTATCAATAATACAGGGCCCACTCGCCTGGGGGGCCCACCAAAAGGAGGAAGGCCACTAAAAGGGGGAAAGCCGCTCCTAGCCGAGAGGCCCACCACCTGGCTCTTGATACAGGGCCCATTCAATGCTAGCTACACCCCTGGTAACTCCATAACACCCTGTATGTAAAATAATATATAGTGAACAAAAGCAAAAATACCACCCAATTATTGATTGTTGAATAGTTTTTTTTTTGTTTCAGGTGAAGTGGGTAAAGAAATGTACATAGTTAACAGAGGCCGTCTTCAGGTGGTCGCCGATAACGGACGAACGGTGCTGGCCACCCTTAAGGCGGGCAGTTACTTCGGTGAGATCTCCATCTTGAATATGGGCACGGCAGGTAAATGGTTGGGTAAATATCGTCGGCAGGTGCGGAGCGACACTGGGACAGCCGCCATTTTGTATTCTGTTTTTATATTCATTATTATCCCTTTTGATATCTTGCTGTTGAGAACCCAGATAAGATAATGCATGATCCTTCCATATCTACTAATTTAACTAAAATACCTTCAAATGAGTTTGGTTTAGCAGTTTTGATAACAACTCAGTATTTAGTGTATCGGTAGAATACGACCTCTATTAATTTGGTAAATGGTTGGACGAACGGGTGCAGTTGAATGGCCAGCTAGGTCTTCCGATATGATCCCTCTTGACTTTTTCCTATGGGGTCATATACAAAATTAAGTGTACAAGAATAGGCCACAAATTATCAAAGAGATTCAAGAAAGAATAAGCCATGAAATTTCTCAATATGCACATGCAAAGCCATAATTTTAAAACGGTTTAATGAATCGAGTTGAAAGTAGGCCATATTAAGTTTTCATAAGCAAGAAATAAGAATTTGTAGAAATTTTTAAGTTTCAAACTAGAGGGCGCTAGTTGCATACACTGGGCTTCATAAATCTATGATTTTTTTTCTTACCTGTGATATTAGGTGTTTTTTAATTATATTTTCTTAAAAGGACATTTTCTGAGTCAAAAATGTATACTTGATTGATCTTAATATCTTTAACGGGTTTCGAGATATTTCCCTTTAAACATCCCAAAGCATAAAAAAACATAGTAAATAATTAAATTATCAAAAAAAAACTTATATGACATAATCGGCTTAGTTTGTTGTCTAGTATATCCAGTTACTCTACGGCCCATAAGTTACCGGACACCCTGTATAGGGGATACAGGGTATTCTATTTAAAATAAAGTAACTTTGTTCTTCCGTTACTGATTGATTGGTGTAATTTTTGGCAGTATAATTGATTCTTCAAAATCCTAAAACGTTTCTATTTATTATTTTTCTCTAGCTATCTTACTTTAAGAAGTAATCGACCAATTCCAACCGTAACTGCGATCCTGTATAATTTAATTCTAAATTATCCTCTGCAGAGTTTTTTTTTGGTGGGGTTGGCGGAAGAGCCAGTCGGTTCCATTATTCTTCCGCATTCCTAAATCCAGTGAATTTCGGACATCCTTTTTTTATTGTACGTATGCTCACTCCGGGAATCGAACCCGGGTCGCCACGGTCGAAGGGCAGTAACTCACCTATGAGCCACTACCTCTGCAGAGTTATAGCGTTTTTAGTTTACTGCTCTCGGGCATTCTGAGAGTACTCTTTCCTAGAGATGCGTGTTTGCTTGTCAAAAGCAACTGATCTAACTTACTAATACACTTAATTTACAAGCATTCGAAGTGACAGCAGATCTATGACGTCGCAGATCGCTTCCAGAAAACTCTCGGATTGCTAAACGGAAAACGTTATACCGTATTGGCAAATTCGAATCTAGGGTGCGAAATCTCTAATGCAACCAAGAGAGAAGGCATATATGAGCAAAACCTTCAGTTGAAAAGAGACACCTAACCACTCTCCTACATTTCTGAAAGGGGGGATATGTGTGTGGTGTGGCGGAGGCGACGTATCGATCGCTTCCGTGGCTTCTTCGACCGCGTGTTCTAAAGAACGAAAGGTGGGAGGTAGGGGATAGCGTGTTCTCTGTTTAACGTATTAAACGCTACTAATAATCGCTGTCTGATTCATTTATATCGGCATCCTAGATTCGAGATTGCCAATACGGTATAAGAAACCTTCAGATGTCAATTCTTTTATCTGTATAAGCTCATAACTAGGCAAACTCTTTTGAATTATACCAGTAACGGGGTAGGTGTCTGTTTAAAGGTGTTTTTTGAACGACAAAAGATTTTTGGACTTGTATCGTCTTTATTTGTTTTGATTTAAATTACATTTTAATTGGTAAGTATTTCTTAGTATTCACTGAAGATTGAAGTTGTAACGTAATTTAAAACAAATAAAGACTATACAAGTCCAAAACTCTTCTGTCGTTCAAGAAACAAAAGTAACAATATTAAAACAATAATAATTTTTATAATGATTAAAAATATAAAATGGAAGAATTGTGCATTCCTGCATGTGGGCATGTCGTATCAACCGATCCTGCCTGGCTTACTTTAATTACCTTTAATTATAATAATAGTGTTTATATTTATTGAATAATGAACGTCTAAAATATAAGCCCGTTCCTTATTATGACAAAAATATCAATTGTGGTCTCTTAGAAGAAAATTAGGTGATACTTTTAGGCGTTCACTAACAGCCATGTGAAAAGTATGCCTATAAATTTTAATAAATAAGTTATTAGACATAAAAAGACATGTTTGGTGCTTTAAAACTTTTTTGTTTTTAATCCGATTTTTTTAGTTCTTTTGCCGTTTTTTAATAGAAAATCTCGAATTTTAGAAGAGAAATGCATTATATAATTAAAATGCGTTTTCATAGCCATCTTTATTTAAACAATTTTAAAAAAGCAAAAATAAATCCAAAATATCTCTTTTAGCTTTAATAACGCTCATTCTATTGGATAGTGAATAAATATTAGTAATTCTGTATTAAGTTGCTATTCTTACCTTTTGTAGAATATCTGATTCGATAGGGTGATCACGAACAGATCTTTTAAACTGATCCCAAAATTTTTTATGTGGTTCAATCTGCTGACCAAAAAACTGTAATACAAATACTGTAATTCGTAAATGGTGTAATCTGCAGAATTGTTATTATAAAAACATATCTCTTCTAAAAATGAAGATATCGTTATGATTTAAACAACAAAATATTAAAAATATATGACACTTTATCAAGAAATTATTAGTATGAAAAATAACTTTCACAATTTCTCCACAAAGTGTTTATCAACGACGAGAAAGCTAAGATGGACCCCACATCTCATTCATAAAATTACTATTGCGCCGAGCTTACAACTCACTGTTTATTAGAGGGCGACATCATGTGTAGACTACTACGAAATCAAAAAAAAAACGAACTTTTTCTTAAAAATAAAAAGATGAATCAATGAATCTCCCTAAATTAAAAAAAAAAAGTTACTTAATTTAATGAAATATTTTTTAAGACCATAGAAAATCTTGAATTAAGACCCAAAAAACTATTTATAAAATGATAAAAGAACTAATTCAATTAAAGTTTCAAAGGATCAAACTTAGCAAAAAATTTTGTGTCTGAAATTTTATAGAGAATTTTTTAAACCTAAATAATTAACCCTTTATTATAAAATATGGGAACAAAAACATTTATGTAGGTATAAAACAAACGCAAAATTTTATATGGCTGTTTAATAGTTTTTACGTATAATTATTTAAGTACGCCAGTAAACCCTTGCTTACCCCTGTTTTATAAAAGATAATTAATATGTTGCTTATTCCGATGTTTGATGTTTTATTACCCTTTTGAAACACTAGCATAAATAAAGTAATTAATATTTTTAGGATGAACTCAATTTGTCTATAGTGCGAAAATTATTTTGTTTGTAGCTAAGAAAAGGTTCAAGATCGGCTTATAGATTAACACCTTATTTATTGAATTTTTGCACTTATATGCCTTAATTTTGTATTTTTCTAAAAAAAAAAGAAAATAAACCTCACAAGCTACACATATCAGAATACACAACACAAGTTACCCACTTTTTTTTAAGTTAAATTAAAGTATTTTTAAAATTGAATAAAACTAGAAAGAAAAGTTAGCAGCAAGTGGACAAAGTGTTACATCTGTCTTTTGCATTAAAGTCTGGAGGAACTCTCACGACGTTGATTATTGTGTTAATATATTCTACGATCGATTAAATACTATAGTAAACCGATTGATTCCTAAAAGAAAAATAAACAATAAGTTTCCTGTTTATTTTACGTACCATACCATAAAATTTGTAAATCAAAAAAACAAATAACATAAAAAATGGAAACAAACCAAATACCCTAGGGATTATCAACTTTTTTGCAACCTAAGACGCCTAACAAAAAATCTTATTCAAAGGGACTACTCAAACTACCTTATTTCAGTCCAAAGTGATATACCCGCGAATTCTAAAAAATGTTGGCACTTCGTATCCACTAAAAATAAGAACAGAAACTTCCCTAACCTCATGCACCTTGAGGGAGAAACGGCTGAAGGCACGGCTATCTGTGTGTTGTTTTCAAAGTTTTTTTTAGAAGTGTCTTCCAGCCATACAATCAAAAACCTATTGCATACAGCTTCCAAACTGCACAACTCAATAGTAAAATAACTACCTCGGAACAAGATGTTTTGCAAATTATGTTACAATTGGATGAGAACAAGGGTAGCGGTCCCGATGGATTACCCTCATTGTTTGTAAAAAAATGTGCCAGCAGTCTGTGCGCACCCTTGACATTAATTTTTATTAGATCATTTTACGAATGTACTTTTCCTACTAAATGGAAGAATGCCCATGTTGTTCCCATTTTTAAAAGTGGAAACTCAAATTGTGTATCAAATTATCGTCCAATTTGTAAACTAAGTATATTTAGTAAGGTATTGGAATGCGTAGTACATAAATTCTTATTTAATATTGTTAAACTTGATATTATCGAGGAGCAACACGGGTTTTTCTCGAAAAGATCGGTGGAAACAAACCTACTGCAGTATACAAACTTTATCTTGAACGCAATGGACGCACAGATTTAGGTGGATTCCGTGTACACCGATTTTAGCAAAGCATTTGATAAGATAAGCCATAATATATTACAGCAGAAATTGGCTCAGATCGGCGTGCACGGGGACCTTCTGTGCTGGATAGCGTCTTATGTTTTTAACAGAACACAGTCAGTTGTTGTTAATGGTCACCAGTCAAAGCCTTACACTGTCACTTCAGGTGTACTCCAAGGTACACACTTGGGTCCTCTTTTATTTTTGATATACCTTAATGATATAGTTCTATGTTTTAAGCACTGTTACTATTTTTCTATCTACGCTGATGACCTGAAGATCTACTTAACCATCAAAACTATAAGCGACTGCTTCTTACTTCAAAATGACCTCGATAGATTGTGTGACTATTGCAGGGATAACGGGTTGGTTCTGAACATTGATAAATGCTGTTTTGTATCTTTTACGCGCAATATTCAATCATTTGTGTACAACTATAGACTTAATGATTTTCCATTAAAACAGGTGGACTCTATAAAAGACGTAGGTGTTGTGCTGGATAACAAAATGACATTTTCTCTTCATATAAATTATATCGTGAGTAAGGCAAATAGAACACTAGGTTTTATACTAAGACAGTGCAAACAATTTGTTTCTTTTACTGCTCTAAATACATTATATTGCGCTTACGTACTGAGTAAGCTGAATTACGCATCAGTGGTCTGGAACCCACAATATAATATCTATAAAAGTAGATTGGAAATTGTACAGAATAACTTCTTAAGATTCCTTAATTTTAAAGAAACTGGCATATACAGCAACACTATTAGCACATCTTATTTACGTACCCATTTTAATTTTTTTTCGTTAGAAGCGCGCCGAGAACAAACAGATATTATCTTTCTTTATAAAATCATAAATAATTTAACTGACTCGGCTAGTATTTTGTCCAAAATTCATCTCAATATACAACCGCGTGTCTTAAGAAATAATAATTTATTTTTTGTCCCTTTCTCTAGAACCAATCTTGGTATAAATACACCTATCAATAGGATACTGTCATTGTATAATTTGAGATATGCTAATATTGATTTATTTGGTAATTCTATAGGGGTCTTTCGAAATAGTGTTAGGGGGCGTTATTTAATTCAATAATTAAAAAATTAAATTCTTTCTCAATGTATTCATAATATATAACTAGGCTGATAAGTACTATACAATCATCTGTACACTACTTAATGTATCCATGGATATCACTTTGGACTTCCAAGTCTGTAGATATCCCGTGTATGTTAATAAATAAATAAATAAAAAGTACACAGGGATGCCAAAATAATGGGTTCCCTGGGGTACAATGACAGCTGTTTCCTCCTTATTAGGACTCGTCAGAAAGCCAAAACCCGTAAGCAACTCCAGAAACAGGGAAAATGCGTTCTTAACACTCACCTAAGAAATAAATAGGTGGTGAAAACACAGTATCGTCATCTGTAGGAATCAACTCCAATGCAGAAGACAA
This sequence comes from Polydrusus cervinus, assembly GCA_935413205.1. Lineage (NCBI taxonomy): Eukaryota > Metazoa > Arthropoda > Insecta > Coleoptera > Curculionidae > Polydrusus > Polydrusus cervinus. The sequence continues at coordinate 101,487,709 of OW284511.1, forward strand.
AGCCACCGGACGTGAAATCATAGAACTAAAAAATAACCAAGACACGGTAGTCCACACTTCTAGTATAGGGAACAACATTTTTCTACGACCACCTATGTAAATGAGAAAAAAAAAATACGGTTACTTTGGCTAGAAAGCGCCGTATATCACACGCGTGTTAAAAAAAATATTTCAACACTAGTGTTGAAATACAAGGCACACTATTTAATTTAAACATATGGTGCCAATTTCACAGACCATCACCACTGTTTATTAAAAAGAACAAATTTTAGAAAGCAGTAATTGTAAAGCGTTTAACTAATTTATCATGTATTTGTCGAGTCATTCAGAATTAGAGTGTGAAAATACGCTATCTGAAATTATAAAATATATTAATAATATACTGGAAAATTTATTACCAGAAACAATAAATCGCGCTGAAGAAAATGTCATGCATTAAACAACAAATGTTTATCAATAGCCATAGCGTAGAGAGTAGAGCTCTAGCCTACAGATCGCAAGGTCACATTCAAATCCCATCAGGAGCATTTGAATTTTTTTTTTATAAAAACATTAAATATTTTATAGAATTATTTTGAATTGAAATCTTTCTTGTTGGATGGATTTTTTAAATTTATGTTTAATGCATTTTTTTTTTGATTAAATTTTAAATTTTTCATTTTGGTTCATCTAGAACTCAATCCAGAATTAGTTCTTCCTATGATATATAAAATAGGAAAAAATGAAAAAGTTAAACTACAAATAAAGGAAAACCCTGTTGACAAACTATGAAACGAGATATTAAGTGGAACATAATCCTAAGTATGCTAATTTTGACACTAGTGTTGAAATATTTTTTTCACAAATCAAAGGCTTTTTTAATAATTCTTTGTGGTCGTAGAAAAAATAGTGTACATTACTGTGAAGTGAAAGTGATTATTCGGAGAATCTTCGCACTCGGCTCACGCCACGTGCTAAATATCTCCTCGTTTAATAAGTATCACTTTCATCACTTGTTATGTAATATACTATTTGCGGTTCACTACAACTCTCTGCCATTCGCAGGTTTAAAAGTCAATCAATCCGAAGTACCCTCTAGGGAACGATGCTAACTTTTCTTTCTATTTTATTATTACGAACACTAAATTTATAATACTGTATTGAATTAACCTAATTAATTAGCCACTGTTGGTATTATAACTATACAATTACCTATACTCATATTGGAATTTTTTAAATGACATGTACGTAAACGTAAAGGATACATGTCTATTCAATAACAATTCAAGAAAAATATATAAATCATAAAATTTTATCTGGCAAATAAATAATACCAAGGGGACACCTCCATCTACAAATGGTTAGTGCCTTCTTACCCCAACATATATCCCGGTCGTTCAAAACGTATTTGAACAATTTGGGGAGAGAAACGGCGATGAAAAGGTCACGCAAAGACAATCTGGAAGTGAAAAGGGCGAAAAAATTTTAAGAAAAAATGAGCTTCATTTTATTTTCGTTATCGTTATTTAAATCTTTTTAATATTTGATTTTTGACATACGGTAGAAAAATTAAAGCTTTGCAGTTGACCTTTTATACGATTACTTGTTAAATGTATGTTATAAGTAATGACTAAGGTTCGTATATAATAGTATATTACGTGAACGGCAGTAGAGTTTTGGACTTGCATTGTCTTTTTTTGTTTTGAATCCCTACGTTTCAACTGGTAAGCATCTCCAGACGTATTCAAGTGAATACTGAGTATTCACGCATCGGTTTTGTTATCTTTCCATAAACAGGTAAAGAAATCAAAAATATTATATTTGAAATAAAATTTTAATTTACCCTAAAATAAATTCACAAATATAATGTTTTGGGGCGTTGGGCCAACTTTACTGAGACAGGGCTCTTATATGTTTTAATTTAAACTATACAGGGTAATTCCTAAGTTGATACTTCTTTTTTAGCTGTGTATAGAAGGCATTAAAATAAAGAACATTTGAAATACCTTCTTCAAAAAACTTAAAACTAGCCGAGATACAGAAGTAAAAATCTAAATGCGGGCCTGGTCATCAAAACGTAGCCCGCTATACTTTATATTGTTTTTCTTGTTTTTGTAATGTTAGTCATGCATTTCACGGGTCGGTCGTCAGTTTCGTTGTGGGTTTTTCTGAAGCCAGTTAATTTTAAATTGGTGACACGTGAAAATGGTAAAATATTAAAACAATGAACTAGTAGATATGGTGCTAATTTAGGGCGGGTGTCGTCAAAGTCCTCGAGATTATACGCAGAACGCTTTCCCTGGCGGGCTTATCCTACACCCAGAAGTTTTCTTAATGTTATTCAACGGGCAAGTTAGGCAGAACCGTATTTGATCCATAGTGTAATAAATGAATGTAAGTAGGTACCTTATTTTTGAGTTTTTTGAAAAAAGGTATTTGAAAATGTTGTTTATTTTATTTATTTATACACAGCTAAAAAAAAAGTATCAACTTAGGAATCACCCTGTATAGACAAAAATTAATTTGACCTGCTTTGACCTCAAATTTTATATCTAATTTTTTTGGTTTCTTTGAATTTTCGCCACGATTAAGATTTTTTATCCGGAATAAATATGCTTTCTCGGTTGGCGTTTTTTTGTTAGGGTTTGGCTTATGCCTAGATCTTTTGTGGGCGTTAACGAATTACTTCAGTAAGTAATATATTAAGTATTTAAATAGGTTTTTAGTTTTAGAATTATAGTTGACCATTTTATTCGGTCACTGGCGAAAATGAGAAATCAAACCTATCGTTGGGGTAATGCAATGATCTATGAACTAAGACAAACGTGAGCACCCAAAGATGGATTGAAACAAAGCTATAAAAGATGAATCCGGAACGGGGCGGGGTGCGACCACTGCAGCCTTCATTAAGGCCAAATTCGATATTAAAGCGCTCTGCAACTCCGCCGACTTATATTTATGGCGAGGACGAGAAGGCATTATAGAACTAATGTCAGTTGGACTGTGGCCAATCGGTCGAAGCAGCGTTCTGTCTGGTCTGTGTGTATGTGTCTACTAAAAAAGAAGTAGAGTAGAGAAACACTTCATAAGGAACAATATTCTGTAATATTACGTACTGGGGGTTCGTCTATTTAGAATTTGTTTGGGTGTTTAACCAGTACTTCGAATCAGTGGAGGGATAAAGAATTAAATATTAAACTTAAAATTTAATAATAGTATATTATTGACCAAGGTTTAGACAGATACTATTATTGACCGAGCGTCGAGGGCAATTCATTAAAAAATTCAAGTCTTTTTGATAAAATGAGCGAAGAAACTATTGTTTGCACTCCTCCAGAAATGAGGGTGGAAGCACCAAAAATTAATGATGAGTTGCTACCTCAAAAATCTAAGGTTTTGTATCTAAAAACCTACTCAGTATTTAAGGACTGGTGCCAAACAAAGAAAGCTGGAAAACCTGGTTGTCTAAACATGACGTTTTCATATATTTTTAAAATAAAAGATGTCAAGTTGCCTGTTTTATATTGTTTTTGCCAGAAGCCTCTGTTATTGACCGTTGTCAATAACGACGGTAAATAATAAAGGCTTCTGGCAAGGGGTAAAGAAAAACGATTTCTATAGTTAATAATCGGTCAATAATGAGTGATTTTATAGTTAGTAGTCTATTTCAGAAAAGTGTGGAGTAATAAAAGCTCATTAGGTATGCAAAGGGACTACATAGTGAGCCAACGAATATTTAAGCCACTTTCATGATTTGGCATTCATTTCATTACAAAATTCTTTCTTTTCATCAAGTGCAGATAGTACCACCCGAATTTGGGTCAATTTATGAGTTTTGAATATTTTTATTCATTCACAAACATTAAAAATAATCTAATAAAGGCGTACATTATGTACATAGTATTATAAACACTTATTTTTTATTAAACATTATAAAAAAAATACAAAATACACAAATTATATTATACAGAAATTAAATTATAAAAAATTAAAAGATTCTTCATCATCGGAGAAACTGTCATCTTCTCTTGACGTTATTAATGATTCGACGGAGCGATCGATCAGGTGGTCAAGATCCTACATTCTCTCCCCTTCTTTAATGACACGATGGACTGGTTTTTGCCAGTTTTCTGGTGTCACTCCCTTTTAATAGCTTGATCAAACAGTAGCTTAACGTCTTTCATTTTAAATGTCGTGTTGTATCTTGCTACAAATCCTTTCACTTGCGCCCATATAAGTTCTATAGGATTTAGTTCGCAATGATATGGCGGTGTGCGCAGCACAGTTACACTATGTTGTTCAGCTATATCTTCCACGGCATATTTCATGAAACGATGTTTGTGAATTTGCTATAGATAATAGTTCCTTCTTTATCAAATGCCTATGGCCGACACCGAAATTGAGCCGAACTGGACGAAACCTCCCATTTTAATACTCTACACCTTTCTGAAATAGACTATAAGTAAAGGGTATAAACTACTTAACTTTTTAATATATTTCGAAAACAGAGTTATAAGGAGTCATTATTTCTACGACATAAAATTATTTTAAATTATACAGGGTATCCCAAATAGTCAGGGCACCCTGTATTTTTATTATTCCTCAACGTCAATCCGAGCAGAATATTTGTGGGAAACATTCCTTATAAACTACAAATTATGTCGTCACTATACATTTTCACAATCAACAACAAATAAAATTGTTAATCAAAGAACAAACTAACACTTATATAATAAACAAATTACACCGGTTGCGGATGGATATACATATCCCGAAAAATATGCACTTTAAATGCAAATTAATTAACTAATATTATTTGTGAAGAGACAAGTGTTACCTCTTTAAATCTTCCACACTGTCACATGCAGTGTCATCTTGTCATAGTAACCATTTATTAGTTTCATAATATAGGGCGACTTCTGCCTCCGTCACCACTAATTTCTTTCGCTATACGTCAACAGAAATGAGGTTGCAAGATTTTTTGATTTATATACCGGAGACTACGTGGAGTTTCTTTTTATTTTAACCCAACACATAACCTTAACACTGAAACGATCACAGAATAGCAAAAGTATTCTAAATAATAAAAGAATTAAAGCTTTATAGTCAGTTGGCGATCTCGCTATTTGTTTCTATTTATTATAATATTATTCCGTCTGGTATATTATGAGATGAATGCAATTTTTTAAATATCTACTTTATAAATATTAAGCATGTAAAAAACTAAAAGGTATTAAACAAAAACATAATAAAAACCAAAGTGATTAATGTAAGTTTTTCAAATATTGCAAACTAAAACTCTTGTCAGATTGTATAAGTACTTTTAACAATAATTAACTAACCAGCAGCTTTGACTGTGACATAAATGACACTGGCAAAAATAATGTTATCACAATCATTGTGATTGTGATTAAATAATGCCTACCATTGTCATTTATGTCACAGTCAAACTTGCTGGTTAGTTAATTATGGTTGAAAACCTTTATGCAACCCAAAATTATTATAGTGTCAAATTTATGTAGGTTTATATGACGAGCTAGAAATTCTATTTAATATTCATCCAAAATCCATCGGCGTACGATAAAAATGACCTAATATCTAGCCAAAATTATTTATGATGAAGTTAGTTTTCTAATTTATCGACCAGACATATAGCGCCATCTATTCTTGGTCAATAAAACACTTAAAACCCGTTATTTAATCAAATACATACAGGGTGTTCCAAGTTAAGTGCGCACTATTCCTAACTCTTTTATTATTATAGATACAAAGTCGGTTAAATTAGCAAAGTAGTAACATTTTTTCTGCTGATTAAGATAGTAAAAACAAAAAAACAATTGAATACAGCATTTCCGATTAAACGAGAAAAAGGCATTTTTTTAAACGGAACACCCTGTATATTTTTGACACAAATGTTTGCAAATCGTCTACAGAATAAAAAAGTTCATATGCAATATTGGCCTAAAACTAAGAATAATCTAATTATTGCCATATTTACTTTTTAGACAAGGTGGCTGTGCATTTTTAAAATAAAACCTAATTTTATCATAACTGTTTGGTTTAAGCGTAATAAAAAAAAACTAAATTAGATGTGCAAATACATCGCCGTTTTGCAAAGACTCCTTCGTACTTCTAAATTTTCTATACAGCTTTAAAAAATACCTTCTGTTTGGTTGATCACGTTCAGGATACATTTGGGAATATTGTTCCTGTGCCCGAAAATTATTTTTTCTGCATACAAAATATGCTTCTAACATATCGCATTTTTCTAAATGTGTGAACACCATTTTGTAATATTTTTACCAAAACATCTAAAATCACAGACTACCTAGTTCAATCACTTATAATAACATAAATGCTTTACCTTTGTTCACAGCAGAATAATCTACTGACGCACAGAATAAAGAGTTTGTTTCAAAAATGCACAGCCACCTTGTCTAAAAAGTAAATATGGCAATAATTAGATTATTCTTAGTTTTAGGCCAATATTGCATATGAACTTTTTTATTCTGTAGACGATTTGCAAACATTTATGCCAAAAATATACAGGGTGTTCCGTTTAAAAAAAATGAATTTTTCTCGTTTAATCGGAAATGCTGTATTCAATTGTTTTTTTGTTTTTACTATCCTAATCAGCAGAAAAAATGTGACTACTTTGCTAATTTAACCGACTTTGTATCTATAATAATAAAAGAGTTAGCAATAGTGCGCACTTAACTTGAAACACCCTGTATAACTATTAAAATATTACTGTTTCGAGAGTTGTTTAATAAATTGTAATATTGCTTTAGTAAATATTTATGTTGGGTTGCACAAAGATTTTTAACCAGAACTAAATAACCAGCAAGTTTGACCATGACATAACTGACATTGACAGGCATTATGAACTCACAATCAAAGGTGCCTGATTTGTAAATTAAAAATTATGGCCACTATGAGTGTGAGAAAATTATTTCTGCCAATGTCATGTTTGTCACAGTCAAACTTGCTGGTTAGTTAATTATTATTAAAATTCTTTGTGTAACCAGACATCAGTATTAACTCATTATGGATGGATTCCATTTCAAGATGTAAAAATATTGTTTAAATGAACATCTCAATAATTACTTAATCATATTATGAAGAAACATTATTAAACATCACGTAATAAATTATTAATCATAATCAACCCTTATATAAACATTAAATAAGTCTAGTGCAGAACCTTGATTTTGATAATTCTAAACGTATAAGCTTTTCGTTAAAAAATACAGAGTTAATTAAATATCTTGCATCTAGTGCTTTTATTTTTTTGTAAAACTGCGAAGCACGTCTATTGACGTCTATTTTTACCCAGTTTTCGAACCTTAAAACACCACAGAATGCTATAATGCTTCTTAAAGAACAACTCTTTAAAGTTATATATTATTTGTATAAAACTTTACATACTCTGGTTCTGAAATGTCAGTACTTTTTGGTTTTTATTAACCCTTTTACACATTTTTTCTCTTTTTTCTCCCCAATGTACCCCGTCATTCGTAACCCAAAATAAAAACGCTGGTTTGCTATTGTTTTTCCTTAGGCAATAGAAGGACGGCCAGTGTTCGATCTGTAGGCTACAGTGACCTGTTCGTATTAAGTAAAAAGGACATGTGGGACGTCCTGAAGGAGTATCCTGCTGCCAGAGTACGTCTGGAAGCGATAGCAGTTAAAAGACTGGAGAAGTACAAACGAGCACCATTGGAAAAAGGTAAGAAAACGGCTTGAGACATGATTTAAATAAGAACACCAATTTTTTTATTTTTTCCTGCGGATATCGAAAATCCTAACTTAATTAATAAGTGAGCTAGAGAAGACGGGAGGTGAGGCGCAGGACCCTGTATAAAATACAAGTCAAAGGATTTTATAATAATTCTTTGTGATCGTAGGAAAATCAGTCTACATTACACGTGTGAAAGTGATTAGGTACTCTAAAACTCGGCTGACGCCTCGTGCTAAATATATCTTCGTTTAAAAAGTATCACTTATATCACTTATTACGTAACATACTATTAGCGGAATTTTGATGGTTGTCAAAAACTTTCTATGGCCTATGAATTTAAACTCCTTTATGTTGTTAATACTGTCACGCCCAAATTTTAGGGTGTGACAAGGGACGTAAAGGTAGCACGGGACCTTGGCGACTATTAGAAAAACAAAGTGATTTTAAAAACAAATCTATTTAAAAGATCAAAATAATAATTACCAGAAGGGTTTACAAAGAGAATCAAAATTAATAAACAACTCGGATTTACACCTTTAACAAAATATTGAAAATGAAATTGTACTTACATAATTATGGGGCCCATCGCTGGCGTCTTGGATTTGGGGACCAACAAGTTTCACAAATTTAACGTGGATGCATCACGGACCGGAGCACTATTGATGTCCGATATTTTTTCTACCAATAATGTGCTGTTCCATCGAGTCAGCAATTTTTCCCACTTTAGGGAAATAATGAACTTAGGTCGTGAACCTTATTTTTGCTGACGCGATGACACGACAATAATTGGTAGTTCGGGAGGAGCGTATAACATTTCATAATTGCAACTTTATTAGAATTGTTTAATAATCTTGACGCCGGTTTCATGTTGCACGAGGAATGACCTGTGTTTACCGCGAATAATAATTAAAATATTAAAATGGAAAATATTGATTTATGAAATGTTATGATCTTATGGTTCCCTATCGTGACAATACTACAAAAGGTTAAAGTTAAGAATATTTTGCAAGTTCTTTAGGGACGGATCATATGTATTTTGATGAAAGGGGTGAGTAATTTTCGACATTCGAAGTTACCAGTATAATCAATCCAATTTTTTTCAGCCACCAAAATTCCGATAAACGAAATTTCCAACGCGAACAGACACTACACAAACAATTTGGTAAAAATCTGTTTCGTAGCGAACCGAAATTCAGATTTTACGATAAGTTTCAGATCTTCTGGAATGTTCCCGCTAAACATTTTTGTTCAAAAAAATTATAAACTTTTATGCGTGTTTTGCGTCTTTATTTTTCAAATACATATTGTTCTCACTGATGCCATGCCTTCCGCTTCGATTAATACTTTTCAGAATATTACTTTTGTTATTTACAAAACCACGAAATGTTATTTATCTTGCAACAGAATATAACTTTATTTATTTTAGGTGGCATAAAACAGTCTGAAGATTAAACAAATATAAAAATAATAGGTCTTAATCTCTATTTCTTCATAAGATTTATGAAATCTTTTGTCACCGTTCAAACACACTGCGAACTGCATAACTATATAAAAAATAAACAACAGGATTTCTAAACAAAGTTATTAAAAAAACAAACCTTTTATATTTAGTACCAAAAAGGGCATTATTCCCGTTACTTTATCCCATTAGAGACGCACCATAGAAAATAATATCCCATTTTGAGTCTGACCTTTAAAAATATGAGAAGGTTTCTGTGAACCTTGACATTATTAAAGCCCCAAAAGGGCGAGAGTAAAATGGAACTTAAGTAAAACGTAATGGGTCATCGACTTAGATTAAAGATAAATAAGCGATCAACTACAAGTTGAACTTTTATTTTTTTATTTTAGAGTTATGGCCAGTAACGCGATCACCATTTCGTTTTTTGATCAAAATTGTTTTGTTTATATAAAAAAAAATCAGCCGTTTTAAAACTCTATCAGCGGTGGCTGCTCCATAAGGTCATGTCAACGACCTTCCGCTTGTACAAAATACGAAGAAAAATAAACAAATCGGGCTAATTCCGAGTAAGTTTTGAGATTCGCCGAACATTGTACGTTTGTGGAAACGTGTAGGAAAAAGATCCATGAGTTACGTTGCGGAAATAGTAGTTCCTTTTTTATTTAAAGGACCAATTTGTAGTTGTAGCTAATTTCTGCTGTGTCAGGGTCAAATTATTTAGTAGGCCAAAAAAGAAATAAATAATTTAACACTTAAATAAACATTACAAAGATCACTTACTCACTAGCTGGAAACTACTCTGGTTCTGAGATTGTGTTTTACAGCATTTAAAAAGACTTAAGTGACCAAACGGGCAGGGGTTACCCTTACACTTAAATTAACAACTTCACTGAGTAAGTGCTATTTTGAGTTTTTGTAGTGTTTTGTGACCCCTACCCCTAAAGAGAAGGGGTTTCTCAAAAATTATTAGCATTTAGAGGAAAGCTTCTACTACTTCGTAATGTTCAACATGGAACCCTTTCTTCAACAATTACAATCAATTATTTTTATAAACATTTGTCTACTGACTCCTCCTACGAAACTAAAAATGTCCTTGTCCTTACACATATAATGCACTATCTTTCCACTACACCTATTTTTATCAATCTAAACAATCGTTAAAGGTCTTAACACCACAGCAAAGTATTCCATCTTTAAGGATACCAATCGATATCTGACAATATTATACAGGGTAGATCATAAAAACTCAACGTCGTGTATCAACTTTCATTTTTTTTTAAAACCTTACTATATATTTTTACATTCTATGATGATCAATTCTAGATATTTTTCGTAAATCATGTCCTATACTAGCCGTTTACGAAACACTAACTTTTAAAACAAAATAGACAAACGACAAAGTATGAAAATTAACTATTTTATAGATGTTGAAAATGTCCTACACCAACTGTACTGTTCTACAGTAGATTAATCGATATAAAAATTCATGTTGTACATTTTGTAGCACTTTTGGAGAAATTTCTCGCATTACTCGTCAAATGGACTCCTTAAGCATAACTATCGAGTTACATAGGTTTAGATTTACAAGCTACATTTCTGCATAGCTCCACACAAAAAAGTCGAGTGGGTTAAGATCGGGCGATCTGGGTGGTCACTCTATTGACCCCCGTCTACCTATATACAGGGGGTTCATTTGAAAACTTCCCACCACGGATTTATCGAAAACCACTGATTAAAAGGAAAAACGCTGAGACATGTCAAAAGATGTGCCAAAGGGACAACTTTTTAACCAAAAACTACTTCACCCCCTTTTACCCTCTGCCCCCCGGGGTCATCCCCTTTAAAATTTTAAATGACAAGGGGTATCAAGTAATAGCTTGTTTGAGAGATCTTTCAAAGTGCTTTATTTTGACGTTTGATTTTTTTAAATCGGTCGATTCGTTTTCGAGAAAATTAGAAAAATCTTTAGTTATCTTAATTTGTTCAGAGAACACACGAAAATATCAATAAATTAATTTTCACTATCCCGAGATTGTCACAAAGGTAACTGACAGCAAATTAAATTCTTTCTTTTCCTTAGCGACTATAAAAAACTAAACAGGTATAAGAATAAATACAGTTCGCCCATGTTATCTGTGTTGATAAAAAGAAGGCGGAAAAAAAATCTGGTTGTTATTTGGTTGCTGCCACGTATAATCTTCCGAATTGCTGTTTATGTTGATTTTTGAACACATATTGAAATAAAAAGTGATATTTTCGTGTGTTTTTTTCTGAACAAATTAAGATAAATAAAGATTTTTCTAATTTTCTCGAAAACGAATCGACCGATTTAAAAAAATCAAACGTCAAAATAAAGCACTTTGAAAGACCTTTCAAACAAGCTATTACTTGATACTCCTTGTCATTTAAAATTTTTAAGGGGATGCTCCCGGGGGGCAGAGGGTAAAAGGGGCTGAAGTAGTTTTTGGTTAAAAAGTTGTCCCCTTTGGTACGTATTTTAACGTGTCTCGGCGTTTTTTTTTTAATCAGTGGTTTTCGATAAATCCGTGGTGGGAAGTTTTCAAATGAACACCCTGTATATAAATTGTAGATAATTATTCGACTATTAAGTAACATATTTTAGAAAAATTTATATATTTTTTTTTTATGCGGCCAGGGGAAGCGGTGTTTCTATTGATTTCAAGGACCGTACGCCACTGCCTAAATTCTAGACCGAGTTTCATTGTAAAGCATATTATTCGGCTTAAAACCACTCTTCCTATTAGTTAAATAAACCTTATAATTTACCCCTAAAATTTTAGAACCAATTTTGTTTGTGTTACGTCTGTAGTTGACCCTATTTAACCAAAATTAGAAAATTAAGGGTCAAAAACTACCATTAACTTCCTCGAAAAGACGAGAGACCAAACCGGTTATGACGAGCATAAAATTTCTATGGCAGATTCATTAACCCAAACTTAAACAAACTTCAGCAATCCGAACAAACCATTTAAAATATAACATATTAGACATATTTTCGACGTTTAATTTTCCCGTTCGATAGATATCCGATTGATTCCATCTTACTCCTGCTTGAACGATAATTGACGGACCTGCACAGGGCCGACCATGATTTACAACTTTAAAACGTCGAAATAATCTATCAAATAGCTATCGACGAATCGGTAAAATGTACTTTGTTCACTGATGGGAGCCTAAGTTGACAATTTAGAAATAGTTATTTACGATATAAGTGTTGTAAAGATTCATATTACAACATGAGATGTTAAAGTTGTCAAACGAGGCGTCAGCCTAGTTTAAGAAAACATCGAGTGTAGTAATATGAATTTACAATAAGAATATTGTACAAAATTTGATCTACTTTCATCTATGAATAAAAATATTTGGCAAAAAGCATCTGTAAAAATAAAAATGCACCTGCTATTAAGTTTACTAATCAAGTTTTTTATGTTACCTTTCGCATAGTTACTGTTTCGCATGGTTACTGTCGAAACTTTGTCAAACAAATTCAAAAATATAAAAAGCGTTTTTCAAAATGAGCAATTCTGATAGAAGTTTACCCTCTGATATAGAAGCAGCGGCAAACGAAGCGATCTCAAGTTTAGTTCCGACAAAATCCAAGGCGCGGTATGAGTTGGAGTATCAGAAGTTTAAAGATTGGTGCCAAGCTAACAAAATAAAGGAGATGTCTGAGAAAATCCTTTGGGTTATTTTTCGGTAAAGAAACGCTCCCAGAAACCATCTACACTATGGACTCACTACTCAATGTTGAGAACTATGATTTCAGTCAAGAAAAATCAAGATATTAGCAGATTTTCTCAACTAATCGCATTTTTGAAAAGAAGTTCAGTGTTTGTGATTCCATTCTCGAAAGCCAAAATTATGCGAGAATTTGTTATAACAGAAGCAAATGTGACAGGTGTCAACTGTTTAAGTATTTTTCGAAAGTATGCTAAACTTGTCCTCTTAATGCAACTCGCAGGCGGTTTTTTGTATTCTATGGAAAAGAAAAATGCACCTCCCAGCCTGTCGGAATTAATAGTTTTGGAAGTATACCAAGAAAGATTGCAACAAAACTTGGATTAAATAATCCCGAAGGATGCAGATGTTAAAGCGTCTTGAGGGCTGGAAATCCTCTTCTACGGCAGAGGGCTACGTTGAGAATTCTTTAGAAAATATGAAACAAATAGCAAAGAGGATCATGTGGTCAGACACGGATTTAATGATTGGAAATTTGAACGTAAAGGGCTCCATCACATCCACTTCTGGTATACAAATTTCTAACTGTAAAAAGTGTATTATTAATGTTTATAATAAACCTTAAGTGTTATATTTTAATTAATAATTGGTAATTAATTTTACAATTGTTAATAACAAATCATTCTTCTAAAAAGTGTGGTTTTATTTAACAGCAAAATTTTTAAAAACCCGGGTTTTTGTCCATTACAGCACTGGTGCTGTAAAGGGATCTATTACAGCACTAGTGCTGTAATAGATGCCCTTACAAAACGATTTACAAAACTGTAAACTTCATATTACTAAATGAAAGTAGATAAATACTTTTTTTAATCTTTAGGATAGTTACAAGTGAAACAATGACGTTTCCCTTTAAAACAAATATTACTTTTAGAAGGTAAGAAATAAGAACACAAAGTCTTCCTCCACTGTTATATTAAAGAAATATTTTGATTTAAGAAACTTCTCTACATGTTTCGAACGCAGAAGCATTCATCTTCAGGAGAATAAATTTAAAAAAATAAAAACTTAGTAGATATCACCTTAAAGCTACAAAATTGAAGGTTCGATGAAAAAATGGTTCAATAAGTAGAACGGTGAGAAAATGTATAAAAAAAATGTATTGGAAATTAAGTCTTAATTAGATCGAAACCTGAAAATGAGATATATTTTGACCAATTAATTGGGTCACTTGATATAACCTTAAAGATGTCTCTTTTTTAGGTTTCCATCTAATTAAGACTACCACCTAATTTCTAATACATTTTTTAATATTCATTTTCCTCACTTATTTTTATAGTTTCACAATTTTCTTTTTCATAAATGATTCTTAACATTCTCATTAATTTCAATTTCATATCTATCAACAGTTCTTCTCACACACAGATGCCAAAACTTTCATTCTACATCTAATCTCTTATAGTGCCCTAAGCCTTAAACCCACATTTTTTTCTTTTTATGCAACATGTGTATTGATTTTTTCACCGTTCTACTCATTGAACTGTTTTTCATCTAACCTACAATTTTGATGCTCCGTTAAGGTGATATCAGACTACTAATTTTTTCTTCTTTTTTTTATTCTCCTGAAGATGAAGTTTCTTAAATCAAAAAATTTCTTTAATATAACAGAGGAGTAAGACTTTGTGTTCCTATTTCTTACCTTCTAAATTTCCACTCCACTTTAAGTATGGACTATTTCTTCAAGTTGAAATATTAGTTTAAATTTTTTTTAAATTCTATTTTGCTATCTATTTATTTAAATATGACACACCCCTTTAGATCGATTACAATTTATTTGAATATGATTCACCTTCTTTTGTATTGATTACAATTTTTTTGCATATGACACACAAATGTTTTATTAACAATATTGTGAATTCGAGAATATCTCGAAAACGAGTAAAGTTATCTTAATAAAAATTTGGTAGTACGCGTAATTGACTTTGAACTTTGAAAATATTATATTTTGACGTTTGTAGCACTTCCAGTTATACAGGATGTTGTGGTCTCTCTCTTATATTTTATTTAACATTTTTAGTTAGGTCGAAGACCTCTTACTATTTTTACTTCGATGTATTAACTGTTTTGGATTTTGTTTTTCCCACTGGATGGCGTGTTTTTTTTTTTAATTTCTGTTTCTGGCTGATTACTTCCTTTTTTGGTTTTTTGATTTTTCTTCTTTTTCTTGGTTTTTGGACTGTTTTGTTTACTTTAATCTATTCTGTTTTTCTTGTCTTTTCATTTTTTTCAACTTTGCTAATTCAAATAAAATACCCTGTGTATGGATGCTACAAATTCGTGTGCGTACAAGGGAATCTCGAAAACGGTAGGAGATACGAAGATGGTTAAATTGAGGCAAAGTCGCGTAATTTGGAACTTAATTATTTGATGAAAGAAAATAGTAAATGTTCCGAATGCTTTCGGAGATATCCGAAAAAAAAAACAAAATTTCTATTTTTGGTTTTTAATTTTTTGCGCCTTCATTTTTGACTTGGGAAAAAAACCCTTTTTTATAGCCCACTTTTATGTTCTGCAAGATGGCGTTATTAGTTTTCGAATTAAACTTTCGTTCTTTAAATACCAACCTTGAGTCAATTTTTTTAAATACGGACCTGGAATTTTAAATACAGTTTTAGGGACTTCTAGGCTTTACAAATTTAATACATTTTAAAATTTTTGAAATTTTATCGTTTTGTCATCTAATAACACATCTTTTTATGTCCTTACGAACGGTCCTGAACATTTAGAGCCAAATGAAAAAAAAAGTTTTCTGATTTGAAAAATCCGTTCATTTTTACTCAAAAAGGCCTGATATTTGATGAATTTGTAAGAGAAAAGACCAAAAGTCTTGGCCTTAATTATTTTTCTGTCTGTTTCTTTTTGTTTTGCCAGAAACTGGCATTATCAGACCGTATAAACAGTAAAAAAAATTTAAAATTTTTGAAACAAACATAAGCGCATTACAGTAAAATAACTAGTTACTCCAGTTACCATTTCTTTACTCAGGAGCATTAATTTTTTTCTGTTTTACAGTATTTCGGTCTGGGTTTAAGGCAAAAACAATAGGACTTAAGATGTTAAAATTATAAATAAAATAAAGTATATAATATGTACTAGTAAAAAATAGAATTACTTCTCATCCCTTAGAACATTACTTACTTCCTAAAGTATTGTTACGGTACATCTTATTGAAATAATAAACGGCCCAAACACCATAACTTTCTGTAATGTAATGTAATTTTAATATTTAAGTTATCCTAAAAATAATTTCCAGAGCCGTAATAGTAAAGAAATAATAATTTGAAATACAAATAATGTGATATTTGATGCAAGGCGTTGAAATTTTAAAACCTTTAAATTGTATTAAATTTCCAAAGCGTAGAAGTCCCTAAAAGCGTTTTTAAAATTCCAGGTCCGTATTAAAAAAAAACTGACTTGAGGTTGGTATCCAAAGAACGAAATGTTAAATTTAAAAACTAATAACGCAATCTTGTCAAACATCAAGAGCGGCCGTAAGAAAGTGGCTTTTGTTTTTTTCCTCAGTCAAAAATGAAGGTGCAAAAAATTAAAAACGAAAACTAAAAATTTCAGTTGCCTCCGAAGGTATTCGGAATATTTATAATTTTCTTTGACCAAATTATTAAGCCCCAAAATACGCAACTTGGCCTCAATTTAACCATCTTCGCATCATTTACCATTTCCGAGATCCCCTTGTACGCACACGAATTTGTAGCACCCTGTATATCTCTAACCTTTTTGAGATATGAACTATAAAATTAATAAAGTAGTAGAGTTTAGTATCCGTATAATTAAATAGAAAAGAAGGTTTTTTAGCGGCAGGCGGACAATGTAGTGTATCTATCTTTTGCATTGAGTACACAGGGACGCCAAAGGTAATGGAATCCCTGGGGCACAGGTAGACAATGACAGGCTGTTTCGTTCTTATTAGAACTCATCAGAAAGCCATAACCTGTAAGCGACCCCCAGTACAGCGAGACTATGCTTTCAAGGCATTTTTAAGAAATAAAAACGCGATGAAAACCCAGTAACGCCATCTATAGGAATCAACTCAATCCAAAAGATAGTCGTGACGAAGCAACAATAAACCAAATACGTTAGGCCAACACACTAGTATAGGCAACATTTATCGTATCCCCCAATTTTTCTACGGATTTCTAGATTCAAATAAGTTCGCTGTGACCCAGGGAACCCATTACCTTTGGCGTCCCTGTGTACTCAATGCAAAAGATAGATGCACTACATTGTCCGCCTGCCGCTAAAAACCTTCTTTTCTATTTAATTATACGGACACTAAACTCTACTACTTTATTTTAAAAACACGGCATTGTATTACGGGTTGGCAGCGCACAGTGGGTATAATGCAGCGAGAACTTATTTGAATCTACAAATCCGTAGAAAAATTGGGGGATGCGATAAATGTTGCCTATACTGGTGTGTTGGCCTAACGTATTTGGTTTATTGTTGCTTCGTCACGGCTATCTTTTGGATTAAGTTGATTCCTATAGATGGTGTTACTGGGTTTTCATCGCGTTTTTATTTCTTAAAAATGCCTTGAAAGCATAGTCTCGCTGTACTGGGGATCGCTTACAGGTTATGGCTTTCTGATGAGTTCTAATAAGAACGAGAAAGCCTGTCATTGTCTACCTGTGCCCCAGGGAACCCATTACCTTTGGCGTCCCTGTGTACTCAATGCAAAAGATAGATGCACTACATTGTCCGCCTGCCGCTAAAAAACCTTCTTTTCTATAAAAATAATTTTGTTTGTAGAAACCTTACTGAGAGTAAAGTTCAGTAATTTTAAAACTAATAAAGCTAAACATAAATACCCGTATTCACTTAAGGGAAGGGGTTTAAAATGTAGATCTTCAAAATATTTAGATCTACAGTCTCACAGTTGTGTTTTCACCATGGCATTATTTTATATGCCATATGACGCTTTTGTGTTATTTTGATTTTTTCATAATTAAATCGTCTAGAGATACATAATTTGATCGGGATCAGTTAAAAAAACTTTCTTAGAGTGAATGGTAATTGTTCCGAGTATTTATCTATCTTACTTATCAACTATTTCTTTTTGATATTTTAACCTTTTTAAGTTACTTTCTGAATGCACTTCTCATCTTATGTATCTTATGTTCCACACATTCTGCAGTAGCTTCAATATGTTCTGTTTTATACAGTAAAAGTAGTTCTTCATAAGCCTTTGTTCGCAAAAGCTCTGTTGGCAAATGAAGTCTTTTACTTTCCACAAACCTTTATGTTTGCAGTACAAATCAATAAAATCTTGGATAATTTAGCCTTTTTAAGTTCATTTAGCCATTTTTAATCACAAAACCTTTGTCCGAAGTAAAAGTAGGCCTGCAGTCCAACGCCGGTCGGCTACACACGTTCAGTTTTAACAACCGACAGCCGCCGGCCGGCCGGTTCTGGCCGGTCAATTAACTGTGTGTGTATAGGCAGGCTAATTATCTCTCCGGCAAATTGCGGCCGGAATGTGAGTAGGCTACTTAAGGTTATTCTTCTTACTCTCTAATCCATTGTAAATGATATAATTGTCTAACAGAAGAAAACACAGGCTTTTTATCTTATCGCTCGCTTAAATCCAAGACAAGACAAAGCTAAGCAACCATAACCCACTTAAAATAATACGTTTAAGATCGTCTCTCTGGATTCAATTTTCCTGTTCGTTAGGTATTCGTTTCGTGATTGATTCGGTCTAATCCTTGCTTGAACGATAATTGACGTGCTCGAACATTCGACCATGATTTATAACTTAAAGCGGCCCATATTTAGTCAAAAAAGTCGTATACTAAGTGTAAAAAGTGAGGAGTTTAGCGACAATACATTAATTGACAGTCCTTAACAAACTAGCGCTATAATGCACGCAACAATTTACTGATGAGCCGAGATATAGCTAAACGCGCCTAAAGATGGATTTTACAAAATGAAAGGATACGTTTCTTCAATCTTAATTTATATTTTAATTTAATTTAATTTTCCTTTTTAACACTTGATATTACCTGTTTTAAAACGTTCATGTTATGGGTACTGATATGCCTTGGAGGTATATAACATCGATACCTTAAGTAACTACTAATTTTTTACGAGTCACATACTACAAATAAATTGTTCTCGAAGTTAGAATATGCATACTGTATCCAGTATAATTGTTCTGGGTTCTGGTATTAATAATGACAGTATATCGTAAAAAAAGTTTTGAGAAATACTCTTTTTATACTAGTGAGATATTGACATATCAAACGCAAAGTGTTACTTTGCTTCAACAACGGCTTCTCACGTTCTATAAAATAGTCTACAGCTACTAAAATAAATATAAATTCTCCCTACCAATGAGATTTTTAAGTACCTATTCTTACTTTTCCGCACTGATAATATTATCCGCACGGGGTGCGAAAAATTGTAACTTTGCGCACGGAAATGCACGCTCGTAGGAAAAAATTAATTTCAATAGCGTGGTATCTTAATACTTTACAAAAATATCTATAATTAAATGAATCACTTTCCTTCGTACTGTACTAAGTTTATTCAACCAACTAGTATGCAATGCATACATACATAGATATAAATTGGTAATTACATCAATTAGCTAGCAATGTACGATGTGCTCTAATTCCACCAAGTATATACTCTCCACCGACTACTTCAAAGAGAACGTAGGTTTCCAGTCAAATAACGGGCTACAGGACAAACCACTTCATAAACTTGATACATGGACTCAGGATCGTATTTAAACCCAACAAACTTAATAGTACGTTATACCATGTGATCTTATTTTGGTAAACTTTCGGCTGTATTTCGTATAAAGCATAGAAAACTGTTTCTCCTTTCAAGAATAGTATTTTGCGTTACAAGGCCGGTAATTTTAAATTAGATATATAATTTTGTTTCCTATAATTTTAAGTGACAACTTGTCAAAAATCCAAAGTAAAAAGTCATTATTTCTAAAAACAAAAGATGGTTGCTGGGCAATACATTACAGTACCTGACACTGTAATATTCCACTTACCGGCCGCAAATGAGTACATGGTAAGTTAATTTACTGGACAAAATGAAATAAAATAATATACTTGATCACCTCAACTCACTTACGCCACTTGGAATGCCGCGACCCTATTATATAAGTAAAAAATAATTTTTTCGTTTCTAATATACTAGACCATATCATTTACTTCTAATTGTATAATGGCAACACGAACAGTGTGAACAGTGTTTAATTTTTCTAAATAAAATCCGATTCGCCGTCGCGTCGCAAGTAAAAAAAAACAGCTAAAATTAAACAAAGTGTGTACTCTCTTCTTGTGTGTCCTTCTTTGTGTGCAAGTTGTTTCTATGTGCGGCCAAATTAAAAGCCATTTTACCTAAATTAACTTCATACTCAGCTGCAGACCGCCAGCAGTTATTTTACCTTTTATGTAATTTAATTTTGGTTGGACATGTTTACAGTTGCTGGATTTTCTTTGAGTTAAACCTCGCTTAGTTATTTTTATCCTTAGCATTCTCTTGCAATTCTTGTTATGTGCATAGGATCTCATTTTATTCAAAGAAATATACGCTAAAGTTTTGTTTTAATAAATAAAACATTTATAAAACCATACAACCTACCAAAATTTTAAAATACTGTATAATTTTATAAGGACGTAACAAACTGGGTAGTAATTTTGTTGTCACCCGGTATAAATTTTTGATGATCCCATTTCAAAAAGTGTCCTCTCTCTGCCAATCTCTTTTTATTGGACAGAAATTTAAAAAATGTGAATATTTAATATTCTTCATTTCGAACGCAAAAGCTCCTAATAAATTACAATTTAGTTACAAAGTTAAATGTATTAACCTTTTAAACTTGGAAGTTCCTTTAATCTGTCTCAATCTCCTCCTAAAACTGGCTTCGATTTCTCGTTTTCAGCTCTGTTTTTCAAAGGCATTTCCACCATTTAGCCCCGAAGGGATTTGTCTTCTTCAACAGAAATCGAAAGACTTTATTTGCCGCATTATGGGGTTAATGTTAATTTTAACTTGACAAAATTATTTCGCCAGTGTAATAAAGTAAGCAATTTAAGTAAGCATATTAACGCTAATTTTTTCTTTTTTTAGAACTCTAGAAACATCTACGATGATAGCTCAGTGATTAAATTGCTAGTGTTCTTCCGTAGCGGTCTGAGTTCGATGCTCCAAAAGGGCTATACGCTTAAGACTTAAGAGCCTTTCATACCAGCGTGAGACGCGGCATCGTTTCCTAACACTTACTTCTGTCTTAATTAGAAATATAATTTTTCAAAAAAAAAAGTCTGGACTGAACAAACTGTAAATGTAACCATGACAAAAGATTAATTAAACAAAAATACTTAATTTTAAATATGCTGTGTTCAATACTGCTTGTCATTATAAGGGAGGTAAAAAAAGCCATTATCTGCATATTAATAATATAATAGCTATTTATACAATTAGTTGCGAAATGAGTGTCTTTTAGGCACGCGACGTGAATTGTCCTACGAGGCGAAGCCGAGTTGGACAACACGTCAAAGTGACTAAAAGACATTGTTTCGTAACGAGTTGTATACAATATTTTTCTACTGAGGTTTTATAATAAAAAACTTAATTTTACTAACATTTTATTACCTATGTTTCATTTACACCTTTCATGTCAAAAAAATCGACAGTTGTCAAAAAAAAAATTCGATTTTTTGTCAAAAACTGCGACAAATATAAAAGTAAAAATGAGTGATTTAGAGGACTCAGACATTGAAAATGCCGCAAATGACGCAATGGTGTACCTTGTTCCCCAAAAATCAAGAAGTTTGTATGAGGGCACATACGAAAAATTCAAAAAATGGTGTGAAGAAAAAAAGGTAAAAAACTTATCAGAAAAAGTCTTTTTGGCATATTTTTCTCTATTATCCGATGCCTATAAGCCATCAACTTTGTGGAGTACTTACTCAATGCTTCGAACGATGGTTTATTTGAATAAAAATGTTGAGATGAAGACATTTACAAACCTAATCGCATTTTTGAAAAGAAAATCTACGGGGTATAAGCCCAAAAAGTCGAAAGTTTTTTCTAAAGAACAAATAGAAAGGTTTGTCAAAGAAGCAGACGATAAGAACTATTTATTGGACAAAGTCATACTTATTGTGGGAATCTCTGGAGCATGTCGCAGAGAAGAACTCACATATTTAAATATGAATAATATCGAAATTTCGGAGTCTTTAATTAAAATATCCATTCCAAACACTAAAACAAATATTGCAAGAAGCTTTGTAATTAGCGAAGGCTCTATTGACTCTATCAGCTTCTTGAATATTTTCCGAAAGTACGCGCAGTTACGTCCACCACACATAACCCATGAAAGATTTTTTATTGCATACAGAAACTCCAATAGTTCCAGACTTCCAGTGGGTATTAATACCATTGGAGCAACACCAAAGAAAATAGCTGAGTTCTTGGAGCTTCCAAACGCTAAAGAATATACAGGCCACTGCTTTCGAAGATCTTCAGCAACTTTTTTAGTTGACTCTGGAGCGGATATATTGATGCTAAAGCGACATGGAGGTTGGCAGTCAAATACCGTGGCTGAGGGGTATACAGAAGATTCTTTAGAAAGTAAAATAAAAATTTCCGAAAAAATTCTTGGTCAAAAATCTTTGGACGCTAACAACAAACGTGTTAAATGTAATGAATCCGAGTGTTCTACCAGCTCTACTAGTGGCATGGGTTTAATTGATATTGCTGTTGCAGATTCTATTACTATTCAAAGTTCAAATTCCTCATCAATTTTACAAAGAGAAATATCTCAACGAACTGTTTTAGGTTACCCCAGCATTAATTTTAATAATATAAGTAACTGTACTGTTAATATTTATAATAAATAGGTAAAACTATAATCTGTGTTTATACTTGTTACTTTTAACCACGTTGTTCCTGGTAACGTGCTTAAAAAATTTTTAAGCGCTGCGCCTAAAAGGAGGTTATTAAAAAATCATAATGACAATCAAAAAGAGGTTATTATAAAACGTCAGTAGAAAAATACATTTTTGTTGATATCAGGCTTAATAACAAAGGTAAGTAACGTGAATTATAATTAACCGTTAGTTTCGGTTATAGTTGATAAGAAAAGTGTAGATTTTTGAAATTTTATTACATTGGTGAATTTTAAGGACAATTCTAAACTTATTTAATGCTTAAAATGTTAACTTGATTAAGCCATCTCGGCAGCCATACTGGTTCTGTACCCCGTCCACGATTACGTCGTCATTTGCTTTTGAGATAAGTCCTTTAAATAAAGTTTTCAAGAGAAAATTCCCTTACGCGAAAAGATATATGTCACGTCCACAGATATAAATTGTAAATAGTATAATTCTTAGGTTAAAGATAAATCATTTTTGCAACAAAATAAATCAAGAGGTAAACGTCCAAGAGAAAGTGACTCGTATTTCATAAAAAAAACTTTTCTCTTGTGACAATACAAAGATAATTTCTGTTGCTTGTAATAACTACGTTCAGGAGTACACTTTAAGCTAAGATCGCCTATTTTTTCAGTGTATTGACCTGAACTATTCTAAAGTCTGTCGTATTAACTCATTAATTTTTTCAACAATATTTTTTTTTCTGGTGTATATTTTACCGTTCATAGTTCTTTTTTTGAAAGAAATATAAAAATGTTATTTCGACGAAGTTAAAACTCGACGCTAACGTCACGAGCTCAGAGAACTCTAAACCTTGTGTTTTATATATGCGAATTAAATTGAAGTTCACGGCGGCAAAGACTGTGCATCTCACTTGGATAATTCATGAACCCAATTTTTCTCCGCGCTGATTTTTAGTGCCGCAGGGGCTCCACTCCTGAAATAAAAGAATTATGGTCGGTCATCGCGTTTTCGTATTATTTTATTTGGGTTTTAGGCGCGGCCGCGACCGTGCCAAGAATGTGATTTGATTTATATAACAACAGCGTATACGGTTGCAAAAAAAAAATAATCAAACAATACGATTATTTTGTTTTAAAAAAAATGTTCACTCTTTTTATTTGTTTCGTTTATACACATTTTCTTTCTTTGTTCGCTACTAGGCATTGGCGTAACAGGGGGGAGGGGGTTGGAAGGGCTGTTGGGCCACAGCTACCAGGATTATATCCCAGAAAAACTACTAATGCTATCAATCCTCGTTTAGCGCATCTGTGTGTGTTTTCTTCTTCACCCCACGATATTCCGATCGTATCCGTCCTGGTTATCAGCGTGAATGGGATTGGTAAAGAGGATGGATTCGAGTGGTCTTAGTGTCTCATCAATGTAAGATTGGCCACATTCGCAGGAGATCCTGTAGACACAGTTTTTCCTGTCTTTTTGGTTTCGTCTTCATTAGGTGAATTCTTAATGTAACTTTCGAGCTAAATACCGTATTGATGTAGTATCGTCATCCTAGTCTTCTAATTCTCTTAGATACTGCTTTAACATACGGAATGTTAGGTGCTAGTTGTCCATCTTCTTGCTTCTTTTCATTTGGCTGATTTTTACAAGTCTCCAATATTTTATCCATTAATCTCAAGGGGAAGCCATTTTTGTTGAGGTCGGTCTCGATGTAGTTGCGTAATGCCATCTTTCTTTACGTTGACATCTAGGAAAGGTACTTAAATGTTTTCTTCATTTATCATTGTGAATCTAATTGTCTTTGTCTTGTTTGGAATTCCCTGAGTTTGTTATCGTTTCCATTTCTCAGCTATTTTCTTCTTTGCTTCTTTTATGCCTTCGGATTTATCATATAAGCTAGACAGAAGCTGAAATCTTGCATAAAGAACCGCACTAGAGGAAGAGGAAATTCAAAGAAGCTGCTACTATGCATTAGAATCCAGGTTGTTTTAGTAAGCCCTCATTAGACATAAGAAATTTCTGATAACCTTAATTAAATTAATAGTTAGGTAGTATTCTTAGAATAATACCGCGCAAGAACTGAACGCATGACTACACCCATCTCAGTTATGGTCCAGTGCACCTAGCTGGCATAAGTAGAGCTGTAGTTACTGTACTTATTTAGTATTCACCTGAAGACGACTGAAGATACTTACCAGTTGAAACGTTGTGATTTAACTGTTAACATAATTCAGATCAATTATCTTTGTCATTTGAATTAGTAGACTAATATGAAGATTACGGATTATAATAAGATGTAAAAAACACAATATTAAGCAACAGCATATTTATTTAAACCTTTGTCATGGTTACGTTTACAGTTTTTTGTTGCCTAAATTATAGTTTTTAAATAACAACCATTTGGTAATGGATAAAAATAAAAGGTAAAAATGTGAAACAATAACGTCACAACCTCTGAATATCATACCTTGTAATTTTTATGTAGTGCTATATTTAAAATAATTATGTTTTTTCAATTTGTTTGCCTCTCAGTGTTTGCAAGTTAAAATATAATATTTTTTTTGTACATAATTATTTTTGACTGACTTTAGTTTTACTTCCTTTACATCGAATGAACGCGACCTTGCCCTCTTACATCTGTAATCGTCTTCATGACATGTTCTGTAACTTGTAAGCAGATGGAGAATCCGTGTTCTCGGTGTCCTTCTTTGGAGTGGTCGTTCGGTTATAAGTAGAGGGTAATTACCAAGTTCAAGGAGTTAAATGGATGTTTAATTTTAATTATAAAATTGAATTATTGGGTATAATAATAATATAATGCTCGCATTTTTGATGGTTTGTGGTGAAGAATATAAAAAAATAAAAGCTACAAGTTGTTCATGGCAAGCTTACGTCATAACGTTTGAACAGTATAGATCGTCTTAAAAAGACCACCCATTTTTGTTCTGTTTTGCCATGTTTTATTTTTGCTATATCCCACCGAATATATCGATTAAACTCGCTTGTAGTACACACTACATACATAAATATAGTGTTCTAAGTCTTTGTCTCTATGAATTTTAACAGCACATTTATTCAAATCTTTTTATATTTTTAAAGTTACATTGTTATATTTCCATACCATTTTTGCCATGTTCCATATCTATGTTTGAATAAACGAGTCTCTTTCACGTCTCCACTATTCAATATGTTGATTTTTCGCTATTTTGACTTTGGATTTTTCAAGTGCGCTTCGGTAATGTTGAGTTTCTTGCACTTTGGAATGTACTCATAAAGCAAGGATACTGTATAATTTAATTTTACAGCTCTTTGTATTTATTATTATAGGGGAAATATGAAAAATTTAAAAATATTATATTACATAACAGGTGATGCAAGTGATACTTTTCAAACGAGGAGATATTTAGCATGAGGCGGAAGCCGAGTGCGGACATTCTTCGAGTTTTAGAATAGTCACTTTCTCACGAGTAATGTACACTATTTTTCCTACGACCACATAGAATTATAGAAAAAGCCTTTGATTTGAAAAAAAATATATCAACACTAGTGTTAAAATTAGCATACTTAGGATTATGTTCCACTTAATATCTGGTTTCATAGTTTGTCAATAGGCTTTTCCTTTATTTGTAGTTTAACTTTTTCATATTTTATAATATCAGGAAGAACTAATCCTGGATTGACTTCTAGATAAACCAGAATAAAAAAAATGTATTCAAGGAAAAATGCGTTAAACATAAATTTAAAAAATCCACCCAACAAGAAAGATTTCAATTCAAAATAATTCTTTAAATTATTTAATGTTTTTTTAAAAAAAAGTCAATTAGTCCTGGTGGGATTTGAACCTGTGACCTTGCGATCTGTAGGCTAGTGCTCTACTCTCTATGCTATCGATACCAATAAAGATTTGTTGTTTCATACATGACAACATGACACTCTCTTCAGCGCGATTTGTTTTTTCTGGTAATATATTTTCCAGTATATTATTAACATTTTTTATAATTTCAGATGGCGTATTTTTACACTCTAATTCTGAATCACTCGACAAATACATGATAAATAAGTTAAACACTTTACAACTACTGCTTTCTAAAATTTGTACTTTTTAATAAATAAGGATGGTCTGACAAATTGGCACCATATATTTAAGTTAAATAGTGTGCCTTGTATTTCAACACTAGTGTGAAATATTTTTTTTCTACGGCCACCTATGAAAAATAGAAAAAAAGCACGGTTAACCTGGCTCGAAAGCGCCGAATATCACACGCGTGTTGAAAGAAAATATTTCAACTCTAGAGTGGTAATACAAGGCACACTATTTAATTTAAACATATGATGTCAATTTGACAGACCACCCCTATTTATTAAAAATAACAAATTTTAGAAATCAGTAATTGTAAAGTGTTTTAACTTATTTTTCATGTATTTGTCGAGTGATTTAGAATTAGAGTGTGAAAATATGCCATGTGAAATTATAAAAAATGTTAATAAAAGAAAAAACAAGTCGCGCTGAAGAAAATGTCATATATGTAAACAACAAATGTTAATTGGTAGCCATGGAAGCCATAGCGTAGACACTAAAGCTCTGGTCTACAAAACGGGAGGCCACAGGTTCAAATCCCATCAGGAGTATTTGACTTTTTTTTATAAAAACATTAAATAATTTATAGAATTATTTTGAATTTTGGTTTAATGTATATTTCCTTGAAATTTAAAATTTTTCATTCTGGTTAATCTAGACTTCAATTCAGACTTCCTTTTTTCCTATCATATTTATAAAATATGAAAAAATGAAAATGTTAAACTACAAATAAAGGAAAAGCCTATTGACAAACTATATGAAACCAGATATTAAGTGGAACATCATCCTAGGTATGCTAATTTCAACTCTAGAGTTGAAATATTTTTTTTACAAATCAAAGGCTTTTTTAATAATTCTTTGTGGTCGTAGGAAAAATAGTGTACATTACTCGTGTGAAAGTGATTATTCTAAAACTCGGACGCCTCGTGCTAAATATCTCCTCGTTTGAAAAGTATCACTTGTTATGTAATATACTATTCCAAACACGCTTTCTAGCCAAATTAACTGTACTTTTTTTCTCATTTTCATAGATGGTCGTAGGAAAAAAAACACGTAGAATTGTCAGCGATTTATCTTGAAAAGGAAACTCGTCTTAAATTCGATGATAAAATAAGCTTATTTAGTTCCTACATACTTTTGTACTTCGACTATTTACTATAAATCACATTCTTATGGAAAATCGCAAACACATGTTATTTCCCACAATATCGGTAACGTGTTCCGTAACAATGTTTCAGGGAATTACCCCTGTCGTCATGAATCCAAATTGCCTAGTTATTCAAATCTATCCCGATTCCTAATTTTACAACGCCCCATTTCCATATACCATTTTGATTTTGTTCCATTCGTGAGACATTCCCGAAGAAAGTTTTATTTTTTGATCAGAGAAAAATTAACCAAACATTTTCGATGAACGAATTGATATTTTCTACAACTGCCAGTGCTTTCTCGTAATTTTTATTTGTTTCTCCTACAGTATCATTAAAATTAACTTTTAAGTTATATATTTTCCCTGAAGATGAGCGTAGTGAAGAAGGCGGAAAAGCGCCACGGGGCCACGCCCAAAGTTCGTTTAAAATTCACCTAACTACTAGCTAATTTCGAAAATTAAATTATTCCCTCTTCCCCTCTGCATGGTTGGATTAAATTTGTTTTTGTAAATGTTTTTTTTAAATTTTTTTTTGATATTCCTAGCTGGTTCTTTATTACAAAAAAAAAACATTTTTAAAAAATATAAAAAGAAAAAAATTAAAAAGAAAAAAATTAATATTGGTGTCGATCCAAAATTTTAACATAAGACGTATGTATGACTCTAACCAGCGTCTTTCGGGCTCGGTTTTTCATGATTAAACATAAGTAAATATCGCTCACCACGCTAAAATTGATGATTTTTTAAGAAATTATGTATTTTAGGAGCGTAGATCTAAGAGCATTTTTTGGTGCAAATACTTAGGTTTTGAAATACTTCTTCTTAAGTGCCGTTTTGTATATTTATAATAAAGCATTTTCGTTTCTTCCCGCACTATTTTTATTATTATAAATTATCAAAAATGTTTCAATTAAAATTTTTAGTTTAATTTTTCTTTTTAAAAATAAGTAGGTACCTAATTGTCTTTTTTTTGTTAAAATATTTTATTGCATTGAGTTATATTAAATATAATAGAAAAATACTATAAAATATTATTCTTTATACTCGGTTTCCTATAAAATTGTCTTATAAATGAACAACTAAAACGATATGCGTCCGAAACCTTAATCTTTACATAAAACAGGACTTTTAGAAGGAAAAGTTTAAAAACTAAACGTTTCCTACAAGACCTTTGTAAACTAAGCCAAGAATACATTATTTCTAAGTAAATTGCGATTCTACGGTATACCTAATGGATTTTGTTTATGGTTAACCAGCTTCCTTAAGAACCGTTCTCTGCAAGTGGCGATTGACGGGTTTGTCTCAGACACCTTCACCATCAATGCCGGTGTTCCTCAAGGGTCCATATTGTCGCCTACCCTCTTCTTACTGTATATTAACGACCTTCTAGTAAAAACCCAAAATCCAATTTATAGCTTTGCTGATGACAGCACACTTGTCTCATCTTTTACCTTGACCCCCCAAACATCCGCTGCCGACGCACATCTTCGCAGGCAGCATGAAGTATTGCGCCTCAACAATGACCTGGAAGAAATTTTGGCTTGGGGTGACAGTAACCAAGTCGAATTTAATGCTAAGAAAACCCAGGCAGCAGTCTTCTCCAAAAATGTTAACATTGCAGAACCGTATATAGTCATGGCAGGACACGCAATTCCCCTGACACCGTCTATTAATTTGCTGGGGGTCAATCTGGGAGGTAATCTGTCTTGGCATGATCACGTTGCCGCAATTGCCAAGGCAGCTGCACAGAAACTTGGTGTACTTTTCCGCACCAAAAGGTTGTATACACCTCATCAACTTTTGACACTCTACAAAGCCCAGATTCGACCATCATTAGAATATTGCTCTCATGTCTGGGGCTCTGCCCCCAAGCACACCCTTCTGCTACTGGATTCCATTCAAAGGAGAGCCGTTCGTCTGATCGGCGACCCCGAGCTGACCAAGACCCTCGATAGCCTGAAGCATCGAAGACAGGTTGGTGATTTGGCTCTCTTTTACAGATATTTCCATGGCAGGTGTTCGACTGACATTGCCCACTTGATTCCACCTAGAGCAGTGCAAAACAGAAATACACGGCGAACCACTGCCGCTCATCCATATGTTGTTCAGCTTAGTACTCCTCGAACTTCATTGTTCAAGAATTCTTTCATCTGGAGAACGTCATCTTTGTGGAATGATCTTCCTGAGGTCGTGTTTCCCAATGAATACAATCTTCAACGTTTCAAGACCAACGTTAATCGCTTTTTTCGCACTCGCACCGCTCCTAGAGCGCCTTAAAGGATTTTTCCTACAGTGCAGGTGTTTTATCATAAAAAAAAAAAAAATTTAAAAATTTAAATTAAGAGTCTAAGCGTGAGACGAAAAATTTAGTTGCAATTAGACTTGTAGACCCGAGCTCCTAGGCTCGGGGGGGGGGGGGGCGCATTCCGGCAGCCCTCCCCTAAATACGCCACAGCTTCAAGTATGGACTATTTCTTCAAATATATAGATATAATTTCGCATGGAGCTGGTAATTTTGGTGACATTTAAAAATATTGATGCTCTTAAGTGATGCGACGTAAATATTTAAATAACAGAAAATTATTTTGGTTTTCTAAGAACTACAAAAAATATGAGACCTAATTACTCTTATATTGGGAATGTCCCGCGTATAGATTATTTTTGATTGAGCGTTTTTTTTTTGCGGCTCCGGACTTTGCGATATGCTAATTTCCCGCTACTCGGCGAACGCCATTTACAAGTTAAATGATGCAGTTTAAAACTCCCCGATAGTCATAAAAGCTTTATTTTTTGTTGCTCTTTTAGATAGACAGAAACGGATGTAGACCTGTACAACTTATAAACGCTTTAAACCCCACGACTGTCATAACTTTAAGTCATGAGCGCCCTAAATCACTACCTTATGGAACGCCAGATGTTGTCAAGTAAGCTTCAGATTCGGACTAATCACTACCCTTGCCTATTGAAGGCTAGAAAACAAATAGGATTTAAAGAATAAATATGCATCTTTAGAAAAGTTAAATTCTAGAAGCTCAGTTAGCAACATCTGGTGATCCACGTTATTAAACTCCTTTTCACAGTCCGTCAGTACCACATCAAGATGTTGTTTATTATGGTGCAGTCGTGCGTTTAATTCGCGAGTGGTGTTATTCTGAGATTACAAATGCCTGGACGCACGGTCATTACATCATGTGGCCAGAATTCGAAATTCTCCATAAAGAACCTCCAGATCCATCAGTGTGGTTTATTTTTTAGGATAGTGGAGGAGAAGGGAGTTCAAGGAAGCTGCTACCATACACCAGAACGCAGGTTGTTGGAGAAAATTTTGCATATTTTAATGCTGAATAATTTGTTAAAAGTAAATCAAAAAATTCTAAAGATATCCGAAAAAAATGAGAAAAAAATAATTTTATTTTTTTACGATAAAAAACTGCTAATTTTAAAAAACCAGAAGCACTTTATTCAGGCAATTTTTAAATTATTTTTCTCGGGTAGTGCTTTCAGAAAGTACTCTTGGGTTTTTAAAAGAATCTCCGGAAACCATGGGAATTTTTCAAATTTTTTTTTTGGCAAATTATTCAGCATTAAAACTGTCTCTATTTAACCAACTCTTTATCTCTTAAGTTACCGAGAAAGCTTGTGCACCGAATTTATAACACCCTGTATACCTACCTATTCTTTTTTTAAGTTTTACAGAAAACCCGTAGTTTATGATTTTAAAAAATTTAAAAAATATTTTTCAGTTTAAATTAAAAAAATTTAAAATGTATAAAAAAAGCTTTTAAAAATTAATTGTTGAAAAAGCTGATTTTTTGACATAATATAAGTTTTACTTATTTAAATATTTAACACTTTTTCCAATCATCTTTACAGAAACGCAGTAAAGAATAAAATTAAATTCATTTACGAATGCCTACACAAAATATAACATTAAAACGAATCGTTTTAGAGTACATTTATCCCGTAGGAAGAAATCCCTGCAATTCCAACAAAGTAGTTTCGCAAAACAAACAAGAGTGTGACTGCGGACTTCTAAAATTAGCCGAACCCGGCCGACCGTTGCGGGCCATTATAAATTTACAGGGCGCAAAGTAAGGCGCATAGGCCTGCCCCGTGCAAATAGACTTTCTGATCCTTAAGGGATGGATCTTGACGGTGAAGCCAATGCGGTACTCATGGAAGAAATCTTGTATTTTTGAAGGGTGTTTCGTAATAACAATTTTACTTTAGTTTATAACTTTTTACAAATTTACAAAAAAAAATTTTTTTTACGATTTCCTATATTATAAAATATTGTAAAATTTCTGGTAAACGTATATTGGGATATTGACAAATTCGACCCTGACTTAAATGCATCAAGGTATCATCGTCAGTTCAACGGCGCCATTTTTTACGTATCATTTTATTTTGTCGACACACAACTTTTTCTTAAACCAACGCATTTATCAAGTATTTTTTGTTAATTTTATTCAACTCATTGCTAGGCACTTTTGAACTTGCAGCCATTTTATTAATATATCCAATTATGTTTTCTATGATATGGTTTTAAAATGATACATTTTATTTTATTCCTACATCTAAATGCAGAGAAAATATATTAATATAGAAGCGTAAGAAACGTCGTCGTAACATCACAATGAGTTGTATATTAGGGGGGATCTCGAAAACGGTAAGGGATGCGAGGATGGTTAAATTGAGGCAAAGTTGCCTATTTTGGGGCTTAATAATTTAGTGAAAAAAAATTATAAATATTCCGAATACCGGAGATATCCGAAAAAAAACCGAAATTTTTAATTTTGGTTTTTAATTTTTTGCACCTTTGTTTTAGACTTAGGGAAAAACAAGAAACATTTTCTCATAGCCGTTCTTTATGTTCTACAATATGGCGTTATTAGTTTTCAAATTGGACGTTTCGTTCTTTATATACCAACCTCAATTCATTTTTTTTAAATACTGACCTGGAATTTTTATTACAATTTAAAGGTTTTTAAAATGTTAACGTTTTGTCATTAAATAACACATCACTAATATTTCAAATTATCCTCTCTTTACTATTACGGCCCTAGCAATTATTTTTTGGATTACTTAAACATTAAAATTATTAGGAAGTTATGATGTTTAGGCCGTTTATTTTTTCAAAAAGATTTACCGTCATAATACTCTAGAAAGTAAGAAAGTTTTGACGGCATAAGAAGTAATTTTATTTTTTATTAGTATTTTATTTATTTTATTAATATAACATATATATTAAGTCCTATGGGTTTTTTTACTTTAGACCTAGACCGAACTACTGTAAAACAGAAAAAAAATAATGCTCCCGAGTGAAAAAAAGGTAACTGGAATGTTAGTCTAGTTATGTTACTGTGATACGCTTACGTTTGTTTCAAAAAGAATTTCAAAATTTTTTTACTGTTTATACGATCGGATGATGCTAGTTTCAGGCGAAACATGAAACAAAAACAAAGCGACAGAAAAATATTTGATACTGAGACTTTGGGTCTCTTTTCTTAGAAATTTTTCGAATCACAAAATTTTTTTTTAGTTTGGCTTCAAATGTTCAGGGCCGTAATAAAATTTAAAAAATGGGTTATTAGATGACAAAACGTTAAAATTTTAAAAACTTGTTTATTGTATTAAATTTCTAAAGCTTATAAAACCTTAAAACTGTATTTAAAATTCCAGGTCCGTATTTAAAAAAATTGATTTGAGGTTGGTAACTAAAGAACGAAAATTTGAATTTAAAAATTAATAACGCCATCTTGTAGAACATGAAAAACGGCTATAAAGAAGTGTTTTTTATTTTTTTCTCAAGTAAAAAATGAAAGCGCAAAAAATTAAAAACCAAAAATTAAAATTTCGGTTTTTTCGGAATTTTTTTTTAACAAATTATTAATCCCTAAAATACGCAACTTTGCCTTAATTTAACCATCTCTTACCGTTTTCGATATCCCCTTGTACGCACACGAATTTGTAGCACCCTGTATAATTTAAAAAACTAATAAAATTTAAAAAGCGACTATATTAAATGGGATTTAAATAATTTATTTCAATCTATTTCAGCTGCCATGGGAAGGAGTCAATCAACACCAGGCTTAGTCGAATCAAGAGGAAAAATTACCTTGGAGGACATGTGGGTACCCCCCGTCCCCTTCGGAATGCTTACCCCTCTTTACCCTAGGTCGTTTGGAACTTCCTCTCCTCCACAGAGCATAAGGACTGTCCCTACCCCTGAGAGTCCTGCGGGTTCCACCAGTAGCGATAGGAGTAGGCAGAGTAGGCAAAGCAGGCAGCAGCATGTAAGGTCATCAGGTAAGAAAAAGTTATTATTTTACTCCCCTTTTTAAATTGCATTTTCAAAATTATCTTACTTTTCTAAATATATTTTATTTATGCTTCAATTTATCTAAACCCATTAGTTTTTAAGATATAAGCAACAATTTATGTAAGATCATTCATAGTTTCATCATAGGCGTAGTTATGGGGGTACTTGGGGGTGCTAAGCACCCCCGAAATCTAAATTAGCACCCCCAAAGAAACATTTACAATATATAGTCCATAAACTAATTTTAGAACTAACCTATTTTTACTTCAGCGCCCCCCGTTGTTGACCGTCTAACTACGCCTATGAGTTTCATCTAAGGTAGCTATGGATAATAATAACGCCGTAAATAGATCCGCACGGATTCATAGCTACCTTTCTATGAATAAATTAACATCAATAATTGTTGCTTGTTGGATAATGTAACAAAACTTTTAATTGCTTATATCTTAAAAACTAATAAGGACAGCATAAGGAAGCACAAATAAAATATACTCAGAAAAGTTAAATAATCTTGTAATATAGATTTAAAAGTGGAAGTACCATTAAAATTATTGGAATACCACAGAATACCTGAAAAGAAGAAAAAAAATAATATTAAAATGTTTAGTTATTCATTTGCTTTTTGAAAAAACGATAATTTGAAAATTTTAATTTTTCATTTTCTGTGTCTGTGGCCGGCTTAAGGTAAAATACGGTTTATATAGTCTTAGACGCCCCATATACATGGGAATCGTGTTTCTGAATACTCCCCTGTGGTTTGCCCCATATACATATACTATTTTTAGTTAAAATTTGAGGGTTATTTATATTGACCAGGTTAAATCTCAAATTACTAGCATGTAAAAGTTATATATAGGATGTAACAAAAGTACTCTAAATTATTTAAAAACTGTCAAATACTAACTGACTGGCATGGTAACACATAAATACTAAAACAGACGTGAAAATTTACAAACGGGGCAAGCCCATTTTTTGTAACTTTAATTTGCATTTATTTTTACAGCAAGCCCTAAAAACACAATGTATTTTTAACAAAGGAAACATTTTTAATCTCCGAAATCCAAAAAAGTGTTAAACAAAACCTTATCTGGCTAAAAACACTCTATTTATTAGAACAGGGCCTGCCACATTTCCGGATTAGCCGGGCATTAGTCAGAGATGGAGGTAAATATTTGCAAATTTGATACGGGCAGCTGTATTTGTTTTATTTTTATATTTGCCAACCTTGATCAAACGGAAGACCAACACGTTTCGTTCGAAGAATTATCGGATTTTTTTTGCTTTTAATTCATAACCGCCACCACACACCAGGGGTGTCCAGGGGCTCTGAGAATTAATTTTTTAAAACTTAATATTCATAGATAACCTGGGTTCCCTGATGGGGACAGGTAGACAAAAGCTCTGTTCCTACAACAATCTGAAACTGATCAATGGGCTTTTTCAGTAAATTTTTGTTTGACTCTACAGTATAGAGCAATTTTCTACGGTTTTAGTTTTCAAATTTTTAATTATTTATTTTAAATAATTAATGAACAGGGGCGGTTCTACGGGGGGCCTGGGGGGCCCAGGACCCCCCAACATTTCTGAAAAAAACTATAAAATTCATGCCACTGATAAAAAAAAATTCCGGGTGCTTTATTATTTACATAATTTGATACAATTTGAGCATGATCCTAAAAAATTTTGGGCTGTGGCGTTATTTGCTTGCGAAGGCTGTCAAAAATTGTGGCTGCGCCCAGTAGCGTATATAAGGGGGGAAGGGGGCGGGGGGGGGGGCTGCCGGGCTGCATTTTCATCTCACGCATGGACTCTTAATTTAAATCTTTAAATAATGTATTCGTGGCTTAGATTACAAAGGTCTTGTAGAAAACGTTTAGCTTTTAAACTTTTCCTTCTAAAAGTCCTGTTTTATATAGGGATTAAGGTGTCACACGCATATCGTTTTAGTTATTGATTTTTGACATTAGAGCAAAACGAGTAAAAAGAATAATATTTTATAGAATTTTTCTATTATATACTTGTCTGTTCCGGTTTCCCTTTTTTTAGAGCTATTTTAAATCAACAAAAATATAACCCAATGCAATAAAATATTTTTACAACAAAAACAATTAGGCATTTATTTCTTAAGAGAAAAATTAAGGTTAACATTTCAATTGAAACATTTTTTATGGAAGAAGTGTGATAATTTATAATAAAAAAAATAGTGCGGAATGAAATGAGAATGCTTTATTAGGAATA
The DNA here is from genome assembly GCA_935413205.1 of Polydrusus cervinus. Lineage (NCBI taxonomy): Eukaryota > Metazoa > Arthropoda > Insecta > Coleoptera > Curculionidae > Polydrusus > Polydrusus cervinus. The sequence continues at coordinate 101,524,316 of OW284511.1, forward strand.
TAAATATACGGGACTTAAGAAGGAGTATTTCCAAATCTAAGCATTTGCACCAAAAACTGCTCTTAGATCTACGCTCCTAAAATATATGATTTCTGAAAAAATTATCAATTTTGGCGTGGTGAGCGATATTTACTTTTTTTTTAATCATGAAAAACCGAGCCCGGAAAACGCTGGTTAGAGTCATACATACGTCTTATGTTAAAATTTTGGATTGACACCATATTCATGTTTTTCACAATTATAAAAAATGTTTTTTTTTTAAATAAAGAGCCAGCTAGGAATATCAAAAAAAAACCTTAAAAAAAAATTTTATCCAACCATGCAAAGGGGAAGAGGTAATAATTTAATTTTCGAAATTTGATAGTAGTTAGGTGAATTTTAAACGAATTTTGGGCGTGGCCCGAAAAATGTTTCGCCTGCGGCGCTTTTCGGCCTTCTTCGCTAGGTACAATATCATGGAATACATAATATAGTCCCGACTATCCCTGTGTTCAGAAAAAAAAGTGTCCTACTACGCCAATGTGGTGCCCCCCCAATATTTTGGGTCTAGAACCGCCCCTGTTAATCAAAATACGCTCTCTAATGAAAACAGGCGAAAGCACTTACCGACGTCACAACAATTCCACACAATAGCCTCAGCGGATCGCTCTGTAGATGACGCACTCCTACCTGACTAAGTCTCGAATCCGGTTTCGTGTGTCTAAACTGTTTTTGTCTATTTAAGTTGTCGAAACAAAGATAACAATACAATTGGTCGCACAACTGACGAATAAAAGAATTGCCCTGTTAATAGGATGACATACATCTACTTTTCATCGTATGTTTTAAAACTTTCTGCTTTCGCATCGTTTTTTTAATTGTTTCTAGAAAAGGTTTGTGATATCCTATTTTCAATAGGTTTTAGTTTCGGATGTTAGTCCGGAACATAATAAATTCGATCGTAGTGAAAAAGTCCATTTTGGTTCGAAACAATTTGCAAACTGTTTTAATTACACACTGACTGGTCCGCAATTTTTGCAGGAATAATGCGCTCGTTTGTGTAGTTGTGTTCTACTGGTTTACCTGGTCTCAGAGAACCCATTGTTTTTGGCGTCCCTGTGAACTCTGAGTACTTTAATGAAAAAGACAAATGCACAATACAGTTCATTATATGCTAATTTTCTTTTTTCTCCAAGCGTTTAAACGGAGTATCGGCAAAACCGCATAAAAATCAGCAAAATAGCTGTAAATACATTGTATGCATTAAATCTTGTAGTAACTATCTAGAAATGAGTGGAAAACTAAAGATTTTTGAAAGGAAAAAGCGCATTTGGGCACAAATCTTAAGTTCGGTCACAAAATACTAGTTCATTAAAAATAAATTTTGATTTAATATCTTTTCGCACTATTTCTTGTAAGTACTCCTTAAGAAAAATTGGTGTGCGCATAGGATCTGGGATAAATGTTTTGATTCAAATAAAAAAAACAAATGTCATCTAACAGATTTGCATCTTTTTAAAATATACGCGTGAAATTTGCAACATATGTACATTTGGTGTCTTCGTAATGTTTATTAAGTTATTATAATGATCTCACCCTTGTGATTGGTCAGTTTCATATTCTAACAAGGATGGATATGAAATTATATCCGTTCAATTAACCGGAATATCTCACTTATCCAGTCACTTTAGTGTACAGGAAACAGCAAATATACATGTGGAAGTAGAAAAACGATATTTTGACTCAATACTGATAATATAATGGGTGGTCCTGTACGTAATTTACATATTGCTAGTGTTAACTAAAAAAAAAGTTGACACATTTCCAACAGGGGTCACATTATAATATTCCAAATCCCGAAAAATGTTAAACAAAGCCTTATCAGCCCGAAAGCACTCTATTTGTAATACGGTCGCACCCGGATTCCTGCACACTATTCCGGATTTAGCAGGCATTAGGCCGGAACGGGAGCAAATATTTGCAAATTTAATACAGCTACTGTCCTGATACAATTTTATATTTGTCGGGTTGGATCTGATGAAGCGTTGCTGACTTTTTTCTGAATAAGCATTTATATTTGGAAATCAATAGGCTAAGTAGCTGGTAAGTTAAACGGGATATGTGCACAACAATACAGGGTGATTCCTAAGTTAATACTTCTTTTTTAGCTGTGTATAGAAGGCATTAAAATAAACAACATTTTCAAATACCTTTTTTTCAAAAATCTTAAAAATAGGCGAGATACAGAATTAAAAAAATTTAAGTGCGGGCCTGGTCATCAAAACGTAGCCTGTTATACATTTTGATGTTTTTGTCTTATTAGTCATGCAATTTACGGGTCGGTGGTGTGTTATTTATTTGGCAATTCGCTACGGTGAAGCAAGTTAATTTAAAATTGGTTTCACGTGAAAATGGTAAAATTTGAAAACAATGAACTAGTAGATATGGTGCTAATTTAAGTGTCGTCGAAGTGCGACTGCTGCTTCGGTATGTATTATATGTAGAACACTTTCCCTTGCGGGTTCATCCTACGCCCAGAAGTTTTCTTAATGTTATTCAACGAGTAAGTTAGGCAGGACCGTATTTGATCCATAGTGTAATAAATGAATGTATTTTATTTTCAAGTTTTGTGAAAAAAGGTATTTGAAAATGTTGTTTATTTTAATGCCTTCTATACACAGCTAAAAAATTAGCAGCAACTTGGGAATCACCCTATATTTGTAAAGAGGAAAAACATTCCACACTGTCACATAATATAGGATAACGTCGCTTCGCTGTAATAGCAATCCACTATTTTAATGATAATGTTTTTGTAATATTCCACTACTTTTACCGCCATCTTTTCCGCTTAACATTTCTTCTTTTTAAATAATAGGATTAAGGTTTCTTAAATCTAAGGGAAATCAAATGTTGAATAAGAATGGTGAGTTATTCATTTTAAGCTAAAATAGACATCCCATTATGGTGTATTTTTATTGTAACGCTTAATATAATTAAACCAAGTTTATGTTTCATTGATTTGAGTGTACCTACTTCATATACATTAATTATAAATTTAAAAGTATTATTATTCTTGTATAAATAAAAACAGATTTAAGAACGTTTAAACTTGATTGTGCGTATTAAGTACAAATATTTTTGAAAATAATTTTCGTTATAATTATACGATTATCACTCTTAAATTTATTATTTTTTCAGAGAAAAGTAGGTTATTCCAGTTAACTGTGCGGCAAAATTTCATATTCATCACTGTCAGTGAGGCACAGTGTTGCAACCTGTAGTTTCCCCAAAAATGATCCCAAAGAATATCCTACTAATATGCGTAAAATTTTCCCTTTGGAGCCAGCGCCGACCTATCATCCCTCTTTGCTTTGGATCTTTATTTCCCACGAATCAGGGAATTTTCCATTAAATGACAACACCATATATACACTCTTGTTGTATAAACTACTATTTACGGCGTAGATTACGAACCTGAAAGGGCTTCATTTGTAAACAAATGGATACCGCAAACAGCAACGTTAAAAAACCGGCAATAAATGGTTATTATAATAATACTTATTTGCGATATAAGTGTTGTAAAGATTCATATTACAACAGGAGATGTTAAAGTTGTCAAACGAGGCGTCAGCCGAGTTTAATAAAACATCGAGTGTAGTAATATGAATTTACAACAAGAATATTGTACAAAATTTTATCTACTTTCATCTATGAATACAAATATTTGGCAAAAGGCATTTTTAAAAATAAAAATGTACCTGTAAAAATGCACCTGCTATTAAGTTTACTAATCAAATTTTTTATGTTACCTTTCGCATAGTTACTGTTTCGCATGGTTACTGTCGAAACTTTGTCAAACAAATTCAAAAATATAAAAAGCGTTTTTCAAAATGAGCGATTCTGATGGAAGTTTACCCTCTGATATAGAAGCAGCGGCAAACGAAGCGATCTCAAGTTTAGTTTCGACAAAATCCAAGGCGCGGTATGAGTTGGAGTATCAGAACTTTGAAGATCGGTGCAAAGCTAACAAAATAAAGGGGGTGTCTGAGAAAATCCTTTTGGGTTATTTTTCCATAAAGCAACGCTCCCAGAAACCATCTACACTATGGACTCACTACTCAATGTTGAGAACTATGATTTCAGTCAAGAAAAATCAAGATATAATTGTTAATAATAAATCATTCTTCTAAAAAGTGTGGTTTTATTTAACAGCAAAAAACCGTTTTTTTCCTTACAGCACTAGTGCTGTAATAGATGCCCTTACAAAACGATTTAGAGACCTGTAGAATTCATATTACTAAATGAAAGTAGATAAAAACGATTTCCATAACTACTTTTACTTGCGTACAATCGCTACAATGACTGACTATAGTCCCGAGTGGCGTATTTATTTACAAATTTGTTTTTTCGGTTGGTTGCCCTTCCCACCTGAAATTGGCTCTATGGTCGCTCAGGGCCCATTATAACCAAATATAGACCCTGCAACCATCTACTCTACGTCAGTCTTAAATATAGTTTTCCAAATAATACATCTCCAATATCGCTTTTTGTCCAGGTTCATTCATTCACTCTATCGCCTCGCAATCTAATTACATGACTCAATGAGTATCTTGATTACCTGCTAGTGCAAACCCATCGCACTAATTACGTATTAACTGGGCAAAGGAAAGTAATAAATAGACTGAAATATGCGAGAAACTAATCCTAGCTTTCATCAGTCACGTTCTAATTTTACATATTCTTTTACAAGCATTTAACTTGTTTTAAAACCGTACTTTGAACAAAAAGATCTACTTTAAAGTTAGATTATAGTCATACACACGGTAACTAAAGAAACCCAAATAATTAGGTATAAAATTTGAAATCATAAGCGTGCGTAATATATTTTTGCCTGTATAATTAATTTTAAAACATATTTTTTCGACCTTCAAAACATCGTCGAGCGACAATGATGTGGTGAGGCTAATATAGGAATCGTTCGAGAAAGCCTTCAAGACTATTTTGGTCTGTTTTCAAATAAGCCAAGACAGCCACCCTCAGACGACTCTTTCTACTACCCTTACCACCTTAGGAACCTCTTATTTTTTATTCGTATTTTAGTTCGTGCCTGGTTCAAAGAATAATTAGAAATTGGTTTCTTCATCGATTGGGTACTGGGCGAGTTGTTATGCCTTTAACATTAGGACTTTCAATGAGGAGAGATTTTGGGGAGATACGTTTTTTAAGACGTCACCTTTGACCTTTGAATTGAAAAGAAATTTTGGGGAAGTTGAAATTTTTTTAGCATTCATTTAGCATCACAAACAGAATTGAAGGATTATAAAGGGTTTCTGTAAAAAGAATCTGGCAACACTACGGGGAATGAACAACTTAGACAAGTCTGATTAATAAAATAAAAAGGAGGACGCACTTTTAGAGAGGCATTCGAGGCATTGTGTTGGAAATATATTTTGTGTTGACTGATTTTAACTGATTACAAGCCAAAATAATAGGATGTTCAATAGTCTTCGTCGTTTATATGTCAATAAACAGCCAGTTATATATCTATCTCTAATACTCAAACACCAACGATGAGCAAGGCCGAGAGGCCGAATCTTTTGCGATCAGTTCTGGTCTAACTCAACTCGTAGAAGAACCAACGCGGGTTCCAGACCGAGCTGGGGATTTTGCTAGTCTTTTAGATCTCTTTTTAACTTCAAATCCAGACCTATATACGGTCACCGTACAACCACCATTGGGCTCTTCCGATCACAAACTTATTTCAACCCTAAGCGAGCTGCCAATTAGTTCTGAACAACCTCCTAAACCCCGTAAGATTTGGCACTACACATCAGCTAAGTGGGAAGACCTAAAGGACCATTTTCGCAACTTTCCCTGGCTAAGCGTATGCTTTTCTTCGGATGATCCATCTGTCTGTGCAAGCATGGAGGCCTTTATTCCTTTCTCCAAAAAGCGCCCTTCTAACGGCAAGCCCTGGTTTAGCAAGAATTGCGAGCGTGCTGTCAGATCTAAAAACCTGGCTTACCGACAGTGGAGTAAAAACCCTACTCCTGAAAATCGCGCCATCTTTGTTACCACCCGAAACCAATGTAAGCAAATGATAGACCAAAGCAAAGAAGCTCATAACGAGAGAATCAAAAACAAACTTCTTGCCAGTCCTAACGGATCAAGGTCCTTTTGGTCAGTCGCTAAGGCCGTCAGCCAAAACTTTACAAAGTCAACTATTCCACCTCTAACACGTTCCGACGGCACAATAGCAACCACAGCCGGGGATAAAGCAAACCTACTTGCTGAACTGTTTTCCTCGCATTCCACTGTAGACTTTCAGGGAAAATCACCACCCAACATTCCCTCAGTTCAATCGCAAATGTCTGAAATCGTGTTCCGTCAGCGTCTTGTTAAACGGATTCTTAAAGGACTCGACGTCAATAAAGCTTCTGGTCCAGACGAAATTCCTATCATTGTTCTCAAGACATGCGCCGATGAACTTACACCAGTATTTTGTAGACTTTTCAACTTATCCTACAAAAAAGGAATATTCCCATCCTGCTGGAAGTCGGCGCGTGTCCAGCCTATTCCAAAGAAAGGTAAAAAGACCCTGCCAAGCAACTACCGACCCGTCGCATTGCTTTCAGTAATTTCAAAAGTAATGGAGAAAGCTATTAACCAACAACTCCTAAAGTATGTGGAAGGGCTTAACATTATCAGCGACCATCAATACGGTTTTCGTAAGTCCAGATCAACAGGTGATCTTCTGGCATATGTCACCCATCTTTGGAGCAACACCATCGAACATCATGGAGAATCCCGGGCTGTTGCACTGGACATCTCTAGGGCTTTTGATCGTGTTTGGCACGATGGGCTTCTAAGTAAATTGCGATCCTACGGTATGCCTAATGGATTTTGTTTATGGTTAACCAGCTTCCTTAAGAACCGTTCTCTGCAAGTGGCGATTGACGGGTTTCTCTCAGACACCTTCACCATCAATGCCGGTGTTCCTCAAGGGTCCATATTGTCGCCTACCCTCTTTTTACTGTATATTAACGACCTTCTAGTAAAAACCCAAAATCCAATTTATAGCTTTGCTGATGACAGCACACTTGTCTCATCTGTTACCTTGACTCCCCAAACATCCGCTGCCGACGCACATCTTCGCAGGCAGCATGAAGTTTTGCGCCTCAACAATGACCTGGAAGAAATTTTGGCTTGGGGTGACAGTAACCAAGTCGAATTTAATGCTAAGAAAACCCAGGCAGCAGTCTTCTCCAAAAAGGTTAACATTGCAGAACCGGATATAGTCATGGCAGGACACGCAATTCCCCTGGCACCATCTATTAATTTGCTAGGGGTCAATCTGGCAGGTAATATGTCTTGGCATGATCACGTTGCCGTAATTGCCAAGACAGCTGCACAGAAACTTGGTGTACTTTTCCGCACCAAAAGGTTGTACACACCTCATCAACTTTTGACACTCTACAAAGCCCAGATTCGACCATCATTAGAATATTGCTCTCATGTCTGGAGCTCTGCACCCAAGCACACCCTTCGGCTACTGGATTCCATTCAAAGGAGAGCCGTTCGTCTGATCGGCGACCCCGAGCTGACCAAGACCCTCGATAGCCTGGAGCATCGAAGACAGGTTGGTGATTTGGCTCTCTTTTACAGATATTTCCATGGCAGGTGTTCGACTGACATTGCCCACTTGATTCCACCTAGAGCAATGCAAAACAGAAATACACGGCGAACCACTGCCGCTCATCCATATGTTGTTCAGCTTAGTACTCCTCGAACTTCATTGTTCAAGAATTCTTTCATCTGGAGAACGTCATCTTTGTGGAATGATCTTCCTGAAGTCGTGTTTCCCAATGAATACAATCTTCAACGTTTCAAGACCAACGTTAATCGCTTTTTTCGCACTCGCACCGCTCCCAGAGCGCCTTAATAGGATTTTTCCTACAGTGCAGGTTTTATCATAAAAAAAAAAACTCCAACTTTTAAATAATAAGTTTGAATGCACAAAAATGAAAAAATCATATACAGGGTGGGGACGCTCTTATAGCGGCGCTCGGGATAAGATTTCTCTAAAATCCAAAAATAAGTCCTCAAAGATTTTTTATGGGCCTCACTTTTGTCATGAAAACAAAATTGGGACCATCAAAGAAGGGGTGGGGAGAGGGGGGGGGGGGGGGCATCATTTCAAAACTTGTGGAGCGATTAAACATATCTCTGTTAGAATCCTTAAATTTTTAGGTTTAGTGCCATAGACCTTGCTTTTTAACTTGTTCTATAAATAAAAAATCCACTCTATAAATCCTTGCCATCCTATCCACCTATTTGAAAATGTCTTAGTTAAAAATTATCTTACATTTCTTGTAAACATTCACTTTTCCTTGGCGTTGAGAGTGGCATTCAATGATCCAATGAGAATTTTCGTCGGAGTAATATCGGCAATTCTGTCGATTAACCTAAAATGGAAATTAGTTAATAATATGTTTAGTGGTTCAGATTTTGCCCCCGTCCATGTCGACAGAATGCAAGAGACTGCGTGCATTGACGTAACTATGGTGCCTCAGCTTGTAATTATTTCGTACATGTGTACTTACTTATTTAAAAAAATATGATATATATTTTATATACCCACTATAAGTGGAAAAATCTTATAATTATTCTGTTTTATTATACAGCGTGATCAGTTAAGGGTACGGAGCGGCCATTTCTCGGAAACTACTGAGCATAGAAGTTCAAGAAGAAAAATTAAAACTAAAGTGGCCATGAGAAAATCCTGGAAATAATTTTTAAGTTCCGCATTTTGCCGTAAGAGAGCGTAATTGACAAGTAAATTTTAAAATTATTCATATCTCCGAAAATTCCACATTAAGGTATATCTTTGGTAACACCATTAAATAACTTGGATAATTATTTATTATTTTGGTCTTATGCTCATTGGCGTACCGACTTTAACAAGAGGGGGGGAAGCTGTTGAAACTGTAATCATTTAAATCGCTGTACCTTATAAACGACTTATCCGATTTTAGCAAACTAAAGACTGTTTGGAAGAGATTTGTATGCACTTTCACTAATCCTAGTTAGTTGTCAATAATAGTTCTAAAAAAATGCTAGAGGACGCAATTTGTAATAATACCACATTTTTTGATTTTTCTCCGAAAAAATAAAACATACGGTATAATTATGATACCATAATCGAAAAGTAGATGAAATTTGCTAGAAAAAATATTAAAACCGCAGCTCGATATCTCCGTTCGTTTCAGCGTTATCGCCAATAGAATAATTTTTAAAATTTTAAATGAAAAAGCGAGTGGGACGCCACTGATATTTTTCCATGTGGATCTTATTTCTATTTAGCCTGGGCAATTCTGCATAAAAATGGTCTCTTGCGTTTTTCTCCTCAGGCACACCGTTCTTAATTAAAATGAATAAATTAAATTAGCTCTTCTCTTTATTATTAGTAACATTCATAATGAAAAATTTTGTTTTATAAAAATTGTTGGAAATGACCACCTTCATTTAATAGGCATGCTTGCGCCCATAATTATTTTAATTAAGAACGGTGTGCCTGAGGAGAAAAACACAAGATACCATTTTTATGCAGAATTGACCAGGCTAATCAGAAATAATATCCACATGGAAAAATATCAGTGGCGTCCCACTCGCTTCTTCATTTAAAGTTTTAAAAATTATTCTATTGGCGATAACGCTGAAAGATATCGAGATATCGAGCTGCGATTTTAATATTTTTTCTAGCAAATTCCGTCTACTTTTCGAATATGGTATCATAATTATACCGTATGATTTATTTTTTCGGAGTAAAGTCAAAAAATGTGTAATTATTACAAATTGCGCCCTCTAGCATTTTTTTTTGAGAACTATTATGGACAACTAAATACGATTGGTGAAAGTGCATACATTTCTCTTCCAAACAGTCTTTAGTTTGCTAAAATAAATAAATGATTACACTTTCAACAGCTTCCCCCCCTGTTATTAAAGTCGGTACGCCAATGAGCATAAGACCAAAATGATGAATAATTGTCTAAGTTTTTTAATGGTGTTACCAAAGATATACCTTAATGTGGAATTTTCGGAGATATGTAAAATTTTAAAATGTACTTTTCAATTACGCTCTCTTGCGGCAAAATGCGGAACTTAAAAATTATTTCCAGGATTTTCTCATGGCCACTTTAGTTATCATTTTTTGTATTTCTATGCCCAGTAGTTTCTGAGATATGGCCGCTTTGTACCCTTAACTGATCACGCTGTATATATGTTATTTAAGACGAAGTTTCTTTTTAATTGTCCCTAAAAAAATGCAAATTAAAAAAGTTAAATCGCACCCCAGCCTTCTGTACTTGCAAACCATCTGTGTGTTTTTTTAATCTATTTTTTTAAACCAATATTGCTTTGAAAACGGAAATAAAACAGCAAAAGGAGAAATTGAAAGCCCGAAGCTTTTGCCCCTCTTCAGTCAGCGGAAAGTATAATCCATTGGTTATCCTACGTTTAATTAAGATTTTTTATTACAAATTTTTTTATTGCGAATACCAAAGGCTCTTTGAATGTTTATTTTTTAATATTTTATACAATGAGTAGGTGTTCGTCGAAATGGAGAGTTTCAAAGAGGGTGCCTTAAATTTGTACCGGGTTTAAGTTTGTTACATCTGCTCAGTGACGGCTCTTCCAGAAGATCATTTGGTCAATTACCTCCCTCGGTAGTTCATATAACTTAATATTTATTAAGGGCCGTTTGTACGGATTCCACTTAAGACGTTTTAGGTATCACTTAACTAACACTTTTCTGTTGCACAGTCGGTAAACCGGCACATAAGCCGTAGTAAGTAGATATAAATTAAGCCGAAGATTTTTACTTAGGTCTGGCTTATGTGCCGGTTTAGCGACTGTGCAATGGAAAAATTTTAAAGAAAGGAAGAAAGGAAAAACGTTGTATTTCAGTGTAACTGTTAATTTACTGACGTCAAGCGCTTTCGGCCTTATTTACTTAAGGCCATCATCAGGGCTTAACCCTAAAAGTAAGTATAAATTTAGACGTTGTAAAATAACAATAAAAGAGAGTACTTACTAGTCAAAAAGAGTTTTGAAAGCAATGCTTAAAAGGTTTTTGTGGTACATAATTTATGTTCAGACAGTAACCTAAACTTGGACAAATGACATTTCAAACAATAAACACATTGACGTCGTGAACTGAATTTGAATAAATAAATTAAGAGCCGCTTTACAGTTTGCAATTTTTCTTTCACGCAAGTTGTCTTGCAGCAAATAATATTGCGGCAATAAAAATTTCACTTCGTTTTACAGCGTGCAATGACTTGCCAAGATCGTAGGTGATGTACCACTTGCCAACCATTAAAATAAAAATACATTTGGTTAGGACTTATCGGCGCTTTTTGTGCATTTATTTTAACAAAAGATCATTACAAGATATGAAAGCAAACCAACAAAAACAAAACGTACCCGCTATAGGTTAGAAAAAACATAAATAAATGTCAGGGATTTTTATATTTAGTTTGGTGTCTCATAAATCACCAGAAAATCCTCAGAATTGCGCTTGCAATGGCCTTAAAAATACGGTCGGAGTTATATTTCTTGCAAGCAATACAAATTGCGCCAGCTGATTCTTAGCCTCGTTCTGCGCATACTCCCGGGCAATCTTTTCTTGCGTGAAAGAAAAATTGCAAACTGTAAAGCGGCCTTAACAAGTGTTAATTTAAAATCTAACCGCTATAAACAGTAAACAACAAAATGTCAGTTATGACGTAAATCCCTAACCTTACTTTTTCAACTTGTCAAAAATGAAAATTCTTGCATTTTTTTATTTTAAAACGGGTTTCTGTCATCGTTCGCAATCGAAAAGAAATAGACCATAGTCTTGATTGCTATGGCCACCTGTGCACGCTAAATAGGCAAACTACTTATAGAGGTTAAGGCGCCAACAGCGGCGGAATGCCTCTTCCGTCCGCTTCCCGCATAATTTCTGCTCCGCAAATTTGATGGCCATCCTTCGAGTCTTGAACATTGGGACTCGCCTGGTTTTTGCATCGAGATCTTCGATTGCGCCGAGAAAGTTGACATTCTTGATTAATTTATTTCAGGAAAGTCTGTTAATTTTGTTTAATATTGTACTAAAATAATAATACTCAGTGTTGGTAAAATGAAGCTTAGTGGTAGGGCTCGGGACAGACATCACTTTTTTTTTCTACTTGTATTTCGCAAGCTCTTTGGCTATAATCTCGAAGATTGAAAGGTCCCAACTATAGCCTATTCCCAATTAGCATAAATCCCTTATCATTTGAGCGTAAATCCAGTTATCTGTTGCTCTATCGCCTCTAAACCTAATTATACAACTCAGTGATTACCTTGATTACAACACCGGAGCTATTAGACTTATAACCCCCCAAACAAAGCCATAAATGGATTGGGTATTTGCGTTGGCACTGCACTCCGTAGGTCGGATTGTAAACGCAGACTTATACAGGGTGATTCCTAAATTGATACTTCTTTTTAGCTGTGTATAGAAGGCATTAAAATAAACAACATTTTCAAATACCTTTTTTCAAAAAACTCAAAAATAAGGTACTTACATTCATTTATTACACTATGGATCAAATACGGTTCTGCCTAACTCTCTGTTGAATAACATTAGGAAAACTTGGGGGTGTAGGATGAGCCCGCAAAGGAAAGCGTTCTGCGTATAATCTCGAGGCAGCAGTCGGACTTTGACGACACTCACCTTAAATTAGAACCATATCTACTAGTTCATTGTTTTGAAATTTTACCATTATCACGTATCACTAATTTAAAATTAACTTGCTTTAGAGAAGCACACGACGACTGACCCGTAAAATGCATAACTAACAATATAAAAAGAACAAAGACAATATAAAGTAATGGTTTGATTACCAGGCCCGCACTTAAATTTTTTACTTCTGTAACTCGGCTATTTTTAACTTTTTTGAAAAAATGTATTTGAAAATTTTGTTTATTTTAATGCCTTCTATACACAGCTAAAAAATAAGTATCAACTTAGGAATCACCCTGTATAAGTACGTTGATAAGTCTCTTTTGGGTATTTTTCTACTTTCACGCTTTACATTATTTTATATAGTTCATTCAAAAGAAGACTAAAGCTGCCGAATGAAATACTATATTTTGTGTTTTAATGTCAATTTAACTTATGGTTTTCACATCAGATATTCTTCTTTTTAAGTTAAAAAAGATATATCTTAGAATTAATCAGTTACAAACAAACGTTGTTCATTCTGTCAAATAATTTCTGCCGTCGCGTCACGTCATGTAATTTTTTAAATTTACAACATAATCTTTTATTTATTTATGTCCCTCTGATACACGTGTTTCGATTTACGTAAGTAAGTTTTTCTGTTCTTTTTTGCCAAACAATATTTGGCCACTAAAAATCTTCCTTTACCTTCGTCGTATCCCTCGACGGGTTCAAGAAATGCCTGCCGGGCCTTCGGGCTACTTCATTTTTCTTATATTCCGCATCTCCGATGTCGGGGCACAGACTATTCGTTTAGTTTTTAGATTTAAGGCTCTATCCGGAAGGTTTAACGGGAATTATGCTATGGGGATGTGTATTGTGTATAACTAGGTTTGGTGGTTTTGAAAATAATGCAGTGTTGCTTGCGGCTCGCAGTCGTGCTGTACAGATATTAATCGGGCAGCAAATGAGCATTGATTAAATATAATTTTACAATGTCAGATACTGAATTTTCAAATTCAATTGGCATAAATAAACCTGGGCTGATCGCATCAAAGATCTGTTGGCAGACCCTGGTGTACTCGAAATCTTTATAGTTAGTAAAAAGGAGAGATTATTATAAGTTGTTTTATTTGCAGTCGGTTTGTCAGGTGGGGTTCATTTTGATCAATACGTTTTGTTTTTTATTTGGGTCAATTGACAATTCTATAAAGTAAGTGTGTTTAATATATCTAAAAACTTTATCACATTATAAAAAATTTACTAGGACAGTGTATACGTAAAGATTTAGTAAGTTTAATAATGACCCTTTGAGTCAGCTGCAATGTTTATTTTTTATACAGCGTGATCAGTTAAGGGTACGGAGCGGCCATATCTCGGAAACTACTGGTCATAGAAATTCAGGAAAAAGAAAATGATAACTAAAGTGGCCATGAGAAAATTCTGGAAATAATTTTTAAGTTCCGCATTTTGCCGCAAGAGGGCGTAATTGAGAAGTCAATTTTAAAATTTTACATATCTCCGAAAATCTCACATTAAGGTATATCTTTGATAACACCATTAAAAAGCTTCAACAATTATGCATCATTTTGATCTTATGCTCATTGGCGTACCGACTTTAATAAGAGGGGGGCGGGGGAAGCTGTTGAAAGTGTAATCAGTTAAATCGCTGTAACTTTTAAACGACTTATCCGGTTTTAGCAAACTAAAAACTGTTTGGAAGAGAAATGTATGCACTTTCACCAATCGTATTTAGTTGTCCATAATAGTTCTCAAAAAAATGCTAGAGGGCGCAATTTGTAATGATAACACATTTTTTGATTTTACTCTGAAAAAATAAATCATATGGTATAATTATGATACCATAATCGAAAAGTAGATGGAATTTGCTAGAAAAAATATCAAAACCGCAGCTCGATATCTCCGTTTGTTTCAGCGTTATCGCCAATAGAATAATTTTTAAAACTTTAAATGAAGAAGCGAGTGGGACGCCACTGATATTTTTCCATGTGGATATTATTTCTGATTAGCCTGGTCAATTCTGCATAAAAATGGTTTCTTGTATTTTTCTCCTTAGGCACACCGTTCACACATTTCTCTTCCAACCAGTCTTTAGTTTGCTAAAATCGGATAAGTCGTTTATAAGTTACAGCGATGTAAATGATTACACTTTCAACAGCTTCCCCCCTCTTATTAAAGTCGGTACGCCAATGAGCATAAGACCAAAATGGTGGATAATTGGCCAAGCTTTTTAATGGTGTTATCAAAGATATACCTTAATGTGAGATTTTCGGAGATATGTAAAATTTTAAGATTGACTTCTCAATTACGCCCTCTTGCGGCAAAATGCGGAACTTAAAAATTATTTCCAGGATTTTCTCATGGCCACTTTAGTTATCATTTTTTTTTTCCTGAATTTCTATGACCAGTAGTTTCCGAGATATGGCCGCTCTGTACCCTTAACTGATCACACTGTATATTTTTATTTTACCTCATATGCAGGCTAGATCCAGGAAAAGGTTTTCTTAGACATTAACTTTTAAAAATTTGTTAAAGTGAACAGATATTTTTAAATAATATATGTTTTAACCACTCAAAAAAAAACCGTAAAATATTATTTTTTTAGGCTATGATATGTTAATTTTGATTTATATCCAACAAGAAACCTTTTAAAATCATTTTCTTCCCTGTATCTAGTTTCTATAAGGTATAACATAAAAAAATATGTATTTTTGTTTCTTAATAACTGATCATGACGTCATATACTGGCTCAACTATTAATTCTATAAAGTTTTAGAAATAAAAGTTTAAATTAAGTAAAAAAAGGTCTTGCCCTGTTTTTCAAAATAATAATATGTACGTATGTGGTCCTTTAGTTTAAAGATACACAGAGGGCTTAATAAAAAAAAAGTCTGGGAAATTAATGGTAATATGATTGATAGGTTAAGGCATTACTATTTATAAGCCTAGCTAGTCGAAGTCGATCCAGTTGTAAGGTGTCTTCAGGCTATTGAAAGATGGTTCGCCCAGGGCAAAAAACGTTCTTATTGCAAGGGCATTTACAAAAAAAGATGATGAATACTTTCTTCCTCTTTCTCATCATCACAACTTCTATTAATACTCTTGTTAAAATTCTATAGTCGTATGTATGTTAAAGGGTTATAAATTTAAAACTGTCCTCAACAGACAGTTCTGAGTTTAAAATAACAAGTGTCGGAATAAGTCAACTAAGTTTTATATTGTAAATATATTTTTATTTTTTCTTTAAATCTATAAGGAAATGCGTATTTTAGTATGCACTGTGTTTTTTAATAGAACTAAAGCTATATCTGCAACAATATCCCGGTCAAATTAGTTATCGGTAAGACAATTTAATTATAAAAAAATTAAAGTAACACAAAATCGTCATATGGCATATAAAATAATGCCACGGGGAAAACACACTGTGAGACTATTCACTAAATATTAAACTAAATTAGGTCGTAGAAAAATATACTCTACTATACTCGAGCTCGGAAATTCGCTTTCTAGTGTGATATGGACATCATATGCACTCTTGTACAAACTGTTATTCTCCATACAGAACATGATGGTTTAATATATTGTTTTTTTTGCTGTCACTCTTTAAAAAAATGAGAAAATCCGATACACACAATTAACATTGCCCTGACCCGACCACTCTGCGAATAGACTATATATTTTTTTCTTATCTGGCCCCTTGAATATAGAAATAAACTGGGAGGAATATCTATTTCGTATCTGTCACTTTTCATAAAATATCATATTTGTCATGTTAGGCTAAAACGCTTAATTTGTTTTACCTATTTTATTTATCTACTTTCATTTAGTAATATGAATTTTACAATTTTGTAAATCGTTTTGTAAGGGCATCTATTACAGCACTAGTGCTGTAATGGAAAAAAACCGGTTTTATTAAAATTTTGCTGTTAAATAAAACCACACTTTTTAGAAGAATGATTTATTATTAACAATTATAAACTTAATTATCAATAATTAATTAAAATATATCTTGATTTTTCTTGACTGATATCATAGTTCTCAACATTGAGTAGTGAGTCCATAGTGTAAATGGTTTCTGGGAGCGTTGCTTTACGGAAAAATAACCCAAAAGGATTTTCTCAGACACCTCCTTTATTTTGTTAGCTTTGAACCAATCTTCAAACTTCTGATACCCCAACTCATACCGCGCCTTGGATTTTGTCGGAACTAAACTTCGCTTCGTTTGCCACTGCTTCTATATCAGAGGGTAAACTTCCATCAGAATTGCTCATTTTGAAAAAAGCTTTTTATATTTTTGAATTTGTTTGACAAAGTTTCGACAGTAACCATGCGGAACAGTAACTATGCGAAAGGTAACATAAAAAACTTGATTAGTAAACTTAATAGCAGGTGCATTTTTATTTTAAAAAATGCCTTTTGCCGAATATTTTTATTCATAGATGAAAGTAGATAAAATTTTGTACAATATTCTTGTTGTAAATTCATATTACTACACTCGATGTTTTATTAAACTCGGCTGACGCCTCGTTTGACAACTTTAACATCTCGTGTTGTAATATGAATCTTTACAACACTTATATCGTAAATAACTATTACACGTTTGAAATTTATTAAGTTTCTGGTATCAAATTTTACAGAGCAAACATATGGACCAGACGTGGACTTTTCGAGAGTTGGATATTATAACAAAAAAATTATTTTATGAAAATCGATAGGAATTATTGACATTTTTGATAATATTTTTGAAAGAAAAAGTTAATATTTCCTTATACTGAGTCGTTGCTAGGCAACGAAAAATAACTGTTAGGAAATACTTCATTATTGTACTGTAAGGAAATTTCTCCACGACCATTACTGAATGCAATAATTCCAAAATCTTTTTTGATAATAGAATGTAAAAATTCTTGCTCTTGAGTTGGAATATTTATTCTGAAACACTTGCTTCTTATGCGTTTTGCGTGTATTTTCATTCCACAACAAGATACGGAATGAATATTCTGTAATTGATCTAAACGACACAGGTCGCCACGAAATTCGAAACTATCAATGTCAGCACACAAATTTTAGTGCAAGTCAAAATATGAGTGAAAAATCGGATGAATCAGATATGGATCTGGATAATACTCCACCTGAAGTTACAAATATTGCGAATAGTATTTTTGGTTGTGGAGAAAATATAGTCTGCTACTCGATTGGAGGTTTTCTTATTACAGAATGCTATAAACTAACAACAACATTTTTTGTTAATATCTGCCTTCTTTTAAAGAGTGGTTCTAGCTGGTTCATCAGTAGGCATCATAATATCACATTTCAAAAGAAAATATTTACTTATTTTCCAGTTTACAAATTTATTTTTTCTCTCCTATATTTGAGTTACTGTAATATGGTCACCTTACTCGTATATATAATATATAGTAGGTATTTGTTTTAGTAATATTTTGATCTTTTCTCGAAGGACATCATTTCACAGCTAAAAGAACTTCCGCCCTTTATCTTGTTTCTTGACAGGTCTAAGGAATTTCCGGCCCTTTGGGCACTTCAGTTTTGTTGTCCCGCCTTCTGCGTCTCCGTGTCTATTTTATTTTGGATAAACAATAGTTATTTTTGGTCCAGAAGCGTAAAATACTACATTTTTGTTCGCGGGCGGCCACAATTCAAACCGAAAAACATTATCGATTCGAATTTTAACATTTGGTATTGGTATTGTAGTCGTCGAATAGAGTTTTCTAAAGAATCTTAACTAATATTGGAAGAAATACTGGAAATTTTATTCATAATTCTTTCTTGCAGCTCTTCGATAATTTGTGGCCTATTTTTGTACACTTTATATGACCCTATAGAAAAAAGTTACGAGAGGTCATATTGGGAGACTTAGCTGGCCATTTAATTGTACCCCTTCGTCCATCTTTTTGAAGTAGATATTCAAGTATATTCTTAACCTCACTTCTATGAAGTGTCAGAAACTAACTTATATTTACAACATGTAAATTTAATTTCTTTGTAATTGACCCCTGTGATTGGTCAGTTTCATATCCTAACTAGGATGGATATGAAATCATACCCGTTCAGTTAACCGGGTCCTGCGCCTCACCCCCGTCTTCTATCGCTCACTTATTAATAAGGTTAGGATTTTGATATTTTGCAGACTTTACCTGTATCATAGGGCGCATTTCAAGAAAATATTTTTGTTTATACAGGGTGTTTCAAAAAAGTGTGACGTCATAAGGATCTATTTTATTAGATTACATGCCATATATTTTTTTACTTATTTGGATGCATCTTGTAGTTACCTACATACCCCTAAAATTTTAATGAAATCGGTTCAGTATTATAGGCGAAAAATAAATAAAAACTAAAAAAAATCAGTTTTGCACCACTGGTTTTAAAAATTAATAAAAAATAAAAATAATGCCTCGTTATTAAGTTTCTACAAAAGTACTTAATAAATAAGGTCCTAAAGTCTCGTTAATCAAGTTGATTAATATGAATTGTACAGGGTGTCCGAAATTTGGTGTCAAACTTTGCAAACTTTAAAGCCATCTATTTTTCTTATTTCAAATTGAAACCCCTCTATATTATTATGGCATTCGATGCAGAATTAAAATATATAATACTGAACCGATTTAATTAAAATTTTAGGGGTATGTAGGCAACTACAAGATGCATCCAAATAAGTAAGAAAATATATGGCATGTAATCTAGAAAAACATATCCGTATGACGTCACACTTTTGTGGAACACCCTGTATAAACAAAAATAAATATAGGATACAGGTAAAGCCTGCAAAACGTCATAATCCTAACTTAATTAATAAGTGAGCTACAGAAGACAGGAGGTGAGGCGCAGGACCCTGTATATCTAATATTATTACAAATTACTAAATTATATAAAATTGGTGAATGTACAAAAAAAAAAGTATAGGCCAAAAAAACGTTTCAGGTAGTTTTAATTTTGTCAGTTTTGTTTTTTCACCAAATACGGGTATGTTAGACTGGTCTTACTACTGTCCAATTTCTAAATCACTTGACCCTTCCTCACGACCCTTTCTCAGCTTAGTTGAGCCCTTAAAGGTTAAGAAGCTCAAGGAATATTGAGTAAGAAAGCAACAAACCCGAACAATGACGAATGTTCAGACAATCCTAAATCCTAATTTATCACAGGAATCGTTTCCTTATTGGTCGGGTCATTTGTTAGATTATTTTTTAGAAGTTTCGTGCCAGTAGCGTATCAAGGATCTAGGGGTAGGGGCCAAGCATGTTTGTTGACGATATTCCAATAAATATTGGACTAGTAATACAGTGGCGGCTCGCGGTCTTAAAAAATGGTGAAGAGCTAGGTATATTGCGGGTACTTAAGCAAACATTGACTGAAAACCCGTGTAACAAAACGTCTCTCTTATCCTCATCTGTCCAACGACTGAATGGAGTTTCCAACAAATTACAAACTATGTCATTAATTGGGTTCATTTTTAAAACACACAACTAAGTAGGTACATACACTACTGAATTAGCTGAAAAATAAAAACAAGACTTTTTAATCACACAGTAAATCACGTAAAAACGATATCTATAACTGTAAGTTTCACGAAGCATCAAAATAAATACTTTAAGCTTAGGCGAACCAATACTAAAAAAATGGTGCATACGACTGATCTATTTTTAAATTGCCCTTCATCATAATGCAAATTGTTACATGCTGTTTGCATGACTGACGTCACGTAACCATAGCAACGATGAATATCAAAGACATGTTAGGCATTGGGTCTTGCCTTGCTTTGAGCTAACGGACACGGTCGGCTGGGGCGCGCCAAAATGCACGAGTGTTTATAATTATTATCCATCGAAGTTAACCGTGGCCCTATTATGAATAGCTACATTTGGATTAAATCAATATTAATAATTTGAACCTAATTCTTTTTTAAAGGCTAAAATGGTAGCTGTATTGGTACCTACATTAATATATAATATTGTCGAAAAACTTTCCTCCTGGTTTAATTTTTTTTTTTTGGTGAAGAGAGCCCCTTCACCTACTTCACCTGACGAGCCGCCACTGTAGTAACAAAGTTTTTAAATCTTGTTGTCCTTTATGCTAATATTCCCCTTATTTCTTTAAGCAGGTACGACCATAAATGGAGGCGAGAGCCTGACGCAACTAGTTTCAGGAAGGACCACGCCCTTAATCGCATCCCACGAAGCATTGGAAAGCGAAATTAAAAGGTTACGGGAGAGATTGCAAACGGTGGAATCCGAAAATGCTTCCATGAGTGTGAAGCTTAGTCAGCAGCAATGGGAATTAGAACATAGGTATGAAAAATGTTATATTTATATAATAGCCTACAAACCATCGTCAAAAAGGCTCTAAAACATGAAATATTATTGTTTTAAGAATTAGAGAGTCTCGTTACTTAGAAACGCGAGGAATAAACCCATTGATAATAATTACTGATAATTAATACAGTTAATATTTATATATATACCCTCACAAATCCATGTAGGATGTTTAACAAAAATTTCCTATTTAAATTGGACTCCTTACAAAGCTTATAATAAATGGTGTTCGGCTAATTTTTCTGAATTTTTAATATTTCATAGATCTTGATTTACTGATTAAAAGTGTGGATGGCCGTAATCCCATTTTAGGACTAGTTTTTGAATTCTGGTCTTTTAAAGTTGGCACGTTTCCTTTTACTTAGATATATAGAAGTTAAATATATACAGGATGTTGAATAATTTATTTAATATTAAAAATTATGAATATCGAAAAAAAAATTATTACCAAGAATTTCGAAAACAAACGATTAGGTTTTTTAGAGTCCTAATAAAACGTTTTTTTTTCGTAATTTATGTATTGTTCTATAGTTAAAATGAAATATCAGTATTTTTGGTTTTAGTTTGATAAACATAGTTTTATTTACTTAAAAGTTCATTCTGGCTCTTTTTCTAAAAGCATTTGAAATGTCCTAATGACTGATAATAAAATTTTTATATTACAAAATAACAATTTATTAGGACTTGAAGAAATAGTCCATACTTAAAGTGGAGTGGGAATTTAGAAGGTAAAAATAAGAACACAAAGTCTTCCTCCACTGTTATATTATAGAAATATTTTAAGCAACTTCTCTACATGTTTCGAATGCAGAAGCATTCATCTTCGGGAGAAAAATTAAAAGAAGTAAAGACCAGTAGATATCACCCTAACTGAGCAACACAATTATAGGTTCGGTATAAAATGAGTGGAACGGTGAGGAAACCTATACGCACACTGCATTGTGAATAAGAAAAGTATATGGGTTTGAGGCTTAAGGCACTGTGAAAACTTTAAAGGTAGATTGAAAAATTTAACATCTTTGTGTAAAAGAACTGTCGAAAGATGAGATTGAAGTGAAAGGGAATGAACATTTAAGCAAAAAAACTGTTAGCTAGTCATTAGAGAAAAAATATGGAGAAGAAGTGGATGTAAGTGTGAGGATGAAGACTTTAGAGAAGAAGAATTACATCCAGTTAATTTTAATTTCTAAATAATTTTTAATGGTCTTCTTCCTCACACTTACATCCACTTCTTCTCCATATTTTTTCTCTAATGACTAGCAAACAGTTTTTTTGCTTAAATGTTCATTCCCTTTCACTTCAATCTCATCTTTCGACAGTTCTTTTACACAAAGATGTTAAATGTTTCATTCTACCTTTAAAGTTTTCACAATGCCTTAAGCCTCAAACCCATATACTTTTCTTATTCACAATGCAATGTGTGTATCGGTTTCCTCACCGTTCCACTCATTTTATACCGAACCTATAATTGTGTTGCTCAGTTAGGGTGATATCTACTGGTCTTTTCTTTTTTTAATTTTTCTCCTGAAGATGAATGCTTCTGCATTCGAAACATGTAGAGAAGTTGAATAAAATATTTCTATAATATAACAGTGGAGGAAGACTTTGTGTTCTTATTTTTACCTTCTAATTTATTAGGACTCTGAGGTAGTTTAAATGCGTCTTGTACAAAAGCCAAGGTAAAAATTCTACAAAAAATTTTTTTTTTATAATTTAAAAATAATCTTTTTTCTTTTGAAAAAAAGCTTTTTTAGATTTTTCTATTTTTAAAAATGTTCACTTGGGTAAATAATTAGAAATGAATCACCCTGTATATCTAAAATTAGAAAGTAGAACAATAATATAATGAATCAATAATTATAACATAGAAATTAAAGTCGTTAATTACGTTTTTAGATGAAAAACATTTTTTTAGAAATAAAATATCAGGCAATATAGTGTATATCAACCTATACCCATTTTTTTCGCTCTATAGCTTGGTACTATAAGATTAAATTAATATTATATTATATATATTTGAAGAAAATCCAGTCATTTGTTTTCAAAATTAAAAAAGAAAATTTTTAGATCTCCATAATTTTTAAATATTAATATTAATTATTAATTATATTAATTATTTAATCCGCCTATACATTATTCAACATCATGTATATATTTTATTTCTATATAAGTAAAATAAATCTTAGGGCCAAATTTTCCACCAATAAATAAAAATAAAAAAGTTAATAGTTTTTAGGAAACAAGTGAAAACTCCAGACAATGCAGAAAATCTGAAAAAGTAAGAAATTGCCAACTTTAAACGGCCATGACTCAAAAACTAGTCATAGGATTGAATTACGGCCATGAACACTTTTAATTAAGATTTCGAGATCTACAAAATACTAGAAATTCGAAAAAATTAGTCGACAGTAATTTTCCACAATCTTTGTGAGGGATTCTGTTCTGTTAAAATTTCGATTTTTGCTGAAGAAAGATGATTGTACCAGCTTTAAATTGGAGAAATAACTGTCAATACTATCAGTCTGAATGATCATGTGCATAAAAGTAATTGATAATTTTATACTTTTTAGAATCATCGTGTGTTTTTATAAAGTGTGTATTAAATCTAAAATATTCTTTATCAAAAAATGTAGGTTAGCTGAAATAGAGATGCAGATCTGCGGTTCCCGCTCGACGAGCTCGCTGGAACAGGAAGACCTAGAGCGCAACCGGGAGAGCATCATTTAACGGCTGGACGCGCTGCCTCACGCGCTGAGGGCGCACCCCTCCTCCCTCATGGTGCAGTTCGTCGCGTGACGGCCGGAGCGCGGATACAACACTCCTCCTCCCCCACCTCTCAAAGAGACACTGCTACTCAAGTGTTTAGTGAGACGGGTGCTGAAAAGCGATCGGTGTAATCATGGTGTTATATTAGTGTTCGAGGTGTTTTGGTCAAAGTGCGTAAAGGAAGAAATTTAGGATATTGGTAAATAAAATGTCTGAGCCAGTCCATAAAATCAGCACTAAATGTTAGGTAATTTTTTGCTGTTTTTTTCTCTGATTATAAATAGATGTTTTATTTATCAATATCATTAATTTGTATTTTTGATATGTAAATTATTAAATTTAACGTTTAGAACAAAATTATTATAAGATTTCATAACTTATTCCTACAACTTTCATAACAACTGCCTGCCATTTAAAAAAAATTAAAAGGTAATATTAAGCCTCTTAATGACATGTTTTTACTTACAATACCACTAGAGGTCAAATTATTTCCGGACATTTTTTCGAGCTCATTAATATTATTTTGAAAATTAGTCGAAGACTAGGGATAATTTTCTAAAAATATTAGGTAATGAGCGAGAAAAAATTGGTGGTATTCGGTAAGAAAATTCCACACCAAATTGTGTTCAAATAATTAAAATTTATTTTTCGATTTCCAACACCGTCAATTTTCGTCTTCATCAATTACCAGCAAAACATAGAAGATTTGGTCGACTTAATTATTTAGTAACCATGGCAACTAAGTGAAACCCTAACCTAAAAAGTGTTTCAGTATTTAAGCTGTCAAGCGGTACAACGTAAAAAAATGTTTCGCTTCGATCAAGAAAGCAAAGAAAATATTCGCCAGGAGATTAAGCAGTTGACACCCGCGAATTTCTACTGATTGTAGTAGCTCAAAAGTGCCATTTTAGGATTTAAAATATTATATTATTTCATTTTATAGTCACTTGGGCTTACTACAAGTGGTAGAAAATCTTAATTTAAAAGGTTTTTTGGACCGCTGCATTGCTTCATACGCGCTTTATTGCTATGGAATTCATAACCAGCGCGCAGCGTTAGTAAGCGTCAATCATTGGAGGCTGTAATCATCGTATTTTCACAGTTCAAAACATCAGAAAAACTTGCGTTTTGTTGTAATAAAAAATATTGTGCAGCCAGTAAAACCAGCAAAATTTGTTGTTTTAAAAATGAATCGGTTTGAAAATCATACTATATGCAAAATATGCGTACATTTGTCTGAAGTAATGATCAATCATCGTGCGATGACTTATTTACCCGCATACCAACCTCCTAAACCCCGTAAGATTTGGCACTATACATCAGCTAAGTGGGAAGACCTAAAGGACCATTTTCGCAACTTTCCATGGCTAAGCGTATGCTTTTCTTCGGATGATCCATCTGTCTGTGCAAAGGAGATCTCCGACGTCATTCTAACTAGCATGGAGGCCTTTATTCCTTTCTCTAAAAAGCGTCCTTCCAACGGCAAGCCCTGGTTTAGCAAGAATTGCGAGCGTGCTGTCAGATCTAAAAACCTGGCTTACCGACAGTGGCGTAAAAACCCTACTCCTGAAAATCGCGCCATCTTTGTTACCACCCGAAACCAATGTAAGCAAATGATAGACCAAAGCAAAGAAGCTCATAACGAGAGAATCAAAAACAAACTTCTTGCTAGTCCTAACGGATCAAGGTCCTTTTGGTCAGTCGCTAAGGCCGTCAGCCAAAACTTTACAAAGTCAACTATTCCACCTCTAACACGTTCAGACGGCACAATAGCAACCACAGCCGGGCATAAAGCAAACCTACTTGCTGAATTGTTTTCCTCGCATTCCACTGTAGACTTCCAGGGAAAATCACCACCCAACATTCCCTCAGTTCAATCGCAAATGTCTGAAATCGTGTTCCGTCAGCGTCTTGTTAAACGGATTCTTAAAGGACTCGACGTCAATAAAGCTTCTGGTCCAGACGAAATTTCTATCATTGTTCTCAAGACATGCGCCGATGTCTTGTAGACTTTTCAACTTATCCTACAAAAAAGGAATATTTCCATCCTGCTGGAAGTTGGCGCGTGTCCAGCCCATTCCAAAGAAAGGTAAAAAGACCCTGCCAAGCAACTACCGACCCGTGGCATTGCTTTCAGTAATTTCAAAAGTAATGGAGAAAGCTATTAACCAACAACTCCTAAAGTATCTGGAAGGGCTTAACATAATCAGCGACCATCAATACGGTTTTCGAAAGTCCAGATCAACAGGTGACCTTCTGGCATATGTCACCCATCTTTGGAGCAACACCATCGAACATCATGGAGAATCCCGGGCTGTTGCACTGGACATCTCTAGGGCTTTTGATCGTGTTTGGCACGATGGGCTTCTAAGTAAATTGCGATCCTACGGTATGCCTAATGAATTTTGTTTATGGTTAACCAGCTTCCTTAAGAACCGTTCTCTGCAAGTGGCGATTGACGGGTTTCTCTCAGACACCTTCACCATCAATGCCGGTGTTTCTCAAGGGTCCATATTGTCGCCTACCCTCTTTTTACTGTATATTAACGACCTTCTAGTGAAAACCCAAAATCCAATTTATAGCTTTGCTGATGACAGCACACTTGTCTCATCTTTTACCTTGACTCCCCAAACATCCGCTGCCGACGCACATCTTCGCAGGCAGCATGAAGTATTGCGCCTCAACAATGACCTGGAAGAATTTTTGGCTTGGGGTGACAGTAACCAAGTCGAATTTAATGCTAAGAAAACACAGGCAGCAGTCGTCTCCAAAAAGGTTAACATTGCAGAACCGGATATAGTCATGGCAGGACACGCAATTCCCCTGGCACCGTCTATTAATTTGCTGGGGGTCAATCTGGGAGGTAATATGTCTTGGCATGATCACGTTGCCGCAATTGCCAGGGCAGCTGCACAGAAACTTGGTGTACTTTTCCGCACCAAAAGGTTGTACACACCTCATCAACTTTTGACACTTTACAAAGCCCAGATTCGACCATCATTAGAATATTGCTCTCATGTCTGGAGCTCTGCACCCAAGCACACCCTTCGGCTACTGGATTCCATTCAAAGGAGAGCCGTTCGTCTGATCGGCGACCCTGAGCTGACCAAGACCCTCGATAGCCTGGAGCATCGAAGACAGGTTGGTGATTTGGCTCTCTTTTATAGATATTTCCATGGCAGGTGTTCGACTGACATTGCCGACTTGATTCCACCTAGAGCAATGCAAAACAGAAATACACGGCGAACCGCTGCCGCTCATCCATATGTTGTTCAGCTTAGTACTCCTCGAACTTCATTGTTCAAGAACTCTTTCATCTGGAGAACGTCATCATTGTGGAATGAACTTCCTGAGGTCGTGTTTCCCAATGAATACAATCTTCAACGTTTCAAGACCAACGTTAATCGCTTTTTTCGCACTCGCACCGCTCCCAGAGCTCCTTAAAGGATTTTTCCTACAGTGCAGGTGTTTTATCATAAAAAAAAAAAAAAAAAAAATTAATAGAGGATTGTGGCTCCTACTTGAAGAAAATTTGTTTCGAATTGTTCACGAATATTTGCATCTAAACTATTCAAAATTTAAAGTGCTAAATGGAAAAAAGGTGAATAGAATAGTGTCTAAATATTATATATATCATTAGACATAGACATTTAATTCATTCCATTCCAAGTCCTGCATTTTCGCCATTAAGAAGAAAGGAGGTGTCCAAAGAATATAGAAAACATCTTAGCTTTGTAATTGAAATGTATCAAAATTAGCATGTAAATAAATAAGATTATAAACGTCAAATAATTTTCAGTATAATTCGCTGTTGGGTACCAAGGAGGAAAAAATTTCCACTAAAATTCATTCGTTGCCATGGTAATCTGTCAAAAATACTCATTTTGATTGGTTAAAAATTACAGGTGTGGAATTTTCTTTAAAATTATATTTTCTAGTTTTAACCGAATAGGACACAGAAAAAAACGTCTCTCTATTTAAGATTTTTCATGGTCTTAGAAATGTTTCTTTAATAATAATTTAGTAATTATTTTTTAAAATTAAGGTACATAGTTTCGTTGAAACAAAAAAGTTTTTATTTTTAAGGAAAAAAATTTCCAAAATAATTTCATTTAATCTAAGAAAGGTGGTATCATCTAATTGGCAAAAACACAGTTTTATATCCTAGAGATTCGAAACGTTGTTACAATGATATTATTCTTTAGATAAAAGAAACACTTTTTTTGGGACTGCCATGAGATGGTGTTATGTACAACCCAAGAAGGTTGATATATTAATATCTAATATGAGGGTTTTTGGTTTGTAATATATGAACACCTAGAAGTCTTCCACCTCTAGTAGTTCTATGTAATATGAATAGAATTTTGATATATTAATTAAAATTATAGTACCTACCTTAAATACCTCTAGGTTATTTAACTTACTACATACAGGTTTAATGCTTAGGACACATATTTTTGGGATTAGAGAATATTTCTTTTAATTTAAACTCTTTTGTCAATAGAGTATAAAACAATTTCACATCATGATCTTGTATACCTACGATTAATAAATGCTAATTTTTCATTTTCTTATATTTAACAGTGATTCTGTTAAAGATAGAACCAGAAATATTACTTGTTTTGATGAACTAGATCTTTATTTTAACATAATATCTAAAAAAAATTAGTATGACAAATGAAGAACACATTTTTATATACAGGGTGAATCCTAAGTTGATACTTCTTTTTTGGCTGCGTATAGAAGGCATTAAAATAAACAACATTTTCAAATACCTTTTTTCAAAAAACTCAAAAATAAGGTAATTTATTACACTACTAATCAAATACGGTTCTGCCTAACTTGCCCGTTGAATACCATTTAGAAAACTTTTGGGTGTAGGATGAGCCCGCAAGGGAAAGCGTTCTGCGAATAATCTTGAAGAAACATCCGCACTTTTACGACACTCACAGTAACTGAGCACCATATCTATTAGTTCATTGTTTTCAAATTTTACCATTTTTACGTTTCACCAATTGAAAATTAACTTGCTTCAGAAAATCACACCGCAGCGTATTGCTTAACACTACCCGTATGACTAATACTAATAAGAGATAAGAAAAGCAACAGACACTATAGCGGGCTATGTTTTGATAACCAGGCCCGCACTTAGATTTTTTACTTCTTTATCTCGCCTATTTTTGAGTTTTTTGAAAAAAGGTATTTGAAAAAGTTGTTTATTTTAATTCTTTCTATACACAGCTAAAAAAGAAGTATCAACTTAGGAATCACCCTATATAGAAGTCACGATTCTCTTGTATTTGGGTAATACTCTTGAGAGAATATTTTTTCTGTGTACCTAATAATAAAATTAACAAATTCAGTTAAATAATAATAAAAAATTTTAAATCTTGATATTTATTTTAGTTATAATTTAATAAAGTTTTCCGAAAACAATCACCATTTTAAAATGTTAAAATTATAGGGTTGAAATAAGCCTAAAATGAGGTATCACTTTATTCTCCTTTTCATTTAACTTTGTTTTTCAAAATGGCGGGTCATCTAAGCGGTCTTGAGTTAAAAAAAAAATTGTTTAAAAAACGAGTTTGAATGTTATATCTCAAAATATTCTAAAGTTAGCAGGGGCCGAATTTTATGGACGCACTGTATAAGTTCATGGAAACAGAGATACAAGGAGCTATTTATATTTCCTCGTATGCACTTTGTACCATGTAAAACTATAAAACATTTTAGTGAATTTCTAATATTTCGAACGTTTTGTACTGAAACGCATGCTGACTGCCAAAAAAATGAACTTTAAAAAATTTTAGAAACTTGATTGCAGACAGATTATGTGAATACGAATTTTGTAATTATTTTCTTGTGTCTTTTTCATTGTTATTATATTTTTTCTTTATTTTGATTTGATATAAAATTACGAAAAAATATGTCACAAACATGTTTCGCACAGCAAAAATGTATGTCGTAAAATAAAATTTTCAAAATGTTATTTAAAATATCGTAAAATTAGAGCCTATTTCAAAAAGACACAAGGAAAATGATATATTTACAGTTTTATCAGAACAGAAAATCTTGTGATCATGAAGATCTACCTAAGTAAATAAATACGGGTACTTTTGTATCGATATAAAAAATTATTATCTAAAAAAACTAGCAAATCTTTAAATAACTTGTGTCAAAAATTGTGCCAGTCGAATAATAGGTAATATTATGATTTCAAGTTTGTTTTTAAGAGCATTTCTTCGATTCGTTTTTAGGATATTTTTGGTTACAAGATATTTTGCATACAATAAAATATTAATATGGAATAATTTTTATGCCTTTAACACGCCATGAATTTAATAAATTAGTAAACAACAAATATTTTTAGTTGATTAAAGTTTTTTAAGCTAACACTAAGTTTTTTAAGAGTATTTTCATTGTTTGAAAAGAGCTTATTTATTGGATATTTTCATTAAAATTGAGTTATGTACTTCTCATCGTGATAATTATGAAGTGGATGTCACCGCGTTAAAATTTAACTTGTTACATTTCTTCTTGGCCCTAATTATAAAAAAACTAAACAAGTTATTGGGTTTTTTGTTTCACCAATGAAAAGGTGGTATCTATGGAGGTGTGGAAATTGAATTTTTATATGAAGAAAAAAAGAACGAAGAAAAAGATATAAACGAATAAAAACCCTAAAAATAATTAATATTTATTAATAAAAGTTCATTGCATTGTTAAAAATAAATAGTCAATTTTTTTTTTAATAAAAATAATTTGTAACACTCCAATATCCGTAGAGTTCAAATTGAAAAAGTTTTTAAAAACTTATTAATAAACATAGCCGGTTTCGGGCCAAAATAACCCAATGTTTTTGAACTAATTTAATATACAGGGCATCCCAGATAAGGATACTTTACAGATCTCGTAAACCATAGGAGATACAGAGTTAGATAATTAAGAAAAAAGTTGCGCCCTACTAAATTCCGAATATATTTTGGCAAAATCGAATTTTCGCGATTTGGTTTTTAATTTTTTTCTGACTGAAAGAAATAGGTTAAAATGACGTTTACATTCTCATTACCACTTTCTTCTTCTCTATAAGCTGGTGTAATAATTAGATTTTTAATCAAACGTTTCGTTTTTTCAAAACCATCATCAACTTTCTTTTGTTTTCAAAGCCAACTAAAAATAATTTGACTGTGACCTATTGAATAATGTTCCCTAATTTTTATTAAAAAACACAAACATAAAATGTTTACAGAAAAGAAGCTTAGCGGCAAGCTAAGTGCATCTATCTTTTGCATTAAAGTACACAGGGACGCTAAAGGTAATGGAGTCCCTGGGGCACAGGTAGACAATGACAGGCTGTTTCGTTCTTGTTAGAACTCATCAGAAAGTCATAACCCGTAAGCGACCCCCAGTACAGCGAGCCTGTTCTTTCAAGGCGTTTTTAAGAAATAAAAACGCGATGAAAACCCAGTAACGCCATCAGTAGGAATCAACTCAATGCAAAAGATAGCCATCTAACGTAAAAACGTAGAAATAAATAAATCTAAATCAATCAAGCACGGAACGGCCACTTCACCAGTATAGGAAACATTTCTCGCTTCTCTAATACCATCTCCACGGTTTTGTGGATTCAGATCCAGATCGCGCTGCAGTCGCCCACCGGTTTGCAGCACTATTCCGTAAATGCCGTGTGTAAGTTAAATACAATTTTTACTTCAAAAAAATTGGATAAAAGTTCACTTGCACTAACTTGTCATTTGGTAAGTATTTATAATTTATTTAAACAAGTGCCTGTCACAGCCTACTATACAGTTGAGACATGAAAATTAGATAAGGGTACGGAGATTGCATGATAGTTTTATATAAAATGAATTTGCACTTATTCTTATTGAGGATGGATTTTTATGTCCGAAACGTGTTATTAATACTAAGTTGTCGTTGAATTGTTAAGGAGAAGGGGAATTTTACTTAAAATTCTAACAAATTTTGTATAACAGATCATAGCTCTTGAGATGTCGCGCCGCCACTGTTTATTATATATATATTTTGCATATTCACAGACGTGTTTTCAGGTGTTCTAGGTCTGGAATGTTATCTTAGATTTTAATTGAAAGGGAGCGAAGTGGCTGCGACAGATTAGAAGTGAGGGTTCGATTTTTAGGGTTTTAATATTTTGCCTGAGAATTTTATTCTTAATAATCTGCTGTATGGCCCACGGATCATTTATAAATACGTTTATTGTTACTATATCATAATCACCAGTTATATAAATCAAGCGGTGAATTTCATTGAATTCCATTCTAATACTAAGTTCAAATTTACGTGTCTTTTAAATGTCTATACGTGTACTGCGTAATGTCATTTTCTCACTGGCGCGTATAGCCTACATTAAATTAATGTCCACTATTGTTCTTTCATATCTAAAAGGTCTTGTGCCCCGTTGAGTTAACTCGCGTCTACACATATAAATTATAACAGATAAATAATACATAGCCTAATCCCCTTTACGAATACAACTCTTCATAGCTTTATCAGTATGTACTGCGTACATTTTTTTAAAGCATATTTAACTTTTATAATATGGAGAAACTTTTCGCGTATATCGCCTGTCCTTATCTTACACTTGATTACAGAGTCTAAATGTTCTACAGGTTGGAAACTTACATAGTACAACTAAAATTGTCCGCATCTTTTCCATTGTTCGGGCTTTAGAGTAAAAACAATTCTCACTGGTATTCGCTGAGCACTAGTTTTCGATAATGAGAACACTGTATTTCTGAATGTTAAGTATTTGAGAATTTAGCAACTTTACTTTTATTAGAATTTAGATACTTTTTCACGACTCGCGTACTTAATTTCGGGCATAGTGGCTAGCCCTGGAGATTTGTCTGAATGACCGTTCGGAGTGGTCAGAGAACTGAGAACTTCTAGCTGAGAACTACCAAGAACTAACTTTTTAGCAATAGGAGCGTTTTTTTTTATAGATTTTTGCAAATAGAGTAGTGGTCAAGGCCCACCCTCTTGGTCATTGTGGGAGCGAACAGAAAAATATCGATAATGTATTTTATTGGGTTCTCGCAGAACCTTCGGGCAGTGGTCAAGCGGCCATCTTGTGCCGGATGCTGCTAGAGTGCTTTTTGTAATAAAATTTTATTGCCTAAAAGCTTTTAACGTTAATTACCATAAAAATTTGTTAAAGAAAAGCTTTTAATTCTTTCAGTTAGCGT
The DNA here is from genome assembly GCA_935413205.1 of Polydrusus cervinus. NCBI lineage: Eukaryota > Metazoa > Arthropoda > Insecta > Coleoptera > Curculionidae > Polydrusus > Polydrusus cervinus. Next base: position 101,557,381 of record OW284511.1, read on the forward strand.
TGCGCGAGAACGTCTAGAGACGCCTGTTTTTTGTGCTCTTAATCTTGAAAACCACCTTATTTTAAAAGGTTAACGCCCACCGATAGAAAAGATGCAGCTAATTAGTATTAATCGGGCAGGCGATCGTCGACAGAATTTTCACCTTCCTGTCTACTGCTTTAAAATATTTGTTTAACATTTTTAATTCCATATTTCTTTAGGAGAAAAATAATAATAATAAAAATAAAAAGAAGAGGATTTTCAATTCTCGACAATAGTATCATTTTAAAAATGACTCATAGAACTCACATGTTATTATAGCATCTTAACGGTGCGTTATAGAGCAAAAATATTGGCACATTCATATGTTGGTGTTTCATTTTCTACATATTTAAATATCCTAACTTCCGGTTTAACCGGATATCCTAAAGTGAACTTGAAGTTAATATTTTAGGTAGAAAATAAAAATTTAAGATTGGAACATGAAAACCATTTCTATGCAAAATGCACCGATGAGGACGTAATTTTTTAAATGCTAATAAGTATGTCAAAACTCTTATACAAAATACGTTTGTAATTTTTAGAAAAATCCAAAAATGCAATAAGCAAACCATGAAGTGATTAATTTAAATGGAAAACGCCATTTTCATAAATACCACCCTGTATTGCTTTTTAACAATTGCCATTACATCTGTCAACAAGTAAATAGCCCGGTTTTAAGGAAAAAAACACTCTAAATTAATCAACAAGCGCCCAAACAATGAAATTTAAAGTATACTTCAATATTTTGTATTTAAAAATTATTCCATAAGCTTTGATTTCTACAATAAAATATTTAGTTATTGTTAACAAATATTAATTTGAAATAATTATGTAAAAATGTATAAAAGGAATACGCCATATTTGATGGCAACGAATCGCCCTCCTATGTGTTGCAAATGGATTTAATGGTGCTTCAAAGTCATTGGTGTAGAATCATGTGTTCGAAAAATTGTAAATAATAATTTTAAAAAGGCCTTTTTTAAAAAGTTTTTTTATTTATAGTGTTTCCTCATGCCAGTTTATGATAATCTAATAATATTTATGAATATTTCGCCCTTAACTTTTAAAAACTATGTCTCCAGCATATAAGAGCCTTAAAAGGGTGTCCGCCAAATTAAACTTTTTTTTACAGCACCTTCAGAATCTTAGCTATAATAGAGAAAAAAGTTAATGTTATCCAAATTATTTATTAATGTTTTTTGCAAAAGATGTCCAACATGCAAATTCTCACTTCTGTTCCATTCCTCACTATAGGGTTTTCTACTGTGATCATATTTTATCGGTTAAAATAGAAGGTACCAGAAAAAGCTTTATTTTTTTAAAAATATATTTTTAAATTTCGAAATATTGGAAATTTTGATAACATTTCTGAAAGAAAAAGTCAATATTTCCTTACACTTAGTCGTTGCTAGACAACGCAAAATAACTGTTAGGAAATATTTATTATTGTACTGTAAGGAAATATTATTTCTGTACGGCTACTTGTAAACTAAAATGTGTTAAGTTTGACAATTCAATATTACTGTGTTTCTATAGTTACAATACAAATATTTAATGACATCCTTTATTTGTGAACAAGGTTAATAATATTTATTTCAAAATTTTAACAAGTTGATTGTAATAAGCATATGTGTCCTTTTAATAATTTTTAATTTACGGAAAAATAGTATGTATACCTCATAGACTCACTCCGTATTATCAGTCTCGGCTTGCGCCTCGACATACAATCTTAACGGTCGTCCGGAAATGTCCAGCTTTTCCTACTAGGTATACATATTTTGTTCCCGCAAAAAAAAAATTAACTACTCAGTCATCAGCGTTTCCAGGTCACTTTGTCCTGCTTGATAATCATATTCCTGCCAATTCGCAGGTGGCACTACTTAAACAGTTCAGTTCTTGATAGTGCTCAACTGAGATTTCTTTAAAAACATCTTTGTATTCCACTAATTTAGTGATAGACAATATGCCATAATTAAATTAAACATTTACCCTTCCAGTGGAGGTTACTTATTTTTGTTTTGGTATCTCATATTTTAAAAGTTTGTTAGAGTATCTAAAGTAAAAAAATTGACCAAAACACAATGCCTTCTACCCAAATTATATTATCGGAACGGTGAATTTCTTACTGATGAGCCATGATATGGCAAAACGCGTCTAGAAATAAAGTTTGACAAAGAGAGCAGGAAAAAACTCTTTATTTCAAATTATAGTTTATAATAATAAGAGTTTAGGACTTTATGTCATATAAACTCAGTAGAGGCTATTCAGATATGGTGAATGAGGTGCCACTTCTCCACAAATATAAAAATTTACTTTTAACAAGTAATGGGCAGTTTGAGTACTATTCTCTTCGTTCCGACAGCGCAATAACATGAAACGAATCGTGGTGCGGCGGTGTGTGTTATGTGACATAAATTGACGGTTGTCATAACAACGTCGAGTGCGTTTATGTTGTGTGAATGTGTATTACTCCGTTTAAATACGATTGATGAGGTGTTTCATGTCTACATTTTTTAAAGTTATGGGAGAAATACCATAATAAAACATATCCTGAATTTTATATGCTTTTATATTGCACCTTACTTGCAATAACTTTCACCATTGTGAAACTATACATCATATAAACCAGTCTTTTATAATTTATACTTTTCTTATTCTTTATAATTTTGATAAAGATTATGTTTCGACTTTTTACCTTTAAAACCACTGTTTATTTTATAATATACCTATACTTATTACCTTTTAAGAACTAATCTTAAATCTTTTAGACGCATAGTTCTGCTTAAATTTATTCATTTATAAATAAAATAACTTTTTGAATAGCCTATCGACACAAACATGGTACTATGACTTATTCAATTAGCTGTAACTATTAAAATAACTATGTGTATATAGAATTTGGTTTTACAGGCTTAAGAAACAACCTAAAACTATGTTAATGTTAAATCAGATTAGATTTTTTATTTACTATCTTGTGTATCGTTTATGGTAATTTTTACCATAAAACATTGGAGCTTCTTAAATAAAGAATACAGCTGCTGATAATAACTAAAAACTAAAACGGCAGTAGAGTTTTGGACTTGCATTGTCTTTATTCGTTTAGAATCACTACGTTGAAGACGACTGGAGATGCTTACCAGTTAAAACGTAGTGATTCTAAACGAATAAAGACAATGCACGTCCAAAACTCTACTGCCGTTCAAGAAACGTCCTTATCTCCAACCTTTAAACAGAAACTAAAAACTTATTGTTTGAAAATTGGAGACAATGATGTTTCTTGAATGATTTGCTTTTAAATCACAACTGGTAAGTATCTCAAGTCGTCTTCTGGTGAATATTAAATAAATGAAGTAACTACTACTCTACTTATACTATCTAGATGCATAGAAGCATAACTGAGATGGGTGCTGTATTCGAAGTTAACAATCTACTTAACAAAACTTTCCGGATATTTCTTACATATCATGAGGTAGTAAGCCCTGGGATTTTGGTATATGGTAGCAGCCTCCTTGAACTTTTCCTTTCTCTAGTGTAGTTCATTAGGCAGGATTTCAGCTTCTATTCACATGATATGATGGCCGTGTGATCGGGAATGATTAGCTGTGCCTGATTTTTTGGTATCTCCTGATAGCGTATTGTTTCTGTGTCCCTTGATCTTTTGAAACAACGATCATGGCAGATATCATGTGAGCAGAAGCTGAAATCCTGCATTAAGAATGACGATGGAGCTCAAGCTGCAGAACCCAGGTTGTTTTAGTAAGCCTTTATTAAGTAGATCTAATCTATGCTTAAGTGCATCTAGATATTATAAATAGAGTTGTAGTTACTGCATTTATTTAGTGTTCACCTGAAGACGACCGGAGATACTTACCAGTTGAAACTTTGTGATTTAAAACAACCTTTAAAATTATTATTTATCTTATTGACTTTTTTAGATGACTTTACAGAAAATGAATGGCTAAAAATAACAGATAAACGCTACATAATATATGGACCAACATCTATTTACGTCTGCAAGTCTTGGACTTAATTTTTCTTTAAAAAAAAAGTTCATTTTTTAACTATAAGCTAGCCATTACACTGTAAATTCAGGGTGAATCGAATTAAATATATTTTGAAATAATATTGGTAAGCCCTTGTTTACAAAGTTGTAATGTTGCTAACTACTACGTTTCCTCAGCTGACCCATCATAATCTGTTAAAAAATCAATGGTGTAGAAACTACCTTATTACAAAAGTTTGCGGAATCGAGACCAAAAAATTACTATTTCTGTACTACAATGACTGAAGTATATACAGAATGATTTACGATAACTGTTTGTTTCGGTAACATCTTTTTTAAATTAAAATATATTTTTCGATATGCTTTCTTTAACCAAACTAATAGCGGTATTCTCGCACTTCCGTTTATACCGGAACTTGCTGTTAACTTTGTTATTTTAAATAATTGTTTTTATTACATTTTACTCAAGAATCTAAAAGTATAAATATAATACGTCTAAACTGAATATAGTTGTATAGGCATGAATTTTTTTCACTTAATGAAGTAAATAAAATATTTTTTCTGTAGTTAGCAGATCATTTCATATTTCGCGCTAAATATGTATGAAGCTAACATAAAAAAGTCATATTCGCCAAAGATGTTAGATAGCAGTTATTGTCATAATGTCGACGATATGTATATACATTATTGCATTTGACAGCTTTCACGTTCCTATCTTAATTTTTTATTTTCTATTTACAAAAATTAAATTCTTGTTAATTTCCGAATGTCCGGTTAATCCGGAATGCGTACAGCGTGTCCCAAAAAAATTTATAAGAGATACAGCATCGGTCAAACGGTGGCAAAGTTGCGGAATTTTGTGCCCAATATCGTAAAAAAAAATTGAGCTTTCTTTTTACTTTTTGAAATATTTGAAAAAAACTAAAAGTTTAAGTTTTTGTATTTTTAAATTTATCTGACTTATTTTAACCGCTACAGAAAACCAAATATCCACAAAACCGAAACGTCGTACAGAAATTCTAAAAACACGTTATAGTATAAAGCTAAAAAAGTTGTTTTAACAATGTTGTATTTGTTTTTCTATAGCGGTTAAAATAAGTAAGATAAATTAAAAAATACAAAAACTTAAACTTTTTTTTTTCGAATATGTAAACTTTTGTTTACGATATTACTGGTCACAAAATTTCGCAGCTTCACCCTTATTTGACCGATGCTGTATCTCTTATAGTTTTCGAAATACCCATGATAAGCATCGAATTTGGGACACCCTGTATATAACCAAATTTAAAAAAACACTGAATCTGTAAGCCGCTTTTCTCTAAGATGCACCGTTAAAATGTCCCTGTCAAACTATCATTTTTTAAATACCAATACCTAAGTACTTCTTATACAAGATTTGTTTAAAATAAAATTTCGAGCAAAATTCAAAAATAATCATGTTTAAAATAACAAAGTTGATAACTGCTTCCGGTGTAAGCGAAAGTGATAGAAAGCGCCAATATTTTAGTTAAAGAATACAAAATCCTAAAGTTTCAATAAAATATTTCTAGTTATTTTAGTATAGTTTCCAGTTCTAAAGGACGCTTTTTATGAATCATCCTGTATAGTCAGATTAAAAAAAAGAAAATGTTAATCATGGTACAGTTTTAAGTTATATTTTTGTTCCTATTATTGGAGTTATAATTTAATTTAATGATTTTATTAACTTATTTTAAAGAATTTTTAATGTAAAAACTATTTTTTTTCATAAAATCGGACAGGTTTATACTAGGATTTTCTAGTTATTTTTGCCAGTTTCATTTTTTTACTTAAGAGTTTATCAACGCTTATAAAAGAAACCCATTTTTTTGCATTATTTCACATACCAGTTGAAGGAATTCTATACAAATACATATAATAAACATAATAGAATCCAAATACAAAGTGATAGGGTGGTTTTTATATCATTAACCATTATACTTCTTAGCTGACTATAGCCTTTTAGCTAGTATATAAAAATAGACATTCTAAAATTTCGCTTCACTGATCCTATGTAGTGTCCGAGCGCAAAAAAGAGATTATATTTAAAAATAAGTGCTAAATCAAGTTATCTCTAATTATAAGGATAAAAGTTATGTAATTTACACGATTTAATCTGTATAGTTATTTTTACTAGCGAAAATTATTGTAATCAAATATCAAACCTATTTTTCTTAATTTTAAATATTAAATAAAATAACACAAGCATTGTCTGCAATCTTTACGAGCATTGTTGCCCATTCCTCAACAATTTCATTTAATACACGCTTTTCGTAAATATCCTTGTAAAGAAAAAAATATACTACGTGACCCAGCAAGAGATTAAATTTTATACCATTTTCGCGAAAAATTCAAAATAATGTAGTAGAAGTTTAGTGTGCGTAAATAATAACAAAATAGAAAGATAAGTTATTAGCGGTCAGCGGACAACGTAGTGCATCTGTCTTTGGCTTTAAAGTACACAGAGACGCCATAACAATAGGTTCCCTGGGCTGTAAGGTAGACAATAACGGCCGTTTCGTCCGTATTAGGTCTCTGGGGAAAACCATAACCTAAGTAGCTACTCCAGAAATAGCGAAGGCCCGTTCTCAAGACTTACTTAAGAATAAAATAAGTAATAAAAACGCCGCATCGCTATCTGTAGGAATCAATTCGAATGCAGAGGCCACCGGACGTAAAATCATAGAACTAAAAAAAACTGGAGGTGCTACTCGAGTTACGGCTTCTGTCTACTTCTCTGTGTACTTTAATGCAAAAGACAGCAGATGCGCCACATTGTCCGCTTACTATTCTTTCTATTGAAAATAATTCAATTTTCAAAATTAATGGTATAGAATTTAGTAGACCTTGCTTCGTCGCAAGATGGGTTTTACCATTGGTAGAGCTCCCCAATTTGACTTTGCTTCCAGCGGCGTGCTTTACCCGAAATAAGCGTGCAATATTATTAGGGCATAAAGTACATAAAAAAATATGATAAAAATGTTCTATAAACATACCCCCAGAAATGCTTCTTTAAGGGGCTAGAGCCAAATATTTACATACACTATATTGGTAATACCATAATTCAATGATGACACCACTGTAAGCAGATGATCAGGGGCCGTTGAGTTTGCGCAGATCGGAAATTTGCTTCTTGATGTAAACATTTTAATTAAAGCTTTTATTTAAATTCACCCGTTAGTTTGGGTGTGTACAGTTTATGGTCAAATAAAACTAAGTAACCAATATTTTACATACCTGAAATACCTTATTCCTGGTATTGAACCGCGATCCGTGCAAAAAAGGATCATGCACTTTTTTCTACCCATCTTGAGACACAAGTCGCTAACAATAACAAAATGTCTGGTAGAGTTTTATATCTAAATTCGCACCGAAAACTTAAAAATAATATCCACAATCACACACGGAACATCCGAACGAATACGACGTAAAAAAGATGAAAACGACTATAACTTACAAACTAACAAAAAAAAATGTCTAAAGTAAAGTTTTACAAATATTAACACCCAAAACTTGGAAATTATAACAACACACGAATGAACGAAACAAAAGATGGCGGCTAATAAGAATATAACGGCGAGCCGGTTCTGTTCAGGAGACCTTGGGTTCTGTTTATGTTCTGTTAGAGATCGTGTGGGTTGCCTAATTTTTTCCCTACTGCGCAAGCGCCACGGCCCCCAACTCAGGTTATTTTGAATCACACGATGGGTGTATTCTTGCTATATGCTTACTATACCAATCATAAATGTACGATATATTTATTATTGGAAAATTGTTAAATGTTTAAATTTGAAAATGTTATGGTAGTAATGTTCAATAATAATTTCATTCAAAATTATTGGATTAGGCAACGATATTAAATAATATGTACAGTATTGCTAAAGCTCCTTAATTTTAACCCATAACACTTATATTTTTGTGGGAATAATAATTGTTTATCAACTAACACCAAATTAACGAAAACCATGTAGCTCCCAGTAGTCATTTAAATGTATACGTGATTATTTTGCCCGCACATGCTAGTCATGCTGCTTTCGGCCATGGAAGCTAACTTGGGGAGGTCTAATCATAACCGAAAGAAGTACAAAACTCTATTAGTTATTGAATTTTATTTAAATAGTTTTCAATTCAGTTTTACAGTTTTACTCAACTTAACAACTACAACTTGAACTAACATTTTAGCTCAAATAAATTGGTTTCTACTTGACGTTAGAATATACAGTCAACGAGAGAAAATCGTACAATTCTAAACTTCCATTAGGTTTAAAGTCTAACGAACGGTCTTAATTTTCGCTCAAATTCTATTCTTTAGCTCAAAATAAAACTGCTTCAAATACATGCCAAACTTGTTATTACAATGTACAGATGTGGCAAAAGAGAATAAAACTATACCAGTCGATTACAATCTGAAACTTAACCGGTTTAAGATATGTCGTTATTCGTGCTATTAGACTGTGATCGACAAGGTGACACGCAAACTTTCCTTAATTAAAGATAACTTTGATGTAAAATTTAGTACATTAGAAATAAATTTAACCCCCTACAGACCAAATAAAGATAAGATTTGTGGAAATACACTACTTGGTAAAAAATTGTGCACATAAAAAACAATTAGAAGATTGGTGACTTTTGACTATTCATGCTTTGCTGAGATCGAAATAAGTCAAAAACGAAAAGTAATATCTGACTACCCTCCGTTGGTATCTCTAGGGACAGAAAAAGGAGATAACTCTAACTACCTGGCGAACTCCACCCTCTCCCCACTCCTCCTTCCCAAACCTCTCCGGTCATGATTATCGGGGCCAAGTATCAATGACAAGAGAGGGTTTTATTTAATAACTTATGTATTAATATTAATTTAAATCCTTGAATCCGGATATGACAATAACATTCGAGGGAAAAATATTTTTAAATGTTGCATCACTGTAATAAACAAGGAAATTCACCATTTGCTTTTAATAAAAAAATTAACTTACCTCCTCAGAAAGTTCAAAACGATAACAAAAACAATAGCTTTACAACAATATACACAAAATACAACTCTGTCAAACAATTAATTAATGTACCGAGTGATTCATTAAGGGTGACGAGCGGCCATATCTCGGAAACTACTAGGCATAGAAGTTTAGGAAAAAAAAATTATAACTAAAGTGCCCATGAGAAAACCCTGGAAATAATTTTTAAGTTCCGCCTTTTGCCGCCAGAGGGCGTAATTGAAAAGTAAATTATAAAAGTTTACATATCTCCGAAAATTCCACATTAATTATCTTTGACAACACCATTAAAAAGATTGGACAATTATGCATCATTTTGGTCTTATGCTCAATTGGCGTACCGACTTTAATAAGAGCGGGGGGGGAAGCTGTTGAAAGTGTAATCAGTTAAATCGCTGTAACTTATAAACGACTTATCCGATTTTAGCAAACTAAAGACTGTTTGGAAGAGAAATGTATGCACTTTCACCAATCGTATTTAGTTGTTCATAATAGTTTTAAAAAAAATGCCGGAGGGCGCAATTTGTAATTATAACACATTTTTTGATTTTACTTCGGAAAAATAAATCATACGGTATAATTATAATACCATAATCGAAAAGTAGATGAAATTTGCTAGAAAAAATATTAAAACCGCAGCTCGATATCTCCATTCGTATCAGCGTTATCGCGAATAGAATAATTTTTAAAAATTTAAATAAAGAATATTTTTTAGAAAAAAAGTGGGACGCCACTGATATTTTTTCATGTGGATATTATTTTGGATTAGCCTGGTCAATTCTGCATAAAAATGGTATCTTGCGTTTTTCTCCTCAGGCACACCGTTCTTTATTAAAATAATTAAATTAAATTAGCTCTACTCTTTATTATTTTTATTAACATTGATAATGAAAAATTTCGTTTTATACAAATTGTTGGAAATTACCACCCCACCCGTCTAATTTAATTTAATTATTTTAATTAAGAACGGTGTGCCTGAGGAGAAAAACACAAGAGACCATTTTTATGCAGAATTGACCAGGCTAATCCGAAATAATATCCACATGGAAAAATATCAATGGCGTCCTACTTGCGGCAAAATGCGGAAGTTAAAAATTATTTCCAGGATTTTCTCATGGTCACTTTAGTTATAATTTTTTTTCCTGAATTTCTATGCCCAGTGGTTTCCGAGATATGGCCGCTCGTCACCCTTAATGAATCACCCGGTACAACTAAGCAAACAAACAACCGAAAGCGGACGCCATTATTTATTATCAGACTGAAATTGTTAAACGGTGAGGGACCGAGGTGACGAACTGGCGACACGTCAGTCACCACTCAAATCCGGTTCCGTTGAGTCGCCCATTGGCTTTAGCCCAACTCGATTTTAGGGGTACTTACCCAACTTTTTAGACAAAGGGTTAAAAAAATATGTGTTTTTCTAGGATAGCCAAGGAGTTAACCATTTAAATATAATGCATCAATTCCGTAACACTCTGTATACCTTTGTTAGGTACTTGACTTGTATGGTGAATATTTTCTACTTGTAAAAAGTTACAAATTTTAGTAAGAGTAAAAGACGTTGAGGTTTCTTAATAATTAATAAAATTATTTTGCATAACTACGTATAAGTTATCCCTTCCTGTCCAACTATGGGGATTGAAAACTTAGAGGTACTACATGACGGTAGCCAGACTTTGTTTATATTCGATTGGTTAATTGACAAATTTTGGCAATACATCAAAACTAAAAAAAAAGCGCCAGCCTTCTGGTTATCTGGAAACAGGCAGATATATTTTTCTCCTTTAAATAAACAAGGCATGCCCCAAATATCTTTTAAAAAATATTTTTTGTTGTAATATTTTTTTCACTTGAGTATTCTATGCATTCTTATACATACATGATGTCCCAGTAGTGCGATAAAATAAATTAACTTTGTGGTTAGAGGTAATAAAAAATGTTTAAAAGAGACATTTTATAGTTACAATGCACATTTTTAAATTACTTTGAAATTTACAGGGAGTTTAGTAATTGAAGATCCACTGCAATTTTTTTAAATGGGACACCCTGGCATTTTTAAATAGTACTAAGAATTATACAGTTAGTTTATATGACACACCAAATGTCTAAATTTAATTGTTTTTAAGATATTTTTTTTTTTTTTACGTCGGCCTGTTTCCGCAGCGAGGCCAATCACCGACGCCAGGGAATTTGTCACACACTATCTGGTAATTTTGCCGAATCCCTCTTTGTCGAGGGTAGGGTTTTTTGAGATATTGACATTTAAAAACTTATATTTATCCCACTTTGACAAGCTCCAGCATTTTTAAAGGTTGAAACTTTAAGCCGAAAGCTGGCATTTTGGGTAGAAATTAGAAAACTAAGACTGGAATGTAAAACCTTTTTCTGTCTAAGATATAATCTCGAGGCACTTTGCCACACTCACAGCACCATATCTACTAGTTCCATTTTCACGTGTCACCAATTTAAAATTAACTTGCTTCAGAAAAACACACCGCAGTAGGTTAGGTTAGGTTAGGTAAGAGTGGCAGACCCTTGGTTCTGACCAAACGGTCTCACGTAGTCCTGATTAGGTCCGTTGTGATACCACACGTGTTCCGTAGAACCCACCTTCATCAGATCACTGATGGTTTATGCGACGTAACCGCGGAAGGATTTTAACAACTCATTCAAACCAGCCACTACTGTTCAGAAATCTGCTCAGCCGTCCAAGTTATAAGTTGCTTAGTTCCTCCAGGCTATCGAAAGATGATTCACCCAGAGTAGTGAACCTCCTTCTTGCGAGGCCAGGGCATTCACACAGAAAATGTTGAATACTTTTTTCCTCTTCCTCATCTCTGCAGCTTCTGCAGAAGTCGTTAGTGGGTATTTGCATACGTTCGGCATGTCTACCGAAGAGGCAATGTCCGGTAACAACCGCAGTAATATTTCTCACGTCTTTTCGACTGTGTCTCAATAGCTCTGCGGTTCTCTTTTTATCGAATGTGGGCCACAGTTGCCTGGATGTACTACAGGTTGTCAACCCTGTCCATCTGTTCTGTGCAAGCTGCTTGGCCGTGTAGTCAATCTCCTCTTTGACCAATCCCAGTGGTTTGTTCACTGTATTGTCTGCTAGATCAGCTGGCATGCCTGCGCCCTCTCTTGCGACACCGCAGTAGATCGCCAAATAAATAACTTACCACCGAAATGCATGACTAATAACTACTAATAAGACTAAATAGCATAAAGTATATTCGGATATGTTTTGATGACCAGGCCCGCATTTAGATTTTTTACTTCTGTATCTTGCCTATTCGTAAGTTTTTTGAAAAAAGGATTTGAAAATGTTGTTTTTTACTTTAATGCCTTCTATATATCAGCTAAAACAGAAATATGAACTTAGGAATCACCCTTTATAAAATATTTATAGAATTCTCAGTACAATTCAAAGATGTCATAATATACAGGGTGATGTATTAGGAAAAATGCAATTTTGTCATGAATCTTAATTACTAAACACTTTACCATGTAGACACTAAAATTAAGGCCCAATAAAATGTCTATGTTTAACATTTTTTCACACCTCTAACCACAACGGAATTATTTTTCTTTGTCGCACTATTGGTACACCCTGTATAAGTCAAACCAGATTATGATCATGTTTAATGATGTCTATGTGTACTTATACCATAAGATATTTTAACAATTTATTATTACTATTCTTTTTATTTGGGCAATGTGGTAGTGTCACAAAAGCAGTATTTTATAAGTTTGATTGTTATTCCATATTACTTATTCTACATATATATTTGTATTGTTCTCCAAGAAGTGTATTTTAAAACCTTGTAAATTGCTTAAGGCTAATAATTATTTATAAATTCTAAGAATGTTACCAGTTAGGATTTGTACATTTTTCTGTTATTATTCGGAATTTAAAATTTATTATGGACGTTTTTAGATATTTATTAAAATGGTATATTAATATAATAGAAGAAAAACTTTAATAATTACGCAGAGGGTCTTCGGAGGGTCCTAAACTATTACCAGTATACTTTTTTATTTTAGGGAAAAAAATCATTCTTTATTAGAAGTTTAACTTATATTAAAAAGGTCTATACTCCTAGGACTGTAAAATAACATACAAAATAAGGAAGTTTACAAGGTATAGTTAGGTCCGTGCAAGGACTACCTGTATATTAAATTTTGTATGTTAAATATATTGAATTTGTTGGACTATTGTTAATACGAGTATTTAAATTTTAATGTTTTGCAACAAGTCTGGTTATCAGTTTGTTTTTTTAATTTTAGTTAAAATGATAAATTATTTTGTTTTTCAAATTTTAAGAAATCGGCAGTCAAAACTTTTATCTGGATTTGTTTTGAAAAATCTGTGTGTTTATATGCCGGAAGTTTCAATAGGGCGTCAAACTATACTCACTAATAACTCGGTTGGGGTGAGAGATAACAAATTATATTATTTATATAATATTATATTATATAAAGGACAATTTTTAAAATTGTGAAATATTCAGGGTGTTCGAAGTTAACCATTGGTCTCTCGTAAACGGTAGGAGATACAAATGAAGGTCAAATTGGGACAAAGTAGCGCAATTCGAAGACGACTAACAGGCCGTCGATATATTTGGAAAACTCCGAGTAGGTACTCTCGAACGAAGATGCTCATTTATTTTTTTCTAGCTTTATTTAAAGAGATGGACAAATATTAACTTTACATTTTTATGCCATTTTTTATTTTCTATAACAGTTATTATCAGAAATTGACTATGACGTTTCATCTTTCAGGTATTATCATTAGGTATGTTTTTTTAAATTCGGAGCTGTGTCCAATTAAATAATAATGCAATACCTACTACTTTAATCAAATAGCAACGTTTGGACCTTAATAATAACATCTTCAATCTTATTTTAGTAAACGGTAGGAGATACCGAAGATGTATAAGCGGCACAATTGCACAATTTGAAATCGATTAACATGTTTCTAAAAAATTTCAAAAATGTCATTTAGTTCAATTCATGAAAGACCCAAAATTGTCCTTTGGGTTTAGTTTTATGGCGTTATTATGTAATTTTATCAACCTCAAGTTTGTCATTTAATTTAAATACAAATACTTTTTTAAATTCCAATGGTGCAACTTTACAGCCATGAAAGCTTAGACGTTTGGTAAAAAGAAAAAGATTGAATGTTTTTTTGAGGTTCAAAACGATGCTATTTGATTAAAGTACTTAATATTGCTCTATTAGTTTTTTAGACACATGGTCTAAGAAACGGCATTAAAAAATACAGCATTATTAAAAAAAATACCTGATGATGGTTGAAGAAAGACCAAACGTCATAATCAATTTTTAATAACAAGATGTAGAAACTTAAAAGTAGCAATAAAAATATAAACTTAATTGTTGGCCATCTCTTTAAATTAAGCTAGGAAAAAATAAATTTCGATTTTTCTGACTATCTTCGGGAGTACTCGGACTTTTCAAAATTTATCGATGGCTTGTGAGTGTGAACTTTGCTCTAAATTTAAACTTTGCTTACCTCTTACCGTTCACGAGATCTCAATGATGATCATCGAATTTGTAACAGCCTGTACAGAGTGAGTCAACGATAAAGTATAGTTTATTTTCTCCTTTATCTTAAGAATAAGATAAAAATTCGAAATACAAAAGTTGTAGAGACCATTGAGGTGTACATTTTAAAATTATGCTGGAGTATACGGGGTGGCCCAAAAAAACGTGGCAAATATAGCTGGGGTTTTTTAAAATGGAACATCCTATATATTGTATTATTTTCTGCTTTCCCACAAAATCCTACGCTTATTTTATAAATGTCATATGTCTAAATTCAATAGTTATTGAGATATTGACGTTTAAAATATGGCTTTTCAGAATTTAACAGGCTGTAACATTGGAATGGTTCATCTTATAGGTAGGTAAAAACCATTTTTCTCTAAGATGAACCGTTCCAATGTTACAGTCTGTCAAAGTCTGAAAATGCCATATTTCAAACATTATTATCTCATAACCTATTAAATTTAGCCATACCCATAACATTTTATACAAAATAATCGTAGAATTTAGTGGGGAATTAGAAAATAATACAATATATGGGAAACTCTATTTAAAAAAACCTAAGTTATATTTGCCACGTTTTTTTGGGCCACCCTATATATTCCAGCATAATTTTAAAATATGTACCTTAGTGGTCTCTACGACTTTTGTATTTTGAATTTTTATCTAATTCTTAATATAAAGAAGAAAATGAACTTTTCTCTATCGTATCAGCCTAAAACTGTATATTTGTTATTTATAATAGTCACGTGACCAAAAATTTTTAAGAATTTTCCTAGATCTTTTTTTTAAAGACTTGGTGCAAAATTTCTTTATAAACAACAGTATATTTTAATTTTAAGCATTTAAAAGTCTTATGAAAAGAAATGATAATACTTTGCCCGCTCATATCACTACGAGAAACCTGCACACGATAATTTTTGTACGTGTAGTGCAGACTTTAAAACAGTTTTATGTAGAAACTTCCTTTGCTGTGTGCCAAAAGATTTCCAAAAGGATTTTGTCATTGTTATATTTAAATTAATAAACATAATTCCCATTATAAAAAATAAAAGTACAATTTGTGTTTTTCTTTTTGCTTTCCTAAAACTAACAAAAACCATTGAATAGTTTCGACAAAAATGATTATATCAGGAAAATTTTGTATTGAAAATCTTCAGCTTCGAGCATTTAATGACATGATAAAGGTTGAACGGCAGTAGAGTTTTGGACTTGCATTGTCTTTATTTGTTTAGAATCACTACGTTTCAACTGGTAAGTATCTCCAGTCGTCTTCAGGTGAATACTGAATAAGTACGGTAACTACAGCTCTATTTATACTAGGCAGGTGCTGTGACGCATGACTAGTGGGCGGAGTCATGCGTGTTGCTAGGTGATGACGCATAACTGGATGAGTCATGCTTGATGACGTCATGCTCGATGAATCATGCGTTTAACTCTTGGGTGGTCTTATTCTAAGATTACATTTACTTAACAAGGGTTTCCAGACGTTTCTCATGTCTAATGAAGGCTTACTAAAGCAACCTGGATTTTGGTGTATGGTAGCAGCTTAAACTTCCTCTTCCTCCAGTGCGGTTCTTTTTGCAGGATTTCCGCTTTTGTCCACATGATATGATGGCCGTGCGTCCAGGCGTGGTCAGCTGCACCTGATTTTTCGGTCTCTCCTTTTCGGGTATTATTCCGATGTTCTTTAATCCTTACTTCTAGTGGTCTTAGTTCTCACCAATGTAAGACTGGCCGCATTCGCAGGGGATCTGGTAGACACAATTTTTCTTGTCTTTCTGGCTTACTGGTCTCGTCTTCGTTAGGTGGCTTCTTAAAGTGTCTCTAGAGCTGAATACTGTTTCGATGTTGTATCGTTTTCCTAGTCTTCTTATTTTCTCAGATACTCCTTTGACATACGGAATATTGAGTATTGGTTGTATCTCTTTCTCTGCTTTACGTGTGTTTGGCCGATTCTTGCGATTTTCCAATATTGTGTCAATCAGTTTCATGGGATAGCCATTCTTGTTGAGGTCGGTCTTGATGTGGTTAGTTTCTCTTTTGAGAGCTTCGTTTGAGTTACAGAGAGTAATTGCTCTATCCACAAGGTTTCTTACTGTGCCATGTTTTGTGTTGTTTGAGTGGTTTGATGTATAATTGAGATATTGCCCTGTATGTGTAGGTTTTCTGTACACTGAGGTTAGGAAGGTGTTGCCATTTTTCTCTACATTGACGTCTAGAAAAGGTAATTGGTTGTTCTCTTCTTTTCCCATGGTGAATTTAATTGTCGGTGCAAAGTTATTAATGTGATGTAAGAATTCTCTGAGTTCGTCCTCGTTTCCGTTCCAAATAATGAAGGTGTCATCCACATATCTAAGCCATATTTTTGGTTTCTTCTTTGCTTGTTTTATTGCTTCGGATTCGAACCATTCCATATAAATGTTGGCGATTATGGGCGAGAGAGATGAGCCCATTGGTAGTCCGTCCTCTTGGCTAAAGAATCTATCTTTTTCTTGAAAATAAGAATTGTTAAGGCAGCATTCCAATAGTTTCATGATGGCATTTGTAGGTAGCGGTGTTCTTTCTTGTAGGGTCAAGTCTTCCTCAAGTCTGCTCCTGATGACCTTAAGTGCGTCTTTTATAGGGACGTTGGTGTAAAGACTTTCGACGTCAAATCTGACCAGTTGGTCTCCTGGTTGTACTTCCTTTTCTCCTATTATTTGTGCAAAGTGTTGCGAGTTCTTTACAAATGACGTGCTGTTTCCTTGAAGTGGTTGGAGTAGGGGAAGTAAAAATTTACCTAGTTCATATGTAGGGGAGTTACGGGAGCTTGTAATTGGTCTTAGAGGCATATTATGTTTGTGTATTTTTGGCAGGCCATAGAGGTGTGGTGGTTTACTGTGGTGTGGTGTCAGGCGTCTCCGCGTCTTTTCTGGAATGTACCGCTCAAATTTCTTAAGTGTTCGGTAGACTCTTCTCTCGATTGTGCCGGTCGGATCTTTGGAAATAAGGGTGTAGTTTCCTTTTTGCACAACTTTCTCGATTTTTTGGTCGTATGTCTGAACATCCATGATGACAGTTGCGTTTCCTTTGTCGGCTGGTAGAATCTTGATATTAGGATCCTTACGAAGTTTTGTGAGAGCGATTGTTTCTTCCTTACCGATATTTCGTTTTGGAGGCCTTGATTTTTCTAGAATATTTCTAACCTTCCATCTAAATTCTTCCGCTTGTGTTTCTCCTATGGTTGTTGAGTCGACGGCGCTAATAATGTCCAATATTGGTATCTCTGTTGGAGCAATAGTAAAGTTTAAACCCTTAGCCATTAGGGATTCTTCTATGGGTGTTAATTCTCTAGATGAAATGTTGACGATGGTTCTTTGGTTATGGGGTTGCGTTGTTGGTGGATTTTGACTAACATGCTTTCGCAATTTCTTCTCATGAATATTTTGTTGAGCTGTTCTTACTTTGTCGCAGGTGGCATCAATCTTCCGAAAAATGGGTTCGTGATCCTCTTCCAGTGTATATTCTTTAATTTCCTCAAATCTCTGTTGGATATCTGTGAGTAGAGAAGCTTTCTTAAAGCGATGGTAGTTGATTTGGGAGCGTATAAGAGCTTTGCTGGCGTTGTTTAGAATCTTCTTAGCTTGTTGTCCTGGGATCGGTGACTTGATCCTAAAGCCATCTGGAATAATATCTTGGTCCCTTGCCCGTAGTAGAAACTGGATGTGCGTTTCCTCCTTTGTTAATTTTATCTTAGCTTTCTCGTAGTTACGGAACTTATCACTTATACCGGGTCCATACCGGGCTTCTAGTGTCTGTTTAAAAATCGAGGAAGTTGTGCAAAAAGGAAACTACACCCTTATTTCCAAAGATCCGACCGGCACAATCGAGGGAAGAGTCTACCGAACACTTAAGAAATTTGAGCGGTACATTCCAGAAAAGACGCGGAGACGCCTGACACCACACCACAGTAAACCACCACACCTCTATGGCCTGCCAAAAATACACAATTACTCTCTGTAACTCAAACGAAGCTCTCAAAAGAGAAACTAACCACATCAAGACCGACCTCAACAAGAATGGCTATCCCATGAAACTGATTGACACAATATTGGAAAATCGCAAGAATCGGCCAAACACACGTAAAGCAGAGAAAGAGATACAACCAATACTCAATATTCCGTATGTCAAAGGAGTATCTGAGAAAATAAGAAGACTAGGAAAACGATACAACATCGAAACAGTATTCAGCTCTAGAGACACTTTAAGAAGCCACCTAACGAAGACGAGACCAGTAAGCCAGAAAGACAAGAAAAATTGTGTCTACCAGATCCCCTGCGAATGCGGCCAGTCTTACATTGGTGAGAACTAAGACCACTAGAAGTAAGGATTAAAGAACATCGGAATAATACCCGAAAAGGAGAGACCGAAAAATCAGGTGCAGCTGACCACGCCTGGACGCACGGCCATCATATCATGTGGACAAAAGCGGAAATCCTGCAAAAAGAACCGCACTGGAGGAAGAGGAAGTTTAAGGAAGCTGCTACCATACACCAAAATCCAGGTTGCTTTAGTAAGCCTTCATTAGACATGAGAAACGTCTGGAAACCCTTGTTAAGTAAATGTAATCTTAGAATAAGACCACCCAAGAGTTAAACACATGATTCATCGAGTATGACGTCATCGAGCATGACTCATCAAGCATGACCAGCGTTGCCACATCTAGTAGATTTTCTACTTTTTGGTAGATTTTCACCCTTCTTCAGAAAATTTTAGTAGGCATATTTTCTTTAGTAGATTTTGGTAGATTTTAATAGATTTTAATATATTTTAATATATAGCTTTCAATAATGTAAAAATGCCATTAACAATATAATTATTGTAAAAAGTATTTTAATTAAGTACTTATTTATTTTAATATCGGACGACGACCTTTTTTTTTTTTTTTTTTTTTTTAGACACCACTTAGAAAACAAGAGGAAGGTTATGGTTATTGCTGCCTATGTCGAGGCCGCGACCCTTTTTTCACTATTATTTTTAGTGCTCACTCAAAAATCACCGAGCCCATTTGTGCCCTCCCCTAGTTTAGTAGATTTTAGTAGATTCAAAATAAAATAAAAGTAGATTCGCCAAAATAAATGTGGCAACGCTGAGCATGACTCATCCAGTTATGCGTCATCACCTAGCAACACGCATGACTCCGCCCACTAGTCATGCGTCACAGCACCTGCCTAGTATAAATAGAGCTGTAGTTACCGTACTTATTCAGTATTCACCTGAAGACGACTGGAGATACTTACCAGTTGAAACGTAGTGATTCTAAACAAATAAAGACAATGCAAGTCCAAAACTCTACTGCCGTTCAAGAAACGTCATTGTCTCCAACCTTTAAACAGACAATGATTAAGGTTATCAAAGAAACTATATACCGTGTGTTCAAAATGAAGTCAGTACTATCAGTGGCGGCTCGTCAGGTGAAGTAGGTTCACCAAAAAAAAAAACCAGGAGGAAAGTTTTTCGACGATATTAATTATTAATGTACCAATACAGCTACCATTTTACCCATTAAAAATAATTATGTTCGAATTAATAATATAAATTTTATCCGAATGTAGCTATGCATAATAGGGCCACGGTTAACTCCGATGGACAGTAATTATAAACACTTGTGCATTTTGGCGCGCCCCAGCCGACCGTGTTCGTTGGCTCAAAGCAAGTAAAGACCCAACACCCAACATGGCTTTAATATTCACGTTGCTATGGTTACGTGACGTTAGTCACGCAAGCAGCATGTAACAATTTGCATTATGATGAAGGGCAATTTAAAAATAGATCAGTCGTATGCACCATTGTTTTAGCATTGGTTCGCCTAACCTTAAGGTATTTATTTTGAGGCTTCGCGAAACTTACGGTTATAGATATCGTTTGTACGTGATGTACTGTGTGATTAAAAAGTTTGGTTTTTATTTTTCAGTTAATTTAGTAGTGTACACACCTACTTAGTTGTGTGTTTGAAAAATGAACCCAATTAATGACATAGTTTGTAATTTGTTGGAAATTCCATTCAGTCGTTGGACATAATATGAGGATAAGAGAGACGTTTTGTTACACGGTTTTTTTGTCAATGTTTGTTTAAGTACCCGCACTATACCTAGCTCTTCGCCATTTTTTAAGACCGCGAGCCGCCACTAAGTACTATTGCTAACTTTCTTATTATAAGAGATACGACATCGGTTAAAAGAAATGTAGTTTCATGTGCCGATGATGTCAAAGAAATAATTGAACATCAGAATCACGTGTTATTAACAAAAGCATTTTTTTAATGGAAAAGGTTACTTCTGTAGTAACTGTTTGATAGAAAGTGAATTACTAAGCAACATTTTTTTCCCCACATATCGCTAAACTCAATAATAACGGAGATTTATCCATTTAAACCCATTTAATGGAACAAAGATTTTATAAATGAAAACATTTTTTTTAATAATTAATATTCTTTACTAAATGTGTGTCAGTCTCACGAACGCTTCAAAATTTTCTTCGCCAATCATTCTATAAAACATTCCACCCTTGTTCTTCAACAAAACGTTGGGTTCATCAAATTCCACCACTCTACCGTCATCTAACACCATAACCTTATCACACCACATCACCGAATGTAGTTTATGTGCTATTATTATCACAGTACATTTCTTAAAACTCCTTTGGATAGTTTTTTGAAGCTGCAGATCAGTTTCAGCATCTAAGTTGGCAGTTGCTTCATCCAGCACAATGATCTTGGTCTTTTGAATAAGCGCTCTGGCTAAACACAACAGCTGCTTCTGTCCCGAACTGAAAGTTAATCTAGAATAATTATCTATTGGTTGATCTAAATCGAGGATTGCATGCTTTAAATGAACCTTTTCCAAGGTTTTCCAGATGTCTTCATCTAGGAACCTTTCATAAGGATCTATGTTTGATCGAATGGTGCCGGAAAACAACACTGGATCCTGTGGAATTATAGAAATGTTAGCTCTCAGGAAATCCAACGACAACCCTGTTATGTCTTCGTTATCTATGGTGATTCTTCCATCAAAATCATAAAGTCTAAAGAGAGCTGAAATTATAGAAGTTTTTCCTGCACCCGTCCGGCCGACAATACCAATTTTACTTCCTCCGCCTACTTCGAAACTCAATTCTTTTAAAACCTTACGCTCGTCGGTTTTATAGGTTAAAGATACGATGCTAAATTTAATATGGCCTTTATCCAACCAATCGGAAAGGACCTTTCCAATTTTTTTTTCGGGAGTTGCTGCTGTATACTCCTCAATTCTTTCTACTGATGTCATAACGGTTTCTAGTTCTGCTACTTGCTTCGTTGCGTATTGAAGAATGCCCGATAGCATCATGGCTTGTGATATAGCCAGACCTACATCTCCTGGCTGGACACCTAGAAATTAGAGCGGATAAAATTTGTTTGTACAACAAGTATGGATATGTATTTCACGAAAAAGTTGATAAACTTCCGAGTGCAATATGGACAATGCACTCGAGTTAAACAGAATATTTTTTCTGCGGCCAAAATTACGTTAAAAATTACACAACGACGGCCGAACAAGATAGACACAGCATCGACGAATTTTTTTAAATGAAAATATGTTCTCGATTTAGACGATAATTTAAAAAAATTAGAATTACAAACTATAGATTTCCTCACAAGACTTGAAGAATGAATAGGAAAATACTTACATACATACATATACAGGGTGGCCAACTCTTAACGCAGGATTTCATTGCATCTAACAAACATATGCGAAGCTAGGGGGGGGGGGGCTAAACCCCAAGTCCAGAATTAGCCCTCCCAAAACCTAATTAGCTTTCAGTAACCCAAAAATAATTGAACGGACATTATTACTCAGACAGAAGACTGAACCAAAAATAAAAAATCCGTAGCATCCTTTTAATTGAAATGTCAAAGGAAGCCGACAAAGAGAGCGGCAGATAGCACCGCGCCGCGAATAATGGGCGAAGCTAAGGGGGGGGGGGAGGCTTAGTTATTCATACTAAGTTGGTAAAAAAATCTCATATATTTATATATACTTATTTGTTTCTAATGGAGAACAGGTATCGGGGCTTTAGCCCCCCAGATCCAAGGACCTAGCTTCGCCCATGCTAACAAAGTAGAGTGCATCTGTAATTTGTATTGAAGTACACATACAGGATTGCCAAAACAATGGGTTTCTTATGGAACAGGTAGGCAATGATGATCATTTCGTTCTTATTAGAAGTAAGTAAGTATGAAAGTAACTCAAGAAATAGCGAAATCCAACTCTTAAGGTTTCTTTAAGAATAAACGGGTAGTTATAACGCAGTATCGCCATCTAGTAGGAATTAATCCAATGTAGAAGAAATATACCTAAAACGTGAACTAATAAAACAAAAAAACAAGCAAGGCAGGTCACATAGGGTACGACAATTTGCGCTTCACCATAATAGACAAAATCCAGAAATAAATCGCGAATTACAGTCTTGAAAGCGCGATTTAACCATTTTTGGAGTTCCTTTCAGGTTATAACTTTCCATAAAATCCTAAAAAAATGGCCATCGTTATCCACCTATGCCCCAGAGAACCCATTCTTGTGGCGTCTTTGTATACTCTAATGCAATCATCACAGGTAAATGATTTCTCTTTCAATTATTCTATATAATACAGTCAACTTACACACAGCTCTGATAAATAAGAAATAATAAATATTTTAAGACTTACCTTCTGAGAACACCAAAAATTTAAATAAAATACTCGTTACGAACGAAACCCCAATAATATCCAATAAAAATGCAAAGAACCTTATAGTCGTCTGGTTCGTGTAATACGCTGACGTGTACAGATCTTGATGCCTGTCAAATTCCGATTTTAATTTGTTCTCTTGTTGGGATGCTCTGGCTATTGAAAGGCCCTCTAAGGTTGAATTGAGGTAACCTATTATTGGGCTTCTTGCTAAAACATAAAATAATCTTTAAGGATAAGAATATACACTCTAGCACCAAAATAACGCAGTATCAGAAATTTGCTGCATATTTGATGATGTATTTTTTTTTAACGTATGATCCAATTTAAATGATTTCATTGCATTGTAGGTTGGTTCTTTGAGAATGTCATAGTTGGAATTGTATAGGAAATAAATATAATATAGATATGTTGTTGCATTAATATTATCTTGTAAGTAAGAAACTATACAGGGTGATTCATAAGTTGATACTTCTTTTTTAGCTAAGTATGGAAGCCATTAAAATAAACAACATTTTCAAATACCTTTTTTCAAAAAACTGAAAAATAAGGTACATACAATCATTTATTACACTATGGATCAAATACGGTTCTACCTAACTTGTCCGTTGAATAACATTAAGAAAACTTCTGGGTGTAGGATGAGCCCGCAAGGGAAAGCGTTCTGCGTATAATCTCGAAGCAGTACCCGCACTTTGATGACACTCACCGTAAATTAGCACCTTATCTACTAGTTTATTGTTTTCAAATTTTGCCAATTTCACGTGTCACCAATTTAAAATTAACTTGCTTCAGAAAACACACCGCACCGGATTGCCAAATAACAAACTGACCACCGACCTGTAAATTGCATGACTAATAAGAGATAAGATTTCTTCCTTCCTTAAGAACCGTTCTCTGCAAGTGGCGATTGACGGGTTTCTCTCAGACACCTTCACCATCAATGCCGGTGTTCCTCAAGGGTCCATATTGTCGCCTACCCTCTTTTTACTGTATATTAACGACCTTCTAGTGAAAACCCAAAATCCAATTTATAGCTTTGCTGATGACAGCGCACTTGTCTCATCTTTTACCTTGACTCCCCAAACATCCGCTGCCGACGCACATCTTCGCAGGCAGCATGAAGTATTGCGCCTCAACAATGACCTGGAAGAAATTTTGGCTTGGGGTGACAGTAACCAAGTCGAATTTAATGCTAAGAAAACCCAGGCAGCAGTCTTCTCCAAAAAGGTTAACATTGCAGAACCGGATATAGTCATGGCAGGACACGCAATTCCCCTGGCACCGTCTATTAATTTGCTGGGGGTCAATCTGGGAGGTAATATGTCTTGGCATGATCACGTTGCCGCAATTGCCAAGGCAGCTGCATAGAAACTTGGTGTACTTTTCCGCACCAAAAGGTTGTACACACCTCATCAACTTTTGACACTTTACAAAGCCCAGATTCGACCATCATTAGAATATTGCTCTCATGTCTGGAGCTCTGCACCCAAGCACACCCTTCGGCTACTGGATTCCATTCAAAGGAGAGCCGTTCGTCTGATCGGCGACCCCGAGCTGACCAAGACCCTCGATAGCCTGGAGCATCGAAGACAGGTTGGTTATTTGGCTCTCTTTTACAGATATTTCTATGGCAGGTGTTCGACTGACATTGCCCGCTTGATTTCACCTAGAGCAATGCAAAACAGAAATACACGGCGAACCGCTGCCGCTCATCCATATGTTGTTCAGCTTAGTACTCCTCGAACTTCATTGTTCAAGAATTCTTTCATCTGGAGAACGTCATCTTTGTGGAATGATCTTCCTGAGGTCGTGTTTCCCAATGAATACAATCTTCAACGTTTCAAGACCAACATTAATTGCTTTTTTCGCACTCGCACCGCTCCCAGAGCGCCTTAAAGGATTTTTCCTACAGTGCAGGTGTTTTATCATAAAAAAAAAAAAAAAAAAAATAAGATAACCAACATAAAGTATAGCAGGCTACGTTTTGATGACCAGGCCCGCAGTTAGATTTTTTACTTCTGTATCTCGCCTATAAAAATGTTGTTTATTTTAATGCCTTCTATACACAGCTAAAAAAGAAGTATCAACTTAGGAATCACCCTGTATATAGGATGAATCAACGATAGAGTAAAGTTAATTTTCCCCTTTGTCTTAAGAATTATATAAAACTTCAAAATACAATATAATTCTTAAGATACAGGAGAAAAAGAACTTTAATCTATCGTTGACTCACCCTGTGCAATTGAAATTGTATTTTAAAAAACATTTTATTCGCTACTCTTACTTGCTGCTTCCAATCGTCGTAAACTTCTTCCAGTAGGAATATAGAGCCGCTGAATAATATACAACTTAATTAACAAAATTACTGCTGGGATAAAAAACAGAGCATTGACTGAACCAACCAAAACAACTATTCCGATTAAACTAAAAATCAGCTAAAACAAAATTCAATTTCAGAATTTAATAAAATGATTTTAAATCAGTGTCGGCTCATAGTAAAAATTTTAAAGTGTTCCGCAATTTTTGCAAAAAAAACTTGTAGGTAACTTTTTCTTCTAGTTACACCAGATTTTTCAATAATAATATCTGGTAATGGTCTACATTTCCCTGTTAATTCGATCTTTTTTTCGTATGAATATTAAAATAAAAAAAACTCTTTACACTAATTAATGATTGTCAGGGATACACAAAAACAGAATCACACGCACGCACTATTATTAACTGTAAAACTAGAAAGTCGCGTAAAAATTCTATACAAGCAACCTTACCCGATACCACGCTCGCGCTACTTAAATGCAGCGAACTCTCCAGACACGGAGAAAGCGGATTACTGCGCAAGCGTTTCAAGCAGCTCGATGCGCGTGGTCCTGATAAATAATTACTCGGTAATAACGTTAACCAGTGGGTTATTCGACTGGCTGACTTTACTTGCCTGGCTCGAACTTCACTAGTAGTTTTTTATCATTTACAACGTGTATGAAATAGAAAATATTTTAGTTAGATAACTTTATTATTTTGATGGGAGTTCTGTTTTGTGGGAGTTTATACCGGGTGTTGCATCGTCGAGCGGGACATAGGAAATCTCATGTAATTTTAAATGGGCTCAATTATTGGCTTCCCTAATTATTTTAGAGAAAAATTCTATTTAGGTTTATTAAAGAGCACTAAAACCCACATTCAAAAGAATAACTTTAGATATTTTTGATGAGCCCGTTTACGGGTTATCGCCGATTTCTTTTTAACTATTTCTCCTTTTTATGGCCCCGTATTTGCGGGCACCAGTCAAGGTAAAAGATGACTGTCAAATAAAGTTGTCATTTTGAAATGTGTGCTTTATTGTTATAAAAACTCGTACATCAAAAATATTAAAGGTGTTTTTATGAGTACAAATTAATCTGAATAAAACTAAAATAAAGTATCCAATTACAAGGTTAATTATGACATTTTACATGTTTCAATATTTTACAAATTAATAGGTAGGTACTATTAAATTGTTAGAACTTTAGGATTTAAGAAAATGTTCAAATATTCCTCCATTGACTGCTAGACAATAACCGAGGCGATCATAAAATTCTCTTCTTACATTCGCTAGTTGGTAAACTGAAATTCTATTGCATTCGGCAGAAATAGCATTTTTTAACTCGTCTAGATTTGGGTATTTTTTATCTTTGTATATCCTGTTTTTTAAATGGCCCCTAGAGAAATAAATCATTTGGCGATAAATCAGGAGACCTGGCTGGCCAATTTACTGTATGATTTAAGCCAATAACATTTCCATTAAAAGCACGGTTTAAATATTCCCGGATAGCCAGGGTACTATGTGCCGGGCAGCCATCCATTTGGTACCAAACTTCCTGATTTTCCCTGGCGGCATCATGTCAAGTAGGTAAAATATGATCTTCAAGTAGTTCCAAAAAATATTCTGCATTTAAATTTCGTTTAAGAAATAATGGCCCGATAATATTTTCTCCGAAAATCCCAGCCCAAACATTAACTTTTTGTGGATATTGCGTCCTTGTTTCGACAAACCTGTGTTGGTTTTCTTTGCTCCAATATCGATAATTTTGAACATTGGGTTCATTGTTTATGATAAATGTGCGTTCGTCAGTGAAACAAATGTTTTTTTAAAAATTCCCTATCCATGTTTGCTCTTTCAATCATACCAAAACAAAACTCCTGTCGTCGTATTTCGTCCCTATCTCTAAGCTCTTGGTGCTTTTTATATTTGTATGAATAATATTTATGTCGTTTCAAAGCTCGTAACGCTGTGGTGTGATCTAATCCTATGTCATACTCAAGTTTCCTTGTGCTGATCTTCCCATCATTTTCTTTCACGCACAATAAAACTTACAAGTCCCTATCATTTCTTGCATCTCTTCTTTGTTCCTGCCTTTCTTCACATCTGCAGTTATTTATTACAGTGCCTCTTGTCTCAAATTTCTTGATAGTCCTTTCGACTGTAGATTTTGCAGGTATCGGTCTATTCGGATACAGAGCAGCAAACATGTCTGACACATTTAATAATACCATTTAATCATCAATATTTTGTCTTCAGAAGTGTAATTCATGGCTAATATTTTCGATGTACGAGTTTTTATAACAATAAAGCACACATTTCAAAATGACAACTTTATTTGACAGT
The DNA here is from genome assembly GCA_935413205.1 of Polydrusus cervinus. Classification (NCBI taxonomy): domain Eukaryota; kingdom Metazoa; phylum Arthropoda; class Insecta; order Coleoptera; family Curculionidae; genus Polydrusus; species Polydrusus cervinus. Next base: position 101,585,373 of record OW284511.1, read on the forward strand.
CATCTTTTACCTTGACTGGTGCCCGCAAATACGGGGCCATAAAAAGGAGAAATAGTTAAAAAGAAATCGACGATAACCCGTAAACGGGCTCATCAAGAATATCTAAAGTTATTCATTTAAATGTGGGTTTTAGTGCTCTTTAATAAACCTAAATAGAATTTTTCTCTAAAATAATTAGGGAAGCCAACAATTGACCCCATTTAAAATTACATGGGATTTCCTATGTCCCGCTCGACGATGCAATACCCGGTATACACCAGCCGCCACTGTTTTAAAATAATTGTCACGTTCTTGCTTAAACCTACCCTCAAAATATCAAAAACCAGAAACGGCATATACTCGTCAGTGACGTAAAGATCCTTAGAGAGCCTATTTATTATGTTTCCAATATAATGCTTGTCGTAGAAATACATGCAAGCATGAAGCATAGCTTTAACCATAGTATCATGTAAAGTTTGCGCAGCATTGATGCATACGTAGAAAGTTGAATATGATCTTATAATTGATACTACCATTGATGCTATAATAAAAACTGTATAAAGGTTTAGATGTTGGTCTCTTTTATCAATTAATTCTTGGTAATCGGTTGTATTTTCTTGGTTCTTAGCGATGTAGCTAGTGATCTTAGGTTCCATATTAACCCTAAAAATATTAGAGAGTTATAGAAGACTACAACTGAAATAGAAACCATATTTATGTGTGCGCCTTCTGCTTTACAAAACAATATTTTAAGAAGAAGTAAACAACAAATTCATAGATCTCTTAATGGTCTTTGAAGGTAAATAAGTAAAGGGTTAGCCTACACATGCCTAGCCGATATTTACTGATTTTATATGATTTTGATTTACTAAATTTACCACAAACTTATAAGCTTCTCCGAATAAGAAAGGGCACCTTGAGCTGCTGCAAACGCTATAACCAAATATAGCAATACGAAGAATCCACCCATATATCTATAATACGTCACATAGTTGCTCCAATGCACACCACCATCCTTCTTTTCTTCGTGGTATAGATTTGTTTGCGTAGTATTATCGTATTTGCTTCCAAGAAGTACGTCATCTTCACTAAAAACACTTGTATCATCGTTATCATTAATATAATTAATTAAAGCTTCTCTATCTGTTTTCAATTGCGCTTCAGATTCCTCATCCATATAGTATGTAATTCTTTTATCCAAACTGTTAGTTTGCTGCTCTAAAGTTAAAGTAATTCCGTTTTCAAGAAACAGCATATCGGTGTTGTTTACTTGTTTTAAAATACTAATATTCTGGCTTACAAAAATAGTAAGTTTGTCTTTTAAAAAACCTTTAATGCAGTTATTGAAAATATGATTACTAACATTGTTATCCAGAGATGAAAGGCAGTCGTCTAATAAATATATATCACTGTCACGATAGATAGCTCTAGCCAAAGTAATTCGCGCTTGTTGGCCTTTACTTAGATTGACTCCCTTGTCTCCTACTATAGTCAGGTCCGATTTGTCAAATTGATTTATGTCATACGTTAAAGCACAAGCGTTTAAAATCTCTTGATATCTTTTTTCTTCGTACGGTTGTCCAAATAGAATATTTTGTCTGATGGTAGAAGGAAATAACCATGGTTCTTCGGGAGCGTAAGAAATGGAACCTCTAACATCCATTCGTCCGTGAAAGGTAGGGAATTCTCCAAGTATTGTCTTTAAAAGAATACTTTTACCACTGCCTATGTTTCCGGTGATTAATAGTAGACCGCTGTCATGAGTTAAAGATACAGATTTTAAAATGCATTTTGTTCCTATTAATACTTGAACACCATTTAAATATATTTTTGGAGTTGCAGTTGTTGATTTTGTCGTTAGTTGAGGAGTGACTTCCTTTGCGTCTAAGAACGTTTGGATTCTGCTAAATGCAGCATTAAGGTCGGCTGAGCTACAAATTCCTAAAAAAAACATGACATTAATATTATACAATAATTAATAAAATGTTAAATAGGGTGGACTCATACAACTCAATAATTTTGTAGAAGTATTAGTAGTATTCCATAGTGATATTTATAAGGGAAATAATGTTAGCTGCAATGGTTTCTAGAATGCTTTAACAAGAAAAACCGTTGCATTAAATTATTTGTTGCGTATTTTAAGAATGTCAATTCTGTTTCTGGAAAATGTCACACTTGGGATTTTCAAACGAATATTTTTTAAATTTATTAAGTGTTTATATTGAATGTGGCAAAATAAAGTTAAGAGCATGTCGGATATATCACGATAAATATCCGAATCCACCAACTCCTTCACCTGATATTATTAGAAGATTAAATATTAATTGCTTAAAATATTGCCCTTATAAATATCACTATGGAGTATCCATGTACATTTGTTTTCATGGCACACTTGAAAAAATTGTATTTAAAAATAAAACTTTATATTCTAAGAAAACCCGTTGATATAGGTATAGAAAAGGTTATAGCTATTTTAAGGATCAGTTAATTTACCATCATATAAAATAAAAATATACAGGGTGTTCCATTTAAAATAAGAAAGTTTTTAATGTTTATAGTTTTTTACAATAAGCCCTTAATTGTGACCTTCCTGTATATTTAATGTCAAGTTTAATTGTTTTTTAAGATTTGTTGATTCTTTAACTATTCAATAATTTTATCGCTATGCATTTACGAAATAATTACAAAATATGCAGATATCTCAGAAATTAGTAGGCTTAGGTAAAAAACGTGTTCCAAAAAATGTAATTATAATTAAATGCAAAAATAAAAATATAATAAAAAATGCTATAATACTTATTGTATGTGAAAAATTAAAGTATAACTGGAAGTGACAGAAGCATGTTAATATTTTAGTTTAAGAGAGCATATCGATAAACTTAAACCTACAGATTTTCAAAAAAATATTTTCAGTAGTTTCCTCAAAAGTTCTTATGCAAGCTTGTCGTAAATCACCCGGTATATAAGGTTGATCCGTTTATTTATCAAAACCCTGTAGAATAACTATAGTTAATGACCGACAACTGAACCTTAAGGTACTCCACAATTAATTTTATTATTCTCTAAATTTCTTATCATTTAACAATACTACCCGGACGGTCATTGTCGTAACTTACCCATAGGAATTGACACCATAATAGCAGATCTTAGTGCAAAAAGGCATTGTTGAATAAAATAAACTGTCTCTGCTTGCACAGTATGACCTTGAGCAATGTATGAAATTAATAGGACGTAAAAAGCTATATTTATTGTAAAGGCTCCCAGCCAACCAATTAGCGCTTTTAGGTAATAAACAATCCTCAGTTTCTGAAGCTCTTTTCTAAAAGTTCATATACAAAATTACAAACTGAAAAAGTAATTTATAAAATTTAATTTTAATTTTTCGGCTTTTTAAATACATTTTTCGATTAATTGAACACCCTATTGTGAACGGCAGTAGAGTTTTGGACTTGCATTGTCTTTATTTGTTTAGAATCACTACGTTTCAACTGGTAAGCATCTCCAGTCGTCTTCAGGTGAATACTTACCAGTTGAAATGTAGTGATTCTAAACAAATAAAGACAATGCAAGTCCAAAACTCTACTGCCGTTCAAGAAACGTCATTGTCTCCAACCTCTAAATAGACCCTTTTATTGTGTTGGATGTCCGCGGAAGGTGACTTGCCTTCTGTTTTTCTGAAATATATTTTTTTATCTATAGTCTATTTCCGAAAGGTGTAGAGTCATAAAAGCTCCTTAGGTATGTAAAGAGACTACAAAGTGACCCAACGAATATTTAAACCGCTTTCATAATTTGGCATTGATTTCATTGAAAAATTCTTTATTTTCATCAAGTGCATGTAGTACCACCCGGGTTTGGGTCAATTTATGGGTTTTGCCTATTGTTATCCATTCATTATCATCTAAGGAACTATCACATACTTTTCATGTTATAACGGGTCGACGATCTGATCGATCAGGTGGTCAAGATACCACATTTTCTCCTCTTCTGACATGATGGACTGCTTTTCGCCAGTTCTCTGGTGTCACTTCCTTATTGGCTTGATCAAACAGTAGCTTCATTTTGAATGTCGTGTTATGTCTTGCTACAAATCCTTTCACTTGCGCTCATAAAAGTTCTATAGGATTTAGTTCGCAATGATATGGCGGTGTGCGCAGCACAGTTACACTATGTTTTTCAGCTATATCTTCCACGGCATATTTAATAAAACGGTGTTTGTGTAAATTTGCTATAGCTAATAGTTCCTTCTTTATCAAATTATCTTCAAATTCAATACTTTTGGTGGTTAACCAGTCGATAATTTCTCGTTTTCTCCAAGATGAAGTTGGAGTCTTCTTTGTGCGTTGTGAATGATAGCTTGCGATTTCTATAATTACTACTAAATCAGCTGGAAGATATTTTATCATTTCACCAAAATAGTCCTCAAAAAAATTCGAATTCATGTCCTCGTGGTAAAAAATAATTTACCAGGTGTCCCATTTAAAAATAAAAATTGTATGTCTCTTTAGGTTAAACCGGAAGATCCATAAAGTTGAATCATTCGTCAAAAAATGTAGTTTTATGTCATATCTAAATCTTCCAAATTTCATTCCATTATTTTTAAAAGCAAAAAAGCTATAGGGGCGAGCCACCTTTCGCAGACACCCGCTATATGTAAAACATATTACTTTGTGCACGTTTCAGGCCCCGTTTACATATTCTTTATAGATTTTATTATTTAAAATATTTCGTGTGTACTATTAATTACTTACAATCGAGCTTGACTAATTATCTTTTCAAAATATGTTTGCCAAGTATACATTTTAATTATTTTTATTGCACTTAACGTTTCTTGAATAAGACCGAACCTCTGATCGGTCCTGTTCGCTGTTTCTAGCCTTATTTTTGTAGTATTTCTTCCTGCAAATACTATAAAAAAAAAAACGTAAATAAAAAATTTAATATTCTAAAAAAGATTATTTGAATAAACAAGCATAATGTCTATATAGTATAATATGCAGTATGTATATATAATCACAAAAATTATTAGTGACTACGCAAAAAATTAGGAGAAGTGCCACTTCCCCAAAGAAAAAACAAGAAATTACCCTAATAAAATATGCGTGCATGTCAGTGGCCCCCCCCCCAGGATGTAGTTTAAACCCTTTCTTTACGGATGGCATAATAATATTAATAATGAAGTGAAGTAATGCCCGGCGGGGGTGGGGAGTGGGAAGGTAAAGGGGATGTTATTTAAGTTATTAAGTTTATAAATAATTAAATGCCGCCGTCTGACGTCACTTAGTATGAATAGCTCACTCTCGCGCTATGTATTGTAGTAGGCTGTGACTCAAAACCGCGAACTTTAACGCTTCTATTTAATGTTTTAATACGAAGAATTTAAAAACATTTCTTTATGAACTGTAGGTCTTTTGATGATATTGTCGCGTATCAAAATGGTTGGCTACTGGAATGTGTAGCTTAGATAGTTTAAAATTACTTTTTAATTTATTTAGTTTATTGTGAGCTGTTTATTTTCTTAAACACCAAAGATTTTTCATAGTTTTATTAAAGCGAAGCAAAACAATTCATTTCATTCATTTTGTGTAAAAAAAATCATAGCTGAGTGATATAATAAAATTTTAGTTTAAATGTTTGCCAATAATGTAGTTTATTTAAATTAAATTACTTTTCCCTTCAAAGAGTAGTGAAAAGCTGAAAATAAAATATTATGGATGGCATTGGGTTTTTTGGGCCTCCTAGATGGCTTACGCATATGCACTTTAGGCTGTTGAACATAAAGACCTAAGTTAGAATAAGGTTATTTATTTTTAACTAAAAAATAATATTACTTACTTTGAATGGGAATAATCATAACTATTACTGCCACTGGTGGGAAAGCAGATATACCCACTCTTTGATAGAGTATATAGGTTACCACCATGAGCTGCAAGAATCCTATTGCCATATCTTTAATGAAGCTTAGTGCTGCATCAATAGCAAATACGTCTTTTGATATAAGAGTAACGGTTTTTCCTTAAAAAATAGAGATAAAATTATACACTTCCAAATTCTATTACTAAGATTGATTACAGCTGAGCTGTAACAGTTTTTACATAAAGAAACCAATCCAAGAGGAACGGTCCAATGTAAAAATGTTACCGCTCATAAATTGTGGACGACGTTTAAAACGGTATTGGGTTCCGCCAAATGTTGTTTGTAATAAACATTAGGCGAGTGCGAATATCCGCCTAAAGTCACTTGTCTTCTCGGCATTTGTGTCAAGGTCTTGAATCTCGCTTTAGTCCATTTACGTGGGATGTCTTACTTAATTTATGGTTTTTACATTTATATACCTTAAATCTCCATGTTAGTAATTCTAAAAAAATAGATTTGCATGGTGATCCAAACAAAATTCAAAAAAACTTTTTGGTCTGAAATTCTAATATTTAAAATTATGAATGATAGAAAAGTTTTGGACTTGCATTATTGTTTCAACTGGTAAGTATCTCCAGTCGTCTTCATGTATACTAGTGAATACTGAAGATAGTTACTAGTTGAAACGTTGTGATTTAAAACAAATAAAGACAATGTAAGTCGAAAACTCTATCATTCAAGAAACATCATTGTCTCCCTCTCCCACCTTTAAACATTTTAAATTATGTTAGGCAAACTTTACATAATAGGCTGCTGACAAAAAAAAATAATTCCGGACGTGTTTAATTTCCATAGCCTACCCTTCACCACTTCACCTTGTTTTATCAAAGTTATAGTTATTGTAGAAAATAAAGGAAAATCGATTTAGGCGGCCATTTTTAAAACAAATGATAAGTAATTGAAAAGCGAATTTTCTAGAATTTAATTAGTGATTAAAAATGAAGGGTTTCCATTTAAAATTAAAAAGTTGACTTCACTTCCGGGTAAACCGGAAGTGGGTTTATAGGTTTGAATTGACGGAAAAATAGAAATTTATAGACTTATTTACTACTAACATTCTTAAATCTTTATGTAATGTAAGGATTCGATTCGATATTGTTTTTTCGTTGGCGCATTTGGTCTGATTTTAGGGGTCCTGTCATGTATGCATTTCTATTTACTTATTTATTGACTAATACATCTGGCAACATGGTACAAGTCAGTACCATAACGCAGTAAAGCCTGAGTGACACGCGTACGGCATTGTCTTAACTAAAGTGTATTTCTGAGTACTACTAATAAACCGGTAATCATTAAAGCTAAACTAGTGTATTCTTTATTACGTCCTGGTCACTGATAAACAGTAGAACATCACAGGTCCTTACCCCACTTTTTACACGGTTACTCTAAAAAAATATAAAGTATCTCTCAACAAAACGATGTTATAAACATAATTATTTTTAATGTTATAAATATTTAAAAATAGACATTTTATCATTTCCATTAGATTGTATACAAAAGAACAAGTTCTTACCAATCGTTATTTCCGAAAAAGCCACCGAACTTATCCTTAAAGCTTTTCGAAAAATCAACGAACATACTGCCGTCCGCACTTTTAAGGAATATTCAGTAACCAACTGTACAAAATTGTGAGTGTACAGGATGTTTAAGAGATTTAGGCCAATGATTAAAGCAGCATATAAATAGGCATCACCTGTAGAAATTTCAGTTTGATTCGGCTGAAAGTACGCTACGAATTTGGAAAACACTTTTGGTTGATATATTCTGAAACAAATAAATATAATTTTTACAAGTTATTGTGGTCGATTTTACATTGGAAAAATGTTCTAATTTGATATCGTTTCACCAACGCTGTTGTAAATCCTTACGGGTAATATGGATATAACTAAACTGCTGGCACTTTAAAATGTGAAAAAACACACAAAAAAGAAGTACTTGTTTTAAAAATACGATACTCAAATAGAGTAAATATTAGCTTTGTATACGCAAATAAATATATTTTCAAGACAATAATTCCCAAGTATTAATTGTAAACTTAGATATTCTCGTAGCAAGAAATTTATTTTTCAAAATGAGATTTTATGTTGTCTATTTGAGTATTTTAGTTACTCCTAATAAGTAAACACATATTTTTATAAAATAGTGGAATTTAGTGTCCGTTGAAATATATAAAGAAAAGAAGCTTAGCGGCAAGCAGACAGAGTAAGTGCGTCTATCTTTTGCATTAAAGTACACAGGGACTCCAAAGGTAATGGAATCCCTGGGGCACAGATAGACAATGACAGGCTGTTTCGTTCTTGTTAGAACTCATCAGAAAGCCATAACCCGTAAGCGACCCCCAGTACAGCGAGTCTGTTCTTTCAAGGCGTTTTTAAGAAATAAAAACGCGATGAAAACCCAGTAACGCCAACAGTAGGAATCAACTCAATGCAAAAGATAGCCATCTATCGTGAAAACGTAGAAATAAATAAATCTAAATCAATCAAGCACGGGACGGCCACTTCACCAGTATAGGAAACATTTCTCGCTTCTCTAATACCATCTCCACGGTTTTGTGGATTCAGATCAAGATCGCACAGCAGCTGCCCACCGGTTTGCAGCACTATTCCGTAAATGCCTTGTGTAAGTTAAATAAAATAGTGGAATTTAGTGTCCGTTAAAATATATAAAGAAAAGAAGCTTAGCGGCAAGCGGACAGAGTAGTCCCTGTGTACTTTAATGCAAAAGATAGACGCACTACTCTGTCCGCTTGCCGCTAAGCTTCTTTTCTTTACATATTTTTATTTAAAAAATATTACTAGCAAGTAAAACTCAGGGCTAAATTAAGGTTACTCCTTTTGAGAACATATATTTGCAAATTGATATTGAGCTTTCCTAGTTTGAGCTTGTTTTTAATTAAAATAAGTTAAAAAAAAACTTTTTTAAATAATTGCGAGACATCTACAGGACAGGATATCTACTAATTACTGCAAAACTACGACGTTTATTTAAAAACCCCAAAAGTTGTTTTTACCAGTGATTCTTGTAATACCCAGAAACAAAGAAAAAGTATTTTTGGAATGAAATGGCGTCGCATCGCCGTAAAATTTGTTGCCGATTAGTTAATTATTATTAAAAACCTTTGTGCAACCCGACATTAGTATTGGAGCTTAAACCCCTTTTGTATTAAAAATTATTAATAAGATAAGAAAATGTCGATTAAAAATGTTTAAAAATTTTCTTCTCAGAAAAAATTGTCACTTAATATTATATTAATAATTCTCCATAGGGAATGAATTATTTCCGGAAATTTTTTCGAGTCGCGAATTATTTGAAAATTTTCTTAAATAATTCGCTACATTAACATTTATATAATGATGAACAACATTTGAAAAACATACTGATACACTAATAAGATTAAAATTACGTCAGTTGTTTCCTTAAAAACTCAAAAATATGCTTTTTTTGCCTTACAATTAATTTAATTCTGTCACTCCCTGTTATCATTTGGGAATTTAAACTGACAGGGAAATTTCCAGTATAATTTGGCCGCCGGAAGTTCAAGAGCATAAATATTTCCGGAATATTTCTTCGTTGTCATGGTAATAAATCAAAATTAAATCTTCCGATTAATTAGAAAAAGTGGGTTGCGAAATTTTCATTTATAATCTCCTTAGAGCCGGAATTTTTTTTGAGGTCTCGAATAATTTGAAAACCTCACGAGGCGTCAGCCGAGGAATTTTTTTTTAAAATAATTCGCGACTGAAGAGAAATTTCCGGATTTATAATTCAAGCTCGAGGAAGATTTGGTAAGAAAATATCGCAACCAAAAGCATGCCTTTTTGCCTTGACAAATAATTTTATTCTGTCATTTCGTGTCATTATTTTGACGAAAGTGACAGGGAAATTTTTAGTGTAATATGGCCGCCGGAACTGCAAAGAGCATGAGTATTTCCGGAAATTTTCTTCGTTGTCATGGTAGTGATTCAAAATGAAATCTTCTGATTGATTAGAAAAAGTGGGGGCAAAATTTTCTTTATAATTTCTATTCGAAAATACAAAAACCTTTGTGTGTCGAGGAAATATGAATTTGATAAAATTATTTCGGGTTTATATTGCCATTTTTTATTGATCTACCAAAAAAATCGAACCGATAATCTATACTTACATCATTCCCGTTCCAAACAACAACTGAACGACGGTATAAAGCAAGTAAGTCAACCCAAAACACTTGATTAACGACTTCCACAATTTACCATGAGTGTCTTTGTTCCACTGTGATTCGAGTTTGTTTCCTAATTTTTGAGCTGAAAAATCCGGCAGTACTTTATACAGATCTTTTTCTTCAAAGTCGCTCTTTTTGCCTTTTTTTAAAATCTGGTAATTGTAACTACAAATATGTATATTATGTAACTATGTAGTAATAAGGCGCGGCATCTCGTTTATATTTCACACGCGAATATCGAAAGACTTATCCTTTGACTCTGTTTCTCATGTAGCGGATTTTTTGATTTTTTTTTTATATCCAAAATATACCATAATTTGTGTATTGTATTCAGGGTGATTCACGTTGAGTGGCCTATTAGAAGATCTCGGAAACGAGTAACCCTATCTTTCTAAAAATTTGATAGCAGGTATAATAATTGGTTTTGAGCTTTTAAAACATTATATTTTTACGTTTTTATTACTTCCGGTTATACCGGAAGTTAATGCCAACTTTGCTATTTCAAATGGAATAGCCCATATATTTTAGCATTTTTGATTACCTTATTAAAATCTAAATAACTTTTGTTAATAATAATTTATTTCTATCTCTAACCGTTTTTGAGATATGAATTATAAAAGGATTTTTTTGTGTAAAAACGCTTCGAGAAGAAAGTTTATTAACTCTGAAACTAATAAAGGTAAACATTTAAAATTTTTTAAGCTTTCAAGTAATACATAGATATTTAGTTTAAATTACTTAGGTTTCACGTTTTTTATACAAGGAGTTCTTAAAATTGTGCTAATGTTTCCATTTAAATAAATGTGCATAAGTCAATTTTTGCAAATGGAACACCCCATTTTTTGGCTTACTAACGTGTAGAGAATTAAATTTCCTATCTAAATGCCTAATATGTTAAAATCCACATTTTTAGTCGTTTTGGAATTATGAGCAATTTAAATAAAAAATTTCTTTTTGTGTTAATGCGACATTATTTTTGAAAAGAAGGATTCGACCAGAATTTTCGTTTGACTTTGAGCTTTGTTACCATTATTTGTTATTAACTGCCTATGTTCGTTGCTTAGCTATTTCTCATTCAAAGCCAAACGAAAGTCCCAGTCGAAGCCTTCTTTTCAAAAATAATGTCACACAAACAGAAATTTTAAGATTTCTTATTTAAATTGCTCATAATTCCAAAACGACTAAAATGTGGATTGTAACATATTAGGCGTTTAGATAGAACATTTATTTCTCTACACGTTCGTAAGCTAAAAAATAGGGTGTTCTATTTGTAAAAATTGACTTATGCACATTTATTTAAATGGAAACATTGGCACAATTTTAAGAACTCCTTGTATAAAAAACGTGAAACCTAAGTAATTTAAACTAAAGATCTATGTATTACTTGAAAGCTTAGGAAATTTTAAATGTTTACCCTTATTAGTTTCCGAGTTATTACTAAACTTTCTTCTCGGAGCGTTTTTACACAAAAAAATCCTTTTATAATTCATATCTCAAAAACGGTTAGAGATAGGAATAGATTATTATTAACAAAAGTTATTTATATTTTAAGAAGGTAATCAAAAATGCTAAAATATACAGGCTATTCCATTTGAAATAGCAGAGTTGGCATTAACTTCCGGTATAACCGGAAGTAATAAAAACGTAAAAATATAATGTTTTAAAAGCTCAAAACCAATTATGCCTGCTATCAAATTTTTAGAAAGATAGGGTTACTCGTTTCCGAGATCTTCTAATAGGCCACTCAACGTGAATCACCCTGTATTTGAACCAACTTTAAGTTATTTTCTTTTACAGCAAGCCCTAAATTAAAAGTCTATTACAAGACAAATAACGTTTAAACCTTTAACTATATCCATTGATACTAAAATTACTAAATTTGCAGTTGGTGACAGCCGAACCTCTGCAATTAATTTTGAAGAATTTATCGCGGTGGTCGTTAATAGCACAAACGTCAAAAATGCAAAATAACTTCGGTATCTCTCAATAAACAAATATTGAAAAAAATTCAGTAATCCCAGTCGTTTTTGATGATTGGAAACATAGAAAGTCCCATGCAAGTTTTAGAATGTCCCAATATGTGCTCCCCTGTCGACTTAAGAGCGGGGTTGTAGGGAGGCTTTTTTAGGGTCTCTGTGTGGTGAGTGCATTATGTATAGTTTGAACAATTTCGGACAACCCGATCTTAACTTATTTGAATAGAATTGCGGTTGGGTTTCTTGATGATTTTAATAGGTTTTATTGTAAGTAAAATAATTCGTTTTCTATTAAAAGATCAAAAATATTTCGTTTTATTTGAAAATATTAGTTAAATTCAGTGTAAAATGCTAGTATCCGCAGCATCACCCGTTGAATTTCAATGAAAAGCACCCGCCATCCCATTCAAATAATTTAATATCAGGTAGTCCAAAATTTTGCACTCACCACACAGAGCACCTTAAAACGTCTCGCAGAGCAAATATTTGGACAGTCTAAAACTTGCATAGGATTTCCTATGTTTCCAACCACGATGCACCACCCGGTATTGTAGATACTAAAAAAATTAAACTAAATAAATAAATTTTGAATGCAATGATGACCTCTCAAATAAAAGTTACGTTTTTATACTTAAAACTCTTGATATTTGACAGTTCTGACCGCTTCAAATCGCAAAGGAATCGCTATTTCATTATATAATCGTAGAAAAAGTTGTTACTTACAAAAACGTGGCAATTGAAAAAATATTAGCCTTTTCTCTCGGATTTCTCCACGCATATTTTCGTATATTTTGCTCCATGATTTGTAATCCGAAAAAAACTAGTACAGGCACATGCTTTTTCTAATAATAATAAAAATAACAGGTTACATGACAATCTTTCCGATAACAAAACTTCTTATGTACTACTTATAAGTAGATAGGTACATATATTATAGGTGGTTCTATGTAAATTTGTCTCAAGTAGTAGGTATTACAAATATTTTAAAGTGTCTTGTGTATGTGTATCTTTCAGTGGCGGCTCTGCCATAAGGTAATTTGGTCAATGACCTCCCTCGGTAATTCTCTTCTCATGTAGAATAATATTTATTAAGTTTAAAAGTCATACAATCAGCAAAAATCCGTTTATTTCGTGTACTATTACCAATTTAATCACTATTACTTCCAAAATATCCCACGTACCTAACCCACGCACGCTAAATAAGTAAGCTATTTATATAGGTAAAGGCACCAACGGCGGCAGAATACCTCTTCCGTTTGGCCTCCCGCAAAATTTCTGACCATTTCTCTACAACAATGAGAATAAAATAATCATGTAAGCAAGAGAGAAATAAGCACATGCTACCACTTAAATGAAGGACAACGAAATATAGACAGTGTTTTTTCAAAAAAATTTTCAACTAGTTTTTTATTATCGAATTTTTAGATACGGGTGCCGACCGATCGGACAAGAGTTTGTTGGTTTTAATTTTCTAAATCAATTAATTGCAGTAAAATGTCGGCTAAAGTGTAAATTATTAAAAACTTAAAAAACAATAACTTGGATTTTTTTTAAACGATATACTGTGGTGTTAATAGTACATTGTATACCTAGTAGGACTGAACATTCCCGGACGACCATAAAGACTGTATGTCGAGGCGCAAGCCGAGACTGACAAAACGGAGTTCGGGAATGTGGCTTTTTCTACGAGGTATACATACTATTTTTCCGTAAATCGAAAATTATTAAAAAGACAGAACTTATTACAAGCAACTTGTTAAAATTTTGAAATAAATATTATTAACTTTTTTCAGAAACAAAGGATGCCATTAAATATTTGTGTTGTAACTATGGAAACCCAGTAATATTGAATTGTCAAGCTTAACACATTTTAGTTTACAAAAGTAGCAGTACAGAATAGTATATTACATAACAAGTGATGAAAGTGATACTTTTCAAACGAGGAGATATTTAGCACGAGGCGTCAGCCGAGTGCGGAAATTCTCCGAGTTTTAGAATAATCACTATCACACGAGTAATGTACACTATTTTTCCTACGACCACAAAGAATTATTAAAAAAGCCTTTGATTTGTAAAAAAAAAATATTTCAACTCTAGAGTTGAAAAAAAAATTTCAACTCTAGAGTTGAAATTAGCATACCTAGGATTATGTTCCACTTAATATCTGGTTTCATATAGTTTGTCAATAGGCTTTTCCTTTATTTGTAGTTTAACAATTTCATTTTTTCATATTTTATATATCATAGGAAGACCTAATCCGGGATTGACTTCTAAATTAACCAGAATGAAACATTTTAAATTTCAAGGAAACATACATTAAACCAAAATTTAAAAAATCCACCCAACAAGGAAGATTTCAATTCAAAATAATTCTATAAATTAAGTTTTTATAAAAAAAAGTCAAATATTCCTGATGGAATTTGAACCTGTGACCTCCCGTTCTGTAGACAAGAGCTTTAGTGTCTACGCTATGGCGTCCAAGGCTACCAGTTAACATTTGTTGTTTAAATATATGACATTTTCTTCAGCGCGACTTGTTTTTTCTTTTATTAACATTTTTTATTAATTTTTTCACAAGGCGTATTTTCACACTTTAATTCTAAATCACTCGACAAATACATGAAAAATAAGTTAAAACACTTTACAATTAGTGATTTCTAAATTGTTCTTTTTAATAAATAGGGGTGGTCTGTCAAATTGACATCATATGTTTAAATTAAATAGTGTGCCTTGTATTACCACTCTAGAGTTGAAATATTTTCTTTCAACACGCGTGTGATATTCGGCGCTATCGAGCCAGGTTAACCGTGCTTTTTTTCTCATTTTCATAGGTGGTCGTAGGAAAATAATATTTCCTTACAGTACAATAATAAATATTCCCTAACAGTTATTTTCCGTTGCGACGACTAAGTTGTAAGGAAATATTAACTTTTTTTTTCAAAAATATTATCAAAAATGTCAATATTTCCTATCGATTTTCGGAAAAATATATTTGTTTTACTCCCACATGGATATTTGTTATTTTCTTTACACTTAGGTGACGAGAAAAATAGGCTATTCCAATTAACTGAACGGCAAAATTTCATATTCTTATTGTCAGTGATGCACAGTGTTGCGACCTTTAAAAATAAAATTTCCTATTTTTAGAGAAAGATTCCACGAATAAAAAAAGTCTTTTTTTCAGATCACAGTCACAAGTACTCCTAAAGAATATTTATATATTTAGATAGATTTATCAATTATGCAACCTGGCTGAATGTGCGTACAAAATTAATTTCCTGTAGCATTATTATTGAGTTGGTTTTACCAGAATTTCCAATATGATCCAGTGGCGTAAAACGTCGAACTTTGGATCCAATGGTCGTAAGTTCAAGCCCGGCAGCCTGCAAACTTTTTTTAAAAATGTTTTAACTAAGGTTCGTAAGTTTGGTCGTAGAAAAAATATACTTTTCAAATCGAGTCGTGGAAGTTTGAGCAGTCCGCCTGAGGCGTCGTGCTTAATTTACTTTCACAAGAGATATACAGGGTGTGTCAGTAAGGTGTCTGTCTTAGATAACACCTAAACTATCAAAGATAGGGAAAAAAGTGTAATACAAAAGTTAAAGGGTTTTTTAGGATACATAATCTAAAATTATTTTCTAATCTACAGGGTGGCCCTAAAAAGTGGTACTGAATAATAAAAAATAAAATTAAATGAGACACCCAGTATAATTTTCTAGAATATGATCCAATAGAAGAAGGACTTTGCAACCCTATTAAAATTTTTGAAAGAAAATGCAACGTTGCCAAGTAATTAATTTTTTTCCGAAATTTTAGTAATTTTAAGGGTATCGTTAAAAAATCATTACAACCTGTGGATTAACCCTAGGCAAATATAATTTACGTTGTAAGTACTTTAAGGTACGATATATTGATCTATAATAATGTTTTTTAAATCTCTGATACAGAGCGTTCATTACAAGTTGGACAACTCGATTGTTTTAAAAATGCTTTATTTCAATTTTTTTAAATGTGACCCCCCTAATTTTTTTGGGCAAAAGGATTTATCTTTCGAAAACCTTACTTTTTTGTTAAACATGTCATATATCTAAATATCATAGTTTTTGAAATATTTTAGGATTTGTCTTAAATCAGGGTAAAAAAGGGAAGTTCTAATTAAACTATTTAGTCAAGATTGCTTTGGAACAAAAAATAAATAATTTTTTTTGTCACAGCTGTCATTGCAAAATTATTTCACGAATATTTTGTGCTCTATTACTGTTTAAATTTTAGTTTCCTGAACTAACTTTATCGAAATAGAAAAATATGAGTTATAATAAAGTTAGTTCAGGAAACTAAAATTTAAACAGTAATAAAGCACAAAATGTTAGCGAAATAATTTTGCAATGACAACTGCGACAAAGAAAGTTATTTATTGTTTGTTCCAAAGCAATCTTGACTAAATAGTTTAATTAGAACTTCCCTTTTTTACCCTGATTTAAGACAAATCCTAAAATATTTCCAAAACTATGATATTTAGGTATGTGACATGTTTAACAAAAAAGTAAGGTTTTCGAAAGATACATTTTTTTGCCTAAAATAATTAATTGGGTCCCATTTAAAAAAATTGAAATAAAGCATTTTTAAAACTATCGAGTTGTTCAACTTGTAATGAACTCTCTGTATAAGAGATTTAAAAAACATTATTATAAATCAATATATCGTACCTTAAAGTACTTACAACGTAAATTATATTTGCCTAGGGTTAATCCACAGGTTGCTATGATTTTTTAACGATACCCTTAAAATTACTAAAATTTCGGAAAAAAATTAATTACTTGGCAACGTTGCATTTCACTTCAAAAATTTTAATAGGGTTGCAAAGTCCTTCTTCTATTGGATCATATTCTAGAAAATTATACTGGGTGTCCCATTTAATTTTCTTTTTTATTATTTAGTACCACTTTTTAGGACCACCCTGTAGATTAGAAAATATTTTTAGATTATGTATCCTAAAAAACCCTTTAACTTTTGTATTACACTTTTTTCCCTATCTTTGATATCCCTATCTTTGATAGTTTAGGTGCTATCTAAGACAGACACCTTACTGACACACCCTGTATACATCATATATGTTGTAGAAACGACTATTCTGTACCAATAATTAAGTTCCATTTGATACGTTCTTCATAATAACAGTACAATTATTGAAACAAGTAAAAAAGTACCAGATTTTTTTTAGCAAAGTAACTTCTAAAATTGACCACGAGCCGCCACTGATATCTTTTAAAACAACACATAATAATAAAAATATTATTTTCTAAAATGGCCCATTAAATTAGATATAGTAAGTGATTATGAAACGGTCTAAATTATTAATCTAATAAGATTTTTTTTAAGTTCAAATTATCCTTACATAAAAATAAGGTATCACTTACCGTTTTTATTTTTGTCCGACTTTTCGATGCAGCAAATATTCTCTTTTAAACTTTCAAACCTAGATTGATTGACCCGAATAATCATAATATAAATAAATGACCGATAAGTAATAAGGCATAACTTATCATAAATAAATAACTGTTAATTATAAATTAATGGTTCTAACTCTTTGGAAGAATATATATTATATTATACTACAGTAAAAGTCTGTATGCAGGCTCCTGCAATAGTGCGTCAGGTTTGCATAGCTCCTATGCGAATTATTTTGCTTTGGTAGGCAATGGCGACGCCAGGATTTTTGGGATGGGTGGGCACAAGTAGGCCCGATGATTGTAGGGTGGGCACTACCCAAATCAAAAATGACTTCTAAAAAAATAGTCGCCGCCTCCCCCACGCTTTAAGCGCCATAAGCGGGGTAAACAAAACTCCCCTCGTATCCATACTGATGTCTAAAAAAAAGGTCATCATCGTTGTCTTATTAGTTTATTACATCCTTCTATAATACCAACCATCCTTTTTGGGTGGGCACCCATGTTTTTAGGGTGGGCGAACGGCTTTCAATGCAAGATTCAACTCAAGATGAGAAAAATGTATCAAAGCTTGGCTAGACCGACGGCTCTCGATGCAAGATGTAACGCAAGATGAGAAAAATTTTTTAAAGCTTGGCTAGACCGACGGCTCTCGATGCAAGATGCAACGCAAGATGAGAAAAATTTATCAAAGCTTGGCTAGACCGACGGCTCTCAATGCAAGATGTAACGCAAGATGAGAAAAATTTATCAAAGCTTGGCTAGACCGACGGCTCTCGATGCAAGATGTAACGCAAGATGAGAAAAATTTATCAAATCTAGGCTAGACCGAACGGCTTTTTATTGTTGTCAAAATCGGGAAAAATAATTCATTTATTGGTTGTTGGGTAAACGAATGAGATTCTTTTATTTCTTAGTGCATTAGTGAGACAAAGAACCCAATAATCCGTTGATTCATCCTTACACTGACGGCGCCAGGATTTCTGGGATGGGTGGGCACAAGTGATTTTAGAGTGGGCAGTACCAAAAAAAATGACTTCAAACAAAAAGGTCAACTGCCCCTATACAAAGGGCGAAGCCCGACCACCACAACACTACACCTCCACAACCTACGCAAAGGGCAAAACCCGACAAAAGTGATGAGTAAAAATAAACAAAATTCCCCTCTTGTCCAAAGTGGCGTCTAACAAAAAGGGTCATCCTCGTTCTCTTGAAAATAACATACAATAAAACTTTTATAGTTAAATCACCCTTCCCCCGGAAATTCCATTGCAAACCCGTCACTTTAGGGTGGGCACTAGGGTGAGCACTGATGTTTTCAGGGTGGGCCGGTGCCCACCCTGGCCCTCCCCTGGCGCCGCCGCTGTTGGTGGGTTAAGAGAAATAAATTTAAAAAAAATTTATAGTCCCGGGAAAAAATCAAAAAACAACCTGAAATCATTTTTTAAATAATTGGATTGGGTGAGAATTATGTAAAGGGATCTAGAGATACTATGCATTTAATAGTGCTTATTTGTTTTATATAGAGTGTTCATATTAAGGTTTCATAAACAAGACATTTTAAAATGGAACACCCTGTATTTTATTCGGCTATTTGATGTAGAATTCGTAAGCCATTTTTTTTGTAAATCATTTACTGAATAGGGCTGTTTAAGTTTTTTTACTCGCATCTATATCCCAGCCTAATGGCAGGCATACTGCGCATGTCAGGCGGATTGAGTGATGGCGGCACATTTAAAATATAGGTAGAAATGGAATTAATTTTTTTTTACGTCACGGTGATGAGTCATAGTCGAGGTATTAAGTTTACTTACAAGAACAATTTGCCAGTTTATTAATTTGTAGCCTTGTGGGCAATAATTAAAATGGAGAGGCAGGTTATTGATCAGTAAGTTTTGTTATGGCTGCGGCTGTCACAAAATATTAAATATTTTGTGGCGGCTGTCGTCAAGCACTTGTAAAATAAAAACCAACCGTTATTTTTTAAATTGTAGAACAGTTTATGTGTGTTCAGACTATGGGATGAAATGTAGTACAAAAACAAATATTAATGTTCACATGAAAAGAAAACAAAAAGTCTTCAAACGATCACCTTTAATCACCTTTAAAGATCATTATATGCCATGCATTTCTGGTATTAATGCACTAAAAACAACAATAAGCCCTATGATTTCTTCCAACCATGACCCTCATAACAAAAAGTCGGAATTACAAATTCGTAGACTGTCAACACCGGTAACCACATCTTTGAATTCCTTGAAACGTAAAAGAAAAAACCAAGTGTTTGATTTAAAAATATAAATAAAATACCGTAATATTAAAAATGTAATTAATTAATCGCTATATCAATCATATTTTACATGTAAAAATTGAACTCATTTCTACCTAAAAAAATTTCAAATATCCCGCCATCACGCAATCCGCCTGACATGCGCAGTGTGCCTGCCATTAGACTGGGATATATAGACGTGAGTGTTTTTTTTTGGGAACCTAAATCCAACTTAAACAAACCAAAGCTTTTAAATAATGTTTTTTTTTATTTAAATAAAAATATAATTTATTCAAAATTTCTTCGATTTTATCCAATAAAAGCAACATTATCCTGTTTTAACATTCTGAACAAAAATCCATTTTTATTCTCCAGAAGAACACTGGGATTATCATACTCCACTATTCTACCAGCATCTAAAACTAACACTTTATCACAAGACATCACAGAATGCAATCTGTGTGCTATAGTTATCACAGTACAGTTCTTAAAGTCCTCTTGCACGGTCTTCTGCAATAACTGATCCGTTTCAGGATCTAAATTGGCTGTAGCTTCATCCAGAACTATTATTTGATTTCGCTGCACCAAAGCTCGAGCTAAACAGATCAGCTGTTTCTGTCCCGAGCTGTAGTTCGATGTCGAATCGCTGATTACCTGGTTTAAACTTTTAAAGTTCGTTTTAATATGGACCTTTTCTAACGCATTCCAAACGTCGGCATCTGAGTATTTGTTAAAAGGGTCAATATTCGTCCTTATTGTTCCTGAGAACAGTACAGGATCCTGAGGGATTATGCTGATCTTAGATCTCAGAAAATCGAGATATATGGTTTTGGTGTCCTCATTGTCGATAAGAATTTGCCCCTCAAAGTCGTATAATCTAAATAGTGTTGCTATAATAGAAGATTTTCCGGCTCCCGTTCTCCCAACGATCCCAATTTTACTTTTTTCTTCGATTTCAAAGGAAATATGCTTCAATACGGTGTTGCCGTCAGTTTTATATGTTAAAGATACGTTGTTGAATTTAATACGACCACTGATGGGCCAATTTTGGAGTATTTGGCCTGTTTTTGGTTCCGACTTTGTGTCAGAATATTCCAGTACTCTTTCCACTGATGTCATAACGTTTTCTATCTCTGTTACTTGTTTTACGGCGAATTGAAGGAACATTGATAACATGGTGGCTTGGGTAATGGCTAGGCCGACATCTCCAGCTCGAACACCTAAAAAATAATAAGTATATTAAATAAAAAACTTTCTTTACATGAAGAATAGGTGGCTATGTAGTATACTAAAATCGTTTTCACCAGATAACTATTTTATAATTAAGTTCTACGGTAGTTCAGCTCAAAAGTTACGTTAAAAGTTAAGTCAAACTGACAATCACGTTCCAAGTTCGATTCTGTTCCGGTTTTCATTTAAATCTCGATACGGATACAATTAAAATATGCCAACACGACCTTGAATAATCGAACGCAATACCTGGGTTGTTGTAATTTTTAATTCGCAGCGTGGATTCAAGTCGATTTATGTAAACAGGTACTTCATGAAAATGGGGTAAATTATTAGGAATACGAGAATATACCACCTCTGGTGGCAGTTACATAAGCTCTCTTAGCTGCCATTCAATGAGAAATGTTCTCGAAATATTTGTCGTTATTAATAGCTTGACTAGTTTGAGGCTAGAATATGTTTTAAGCAATCCAACGATGTGTTTAATTAGGTATATTCTTTTTCTCACCGGAGGGTCCACCGGTGACAGTGGTTGAGCCGCACCGCGTTCTTAAATTACCTATTGTATTACCGGTTGGACATAAATCATGTTTTTTTGTTTATTGTGGATTTCTGCTGCTATGTATCAACGTTAGCGAGAGAGAGAGAGAGAGAGAGAGAGAGAGAGAGATCGTAAAATAATTAACCAACCGGTTAATGACGTCATTTTACCAGCTGTCAATCATACGTTCATCAGAATATATCTATTTGAGCTTAAATAAAACCCATAATATGAGAATATTTTAATCATTTGGCAACGGCGTATTATACGCTCGTACAAATTTCTTACTATTTCCATATGATTTCATTCATGGAACTTGTCAGGAACTAAGTGGTGCAGCTTGAATTTTAGTTTTTGTCGGAATGTTGTTTTGATCTTTGCTTCTTTGTCGTTGCGATATTTTGCGCTTCGCCATAACAGACTGAAATTCGCCATATATATTTATTTTTTATGACGTGGGGGATAGTCGAAAACATAGGAAATCCCATGCAAGTTATAGGCTGTCCAAATATTTGATCCATTGTTGACTTTAGAGCCGGGTTGTAGAGTCTCTGAAAGTGAAAGCACCTGCAACCTTTGAACAAATTCGGACAACCCGATATTAACTTATTTTAATAGAATTGCGGTTGGTTTTTCATTGGAATTTAGCAGGTGATGCTGCGGACATCAGCATTAATTGAACTTGTCAACCTGTGATTTGTCATTGTCAAATGTAATTTTAAATATTATATTTTTATAAATTTAAATTTCAATCATATTTAAACCTTAATAGAATACCATGTTTTTCAATATTTGGTAGTTCCACTGTTATTATCGATTAAGGCTTGTAAACGTCACACTAGGTTTCTCGTATACTCTTGCGTTATTGCATCCCATGCTTCCATTATCTTTTGGTTTAATTCATCCCGAGTTCTAGGCTGGAAGTTGTTTTTATATATAAGTTTTGCCATCTCACCCAAAACGTTTTCAATTGGGTTGATATTCGGACTTTTCGAAGGCCACGACAGGACACGAATTTGATTTTCTTCTAAATAATTTTGAACTATGCAGGCTTTATGTATAGGAGTATTATCTTGTTGAAATATAAAATATTGGCCATATACGGCGTCGACAGATGGTATCATAACTTGGTTTAATATGTTGCAATATAATGGTGCATTGAGTCTCCCCAGCACTATTTGGTAAACTCCTGGGCCCCTTGCACTAATCCAGTCCCAAACGTTTATAGAATAGCGTCCACTTTGATTAGTCTTATTTGGGTATCTTTCATCGTATCTCGTACCCATAAACGCGGATTTTTCTGTTATTGCATGATCGAAAGGTTTTTCATCGGAAAATATTACGGTTTTTCATATGTTACCTTGATTTATATATTCATAAGCAAATTCTACTCTTCTCTGTTGTTTGCTTCGGTCAAAAATATTTTATTGGCAGCACAACAACTTTTTATATCCGAACTATGAATTTTTCTATGCGCTGTATTAGCCGAACCAGGAAAATGTGTTTCTTTTTTAGCTTTTATTGCTGTTTCAAATGAATGATCTTTAATTAATTTTATATCTTGGCCGTCATTCGAAATTTTGGGCGACCAGAACCTGCTTTTCTTACAATACTTCCATATTTTGTAATTTTGTGCTTAGTTAACAACACGGTATTTTTGCTAATCCTTAATTATTCATCTGCGATGTTTAAATGATCGCTTTTGCTCAGTGGTTAACGTGGGCATATCAAAAAGTATTTCTTTTAACACGTCACTGTCAGTCACAAAATTAAATTAAATTGACAACTTCAAAACAAACTAATAGTCTGGGAGAATAAACTACATTTTGCTGTCCCAGTTTTTTTTAGGCGCAATGGTACCTATCTGATATGTTTATCGTTTATCTCCCTGATTCATTCCTACCAGGTCGGCAATACAAAAAGTCATTACTAAGTTTGAGGCGAAAGGCATGGTAACAACTGCCAATGCAATGATTGATGATTTTAATACTATAGATTTTATTGTAAGTAAATTAATTCTTTTTCTATTAAAAGATCCATTTTGAAAATAATGTTAATTTTATTTGAAAATATTAGTGACATCCAGTATAAAATGTATCTATTAAAGATTTTTAAAATGCCAACCGTTTGCAAATTACATTTGACGATGACAAATCACACGTTGACAAGTCTAATTAATGCTGACGGGTTTCTCTCAGACACCTTCACCATCAATGCCGGTGTTCCTCAAGGGTCCATATTGTCGCCTACCCTCTTTTAACTGTATATTAACGACCTTCTAGTGAAAACCCAAAATCCAATTTATAGCTTTGCTGATGACAGCACACTTGTCTCATCTTTTACCTTGACTCCCCAAACATCCGCTGCCGACGCACATCTTCGCAGGCAGCATGAAGTATTGCGCCTCAACAAAGACCTGGAAGAAATTTTGGCTTGGGGTGACAGTAACCAAGTCGAATTTAATGCTAAAAAAACCCAGGCAGCAGTCTTCTCCAAAAAGGTTAACATTGCAGAACCGGATATAGTCATGGCAGGACACGCAATTCCCCTGGCACCGTCTATTAATTTGCTGGGGGTCAATCTGGGAGGTAATATGTCTTGGCATGATCACGTTGCCGCAATTGCCAAGGCAGCTGCACAGAAACTTGGTGTACTTTTCCGCACCAAAAGGTTGTACACACCTCATCAACTTTTGACACTCTACAAAGCCCAGATTCGACCATCATTAGAATATTGCTCTCATGTCTGGAGCTCTGCACCCAAGCACACCCTTCGGCTACTGGATTCCATTCAAAGGAGAGCCATTCGTCTGATCGGCGACCCCGAGCTGACCAAGACCCTCGATAGCCTGGAGCATCGAAGACAGGTTGGTGATTTGGCTCTCTTTTACAGATATTTCCATGGCAGGTGTTTGACTGACATTGCCCAATTGATTCCACCTAGAGCAATTCAAAACAGAAATACACGGCAAACCACTGCCGCTCATCCATATGTTGTTCAGCTTAGTACTCATCGAACTTCATTGTTCAAGAATTCTTTCATCTGGAGAACGTCATCTTTGTGGAATGATCTTCCTGAGGTCGTGTTTCCCAATGAATACAATCTTCAACGTTTCAAGACCAACGTTAATCGCTTTCTTCGCACACGCACCGCTCCCAGAGCGCCTTAAAGGATTTTTCCTACAGTGCAGGTGTTTCATCATAAAAAAAAAAAAATGCTGCAGGGTCATCTCTTGAATTCCAATAAAAAACCAACCGCAATCATATTCAAATAAGTTAAGATCGTGTAGTTCAAAATTTTTCAAGCTGCGCAAGTGCTCTAAAGTCAACAGGGCAGCAAATATTTGGACAGTCTAAAACTTACATGGGATTTTTTGTTTCCAACCACATAACACCACCCAGTATTTAATGATAAAGTGGCTCCACTAACCATCATAACTTTACTAACCTTCAGAAAATACCACGAACTTCAAAGTTATCCCTACCATGAAAAAGATACCAATCATATCCAACACAAACGTAAAAAATCTGATGGTGGTTTGATTCATATAATATGCTGACGTATACAAATCTGTGTGTCTGTCAAATTCTTCCCTTAGTAGATCTTGTTGTTCTGCTGCTCTTGCAACTGGCAACCCTTCCAGAGCAGAATTTATATAGCCTATTATGGGACTTCTAGCTAAAAACAAGTTACAAAAGTAATTTAATAAAATTTTAAAAATATTATGTGTATTCTGGGAATCTAATTACAATTTCTCAATCTTTCTATCGCAATTGTACCATGAAGGTTATTTTTCTTAAACAATTTCTATTATCTAAAGTTGCTTACTTGCTGCTTCCAATCTCCTCAAACTTCGCCCAGTTGGCAAGTAAAATTTCTGAACAATATACAATTTTACCAACAATAAAGCCGCTGGTATGAAAAAGAACAAATTTACTGATGCTATTAGGGCGAATACTCCTATAATGCTGAAGAATAACTAAAAATAATGAAACATAATTAAATAACTGTAATTTTCTAGCGATATACCGACTACGCGACGCGAGGGTAACATATTTATTTACGAGTTGGTATCTTAAGACTAAACTCGGTCTTACAGTAAAGTAAAAAAGCTTAGCGGTGGAAGATGTGCTGAGTTGCAAAAACTTATTGTTCTTCAGAGATGTTATTAAATTTGCAATTATACAGAAACGGTAGAGTTTGGACCTGATGATCATTTGTTCGAAATTCATCAAGAACAATTTTTTTGCCACGCAATGAACAGGTGATGTAACCAGCCTCTATACCTAAATCCAGTGGTACAAAATCAATTTTTTTTTTCAGGTGATTCTTAATGCCACTATACAGGGTGTTTTTTAATTGAGTGCCGATACTTAAGGTTGTGAATCCTTGGGTGATTTTAAGAAAAAAAGTTAATATTAACATATGTCCTAAAGCTCTTCATTTTTGAACTACAGGGTGTTACTTAACATTTTTTAAAAAATATAACTTTTTGATCATAATTATTATATCACTCTTAGATAGTTTTATGGAATTTTGTACACACCTCTTAATCATTAAGGAGCATTTTTTGACTTTAAAGACGTTTTTAAATTTTTACCAGGGACGTCCGTACGGGGTTTGAACTGAATATTTTTAAAGAAAAAAATGGTACGCCACTGATTTTTCCAAAAACCAAACTTATATTTGAAATCCTTATTTATTTTTGAGCAAATTTAGTCCATAAACTTACTTTCGTATGATGCACCCTTTTTGCATAAAAAAATAAAAACAAAAAAAAAACAATTTTTCGTCGGTTCATTGAGACTGCTTTCCATATTTTGTTGAAAAAAAAATGAAGAGCTTTAGGACATATGTTAATATCAACTTTTCTTCTTAAAATCACCCAAGGATTCACAGCCTTAAGTATCGGCACTTAATTAAAAAACACCCTGTATATGAAAAACTATACATAGGAAAATTTTGAAAATTTGACAGTATGCTGATGGGGGAGACCGGGCTAAAATATTTTCATAATGGTGGCACTTCCGGTTATACCGGAAGTAAGTGTCAACTTGCTTATTTTAAATATAATACCCTATATATTATTACATTTTTGCATTCTACGCAAGATTCTAGGCAGATTTTGTATACCATGCCCTTTACCTATGTCTAAGCATTTTTGACATATTTGAATTTTAATGTTAAGAATGACGTTTGCAAGCCTTAAAATAATTAGCAATTTTTTTTATAAAGAAGCCCCATTTATTTAATTTAAGTAAATTTCCTTGTTATAAAGGAGCTGCTGATTTTTATAATATTATTAATACAGGGTGTTTAAACAATAAGATTAAAAATTAAATTGAAAAAACTGCAAAATGTCGAGATTTTCAAATGGAAACACACACATTTTATAAATGTTTCTTATTTAGCATTAAAAATAAGAAGTTTGTGTAAGCTTGTATATCCCAAAAATTTGTAGTTTTCAAAATATTGCCAATTTAATATTTTTATATGGCGATTTTGCTGCAGTTTTTAAGTTCAGTTACTCTTAGTTGGCTATGACGGCACATGAAAAACAGTCAAATGTTAAAGAAATCTATGAAGCTGTCACTTGCCTTTTGACAATAATTATAAATAATCATACCGGGGCGCTTAAATTGTACATAGTCATAGCCAACTATTATAACTGAACTTAAAATCTGCAGCAAAATTGCCATACTTATAAAAATATAAATTGGCAATATTTCGAAAACTTAAAATTTTCGGGATATACAAACCTTACACAAACTAACTCTATTTTTAATTCTAAATAAGAAATAATTATAAAATTTGGGCGTTTCCGTTTGAAAATCTAGACTTTTTGCAGTTCTTTCAATTTCATTTTTAATCTTATTGTTTAAACACCCTGTATTAATAATTATCAAAATATTATAAAAAATCTATTAAAGCAGGTCCTTTATAACAAGGAATTTCACTTAAACTAAATAAATAATGCCTATTTATAAAAAAAAATGATAATTATTTTAAGGCTTGCAAACGTCATTTTTGACATAAAAATTCAAAAATGTCCAAAACGCTTAGACATAGGTATAGGACATGGTATACAAAATCTACCTAGAATCTTGCGTAGAATGCAAAACTGTAATAATATATAGGGTATTCTATTTAAAATAAGCAAATTGACACTTAGTTCCGGTATAACCGGTAGTGCCATCATTATGAAAATATTTTAGCCCGGTCGCTCCCACCAGCATTAGCATACTGTCAAATTTTCTTATGTATAGTTTTTCATATATAGATCGAAGCGGTTTACAGTGAAACACCCTGTATAATATAATAGTCTACATATATTTTAATCTTACCCTGTATGTTTCAAAGATCAAAAATGGCATATACTCGTCAATAACATGAAAATCCTTGGACAATCTATTGATTATATTTCCAATATAGTGGTCGTCGAAAAAGTACATGTAAGCATGAAGCATAGCTTTGACCATCGCTTGATGTAGTTTTCTGGCGCCGTTCATACAAAAGAAGAAGCTCGAGTAAGATCTTAGAAGAAACAGAATCATGGTTGCGACCATAAGAATAGTGTAGACGTTCAAATATTGTTCTCTAGTTTTGACACCATCGATAAATTCAGTAGTGTTGGTTTTATTGTCGGTTATTAGTTTTGATATGTTTGGCTCCAAATTTACCCTATAGTAAAAACAATATTTTTATAGTTAAAACAAATTGTATTATTGGGTTCTGATAAAGAAACAGGGTGCAACTATGTTCATCTTCCAGGGCGATGTCGAAATAAGTGGGAGGAATTCTATACCGGGTGTCCCATTATGGATGGCCACCGGCCGTATCTCGGAAACTACTGGGCATAGAAACTCGGGGGTAAAAATAATAGCTAAAGTGGCCATGAAAACATCCTGGAAATAATTTTTAAGTTCCGCATTTTACCGCAAGAGGGCGTAATTGAAAAGTAAATTTTAAAATTTTACATATCTTCGAAAATTTCACATTAGGATATATCTTTGGTAACACAATTAAAAAGCTTTAACAATTATGCATCATTTTAGTCTTATGCTTATTGGCGTACCAACTTTAATAAGAGGGGGGAAGCTGTTGAAAGTGTAATCATTTAAATCGCTGTAACCTATAAACGACTTATCCGATTTTAGCAAACTAAATACTGTTTGGAGGAGAAATGTATGCACTTTCATCAATCGTATTTAGTTGTCCATAATAGTCCTAAAAAAAAGGCTAGAGGGCGCAATTTGTAATAATAACAAATTTTTTGATTTTACTCCGAAAAAATAAATCATACGGTATAATTTTGATACCATAATCGAAAAGTAGATGAAATTTGCTAAAAAAATATTTAAACCGCAGCTCGATATCTCCGTTCGTTTCAGCGTTATCGCCAATAGAATAATTTTTAAAACTTTAAATGAAAAAGCGGTTATATATTTTGTAGAAAAAAAATGGGACGCCACTGATATTTTTCCATGTGGATATTATTTCGGATTAGCCTTGCCAATTCTGCATAAAAATGGTCTCTTGCGTTTTTCTCCTCAGGCACACCGTTCTTAATTAAAATAATTAAATTAAATTAGACGGGCAGAAGCTTGCCTATTAAGTGAAGGTTGTCATTTCCAACAATTTTTATAAAACAAAATTTTTCATTATCAATGTTAATAATAATAATAATAAATAGTAGAGCTAATTTAATTTTATTATTTTAATTAAGAACGGTGTGCCTGAGGAGAAAACGCAAGAGACCATTTTTATGCAGAATTGACCAGGCTAATCCGAAAAAAAAAAAATTAAAATTTACTTTTCAATTACGCTCTCTTACGGCAAAATGCGGAACTTAAAAATTATTTCCATGATTTTCTCATGGCCACTTTAGTTATCATTTTTTTTCCCGAGCTTCTATGCCCAGTAGTTTTCGAGATACGACCGGTGGCCATCCATAATGGGACACCCGGTATAATAGGCTGATCCGTTTCTTTATCAGAACCAGGGTATGCTGGGGACTCTAGGAAACCTTAAATACAAAAAAAAACTGCTTACTACAGGTAAACAGTGGAAAAATATACTTACCACATACTAATTAATTTATCAGAATAAGATATAGAAAACTGCGCGGCAACAAATACCACAAACAAGTAAAAAGTGACAAAGGCTCCTCCTATAAATCTGTAATATCTCACATAGTTATTCCACAAAACGCTACCAATCTTATTTTGTTCGTGATATAAATTCCCCTTATACACCGTGACTGATGCTTTAGCATTTGGCAGCAATGCATCGGTCTCTTGGAACTCGCCGTTCGGCGATTCAAGATTTTCTGGAATATCAACTAATTTTGACAATCTTTTGTACAAATTATCAGTTTCCTCGTCTATGTAATACGTAATTCTTTTGTCAAGAGCTCCTTGTTGTTGTTCCAAAGTCAGCGAACTCCCGTTTTCCAGAAACAGTACATTGTTGTTATTCATTGATCTAGTATTGTTTATATTGTTTGTTACTAATATACAAATCTTGTTCTTCAATAATCCTTTGATACACTGGTCAAAAATATGCTTGTTCACGTGGTTATCCAAGGAAGATAAGCAGTCATCTAATAAGTAAATATCACTATCTTTATACACAGCCCTGGCTAAAGCGATCCTTGCCTGTTGCCCTTTGCTCAAGTTAATACCTTTATCCCCAACAATAGTTTGATCCAGTTTTTCGAATTTATTTATATCGTAAGTTAGAGCGCATACATCAAGCACATGTTGGTATCTTTTTTCGTCATAACGTTGTCCAAAAAGGATATTTTGCCTTATAGTGGAGGGAAATAACCATGGTTCTTCTGTAGCATATGAAAATGAACCTTGTACGTTGATTTCCCCTTGTGAAACGGGGTATTCTCCCAATATGGTTTTAAGCAATGCACTTTTGCCGCTTCCTACGTTGCCTGTGACTAAAAGAAGCCCGTGCTGGTGGTTTACTGACACCGATTTAAGAATTTCTGTCTTTTTGATGGAAACCTTTACTTTGTTTAGGTACACCTTGGGATTCCTAACTGGAATATCGTTTACATTGCCTCGTTTAAACTCGTCCGCATCTAAAAAGAAAAGTGTATTAAATATTAGAGTTTAAAAAACAATTAAATCATTTTATTTCCAATTAACTAAAAGTTCATTACAGGGGTCGTTAGTAACATTTAGATTTTGAAAGTAACAGTAACGGAATTTTACGTATACTAAAGCAATCAATTTAAAAACTATACAGGGTGTACCACCGGGAACCGAATCGATCTATATATAGAAAACTATACATAGGAAATTTTTAAAAATTTGACAGTATGCTGATGAGTGATGACTATGGGGGCGACCGGGCTAAAATATTTTTATAATGGTGGCACTTCCGGTTATACCGGAAGTGAGTGTCAACTTGCTTATTTTAAATGGGACACCCTATATATTATTACATTTTTGCATTCTACGCAAGATTCTAGGCAGATTTTGTACACCATGTCCTATACCTATGTCTAAACGTTTTTGACATATTTGAATTTTTATGTCAAAAATGACGTTTGCAAGCCTTAGAATAATTATCAATTTTTTCTATAAAGAAGCCTTATTTATTTAATTTAAGTGGGATTCCTTGTTATAAAGGACCTGCTTTAATAGATTTTTTATAATATTTTGATAACTATTAATACAGGGTGTTTAAAAAATAAGATTAAAAATGAAATTGAAAAAACTGCAAAAAGTCTCGATTTTCAAATAGAAACACCCAAATTTTATAATTATCTTTTATTTAGCATTAAAAATAAGGGTAAGTTTGTATAAGGTTGTATATCCCCAAGATTTTTAGTTTTCGAAATATTGCCAATTTAGTATTTTTATAAGGCGATTTTGCTGCAGATTTTAAGTTCAGTTACTCTTAGTTGGCTATGACGGCGTTGAAAAACAATCAAATGCTAAGAAAATCTATGAAGCTGTCACCATTTGAACAGTATTAATAATCATGCCTGGGAGTTTAAATTATACAAACAAAGATTATTTAAACTGATTTATTATTTATGGAGAATGCTCAAATGATAAGTGACAGCTTCATAGATTTTTTAGCATTTGATTGTTTTCCAACGCCGTCATAGCCAACTAAGAGTAACTGAACTTAAAATCTGCAGCAAAATCGCCTTATAAAAATACTAAATTGGCAATATTTCGAAAACTAAAAATTTTGGGGATATACAACCTTATACAAACTTACCCTTATTTTTAATGCTAACTAAGAAATAATTATAAAATTTAGGTATTTCCATTTGAAAATCTAGACTTTTTGCAGTTTTTTCAATTTCATTTTTAATCTTATTTTTTAAACATCCTGTATTAACAGTCAAAATATTATAAAAAATCTATTAAAGCAGGTCCTTTATAACAAGGAATCCCACTTAAATTAAATAAATAAATCTTCTTTATAGAAAAAATTGATAATTATTCTAAGGCTTGCAAACGTCATTTTTGACATAAAGATTCAAATATGTCAAAAACGTTTAGACATAGGTATAGGACATGGTATACAAAATCTGCCTAGAATCTTGCGTAGAATGCAAAAATGTAATAATATATAGGGTGTCCCATTTAAAATAAGCAAGTTGGCACTTACTTCCGGTATAACCGGAAGTACCACCATTATGAAAATATTTTAGCCCGGTCGCCCCCATCAGCATCAGCATACTGTCAAATTTTCAAAATGTTCCTATGTATAGTTTTCTATATATAGATCGATTCAGTTCCCGGTGGGACACCCTGTATGTTTTATAACATTGCAAAATTACTTCGGCCTGTCTGCTATTATATTCATTCATGAATATACGTTTATTAGGGCTTCTCGATCTCTTAAAAAATTATTTGCAAAATAGAACTCAGTATGTAGCTATTAATGGAGCAAGGTCGGTCTGCTTGGATGTGACCTCTGGAGTTCCGCAGGGTTCACACTTGGGTCCCCTGCTTTTTGTATTATTTTTGTATGACATAGAGACTTGTTTTCTGGACTCGAACAGTGTGTATTCCTTATATGCTGACGACCTTAAGATTTCAACTATCATTAATTCGCCTTTGGATTTAGTGAAACTGCAGGGGGACATTAACAGATTTTTTGAATACTGCACACTGAATCGTCTGCATCTAAATGTTGATAAGTGTCACTACATTGTTTTTTCCAAGTTGGACCTCTCAAGAAATCCAAATATAGATTTGAGCTTAAATAATACACAATTAAAACGTGTTAATGTGGTTAAAGATTTGGGTGTTACCTTGGACTCCAAACTGTTGTTCGAGTCTCACATAGAGGCTATTATTCGGAAAGCGTTGCGCCTTTTAGGATTTATCCTAAGAACTACTGAAGGCTTTAAGAGCCCTGCATCGTTAATTACTTTATATTGCAGCATGGTAAGAAGTACTCTGGAGTACTCGTCAACAGTCTGGAATCCGATGTATCACAAATATATTGATCGAATTGAAAGTGTCCAAAAAAAGTTCATCAATGCTCTTAATTTTCGTTACAATAGACAACGGCACTTTTACTCGTATAACGAGAATTTGTTATTTTATAGATTGCAATCGCTGAGGTCCAGAAGGCAGTGTTTTGATATTTTCTTTGTTTATAAGGTAGTAAATAACCTCATGGACTCTGAATTTTGCGTAAACTATGTACTTTTTAATGCTAACCCATACACACTTCGGAACAGGCTAACTTTTAGTGTCCCTACTTTTACAACTAATTACCTTTCTAACTCTCCTCTCATACGTTGCATGAGAACATACAACTATCTTGTAACGGGTGATAGAGGCATTGACCTGTTTAACACTAACTTATGTACCTTTAAAAAACTTATCAGAAAGAAAATATCTATTATCCTTTGATTAGGGAGTGCATTGCTATCACTCGCGTATCTTTAGCTTTATAATTTGTTTTTGGATTTATTATTTGAATGTACAGAATAGCCTTTTATTCTTTAGTTAAACTTATTGTGTACTTCTACCGAACTTTGTAAATTTCTTTTTGTAATCCGTGTCACTCTATAATTGGTCTGCTCCAAGCAGTCTGTTGAGTGACCTTGTTTGTCTAAATAAATAAATAAATAAATTAGAGTTATATTTTGATTTTTCCCCTTCAATTGTGGATGAATATGAATATTTTTATTTTATATACCTACATTTTTAATATCCTAATAGTCACGAAGTTTGTACACATTAATAATTATTATTGTTGATTTGGGCTAAGGTAATTTATGTACACATTTAATAATTTTGTGTTAAAGATCACAAATATAATGTCTCGTTGATCTCCATATAGAAATAAGGTATTACAAATTTAAGTGCAAAGTAAGCGCCACAAATATAACATAATTGTTTACATTCCTGTCTTCTGTTAAAACGTTCAACACAAAATGCCGCCTCTTTGTTAACAAGAAGCGATTCAAATTAATTACCATAAAAGAATGAACATTATTTTCTCATAAAAAATTTGAATACGGAATAGTAGTTTGTACAACAAGAGTGAATATGATGTCCATATCGCACGAGGAAGTAAACTTCCAAGGGCAATATGGACAATCCACTCGAGTTGAACAGTATATTTTTTCTACGACCTTATGCTAAAAAATGTAATAAAAAAGTTTGTAGGTTGCCGGGCTCGAACTCACGACCATTGGTTTCATAGTCCAAAGCTCTAACGTCTGGACTATCGAAGCGTTTAGTTAATTATCGGAAAACCAACTGATAAATGATGCTACATAAAATTAATTTTCTATGCACATTCAGCAGGTTGCATTATTGATAAATCTATTATAAATGCGTCTAGATTTTATTATATTGAACAAATTAATAACAAATTGTACCATATGCATTTAAATTATATAATTTAATATAGCGCCCACCCCGTATCCTCTTTCATTAATCTCTCAGTTGGTTGGCCTAGCTACGAGGTGGTGACTACAAGTTCTACTCCAGTGTGAGTTCGGGAGAATTCGGCGCCTTACAGCCCAAATGCGCATTTATAGTGAGCCATAAGTAGCAAAGTACACCCAGGATTACTTATTTTCCATAAGTTTATTCAGTAAATTTGTAAAATTCGAAAGGGAGAAAAATTGACATTTTTTCACAATCCTGTATATTTTTCCAATAAATATTACTTTTGGCTCACAACACATATTTTTGCTACTACATAATTCATGTCTTTATAGGAAAGCGATAATACTTTCCGCGCGCACCTCGTATTCGAGAGTTTCGAGCGGCTGAAACCCGCGATTTCTGACTGAAGTGTCTCTCACGCCCGAAAGGTATACTGTTAACCTCAGCTGCGAGCTGGTACGATGAACTATTCATTGTCACTGAGAACTGATAATTGTTTTCTCAATTTTGTCTATTACTTTTGTCCATAAACACTCAATTTTATTTATTATTAAAATTCATATTTTTGTTCCGCATTTAAATTACAAAATACGCATTTCGTTCGTCTCCAAAACTTCCGTTTTCCGACTAAAAAACCGATTTAAAATTTAGACTACTTTTATGTAAAATTCTGAACTATTTCAAACTTATTTTATTTTTGAAAACTTCTAAGACTTCCGGCTGGAAGGTGGGCCGAGGTCCCACCCTCAGATTTCACTAACAGAACTAACTTTTTAACTTGGACTCCGAACTGACGTAATTTCACTTTTTCACGAGCACGTAACCCTTTTTCTTTATAGACTGCCCTGACCCAAGGCGTTGTTCAGCCTTTTATACCCAAAAATCGCCCCTCTCAATCTAGAAAGGGTACTGGATAGAATTGACGTGGGAGAGTGTCCTGTGGGTATCTTTCTTGATCTGAGCAGGGCGTTCGACTGCGTCAATCACACGAAGTTATGTGACAAACTCTTTAAATACGGCATCAGAGGCACCACTTTAAGTTGGATCGAGACATTCTTAAGAAACCGTAAGCAGTATGTTAGTATTGAGCATATGATCAACGGTGGAAGTACTAAGTTTGAGTCAGAAACATGTAATGTGGAAACTGGCATACCGCAGGGTTCCATATTGGGTCCAATACTTTTTATATTGTACGTCAATGACCTAGTCACAGTTAATCCAAACATCGATTTGACCATATATGCGGACGATACTTCTATGGTGGTATCTAATAAATCTCTGGATGCTTTGCAGGAGGAGTGTGACGGTGATTTGGAAGCTTTACATGAATGGTTCAGTAGTAATGACCTTTACGTAAATGCCGATAAAACACAAGCACTCCTTTTTCAGTTGCGTCAAAGACCTATCCAAATTCTGCCAATTCTAAATATCAACGGCAATCCCATCTCATTTACAGAAAATGCCAATTTCTTGGGCATTAACATTGATAGATTTCTTTCGTGGAAACAACATTGTCAGTCTATTTGCGCTAGGCTAACTCTATTTCCTACCAGTTCAAAATGTTACACCCTGTATTAACTACCCAACAGCTATTGACACTTTATCATGTACAAGTAGGTAGCAGAATTTCCTATGGCGTCTGTTTCTGGGGTGGGTCATCTATGGTGTCTGATATTCTTTTATGCCAAAAGAAAATTTTAAGAATTATTAATAATGTACCTTCTACGTACTCATGTAGAAACCTTTTTAAGGCATATAATATCTTGACTGTGGTATCTGTATACATCTTTGAAATGTGTGTTTATGTGTTTACAAACCAAACGAAGTTTAAGAAGCATTATATGATTCATAATTTTAACACCAGAAATAAATCGAACTTTTGTGTGCCGCACTGTAATCTTAGCATTACCAAGGACTCTCCAAACATTTTGGGGCCTAAATTATTTAACACTCTTCCTTCTGATTTAAAAAACACTTATAATTTAGTGAGTTTTAAAAACGGCCTTAAAAAATTTCTAATCTGCAAGACTAATTACAGTTTGGAGGAATTTCTTTCTGGAAATACCTGACTTCGTTTTGGTGTTTATTTTATATTTATATTTTTTTTGTGTTTTATGTGAGTGACGAAATCTATACATTGTAAAATGTCTTTAGAAATATATGCAGTTATTATAGCCCTAATAGCGCGGTGACCTTTTATTTCCCCTTCAATTCAACCCTATTCAGCGAACGAGACATTTAACTGTCTTGATTTTTCGAGGAACGATACATGAAAAAAGGTTATTTATAGCTAATTAAGGGTCATAATTCCTTGTTCCGACGTATTGAGGTTACAAACAGATATAAAAATGTCAAGTTGCAATAATTTCCGATAGG
Source organism: Polydrusus cervinus (assembly GCA_935413205.1). Lineage (NCBI taxonomy): Eukaryota > Metazoa > Arthropoda > Insecta > Coleoptera > Curculionidae > Polydrusus > Polydrusus cervinus. The sequence goes on from OW284511.1 coordinate 101,622,204, forward strand.
GTGACCCATCAATCTCGTTAATCATGCAGGGGGAAAATTTTCACCCTAGCAGGAGTTTGCAGGTGTTAACCCCATTCTTAAGATGACGTGTGGTCATTTCTTGTTACGCGACGCTAAGAAATAATAGGGGGAGCACCCTAATATGACCTATTTCCGAGTCTTTTGTTTCTGGGGTGTTACACGTATGCAAAACTTAAGGTGGTGGCAATTTCTTTTGGAAGGATGCGTGCCTCGGAGATTTCGTTTAGATATTTTTAGAAATACTTGGTTTCTACACTAAGATAAATACTTTCTTTCGGTGGTTTTATTTGTGAGATTTAAATTTAAGAAATATTTTTATTATTTTAAAAATTCTTGATATTTATAAATTCTCATTAAGAAACCCTTAATATTTGCAACAACTGACTGGTTCAAAATTTTACTTTTTTAAGTAAGCAAACGTCGTGGTCACTACATTAATGTATTGAAAAAGAAGGCGGAGCCTCAGTAAAAATAATATACTGTGATTGGTGAGTACTTTTAAAAACAGCATGTCAATTTGGCTTCTTGACTACTGTGATTGGTCAGTTTCATTACCTATCTAGGATGGATATGATATATTCCCGCACAGTTCACTGGAATAGCCTACTTTACTCGCCACTTAAGTGTAAAGGAAACAGCAATTTATTAAGACTTAAAACATTAACGAAAATGGTCCGTAAATATATTAAGTAAAATTATAGGCTATATTAATTTTTGAATTAATATTTTTTTTTTATTCATCCTAAATGCACTACGGAATACAACATAATTGGTACATCTAAATCTAAGACACAATTATTAGCCACAGCAGAAAAAAACAATACATAGTATAAGACAAACAACAGAATAATCGAGTTAAAGTGGAATAAAATAAATTAAAGTAGTACAACTCATTATAATTTTTTTAGGGAATAAAGGCTAATCCTAAATAAATCGCAATCTGGAAAATAACTATTATAATTCCGTAGTAATCTTTAAATGAAGGCATTTTGTCTATAGTTAGTTCGATGAGTTACTTCGAAGAAAAGTTGCATCTGCCTCGTGCACGTTTTGGTACACTTTTATTTGCAGTGGTAGAGGATGGCTAGTTATTAGACCCTAAGTACGATTTTGTGCTATCCCTTTTTAACGTGATAATATAGGTCAAATCCGTATCGACGCTTCGGCTACTAGCGATCAGAAATACTGTCGATTGGTCGAGTATTGCATGGTACTATCAATTTCTAACTGATTAAACCAAGTGAAGAGCGGAAATATGGGATTTGATAGAAAATAAAATATTTATTAGAGTAAATTAGATAGGACTTCTTGTAGTCTTATTATTTCTTCTTACTAGAACATCGGCTTCTTTTGTTATATTTTTTGCTTGAGTTTTTTATAGAAGATGGAAATGTAAACAACAATGTTATATTTGTGGCGGTTACTTAACCTCGAAGATTAAAATGACTTAGACTTACCTAAAAATGTCTGTATTCTTTGCAAGGCCGCTATGGCATCGGCCGTTTGCGCTATACCAAATGGTATAAACAAGCCAATAGAAGTCCGCAATTGTGCCAGACATTGCTGTATAAAGTATACTGTCTCTGCGTTTATAGTATACCCTCTTGTAATGTAAGAAACTAGTAAGATGTAAAAAGCGAAATTTATGGTAGATGCTCCAAAAGCTACTATAAAAGCTTTTAGGTAGTAAACTACCTTTATTTTATCTGTTTCTGTCCTGAAAATTTAGAAAAGGTTAAAATATCTATACTAAATAGGACACCTCTCTCCGAAAACATATGTATTCCCAAATGCGAAAGCTGAATGCCCTGTCCTGACTCGCGTCTATTTCCCAACACTATTGCAGACACACTGCGCAAGCCAGGAGGATAACTTGATGGCGGCATATTTAAAATATAGGTAGAAATAGGTTTAATTATTTTTTGGTGATTTTTTAAGTCACTGTGTGGGTCATAGTTGAGGTTCTAGTCCCAATTAAGTTCTTTTTACAAGAATTTTGTTATTAGTAGTTTGCCAGTTTATTAATTTAGGGCCATATTTATAAAATACAGGGGCAGGTTTATTATTCATTAATCAGTAAGTTTTGTCGTTGAGGCTGTAAAGCGCTTGTAAACTAAAAACCTTACATCCATTTTTTTAAATTATAGAACAATCTATTTGTGCACAGACTGTGGGATGAATTATATGTAGTACAAAAATATATTTACTCCATTGACGAAAACAATATAAAGGTTATTATGGTGGTCCATATATAAGTCTACAATATTTTCTACAATGGAGCAAATATATTTTTGTACTACATACAATGCCTCCCACAGTCTGTGCATACATAAATAATTGTTGTACAGTTAAAAATTGAAGGTTAGGTTTTTACTTTACAGGTGCTTTACGGCCTCAACAGTAACAAAATTTATTGAATAGCCTGCCCCTCCATTTTAATTATGGCCCATAAATTAACAAACTGGCAAGCTACGAATAACAACATTATTCTTGCAAAAAAAATAAATGCTTAAAACCCTATTCCCATATTTCGTTGGGCCGCGCTTCGCAAAAGTGCTTGACAAGCTTAATAACGAAGAAATTGACATAAATTTAAGTAAATCGTACGTCCAAATTTAGAAAAATTCAGTGGCAGCGAAGGAGGACAAAAAAGTATGAACCTATTACGTATACATAATATAAAATATACGCTACTTACAATCTGGCCGCATGTATAAGTTTTTCAAAAAAGTTTTGCCATGTATACATTTTAATGATTTTTATAGCACCCAGCGTTTCCTGTAGAAGTCTGAATCTTTCGTCAGTCTTTTTAGCTGTCTTTATTCGACTTTCTATGGTTTTTTTTCCAACGAAAACTAAAATTAAAAGGTATAATTTCAAACATAACCTAAGTTAAGTAGGTAGTCTTTAAAAAATAAAACATATTTCATACCAACAATAATTACAGAACATACTTGATAATAATTATCAGAATCTGTTATACCACGCCAAAATTGATGATTTTCTTAGGAACGACGTATTTTGAGGCGTAGATTACGATCCTGAAAGCCATTTTCATCGGGAACGGTTAATTTTTAAAATATTCCTTCTAAAAATGTCGTTCTGTAGAAATTAAGTCTCGGAAACGTTATTTTGTATTTAGTTGTTAGTAAAGATGTAATTTTAAAGTAAAGCAATATTTTACATAGCCTGGTCATTTCTGTCTCATTTTCCTCAATTTTAAGCTATTTTAAATAAACAATTGAAGCAATTAAAAAGCCGAATGCAAATAAAATACTTTTATATAGTAGATAGGCTATGACAGTCCAAAAAGAAATAATAAAAACCAACCTTCTTTAATGCTAAAATATTCATTATTATTTTTGAAGACACAAATTAAAAATATTAATTGAAGAACACTGAAAATAAGGCATTTTTCGCCTTTTTGATGAAAAAAAAGTAGTAAATCCAATTATGTACAATAAAAATATAGTAATTGAGTAGAACCAATATACTTCAGTATGCATCAGAAACTCAACCTGTACATAACAACACTCTAAGAAGGAATAATTCAAAAACTAATCGTCTTCGAAAAAAAATTGCGTTGAGATTCGTCTGCGAGATCTACTCCCAAAAGTACATGTTTCCTAAAAAAAATTTTTAATTTTGGCGTGGTGTAGCTGTAACAGATAATTACCCAGATCATAAACAAATAAATTATACTTTAAAATTAATAATTAAACTTCAAAAAGTTGTTCTTTGGGAATCATTAAACAAAGAACAAAAAATAAATTGGGCTGGTTCTAAGAAATTTAAAATTCAAAATATCAATGACTAAAAATAAAAAATTATTATGGTCCTGAATTTTTTTTGGACGGACATTCATAATTGCAATACAAAAATAAAACGAATATACGAAATAACGAATATAAAAATAGAAACAGTTAAAATACAAAATAGTAACGAATTGTATTAACTAAACTATAACAATGATTTTTCAAAGTGGGCAACTTTCAGTAATCATCAGAGTGGGATTGCCTAGCTTACCCCTCCTCCCTTTAGCAACGAGTCTGACTCGAGTAGATCACTTACTCTGAATGGGTATTATTCCTACTATAACACCAATGGCAGGAAACGCAGAAATTCCAACTTTCTGGTACAAAATAAAGGTTACTACGCCCAACTGAAGGAAACCAATGACCATATCTTTTAAAAAGCCCAAAGAACCATCTATTGAAAATACGTCTTTAGACATTAGGGTAAGAATTTTACCTAAAAAAATATTATTTTGAATTGTTACATAAGGGGAGAATGCATCACTATCGCCCAAGTTTGTTATGAATGTACATTTGTACATATAGTGACTTCAGGACAAATGAGCCAAAAGTACATTTTTAATAATAATATGTGATTTGAAGATCTCTGAGATTTATGTCAATTATCTTTGTCAGGTCAATTCTTTTCTCACGTATGAAATTGTATTTCCGGCTTAAATACCTTGATTTCTTGCACTTCTAATTAACGTGCTATTTTATCACAACTATACAATACTTTAAAAAAACAATTCGTATAAAGTCACACACAAAAGCTCACTTTAAATAACGCATGCTGAAAACAATTTAAAGCGTCTGAGAGCGGGTTGTTATTTTTAATTAACGAACGAAGGCCTCTAGAAAAGGTAGGCAACCATCACGTCGCAAATATAACAGATGCGATGTTATCACGTTTACAAAGTTGGAAAGTAATAGTTTTTTTGTCATAGGAATGACAATATTATTTTCAATATATTAACATGTAGCTTGTTAAAAAATGTTCAAAGTAAAATACGGGTTTTTTTGGTTTAATTAGTGACGACACTGACTAACATTTAGGAGTAAGGATTCTTGGGTTATGGTCAGTAAAACAGCTTAAAAATTTTGTATTTATCCTACGTTTTGCAGGGCGATACCGTTATGAACTTCTGTGTTACAAATACATTTTTAATCGAACGCTTAATCAGCCTTAACTAGAACTCAGGAGCGGTTAAGCTGCCTACCTCTCATGTGTCGAATAAATCACCGACAGCAATGAGCTAAGGAGTCTAGAGGATCATTATGATAACTGGACATCGAACGTGTCACATTGTCAAGCCAGGTCACTGATGAGCACCCACAATCAGAAACAAGGATGACCTCACATTTCATTTTAAATGAGGCAAGGAATGTTAAACATCAAATTAAATGACAGACCGGCCATAGTATCTCAAAACCCGATGGACGTACCGATAGGTATGTTGCCTCACTTAAAATAATGTGAGGTCATCCTTGTTTCTGATTTTGGGTGCTCATCAGTGACCTGGCTTGGTAATGTGACACGTTCGATGTCCAGTTATAACAAATACATTTCGTGGATACATTGTTAAATAACTAATTAGGGCTGCTTATTTATTTCACTGTTGTTTTGTTCACAAGCAGTAGACACCACCAAAGGTTGTCTTGCAAATGATCATTCATAGAGGTTAAAACGTATGGTAAATGTAAAATTTGATCTTATAAGCTGTTTTACTGACCACTACCCAACAATATCTAAAAAAATATTATCTAAAACTGCACGCCTTACCTATGGATATTTCTGCAAAGGCTACGGGGCTCAGTTTCAATGATTTTCGAAATATTAACGAGCAAACAGCCGTTCGCACTTTTATACAGTATTCCGCTACCAGCTGTTGAAAATTATAATTATAAATTATATTTGCCATATTGAGTCCAATCAATGCCGAGCCATATAAGTAGGCATCTGCCTTTGTTAGGGAAGTCTGGTTCGGTTGGAAATATGCCACGAATTTTGACAAAATTATGGGTTGAAGTAAACTAAAAAAATTATACAAATATATTATACTGTTGGAAAGAGGGAATTCTATAGTTGTTTTAAATTGTATGTTGAAGTGACGTTTGTAAAAACGAGGTATGTTTAAACCCCAGAATAGCTTGTAATTATTTTTCATTTTATTGTCATTGCGAGTGGACTCATCGAGATGGCAAAGGTTGAGATAGTAAATTACGTAACAAGTGAGGAAAGTGATACTTTCCAAACGAGGCGATATTTAGCACAAGGCGTCAGCCGAGTGCGAAAATTCTTCGAGTTTTTGAATAATCACTTTCACACGAGTAATGAACACTATTTTTCCTACGACCACAAAGAATTATTAAAAAATCCTTTGATTTGTGAAAAAAATATTTCAACACTAGTGTTGAAAAAAAATATCAACATTAGTATTGAAATTAGCATACTTAGGATTATGTTCCACTTAATATCTGGTTTCATAGTTTGTCAATAGGCTTTTCCTTTATTTGTAGTTTTACTTTTTTATATTATAGGAAGAACCAATCCTGGATTGACTTCTAGATTAACCAGAATAAAATATTTTAAATTTAATTAAAGAAAGATGCAAACATAAATTTAAGAAATCCACCCAACAAGGAAGATTTCAATTCAAAATACCTATTTCTATAATATATAATAAAAAAAAAGTCAAATACTCCTGATGCGATTTGAACCTGTAACCTTGCGATCTGTAGGCTAGAGCTTTATTCTCTACGCTATCGCTGCCGATAAAGATTTGTTGTTTAATACATAACACTCTCTTCAGCGCGATTTGTTTTTTCTGGTAATAGATTTTCCAATATATTAATAACATTTTTTTTAAATTTCAGATAGCGAATTTTCACACTCTAATTCTGAATCACTCGACAAACACATGAAAAATAAGTTAAGCACTTCACACTTACTGCTTTTTAAAATTTGTTCTTTTTAATAAATATGGGTGGTCTGTCAAATTGGCACCATATGTTTAAATTCAATAGTGTGTAATGTATTTGAACACTAGTGTTGAAAAATGTTTTTTAACACGCGTGTGATATGCGGCGCTTTCGAGCCAAGTTAATTGTGATTGTTTTTTCATTTTCATAGGTGGTCGTAGGAATAATATAATATCGTCTCCATTAATAATATCACTGGTTAACAAGATTTTTGTCCCAAGCGCAAAAATGTCTGATTTCAATATAATTTTGCATGCTGAAATCAATCATGTTTTCAGAATTTCTCCATCACCCTTAGTTTTTATGTTCCAGTATATATGTGATTATTTACCTATAAAATGCACGCATAGGTCTGTACTATAAGAGTCATCTAACAAAAAACTTGTGTCAGGCATTGCTATTTTATTATTTGTGTATTGTAACAATAACTTGTTGTGACTAAAAATAACAAAGTGTGCTCTGTGTGTCACGCGGAACATGTCTTGGCTTGTTGAGACCTGCAAGCAGTTCCGAGTCCTACATAACATTTATTGTTGTTTTAGTTATCGGCTAGAGCTCGGTGAATGAACATATACGCAGACTTTTTTAACGTTTTGAAGAATGTGCTGTGGTGCATTTTAAGCTATTGTAGTGTAACTCACCTGTAAAAATACCAAGAAATTGTGTAAACCACCCGAACTCTTTTTGCTACATCTGCGGTGAATTGACATTTAAATCTCAAAAACGGTCTTTCACGCCTCTGGTTAATAAATGCTATGAACAGTATTTCAAGTGTAAAGTCGGCGATCAAGACAAAAGCTGGGCTCCCCATATTTGCTGTGTTACGTGTGTCAGACTTCTTACAGCGTGGGCAAAAGGTAAACGACATATGCCTTTTGCTATTCCCATGATTTGGAGGGAACCATCAGACCATATTACCGATTGCTATTTTTGTCTTACAAATATCAGTGGTATAACTTCTAAATCCAAACATACTGTTAAATATCCTCATATTCCATCTGCACTGAGACCAGTGCCGCACAGTCCGGAATTACCTGTGCCTGACCCCCCACAAAATATGACACCGAGCGACGATGAAACTGCCGATGACGAAGTAAACAACGAAAGTTTTTCAGCCGAAAATATTGATCTGGATCCAACATTTACACCAGATTCGTCTTCTTGTGCGCCGCATCTTCTAAGTCAAGAAGAACTTAACGACCTTGTCCGAAAAAGCAGCATGGTTTTCTTTCAAGGACATTTGCAACGGCGTCTTGGGAAATCGTAAATCCGAAAATTACGTAGAGAATGTTAACAATTTATTGGTCTCATATAAAGCCATGGGTTGCAACATGAGTCTAAAAATACACTTTCTTCATTCACACTTGGACTTTTTTCCGAAAAACCTTGGAGCAGTAAGTGACGAACATGGCGAGCGATTTCACCAGGACATTCTGGACATGGAGAAGAGATACCAAGGCAAATGGAGCCCCGATATGTTGGCAGACTATTGCTGGACGCTGAAGAGAGATGTTTCTGATGCAAAGTACAGTCGAAAGTCATATATGACCACATTTTCTAAGTAAATATATCACTTTGTACTTTATTTTTTCATAACTTATACCCATATTATAATATATACGTTCACAAAAATTCATTGCTTTGTCACTTAAAAACCCTGCGTGATGGAAAAATTCTGAAAACATATATGAAATATGTTTAAAAAGTACTACCAAGTACACCCACTTCAGCTCGTGGGACAAAAAAAATCTTAAATTTTGTTGACCAGTGTATTTATAGTCTTGGTCGCACTTATTGGTTATATACCTACATAACAGCAGTTCCAAATATTAACTGCACAACTCCATAAAACACATAGGTCCATCCAAAACATTTCGCCAGGCACCAGGTTATGGACGCGCGCCCCTTTATTTTCTTGTCTCTTCTCCATTGTGATTCGAGCTTATCTCCCAATCTCTCCGATTCAAATTCCGGTATCACTTTGTAAACATCTTTTTCTTCTAAATCTTTCTCTTTTCCTTTTTTAAGTATTTGATAATTGTAGCTGGAAAATACTCGGTTATTGTTAAATTTTAAGATCCCTCTGTATACTCTCGGGTTAAGATATAAGATGGTATTTTTAATTTTACTTCTTATTTTCACCATTTCAATTAGTTCTGGTTTTTATAAAAATATACTATGATTTAAAGCTTAAAATCGTCAGGCAAAGTACTGGAAGCAGACACAGATAACGATAAGAAAATTTTGGGGTATTATTTTATGGAAAAAATTATCTCAAGAAAATTTTTACACCCCCCAGCCGCGAAAAATAAAAAATAACCTTAATATGTCTACTTTTTTGACATGCGTGATTTGTAAAGGTGTTATTCATAGATATAAGACAGCAGGTAGACAGCTGCCAACTTTAGAAAAATGGCACCTTAAGGCCCAATTTCATAAAGTGGTCTTAATCCTAAGTTTAAACGAAGAATAATTCTAAAATCGTAGAAATTGTCGATTTATAATGAGCAATTGACAGCACAGTTCAATTTAAGAGTAATTAACCTGGTCATAGCTTGTTATGTTGTCTAACAACGACACAGATGACGCTCCGGTCTCTTACCGGTGTATCACACCAAATGCTGCATAAGTAGCTTTGAGTTCTCCTTTCTTTCGTCGGATCCTAGCTCTACTGATGAGCCATGATATGGCGAAACGCGTCTGGGGATGGATCTGACGAAACGAAAGGAAATTCTTCTTATGTCCATAACTTGTTATGTTTTGATACATTATAGTGAGTTATGATCAGAGAAATAAATCACTTTTAACTCGAATTTTTCTGTCAATCCGACATTATAAAATGACCATTTTTAAAATTTCTTCAATTTAAACTAGACTTCGGTTTAAATTATGAATGTTCTTTTGCCCAAGTCGATTTTAACCGAGGTCCAGTTTCCAGCAATTGACATCAAAGTTCGAGTTAAAAGTGATTTACCTGATCATAACCTAATCAGGTCTTATGAAACGTCAGTATTCTATCTTTTGTTAATTATCTATGGATTTATTGCGTAGTAATTATATCTACTGCACCTGAGATTTGGTCCTAAACCTGATTATTAAATTATTTTTACAGATATTTTGAATACGGCTACGTACTTGAAATAAATAGAAGTTTATAAAAATAACTTTTAGAAGATCTTCTAAAAGTTCTAACGAATGCTCGTAAATGACCCTTTATGCTACATAAAGCACATTTTTACTACAATTAACTACCCTACATCCAGTTTTTAAAAATAATAATAATAGGAGCATCAAATCAAATCAAAATTTGTTTCTTCTCAAAACAATAATAATTATATAAAAGTTAGGAAAAAATTAACTATTACGAGAAATAAATAATGAAAAGCTACCACTAAAGACTACGCTGTGCGTGGGTACGATTTCATTTATTAATATAATTAAAACCCATAATATTAAACATAGAATTGACTACACACTTCACAGCATAACGGGAGTAAAATTGTTACATGTAAAAATGTAGCTAGTAAGAATACTTCGGCTGTGAAATTTGAATTAAAAAAATACTTACAAAAAAGTTATTATCGAGAATATACTTGCAGTTTCTCTGGGATTAATATCTTCATTTGCCGAATAGCCCTGGTCCATGTTCCTATATAAACTAAATATGACCTAATTCGATCAACATGATATCTAAATATTAATAATAATTGCAAAAGAGCTGGAAAGATAAAAAGAAATAGTGTATTATCTTTCGATTATCGGTATTGTGAAATACTCGAGTAATTTTCAATCTCAATTACCTAAAACAATGAATATGGCACTGAGATAAAAATTTTATTCAAACAGGTGTTTTTAAATTGATTTTAGTAGTAAATGGATGTTTCAAGTATCAAACAGATATGCGTATACTTGATATTTCCGTTATTTGTTATTTTTAAAACATCGATGGTGGCCGATTTTATTGTGATCAATATAAGGTGAGGACTGTGAGGAGGGGGAGGTTTTATATCTAAATTTCAAGCTACAGGAGTATAGGTAAAGTAAGAGCTACAAATATAACATTCTTGTTCACATTTCCATCTTCCGTTAAAATAATTAAGCGACAACGTTTAGTTTTTAAAATTTTCCCTCCAAAAAGTCCTGTTTTATATAGAGATTAAGGTTTCGAACGCATATCGTTTTAGTTATTGATTTATGATGCAATTTTATAGAAAAATAATAGCAATCAACGTGGACTGCAAAAAGTATCATCTAATTTATTTTAATAAAGAATCAATCTATTGGCCTTCAAGGCCCATTTTCAAAATTCGACAAATCGATAGCATTTCCGATCGCTTGTAGCCGAAGTTTGAATTTACAAAGTAATAAAATCAGAAAAAGAAAAATGGACAAATTTCATAAATTTTAAATTAAATTTCTTTAGTTCAAACTGTACGTAATTGCTACTCAAAGACGGGTATTTGGTCCCGTTTTGAACAAAGCGAAAAGGATAAGAAATTAATATCACGTGATTCTGATGCGTTTAAATGTAAATATCTCCGGGATTATTAAGTTTAGCGATATGTGGTAAAAACAAATTTTGCTTAGCATTTCACCCTCTATAAACAGAAATAACACTTTCCATTTTTTGTTAATATCACATGATTCTGATGTTCAACATCACCATAATATTCAGCACAGGAAACTACAATTCTTTACTAATTTAACCGGTCATATATCTTATAATAAAAAAATTAGCAATAGTGCCGACTTCATTTTGAACACACGGTATATGACAAACAAAAACGACTTTCAAATAATATTTGTTTAATTTCTAAAAACCTTTATTTTCAATATTTTTTTATTAATCGATTAAAAAACCCCTGGGAAGAAATACCGTTTTAAAAGTGTACGGAGTCCTTTTAATAAACACATTACACACAGTGATGAAAGTAATACTTTTCAAACGAGGAGATATTTAGCACGAGGCGTCAGCCGAGTGGCAAAATTCTCCGAGTTTTAAAATAGTCACTTTCACACGAGTAATGTACATTATTTTTCCTACTACCACAAGGAATTATTAAAAAAGCCTTTGATTTGTGAAAAAAATATTTCAACACAAGTGTTAAAATTAGCATACTTAGGATTATGTTCCACTTAATATCTGGTTTCATAGTTTGTCAAAAGGCTTTTCCTTTATTTGTAGTTTAACTTTTTTATATTTTATATATCATAATAAGAACTAATCCTGGATTGACTTCTAGATTAACTAGAATGACAAATTTAATCAAGGAAAGATGCATTAAACATAAATTTAAAAAACCCAACCAACAAGGAAGATTTTAAATAATTCAAAATAATTCTATAAATTATTTATTGTTTTTATAAAAAAAAATGCAAATACTCCTAATGAGATTTGAACATGTGACCTTGCGATCTGTAGGCTAGAGCTCTATTCTCTACGCAATCGCTACCGATAAAGATTTCTTGTTTAATACATGACACTCTATTCAGCGCGATTTGTTTCTTCTGGTAATAGATTTTGAGTATATTATTAACGTTTTTTATAATTTCAGATGGCGTATTTTTACACTCTAAATCTGAATCACTCGACAAATACATGATAAATGAGTTAAATACTTTACAATTACTGCTTTCTAAAATTTGTTCTTTTTAATAAATAGGGGTTGTCTGCCAAATTGGCACCATATGTTTAAATTAAATAGTGTGCCTTGTATTTCAACACTAGTGTTGAAATATTTTTTTTCAACACTCGTGTGATATACGGTGCATTCTAGCCAAATTAACCGTCTTTTTTCTTCATTTTCATAGGTGGTCGTAGGAAAAATAACTAACCGTTTTTAAGGATAAAGATAAGGACAAAGTAAAATACTGCCAAAAATTATATTTTACATAATTTATTATAATTAATGGTACATTTAATGTTTTTAAATAGACAAATATTTATTGAGTTTATGGCCAATCAAAAATAAGCTTAATTAATGAGCCGCATTTTGTTTAAGAAGTAAATACATTTTATTACGTCAAAAATATACTGCTCGGGAACGTCAAAGTAGTAAAATGACTATTAAAGTTAGGTAAAGCTAACATCCTTAATCAACAGATGAATACTTCGCTTTTGGATAAGGTTTTATACAGGGTGTCCATGAAATGACTGTACAACCTTCACCATAAATTCCTTAACCAAAAATAAGGCGATCTAGACAAACTTACCTATATGCAATGTTGCTTTGTTTTGCCGCTACAGGACGCTAGAGTTTTAAAATAATTAATATTGTTTTTTCTGAATAATTTCTAAACGCCTTTATCGATTTCTACTAATTTTGGAACTAAGAATGACCACTCTTAATAGCGTGTTTTGACGTATGCGCCATCTTTTTTTAATACCTGCAAATTTAAAAATGGCGTGTGATTGGTAATTAAAAGTTCCTCTTTTCGTTACCCCCCGTAAAAATGACTTTAATTATTTCTCTGACACTAGCTGACTTCATCTTGAAACTTCTTTGTCTCTTGTAAAATATTAGCCAGACATGCAGTTTCTCTGCAAAAAAAATTATTAAATTCATTTATACAGGGAGTAACAAAAAAAAGAACTTTTACTTACCAATCACACGCCATTTTTAAATTTTCAGGTATTAAAAAAATATGGCGCATACGTCAAAACACGCTATTAATAGTGGTCATTCTTAGTTCCAAAATTAGTGAAAATTGATAAAGGCGTTTAGAAATTATTCAGAAAAAACAATATTAATTTGAAAATTTTAGCGCCCTGTAGCGGCAAAACGAAGCAACATTGCATATAGGTAAGTTTGCCTAGATCGCCTTATTTTTGGTTAAGGAATTTATGGTAAAGCGTTGTACAGTCATTTCATGGACACCCGGTATAACTTTCAGGCGAAAACCCAAATATAAAAAGTTATGCCGTTGCCCAGCATTAAATTGGCTGTTGAGTTTAACTCTAATTAACTTTGGTACTGCTACTCATGAGTAAGTTGCCCTTCAGTCAAACAAATAACGGGAAAGTGCTTGCTTTCGTTGAAGCAAAACGTCGGGCGTATCTTGGGTCTATGGCCTGCTGCTAGCAGACGCAGCAACACGAAGTTGGTCTTGGATGAACGGGCAAGAGGGGCCTCAGCAGGACCGCCGGCTGCCAGTAATTGGCCTGCTTGGGCGAAGTGTCGACCTGCGGAGAGGAAGAGTTGTTCTGAACCCTGGAAAAAAATAATGGTTATTACAAAAAAGCAAAAATATTTTCGTAGAAATATCTACACCTGCTAACTCATGTTTACCTGGGATGCGGCGGCTTGTGCAGCGGCCCTAAAATCCCTGTACCCGGCGGAAGGCGGGGCGGGCAGGCGAGTAAACGCGCTAAAACGGTGCTCGAAGCGGACTCGCTCCCTGTCGAAGCCAGGAAGAGGAGCTTGTAGGAGACCTTCGCGTAGGAGTCCCAAAAGAGCCTGAGAAAATAAAAAATAAAATATTAATTTAATATTACAGTTTGTTTTATCATATATTTAAATTGAAATAATGTTCAAGAGAAATCAAGTTTTTTTTATTTTCACTGGAGACAATGATGTTTCTTAAACGACAGTGTCTGTATTTGTTTTAAACTACATTATTTCAACTGGTAAGTATCTTCAGTCGTCTTCAGGTGAATACTAAAAATAAGTACAGTAAATACAGATCTATTTATATTAGCTAGATGCCCTGTAGCTTAACTGAAATGGGTATAGTCATGCGTTCAGTTCGTGTGCGGTATTCTAAGTTTACATCTATTTAACAAAGGTTTCCAGATATCTTATAGTATCTAATCAGGGCTTACTAAACGGATCTGGGTCTGGTGTATGATAGCAGCTTACTTGAACTTTCTCCAGTGTGATTCTTCATGCAGGATTTGAGCTTCTGTCTACTTGATCTGATGGCCGTGTGTAGGTTTCGTAGTTTTTTTTTATTATAAATAAATTATTTTTCAAAAAAACGAAGTTTTATTTATCAAGAATCGTTAAAAAAACTTTAAAAAAACAATATCCATTACAGCACTAGAACTGATAACCCTTTTATATTATGTTTATGAACCTAAACCTGTTACCTTGAAATAGCCCCCGCACAATTGTTGCAAAGCCTGCAGCCTTATCGCATCTCTGGCATGGGGCCGTGGTCTACGGGCGGCCTTGTTGGGTTTCTGGCGTCGTCCCCCTTTACTAGCCGCACCAGCTGATGTTCCGTTCCATGCCTCCTGAAGTAGACTGTCGGCCCTGGAGAGGGTTGATATAAGCCAGCCGTAAATACACTCATACAAATACCTGGAAAAAAATCTGAATTATATTTTTAAAACTTTTGTCGTCATGGGAAAAGTTACTTTAACAATGCTAAATTTCAGTTCTTTGTGGTATGTTCTACCTTGCCGATCGCTTTTCGCGAAGTCGCACATGAATGATTCTCGAATTAGTTTTCGTTAGTTGCGAATAACGGAATACGATTACTAATCGCATGTGATGTAACCACTTTTTCACAGTGACGGCTTTAACATCATTTGAAAATAAAGAAATTCTTGTCTGATGGGGCAAAGTGGAATTTTGCTTATGGGGCAATTTGAAATACTATTCCACTTTGCCCCATTATATCTTAGCTCACAAACAAAATTACATTATGTATTTTTTCCAGATGAGAAATTACAAAAGGAAGTCAAATCAAAATTGCGTGTTTAGAAGCAAGCAGCACAAAAATTATCCCAAAACTCCCTATCTTGAAGAGCTAAAGGAAGCAAAACTGAATTCACACAAACCACTAATCCCACAACAAAAAAAAAGAATAACTCGAAAATTAGACACGCAACACCCGACCTTTAAAAGAAAGAAAAACCAACACAGAATCATCAGATTCTGAAGCCAATAGTGACATTCAAGAGGATTATATCTGCCAAGATGAACCCGATTATGCAGATTTTTGCATTGAGTCTGATCATAAGAATGTGACAAGCCCATCACCAAAAAAGTTTAATATGGTTGATCAAGAGCCAAAAGTCGGTAATTTTGTGCTAGTTGGGTAAAAAGAGGAAAAAACAAAGTCTGATAAAGAATATATAGACCAAATCACTGAAATTAACCCCGAAAACCAGAAAGATTCTTTATAGTTCCAAAATTATGCTAAGCTATAGAGGTCATTTTGATATTTTTGTGTTTCCAGAAATTGAAGATAGAAGCATGATTTCTTCGTCATGGAAAAATGCAATTTATTTAGATTTAATAATTTGTTTTTTACAAAATGTTTCACCAATTTTTGAGTTTTATGTTTATTATTAAACCCTAAACAAATTTTTTTATTTTTATTTTACTTTTCCCCATGCACTGGGGCAAAGCGGAATTTTGTCAACGGAGATATTTTTTTTTTTTTTCCTTAAAAGAAAAATTTGAGCAAATGCGAAAAAAACAAGATACACATATACACATGTATTGTAACATAATCGCTCAGTTAAAAAGCTGAAATTACGCCCATGGCTTACATGGACACTGAGTAACTAAATGATTTTATTATAAATGTCAAGTTTCAGCCTGTAATGTCTTTACCAAAAACTGATCTTGCATTTTAGTTTAATAAATAAATAAATAGTTGGAGAAAACATATATTAATCTTCTTTAAAAAAAACTGTAGGTATAACAGCAATCAATATAATTTTAATTAATTACGAAACACGTTCACATTTCATTAGAAAACTTCATCAATGTTTATTTTGAAGGCATAAGACCATAATGAGTCCGGAAAAACAAGTTTTCTTTTTTGCACCGATTGCCCGCTTCGCCAGTGTTTTCGGTTTTGTTCCATTCTTTGACTTTAAAACTAATACTTTGTTAAGAAAAAAACAGTATAAAATGAAAGTTTTACTCGTTACCATTTTAATTATAGTTATAATAAGTGTTTCATATTGGGAAGTCTATAAAGAAGTCAGAAAGCGCACTGATTTTATTTCCATAATTATACCCACATTCGCGCCATTATTGTATAATTCAATACTACTAACTTCCAGTGTCAACTCTTGCAGAAAAAAATCGGTTTGGCGTGAACTGTTTTGCGAATTTTCTTTGGTTGACCAAATAATGTCCGGAGAAAAATCACGCTTTGAAAAAAATCTCTCAAAATATGCTCGGTGTTATTTAATATTTCTTAATTTTATAATATTTTTAGGTCTATATTCAGTTTATTTCAGATTCGCCCTTACTACACAAAAATCAAGCATATTATATTTAATATTATATTTAACAATAATTCCAGTTACAAACTTTATTTATTTAAGTTTCATCCTATTAGAACAAATTATTATAATAACATTATCGCTTGCTTTAAAAGACAGATACCAACAAGTGAAAAAACGAATCTACAAAGTTAAAATGGAAGACGATATACTGAGTAACTTGAAAGATATAGAAATTTTGGTTTTGCATCTTCACAAAATAGCCATTAACTTTAAGGATCTTTTCGAGGTTATCTTATTTTTGATGGTGGTTAACGCCTTTCACGTATTTTTGAATTTTAGTCTTTACATGATAAAACATGGATGTGATGTCGGTTGTGTCTTCTGGTTGCTACATGATTTTGTAAGTAACATTAAAATAATAACTTGAAGAACACGCACCGCTCCCAGAGCGCCTTAAAGGATTTTTCCTACAGTGCAGGTGTTTTATCATAAAAAAAAATAACTTGAAGAAATAGTTCATACTTAAGAAATAAGAACACAAAGTCTGCCTCCACTATTATATTAAAGAAATATTTTAAGAAACTTCTCTATATGTTTCGAACGCAGAAGCATTAATCTTCAGGAGAAGAATTAAAAAGAAGAAAAAACTAGTAGAGATCACCCTAACTGAGCAACAAAATTGTAGGTTCGATGGAAAAAGAAGTAGAACGGAGAGAAAATAGGTACACAAGTTGCATTGTGAGAAAATATGTGGGTTTGAGGCTTATTTATTTATTTATTTATTGCCATATACATTTACAAAGTAAATAATGACATTGTCAAACTAAGAAAAAGAAAAGTAATTTTCAGTAAGTTTAAGTTTCATATGATAAGATCATGGTATTCTCGTATATCATAAAAAATTTTGTCAAGAAGGTAGCACTTTACTTTGTTCTTGAACTTTTTGAATTGAGTAATGTTTCTGACAGTTTCCGGGAGTGAAGAAGTGCAGAAACAAAATGGACTTTTCCGATAAGAGGATGTTTTGTAGCCAAAAATGTAAATTTTATTTGAGTTTCTAGTATCACGATCATGAATTGTTGAAGTATCGGGAAATTTGGAAGAGTGTTTTTTTACAAACATTACTGCACTAAGAATTAAAATACTAGGCAGTGTAAGAATTTTATATCGCCGATATGTTTCTTTGCAAGATTCAAGTGGGCTTAAAGAGTAAATTTTACGAATTATTTTTTTTGCAAAATAAATAATCTTTGTAGTTCTGTTGATTGGCCCCAGTAAAGTATTGACTATAGGCTAACGCATAGTATATATTAAGTAATTGTTTGCTATCTATAAAATGTTTTAAGTTGACTATAGCAAAATATGCCGACTTAAGTTTACTAGCAACAAAATCAACATGAGCTGTCCACTTTCACTGAATTGCAATGCTCAACTCTCTGAATAGGATTCTCGTTTAGTTTTAGATTTAAATCAGGAACCTGCCTCTTTTTATAGAAGACCATATAGTAAGTTTTCTTTACGTTAATAATTAAGTGATTTTTCTCACACCATAATGAAAATCTAATCAAAATATGCTTAGCAATTGCAATCAGTTGATCCAATGTGCCAGCAGATATAATTACAGTTGCATCATCCGCATATAATATTAGTTTGGCAGGAATACCTTTCGATATCAGATATTTTTCAAGATCATTTATGAAAAGTGAAAAGAGCAAAGGAGATATTACGCCCCCTTGGGGTACACCATAATTAACATTTAATTGATCAGAATAGGAATTTTGAACTTTGACTCTTATTCGGCGATTAGAAAGAAAATAATTTAGCCACCGAGCAACATTGCCACGTATAATTTTTTTAGCAAAAAGGTAGCATCAACACAATCGAAAGCTCGAGTTAAATCAAAGAGAAGAGCTAATGTGTAATGATTAGAATCAATGCCTTTGTGTGTACATTCGAGTAGGTCGAAAGCAGCCGTGCTTGTTGAGAAATTTTTTTCGAAAACCGTGTTGTGAGGTATTCCTTAACCTCTCTTTGGACAGAAAAGACTCAATGCGATCGGCAATAATTTTTTCAAAAAGTTTGGAAAAAGAGGTTAGGCCAGTTATAGCCCGATAAGTTTCGACAGACTCTGAATCACCTGTTTTGAGGACACTGTATTAAAAATTAAGTGGTAGTCTTAGCTAGATAAAAAACCTCATATTGGTTGTGAAAATTGGATTATCAGTTTACAACAAATATGTGAGGTTTTCATCTAGTTAAGACTACCACTTAATTTTTAGTATTCATCTTCCTCACACTTACATCCACTTCTTCTCTATAGTTTCTCAAATGACTAGCCAACAGTTTTCTTTTTCTTAAATGATTAATCACTTCTGCTGCATATCTTTCAACAGTTTTTTCACACACAGATGTCAAACTTTTCATTCTACATTTAAACTCTTATAGTGCGCTAAGCTTCAAAACCCACATATTTTCTCACAATGTAAAGTGTGTACCAATTTTCCTACCGTTCTACTCATTTTCCATCAAACCTACAATTTTGTTGCTCAGTTAGGGTGATATCTACTAGTTTTTCTTCTTTTATTTATTCTCCTGAAAATGAATGCTTCTGCGTTCGAAACATGTAGAGAAGTTTCTTAAAATATTTCTTTAATATAATAGTGGGGGAAGACTTTGTGTTCTTATTTCTTACCATTAAAATAATAGTTTGTGATGTCTATATCTCACGAGAAAGTAAATTGAGCACGACACCGTAGGCGGAGTGCGATAAGGACAATCCACTTGAGTTGAGCAGCATATTTTTCCCACCACCAAACTTACGAACCTTATGTTAAAAAATTTTCAAAAAGTTTGCAGGCTGCCGTTCATAAACTAACGACCATTGAATCCAAAGTTCGACGTTTTGCCGTTTCGGCCAACTAATTATGTTAGAAAATAAACAAACTGAATAATAATGCTACAGAAAATTAATTTTTTATGCACATTCAGTAGATTGAATTATTAATAAAACTATTATAAATGCGTACATAGTTGGTTATATTGAAGAAATGAATAACATATTGTATTTATAGTGACTTGAAAAAGAAGGCGGAGCCTCAGTAAATAGAATAAACTGTGATTCGTCAGTACTTTATAAGGACGCCACAGAGCAATCTAATTTTTATAACAATGTTGTCAAATTTCTGGATTTGTGAGAAACTAAGATCCGAAGCACAGAGGAATGATAGGTCGGCGCTGTCTCCAAAGGGAAATTTTTACGCACAGTCTTATATTAGTAGCATATTCTTTAGGATCACTTGTGGTTGTGATTTGTTAATAATAGTTATTTTTGTATTAAGTGCGTGAAGTGAGTGTTTTTTTAATGGCATATGAGAGTGTCAATTTTTTGCCGAGACCGCAGGTCGAGGCGAAAAATTCTCTCGAATGTGCCATTAAAACACGAATTTCACAAACGAAATACAAACAACATTTTTTGTACAACTGAAAGTTTGAATTAATCGGTTAAATTGTATATTATAAAAAAATTTTACCATATAATTTCACATAATCAAGTTAACAGCCCTGTCGTTACTATAGAAATGGTTTGTTGGCACGTTTCTTGTTTTGTTGTCATACGTTGATAGCTGTTCATATTTAGTGCAATTTTTTAAATAAGTAGTATAAGTACTTAAAATGGATGTAGATTACGATAGTGATAGCGAGATTCCTTCAGATATAGCCGATATAGCAAATTCGGCTATAGCTAACATGTTACCGGCGAAATCAAGATTTATATACGAGAAAAATTATAACCAATTCCGTGAATGGTGCGGCAAGAAAAATATACAAAAAGTGTCTGAAAAGGTACTTATATGCTATTTTGAGGAGAAATCAAAAACTGTAAAACCTTCTACTTTATGGAGTGTCTACTCAATGTTGAAGAGTACATTGAATGTTAAAGAAAATATTGATATAAAGAAGTTTTCAAAATTGGTGCCTTTTATTAAGAACAAAAACGTCGGATACCGAGGGAAGAAATCTAAAGTTTTATCGAGAGACGATATTAATAAATTCATTCAAGAAGCTGATGATGCAACAAATTTACTTTATAAGGTACAGATGATCAAAATTTTGTATTATTTCAGTAATTTCAATATTTTTTTAATTGTAGGTTGCGTTAATTTTGGGAATCAGCGGTGCTTGTCGCCGTGAAGAATTATTGAAGGTAACTATTGATGACATTGAAGATACCGGGTCTATATTGATTGTTAAAATACCGGATACAAAGACCTATTGCCCAAGAATGTTTACCGTTTCAAATTCTGATTATATTGAGATATATCGCAAGTATAGAGCACTAAGGCCGTCCCATACACACAAAAAGAGATTATTTTTAAAATATTTAAGAGGAAAATGTGTTGACCAACATGTGGGAATAAATAAAATAGGGGAAATTCCTAGCTTGATTGCAAAATGGCTGGGAAAAGAATTGCATAAGAGCTACACAGGTCACTGTTTTAGGAGGAGTTCTGCAACTCTCTTAGCCAATGCAGGGGGTAACATGACATCTATAAAACGCCACGGTGGTTGGAAATCTGCCGCCATAGCAGAAGGATATATAGAAGATAGTTTGAGTAATAAAATTGATATTTCTAATAAATAAAATTGTTCCTCTACTTCCAAACAAATCAATATAACTGATACAATTGTGGACTCAACTTTTCAAGGAATATCTAGCGTTTCTGATCAGCAGCAAGGTGGACCAGCTTCGGGAATTAATATTGGAAGCAATTGTTTGAACTTCACCATCAATTATTATTGTAACAAATGAGATTTTTTGGTAGTTGGTAATTAATTAGTAAATTTGTACAAAAAAATTCAATACATTTTTTAAAAAGTAATGTTTTATCGTTTTTTTTTTGTAAATCATTTTTCCAGTTAAAAAAAGTCGTTTTTTCACCGTGAAAAAAAGTCTTTTTTTCACTGTTAAAAAAACAAAAGGTTTACGTATCGATAGCGATGAAAAAATGTCAACTTTTTTTGACAGTTGTACAAAAAATACTTTTTGCGTATTGTGTACATTCGTGGAATTTTTCTTTAAAAATAGGAAATTTCATTTTTAAAGGCTGCAAAACTGTGCAGCACTGACAGTAATGAATATGAAATTTTCCCGTACAGTTAACTGAAATTGCCTACTTTTGTAGCCACTTAAGTATAAAGGCAACAGCAAATATCCATGTGGGAGTAGAAAAAATATTAACTCTTGTTATTTTAAGGGGGATTTCTACTGTGATGGTCCTATTTTCATCGTTTCTTTACGATTTTTTTCTGGGAATAATAAGACAAATGCAGAAAAACAAGTTTTCAATTCTTTTTATTAAAGATAAGATGTACCAAAAAAAATGTTTCAACCCCCAAAAAATGAAAAAATTGAGGGTGCTACAGGGTGCTGAAGTTACCCTCTCAAAAAAAACGTAACGTGCTGGCGGAATTTAAATACATTTTTCTATTCGTGATAAAAATAAAATTGACCCAGATTCTTCAATTGTAAGCATGTAGTTATAGCCCCCACTAGAATCAAGCCAAAACTCGAGTAACTGTTAAAATGGCGCGAGATTTAAAATTTTTTTTGAAAATTTACTATTTTTTTTGTATTTTAAGGGCCGTAACATTTTCTGTAATATGGCAAAATACTTGATTCTGAAGGGGGCTATGACCACTTGTATTCTGAGCATTTTAAGACTAAAATCATTAAATTCTGATAATTTGAACATACCGAAGTACTTTCCGCCAGCGCGAAAAACAGGGTTTCGAGAAAAACAACTTTAAAGTTTCAACGGTGGCTCACAACAAAATAGTCTCACTGTCACTTAGTTTGCGATGCCTGGCCCGTAGATTACTCCCTCCTCTTTCTCGAAAAACGATAAACGAGCTGATTCTTCCTGCCTCTTTGCGAGCCTGGCCTGACGATTCTGATTGGTCGAGATGATGTCGCTGGCGATAGAACGTAGCTCTGATAAGAACTAACCGGCAATCATAAAAAAATTTTTTGGAGTAGATTTGGTAAAAACGTTTATACACACGTTTATACAGTTATTCTAGAGGCTATAGAGCAGTGGTTCTCAACCTTTTTGTAGTGGCGGAACACTTTTGGTAGCAATAGGAAAATGGCGGAACACCACCTTTGTCAACATATTTGCGGTGAAGTAATCAGTTTATCAAACACTATCTCATGAAATAAATTTTAAAAAAATAGTTAAGTCACATGTTTGATAAAAAAAAAATTAAAGGTATTCAATGCAATGTAAAAAAACATTTATAAACACATTTGCAAAAAAATAAATAAGTTCTCAACTTTAAAACAACAATAAAACATTTATTTTAGTGAGATATTTGAGCCTGACGGGTTCTACAGATATCTGCAATATTTGGCATGATATGGGATAAAGCCACACTCATGTCATCTTCTAAATTACTTAGTCTTTCCCTTTTTTTTTCGTTTTAATATTAGTTAATGTTGAAAATCCCAACTCACAAAGATATGAAGTCGAAAAGGGTAGTAAAATGTTGAGTACCTTTTTGGAAAGTGCTGGATATTCCTCCTGTACAAAAATCCAAAAATGTTCAAGACCTACCTCCGTAATCTTCATCTTTAGGCCCGGTACAGACACGCGTTTTTTTGCCGCGCGGTGCCGCGGCGGCACCGCTATTGCGGTCTGTGATACAACTGGTGCATGTTGCAATGCACACATGCCTCCGGCGACGTTGCGGTAACGCGCGTTCGTTTTGCGTGCATTTTGTGCCGCCACTCCCCACGGGAACGCAGCGGCGCCGCGTTGCACTGGAAGATTACCATGACCGTAATAAGAAGAGAAATGCATGGACAATAATTGGGCGTCAATTTCAAGAAGGATTTGCTGAGCTGGAGGACAAAGAAAAGAATTTAATATGTAAGTGCAATATTGTTATTTATTATTTATTACAAAAATGACAATATCTGTGAACAAATCCTTAGGTCAAATATATTGTAAGTAAAAGAACATTAAATTAAGTTTGTTTGCCATGAGACGCGGCCAACATCAGAAACAAAATAATCAGCCAAATTGTTTCTAGCTTGAGTATACTGAGTAGGTGGTCGTGAGGATCCGATGGTATCTGTCACATCAATAAACCCTGGTACACTTAATGCATCTTGCAAGTCGAACCCATCTCTATCTCTTACAAAATTATGAAGAGCACAACAAGTCTTTAATATAACTTTGCCAAAGTCCAAATTTGCATTGATAGCTTTATGGAAAATTTTCCATTTATTTGCCAGTATTCCAAATGTACTCTCTACATCCTGCGGGCCCGAGACAATCTATAATTAAAAATCCTTTTCGTGTCTCCCAAAACTTTGCCACTGTAAGGTCTCATTATGTGTTTGGATAAGGAAAACGCTTCGTCGGCAACAAAGATGTAGGGCATGTTTGGACCAGCTGTTTGTGGAAGAGACTGAGCATTCGGAAGATTCAGTTCATTATTTTCGAGCCTCCTATAAAAGTCACTTCCTTCAAAGATAGTGCTGTCAGAGTCTTTTCCAAAAGCACCAACGTCAATGTAAATAAACTTATATTTTGCGTCAGCAATAGCTAGTAATACTATCGAATAATAATTCTTGTAGTTATAAAAAAGCGATCCACTCATCGCTGGTTTTCTAATTCTCACATGCTTGCCATCTATGGCACCCAAGCAATTTGGGAACTGAGTACGGTTTTGAAACCCTTCCGCAATTTCTTTCCACCGATCTTCTGTTAATTCCGGAAAAGTCTCTTCTTTTAAAGTAGCCCAAATCGCTCTGCAAACTCTTCTTAAAATGTATCCTATTGTTGAGTGTCCAACTCTATATGTTAGATGCAGGTCCACCTGATCCCATCCACTTCCCAAATACCTGTAAAAACCTTTTTTTTTAGTATACGAATAATATTATACAGTGTGCTGCTTAAGTATGAAATATATTCAATAA
The DNA here is from genome assembly GCA_935413205.1 of Polydrusus cervinus. Taxonomy (NCBI): domain Eukaryota; kingdom Metazoa; phylum Arthropoda; class Insecta; order Coleoptera; family Curculionidae; genus Polydrusus; species Polydrusus cervinus. Next base: position 101,647,177 of record OW284511.1, read on the forward strand.
TTAAGTTATTTATATTTTTCAGGCAAATCGGTCGGACAGGTCAAAATTTATTTTATCTTCCGCATATTTAGACATTTTCAGTAATGTACAGGGTGTCCTAATTTCATGTACGACTGGCACTACCATTTTTTTTATGAAACCACCTGTTTCGTTTGACATACTGGTGAATATATTCCATACTTTAGCAGCACACTATTTAGTAGTTGCACAACATTATATTTTGTTTATTTTCAGGCAACACATTGATAAAGAAGTGGAAAAACATAAAAGACAATTTTATGAAAAGTGTAAAGAAGAAAACCAAATCCGGACAGGCTGCCGACTCAGGAAGACGGTACATATATGCTCGGCAATTATCGTTTTTGCAACAGGCAAGTGCCACAACAGACACTCAGTCCAGCGTAGCAGTCGACGACGCTGAAGAGACTCTGGAACACGAAGAAGCAACTCATGAAACCCTAACTAGACAAGCAGAGGTCCTGCGGCCTCCTCGTTATGAACCCCGCAGATCAAACAAGCGTAAACGTGATGTAGAGGCCCAACTGATAGAGTTTATGAAGGCTCCAATTCCGCCTACAACTGTAACTGCACCTCCAGAAATCAATCCGGATAGAAGTTTTTTTGAAAGCCTTCTTCCATCCGTGAGTGCTTTCACTGAAGACCAGAAGCTGGAGTTTCGTTGTGAAGTACTGAACACCATAAAGCGTTTAAGAATGTCTCAACAAACTACACAGTTTAACCCGCAATTTAATGTGCGTCAACAGGAAATGTACACTGGATATGCATCAACCATTTCTCCGCATCAACCACAGCCCCATCCACAAACAGCAGTAAACTTTTATCCCCTAACTCCATCCCACCAACATGTTCCTCGGCTAACAGAACTCCGAACAGTCTCCTTTCCAATACCTCATGTAGCATCTGCTACATTGCCTCAACCCTCTCCTACGTGGTCTCAAACCTCTACTACTTTGTCTCAGCCCTCTACTAGTGGTCTAAATACACAACCAACCTCTCCATCATATAGTTCCGTAAGCCAGGACTTTGACCGTGAAGAAGAGAGTATTGACCTGTTCAGCGGCAGCGAGGTGGCTTAACAGAAATATATTGTGTTCTAGAATGTTTATTTCAATAAAATAGCTTAAATGGTTTATAATCTGGTCACTTTATTTTTGTCTGTTCCCAAGTAGCACCATATATTATCATTAACTGATTATATACCATCATGTTACCTTCATTTTTATTTATGCAGTAAAACTCGTTCTCATCAAAAACCAACACCGGTACAAACTTTACCAGTACGTAATAAAAGTGAAATTAAATGGATTTTTAAGAGCAATTATTGCAAATTAGTTACTATTTTTGGTCAGTATGGCTACTTTCTGGCCCGAATATGACACTTTCTGCTACTTGGGTTGATTTACAGGAATTATGGAATTAACTTTATAAAGTAAACTTACTTCAGAGTTATAGCCAACATTTCCACTGGAGGAATCGAGCGTCTCATTGGTGTATCTTGGGATTTGATCTTGTCGGTGATTCTCCTCGCAAGCTCCTCAAATGACTTCACACTCATTCGGAACTCTTTAAAAAACTTATCTGAATTGTCTCTGAGATCAAAAAAAGAGGTAACAAATCTGCCTCTTGTGAGCCGTAACTCAGTATATGGATGCATCCAATAGCGTCTATTGATCTTCCTAATAAACATTTTGTATACAAGAAATGCAAAAATTACACGTTTTCTGCGGACAACTTCTATCTTCGACGACATAATGCGAACTGGCGTCATTTCGCCTCTAAGTGTGTGTATAATTTTGCCGCAGCCGCTGCGGTGCCGCCGCGGCACCGCGCGGCAAAAAAAACGCGTGTCTGTACCGGGCCTTAATGTGCGATCACATCTGTCATCGCATAGAAATAAAAACCACATGTTTTAACGAGGCTACAGAATCCTTTAATAGAGCCAACCATTGACGGAGCTCTATCCGTATAGATTCCTATGCAGAGGTCCCACGATGTGTTGAACTGTTCAAAATATGAATTCAGGAAATCAAATATATATTCACCTGTCGTACGTTCAGTGAGTTATTTGCAGCATAAAGACTGATTTATTATTTCATTTTCACCAACGAAACGAATGAATCCGAATAATTGAGCTTTGCTGCTTAGTTCAGTAGATTCATCGATCTGTAGCGCAACATTTTCTTCGGACGATAGTTTATTTGTGACTGTTTTTTTATTATCTGCTGACATGTTTACAATTCTACTTTTTATTGTATTATCTGAAAGCGGAATATTTGATATTTCTTTTTGTGCTTGTTTCTCTTGCATTTCCAATAATCTTTTAAAATATTCTCTATTTTTGGATGCTAGATTAGTATGTTTTGTAGAAAAAGTCGCTTTAATTTAGCAGAAACCAATGCACTGTTGGCCAATTGTTCTCCACATGCAATACATTTCGGAATTTGACAGTCTTTATTTCCAGTCTAGGTGAAGCCATGGCTCAAGTATTTGACAAATATTGTCGGGTCGTCGATTTCTTGTGACGTTTTCCTTCACTATCGCGTGTTGGTTGCGGAGTTCCATCATTCACAGTACTACTGGTACTTGCTCCTTCATTAACTTTAGGTTAGTTGATATTACTAAATTATTTCGCGGAACACCTGGAAGAGGTCTGCGGAACACCGGTGTTCCGCGGAACGGCGGTTGAGAACCACTGCTATAGAGAGTCGAAAAACGTCGGAAAAAAAATTTCGATTTTTTGAAACCATTACAGTAGAAATCCCCCTTAAATATACCAAACCCGTTTTTAGTAAAAATTTAAAAAATATTTATAATTTTGTTTTCAATTTTTCACAAATTAAGTACTAGTAAGTACTTTTATTTTTGCATTTTTTGAAAAAAGGTATTTGAAAATGTTGTTAAAAATCTCCACTGACGCCGCGTCACTTAATTCTCTTGAAATTCGTTTTTATAATATGTAACTTTTTTATTATTAACTTTACGAAAAAAAGTTATTCTTCATAAAAAGTTCTGCATGGTCCAAAACCTAAAATGCCACCATCAGATGTTAAATTTTTTCAGTCATATACGAGGTTTGTCAAAAAATATGAATTTTTCCCAAGAGTAAAGTACCTTTATTTCTAACAATATCGAAAACTGTAATTACGAAAAGTTGTTCGGTATAAAAAACTTTGTTCTAATAAATATGCAATTACCCTAAAAAATATTTTTTTTATTTTTACAAATTTATCGGTAATTTGAGACAAAATTTGTAAAAAAAAAATATTTTTTCTACTAGGTACCGTGCGTAAAACACTAACTTTACACAATATGGAAGGTGTCTAAAATTTAACTTTTTTTAACTAGTGTGTAAAGTAATTTACTTTACGCACTAGTTAAAAAAAGAAAAAAATATGAAGGATTACATTGATATGGATACCTGCATTTTTACTTAAAATTGGTCTGGTTGGCCATGGACAAATGGCGATTTCTGTTTGACGTATCTGAATGTTGACAATTTGTAATTTATGCCAGGTGTTTTAATGAATTTAGGAATTAGTGAAGATTTTAATTCGGTAAGTTTTGAATTGTGATATCAAATGTGTTATATTGTTATGATTTCGTTTAATTTTATTTCAGATTTTTAAATCTCAACATTATGGACAGTGATTTATCGGATGTTGAGCACACTCTGCCGAATATTACAGATTCTGCACAGGAAGCTACTTTGAATTTACTTCCCAACAAATCTCGGTTAATTTACGAGCAAAAATATACATTGTTTATGAGTTGGTGCAAGAAAAATAAAGTGACAAGGTACTCAGAAAATGTTTTGCTAGTTTTGTGTCGTACCGTTGAGGCGACTACCCGTCGCTCCGGCACCGACGGTTCGTAGAGAAACAAACATTTAGGTCATTCTCAAAAGAGACAGTTTAATTAATTATTGAAGATTTGTTACAATATAACGATTATAGATTTATAAGAAACTTTTGACGCGTTTTCTCTTTGAATTCTGAAGATGAACTGTCATTAGTGACATTAACAATTTTACAAAACCTAGCAACAGTAAAAATCCAACAATACTCAAAACAAAACCAGCAGGCCCGCTACATTGCCGCTGTGACTAAATAATAATAATAATAATTATATAAACCAAATAGAAAACCAGCGGTTTCCTGACATTCTCCCATCTGAGGAACAGTTAGCAGAATAACGTCCCTCACTAAAAGTAGGAAACAACAAGAGATTACCCTACTACGCAAGGTTTAAACTAAAACTTAACAGTACTTACAGTCTCTAAATATTTTCTTGGTATCTTGGATACTCTACCACTTCTAGTAGTTTTAACATTATCGGATACTCTGCTTTTAAGCACTCCCGCACTATTTTCATCACATAAGTCTTTGCAACCGCTTTGCTGAGACGGTACTGAACTGCTATCTTCTAGATCAGGAGAGACGTCGGAACTTGTAACTTGACATTCGCCATCATGGAACTCCAAAGGAAACAGTCGTTGCACAGGTCTCAACACGTCACCACGTACAGTCTTAACACGAACCAATCGAACAAGTCTGTCCTTGCCAGTGAAATGTTGTTGCTGGATTTGTTTGAAAATAAAGGATTCTGCTTTATTCAACTCATCAACGGATAGTTCACCTTTAAATTTGATATTAGTATTAGTTTTCCTGGAATTGTGAATGAATCGGAAAACCCAGGCTATCATCCTGGCAATTTTACAAAACTTACTGAAGTAGGTAAGACGCCATTTGTCTGCATCTACATTGGCAAGTGATGATACCAGTTTCTTCTTACGTTCTTTGAGAACTTCGTATATTTCACAAGGCCAGTCTTGCATATTTTCGTATAACCAATTTGGCCCCTCCCACCATCTTGATTCATAAAGTTGTTTTGGAGAGCATCCACGTGAAGGGAGGTCTGCAATATTAAGCGATCCTGGAATATGCCGCCACTTTTCTATTGGAGTCAAACTTCGAATTTCTTTTACTCGATTAAACACAAATGTTCCCCATTCTTCATTTCGCTGCACCCAAGAGATCACGGTCGACGAATCGCTCCAAAAGTAACAATCATTCACTTCGCTGTTTAGGTTTTCTTTTACTTGATTATAGAGTCTGGCTCCAATCATAGCCGCTAATAGCTCAAGTCGCGGAATGGTCATCCTTTTGAGGGGTGCTACCCTTGACTTAGCAGCTAATAAATGAACCGATACAGTGTCTCTTTTCTCAACTCTCAAAAATACTACAGCAGCAAAGGCATTTTGTGAGGCATCACAAAAGGTGTGAATACTTAGGTTTTGTACGTCTAAACTGTCAATGGACGTCCAACGGGGAATTTGAATTTTTAGAAGATATGGCAACTCAGCTAACCAATTCTTAAAACGTACTGAGATTTCTTCTTCCACCGGCATATCCCATGTTATTTGTTTTTCCCATAGGCACTGTAATAAAAGTTTTGGAATTAGAGTAGTAGGAGCTGTGAAACCTATGGGGTCGAAAACCTTTTGAGCCATTGATAATAATCTTCGCTTTGTTACTTCAATCTCTTCAGGGTTGTTTTCGAGCAAATCCTGGTTTATAGTCAGAAAATCTTGCTTAGGATACCAGGTTAATCCAAGGACAGGCACCTTAAAATTTTCAGAGTTAAGGTTTCCCGTAAACTCCCACCCTCGAAGGTCGAATTTACCCTCAGCCATAACCTGAACTGCTTCTCCAATAAATTTATTTACATCTTCATGACTGGGGAGACTAGTAACGCAATTGTCCACATAAAAACTGTTGGATAGCCTTTCTACGGTTTCTTGAGAATAAACAGCACCTGGGAGTGAACAGTTCTCCAGACAATTTGAGAGATGATACTCAATAGTCGCTCCTAGTAAAAATGGGCTGCAGTTTACACCAAAAACTACACGTCTATGTCGAAAAATGATTTCTTGCCCATTTTCATCAATCCAAAGAAATTTCAAATAATTTCGATCATTTTCATGGACACTGATTTGAAGAAAAGCCTTTTTTTATATCAGATATAACGCCTATTTTATTTTCTCGAAATCTTGTCAGTAAAGCTGGAATAAATTCTATCAGGTTCAATCCCTTCTCGATACATTGATTTAGTGCAGGCTTGTTTTTCTCTCGGGCAGACGCATCAAACACAGGCCTAACAGCGGTAGTGGATCCTTCTTTAAATACGGGTCTATGAGGCAAAAAATGACCAGAAATGTCATGCTCAGGGACTATCTCAATAATATTCATGTTTTGCCATTCCTTGAAAATTTCGTCATATCTTTGAAAAAGATCTGTCTTTTCTAGTTTCTGTGCAGTAGAACTGAGTCGCTTTTTTGCTAAAGTGTAGTTCGTAGGAAGGGGTGGATGCCCATCAATCCATGGTAAAAGCACTTCATACCTTCCCTCAGCATTCACACTGACCGTCTGCAAAAATAGCTCTTTGGCTGCTAACGCCATCTCATCTTTTGACTTTTTATCAGTGGGATCTTGTATTCCCAAAACATCCAACTGCCATAACTCGGTTATTGATGGATTGACAAACAAAGATAAAACTGTCATTGTTTCACTTTTATTTGACTGCGACCTTGGAACTTTACCCATTATGGTCCATCCGATGCATGTTTCAAAAGCAACTAAGCCACATTCTAGGTTATGACTTCTACCAGTATACAACATTTCTGCAACATCAGCACCTAAAAGAAGTTCTATGGGTCCAGAGTTATTTATATCAGAAACATCAATTTTTAGTCTTTCTAGTTCATTCATCCATGGTCCGTAAAAAACAGGAGATACATCATTACACATATAAAACTGATCAAGCACCTCAAAAGTATGTGTATAATTACTACTCGTAACAGTGATATCATAACAATAGTGGTTATTTATAGTCTCAGTGCCACCAAAAAGACAATGTATAATCTTCTCAACACGTTTTGGTTGTAAATCTAAAGCATTCACAGTTGATTTTAAAATATAGGAGCGCTGCGACCCTGTATCCACTAATGCCCTAACAATACGGATCCCAGATTTGCCTTTTACAGCTACTCGTAGAGTTTGTAAAAATATATGTGTGTTTGTCTGATTTGCAAGAACCTGATCTTTGTTAGCATTGTCAACTTTGCGTGTATCTAAGCTGTCAGATTGCTGTTTTATTTTCGCCAAATCTAGACACATCAAAGGTAAGTGCGACTGACCACATATAACACACCTAAATTTACTACGACACTTTCTTGTTTGATGACCAATCTTTAAACAACGAAAGCAAGTTTTTTTTTTTTTCTCCATAAGAATATTTTTCTTCTCATCAAAAGACATGTTTTGTGCTTTGAAACAAGCCTCACTTGTATGTAAGCCCGAACAAAAAATACACTTGGCAACTTCTGCATTTAATAACCCCGCTGCTGTTGGAGAAAGACCTGCACTGCCTTTAAACGATTTTGCCTTATTTTTCCCTTTAACTAAATTGTAATTTTCTCGCAAACCGAACCCTTCATTTGCTAAGCTAATTCTTTGTTCATTCTCTACTTCGACTCGTAGAAAATCCATAAGATGCTTCATCCTAATTTCAAGAGAATCGGTATTTAAAGACTGATGAGAACCTGACACATTAGTTATAGATGTATTAAAGGAGGATCGTTGCCATATTCTTAAAAGACTTTCAGGTAAACAAGACTCAATAAGGGGAAAGAGCATGGCTGAATACTTATCTGATGTGATACCTAGCGTTTCAAGAGCTCTTAGTTGAGTTTCAATGCGATCATATAATGTAGAAATATCAAAATGTTGATCAGAAATAGCATTGCTTAAAATTAACTTAAGTAACTCCCGAACGTAAACCTCTATCTGTAGGTCTTCCCTGCCAAATCGTGAGTGCATGCAATCTACTATTTTCTGATAATTGTCAGACATAACTGGAAAACTTTCCACTACCTGGCGCGCCCTACTACCTGGAATAGTCGCTTGCAGTAAATATTCAATTTTATCAGTGTCGTCTATTTCTGGGTCTTCGTGTATTTTTTTAAATTGGGCCCAGAACGGTAACCAATCTTTTATATTACCATTGTAGTGCTTAAATTCAATATTCGGAAGCTTAAATTTACGTTTACCTGTGACTTCTTCCATATTAGTGCTCACCGGTGCTCTAGATCTTTGTGACCTTTCCTCATCTAACACCATTGACTGAAGTACTTTCTCAGATTTAATCCGCAGTCCAGTGAATTTTTTGATATAAGTATCACAGCTATCTATATCAGCTACAAGCTCCTCTTCGGTAGCACTTTCTAAAAGACAGTCATAAATTTCTCCGTCACTGACTCTTAATGCATCAAACTTCGGCTTTAAACATTCCCAAGAAATTTCAACTGCACTTACATCAGGCTGTTCGCATTTCAAAAGGGCTTCTAATTCATTTGCAGCCTTGGTAAAACTGGCTCGCAACACTTTTCGGTTCTTCTTCTTTCTTTCGGCGTCACTCATATTTGCAAACTAGGTTCAAAACCTCCTACGTTCCGAAAAATAAGACAGGAATGTGGAAAAAGTTTGCTAGACTATAGAACTGCCAAAAAGTTAATTACTTAATGAACACAAACGCGGCACAAAAATTATTTAACAGTCTTCGATTCCTATCATAACAAATCTGCGTGCAAAAACTGTCTAGGTCCTGTCACGGTCGCCAAATTTTGTGTCGTACCGTTGAGGCGACTACCCGTCGCTCCGGCACCGACGGTTCGTAGAGAAACAAACATTTAGGTCATTCTCAAAAGAGACAGTTTAATTAATTATTGAAGATTTGTTACAATATAACGATTATAGATTTATAAGAAACTTTTGACGCGTTTTCTCTTTGAATTCTGAAGATGAACTGTCATTAGTGACATTAACAATTTTACAAAACCTAGCAACAGTAAAAATCCAACAATACTCAAAACAAAACCAGCAGGCCCGCTACATTGCCGCTGTGACTAAATAATAATAATAATAATTATATAAACCAAATAGAAAACCAGCGGTTTCCTGACAGCTAGCTTATTTTTCAGATGAATTAAAAAGCTACAAATCACCGACGATGTGGTCAATATTTTCCATGCTAAAGGCTACCTTAAAAATTAAAAATTAAGTAGATATTTCAACCTACCACAAGTTAATTGCCTTTCTTAAACAGAGAAGCAAAGGCTACAAATCAAAGAAATCAGGAATATTTGAGAAAAGTCATTTCATCAAGTTTATTTTGGAGGCTCCTGATTCGAAGTTTTTAATGATAAAGGTAACTTTACATCAATTTAATTCTATTGGTAAGGTAAAATATCATATTAAAATTATAGAAGTTTTACCTTAGTTCTTAATACTTTTAGATTTTCTATAAAATGTTTGTATTTAATTAATAGTTATTATAGATTTTATATCGATACGATTTATTATTTTAGGTTGCATTTATTATTGGCATTTCTGGGGCTTGTCGCAGAGAAGAACTCATGAAAATGACAATAAATGATGTTGAGAACAAGAAAACAGTCCTTATTATAAGAATTCCTGATTCAAAAAATGGTATGGAAAAAATTTTTACAGTTCTAAACCCAAATAATTCCATAAATTATTTATCGTACATAATAAAATATATGACATTAAAACTTCCTAATATTGAATCATCCAGATTATTTTTAAAATATGCCCAAAATAAATGTTCGAAACAACCTGTGGGCATAAACACATTTGGTAAAATGCCTTCTGTAATAGCTGAATATCTGAAATTGCCAAATCCAACATGTTATACTGGTCACTCTTTTCGAAGGTCATCTGCCACTATGTTGGCAAATTCTGGAGGAGACCTTATAACAGTAAAGAAGCATGGGGGATGGAAATCATCTGCCGTCGCAGAGGGTTACATTGACAGTACACTGAGCAAAAAAATTGACATATCGAATAAAATATTAACAAATGATGCTTCTTCTTCTAATTCCACTAGTACGTGTGACAATATTCTTGAAATCGAAATAAGTAATATTACATCAAATTTGTCTTCTGAAATTTCAACCAATATAAATAAGCTAACTGATACACCATTTACATCTAGTTCTAATGTGGCTTGTAACAGCAGATGTGTGGATTGTGAAGATTCACAATTAAATTCTCGACTTAAGAGCCAAGGATTAACTTTTAATAATTCTAATACCTGTACATTTAATATTCATATAGTCCACAATTAAATAGAATATAAATCTGTATTTGTAAGTACATAATATGAAATTTTATTATTGTTATTGTTCCTATAACTTTTGTTCTTAATATTTTTTAGATAACTCTCTTCCTTTAAGATATAATCGACCATTTCAATACATAACAGCGACCCTGTATAAGGTCCGGTAGTAGAAAAAATTGTATATGCAATTCGTGCGTAAAGTGCCTTTTTTTACTCATGTGATTTGCGCACTCGCCTGCGGCTCGTGCGAAAAATTTCCCATTCTTAAAAAAAATGCTACTTTACACCCTTGTTGCATAAATAACTATTTTAGTGTAATTGCAGTTTTTCATACCGAACGATAAATACAGTTTTCGATATTGTCAAAAATAAAGGTACAGGCATATTTTATATTTTTTGACTAACTTCGTATACCTACGACTGAAAAAATCTGATGTTTGCATTTTAGGTTTTGGACCATGCAGAACTTTTTAGGAAGAATAACTTTTTTTCGTAAAGTTAATAATAAAACACATTGTATAAAAAAAGACATTTTATTGCCATCGCCAGACACAGGTACAATATGCGCGATGTAATGGAAATACACTATTTTTTCGTGATGACTCGTCGACTACTGTTTCCTCTTAAAGCATTTTAATAACTTTAGTATCACTTTTAGGTACCCATTGCAGTATGCATTTTCATCTGTGACATCACCAAAAGAGAAAAGGACCAACTAACTGCCACTTGTTTTAAAGTAAAGGAATATTTCAAAGAAAACTCGATATACTATGAAGAAATGAACTGCCTCTGCTTCAAAATTACCTCCTTAAAAATTGAGTTTACAGCCGCTGGATTTTTTGTCGTCGATCGCACGACTTTGATTTCGTTGTTCAGTTGTTGTGCGACGTATTTTATTGCTTTGATGAATAGTGCTGGAAATTAACAAGAGTGGCTTAAAATGCTTTAATATTATTTAAATTTAGTATAGGTAAATTATATTTGTAAAATACTTATTTTTAAACAAACTATGGTTTCTTTGTTATTTAAGATCCGCCAAGATTTTTTTTCATATTGTTTCGAAACGCCATTTTAAGCGGAAAATGTGTGTTAAAGAGGTGTGAAAATGAGTGTTAAAATTGTAGCGTTAAGTTAAGTGTTAAAAAATCTCTTAAATGAGATGGCCGATCTCCGGTGGTTCAAAATTTAAATGGAAAAATTACATTTAAAGATTACTTAAAACTTTGTAAAAATACTCCACTACAAACAGTACAACATTTCAAAGACAATATTTTCAACATCCCTGGTAAAAGTTTTTTATTATTATAATAATTGTTTTTGTTTACGGATCAATAAAATTTTAATTATTCCTGAATTCGATCCTTATTCTTATATACTTCATAGTCATAGACCAAAAATGAGGTCAAATGACGAAGTTTTCTTTTTTATTCCAATTGCCCGTTTTGGAAGTTTCTTTCGAATATTTCCGTTCTTTGACTTTAAAACGAATACTTTAACAAGAAAAAAACAATATAAAAAGCAACTTATACCTGTTGCCATAATAATTACATTTTTTTGTTGCGTATCTTGCTGGGGAACCTATCAACAAGCACTACACATCAAAAATTATGGTCACAGAGTTTTGTCAATCTTGGTACCTTTAGGGCTTAATCTCCGTCCATTGTATGCAAGTATTAACTCCCACAGAAAGAACTCTCTATGGCGTAAACTGTTTATTAAATTTTCTTTAATTGATAAAATGTTGACTACAAAACAGGCAACTGTAGAAAAAAATTTGTCTAAATATGGCAAACTTTACTTCATAACTCTTAATTTTATCTCATTTCTAATTTTATTTATAGGCTACGGCATTTACTCTAGCCCTAAACAGTATACAAATATAGAAAAGCTTTTGTCACTAATACTAAATTTTCTATCAGACTTCATTTTATCAAGTTTTATTCTGCTGGAACGAACTATTATAATAACTTTATTCATCGCGACCCAAGTCCGATACCAGTTCGTGAAAAAACTCATGCACGACCTTAGGCTCCGGAACAATGACATATCGGAAACCTTAAAAGAGATAGAAGTACTGGTTTTTCACCTTCAAAAAATAACGATTCTTTTAAAGGATCTATTTGAATTACCGTTTTTTCTAATGGTTACAGATGCCTTTTATACGTTTTTGTTTTTTGGTCTTCATATGCTAAAATATGGATTTCAAGGAGTCACTGTTGCTTGGATGATATATTATATCGTAAGTAAAACAACCCTATAAAGCCGGACGGGTATAAGAACTGCTGATCAACCAGTTGGTTGGCTGGTTGGTTTAAGGCGGGGGTCGGGCGTTCGGCCCAAGCTTCCTGCACTAAATGGCTTATTGTGCGCCCCTATCTTGCTAAAAAAGGTTTGTTAATTTTATAAGGTTCAGTTTATTCCTACCAAGTTTGCCCTGCGGGAAGTTAACCCCACATTGGATCCTCCGAAGATTTTGAATCTTCTTCGGGTCAGTGCTTCGCAGTTATATATGATATGTGAGGCGGTTCGTCCTCTTCGCCGTAAAGTCTGCATTCAATGGGATCATTAAGTGGCTTGTTAGTAGGCCAACCACTTGTTTTAGCTGGGTGCGCGTTAGAAGCAACATTCCAGTTAATAGCTTTTTGGAGGGTTTCCCAATTGTGGTCCTCGCTTGGATTTGACCAAGTATCCTGTTCCATCAGGGTGTTGTTGTTGTGCCCACCTGTCTGATGTTGCTTTGGTTGCCTGTTTTGATATGCGAAGGGCGGGTTCAGGGCCCCTGCATTTTTGAAATGATCGACCAGTACGGCACTAGTTTTTGTACATGAGTATTTTCGTGTGTGAAATCGAAAGAGCTTCTTCATAGCACCATTTTTCTTTTCTTTATACAAGTTAAATTTAAATTTAAAAAATGTATTTATGCGCAAAGTTTTAAGGAGAGCGTTTTTGGTCTCGCGACCATTCTAAAAAACAAAATGAAAGAACGAATTTTTTTTTGTCGTCCCGTAACCCCCGGCGCGCGATCCCTAAGTTTTAAGTGTCTTGTTCCGTAATTACAGGAAATCTTTGAAGAAGTAGAAACGTTGTGTTTCGAGTTTGGTCTTTATTATCACCTTTTGACACTAATATTGTGCCTTTAAATCCAAGTATTAACTCCTACAGAAAAATGCAATGCAATCTGTTTTGTAATTTTTTTAGATTACATTAGACAATCGAATTTTTTTTTATAAAACCTTTATTTCATCATGAAGTGTTTACAATTACAATAAAACAATATCATCTAACCTACTTTAATTATTCAGTTTGTTTCCCGTATTAATTAGAATAGTTTTGGCCCCTACATTTTATGCATTAAAACATAGTATATGATTATTTTTTGTTCTACGTACTTTCACGATCTTAAGCCTACTTAAACATAAAATATTTTGAAATTCACTTCACTCACGTTGTTTATACTCTAAAAAATAAAAAAATCATACCACAAATAAACATTTTAACACTGTTTCATCATTCTTTCTGTCCATCTTAATTTCTAATAATTCAAATACATTTTAAACATCATTTATGGAAATACCTAGTTTGGAATGTATTTTTTAAGTAGTCCATTCCCATATACTCTTAACAGTATAACAATTTTTAACCTTATGTATAAGACTGTCTACTTCTACCTTACATTTTTTACATAAAACATTGTCAATAATGTTATGACTACTTAGCTTTTTAACAGTCGAATACACATTATATACTGCCCTATATGTTGCTGCCTTTCCTTTAGTAGGATGTATTTTATTTTTAAATGATTTCCAGAGGTCGTTCCAACAAACATGATCAATTTTTGTAAAAACACAGAATCTCTTACTAGTCAGGTGGAAGCAAACATTTAAGAAAGCATGAAAAATAAATTTTCAAACCACCTGAAAGTGCCTTATACTATAAGGTGTATTTTGTCTAACACTGTTAGATAATAAAATACAAATCGGATTGCATAGTTCTACCGAGAAATGAAAACTTTACAATGGTAGGATGTCACCACCTGCAGACCGGTTTCGAACTCTTTTGTTCTCGTCAGTACAGGGTAGGTGTTCATACCATACCAAATGAAAGTTTTAAAACCTAATGCATATAATATCAACCTTCTTCGGTCGTATATATACGTTAGCGCCATCTCTTGGTAGTCCCATGCAATCTATCTGCAACTATGCAATCCGATTTGTATTTTATTATCTAACAGTGTTAGACAAAATACACCTTATAGTATAAGGCACTTTCAGGTGGTTTGAAAATTTATTTTTCATGCTTTCTTAAATGTTTGCTTCCACCTGACTAGTAAGAGATTCTGTGTTTTTACAATTCTTGTAAATCCCTTGACGGGTATACTCAGATAGATTGCATGGGACTACCAAGAGATGGCGCTAACGTATATATACGACCGAAGAAGGTTGATATTATATGCATTAGGTTTTAAAACTTTCATTTGGTATGGTATGAACACCTACCCTGTACTGACGAGAACAAAAGAGTTCGAAACCGGTCTGCAGGTTGTGACATCCTACCATTGTAAAGTTTTCATTTCTCGGTAGAACTATGCAATCCGATTTGTATTTTATTATCTAACAGTGTTAGACAAAATACACCTTATAGTATAAGGCACTTTCAGGTGGTTTGAAAATTTATTTTTCATGCTTTCTTAAATACATGATCAATTTTATTTTCAATTTTTTGTTGTATATAGAAGGGTCTAAACAATTTATTATAAATAAATTTAGTTGTTACTTTATCATTTTTTTCTAATTTATGTAGACAAACATATTCACAAATTTTTTGTAATATTCCAGAAGTATTTTCCTTATTGTTTTTTTTTCATCAAAAATTGCATTCCAAACCGACATATAGGTGACCTTTTTATCTTTTTGTGTCAGCGCTAAAGCGATTTTTTATAAATAGAGCTTTTGTTTTAATTCCCACGTTGGTTAAGCCTAGGCCTCCTTTTTCTACCTGCATATAAAGTTGATTTCCTTCTATCCTATATAAAATTATATAGTATACAGGGTCCTGCACCTAACCTCCCGTCATCTATAGCGCACTTATTCACTTAAAGATTTTGATATTTTGCGGTCTTTACCTGTATCCTAGGGCAAATTTCAGGAAAATATTTTTGTTTATACAGAGTGTTGGATTACTCTTATGGTTGCATACATACCCCCAAAATTTTAATGTAATCGGTTCCGTATTATAGGCGAATATAAATAAACACTAAAAAAAATCAGTTTTGCACCACTGATTTTAAAAATTAATAAAAAAATAAAAATAATGCCTCGTTTTTAAAATTATACAAATGTACTAAATAAATAAGGTCGAACAGTCTCGTTAACCAAGTTTGATTAATATGAATTGTACAGGGTGTCCAAAGTTTAGTGTCAAACTTTGCAAACTTTAAATCAATTTATTTTTCTTATTTCAAATTGGAACCCCTGTATTAGTACTACTCACATCCTGGCGCGAAAGCGTCTGTACAGTTAGTAACATCAAAATTTGTTTGCCTTTTAAGAAAAAAATTATACGGAGTCCCATGGAAATTGTACGCCACCGGATTCCTTCACATAAATATCGATATTATTAGTTCTTTTTCACCATTAAATAAGTTTTGATATTGTTTAACGTTTATAGACCGCTATACTCGATGGGCTGAAGCAATTCCCATTAAAGATATGCTGCAGAAACTGTAGCTAAAGCGTTATATAGTAAATGAATTTCAAGATTCTTCACTTAATTACAACAGATCAAGGTCATCAACTTGAATCCTCTATATTGTAGTATTGATCAAATTTTTAGGAACACAAAACATAAGAACCACTCCATATCATCCAGCTGTGAACGGTTTGATCGAACGCTAAAACAATATATTATGTCTTACGACAATGAAGAATGATTCGAAGCATACCTTCAATAGTATTTGGTCTAAGGGTTATGTTAAAATAACCAAAAACCCATTTATTAATTTAAAATTAAAAACTCTTCGGTAAATACGACTGCTAGTGATTCACAGGAAGCCGGAAATAGAAAATAGTACATTGTATATCTAGTAGGAAAAGCTGAACATTCCCGGACGACCGTAAAGATTGTATGTCGAGGTGCAAGCCGAGACTAACAATACGAAGTCCGGGAATATAGCTTTTTCTACGAGGTATACATACTATTTTTCCGTAAATCGAAAATTATTAAAAGGACATAACTTATTACAATCAACTTGTTAAAATTTTGAAACAAATATTATTACTTTTGTTCACATATAAAGAATGCCAATAAATATGTAACTATGGAAACACAGTAATATTGAATTGTCAAGCTTAACACATTTTAGTTTACAAGTAGCCGTACAAAAATAAAATTTCCTTACAGTACCGGGTGATTCATTAAGGGTGACGAGCGGCCATATCTCGGAAATTACTGGGCATAAAAATTCAGGAATTTTTTTTTTTAACTAAAGTGGCCATTAGAAAATCCTGGAAATATTTTTTAAGTTCCGCATTTTGCCGCAAGAGGACGTAACTGAAAAGTAAATTATAAAAGTTTATTATTTTTTGGTTTTACTCCGAAAAAATAAATCAAACGGTATAATTATGGTACCATAATCGAAAAGTAGAAGAAATTTGCTAGAAAAAATATTAAAACCGCAGCTTGATATCTCCGTTCGTTTCAGCGTTATCGCGAATATAATAATTTTTAAAATTTTAAATAAAGAATATTTTTTAGAAAAAAAGTGAGACGCCACTGATATTTTTCCATGTGGATATTATTTCAAATTAGCCTGGTCAATTCTACATAAAAATGTTCTCTTGCGTTTTTCTCCTCAGGCACACACCGTTCTTAATTAAAATAATTAAATTAAATTAGACGGGTGAGGTGGTAATTTCCAACAATTTTTATAAAACAAAATGTTTCATTATCAATGTTAATAAAAATAATAAATAGTAGAGCTAATTTAATTTAATTATTTTAATAAAGAACGGTGTGCTGAGAAGAAAAACGCAAGAGACCATTTTTATGCAGAATTGACCAGGCTAATCCGAAATATTATCCACAGGGAAAAATTATCAGTGGCGTCCCACTTTTTTTCTAAAAAATATTCTTTATTTAAAATTTTAAAAATTATTCTATTCGCGATAACGCCGAAACGAACAGAGATATCGACCTGTGGTTTTAATATTTTTTCTAGCAAATTTCATCTACTTTTCGATTATGGTATCATAATTATACCGTATGATTTATTTTTTCGGAGTAAAATCAAAAAATGTGTTATTATTACAAATTGCGCCCTCTAACATTTTTTTTTGAGAACTATTATGGACAACTAAATATGATTGGTAAAAGTGCATACATTTCTCTTCCAAACAGTCTTTAGTTTGCTAAAATCGGATAAGTCGTTCATAAGTTACAGCCATTTAACTGATTACACTTTCAACAGCTCCCCCCCCCCCCTCTTATTAAGGTCGGTACGCCAATGAGCATAGGACCAAAATGATGCATAATTGTCCAAACTTTTTAATGATGTTATCAAAAATATACCTTATGTGGAATTTTCGGAGATATGTGAAATTTTAAAAACGCCCTCTTGCGGCAAAATGCGGAACTTAAAAATTATTTCCAGGATTTTCTCATGGCCACTTTAGTTATAATTTTTTTTTTCCTGAATTCCTATGCCCAGTAGTTTCCAAGATATTGCCGCTGGTCACCCTTAATGAATCACCCGGTACAATAATAAATATTTCCTAACAGTTATTTGCCGTTGCCTAGCAACGACTAAGTGTAAGGAAATATTGACTTTTTCTTTCAGAAATGTTATCAAAATGTCAATATTTCCGATCGATTTTCGGAAAAAGGTTTTATTTAATTGAGGCCTTAAGTACACAATTTTCTATCCTCAATTTTATGCCAATATAAAAAAACCGATTTTCTAATATCCCTCGTAAAAACTACGATATCAATATTTACTTACAGATCAATAACTACTTAATTATTCCCGTACTAAAACACAAAAATAACCGATCGTTATTCTTACATTCTTTTTGAAGTCCTAGAAAAAAATGAGTTCAAATGGCGAAGTTCTCTTTTTTATTCCCATTGCCCGTTTTGCGAGTGTTTATGGAATATTTCCGTACTTTGACTTTAAAACCAATACTTTAATAAGAAAAGAACAATACAAAAAGCAAGTTATCCTTGTTGTATTAATAATTACAATTATTAATTGTGTATCCTGCTGGAAAGCATTTAAACAAGTAACAAAAATAAAAAATTTTGCTCTTAGAATTATGGCTACCATAGTACCAATAGGGGTTAATCTCATACCAATAACTGCAAGTATCAACTCCTATAGAAAAAAAGCTATGTGGCGTAAAGTTTTCTATAGATTATCTTTGGTTGATGAAATATTAACCACAGAACAGTCAACATTCGAGAAAAACCTGTCTAAACATGGCATATTTTATTTGATAACTCTTATTTTTATTACATTTCTAACTCTATTAATAAACCACGTCTACGTAATTTATTCTACCAATCAAGAGAATATAGATGTGGGAGATTTATTCTCGTTTTCATTAAATTTCCTAACAGACAATATAATATCGAATTATATTCTATTAGAACGAATTATCATAATAACTTTACTAATAGCAACAAAAATTCGATATCAGTTTGTAAAAAAACTCTTGTGCCATCTCAAGTTCCAGAACGACGGCATATCAGAAACTATAAAAGAGGTAGAAGTGCTGCTTTTTCATCTTCACAAAATAATGATTTATTTGAAGGATCTATTTCAATTTTCGTTTTTTCTAATGGTCACAGATGCCTTTTATTCGTATTTGTTCTTTGGTCTTTATATTGTGAAACATGAATTTCAAGGAGTTACTATTGCTTGGGTGATATGGCTGATATATTATAGCGTAAGTAAAACAACCGTTGCCTCGTCGCACCATAGACTATCGTATAGGTTTTTTGGGCCATTAATTTAAAAGCCAAAGAGCAGTTTTGAACTTATAATTTTTTTTTAGAAACTAAAATATCTCGAAATGGTGGACGAGCGAAGTTATCGCTCTCCATTTATCTAGTAAACTTAATGGTCCGTTCAATAAAATTAATATTTATAGTCGAAAATACGCCGAAATTGAGCATGACGCTGTAAGCGGTGTGCCCAAACTTCCGTGTGTGATATAAACAATCCACTGGAATTGAACAGCATATTTTTCTACGACCAAACTTACAAACCTGATAACATATTGATATAACACGAATCAGACACTAAAAATCCTCAAAACAGGTAGAAATGCTAGCTTTTCATTATTACACAATAGTGATACTGCTCAAGGACCTGTTTGAGAAATCTTTCTTGTTATTGACGGCAAATTGTTTTTATAAATTTTTATCATTCAGTCTCCTTATACTAACATCCGGATTTAATGACGGAGTTGTCCTCTGATTTATTTACTATTTTTTAAGTACAACGACATATTCATAGTATTAATACTTAGGTTAGGTTAGACATAATTTTTACCATTACAAAACAGTCTCATATAGTGCTAATTAAAATATTTTAACACAGTCTCTGTGTTGCAATAACATTATTCCCTAGTCAATGCATACACATGTTGTATGACAATAGTTTTCTGTACCAATGTAACAATGAATTTTCTTTAGATGGCAACATCTTAAGCACAAGTTTATTAAAATAAATATATCAGTTTCCTCCCTCTCGGCGGCTCCTTTGAACACACGACATCGAACGCGTGTTTTGATTTTCCGGGAAACCGGGCTTGCAGGTATTTTGTCGCGATTTTTTGAGGACACTCGCTAACTGGTATTAATTAACACACATACTGTCTGTTGTAATTTATCCGTGAGATCCGGAACAAGTAGTGTATTTCACAGATTGAAGATTGCCTGCCAGAAACAGCTGAACGTGAGGTAAACCAGTAGATTCCGTTGGCGTAGGGAAATAACTGGTATTTACCCTATAAACTGAGGCACAATTGACTATTAAAACGGCAACTGCATGAAAATGAAAAAAAAGGTTTGCTTAAGGCTACAATGTCAATCAGTCAATAATGTTATATTTTCAATTTTATGCCAGTAAAAAGGACGGATTTTCCAATATCCCCCGTAAAAGTTATTGTATCGGTATTTACCTATAGATCGATAAAATTTTAATTAGTCCTTAACATGGAGACCCCCAAATTCGTTCTTTATTCTCACATTATATTTGAAGTAATAGCAACAAAATGAGTTCAAAAGACGAAGTGTTCTTTTTCATTCCTATTGCCCGTTTTGCGAGTTGGCATCGAATATTTCCGTACTTCGACTTCAAAACCAATACTTTAATAAGAAAAAAACAATATAAAAAAAAAGTTATATTTGTTGTATTATTAATTACATTTATTAGTTGTGTATTCTGCTGGAGAACAGTTAAGCAAGTAACACAAATCAAAAATTATGCTCTTAAAGTTATGATCGCCATAGTACCAATAGGGCTTAATCTCATACCACTCACTGCAAGTATTAACTCCTATAAAAAAAACTCTATATGGCGTAAACTGTTCTATAGATTTTCTTTGGTTGATGAAATACTAAACACAGAACAGTCGAGATTTGAGAAAAACCTGTCTAAATATGGCGCATTTTATTTGATAATTTTTAATTCCATTACATTTCTAACTTTATTTATAAACTACCTCAATTACATTACTCATCAACAATATATAAATGTAGGACAATTGTTCTCGTTATCATTATATTTCCTATCAGATAACATTGTATCGAATTATATTCAATTAGAACGAATTATTATAATAACTTTATTAATAGCAACAAGAATCCGATATCAATCTGTGGAAAAACTCTTGTGCCATGTTAAATTCCAGAACAATGGCATATCAGAAATTATAAAAGAGGTAGACGTACTGGTTTTTCACCTTCAACAAATAATGATTCATTTGAAGGATCTATTTGAATTTCCTTTTTTTCTAATGGTTACAGATGCCTTTTATACGTATTTGTTTTCTGGTATTGGTATGCTGACACATGGATTTCAAGGGGTCACAGTTGCTGGGGTGATATATTATAGCGTAAGTAAAACAATCCCAGCATCGTCGAATCATGGGGTATCAATTCCTTTAGAATCTAAAATATCTAACAAAGGCAAAGATTTATCTCTCTTCATTTCTGGAGTAAATTTATTGGTTAACTCCAAAGAATTAATATAATCGAGGAAACATCCAAAAATATTTTTATATTATGCATCTGCTACAATCATATACATACATTACTGGCCTGCATATTTCTCGGAACAATTACATTAATGCAAATCAATATAATTCCAATTAAGTAGAAAAACATTTGGATAACAGTATAACCGAACATAATTTTTATATTGCATAAGAAACAAAATGGCTTTTGAGGGAGACGTGTTTTTCTTTGCCCCAATTGCCCGGTTCTTAAGTTTTTTTCGGCTAATTCCGTATTTTAACTTTAAAGCTAACACTTTAACTAGAGAAAAACAATATAAAAAGCAAGTTATAATTGGTACAATTTTAATTGCATTCTTAAGTGGTGTTTCGAACTGGGAAGGTTTAACAGGAGCAAAAAAAACCGACAACGTTTTTTTCCGCATGTTAATATTAGCACGGTTGGGGCTTAATCTCATACCACTAAGGGCAATTATTAACTCTTACAGAAAAAAAATTGTTTGGCATCAACTGTTCTGTGAGTTTTCTGTAGTTGATAATATTTTGTCCACAAAACAATCAAAATTTGAGAAAAATCTCTTCAAATACGGTCAAAGATATTTGATAATTCTCAGTTTACTGCTGTTTTTGTCTATATATCAATGCTATATCGTTAATAAAGCTTTAACACAAAAAAACATTTTCCAAAAAATGTTGGTCCTATTGGTATATCCTGCCATAGATTATATTTTCAACATATATATATTACTAGAAAGAATTGTTATAGTAATTTTATTATTGGCTACAAAAACCAGATATCAATTCACAACAAAACTTTTATGCGAGATACGACACGATGACATAGAAAAAACCTTAAAGAAGATAGAATTGCTAGCTTTTCATCTTTATAAAATAGTGACGTTGCTCAAGGATCTGTTTGAACTATCTTTATTTATAATGGTGGCAAATGTCTTTTATGTATTTTTATCATTCAGTCTTCTTATACTAACGTCCGGATTTAATGAAGGGGTTGTGCTCTGGTTTTTTTACTATTTTGTAAGTATAACCACATATTCATAGTATTAATACTTAGGTCAGGTTAGACAAAACTTTTACCATTGCCAAAGAGTCTCACATAGGGCTAATTATAATATTTTAACATAGTCTCTGTGTCGCAATAAGTTAGTGCATGGACATGTTGTATAACACGAAAGTTCCATACCAATGTAACGATGAGCTTTTTACAACAACGCTTTTTCAGAGAGCAAACTCTTAACCACAAACACGGTTTATAGAATAAATACCAGCAGGCTTACTCTCGATGGCTCGTTCGAGCACACGACATCATACAGCGGTTTTTGTTTTCCTGGGAAATCGGGCTTGCAGGAGATCGGTCGTGATGTTTTAAGGACACTCGAAGTTTTTATGCCAGCAACAGCTGACGGTCAGGCGGTGAGGTGAATCGGTCGATCCTGATCGATCGGCGCAGTGAAATAACTGGTATTTACTCTATAAATTGTGGCACAATTGACTATTTAAACAATGCCTAAAAACGTTTTAACAATAACACGGCTTATTAGTTATAAGTTATTAAACTTTAAACATTGAAATCATTTATTAGATAAATTAACTTAAACAGACGACACCATCTAAGTCTCGAGGTGGTGTAAATAAACTGCTGACAGTGTTTTGTTGGTACACAGGAAATCTAATGAATAAAACAACACCTTCGGTCTATCATTTCCATATAAGAGACTAGAGGTAACTACTTGGGTGTCTTAGAGAAACACTACATCATTTTTAATCGAGCGTCTAAAAAGTTGAGTAAAAACAACCAAAACCAAATGCACCACACGCCAATGGAAATATCGATTAAAATTTTAACGTATCTGGTCAGCTGATTTTCGCCGCGCTGCCGTCGGGTCTCTATTGACGAGTAGATAAAATGACAGCCGTGAACCTGTTGACTTAGTTAATACAGCTGTTGGTGACTGCATAAAAATGAAAAGAAAGGTTTGTTTGAGGCTACAATGTCAATCAGTCAACAATTTTATGTCAGTAAAAAGGACGGATTTTCCATTATCCCCCGTAAAAGTTATTGTATCGGTAATTACTTACAGATCGATAAAATTTTAATTATTCCTCAACCAGGACACCACCAAATTCATTCCTTATTCTCACATTATATTTGAAGTCATAAACACAAAATGAGTTCAAAAGACAAAGTTTTCTTTTTCATTCCAATTGCCCGTTTTGCGAGTTGGTATCGAATATTTCCGTACTTCGACTTTAAAACCAATACTTTAATAAGAAAAAAACAATACAAAAAACAAGTTATGTTTGTTGTATTATTAATTTTACTTATTAGTTGTGTAACCTGCTTGAGAGTCTTTATACAAGTAAAAAAAATCAAAAGTTATGCTCTTAGAGTTATGATCATTATAGTACCAATAGGGCTTACTCTCATACCACTAACTGCAAGTATTAACTCCTACCGAAAAAACTCTATATGGCGTAAACTGTTCTACAGATTCTCTTTGGTTGATAAAATACTAAACACAGAACAGTCAACATTTGAGAAAAATCTCTCTAAATATGGCACATTTTATTTGATAACTCTTAATATTATTACATTTCTAACTTTATTAACAAGCTACGTCATTCACTATTCTCATGAAAAGTATATAAATGTCGGAAAATTGTTTTTGTTACCATTTTATTTCCTATCGGAAAACATTATAGCGAATTATATTCAATTAGAACGAATTGTCATAATAACTTTATTAATAGCCATAAAAATCCGATACAAGTCTGTAAAAAAACTCTTGTGCCATCTTAAATTCCAGAACAATGGCATATCAAAAACTTTAAAAGACGTAGAAGTACTGGTTTTTCACCTTCACAAAATAATGATTTATTTAAGGTATCTATTTGAATTGCCGTTTTTTCTAATGGTTACAGATGCCTTTTATACGTATTTGCTCTTTGGTATTCATATACTAAAAAGTGGATTTCAAGGAGACAATATAGCTTGGGTGATATATTATACCGTAAGTAAAACAACACTAACCTCCTCGCACAATGAGGTATCGTACAGATTTTTTTGGTCGAAAATTTAAAACGCCAAACTGAAGTTTTAAATATATCATTTTCTTTAGAAACGAAAATACTTAAAACTGGCCTGTAGGTAATTCTCGCCATTTCTGTAGTAAACCTCTTCATCCTTTCCAGAGAATCAATAATTATTATAGTCGAAAAAACATCCAAAAATATATTTCTAATATGAATACGTTCAATCATTACTTGGTCTGATGTATATTTCTCGTAATACATTACAGTAAAGCAATCAATATAATTCCAATTAAGTTGAAAAATAATTGAATAACACCATAACCGAACATTAATTTCATATCTAGGTTGAAAGAAACAAAATGGGTTTCAAAGAAGACGCGTTCTTTTTTGCCCCAATTGCCCGTTTCTTAAGTTTTTTTCAGCTAATTCCGTATTTTAACTTTAAAACTAACACTTTAACTAGAGAAAAACAATATAAAAAGCAAGTTATAATTGGTACTATTTTAATTGCATTCTTAAGTGGCATCTCAAACTGGGAAGGGTTAACAGGAGCAAAAAAAAGCGACAACGTTTTTCTCCGCATGTTATTATTAGCACGATTGGGGCTTAATCTCATACCACTAACAGCAATTATTAACTCTTACAGAAAAAAATCAGTTTGGTGTCAACTGTTTCGTGAATTTTCTGTAGTTGATAATATTTTGCCCACAAAACAATCAAAATTTGAGAAAAACCTCTTTAAATACGGGCAAGGATATTTAATAATTCTCAGTTTACTGCTGTTTTTGTCTATATATCAAATTTATATCATTCATCATGCTTCAATACAAAACAATACTTTCCAAAAAATGTTGGTCCTATTGATATATCCTGCCGTAGATTCTATTTTCCATATTTATATATTATTAGAACGAATTGTTATAGTAATTTTATTATTGGCTACAAAAACCAGATACCAATTCACAACTAAACTTTTATGCGAGATACGACACGATAACATAGAAAAACCCTTAAAGAAGATAGAATTGCTAGCTTTTCATCTTTATAAAATAGTGATGTTGCTCAAGGATCTGTTTGAACTATCTTTATTTATAATGGTGGCAAATGTATTTTATGTATTTTTATCATTCAGTCTTCTTATACTAACGACCGGATTTAACAATGGAGTTGTCCACTGGTTTTTTTACTATTTTGTAAGTACAACGACATATTCATAGTATTCATACTTGGGCTAGGTTAGACAGACTATTTACCATTACCAAACAGTCTCACATAGTGCTAATTATAATATATTAATATAGTCTCTGTACTGAAATAACTTTATTCCCTAGTCAATGCACACATGTTGTATGACAATAGGTTCTCGTACCAATGTAACAACGCATTTTTTTAGAGGGCAACATCTTAATCACAACCACAGTTTATTAGAATAAATACCAGTTGGCTCACTCTCGGCGGCTCATTTAAACAAATGACATCGAGGGCGTTTTTTGCTTTTCGGGGAAACTGGGCTTGCAGGTATTCGGTCGCGATTTTTTGAGGACACTGACTAATTGGCATAGTTTTGTTGGTACACAGGAAATATAACAAACGAAACAACACCTTTGGTTTATCATTTCTCTGTGTCATCTTGATTACCATCTATACGTTGTATTCTGAAAGTGACTTATAATTAAATAGTTAACTATTTGGGTGTCTAAGAGGAACACCATATACTTTTTTTTTTAATTGACCGTCTAAAAAATGAAGTAAGAACCACCAAAACCAGACACGCCAGTGGAAATATCGATTAAAATTTCAGCGTATCTGGTCAGCTGAGTTTAGCCGCACTGACAAAATGACAGACGTGAACCTGTTGACTTAGTTAATACAGCTGTTAGTGACTGCATGGAAATGAAAAGAAAGGTTTGCTTAAGGCTACAATGTCAATCAGTCAATAATGTTATATCTTCAATTTTATGCCAGTAAAAAGGACGGATTTTCCAATATCCCCCGTAAAAGTTATTGTATCGGTAATTACTTACAACAGGTCGATAAAATTTTAATTAGTCCTTAACCAGGAGACCACCAAATTTGTTCTTTATTCTCACATTATATTTGAAGTCATATACACAAAATGAGTTCAGAAGACGTAGTTTTCTTTTTCATTCCAATTGCCCGTTTTGCGAGTTGGTATCGAATATTTCCGTACTTCGACTTTAAAACCAATACTTTAATAAGAAAAAAACAATATAAAAAAAAAGTTATATTTGTTGTATTATTAATTACATTTATTAGTTGTGTAACCTGCTTGAGAGCCTTTATGCAAGTAAAAAAAATCAAAAGTAATGCGCTTAGAGTTATGACTGCCATAGTACCAGTAGGGCTTAATCTCATACCACTAACTGCAAGTATTAACTCCTACCGAAAAAACTCTATATGGCGTAAACTGTTCAATAGATTTTCTTTGGTTGATAAAATACTAAACACAGAACAGTCAACATTTGAGAAAAATCTCTCTAAATATGGCACATTTTATTTAATAACTCTTAATTTTATTACATTTCTGACTTTAATAACAAGCTACATCATTTATTATTCTCATGAAAAGTATATAAATGTAGGGAAGTTGTTTTGGTTGCCATTTTATTTCCTATCGGACAACATTATAGCGAATTATATTCAATTAGAACGAATCGTCATAATAACTTTACTAATAGCAATAAGAATCCGATATCAGTCTGTGAAAAAACTCTTGTGCCATGTTAAATTCCAGGACAATGGCATATCAGAAACTTTAAAAGAGGTAGAAGTGATGGTTTTTCACCTTCACAAAATAATGATAAATTTGAAGGATCTATTTGAATTGCCGTTTTTTCTAATGGTTACAGATGCCTTTTATATGTATTTGTTTTCTGGTATTCATACACTGAAACGTGGATTTCAAGGCGTCGATATGGCTTGGGTGATATATTATACAGTAAGTACAACAACCCCAACCTACTCGCACTACAGATTTTTTTGGTCGAAAATTTAAAACGCCAAAGTGAAGTTTTAAATATATCATTTTCTTTAGAAACGAAAATACTTAAAACTGGCCTAGAGTTATCTCTCGCCATTTCTGTAGTAAATTTGTTCATCCATTCCAGAGAATCAATAATTGAAGAGTGCAGGGAAGAAAGGGGGAAGGTCAATTTTTGGGCAAAACGAGTTTATGGTGGAAATGCGTAGCTAAATACCTATAGAATTAGTATGTAGGTCTAAACAAGGAAGAATCGAGGTCTGTCAAATAATAAAACGTGTTTATTAATATACCGTACAGTGAAGAAAAGGGGAATGTCCGTACGTACAGCGAAGAAATGGGAAAGGTCAAACTTTTCAAGTCGAGACGCGATGGGAATTTGCTTGATTTGCACCCTGTATTTTTTTTTTTTTTTTATGATAAAACACCTGCACTGTAGGAAAAATCCTTTAAGGCGCTCTGGGAGCGGTGCGTGTGCGAAAAAAGCGATTAACGTTGGTCTTGAAACGTTGAAGATTATATTCATTGGGAAACACGACCTCAGGAAGATCATTCTACAATGATGACGTTCTCCAGATGAAAGAATTCTTAAACAATGAAGTTCGAGGAGTACTAAGCTGAACAACATATGGATGAGCGGCAGTGTTTTGTCGTGTATTTCTGTTTTGCATTGCTCTAGGTGGAATCAAGTGGGCAATGTCAGTCGAACACCTGCCATGGAAATATCTGTAAAAGAGAGCCAAATCACCAACCTGTCTTCGATGCTCCAGGCTATCGAGGGTCTTGGTCAGCTCGGGGTCGCCGATCAGACGAACGGCTCTCCTTTGAATGGAATCCAGTAGCCGAAGGGTGTGCTTGGGTGCAGAGCTCCAGACATGAGAGCAATATTCTAATGATGGTCGAATCTGGGCTTTGTAGAGTGTCAAAAGTTGATGAGGTGTGTACAACCTTTTGGTGCGGAAAAGTACACCAAGTTTCTGTGCAGCTGCCTTGGCAATTGCGGCAACGTGATCATGCCAAGACATATTACCTCCCAGATTGACCCCCAGCAAATTAATAGACGGTGCCAGGGGAATTGCGTGTCCTGCCATGACTATATCCGGTTCTGCAATGTTAACCTTTTTGGAGAAGACTGCTGCCTGGGTTTTCTTAGCATTAAATTCGACTTGGTTACTGTCACCCCAAGCCAAAATTTCTTCCAGGTCATTGTTGAGGCGCAATACTTCATGCTGCCTGCGAAGATGTGCGTCGGCAGCGGATGTTTGGGGAGTCAAGGTAAAAGATGAGACAAGTGTGCTGTCATCAGCAAAGCTATGAATTGAATTTTGGGTTTTTACTAGAAGGTCGTTAATATACAGTAAGAAAAGGGTAGGCGACAATATGGACCCTTGAGGAACACCGGCATTGATGGTGAAGGTGTCTGAGAGAAACCCGTCAATCGCCACTTGCAGAGAACGGTTCTTAAGGAAGCTGGTTAACCATAAACAAAATCCATTAGGCATACCGTAGGATCGCAATTTACTTAGAAGCCCATCGTGCCAAACACGATCAAAAGCCCTAGAGATGTCCAATGCAACAGCCCGGGATTCTCCATGATGTTCGATGGTGTTGCTCCAAAGATGGGTGACATATGCCAGAAGGTCACCTGTTGATCTGGACTTACGAAAACCGTATTGATGGTCGCTGATAATGTTAAGCCCTTCCAGATACTTTAGGAGTTGTTGGTTAATAGCTTTCTCCATTACTTTTGAAATTACTGAAAGCAATGCGACGGGTCGGTAGTTGCTTGGCAAGGTCTTTTTACCTTTCTTTGGAATGGGCTGGACACGCGCCGACTTCCAGCAGGATGGAAATATTCCTTTTTTGTAGGATAAGTTAAAAAGTCTACAAAATACTGGTGTAAGTTCATCGGCGCATGTCTTGAGAACAATGATAGGAATTTCGTCTGGACCAGAAGCTTTATTGACGTCGAGTCCTTTAAGAATCCGTTTAACAAGACGCTGACGGAACACGATTTCAGACATTTGCGATTGAACTGGGGGAATGTTGGGTGGTGATTTTCCCTGAAAGTCTACAGTGGAATGCGAGGAAAACAGTTCAGCAAGTAGGTTTGCTTTATCCCCGGCTGTGGTTGCTATTGTGCCGTCGGAACGTGTTAGAGGTGGAATAGTTGACTTTGTAAAGTTTTGGCTGACGGCCTTAGCGACTGACCAAAAGGACCTTGATCCGTTAGGACTGGCAAGAAGTTTGTTTTTGATTCTCTCGTTATGAGCTTCTTTGCTTTGGTCTATCAATTGCTTACATTGGTTTCGGGTGGTAACAAAGATGGCGCGATTTTTAGGAGTAGGGTTTTTACGCCACTGTCGGTAAGCCAGGTTTTTAGATCTGACAGCACGCTCGCAATTCTTGCTAAACCAGGGCTTGCCGTTGGAAGGGCGCTTTTTGGAGAAAGGAATAAAGGCCTCCATGCTAGTTAGAATGACGTCGGAGACCTCCTTTGCACAGACAGATGGATCATCCGAAGAAAAGCATATGCTTAGCCAGGGAAAGTTGCGAAAATGGTCCTTTAGGTCTTCCCACTTAGCTGATGTATAGTGCCAAATCTTACGGGGTTTAGGAGGTTGTTCAGAACTAATTGGCAGCTCGCTTAGGGTTGAAATAAGGGTTAATAGGGGAATAAGGGTTGTATAAGTAAGATTCAATTTATTCTTTACGAAAATATTACCAGGTACTTATTTAAATCATAAAGTAACAAATAAGTCATTATTTTATTTAAAATAGAGTTTCAAATTTCAAAACCTAAAGTATAATTTTACATAATTACTGTGTAACTCTCTGAAAATAAATTTTTTTCGCACCCTGTATAAGCAATTTTTTATTTTATTTTTTACGAAAATGTTGCCAGGTAAGTATTTAAATTATAAAAGTAACAAATAAGTCATTATTCAATTTAAAATAGGGTTTCAAACTTTAAAATTGAAATTTCTCAAAAACATCTAAAATGACCTTCCCCCTTTTTTCCCTGCACTCTTCAATTATTATAGTCAAGAAAACATCCAAAAATATATTTCTAATATGAATACGTTACAATCATTACTTGGTCTAATGTATATTTCTCGTAATACATTACAATAAAGCAATCAATATAATTCTAATTAAGTTCAAAAACAATTGAATAACACCATAACCGAACATTAATTTCATATCTAGGTTGAAAGAAACAAAATGGGTTTCAAAGAAAACGCGTTCTTTTTTGCCCCAATCGCCCGTTTCTTAAGTTTTTTCGGCTAATTCCGTATTTTAACTTTAAAACTAACACTTTAACTAGAAACAAACAATATAAAAAGCAAGTTATAATTGGTACTATTTTAATTGCATTCTTAAGTGGCGTCACAAACTGGGAAGGTTTAACAGGAGCAAAAAAAAGCGACAATATTTTTCTCCACATGTTATTACTAGCACGGTTGGGGCTTAATCTCATACCACTAACGGCAATTATTAACTCTTACAGAAAAAATCTGTTTGGCGTCAACTGTTTTGTGAGTTTTCTGCAGTTAATAATATTTTGTCCACAAAACGATCAAAATTTGAGAAAAATCTCTTTCAATACAGTCAAAGATATTTGATAATTCTCAATTTACTACTGTTTTTGTCTATATATCAATACTATATCACACATTATGCTTCAACAGAAAAAAACACTTTTCAAAAAATTTTGGTGCTATCAATATATCCTGCGGTAGATTATATATTCTCCAGTTATATATTATTAGAACGAATTGTTATAGTCATTTTATTATTCGCTACAAAAACCAGATACCAATTCACAACAAAACTGTTATGCGAAATACGGCATAATAGCATAGGAGAAACCTTAAAAGAGGTAGAAATGCTAGCTTTTCATCTTTATAAAATAGTGATGTTGCTCAAGGATCTGTTTGAACTATCGTTCTTTATAATGGTGGCAAATGTATTTTATGTATTTTTATCATTCAGTCTGCTTATACTAACATCCGGATTTCATGCAGGAGTTGTCCTCTGGTTTTTTTACTATTTTGTAAGTACAACGACATAATCATAGCATTCATACTTTAGCTAGATTAAACAGCATTTTTACCATTACCAAACGGTCTCATATAAAACTACGTTGAATGACAATCGGGTTTCATGCCACTATTACTATAAGCTTTTTACAACAGCGCTTTTTCATTGGGGCTTATTTTAAGCACAATTGATCTATTAAACCGGTGCCTAAAAACTTTATAACAATAAAACGTCCTTAAGCAACTCGACATTGAAAATTCCTTGTTTAAGAATTTTAAACATTTAAATCGATTAAATATATAAGCTGACACAGACGACCAGTGGCGTAGCCAGAATTTTATTTCGGGGGGGCCCAAATGGGTAGGGAAACCGACAAGCCAGCGCCGCAAGCAAACCGAAAAAAATTTTGGGTGCCACGCCCAAAAAACCCTTTTTTTGGACAATCAAAAAAATTTCAAAATAAAAAAATACATACATTTAAAGAAACTTGTAGTGAACAAATACACTAATATAGGTAATATAAAACAGATAATATTATACTTGTTAAAAAAATAAGCATAATTGAGCAAGAAACTACTAAAAATAAGGTATATTTTTTATTTATTGAAAAAACAAAAATTAACCATAAACTTAAAGCACAACATATTTTTTTGCCAAAAACTAAACCGTAATTCGTCGTATTTTTTGACAAAATATATTGATTATTTCATATATCAATGTTGATTTTTTTATTAATACTTATTAAAGCTGAACTTGTTGTACGCTCTTCGCCTGAATGATATCTCAGATATGTTTTTAATCTTTTTAAAGTGGAAAAACGTTTTTCTGCTGAAGCTTTAGTTACTGGAAGGATGATTTGTTATTTTATTTGGCGCGTTATTGATAGCGTTGCCGTCAAAGATTTTTTATGTTGCCCAATTATAGTTTATATCTTCGTTTTTTTTTTATTTCGGGGGGGCCCGGGCCCGCTGCCCCCCCCCCCCCCCCCCCGGCTACGCCACTGCAGATGACGCCATTAAAGTCTTGTGGCGTAGATAAATAGCCAACGAAGATAAATAGAGAAAGAAGATAAACAAACTTGTTCATTGGTCGAAGCAAAGAAACGTTCAAACTAATTGGCGTCACCGTCGTTTTTGCATTTTCAAGCGTAACATTTAAATGCTTACAGTTTTGTAATTTTCTTTGTTAAATAATTCCTTCCAAAATATTTATCATTGTCTGTAAAAGCGAAACATAAAATTCCAGAAATGCAGCATGTTATAATTTTATTTAAAAATTAGACGTACATTTAACACAGTTATCATTTGGGAGTAGTAGAGGCTACGGCACTTGAGCGCCCGACGGTTTTGCGGCACTTGGGCGCCAGCTACTGCTCAGGCGCCTGTCATATGTCATACGTCACCTGTCAGCTGTTATTAAACAGGGCTGTTTTTAAACAGGGCTGTTTTAGCTGTTTTTAAAAAACAGGGCTGTTTTAGCTGTTTTTAAACAGGGCTGTTTTAGCTGTTTTTAAACAGGGCTGTTTTAGCTGTTTTTAAACAGCCCTGTTTAAAAACAGCCCTGTTTAAAAACAGCTCTGTTTAAAAACAGCTAAAACAGCCCTGTTTAAAAACAGCCCTGTTTAAAAACAGTCCTGTTTAAAAACAGCCGTTTAATAACAGCTGACAGGTGACGTATGACATATGACAGGCGCCTGAGCAGTAGCTGGCGCCCAAGTGCCGCAAAACCGTCGGGCGCTCAAGTGCCGTAGCCTCTACTTTCGGGTCTTATACTTCCTCGTAATCTTCTTATCGAGTTCCTTGTTTATTGTATTTTCATTCATTCTCTAGGTACTTAAAGTTTTTTTATATTCCGACGTGTCATAATGACATTATAACGGATTTCATTTTCAGTGTCAAAATGACATACTTTATAGGACTGAGTACTATAATGATTTCATTATAGGACTGAGTACTATAATGAAAAATAGACGCAAAAATGAAAAAATGTATTTAAAACAAAATAAAACAAAATTTAATGATTAAAATTAAAAGTAACATTATGACCATTCGTTAAATTGATGTTAGACATAGGAGTTAAAATTGTTGCATTGTTGTAATTTTTAATTTCTATGGTTTCTGTTTCTTCTGAGGGAACGGCAGTCGATGAAACACTTGATAATGATTTCTTCCCGAGAATGGCTGATGAAATTCTTTTCTTGTTTTCGCAAGAGTTCTCTATATATCCTTCGGCAACTATGTCACTTTTCCAGCCACCATGGCGTTTAATAGTGTGAATATCGACTCCTGAATCAGCCAGCAGTGAAGCTGAATACCTCCGTAAACAGTGACCTGTGTATTCGGCGGAATGGGGTAACTTTAAAAAAGCAGCGATCGTTTTGCACATATTTCCGAAAGTATGTATACCCACTGGTTGCTTTGTACATTTGTTGTTTCTAAATGATAGAAAAAAAAACGAGAAACTTCGGCATCGGGAGGTCTCATTGCTACATAGGTCCGAACAAGCTGCACCATATTTATTCCTTCGACATCGCCAGGCGTTACGTAAAATTCTCGGGGAACGTTGGTTTTTGTACTAGGTATGAAAATTCGAAAAACAACCCCCTCATCGTGTACTTACATCTTCTATCCTTAAGTTTTTTAACTCAACTCTTCGACATGCTCCACTTATACCTATTATCATTGACACTTTTAATAGCTAGTATGTTTCGTTGTCTGCCTCTTGTAAAAACTTTGCATATTTTCTTTAGTCAAAATCCTAGATTTTTTGGGTGTGTAAGAATCAGACTTTTGTTTTAAAAAAGCTATCAATTGATTGAACTTACTTATGTCGACATTTTTCTTAAGTAATTGTGTACCTACTCCTTAAGATAGAGTAATAACTCCATAAACTCGAAGACATTTTCTTCATTGATTCTTCCTTGAAATATGCCAAGATATTAAGTGAAAATTAAAAAGTTAATGTTGGTTTTAGTGATATTAAAAGAAAGTAGGTTGAAATTACACCACTTTTTAGTTTTTACTAAAGCTTCATTAATTTTTTAAATTAATTCAAGACAATATTGACTATGCCATATATTGTTGTATCATTGTTTAGTTAATCTCTAAACAAATACGAGCCCCACGAGTGACGTTAGTGAAAATCGATATAATTTTAATGAAATTACTAATCAGTTAAAGAAGTAAACGATGTGCGTATTTTTTATTATTCTTCAAGAAATAGTAGCAAAATGAGTTCTGATAGAGAAGTTTTCTTTTTTACCCCAATTGCCCGATTTGTTACTTTTTTTCAATTAATTCCTTACTTTGACTTTCAAACTAATACTTTAATAAGAAAAAAACATTACAAAAAGCAACTCATAGCTGTCATTATTTTATTTTCAATATTAAGTAGCATGACGTGTTGGGAAAATATAAGAAATGTAAGAATCAGAAAAATCAACATTTTAAGATTTATGGCACTGTTAGCACCATTAGGAGTTAATCTAGTACCAATTTCTGCAACTGTTACTGCTTATAGGAAAAGATTAATTTGGCGTAGATTGTTTTGCGAATTTTCCTTAGTTGATAATGTATTATCAGTAAAACAATCAGAATTTGAGAAACACCTCCATAAATACGCCAAATATTATATGATAATTATTTATTTTATTATGTTTTGTACTGTACATGTAACCAACGCTCATTTTTATGGTGAACAACAGACAACCTTAGAAACAATGTTGTATAAATTATTATTTCCTATTGCAACTTTCATTGTATCCAGTTCAGTTATTTTAGAGCAAATTATCATTACAACATTACTGCTGGCTGTAAAAAGAAGATATCAGGAAGTAAACAAAATTGTCAGCAAACTTCAGTTACAAAATACTGATATAACAAAAAACATGAAACAGGTAGAAGTACTGGCTTATCATCTTTACAAAATAATGACTCTCATTAAACAATTATTTGAGTTTCCACTATTTTTAATGATTGGAAATGCATTTAATATATTTTTAACATTCACTGTTTATATGCAAATATATGGATTTCAAATGGACACTTTCATATGGCTGATGTTCTATTTGGTAAGTATAAAATGACGTTGAGTGTACAGAGTGTCCAGTTTTGACAGGACGTATTTTTGAAAAACCCTATAATAATAATATATTTTAAAAATGACGACTACGAGAAAAAAACCACTAGCTACTCCACTAGATTGATTCTCCGTAAAAACTTTTTAAAAGTGAGGCAATTTTAAAAATCAATGTTTAATGTGTGAACCAAAAAAATGAGTATTTTTGTAAAGTTTATTCCAATTAGTTTCCACCCTATATAAGAAAAATAAATTTGAAAATCCAATATAATTATGTATATACACTAACCGAGTGTGACGCAATGTTATTGTATTTTATTTATCTTTGAACTCAATACATTAATTTTTATAAATCCATTTTAACTAAAAAAATCCGAGATAAATAATAAATTATTAAAATTTAAAAAAAAACTCAGTTTGAACATTGCGTACTGATAGGAAAGTACTGTGCTGCTAAACATTCAAAACAGACGTGGGGGCTCAGTGGGCGTAGGTAGGTCATTTTTTTTTTGGAGAGAGGGACAGTCGGAACTACATGTATTTCATGATATTGTCATATATAGACATATATGAATATCCTATTTTATCCAAAATTCAATTTTATTATTTAAAAAGTTAATATTAAATATACCTACTGACCCAATTATTTGTTATCAAAACATGCAGACCGCAAGGATGCTATCTTAGCATATTGCCAAGCTTGCATATTGTTACCAATCAATAACTGGGTTAAGTTTATTGATACTGATTGGTATAAATAGCAGGCCGGTACTATGCAAAAGATACCACTCGGTCAAGACCATTCAGGTCACCACCATTCGGGGTCGGGACCATTCGGGTCTCGACCAGTTTGGTCAAAACCATTCAAGCCACGATCATTTGATTACCACTCGGTCAAGACCATTCAGGTCACCACCATTCGGGGTCGGGACCATTCGGGTCTCGACCAGTTTGGTCAAGACCATTCAAGCCACGATCATTTGGTTAGAAACCACTCGGTCGACACCATTTTGGGCAGATACGACTCGGTCCAGATAAGTAATATTGGGTCAGTAGCAGCGCAGAGTCCTGTTCCAATTATCAGCCCTTTGCCCTAGAGAGCTCGTCCCTAGTTAATAATGTTGTAAGTAAAACCTAATTTTATGTAACCGTTTTAACTGCCGTTTTATATTATATAATAAAGTAGGTGTTATGGAGACTTGTCGCCTTTAATTCTTCCCCACGTGACAATATTGTACCTAGTAAAGAAGGCGGGAAAGCGCCGAAAAGTTTTCGGGGCCACGCCCAAAGTTCGTTTAAAATTAACCCAACTACTATCAAGTTTTGAAAATTAAATTATTACCTCTCCCCCTCTGCATGGTTGGATTAAATTGGTATTTGTAAAAGTTTTGTTTTTTATTTTTTTTTATATTTCCAGCTGGCTCTTTATTTAAAAAAAAAACATTTTTTATATTTGTGAAAAATATGAATATTGGTGTCAATCTAAAATTTTAACATAAGATGTATTTATGATTCTAACCAGCGTTTTTCAGGCTCGGTTTTTCATGAATAAAAATAATGTAAATAACGCTCACCACGCCAAAATTGATGATTTTTCAGAAAGAATGTCTTTAAGGAGCGTAGATCTAAGAGCAGTTTTTGGTGCAAATGCTTAGGTTTTGAAATACCTTCTTAAGTGCCGTTTTATATATTCATAATAAAGCATTCTGGTTTCTTTCCGCACTATTTTTTTAATTATAAATTATCACACTTCTTCCATAAAATGTTTCAATTAAAATTTTTACTTTAATTTTACTCTTTAAAAATAAATAACTAATTGTTTTTTTTGTTCTAAAAATATTTTATTGCATTGGGTTATATTTTTGTTGATTTAAAATAGCTCTAAAAAAGGGAAAACGAAATAGACTAGTATATAATAGAAAAATACTATAAAATATTATTCTTTTTACTCGTTTTTCTATAAAATTGCATCATAAATCAATAACTAAAACAATATGTGTCCAAAACCTTAATCTCTATAATAAACAGGACTTTTAGAAGGAAAAGTTTAAAAACTAAACGTTTCCCACAATACCTTTGTAATCTAAGCCAAGAATACATTATTTAAAGATTTAAATTAAAATTCCCAGCGTGAGACGAAAAATTAGGTTGCAATTAGATTTATAGACCCGAGCTCCTTATACAAATACGCCACTGAGCCAGACTCAAGGACCGGCCAGCAGAGCTAACAAACAACAATGACGTGAAGTTTTCACCATCTTACATCCATGGTATGTTACTTTTAAACCTAAGGACCAAAGGCAGTTCTTCTAATAAATATTTCATATAATGATGTTTCATCAAGCAATCTTTAAGGTTGAGGAGAAGAAGGCATCAAGAGAAAGCGAGTTCTAGCAGACTTGGTGAAATTACAGAAAACCTGCAACTTATCTTGCAGCTGCAAGTTGTTTAGAATGTTGTCTATTCTTCGTTTTTTAAATTACCATGGAAATAGTCAATTATTTTTGCATCTGCAAGCCTTCTGTAACCACACCGCATGTTTATAACAGTTAATACCTTAAAGAATATTATTCGTTTAAAAATAAACTTGACAAATTATAAATGTATAATTCCCCAGTCCTATCCTGGTATTTACTTTAAATTATACAAACATAATAGACTAAAATTAACCAGCATGTCAATAATTACACGTCACCGGGCCATGATCTTGCGAGTTCCACCAAAATTATTAGTACAGCCCGTAAACCAATACGAGCGACGTTAGTGCAGATCAATATAATTTTAATTAATTACTAATAAGCTAATAAGTTAATACAGTTTCGATGTGTATAATTTCTATTATTCTTCAAAAACTAGAAGCAAAATGAGTTCCAATGGCGAAGTTTTCTTTTTTTCTCCAATGGCCCAATTTGCTGGTTTTTTTCAATTAATTCCTTACTTTGACTTTCAAACTAATACTTTAAAAAGAAAAAAACATTACAAAAAGCAAGTTATAGCTGTACTTATTTTATTTTCAATGCTAAGTAGCATGACGTGTTTGGAAAATATAAAAAATGTGAGAATAAGAAAAAACAACATTTTAAGATTTATGGCATTCTTAGCACCAATAGGAATTAATCTAGTACCAATAACTGCAACTGCTACTGCTTTTATGAAAAGATTGACTTGGCGTCGATTGTTTTGTGAATTTTCCTTAGTTGATAATATATTATCAGCAAAGCAATCAAAACTTGAGAAAAGCCTCTATAAATACGGCAAATATTATATGATAATTATTTATTTTATTATGTTTTGTACGATGTACGTAAACAAGGCTCATTTTTATAGTGGGCAGCAGACAACCTTAGAAACAATGTTGTATAAATTTGTATTTCCTATTGCAACTTTTATTGTATCCAGTTCAGTTATTTTAGAGCAAATTATGATTATAACATTACTGCTGGCTGTAAAAAGACGATATCAGGAAGTGAACAAAATTGCCAGCAAACTTGAGTTACAAAACGCTGATATATCAAAAACCGTCAAACAGATAGAAGTACTGGCTTTTCATCTTTACAAAATAATTACTTTCGTCAAAAATGTATTTGAAATCCCACTATTTTTGATGGTTGGAAATGCTTTTCTTATCTTTTTAACATTCACTTTTTATATGTACAAATATGGATTTCAAATCGATAGCATTATAGGGCTGGTGTTCCTTTTGGTAAGTATGTAAAATGAACTAGTGTCTGTTTGAAGGTCGGAGACAATGATGTTACTTGACTGATAAAAGAGTTTTGGGCTTGCATTGTCTTTATTTGTTTTACATCACAACGTTTCAACTGGTAAGTATCTCCAGCCGTCTTCAGGTGAATACTAAATAAGTAAAGTCTTCATGTTCAAAGAAAAGTGGCAACACCATCCATACTTCAGTGTACAGGAAACCTACACACAGGGCCCGCTCTAGCAATAACGCCGCCCTGGGCAAAACAAGAAATTGTCGCCTTTTTCATCCCTTCTTCGTTTTACACCTACCACAACAGCAAATTGTCTGTCTATTCCTCGCCGCTCGCCGGCTTGTCCTTTGCTGCGACGCCGCCATGACCAAAAAAAGTACCGGTGCTGGCGTTGTTCGGCTTGGTTTGTCGCGGAATTGCTTGATATTATTATAATATTAAAAAGAAAAGGGATCCGTCGAAATTGTCACTGTTTTAAAAATAAGACGGCACGGCAAAACAAAGGAAATTAAATTTGTTAACTGGTAATTGGAATGGTTCAAACTTCATATATACCTAGGAACGTAGGTAGGCAAAACGGGGATTTATGGTGTTTTTTTGGATTTTTCATGCCGCTCTTCCAACTTGCCACCCTGGGCAGGGGCCCAGGTTGCCGCCCCCTAGAGCGGGCCCTGCCTACACATACAGGTCAATATCTGAATTACATTTCAAATCACTCAAACAGCACAAAACATAGCATAGTAAGAACGCTGGTGGATACAGCAAATACCATCTGTAATTCAAATGAAGCCCCCAAAGAAGAAACCAACTACATCAAGACCGACCTCAACAAAAATGGCTACCTCAGACATTTAGTTGATAAACTATTGGAAAATCGCAAGAATCGGCCAAATACATAAAAGAAGCAAATAGAGTCACAATCAACACTCAACATTCCGTATGTCAAAGGAGTATCTGAGAGAATTAAAAGACTAGGACAACGATACAACATCAATACGGTATTCAGCTCGAAAGACACTTTAAGAAGCCACCTGACGAAGACGAAACCACCAAGTCAAAAAGACAGGAAGAACTGTGTCTACCAGATCCCCTGCGAATGTGGCCGATCTTACATTGGTGAGACTCTAAGGCCACTTGAAACTAGGGTCAAGGAACATAGAAACAACACGCTTAAAGGAGAAACCGAAAAATCGGGTGCAGCTGACCATGCCTGGACACACGGCCATCACATTAAGTGGAAAGTAGCTCAAATCCTGCATAAAGAACCACATTGAAGGAAGAGAAAGTTCAAGGAAGCTGCTACCATATACCAGAACCCAGATTGTTTTAGTAAGCCATTATTATTCAAAGAAGTAGTCCATTTCTCAAAGAGACTTTATTTAATTTTTAAAATGGGGAAACTCAAAGTCAAAAGTCTCAATCCAATAGGATTGAAAAAAAAAGCCATTAGTAGATATAAGAAATATCTGGAAACCTTTGTTAGGTAGATGTAAACTTAAAATACCGCACACGAACTAAACGCATGACTGCACATATCTCGGTCATGCTCCAGTGCATCTGGCTACTATAAATAGAGCTGTAGTTACTTTACTTATTTAGTATTCACCTGAAGAAGGCTGGAGATACTTACCAGTTGAAACGTTGTGATATAATACAAATAAAGACAATGCAAGTCCAAAACAGTCAATAGAATGAACTAGTTGAGTGGCTAGGGTATCCAGTTATTTTTTGTTGACAATGACGTATTCTCGAAAATTAAAATACAGCTAAATACATTTTTTTAATCTACAGGATGTCACAATAAAAATAAATAGTGCGGGAGTGTTTCATTATGAAAATATAAAACGGGACTTTAGGAAGGAATATTTCAAAACTTAAGCATTTGTAAAAAAAACTGCGCTCAGATCTAATAGCTAATACTAATAATTCTGAAAAAATCATCACTTTTGACGTGGTGAGTATATAAGAGATGTTTACATTATTTTTAAACACGATAAATCAAGCCCAAAAAACTCTGGTTAGAGTCACACCTACGTCTTATGTGAAAATTTTGGATTTAAACACAACATTCATATATTTCACAAATGTAAAAAATGTTTAGAGGTAATAATTTAATTTAATGATAGTGGTTGAGTGAATTTTAGACGAACCTTGAGCATGGCCCCGAAGATATTTCGCCTGCGGCGCTTTTTCACCTTCCTCACGAAGTAAAACATCTGTCCCGACTGTCCCTCTCTCCAGAAAAAAATGTCCTAGTACCCCTCCCCCAAACATATTTTCTACGCCACTGGAAGACACAAGGTTATATGCAACCCAAGTAGTTTGATATATTAATTTTCAATATGTATGAAGGTTTTCGGTTTGTACTTTGTACTATATAAACACCTGTAATAATAAGAATAAAATAGTTTTAAACAAGTATGCAGGTAGTGACATCCCACCAACAGAAACATTCTCGTGTCTGTTTAAAGGTTGGAGACAATGACGTTTCTTGAACGGCAGTAGAGTTTTGGACTTGCATTGTCTTTATTTGTTTAGAATCACTACGTTTCAACTGGTAAGCATCTCCAGTCGTCTTCAGGTGAATACTAAATAAGTGCGGTAACTACAGCTCTATTTATACTAGGCAGGTGCTGTGACGCATGATTAGTGGGTGGAGTCATGCGTGTTGCTAGGTGATGACGCATAACTGGATGAGTCATGCTTGATGAGTCATGCTCGATGACGTCATGCTCGATGACTTCATGCTCGATGACGTCATGCGTCTAACTCTTGGGTGGTCTTATTCTAAGATTACATTTACTTAACAAGGGTTTCCAGACGTTTCTCATATCTAATGAAGGCTTACTAAAGCAACCTGGATTTTGGTGTATGGTCGCAGCTTCCTTAAACTTTCTCTTCCTCCAGTGCGGTTCTTTTTGCAGAATTTCCGCTTTTGTCCACATGATATGATGGCCGTGCGTCCAGGCGTGGTCAGCTGCACCTGATTTTTCGGTCTCTCCTTTTTGGGTGTTATTTCTATGTTCTTTAATCCTTACTTCTAGTGGTCTTAGTGTCTCACCAATGTAAGATTGGCCGCATTCGCAGGGAATCTGGTAGACACAATTTTTCTTGTCTTTCTGGCTTGCTGGTTTCGTCTTCGTTAGGTGGCTTCTTAAAGTGTCTCTAGAGCTGAATACTGTGTTGATGTTGTATCGTTGTCCTAGTCTTCTTATTTTCTCGGATACTCCTTTGACATACGAAATATTGAGTATTGGTTGTATCTCTTTCTCTGCTTTACGTGTGTTTGGCCGATTCTTGCGATTTTCCAATATTGTGTCAATCAATTTCATGGGGTAGCCATTCTTGTTGAGGTCGGTCTTGATGTGGTTAGTTTCTCTTTTGAGAGCTTCGTTTGAGTTGCAGAGAGTAATTGCTCTATCCACCAGGTTTCTTACTATGCCATGTTTTGTGTTGTTTGAGTGGTTTGATGTATAATTGAGATATTGCCCTGTATGTGTAGGTTTTCTGTACACTGAGGTTAGGAAGGTGTTGCCATTTTTCTCTACGTTGACGTCTAGAAAAGGTAATTGGTTGTTCTCTTCTTTCTCCATGGTGAATTTAAAAGACGCACTTAAGGTCATCAGGAGCAGACTTGAGGAAGACCTGACCCTACAAGAAAGAACACCGCTACCTACAAATGCCATCATGGAACTATTGGAATGCTGCCTTAACAATTCTTATTTTCAGGAAAAAGACAGATTCTTTAGCCAAGAAGACGGACTACCAATGGGCTCATCTCTCTCGCCCATAATCGCCAACATTTATATGGAATGGTTTGAATCCGAAGCAAT
The DNA here is from genome assembly GCA_935413205.1 of Polydrusus cervinus. Lineage (NCBI taxonomy): Eukaryota > Metazoa > Arthropoda > Insecta > Coleoptera > Curculionidae > Polydrusus > Polydrusus cervinus. Next base: position 101,690,354 of record OW284511.1, read on the forward strand.
AAAACAAGCAAAGAAGAAACCAAAAATATGGCTAAGATACAGGGTGGCCCATTTGTCTGACAAAGTAATATACCGTCTCTACTATTAAAGATATCAAAAAAAAGTTTTTATAAAAGTTGTGAGGTACAAAAAAATATTTGTTCTAAAATTATTTTTAAACATACAGGATGGTCCAAAAAAGTAGGACAATTAAAATATACATTTTTTTAAATGGAACACCCTATATATTTTAGCATTTTTTGTTTCCTTACAAAATTATCCATATGACGCCATATTTAGTTTTTTAATTTTTTGCAACGTTGCCAAACTAAATGCAAAATTCTTAAAATTTTGGAAAAAACATGATAGTAAAAAATTACCTGTATTTCTCAATAAGAGTATCGACAATCGAAAATTTCTTGTAACCTCTTAAGTTTAGGGATAAATAAACTGTCTTAAACCTTTAAGTACCAAAAATTTTGTACAGGGTGTTTCCTGTTGACATCCAAATATACAAAATTTTAAAATACAATAACTCTGTTTTTTCAAATGAAACACCCTATATTTATTAGGCTCGTCTGATAGATATTGTAAGTATCTTTTATTATTGTTAAGTCATACCTTTACCTAAATTTACTAGTTTTGGTAATATTTCGATTTTTATTTAAATTTTGGTGAAAAAAACTATAATTTTTATTTTTCTAGTAAGCCATGACCAGCAAACTAAAAACAAATGTAATTAAATATTATCCCATATTAAAATAAATTGATAACCATAGTTACTTACGTATTTATTTAATTTAATAAAATTTTGTTTTTATTACGCAACTTGAAGCCTACCACGCAAAAACGATGAAAGTCACTTTTATTACATTTGCTAGAAAATGAATATTAAAGTTTAAAACGAAAGTTCGAAATCTTGCAACTTAAATTTTAAATCAAATTGTTAGTCACCGTGGTAATGAGTTATCGGTGAAAACGATAAACGTGTTCTTAGACCGTTATGATTTTTCTGTTTTCCTTTTTTTATTATTATTTGATCGAAAGTACACAAAAAAACTGACAAAAACGCTGTATGTCATTAAAGAAACAGCAAAAACGATGCAAGTCCAAAATAAAATTTTCTAACATTTTATCTAAAAATCCAATATTTTGAAAACATTTGTACCTGGAGCACTTACAGTCTAGCCCTATTTCGTGTGAACTTAATCTCAAATGTTTCATAACATCACATACTCTTCCACTTTTTTTTCTCTTCTTAGATCCCACGTTTAATTTCTGCACCGTACTTTCATCACTACTTTCACTATTTACAGTCTCTGTTTTTTCCTCCATCACAAAATTAAACAATGCACGTATTTAGAGGTTAGCGTAAACAAAACATGCACACGTGCATGCGTCTGGTGCGATAGGCGACTGCTCTATCGAATCGTACAGCAACCGCGCAGAATTACCTACAACGTTTTTGCTGTGTTTCGCATCGACTTACAGCGTTTTTGTCGTGGACGTGATTATTTGTTTCATGAATAACTTTACGACGTTCAGCGATATTGCCAAGCAGCCCGGGCCACTCGATTCTACTTTTTACACGCATTTTTTTGGTAGTAATATCGTCTTTTACCGTAAAAATGGACTTTCATCGTTTTTGCGGTGTAGGCTTCACTTGATATTGAAAATAAGTTTACAAACATTATAAATATAAATATACTAATTATAAATATGACATGACAGCGCGAGTAAGAAACCTGGTGGATAGAGCAATTACTCTCTGCAACTCAAACGAAGCTCTCAAAAGAGAAACTAACCACATCAAGACCGACCTCAACAAGAATGGCTACCCCATGAAATTGATTGACACAATATTGGAAAATCGCAAGAATCGGCCAAACACACGTAAAGCAGAGAACGAGATACAACCAATACTCAATATTCCGTATGTCAAAGGAGTATCCGAGAAAATAAGAAGACTAGGACAACGATACAACATCAACACAGTATTCAGCTCTAGAGACACTTTAAGAAGCCACCTAACGAAGACGAAACCAGCAAGCCAGAAAGACAAGAAAAATTGTGTCTACCAGATTCCCTGCGAATGCGGCCAATCTTACATTGGTGAGACACTAAGACCACTAGAAGTAAGGATTAAAGAACATAGAAATAACACCCAAAAAGGAGAGACCGAAAAATCAGGTGCAGCTGACTACGCCTGGACGCACGGCCATCATATCATGTGGACAAAAGCGGAAATTCTGCAAAAAGAACCGCACTGGAGGAAGAGGAAGTTTAAGGAAGCTGCGACCATACACCAAAATCCAGGTTGCTTTAGTAAGCCTTCATTAGATATGAGAAACGTCTGGAAACCCTTGTTAAGTAAATGTAATCTTAGAATAAGACCACCCAAGAGTTAGACGCATGACGTCATCGAGCATGACGTCATCGAGCATGACGTCATCGAGCATGACTCATCAAGCATGACTCATCCAGTTATGCGTCATCACCTAGCAACACGCATGACTCCACCCACTAATCATGCGTCACAGCACCTGCCTAGTATAAATAGAGCTGTAGTTACCGTACTTATTCAGTATTCACCTAAAGACGACTGGAGATGCTTACCAGTTGAAACGTAGTGATTCTAAACAAATAAAGACAATGCAAGTCCAAAACTCTACTGCCGTTCAAGAAACATTCTCCATGCAATTTGAATAGTATTTTGATATGTTGATTAAAATTTTAGTACCTTAGACTGAAGCTCTGGGTTATTTAACTTAGTACTTAGGTTTGATGTTTAAAACACAAACTTAACTGCTGGACAATTGCTTTCGAGCAAGAAAAAGTTCGCCTAAATTTAACAGTTAATATTTTCTGAACCAGATATGATATCGACCTACGGTTTTAAATGGTTGATAGATTCATTCTTTGGGAAACAATTGTCAATATTGGATTTTTTTTAACTGTCATAAAATTTTATATACAGGGTGTTAAAGAAGACGATAATTCTTCCTCCAACATTAATGGCGTGTAACTTTCACAATAATATTTTTAAATTTTATCACTCTACGTCAATTGAATCACTGGTTCATAGCAAAGAAAGTAATTTGTCAAATTTTTGATATCTGCTATATTTTAAGAAATACCAATTTTTTTGGAAAACCTTGCTTTATTTCAACTTATTGGTAGCTAGATCTCACTGTGCGTTGTATCGTGCAAACTTTGCGAGTGATTCTTATACCTTATGAAAAGCTTGATTATGTTCAGTAACAATAGTTGTACTTACCTAAATGTTATGATGTACAGTGGCGTACTTATAAACACTTGAGTAGGTATAGTGTTAGAAAGTTAAAAATTAATAAATAAATTTTTTCCAAAAATTAAATTAAAAAATTATCTTTGTTAATATTTGTAAACACACTGTATAATATACCTATAGTGCGATATGAAAAACTAAAAAATAAGAAAAAATTCACCTAATCTAGGGGCGAGTACTTTCCAATATAAAACAATCGTGAAAAATTGTGAGATACTCATAAACCATAGACATATTAGGTGTTTATAAGTACGGCACTGTTCATCATAACACTTAGGTACAACTATTGTTACTGAACCTAATCAAGCTTTTCATAAGGTACAGTAATCACTCGCAAAATTTGCGGTTTTCCAAAAAAATCGGTATTTCTTAAAATATAGCAGATATCAAAAATTTGACAAATTACTTTCTTTGCTAGTGATTCAATTGACGTAGAGTGATAAAATTTAAAAATATTATTGTGAAAGTTACACGCCATTAAAATTGGAGCAAAAATCATCGTCTTCTTTAATACCCTGTACTGTATATAAAATTTTCTAACAGTTAAAGAAAATCCAATATTAACAATTGTTTCCCAAGGGATGAATCTATCAACCATTCAAAACCGTAGGTCGATATCATATCTGGTTCAGAAAATATTAACTGTTAAATTTAGGCGAAATTTTTCTTGCTCCAAAGCAACTGTCCAGCAGTTTATTTTGTTTAGAGAATCTGCTTTTATGGATTTAAGCTCTACTCTTTTATTAGTAGAGTATAAAAACTTTCACATCATGATCTTTGAATCTCGTATCTAAATTATCTTTAACAAAGACAACATTTCCATTCCTCAATTCCTCTGTATTAAACAATGATTTATTTAAAACCCGAGCCAGAAATCTTACTTTAAGTACAAGCTTTCACGAATCAGATGTTTATATCAATATAATCTACATAAAAAAGTTAGTATCACAAATTAAAAACCTATTTCTTAGAACTATATAGAAGCCATGATTATATTGGATTTAGGAGGAATTCTTTGAACTAAAGCAATATGTCTTTTTAAGTAGATGGCCTGGTTAATTAGATTTTGGTGGTAACAGCCAAATGTCTGCAAATACCTACACCTACATACTTAACGATTTATTAATGATAGATTAAGTAACTATACAGGGTGATTCCTAAGTTGATACTTCTTTTTTAGCTGTGTATAGAAGGCATTAAAATAAACAACATTTTCAAATACCTTTTTTTCAAAAAACTCAAAATTAAAGTACTTACATTTATTAATTACACTATGGATCAAATACGGTTCTGCCTAACTTGCCCGTTGAATAACATTAAGAAAACTTCTGGGTGTAGGATGAGCCCGCAAGGGAAAGCATTCTGCATATAATCTCGAAGCAGCAGCCGCACTTTGACGACACTCACCGTAAATTATCATCATATCTACTAGTTCATTGTTTTCAAATTTTACCATTTTCACGTGTCACCAATTTAAAATTCTTTCTTCAGAAAAACACACCGCAGCAGCGGAATGCCAAATAACTCACCACCCACCCCTAAATTGCATTACTAATAAGAAATAAGACAAACAACATAAAGTATAGCAGGCTACGTTTTGATGACCAGGCTCGCCCTTAGATTTTTTACTTCTGTATCTCGCCTATTTTTAATTGTTTTGAAAAAAAAAATATTGAAAATATTGTTTATTTTAATGCCTTTTATACACAGCTAAAAAACAAGTATCAACTTAGGAATCACCCTGTATTATTGATGTACCTGCATATTCTACTTTAACCATAGAAGTTTACCCGATCCTTTAATTATCAAAATTTTATTGTTGGTCCCCTGTTGCTGCGTGTGGATGTGCATGCTTTCTCGACACCTTATTGTCCGTTTGAATATAGAAAAAACTATTAGGAGTTTTTTAAATATCCCTCGTACAAAGTTATATTTTGAATAATAATTCGATCGATATAACTTTAATTAATGACCTATAAACATCGTTTTAAACAAGCCTTTATTTTAGCTAGAACACATAGGCAATATGTATTCAAAAGAAGGTTTCTTCTTTACTCCAATTGACCGATTTGTTAGTTTTTTTTCAATTAATTCCTTATTTTAACTTTAAAACTAATACTTTAATAAGAAAAAAACATGATGAAAAACAACTTATAGCTTTCCTTATATTATTTTTAACTTCAAGTGGCGTAATGTTTTGGGCAAATACAAGAAATGTAGGATCAGGCAAAATTGATCATTTAAGATTTATGATGTTGTTAGCACCAATAATTCTTAATCTTGTACCATTAACTGCAATTATTACCGCTTATGGGAAAAATTCAACTTGGAGTCGATTATTTTGTGAATTTTCCGTGGTTGATAATGTATTATCAGCAAAACAATCAAAATTTGAGAAAAAACCTATATAAGTACTCCAAATTTTATCTGATAATTCTTAATGTTACTCTGTGTTGCACTATACATGTAAGCTTTTACCATTTTTATGACAAACAACAGACAATCTTTGACACAATTTTATATATGTCAATATTTCCTTTAGCAACTTACATATTAGCCGCTTCAGTTATATTAGAGGAAATTGTCATTATAACATTACTGCTGTCTGTAAAAAGAAGATATCAAGAAGTAAAAAAAATTGTCAGCCAACTTGAGTTACAAAACACTGATATATCAAAAACCGTCAAACAGATAGAAGTACTGGCTTTTCACCTTAACAATATAATTATTTTTATTAAGAATTTATTTGAGTACCTATTATTTTTTATGGTTGGAAATGCCTTTCATATATTTCTAACGTTTACTTTGTTTATGCACCAATATGGTTTTGAAATTGACAGCTGTATATGGCTGATATACTATATGGTAAGTATAAAATGGAATTTCATTTTTTTTAAATTATGTATTTTTGAAATGTTATTTACAGCTAAATATGGTTTTGAATATATTAATAATATATTTGATATTGCAGATCTAATATCGAATATTATTGTGCAAAAAATAAAAATATATTAAATAATATTAAAATATTATAAACTAAAATATCGATTCCTCCATGAAAAAAAAGGGAAAGGCAGTTGGTTCTTGAAACGAAATAAGACATAAGATAACCTCAAAGTTTCATTTTATTTTATTTATTTATTTATTTATTTATTAACGGGCCTTGCCCATAAAATTACAAAAACAAATGGTAAACCTCAGTAAATAAAATAAAAGTTAGTAATTAAAATTAAAAGAAGTGCAACAGCACAGTACAAACAAAAAATTCCCTATTCATAAATATAAAAGAAAAATACATGTCACAAAAAAAAACAATCAAATTTCAGGTACATAACTTATCACACACTATAAAGTTTAATCACAGCTGACAAATAAAACCTCGGTATGTGCAAAAAAAATCTAGTTGTTTAGGATGTCGATTAGCAAGTTTGGTAACACGGGGAACAAAAGAATTTAATGCAAAGTTGGTACGACAAAGGGGTTGATGAAAAGTTCTGTAGAATCTCGTATTTCTTGCAGGAACAGCTAACCCAATTTAGCTCAAGAGAGTAGGACAATCAACATGCGCATTAATGATCTTGTATAGAAGTTTAAGATCCCTATCATCTCTTCTCTTTTTTAAAGTTTCTAAAGAGAATGTTTCCTGAAGCATATTGAAGTCAAAAGTGTAATCGATTGGGTTGATATTTGCCTTAAATGAGATATATCTCAAAAATCTACGCTGAACTTGCTCGAGTTTATGGATATGGCAGGCATACAAGGGATTCCAGACAGAGGAGGCATACTCTAGGTGAGGTCTGACAAGACTACAATATAACAAGCGGATGGCAGACAGGTTGCTAAAGTCCTGCGTGCATCTTTTAACAAAGCCAAGCATTTTAAGAGCCCTAGAGACAACCTCAGAAATGTGAGGAATGAATGACAGTGAAGAATCAATGATTACCCCAAGATCTTTAATTAAGGAAGCTTTTGATAACGTGGTATCACCGATTTCATAATCAAACTGTACAGGGTTACGATTTCTTGAGAGACACAATGCATGACATTTTGAGACATTAAGGTCCATACCATTCTGCTCGCACCAAGTGACAAGTCTGTTAAGGTCAGCTTGTAATTTTTGACAGTCATCCGCTGATGACACAGCTAAGTAAAATTTTAAGTTGTCTGCAAAACATACAAATTGTGAGTTATGGAAACAGGTGAATATGTCGTTTATAAAAATATTAAAGAGAAGGGGCCCCAAGTGAGATCCCTGGGGTACCCCTGATGGAATTTTGATTTCCTGTGACCTAAAGTTAATAATCTTTACAATCTGTGACCGGTTTGTAAGGTAGCTAGCCAACCACTTTAATAGCGCGCCTCCAAATCCAACCTTCTCGAGTTTATTAAGCAGAAGAGCATAGTTGACTCTGTCAAACGCCTTGGAGAAGTCGGTGTATATTGAGTGAACCTCCCCACCACCATCCAAGATAGCCGATGCGTAATCAATATAAGTAATAAGATTCAGCTCGGTGGACTTACCACTCTGAAAACCAAATTGTTCATCTATGATGGTTCGATGTAGCAACGATGTTAAATGTTTGGTAACGAGATTTTCACAAAGTTTAGGGACAACACTGAGAATACACACCGGTCTGTAATTAGATACATCCGCCTTGTCTCCAGCCTTGTGAATAGGTATCAAATAACCTGTTTTCCAGAAATCAGGAAAGTTACCTGAACGCAGAGAGGTATTAAAGATAATAAATAGTGGACGTGATATCACAAAACTGCAAGACTTTAGGACACAAGGCGGAATACCATCCGGTCCGGGTCCCTTAAATGTATCCAACTTGCAAATTTCTTCGAAAATACTGGAAATGGGGATAGAATAGTTACACAAATTATTATGACTGTACGAGTGCACTGGTGTAAGAGGACAGGGCTTCTCCGAATAAACTGATTGAAAATACTCGGCAAACAGGTTAGGAAGATCGGGGCCTAGCTGGCAGCGTTCGTCGTTGTAGAACATCTGTGAGGGTAAACCGTTATTTTTACGCCTAGAGTTTACAAAATTCCAGAAAGTTTTGATATTTTTTTGGGTTAGAAGAGCGCGTTCAGAATTTTCTATAAAATCTTGGTAACACCTCCCAGATAAGGATTTACACTGTGAGCGTAATGTAGCAAATTTGTTATAATCATCTCGGCTACCTGAGTTTTTAAAGGTTTTATGTGCCTGCTTTTTCAGTACGGTTAAATGTTTTAAATGTGGTGAAAACCACCTTGGAAAATTGCACCGGGATACCTTTTTTTGAGGCACGACAGCATGAATAATTGAATAAACAACGTCGTAGAAAATGTTTATCATGTTATCAAGAGAGTGCTGTGACAGCAAAGCATCCCAGTCAATCCGTCCAAGATAGTCGTTGATTAAGGTAAAATCAGCAGAGTTAAAATCATAGTAGTATTCATCCGGATGGGGGCCCTGTGAGTTCGTGTGGTTTTCAAAAATCTTAAAGAGTATGCTTAAAGGAGGGTGATAATCGTCAGGTTGGACCAGCTCATCATCAGCCAAGTTCACAGTACAGTCTGAACTAGAAGTAAGTACCAGATCCAAAATTCTGTCGACATTGTTAGTTACTCTATTGACCTGGTACAGGTTATGGAAAGCACATAAGTCTGATAATATTTCCAGCGCTTCGGTTTCTTGTTTAGAAGCACCCATAAGTGCTGTGGCAGTCGAACAGTAGTTATCAGAGGACCATTTTACCCTGGGCAAGTTAAAATCTCCAAGAAGACAAAATTGGGTGTGATTGTTATCTGACAAAGTTTCTATATTACTACTGAAGCTCTGGTAACTTGTGACAGAAGACTTTGGAGGAAAATACACACATCCCATTATCAGAGCCCTAGAATAAGACCCCACCTTTACAAATAGCTGTTCAATATCGTTTGTTGAATTTAGTAACGAGCTAGGCAGATTCCTATGTACAGCTATTAGCACCCCACCACCTCTTCTGGCTTTACTCGTATTGGGATTTCTGTCGTGACGATAGACTTTATAGTTAACAAGACCAAGCTCTTCATCACGGATGTCACTGGATAACCAGGTCTCCGTAAGGATTATAATTGGATAGTCATTAATGGCAACGTTTCTTTGCAAAGTAGGCAACTTGGTTCTCAGGCCTCTGACATTCTGGTAAAAAATTTCAAGATATTGCGTATGAATTTGAGTGGAAGGCCCGCTAACTAGTTTTTTTTCTGGATAATTTGAGGATGACCGTTACGATATGTGATTATGACATTTTCACCCTTGTCCTTGCGAGCCTTGAGCTCAATAATTAATTTCTTATCTAAGTCCCTTTGGTTGGATGTAAGATCGAAGTTTATGTAGACTTTTTTACCCTTGAGTTTGTAACCATTCCTGACAAATGTACGGACGTCATCAGGTGAATTAAGAGTCACCTTTAAGGCACGAGCATTGTTGGTATTGGGTTTCCCCACTCTGGCAACATGAGTTATCACCGGAGTTTTATCCGTTAACATTCTCAGTATGGACGTAGCGCCATCCAGATCATTACCCTCTGGGACATTAAAAAGCATGACGTTGTTAGCCCTTTTTTGGCGCTCCTGGATTTCAGCAAATATGTCTTTGTTTGGTGTTGAAACAGATCTATTAGTAATATTGGCTGATGGAGCCGCTACAACTTGAGCAGGTGCGATTTTGAGAGCTTCAATCTCCCTTCGAAGCTCATCCACTGCTTTGATTAACGTAGGTACCTGCAACAAGCCCTTTTCACAGTCCTTGCAGAAGAAACGAAGCAGTCGAGCTCCCTTCAATTCCATAACTTTGATCTCTGATGCATTTAGGCCGGAACATCGCTTTTTATGAAACGACCTGTTGCAGCTGTCGCATAAAACTGCCTCGTTATTTGGTATGTCCAATTTACACTCCGTGCAAACATCAGTCATTTTAGGTTAGGTTTCCAAAAAGTTGATTTTTGTCGCGATTTCAAAATTGTGCTTTCACGCCTTCAATACCTCTTTGCAATTGGGACTATTAGTAACAATTTATGCAGTCTTTGTATAAAATAACAAAATATTTAACAAAAATTAAAAAAAAAAAAAACTATTTTATTTTAAATCTTAGAATTTTGTCTGCTTTATCTGGCTTTTTGTCTTCATCTTTATTTTTCACTATTAAACGAAGATATATCGGTTAATTTTCTATTTCTGTTGCGTATACCGGGTGGTGCATCGTGGTTGGAAATCCCATGCAAGTTTTAGACTGTTCAAATATTTGCTCCCCTGTTGATTTTAGAGCGGGGTTGTGGGGAGACTTTTTTGGGCTCTTTAAGTGGTGAGTGCACATGCGAAGTTTGATCAATTTTAGACAACCCGATCCTAACTTATTTGAATAGGATTGCGGTTGGTTTTTCATTGGAATTTATTAGGTGATTCTGTGGACATCAGTATTAATTGGGCTTGTCAACCTGTGATTTGTCAAATGTAATTTTCAAAAGGTAGGCTTTTTAAAAATCTTTAACAGATACTTTTTACACTGGATTTAACTAATATTTTCAAATAAAACATTATTTTCAAAACCGATATTTTAATAGAAAACGAATTATTTTAATTACAATAAAACCGTGCCTAGATGTGCGCCCTCCCCAGTGGTATAACCAGGGGGGAAGGGCGACCAAAAAAGATATAAAATATAATTGGGCAACATAAAAAATCTTTGACGGCAACGCTATCAATATAGCGCAAAATAATTTTTGTCAAAAAAGGCGCCGAATTACGGTTTAGTTTTAAGAAAAAAAATATGTTGTGCTTTTGTTTATGGTTAATTTTTGTTTTTTCAATAAATAAAAAATATACCTTATTTTTAATATTTTTTTGCTCAATTATGCTTATTTCATGAAGACGTTTTTGTTTAACAAGTATATCATCTGTTTTAGATTACCTAAATTAGTGTATTTGTATAACTCACTACAAGTTGATTTAAATATAGGTATTTTTTTATTTTGAATTTTTTTTTTTTTGATTGTACCGGGTGAGTCAACGATTGCGCGGAGCAATTTTATGGCTTGAAGATAAAATTTGTCGACAATAAGCTTTTGTGTTAAGGTATGGTTGGATATCAGGCACATTTTAAAAATATTTTGAATTATACAGGGTGCACCCAATAAGTAGGGTGTCAAAAAGGTACATTTTTTTAAATGGAACACCCTACATATTGTATTATTTTCTGATTCCTCACAAAGTTTTACGCTTATTTCGTAAATGTGAAATGTCTAAAGTCAATAGTTTTTGAGATATTGAAGTTTGAAATATGGTATTTTCAGACTTTGACAGGCTGTAACATTGGAACGGTTCATCTTAGAGAAAAATGGTTTTCACCTCCCTATCTTAATTTTTTATTCTCTATCTAAACGTTGCTATTTCCGGTTTAACATGTTAAACCGTTAAAACCGGTTTTTTGGTTTAACAGGGTAAACCGGAGGTTAGTTTCTTTGGATAGAGAATAAAAAACTAAGATAGGGAGGGGAAAATCATTTTTCTCTAAGATGAACCGTTAATGCTACAGCCTGTCAAAGTCTGAAAATGCCATATTTTAACCGTCAATATCTCAAAAACTATTGAATTTAGGCATATGACATTTACAAAATAAGCGTAGAATTTTGTGAGGAATCAGAAAATAATACAATATATCTTCTTCTTGTAGTGCGTCTCCTATCGGAGGTTCGCTATCATCACAGCTATCCGGACCTTGTTGACTGCAGCTCGGAACAGTTGAACATTACTACAATTAAACCAGTCCCTCAGGTTCTTAAGCCAGGACACACGGCGTCTACCAATTTTCCTTCTTCCATTAATCTTTCCCTGGACTATCAACTGTAGAAGTGTGTATTTCTGTCCTCTCATTATATGACCCAGATATAGAAGTTTTCTCTTTTTGATGGTGTTAATAATTTCGCAGTCCTTCTGCATCCGGTTCAGGACTTCGGCATTAGTGATTCTATCGGTCCAGGGAATACGCCACATTCTACGATAGCACCACATTTCGAAGGCTTGTAGTTTGTCTATGTGAATTTTCTTGAGAGTCCATGTTTCAACTCCATACAGAAGCGTGGAAAAAACGTAACAGCGCAGCATCCTCATCCTAAGGTCCACCTTAATATCCCTACTAAAAAATAGTTTTTTCATTTTTACAAACGTTGATCTGGCTACATACAATATATAGGGTGTCCCATTTAAAAAAATGTACCTTTTTGACACCTAACTTTTTGGGCGCACCCTGTATAATTCAAAATATTTTTAAAATGTGCCTGATATCCAACCATACCTTAACATAAAAGTTTATTGTCGACAAATTTTATCTTCAACGCATAAAATTACTCCGCGCAATCGTTGACTCGCCCGGTACAAAAAAAGGATTTTTTGGGCGTGAGACTAAAAAAAATTTGCTTGCGGCGCTGGTTCATTGCTTTCCCTACTCATTTGGGCCCCGGCTACGCCACTGGCTCTCCCATATACTCAATGTTTACGAGCCGCCACTGCTTAATGCCTTTTGCGAGTGAAAAATATCCAAAAACGATGGTAGACTTTAAAAAAGGACTACGGTGTTTTAAGTCTTTTTTGTAAATAATATAACCTTTCTAATAATTAAAAAAACTTGGGATCGTTAAAACCATTAAAAAAATATATTATTTTAACACCAATCAATAGAACGTTAATTTATTTACTAAAACGTTTGGACAATACTATTCTACTTTACGAAGCTTATAGAAACATTATGAGTTTAAAAGACGAAATTTTCTTTTTCGTCCCAATTGCTCATTTAGCCAGTTTTTTCGGACTTGTTCCATATGTCGACTTCAAAACGGGAATTTTACTAAAAAAACAGAGTTACAAAAAACAAGTTGTCATTGTTACTGTACTAACTATAACATTAACTTGTGTATCATGTTGGGAGACTGCAAAAGAAGCCGGAAAGAGCAAAAACAATATTTTAAAAGTGATGTCAATGTTGGCACCTGTGTGGTTTAATTTAATGTCAATAGTTGCCATCTTAAATTCTTACAAGAAAAGATCGACGTGGAGTCGACTATTTTATGAATTTTCCCTAGTCGATGAAAGGTTATCAGTAGGACAATCTAAATTCGAAAAACATTTCTCTAAACAAACCAAATGGTATTTGGCAATTTTGAGCTTTATAATATTTCTAAATCTGTATTTGCCTTACGCATTACTCGCTCGACATCAGGAAACATTCACAGAAACAATTTTATGTCTATCGATATTTCCTGCAACCAATTTTATTTTAACCAGTTCTGTTTTATTACAACGAATTATTGTAATCGCTTTATTCCTGGCTGCAAAATTCAGATACGAGTGTGTACAAAAACTTGCATGCGAATGTAAATTTCAAACTAATGACTTATCAAAATACCTTAAAAACACCGAAGTACTGGCCCTACATCTTTATAAAATAACGACTAGTTTAAAAGATCTGTTCGAGTTTTCGTTTTTTCTAATGGTAGCGGACGCATTTTATGTATTTTTGACGTTTGGTCTTTCTACGAAAAAATATGGATTTGTAGCAGGAAGTGCAATATGGGTGATTTTTTACTTCGTAAGTAAATCAGCGCGATTAAACTGATATATGTAAAATTTTCTTTATTCTAATTAATGTCCCAAAAATTTGGTTTATGACGTACAGGGTGTCCCAAATTGGATGCTCATCATGGGTATCTCGGAGATTACTTATAATCTTCTTCTTTTTGATCCAATATTAATTAAGTAAAATTTCAACGAAAGCTTCCTAATATTTTTTTTTTTTACATCTGTTTACTAACTTAAGAAAAATAAGAAACGTCGTTTTTGGCAAAACTGATGTAATTAGATAAACTTTGCATCAAACATTACATACTGATCAATAACAATTACAGTTTTTGAAGCCAAACAAAATAATTGGAAACAAAAATTTTATACAAAATTGTAATAAGATAACAAATGAAGTAAAGGCAAATGGTTTTACATCGATGTATAAAAGTTAATTTACGAGGGTTGATCAAGATTTTCAAGAAACTGGCAAAAAATAAAAATTGTATTAGACTGTCGAAATTTCGTACAGATGCTAAAAATACCTAAATAAACAACTTTCTTGAATATAGTTTTTCAATATTTTGATTAATAAGGGCATTTTTGAACCTATTTTATTAAAAATGTCAAATTTGACAGGTAACGCAAGTCTTGCTTCAGCCTATACGTCATTTTTGGTTTTTAGACAAGCAAATTTTTACCTATACCTAAAAATGAAAAAATATGCCATTTGATGCGGACTTTCTTGCGGACACTGTACAATTACTGGTTAACAGGGATGAAACTTCCCTTTTTTAAAATGTAGGTACAATGGTTTGGTGAGTATCGGAGTCACGCCCAGATTGTGTGCTTAAGCTATGAAAATCTTCCTGTAGTGACCATAATATGTTTGTTATCCACGTCCACTTTTAACACTATATTTAACAGTACAAGAAGTTCTTCACTTTTTTGCTACCCTAGACGCTGCGGATTAACGAAAGGGCGGGCGATTTGGGTAGTTTTCATTGAACATATCCTTCCCTATGACTTTTATTTCCACAATCCACCATAATCAAAATTTCTAAGCTTTCGTCTTCAGCGAGGCGCATCTTGCATATAATTTTATCAGCGGAGTAAAATTCTAATTTTTTTACAATCACTGACATTTTCTGGCGTCTTAAACTTAAATGGCAAATTGTCATTATCAATGCCTTATTTATTGTGACTTGAGTTCAGAAAGTTACTAAGTTGCAAAAAATTAATTGTGCATACTAGAATTAAAGTGCTAATATTCCTTAAACGATTGAATAAATATCTAGAAGTAATTGTTGAATGCAAAAATATAAAGATATAAAATTAATAATTATTTTTCATTAAAAAAATTAAATTTGATTTTTTTTTTCGTGCGCCAAATGCACTTAGGCCAAGTTTGGCCCATTGTTTGGTTGTTACACCCACTCCGTGACCGTAGTTCCTTGCACTAGTTTGTGTAGGTCAACTGGGGAGAGGGTAAGGATGTCCTTTGGTTCCAGTTTCCGAGTTACCTCTTCCGATCTAGTGACTCGCAATGGCAAACTATGTGCTATCCAGTTTCCCTGTCTTGTCCGAATAATCTACAGTCAATGTCTCCAATGCACAGTTGCATTCTGTGCAGATGGTTTTTGACAGCCATGTGTCCTGTCAGAATTCCTGTAATGGTTCTCAGCTGGTTCCTATTCATTTGAAGCAACTGTTTCGTAAGTCTTGGGTCTGGAACCCCAATGAAGCTCTTGCTGTGGTGTAATCCATGTCTGTTGCTCCAGTGGATTTTGTATTCACTCCTGATCCATCCCTTTATGGCATCTCGTACTGTGCACCTTGGTACTCCAAGTGCCAGTTCTGGACCAATGAATGTATTTTTTGAGCCTTATTATCAGCTTTTTTATTTCTTGTAATACCTTAAAGTTGATACATGTAGCATTTTTATAATCCGCCCTGTATAAAATCGTTTTTCTGAAAAAATTAATTTTACGGGTCCGAGCGATTGTTGATTAAGTGGGCGGTATTCTATATAAAAGGCTAATCCGTTATATATAACTCTAATAATTTAATAAGACAAGTAAACAAAGTTTGTCACTATTGAACGTTACTATAAGCAACCCACATTCCCCATTATTGAATTCATATTATTATTTAAAAGGCTTCATAATTAGATCGATGGAAATTAATATAATTTAAAATAATTAGACTATCTACAAACGACACGTTATTTATATAATTTTGTTTTATATTTTTCGAAGCCATTACAGCATAATGAAAGACGAAGTTTTCTTTTTCGACCCGATTGCCAAATTCGCAAGGTTTTTTGGTCTTGTTCCGTACTTTGACTTTAAAACCAGCGCTTTAAAAAAAGAAAAGAGTTACTCTCGGAAAGGTATAATTATCGTTACAATCTTATTGACAACTCTAAGCAGTTTGTCGTGCTGGGAATCAGTGAGACGTACTAAAAAAAACAGGGATGATCGTTTCAGATGTGCGATGATATTAGCACCATTAGGAATAATATTGATATTATTAACTGCAACAATTAATTGTTACAGAAAAAAAATTACTTGGCATCAGTTGCTTAGTGAGTTTTCCTTGGTTGACGATATATTAACTGTCGAACAATCAAAATTTGAAAAAATCGTGTCTAAATATGGTAATTCTTATCTGATATTTCTCAACTTTACTATGTATTTAGGTGTGTACCTGTGCTATGCCAGTGTATATGTTAAGCAACTGGAAAGTATTGAAGACACAATTTTATGTTTATTAATATTTCCGACAGCAGGTTTCATTTTATCCAGTTCATTTACACTAGAAATACTTATAATAATAATGTTATTATTGGCTACAAAAATCAGATACAGACGTGTGGAAAATATTGTGCGCGATCTTACATTTCAGAGTAGTGAGAATATGTCGGGCACATTAAAACAAATAGAAGTGTTGGCTCTTCACCTTTACAAAATAACGACACATCTGAAGGATCTGTTTGAGTTCTCTTTCTTTTTAATGGTTGGGACCGCCTTTTATAATTTTTTAATATACACCCTGTATATGTTAAAATATGAATTTGAAGTGGCGCGAATTATTTGGGTGGTTTACTATTTTGTAAGTATAAAATCATTATAAGTATTAATCTGGCTCATCGCTTTCATATCGAGAGGAGCGGATTGTACGAAGTCAAGTAAAAAAAAATCCCTAAAAATAAATATTTTGCTCTATTAGCATTTCAAAAATACCATGGAATTGTTTCCTCTAACTTCGTACAACCCGCTGCACTCTATATGGAAGCGATGAAGCACCGACAGTAATTTTAGATCTTTTTAAATTTTTAAAATATTTACTGAAAAAAATATTAAACAAGATAAGCTATCTAATAAAAACACGCGAGACCTCTTACCATTTTTTTTTGCTGAGCCCATTATTCGTATAAGTAAAGCAAATGTCTCATTTTACTTTAAGTACAACCGGTTTATTTTGTCTATTATTATTGTCTGTTCCGTTTTCCCTTTTTTAGAGCTATTTTAAATCAACAAAAATATAATCTAATGCAATAAAATATTTTTACAACAAAAATAAAAGAAAATTAGGTATTTATTTTAGAATAGAGAAAAATTAATGTAAAAATTTTAATTGAAACATTTTTTATGGAAGAAGTGTGATAAATTATAATAAAAAAAATAGTGCGGGAAGAAACGAGAATGCTTTATTATGAATATACAAAACAGCATTTAAGAAGGATTGAAAACCATGCACCAACTTTATTTTGAATCATGAAAAACCGATCCCGAAAAACGCTGGTTAGAGTCATAGAATTTTGGATTGACACCAATATTCATATTTTTCACAAATATAAAAAATGTTTTTTTTTTAAATAAAGACGCAGCTAGGAATATAAAAAAAAACATTTACAAAAACAAATTTAATCCAACCATGCAGAGAGGGAGAGGAATTAATTTAATTTTTGAAATTTGATAGTAGTTTTTGTTCGCCTGCGGCGCTTTTCCCCCTTTTTCACTACGTACTATATCATAAAATACATTTAGTCCGAACTGTCCCTCTCTCCAGAAAAAAAATGTCCTACTTACGGCCATTGAGCCCATCCCCCCCCCCCTTCCCCCCAAGCATATTTTCTGGCTACGCCACTGTGTATTTGAGTATGGTTTTCTCTCTGTTTCTGTTCATTTCTATTTCATTGAAACAAAGATAACAATATAATCGTTCGCATGACTGCCAGGGCCGTATTTTGAAATAGAAAAAAATAAGTGTCAAAAATGTCTGCAAGTTATTTGATAAGTTTAATAAAATAAAATTAATTAAATAATTTCGTCATACGGGTAGAGTCCTGTCCTGCCCCTGTCTGTTCCGTTTTCCCTTTTTAGAGCTATTTTAAATCAACAAAAATATAACCCAATGCAATAAATTATTTTTACAACAAAAACAAAAAACAATTAGGTATTTATTTTTAAAGAACAAAATTATAGGAAACATTTTAATTGAAACATTTTTTATTGAAGAAGTGTGATGATTTATAATTTAAAAAAAAATAGTGCGGGAAGAAACGAGAATGCTTTATTATGAATATACAAAACGGCACTTAAGAAAGAGTATTTCAAAACCTAAGAATTTGCACCAAAAATTGCTCCTAGATTTACGCTCCAAAAATACATGATTTCTGAAAAATCATCAATTTTGGCGTGGAGAGCGATATTTACTTATTTTTAATTATGAAAAATCGAGCCCGAAAATCGCGTGTTAGAGTCATACATACGTCTTATGTTAAAATTTTGGATTGACACTAATATTCATATTGTTTACAAATATTTAAAAAAAAAATTTTTAATAAAGAGCCAGCTAGGAAAATCAAAAAAAAACGTTACAAAACAAATTTTAATAATTTTGATGAAATTTGTTAGTACCTAGTTAGGTGAATTTTAAACGAACTTTTGGGCGTGGCCCCGAAAATGTTTCGCCTGCGGCGCTTTTCCGTCTTCTTTTCTAGGTACAATATCATGAAATACATGTAGTCCTGACTGTCCTTTTCTCCAGAAAAAAATGTCCTACTTACGCCCATTCAGCCCCCCCCCCCCCCCCCCCTTGGCTAAGCCACTGCTTATAATAAATATAATATATGCATAATATGAATGAAGCATGTCGGATGTCGGTCGTTCTAAAATGTAAAAAATTCTACAGCGTCCCTTAAAAATCAAATATCATTATATTTCAACGTGAGAATATGGGCCCTGGTAAGGAATCGAATAGCCCTACCAAAAATTTGGTTCTGGTACGGCCCTGATGACTGCTGGAATGGTATAGTTAATATAGCCGATTTCCAACTTTAACAGGCACCCGGTTTTATTCTAAATTTTGTGACTGATGTTTTGTAGGTACTAAATAGTATTGGGTAAAGGCCTACCTATATACACGGAACCAATTTTGATTAAGGTTTAACCACATCTTTTTTCAAACAGTTTCAATCTCCTTAACCCTTTAACAATATAAATTAAGGAATTTACTACTTACTTGTTATCTTTAGGGAAATTTCTTGCTAAAATATTCATCATAAATAATTCGATTTTAAGTGACCTGACCTGCTCATTATTAGGTTGATAAAAATCAAACAATTTCAACTAATTATGAAAATAATTGGACAACGCAGTATTGGCTCATTATTTATACACTATTTTAAGAAGTTGACGCAAAATGAGCAGCGAAGTGTTCTTTTTCGGCCCAATTGCCCGGTTCGCTAGTTTTTTGGGACTTGTTCCATTCTTGGACTTTAAGACTAACACTTTAATAAAACAAAAACAGCACAAACAGGTAGTTATAATTAATTCCATTTTATTTACGGTATTGAGTAGTGTGACGGGTTGGGAAACCTTAAGACATACAGAAATAAGCAACAGTGTTATAAAGTTTATGTTTCTTAACTTTCGCGCCGGTGGCGTTTAATCTAGTATCATTAACAGCAAGTATCAACTCATTTAGAAAAAACTCAACTTGGCGTCAACTATTTTGTGAATTTTTCTTATTTGATTCAATAGTATCCATTGATCAATCAAAGTCTGAAAAACATCCGTATAAGCATACTTACGAAATGAGTATTTCTTCAACTATTTTTTATTATCTTTCTCACAAGATCACAACCAACTAAAAAGACAAGTCTGTGACAAGTTAGTCTGCTGCTGTATGTTCCCAAGTACAAGATGTTTAATAATATCTAACTAAATTTTCAATTTTAATATTTTATTTCTCTCTCTTGCCAGTTAATAAACGTTATATTGAGAAAATCATAATTTAAAATCCTTACTATCCTTTTATTTTGATAATTCTTCCTTTGTTTCAAGGTACAAGAGGTAAGTTCCAAGGTACACGAGCATCTCATACCTTGGAACACTTTGCCTGCTACTGTCTAATACTTAGTAATTAGGGTCAACATTATTATTGGTTAATTTTAGTTAGGGATACTATTAAAAGACAAATTATTACATTAAACTAACAAACAAAATAAAATAACCGTCTCTAGGTACAACAGTCTCCCCTACTCGTAGATGAAAATTAATTATGTTATATGGTCAATGATTGAATAAAAAATCATAGTCTTCGTCGCGTAACAAGTTAGTTACAGCGGGGACATCAACATTATTTAATAAAACTAAAGAACCTTAATGAGCTAATGCAAACCTAAAATTTAAAAAAAATGCAGGTATAAGTATTGAATATCCCTCGTAAAACATCATAACATTAATGGGGATCGATAAAGTTTTAATTTTAAAATTGCTGCAAGGCACCATTTTTCACTATACTTTAAACACCCATCGATCCATAATGAGTTCAAAAGGTGACGGTTTTGTTTTCTCGCCAATTGCCCGATTCGCCAGTTTTCTGGGTTTGGTTCCGTATTTTGACTTTAAAACTGATTTTTTAACAATAAAAAAACAGCATAAAAAGCGAGCTATAATTGTTGCTATAATATTTATGATTTTAACTAGTGTGTCGTGTGTTGAAAGTTTAAAAAATACAAGATTAATGAAAAGCAAATTTTTAATGGTTATGTCATTTATAGCACCTTTAGGGCTTAACATTACACTACTATCTGCCAGTATTAACTGTTACAGAAAAAGAACCATTTGGCGACGGCTGTTTTGTGAATTTTTTGTAGTTGATCATCTAATAACAACAAAACCATCAAAATTTGAAGAAACCCTATTTAAACACGCCAGATATTATCTGATAATTTTTTACCTTGTCCTGTTTCTCAATACTTATCTGACATATGTCTATTTTCATGTTGGAAAACAAGAAACAACTTTAGAAATTATTTTGTTTACATTAATATTTCCTGTAATAACTTTCATTTTATCCAGTTCAATTATATTAGAACGTATTATCTCGATCATTTTATTACTGGCTATCAAAAGAAGATACCACTACGTGAAAAAACTTGTAAGCCAACTTGATTTACGAAATAATGATATATCCAACACTTTGAAGCAGGTAGAAGTACTGGCTTTTCATCTACACCAAATAATGATTCACTTTAAGGATATCTTTGAGTTCACCCTCTTTTTAATGATTTGGAATGCCTTTCATATAGTGTTAACGAGTTGTCTTTATATACAAATATATGGTTTTCAAATAGTCTGCATCATCTGGACTATGCACTACATGGTAAGTATAAAACCACATCAAGCAGATTTTTTGGGTAAGTGACATTTCTGTACGAATATTGTAAATTTAAAACATTTATGAACATTTACTAACCAAAATTTTTTTCCGCTATTTATATGCACATCTATTTATTTTTAAGGGTATTTATAATAAAAATATTTTTTTAATGTATGGAAGTACCAACAAATGGCTCTATACATTATACATATACAACCCAAGAACGTTGATACCATAGGCTTTAGTAGAAAAACTTTCGTTTGGTATGTTATATGAACACCCACCATGTAATGACGAGAACAACAGAGTTGGAAACCGGTCTGCCGATGGTGACATGCCACCAATGGTAAAATTTCACCTCAGGTGGTTTAAAATTTATTTTTTGTGCATTTCTTAAAAAGATTAGTTAATCTTACAACCAATATTTACCCTATATAAAGTGTACTTTTACAAAGAACTAGTATACTATTACTATATAAATACTCTTCTACAAAATTACATGAAGTCTATGGAAATTTCTTATAGTTTAATATTTTTTGTGGTAATAAATTGATAACGATAAATAGTGTAATTATTTTTTTCTACTCCCACATGGAAATTTGCGGTTAGTAGGCTATTCTAGGTAACTGTGCGGCAAAATTGTATATCCATCCTAGTTAGGTTATGAAACTGACCAATCACAGTAGTCAATTACAGAGAAGGCAAATTTACATGTTGTAAATTCGTTTTCTGACAGTTGAGAGAAGTTAGGTTAACAATATGCTACAAAAATATGCAAATCTGTCAGATGAAATTTGTTCTTTTTAAATTTAAATCAAAAAATTTATCCCAGAGTCTATGTGTATACACAATATTTTCCTAAAGAGTACACGAAATGGTGCAAAAATTGAAGGTATAATAACAAAATTAATACCAAAATATATTTCTACCAAATCATTGTTATTTTCTGCCGAACTAAAAACTTGCACACAGACGCACTTTCTTATTTCAAAAATATCTTTATTTCCACTCATTTCTAGACAATTACTAAAAGCTTTGCATAAAATGTACTATATACCTACCAAATGAATGTTTTCTTACTAACCTTGGTAATTTTTTTCCATATAAATAATATATTATTATAAATATTTGTGCACGGGGATATTTTCCGATATATTTTGGACGGGGATCCAACCCCAATTGATATTAAAACTTTTATTATACGCAACAAATATAGAAAATTAACGGGTAATTCTTTCTTAAATGGTGGAACATAAAGATAACCCGATAAAACAGACGAAATTAGAAGATTTCTAGAAAAAAAAACATTTTTTACTAACATTTTTAAGGTTATATTATTTCTACTTACACTATTGCCACTTCTCGTCTTCTCTTTCCACTTTAACAGTGTTGCTAGTTTGTAAATTGGCGAATATTTTGAAAAATTTGACCAAAGCGAACGTTAAAAATTCCTATTAATGCACAAAATCCATTTTTAACTGAAACGAATTCTACAGCTATTTTGTTGTACTTTCGGAGTTATAATTCTTTACGCAAGCAGAAATAAACCCGAAACACCTATTTTTCTTCTGTGCATTTCAGTAAAACAATTATTGATCAAATTGAGAAAATAAATTGTTCGTGTTTATTAATACATATATCACTTTTTGTCTGTTATTCTGCAAAAAATTGAATGTGGGAAAGATAGATATATGCAAAAGTGAGTTTGTATAAATATAAGAACTTACCCAAATCGATGAATATGTTACAATGTAATTTGGTCAATGGGTTTGCCATCAAAATGAATTTTTGTTCAATTGTTTCTTATTACCGTTATCACAAGTTCATGGCCAACTTAAAAGACAAGTTATGATGACTAAATTAAATAATTTTTAAAAATTCTTAGCATGACGTTCGGAAGTTAAGTCGTAGAAAAAATATACTGTACAACTCGAGTGGATTGTCCATATTGCGCTCGGAAGTTTGAGCACTCCGCCTACGGCGTCGTGCTCAATTAACTTTCTCGTGCGATATGGACATCATATCCACTCTTGTTGTACAAACTACTATTATCTGTACCCACATGGAAATTTGCAGTTTCCTTTACACTAAAGTGATTGGAAAAGTGGGCTATTCCAGTTACCTGATTTCCTATTCATTCTAGTTAGGATATGAAACTGACCAATCACAGTGGTCAATTAGAAAGAAACCAAATTTACATGCATGTTGTGAATTTTACTCGTCATTTTCTGATACTTGACAAAAGACAGAAGGTTAAGAATATGCTTCAAAATTATGCAAATCTGTCAGATTAATATTGTTCTTTTTTTTATTTGAATCAAAACATGTATCAAAAAATATATTTCTACCAAACTAGTGTTATTTTCTGACCGATGCACTCTCGTATTTCAAAAATCTCCCGTTTTCCACTCATTTATAGACAATTACTACAAGATTTAATGCATAAAATGTACTATATACCCATAAAATAAACGTTTTTTACTAACCTTGTTTGGTTTTTTGCCATGCAAATATTTGTCCACCGCGATATATTCGGATATATCTTGAACGGGATACAACTTCAAATGATCTTAAAACTTTTATTATACGCAACAGATACAGAAAAATAACTGGTAAGTGAAACATAAAGATGAGTACATAAAATCAGATAAAACAGACAAAATTATAAGATTCCTAAAAAAAATAATTTTATTTTTTACTAAAGGTTTTAAGGTTATGTTATTTCTACTTACAGGATTGTCACTTTCTACGTTAACAGTGTTGCTAGTTTATAAATTGGCAATTATTTTAAAAAACTTTACCATAGCAAACGTTAAAAGTTCACAATAATGCACAGAGTCCGAGTTTAACTGTTTAAAACGAATTCTACAGCTAGTTTGTTGTACTTTTGGAGGCAGAAAAAAACCGAACAAACCCTTTTTTCTTCTCCGCATTTCAGCAGAACAATTTAATCAAACTAGCTATGGTTAAGAAAAAGTTCATTTTTATTAGGAAATATATCGCTTTTTGTCTGTTATTCTGTAAAATGCCGAATGTGGGAAAGTGATTTGGTGTAAATATATAGTTATTTTCCTAACAAGTGCGCAAAGTGATACTTTTCCGCACGCAAGTACAGTTGGACGAACTCCGCTTCGCGTCGTTCGTCCAACTGTACTTGCGTGCGGAAAAGTATCACTTTGCGCACTTGTTAGGAACAACATTTTTCCTACGAGCTTCATATCAGATAACAACAAAAATAAAAATATGATAATTTATTTAATAATTTTTAATTCGACTTTAAAGAAAGAACTATAATATACTTACAACTAAAAATTACATAACAAAAAAAAATAATAGAAAATTAAAAAATTACATAACAATAAAAAAAATAATAGGAAACTAAATTTTTTTCGTTTTAAGCTGAAATACAAATATCGGGAATTACGATTAAAAGATAAAAGAGAATACTCTTGCAACGGCTTCTCACATTGCCATAAAATAGTTTACAGCTACTAAAATAAATATAAATATTCCCTACCAAGGAGATTTTTGAATAGTTTTACTTTTCCGCACCCAGTGCGGATAAAAGTCTTATCCGCACTAGTGCGGAAAAGTGTAACTTTGCACACAAAAATGCGTGCGCAAAGTACTACTTTGCGCACGCTCGTAGGAAAAGTTATTACCCAAATCGATGGATATGTTACATTGTAATTTCGTTCATGTATTTGCCAACGAAATGAGTTTTTCTTCAATTGTTTTTTATTATCTTTCTCACAAGTTCACGACCAACTAAAAAGACAAGTCTGTGACAAGTTAGTCTGCTGCTGTATGTTCCCAAGTACCAGATGTTTAATAATATCTAACTAAATTTTCAATTTTAATATTTTATTTCTCTCTCTTTCCAGTTAATAAACGTTATATTTGGAAAATCATAATTTCAAATCCTTACTATCCTTTTATTTTGATAATTCTTCCTTTGTTTCAAGGTACAAGGGGCAAGTTCCAAGGTACACGAGCATCTTGGAACACTTTGCCTGCTACAAATGCTTGTCACATTAAGCTACAAAAAAAAATACCTTTAGTCGGCGGTTTACACAAAAAATAAAATAACCGTTACAACAGTCTCCCCTACTCGTAGGTGAAAATTAATTATGTTATATAGTCAATAGTCTTCGTCGCGTAACAGGTTAGTTACAGCGGGGACATCAACATTATTTGCCAATTGCCCGGTTTGCCAGTTTCTTGGGTTTTATTCCGTACTTTGACTTTAAAGCTGATTCTTTAACAATAAAAAAACAGTATAAAAAGCGAGCTGTAATTGTTGCTATATTATATATGATTTTAACTAGTGTGTCGTGTGTTGAAAGCGTAAAAAATACAAGATTAATGAAAAGCAAATTTTTCATGGTTATGTCATTTATAGCACCGCTAGGGCTAAATATTACACTATTATCTGTCAGTATTAACTGTTACAGAAAAAGAACCAGTTGGCAACGACTGTTTTGTGAATTTTTCTTAGTAGATGATATATTATCAGCAAAATCATCGAAATGTGAAAAAACCTTATTTAAACACGCCAGATACTATCTGATAACTTTGTACATTGTCTTGTTTTTCAATACTTATCTGACCTATGCCTATTTTCATGTTGGAAAACAAGAAACAATCTTAGAACATATTTTGTATACACTAATATTTCCTGCAGCAAGTTTCATTATATCCACTTCAATTTTATTAGAACGTATTATCATGATCGTTGTATTGCTGGCTATCAAAAGAAGATACCAATATGTGAAAAAACTTGTAAGTCAACTTGATGCACGAAATAATGATATATCCAACACTTTGAAACAGGTAGAAGTACTGGCTTTTCATCTACACAAAATAATGATTTACTTTAAGGATATCTTTGAGTTTGTACTTTTTCTAATGATTTGGAACGTCTTTCATATATTTTTAACATATTGTCTTTTAATGCAAATATATGATTTCCAAATAGTCTGCATCATCTGGGGTATGTACCACATAGTAAGTATTAAATAATGTCAAACAGATATCTTATTCTATAGCATATTTTTCAGTAGTGCGATATAGACAATCCACTTGAGTTGAATAGTATATTTTTTCTACGACCAAAATTACAAACCTTATGCTAAAAAGTGTAAAAAAAAGTTTGCAGGTTGGCATTGGATCTATAGTAAAACGCTCTACCGTCTCGACTATCGAAGCGTTTAGTTAATTATGGTCAAACCAACTGAATAATGATGCTACATGAAATTAATTTTCTATGCACATTCAGCAGGTTGCATTATTGATAAATCTATTATAAATGCATATAGATTTTGTTATATTGAACAAATTAATAACATATTGTACCATATACATTTAAATTATATAATTTAGTGTCTAGAAAAAGAAGGCGGAGCCTCAGTAAAAATAATATACTCTGATTGGTTAGTACTTTGAAGAACAACATATAAATTTGGCTTCTCTGTAACAACTCCTAAAGTATCTGGAAGGGCTTAACATTATCAGCGACCATCAATACGGTTTTCGTAAGTCCAGATCAATAGGTGACCTTCTGGCATATGTTACCCATCTTTGGAGCAACACCATCGAACATCATGGAGAATCCCGGGCTGTTACACTGGACATCTCTAGGGCTTTTGATCGTGTTTGGCACGATGGGCTTCTAAGTAAATTGCGATCCTACGGTATGCCTAATGGATTTTGTTTATGGTTAACCAGCTTCCTTAAGAACCGTTCTCTGCAAGTGGCGATTGACGGGTTTCTCTCAGACACCTTCATCATCAATGCCGGTGTTCCTCAAGGGTCCATATTGTCGCCTACCCTCTTTTTACTGTATATTAACGACCTTCTAGTGAAAACCCAAAATCCAATTTATAGCTTTGCTGATGACAGCACACTTGTCTCATTTTTTACCTTGACTCCCCAAACATCCGCTGCCGACGCACATCTTCGCAGGCAGCATGAAGTATTGCGCCTCAACAATGACCTGGAAAAAATTTTGGCTTGGGGTGACAGCAACCAAGTCGAATTTAATGCTAAGAAAACCCAGGCAGCAGTCTTCTCCAAAAAGGTTAACATTGCAGAACCGGATATAGTCATGGCAGGACACGCAATTCCCCTGGCACCGTCTATTAATTTGCTGGGGGTCAATCTGGGAGGTAATATGTCTTGGCATGATCACGTTGCCGCAATTGCCAAGGCAGCTGCACAGAAACTTGGTGTACTTTTCCGCACCAAAAGGTTGTACACACCTCATCAACTTTTGACACTCTACAAAGCCCAGATTCGACCATCATTAGAATATTGCTCTCATGTCTGGAGCTCTGCACCCAAGCACACCCTTCGGCTACTGGATTCCATTCAAAGGAGAGCCGTTCGTCTGATCGGCGACCCCGAGCTGACCAAGACCCTCGATAGCCTGGAGCATCGAAGACAGGTTGGTGATTTGGCTCTCTTTTACAGATATTTCCATGGCAGGTGTTCGACTGACATTGCCCACTTGATTCCACCTAGAGCAATGCAAAACAGAAATACACGACAAACCACTGCCGCTCATCCATATGTTGTTCAGCTTAGTACTCCTCGAACTTCATTGTTTAAGAATTCTTTCATCTGGAGAACGTCATCATTGTAGAATGATCTTCCTGAGGTCGTGTTTCCCAATGAATATAATCTTCAACGTTTCAAGACCAACGTTAATCGTTTTTTTGCACACGCACCGCTCCCAGAGCGCCTTAAAGGATTTTTCCTACAGTGCAGATGTTTTATCATAAAAAAAAATGACTACTGTGATTTGTCAGTTTCATAACCTAACTAGGATGGATATGAAATTTTGCCGCACAATTAACTGGAATAGCCTACTTTACTCGCCACTTAGGTGTAAAGGAAACAGCAATTTTCCATGTGGGAGTAGAAAAAACATATTTTATTTTTAAGAGGCGGCATTTTTGCTGGAGTTTTTATATAGAAGACATAAATTAAACAACAATATTATATTTGTGGCTCTTACTCTACCTATAAGAACAGAAAATAAGGTATGTGTTTTTTGAAATTTTTAAGCCATCACTGAGACACCAAATACATATTGAAACAAAAACTTTATCGAATTTACGTCATGAATACGGCAGCTTGACAATGTTGCCAAAGTTTTTAAAAATTGTAATACCAATAATGACAAAATCTGAAAAGTTATCCAATAGAGTAACTGTCCAAACAGTTCAGAACTTGTGCAGAAAAATAAAAAAATCTATAATATTATTAGTTAAGTGTTATCTAAATTACTTTGTCCTAAAATAAGTTAATAAAGTTCTAAGAACAAAACAAATTATTTAACTAGCATAAAACTTTTCACATGTGACAACACCTAAATTATTGACAGAAGACCGATCCAATTAAATAATAGTTGAAAAAAGCCTAACCTAAGTTATTTGTCGATCTTTCGTTTGTTGGTATTATTAAAAGTTATTAAAAAATTTAAATCCATAATATTTAAAAGCATAAATGATAAAGGTAATTTGAACTTGCTTTGTCTTTATTTGTTTTAAATCACAACGTTTCAACTGGTAAGTATCTCTAGTCGTCTTCAGGTGAATACTACATAAGAACAGTAACTACAGGTCTATTTATACTAGTTAGATGCACTTTAGCATAACTGAAATGGGTGCAGTCATGCGTTTTACCCTCCTGGTATATAAAGGTCATAAAGGGCATACCAAAAAAAAAACGCTTTACTTTCACATAAGAGCCGACTGTATTTTAAATCACTTTACGAAATAAAGAGTTAATATTACTCTACGTGTAAACCACCAATAATTTTCTATTTATCGGATAGTCTTTTTTTTCACAAATAAACAGATAAATTAAATTAACTTCAATAATAATAATAATAATAATAATAATACATGTCTTTATTAAAAAAAATAACACAAAATATATAATTATACAAATTAGGTGGCGCTACTCGCAACTTGCGCTATTATGTAGAACCACCAGGAGAAAAAAAAAGAAAATACATACAAAACCAAACAATAAATATAACAAAAATAACCCAAAGCAAAACTGATTCTCCAGCTTTGACAAATCTATAAGGAGATACTTACACTTATAAAAATACAATAAGGGAAAAAAAAGATTATATTAGTAATATATGAGTAATATTCAATAATAATAACCAAAAAAAAAAAAAATTTATAATAAAAAAGAAACATTTTTCCTATTTACCACCATGATACTTAAGGAATTATAATTGACAGGAAGAACATTCAATAAGGGGGCAAGCATGGCCAGCGCACAACATAACATACTACCTATCTTCAACCATATGTACCCTGTATCGTCTAGCGAATGTACCAAGGCTAGGAAGTACCCTAATTTCCAGAGGAATTGAGTTAAGTAACTTAACAGCATTATAACTAAATGACCTCTGGAATAGAGCAGTTGTATGACGAGGAATACTATAGTTGTTACAGTGACGTGTATCACGCGCATGAGTTACTCGACGTTTATGTATTTTGCAACTCAAATATTGAGGACGTTGAGATTTTGTCAACCTGAAAAGAAAACGTGCGAATTGAAGCTGAAAACGTTCGTGTAGATTAAGCCATCCGGAGTCAGCAAAGCTAGGAGAAATGTGATCATATTTCCTCAAGTTATAACAAAAACGGATACATGCATTCTGCAGTTTCTGAAGACTTTCCTTATCCCTATTTACAATGGCGGGCCAATATATTATGCTAGAATAGGCAATAGATGACAAAATCAAAGAGTCGCAGAGTCTTAATTTCAGATCAGTATTTAACATATCCTTATGCATGTAAAGAGACTTTAATTTACAATAACAATTTTGAATTATTTTGTTCACGTGATTGGAAAAACGAAGATCAACATCCAACACAAGGCCCAGATTCCTACCAGATTCACTAGGAACTAAAACTTGGTTATTCAAAAACACCGAGAAATTGTTATCAGAGATAATTTTGTGTCTTTGACCGCCAAATACCAGCATTACTGTTTTTGACTCGTTAAGTAGAAGTCCATGAGCAGCTGAAAAAATAGAAATATTTTTTAGATCTGTATTAATCCTATGTACGGCCAAAGCAATGTCGGACAAAGAAAATGAAAAATACAACTGAATGTCGTCAGCGTATTGGTGGGATAGACACCAGATTAAGAACTTGTAAATATCAGCAGTATATATTAAGAACAAAAGTGGCCCCAAAATGCTACCCTGGGGAACACCCTTAGCGAGAACAACAGCCTCCGACTGAGAATTACGAAGTAAAACAGTCTGTGATCGGCCCGATAAATATTTTTTAAAAAAGTTTACAGCGTTGTTATCAAACCCAAAATATCTCAACTTAGTACACAAGATCTGATGATTAAGCGAATCAAATGCCTTGCTATAATCTAGTAAGATTAGGCATGTATTAAGCTTGGCATCAACAGCACTGAATATATCATCAGTAACCTTTAACAAAGCAGACGTAGTACTGTGATCCGGACGAAAGCCAGATTGGGTCAATGGCAATATACTATTATTGTTTAGAAATACGGTGACCTGCTTAGCAACAATTTTTTCTAAGAGTTTAGATAAAGTTGGTAGCAAACTGATAGGACGAAAATCACTAATAAGAGATGGGTTCGATTTTTTCGGGACAGGGATAACATACGCTTTCTTCCAAGCACTAGGAAAGACACCGGTGGAAAGACACTTGTTTATAATGAGAGTTATGTACGGGGTCAAGAATGGTATCGTCAATAAGATCATTTTAATATTAACCTTGTCTGGTCCCATTGCAGTAGATTTAATGGAGGATAATTAATATCCCTCTTCCAAAATCAATATTATTGTACGTAATTACGACCACACTTGGAAAACATTTACATTGGTTCTTCTTTGAAAGAAGTTTAAGCAAAATGAGTTTAAAAAACGAACTGTTCTTTCTCAGCTCAATCGCTCGGTTCGTCAGCTTTTTTGGACTTGTTCCGTACTTTGACTTTAAAACGAACACTTTAATAAGAGAAAAACAGTACAAGCGGCAAGTTATGATTGCTGTCAGTCTATTTACTGCAATAAGTTGTGTATCGTGTTGGGAATTCGCCAGGAATGAAGGAGTGCGGAACAATATTTTTAATATTATGTTTATGTTTTCGCCTTTCGTGGTAAATCTAATACCGTTAACATCATGCATTACATCTTTCAGAAAAATGTCGACTTGGTGTCAACTATTTTGTGAATTTTCCTTGGTGGATGAAAAGTTATGTAAAAAGCAATCGAATTTTGAGAAAACCCTATCTAAACATGCCCGAAGTTATTTGATAATTATAATTTTTAGTATATTTTTAAATGTATATCGGAGCTACGCAGTATATTATGATATTCCACAACAAACGACATTAGAAACAATTTTGCATGTATTAATATTTCCTGTAGCAACTTGCATTGCATCCAGTTCAATTACGGTAGAAACAATCATCATAATGACTTTACTATTGGCTTTAATAGGACGGTACAAATATGTAAACAAACTTGTAGGCCAACTTAAGATACAGAACGACAATTACAAAGAAATAGAAATATTGGCTTTTCATCTACACAAAATAATGTCATATTTTAAAAATTTAGTCGAGCTACCGCTTTTTTTAATGATCACAAATACCTTTTACGGCTTTTTAACATACAGTTTTTTTATGCTGAAATATGGATTTAAATGGGACATTGTTATTTGGATAATATTATATTTTGTAAGTAAAAACTTGTGACATACATATTAAAAGCAATTAAAAGCCACGCGTTTCTATGACTAGTGGGATGAAGCGTGAGCTTAAAAGAAAAATCACAAATAATTCTTCCCGGCACAGCGGCGGCGCCAGGGGCGGCAGAGGGTGGACAGCGGCCCCTGGCGTTATTTTATTAGTTTGTTTTTTTATGATAAAACGCCTGCACTGTAGGAAAAATCCTTTAAGGCGCCCTGGGAGCGGTGCGAGTGCGAAAAAAGCGATTAACGTTGGTCTTGAAACGTTGAAGATTATATTCATTGGGAAACACGACCTCAGGAAGATCATTCCACAAAGATGACGTTCTCCAGATGAAAGAATTCTTGAACAATGAAGTTCGAGGAGTACTAAGCTGAACAACATATGGATGAGCGGCAGCGGTTCGCCGTGTATTTCTGTTTTGCATTGCTCTAGGTGGAATCAAGTGGGCAATGTCAGTCGAACACCTGCCATGAAAATATCTGTAAAAGAGAGCCAAATCACCAACCTGTCTTCGATGCTCCAGGCTATCGAGGGTCTTGGTCAGCTCGGGGTCGCCGATCAGACGAACGGCTCTCCTTTGAATGGAATCCAGTAGCCGAAGGGTGTGCTTGGGTGCAGAGCTCCAGACATGAGAGCAATATTTTAATGATGGTCGAATCTGGGCTTTGTAGAGTGTCAAAAGTTGATGAGGTGTGTACAACCTTTTGGCGCGGAAAAGTACACCAAGTTTCTGTGCAGCTGCCTTGACAATTGCGGCAACGTGATCATGCCAAGACATATTACCTCCCAGATTGACCCCCAGCAAATTAATAGATGGTGCCAGGGGAATTGCGTGTCCTGCCATGACTATATCCGGTTCTGCAATGTTAACCTTTTTGAAGAAGACTGCTGCCTGGGTTTTCTTAGCATTAAATTCGACTTGGTTACTGTCACCCCAAGCCAAGATTTCTTCCAGGTCCTTGTTGAGGCGCAATACTTCATGCTGCCTGCGAAGATGTGCGTCGACAGCGGATGTTTGGGGAGTCAAGGTAAAAGATGAGACAAGTGTGCTGTCATCAGCAAAGCTATAA
The DNA here is from genome assembly GCA_935413205.1 of Polydrusus cervinus. Lineage (NCBI taxonomy): Eukaryota > Metazoa > Arthropoda > Insecta > Coleoptera > Curculionidae > Polydrusus > Polydrusus cervinus. The sequence goes on from OW284511.1 coordinate 101,723,738, forward strand.
ATTGTATTTTGGGTTTTCACTAGAAGGTCGTTAATATACAGTAAAAAGAGGGTAGGCGACAATATGGACCCTTGAGGAACACCGGCATTGATGGTGAAGGTGTCTGAAAGAAACCCGTCAATCGCCACTTGCAGAGAACGGTTCTTAAGGAAGCTGGTTAACTATAAACAAAATCCATTAGGCATACCGTAGGATCGCAATTTACTTAGAAGCCCATCGTGCCAAACACGATGAAAAGCCTTAAAGCTATTTGACTGTTACCACCTACTTTATTATTAAAGGAGACCTTATTTATTTTAAACCTTTTTAAATAAAGAGTAAAATTTACCTAATTTAATTAATATACGTGCAAACCACTAATTTTTTGTTTATCAGAGGTCTTATTTGCCTTACAAAGATGAATAATTAAATTATTTCCAATACTAATAATTGTCCCTCGTAAAAGAGTATTACGTAATTAATATTATTTTATGTTATTACGACTACACTTAAAAAACATCGCATTAGTGCGTTATTAGTACAATATTCTTTGAAAGAAGTTGAAGCAAAATGAGTTCAAAAGACAATCTGTTCTTTTTTAGTTCAATTGGCCGGTTCGCCAGTTTTTATGGACTTGTTCCGTACTTTGACTTTAAAACGAACACTTTAATAAGAGAAAAACAGTACAAGCGGCAAGTTATGATTGCTGTCAGTTTATTTACTGTATTAAATTGTGTATCGTGTTGGGAAGTCATAAGAGATGACGGAATGCGTAACAATTTTTTTAAGGTTATGTTAGCGTTATCTTCCTTGGTTTTAAATCTAATACCATTAACATCAGGCATTACCTCTTTCAAAAAAATGCCGACTTGGTGTCAACTATTTCGTGAATTTGCCTCGGTTGATGAAAAGTTATGTAAAAAGCAATCGAATTTTGAGAAAAACCTATCCAAACATGCCCGAAGTTATTTAATAATTATCAATTTTAGTATATTTTTAAATGTATATTGGAGCTACGCAATGTATTATGATTATCCACAAAAAACAACAGTAGAAACAATTATGTATGTATCAATATTTCCTGTAGCTACTTTCGTTGGATCCAGTGCACTAATTGTAGAACCAATTATTATAATGACTTTACTATTTGCTATTAAAGGACGGTACAAACATGTAAAGAAACTTGTATGTCAACTTAAGATACAGAACAATAATTATAAAGAAATAGAAATTTTAGCTTTTCATCTCCACAAAATAATGTCCCATTTAAAAGATTTATTTGAGTTTCCGCTCTTTTTAATGGTCGCAAATACTTTTTACGCCTTTTTAACATATGGTCTTTATTTGCTAAAATATGGATTTCATTGGGACGGTATTATCTGGATAATATTATATTTTGTAAGTAAAAAATTGTGATATACCCCACCATGACACACTTAGAAGCCAAGAGATGCAAGTGAATTTTTTATAAATTTGTAGTTTTTTTATATTATTCTAACAACTTTGGCGGACACAATTCCACTTGACAGACAAATCTACCTAAACGTATATTTTTAATGCCAAAAAGATAGGATAACTATCAAATGGGCCAAATGGCTACAGCAAAATCCAAATACACAAGACCGAGCAAACTTTTAACTCGATTATCTCAAAACTAGAAACAGTGCACTTGTATCATTTGGCTTCTAACAACGGAATGCACAAAGAAATATAGTTCTCGATTAACTTAACGGCGTATTTAAAAGACACAATTTAATCAGAGGCTCTGGCAAGGCCACCTTTGAATTTGCGAGAAATAATCTTATATTTTACAAGAACTGACATTGGACAACACTGACAGCTGCCAACTTTTGCAAAATCCAAGGTAATTTTTAGCAAACACGGAGTAGGCTTGGCCAGTCTCTGATTAAATTTTGTCTTTTTAACACGCGATTGAGCTAACCGAAAACGACATTTCCTTATGCAACCCGCTGTTAGAGTCTCATTTAGAATTACATAAAAAAAACTTAGTCTGTTCGCTTTGTACATATTTGTTAGAGTTAACAGTTATCTCATATATTATTTTCTATCTAGTTATGGCAGTTATGTTATACAGTCATCTGCATCAAGAATAAATTCACTACCAAATTATGCTGGAAGATCAATGTAGCGAAATTTCCTTATAACTCAAAATGCCTAAAGCTGTCTCTTGACCCCTTTTAACAATAACCAATTACAAAGAAATATTAGCGTAATCTACACAAAATAATTTCCCCTTTTAAGATTTATAGAGTTTCCGCTTTTTTTTTATGATCACAAATACCTTTTACGTCTTGTTAACAAGCCCGACTTTAGGAGATTGACTAAGTTTATAAGATAAAATAATAGTTATTTATGTACCAAGGCAGTAAAGTGATTCTTTATCGGACGATTCTGAAATTATGAGATGAGCGAGCGAAGCGAGGGAGGCGAATAACAGGCGAGTCGATAAAGACAGTTTACTGATGTGGTGCATACAAAATTTTATCGCCAACCGTTCATCACCGCTTTATGTAAGGCAGACCGCTCTAAGAAAATAGATGTTTTCCCCATGTTAAATTAATAGAAAAGACGAGCTGTAGACCTATTTTAGAATCGGGTCTGAGTAAAATATTTAATAGTTCTTGCCTTATATTTGGTCAAAATGTAAAGTAGAAGTTCCATCCCATATTCAAGCTCGAAAGGTTAAAATAGCTTCACAATCCGACGACAAAAAAACCCATTTTGGCCTAAATTTGAGTTTGACACATCAGAAAATTTTGGCGGACCACGTGCGTATTCCAAAGCACCCCTTAAAAAATTTGACCTACTATGAGAAATGGCAGGATAATAGTTTATCTGCCGCATATGTGGCATATTTTACAATAAAATAAAGTGTTCGTTTACTGCCGAAAATCACTCTGATAATGTACGGCTTTACTGTCGGTTGGCGATAAACATATTTATTATATTATTATAACTATTGAAAATAAACTTATTACTATTATTGTTATGTTGGGTTGTGTAAAAATTTTTAACAGTAATAATCTAACCAACAAATTTTACTGTGACATAACTGATATTGGCAGGCATTATTTACTCACAAATAGATGAGAGATTTAGATAGATGAGCTGAGAAATTATTGGGGCAGTGTTAGCTGGCTAATGTTATATTTTCTAAGTAAAAAATTGTGACATATTTGAGGCACTTAGAAGCTGATTTAAAATTCCCGTCTGTCGTGTTGGAAAACATCAAACATTATTAGCAAAGGTGAGAAGAATGATTTTAGATCTATGGGCATTGGTGCTTACCATCATACCATTAGTATTTGCAAATATGTATTAACTGTTACAGAAAAAATGTATTTGGTATCAACCGGCAACGGTATAAGGATTTTTGAACTGGTTTTAAATAATTCCTCACCAAAAAGGCAAAGACAGGGGTACTATCAGTGTTTAAATACCTACACATTTCCATGTATATTGTCAAATTATGTCATCAAGACCCCACCATGAATAAAGCTAGTTGACTGTTACCACCTACTTTACCATTACATTATAGTGGACTATATTTTAAACCTGTTTGTTTATCAGATGGATATAGCCTTATATGCCTTTCAAAGATTAACCAAATTACCTCCACTAATAATGATTGCCCCCTCGTAAAAAAATAATATGAAATTAAAACCATTTTATGTAATTAAGATCATTAATGGCAAACATCACTTTAGTTGTTTTTTTATAGAATGCTCTTTAAAAGAAGTTGAAGCAAAATGCGTTCAGATAATCAAGTGTTCTTTTTTAGCTCCATTGCTCGGTTCGGTAGTTTTTTTGGACTTGTACCGTACTTTGACTTTAAGACTAACACTTTAATAAGAAAAACACGGTACAAACAGAAAGTTATAATTGTTATCATTTTATATACTGTATCAAATTGCATAACATGTTGGGAAACCATGAGAGATGCAGGAATAAGTAACACGATTATTAAGGTTATGTTACCGTTAGGGCAATTAGCGTTAAATCTAGTACCTCTAACAGCGGGCATTAATTCTTGCAGAAAAATGTCGACTTGGAGTAAACTATTCAGTGAATTTTCCTCAGTTGATAAAATGTTATCCATAAGGCAATCAAAGTTTGAGCAAAAACTATCTAAATATGCCCGAAGATATTTAATAATTATCTATATTATTAGGTTTTTGATTGTATATTGGAGCTACGTCCGGTATTATGGTACATCACAAACAACGACATTAAAAACAATTTTGTGTTTATTAATATTTCCTGTAGCAAATTTTATTGGAACCAGCTCCATTATTTCAGAACGAATTATTATAATGACTTTACTATTAGCTATAAAAGGAAGATACAGCTATGTAAAAAAACGTGTATGCCAATTTAAGATGCATAATAATGACAAAGAAATAGAAATGTTGGCCTTTCATCTATACAAAATAACGTCTTATTTTAAGGATTTATTTGAATTTCCATTTTTTTTAATGGTTGTAAATTCATTTCAAGGCTTGTTAATATATTCTCTTTATTTGCTAGAATTTGGATTTCAATGGGACAGTGCTGCCTGGGTAATATTTGATATTGTAAGTAGAAAATCGTGGCATTGTGAGGATTACATTTAAAAAATTAATCCTAAGTAAACATTTATTTTATACTATTTAGTAGGAGGGTGCGGATCTGGGTAGACAAAAATGAGTGCATGTGGAAATATTCTAATTTTAGAGGTAATGTGGTAATGAAATGCATGCCTTACAAATTCATATCGCAAACATTAGCTAGGAAAAATGGCCACGAGATCATCCATGTTTCTTTACTTTTGTAGGAAGATGATTAAGATCTATTATACCAGTTGTTGCTCAGTTGGAATCTATTTCTGATGCAATATTGTAATATAATAAACACTGAAAACAGAACTTTTTCTAATTTTACATTCACATATCCAGTAATTTCTTGCATAAGTGTTTTTAGAAAAACGGCATGTAAAGATTCTATTTTCTGATTTCCGTTCTCTAACTTGTGTCAACTTTAGATCAGGCAGCGGTCTATCCAACTCTTTAATTTTTTTTGGCTTCCAAACAAAGGCTTGAAAAATTGTCATTTAATACAGTGCTAACACTATTTATATCCATTTTAAACTTTAAATAATTGTACGCTGTACTGTACAGGTTACTATGCCAGATCCTTTTGACAATCCGGTGGAATTTACAGGTAGGTTCATTCGCTGAAATTTTCGCGTGTGAGTACAGTTCAGTACAGTCGCGTCTAAATATAATGATTATAAGAGCTCTACAATGGTACTTCATGGTTCAGTAGACAATTATTTTATTAAAAGAAGTGAAGTATTATCATCAGTCCACTTTAACTGTAAGTCTATATGAAGGCCAAGAAATTTGCATTGCTCAACTCTCTGAATAGGATTCTCGTTTAGTTTTAGATTTAAATCAGGAACCTGCCTCTTTTTATAGAAAACCATATAGTGAGTTTTGTTTACGTTAATAATTAAGTGATTTTTCTCACACCATAATGAAAATATAATCAAAATATGCTTAGCAATTGCAATCAGTTGATCCAATGTGCCAGCAGATATAATTACAGTTGCATCATCCGCATATAAAATTAGTTTGGCAGGAATACCTTTCGATATCAGATATTTTTTAAGATCAATTATGAAAAGAGCAAAGGCGATATTACGCCCCCTTGGGGTACACCATAATTAACATTTAATTAATCAGAATAGGAATTTTGAACTTTGACTCTTATTCGGCGATTAGAAAGAAAAGAATTTAGCCACCGAGCAACATTGCCACGTATACCTAACGCATGCTAATTTTGTACTTTGACTTTAAAACTAATACAACAATCAAAAAAAATACAAACATAAGTTTATACTTGTATCTATTTAATTTATAATTATCAGTAGCCCGTCGTCGTGCTGGAAAACCTCAATTATTAGCAGAGAGGCGAGAACAATGCATGATGTTAGAGTTATGGTAATATTTGGGCCATTGGCGCTTACCCTTATATTATTAATTGTTGCAAATGCAGATAACAATTTATAAATCGGCCACTAAGAGGCAAGGGCACCAATTAGTGGTGTTTTAAAAAACTACATATTTCCATGCATATTGTCAAATTATGTTTTTAAGACCCCACCCCGAATAAAGGAATAGTAGTTTGTACAACAAGAGTGGATATGATGTCCATATCGCACGAGGAAGTAAATTGAGCACGACGCCGTACTTCCACACCATAATGAAAATCTAATCAAAATATGCTTAGCAATTTACTTATTTAAATTATTTTTCTAATTTAATCATTGCAAACTTCCGAGGGCAATATGGACAATCCACTCGAGTTGAACAGTATATTTTTTCTACGACCAAACTTACGAACCTTATGCTAAAAAATGTAAAAAAAAAGTTTTTCGGTTGCCGGGCTCGAATTCACGACCATTGGTTCCATAGTACAACGCCCTAACTCTCTCGACTATCGAGACCTTAAGCTAATTGTGGGAAAGCCAACTGATAAATGATGCTACATGAAATTAATTTTTTATGCTCATGCAGCCGGTTGCATTATTAATATATCTATTATAAATGCGTCAAGATTTTATTATATTGAACAAATTAATAACAAATTATACCATATGCATTTAAATTATATAATTTAGTGTCTTGAAAAAGAAGGCGGAGCCTCAGTAAATATAATATACTGTGATTGGTCAGTGCTTTTAAATACACCACAAAGAAAATAAAGTAATGTAATTTTCATAACAGTGTTGTCAACTAATGGAAAATTTCCGGGTTCGTGAGAACAAAGCACAGGAATGATAGGTCGGCGCTGTTTCCAAAGGAAATTTTTACGCACAGTGTAATATTTGTAGAATATTCTTTAGTATCACTTGTGGTTGTAATCTACTAATAAAAGACTTTTTCAGTATTGTTTGCATTCGTGAAAGTTTTCTATAAAAATGGGAAATTTTATTTTTAAAGGTTGCAACACTGTACATCCTATTGTAACATGTAAATTTGGTTTCCTTGTAATTGACCACTGTGATTAGTCAGTTTCATTACCTATCTAGGATGGAAATGAAGTATTCCCGCACAGTTAACCGGAATAGCCTACTTTTCTCGCCACTTAAGTGTTAAGTGTAAAGAAAACAGCAAATTTCCATGTGGGAGTAGAAAAAAATAATAAAACTAATTGACTCCTACTTTATCATTACATTACAGTGGGCTATATTACTTACGTGTCTTATATGCCTTTCAAAGATTAATTAAATTATCTCTACTAATAATGATTGCCCTTCGTAAACAAGTATTATATAATCAATATTATTTTATATAATTACAACCATACATGGCGAACATTACTTTAGTTCTTTATTTGTACAATGTTCTTTGAAAGAAGTTGAAACAAAATGACTTCAAGAAACGAAGTGTTCTTTTTCAGCCCCATTGCCCAGTGCGCGAGTTTTTTTGGACTTGTGCCGTACTTTAACTTTAAGACTAACACTTTAATAAGAAAAACACAGTACAAACAGCAAGTTATAATCGCTATCATTTTATATAGTGTATCAAATTGCGTGACGTGTTGGGAAATAATGAGAGATGCAAGAATAAGTAATGTGGCTATTAAGGTTATGTTAACGTTAATGCCATTAGCGTTAAATTTAATACCTTTAACAGCAGGCATTAACTCTTGTAGAAAAATGTCTTCTTGGAGTCAACTATTCTATGAATTTTCTTCAGTTGATGAAATAATATCCATCAGGCAGTCAAATTTTGAGAAAATACTATCTAAACATGCCCGAAGATATTTAATAATTATCAATTGTTTTATGTTTTTAATTGTATATTGCGGCTACGTCAGGTATTATGATTTATCACAAACAACGACGCTAGAAACAATTTTGCGTATATTAATATTTCCTGTAGCATATTTCATTGGAACAAGCTCAATTATTATAGACCGAATTATTATGATAACTTTACTATTAGCTATAAAAGGAAGGTACAAATACATAAGAAAACTTGTATGCCAATTTACGAAGCAGAATAATGGCAAAGAAATAGAAATTTTGGCTTTTCATCTTTACAAAATCATGAGACATATTAAGGATTTATTTGAATTTCCTTTTTTTTTAATGGTTGCAAATACATTTCACGCGTTTTTAACATATTCTCTTTATTTGCTAGAATATGGGTTTGAATGGGAAAGTGCTGTCTGGGCAATGTCTTTTTTTGTAAGTAAACAATCGAGACATTTTTAGGATTACATTAATATTTATTTCATACTAGTTAGTACTACCTGACTTGGTATGAGATGACAGAATTTAATGGACAACAAATATGAACTTTATTTTTATCGTTAAATCCAAATTGTAAACTAAGTATATGTTTGGGTACTAAAAACAGAAATAACAATTACATTTTATTGTTGGTTAAGATCTTTTCCAACATGACCAAACAGTCTCACGTAGTTCTATTAGGTCCGTTGTGATATCCTACGTGTTCCGTAGAACCCACCTTCATCAGATCTCTGATGGTTAGTTAGTGCGGCGTAGACCGCTGAAGGATTTTAACAACTTATTTAAACCAGTCACTACTATTCAGAAACCTGCTCAGTCGTCCAAGTTGTAAGTTGCTTAGTTCCTCCAGGCTATCGAAAAATGGTTCACCCAGAGCAGTGAACTTTCTTCTTGTGAGGCCAGGGCATTCCCACAGACAATGTTGTATATTTTCTTCCTCTTTCTCATATCTGTAACTTCTGCAGAAGTCGTTAGTGGGTATTTGCATACGTTCGGTATGTCTATCGAAGAGGCAATGTCCGGTAACAACCGCAGTCACGTCTTTTCGACGACTCAATAGCACTGCGGTTCTCTTTTTATCGAATGTGGGCCACAGTTGCCTGGATGTACTACAGGTTATTCCAACATTTATAAATATTTTAAAAAATAATACAGTAAACAAATGGTGAAAACTATTCTACAGATCCAAAATTACTGCCAGTGACTCATCAATTACATTCGTATCGAGAGCAACTGGTGGTACAAAGTCAGAGGAAAAATATTGCATGAAAATTAATACTCTGCTCTATTAAACTTTTAAAAAAACACTGGAAATGTTGTTACTAACTTAGTACAACCCGCTGCACTCTATATGAAAGCGATTAATCACTGAAAGTAATTTTTGACTTCAGGTATAGGATGAAACACGCGATCTGTTCGCTGCTCTTTTGGATGTTAGCAAAGAAGCAACATCTGCTAGCATCAGTAGAGACCCGTAGATATTGAATATGGAAGGGAGCAGATAATGTAACGTCTAAAATGTTTGATGTACAAATTCATATCGAAAACATTAGCTAGAAAAAATGGCCACGAGATTATTTCTGTTTAATTTTTTTTTGGAAAAAGATGATGAAGATCTTTTATACCTGTTCTTGCTCGATTCGAATCCATTTCTGATGCAGTATTGTAAATAATAAACAAGAGAAACAAAACAAATCATTTCTAATTTCATCCGGATCAACCGGAGAGTGTTACGTTGGTTGCAGCCTGAAGGGATTCATTAAAAATTATAATTGTTACTCCTATTGTATTGTGGGTTGTATTTGATTGGAACACAAGTTGGATAAAATGTGTTTAAATATGAGTGCAACACGTTAATAACTAAACGAACTCGTATCATTGAAAAGTTTTGTTGCAACTACCTACTTAATAAATTTTTATCATAAACCCGCCGTTAAGTTATTTGATAAATGTTAAAATTGCTTAGACGAAAAATCGACCAGAGGCAAACCATTTAGGGAAAAATAGAGGTTTAAACAAAAAAAATTAAAAAGCACATGAGCGACGCGACGTTCAGATAAAAGTAGAATGCAGACGATGATGCGAATGTGGACTCGGATCGACCAGGCGACAACATTTCGTTTGTGTGGTATATCTTCTTCTTCTTCTTCAGGTGCCTATCCGTTTCGAATGTTGGCAATCATATTGGCAATTATAATTTTGTTGGTGGCGGCTCGAAACAATTCTAATGAGGTTTTTCCGAACCAGGTTCTAAGGTTCCGCAGCCATGAGACTCTTCTTCTGCCTGGTCCTCTTTTTCCTTTGACCTTCCCTTGCATTATGGATTGTAGTAGGGAGTATCGGTGTTGATTTCTCATGACATGTCCCAGGTACTCGAGTTTTCTGCGCTTGATGGTATACATGATTTCCAGTTCTTTTTGCATTCTGTTTAGCACTTCCCTGTTCGTTATGCGAGCTGTCCATGGTATCTTGAGAATTCTCCTATACAGCCACATCTCGAATGCTTCAAGTTTTTTAGAGGTGGCTTCTGTCAGCGTCCAGGCTTCTACGCCGTACAGTAACGTTGAGAAATAGCATCTTAGGTGTCCCACTTTTGTTTCGAGAGATATGTTGTGGCTCCTGAAAATGGCTCTCATTTTGTTAAAAACTGACCTGGCTTTTCCTATGCGGCATCTTATTTCTTGTGTGTGGTATATAAATACTCCTTTTTCAAGCGTCGGTGTCGATGTTATGTTAATGGTTAATGGGCAGGTTCTAATTAAGGACCTACCTGAGTAATTGCTTTTTAGGATGTTTACTAAATATTAAAGTAATAGTATATCGAATATAATATATCATTCGCATAATAACAATCAATAAAATGTTACTAATTATAAAAACACAATATTTCGTTACCATTTGTAGATTATTTCTTAAATATCTTACAGCAGAATGACTATTAAAGATGAACTATTCTTTTTCGTCCCAATAGCAAGAATCGCCAGTTTCTTAGGGCTAATTCCGTACTTTGACTTTAAAACTAACACATTAAAAAAACAAAATTATTACAAATTGAAAGTTATATTTGTATCTATTTTATTTACAATTTTCAGTGTTCTGTCCTGCTTGGAAACTTTAAACGTTATTAGAAAAGACGAGAACCATATCTTTAGGATTATGGTATTCTCTGCGCCGTTGGGGCTTAACCTTATAGCATTAGATGCAAGTATAAACTCATACAGAAAACGATCGAATTGGTGTCAGCTGTTTCGTGAATTTTCTTTTATTGACCAAATATTATCCAAAGAACAATCGAAGTTTGAAAAAAATGTGTACAAGTACAGTCGTTGTGTTTTGATGACTCTTTTTTTCTATGTATTTTTCTGTATCGAGTTACCTTTTATATTTCACAACACAAAACCGTAACAGAAACGATTTTGGGCCTGTCAATATTTCCTGTAGCCAATTACACTTTATCTTGTTTGATTCTATTAGAAAGAATCATTATAATAAATATATTATTGGCCATTAGAAGGAGATATCAATATTTGAAAAATCTTGCATGTCAACTTAAATTTCCTACCAATAACAGCTTAGAAACAAAAAAAATAGAGATCCTGGCTTTTCATCTTGACAAAATAGTGACTCTTTTCAAGGATATATTTGAAGTTCCATTTTTTTTAATGCTAGGAAACGCATTTTATATGTTTTTAATATTTAGCCTTTATATGAACAAATATGGATTTCATGGAATAGCTCTCATCTGGATGATATATTATTTTGTAAGTAAAATTGAATATACAGGGTCTTGCACCTTACCTCCCGTCTTCTATAGCTGACTTATTAATTAAGTTAGGATTTTGATATTTTGCAGACTTTACCTGTATCCTCGGGCGCATTTCAGGAAAATATTTTTGTTTATACAGGGTGTTCTAAAAAAGTGTGACGTCATAAGGATCTACTTTTTTAGATTACATGGTATATATATTCTTACTTATTTGGATGCTTTTTATAGTTGCCTCCATACTCCCATGTGTACTTGATTGATCTTAATATCATCTTATAACAAAAAAAAAAGTGACAATCCGAAAAAACTTATATGACATAATCGACTTAGTTTGATGTCTAATATCTTCAGTTACTCTACGGCCCATAAGTTACGGAGCACCCTGTATATCTATATCTCATGACTCTAGCCAATGTTAGTGAGGTAAAGCTGTTTTCGGAATTAAGAAATTTTTAAATCATATGTTGGCCAACGCATTTGACAAGAGAAACGTCAAAGCATTAAAAACGTACGTGAAATTTACTATATAGTAGAGAAACAGAATAGCTGATAAAAGATGCTTACTTACTTGTGTGTAAAAGATCGATTTCTCAGATTTAAGCTTTGAGGTGCCCCAAGTAACTCAAAGTATTGAAAAAATAAATGAATAAACAAAAATGTAAAAAGAGCACCTTATCTTACACAGAGGCTATTATGTAAGATATTTACTAGATATTCTACCAGCTTAGGACAAAATCGGAGAAAATTTTTGATCTAATAAATTTAGGTAAAATCGTTTCTTTTGCACGCAAGTTGTATGCCAAATTTCTGGATTTTTGAACCTCTATTTCTTTTTTTTCGAATTTAATTTTTATTAATCAAATAAAATGATAAGTAAGCGCTTATTTTGTCGTTTGCGTCTCCTGACTAAATATTGTCTCTCTACTTTATTATAATAGGGTGGTCCACTGGGCCATCCTCACTCATAAATTCATAGGATCTAAACTACTCGACTTATTAATATTTTTCAAAAAAAAAATATGGAGGCATTAGTTCTACAATCAAGGGTGTCCCTGTCTCCCAAATGCGCAGGGCATATTGTGCGACGCCGGTTGGATTTATAATCCGGGTCGACAAGTTCCAAGATGAGCGGAATTGGATGAAATAAAAATCTGGTTCTTCTGGACTAAAAAGTACGAAGCCTATTGATTTCCACTCATTTGAAGATTTAAAGAATACTGTCAGGTCCATAAGTTTTGTCGCTGGTTCAAATATTTTGGTTCATTAAGACAGAAGACGGTACTGTGAAAAACATCTATTTCCTTCGGTAAATCACAAATTACATTATCATGAAGTTAGAATAGCCAAAATTGCACTATAGACACATTATTAGAATTTTATAGAATATTCCCGTAAAAATACTCCTCTTTCTGGGAGCGAATGACAGAAACACAAGTGACTTATGAAAAATATGAGCGTCGAGCAAAAACACCGCGATCGAAGTCCCTTTTTGGGCACGAAATAAATTTACAGTCCCTTGCCATATTATTAGACTCATGCTTAAAAATGAAGTTTTTCTGGCTTATAACACGTCAGTAGACATTAACAACGCTATTTCATGATGAAACGTCAAAATTTATTATAAATACAATAAATGTCACATAGAAAATTAGAAATTTACATCGAAATGAAATCTTTTTAGATGAAAATACATTTTTTTGCAAAAATCAGTATTTTGTATGACCACCTTTCGCAGCCAACACAGCTTCAACGCGACGTGGCATACTGCTTATACAGCTTTGAATTTTTATTTTGATCTCTGGGTTATGTTTCCAAGTGTCATTAAGTATATTGATCAACTCTTGCTTGGTTGTAGGGGCTTTCATCCTAACCTCAGATTTCAAAAACTCCCAGACGTTCTCGATGGGGTTCATGTCAGGCGAATTTCCTGGCCAGTCGAGAATATCTACTTTTTTTCAGCTAAAAATTTTGTAATTTTGTGCGCACGATGGCAAGGCGCACCATCATGCATAAAAATTGGCTTTTCTCGTTTCTTGAACCATTTTTTCACTTGAGGAAGCAGCTGAGTTTCCAAAACTTTCTGGTATTTTTCGGCATTCATTGTACCTTCGACAACGTATAAGGCCCCTGGTCCCTTATAACTGATAACTGACCATACCATTACCGACGGAGGATGTTTAATGGTCGGCACAATGCAGTCTGGCTTATATTTCTCATTTGACCTTCGCCGTACAAACTGCGATTTGTCGACCAATACTTGGAAAATCGACTCGTCCGAAAAACATACCTGAAAAATGTCATAGAATTTAGATTTAACAATATCTACAGTACAAGAACAACTTTAATATAGTTATATAGCATTTATTTACCTTCCTCCAGTCATCAGTCGTGAAATCCTTGTATTTTCGTGACCATTGGTATCGCTTTAATATCATAGCAGGTGTAAGTCTTGGTTTGCGTGCTGGTCTACGTCCAGACCCTCTTCTGCTAACCTCCGCTGCACTGTTCTTTGCGAAACTTCAATGCCGGCTTCAAGAACTTTTTTTGCAAGAATTTTTATCGGCAGTTTTCGATTTTCAACACAAATATTGCGAATTTTTCGGTCACTTCTCACTGTCGTGATTCTCCGACGACCGCACGCACCTTTACGTTTGGCTCTCAGATCTTCACCGAGGTTGAGGTGACAGAACTTTGAGAAACTCCAACAATTCGCGCTATTTGGTATTGCGACATGTTTCGTGCTTCCAGCATGCCGAAAATTCGACCAACTTTTATTGGCGACAAATCAGACACTTTTCCCATTCTGAAATTGTTTTTTTATCATAATATGGCCTCAAAACGTGTAAATATATACTTTGACATGTTGTTTTGTCAACAATAAACTCACCTTATGAAATGGAAAAGAGTTTTACAAGAGAAAACGCTATTGAAACACGTTAAATTGTTGAATTGCACTATCAAACTGAAACTCTGTTTTTTAGGTTATGTACATGTCATTTTCGCGATAATCGATGTGAGTCATCGATTACCAACATGATCAGTGTTGCCAAAACGATAAAAGTGCCCGCGATATTCAAAAACCCAAGTTCTACCAACATATCTACAAAAAGTTCATATTAACAACAAGAAATATCAAGTAAAAGTGTAGATTTGCAGCATGAGTCTAATAATATGGCAAGGGACTGTAGAATCAAGTGTACTACATGATGTACGAGCAAGCACTATTGTCCGCGTAAACTCCCTTTTTAGGCACGGAATAATTGAATCGACTATACTACATGTTAAAGGAGCAAGCACTGCTCCTCCGAAAACTACCAACAGCTTTAATTACCTACCCCGTTGCAGTCCCCCCACACAGCCGTAAATAGCCAATGAACTTAGCGGATGGGCCATTCTGTAGGGTATTTTTCGGAACCCATTATGTTTTGGGTGTGAACTGCTTTCAACGTTAACTAATTAGCCGTTATTATTTTCCGTCGGTAACAGTGCATATAAAATAGGCTTAGAATTTTGAGGGGAATTGAAAAAAATATAATATATAGGGTGTTCCTTGAAAAACAAGTATGTTTGATATGCCCTGACTATTTGGGACACCCTGTATAAGTTAAAATAATTTTAGATTGTAGACCTAACGTGGGCCACTTTTATATCTTTGGGAACCTTATCAAACAAATAAACTATATCTCCAATATCTCTGTTGTGACATTGTTGCGGAAAATCAATATAACTTTATTAATTAACAACACATTTGGACAACATGATATAACGCTTTTTTTTGTACATTAGTTTTTGAAACTTTGTAGCAACATGAGTTCAAAAAATAAAGTTATTTTTATCCCGATTGCCCGGTTTGCCAGTATTTTTTACCTTATTCCGAAAATTGATTTTAAAACTAACACTTTAATAAGACAAAAACATTACAAGAAGCAAGTTGTATTTGTAACTATTTTAGTTACAATTTTTAGTATTTTGAGGAGCTGGGAGCCCTTAAAAGATATAAGAAAAAGCAATGCCAATCTTTTTAGAATGATGGCAATCTTTGCGCCATTAGGGCTTAACCTTATATTATTAAATGCGATTATTAACTCTTATAGAAAACGGTTGACTTGGTGCCAACTTTTTCGTGAATTTTCTTTTGTTGATCAAATATTATCCAGAGAACAAACCAAATTTGAAAAAAATATGTCGAAATACGCACGTAGTTATTTGATAATTCTATACATTACTATGTTTTTAACCATCTATGGATACTATGCTATCCATTATCTTTCAAAACACCAAAAAAGAGAAACAATAATTTGGTATATGTTTGTAATTCCTTTAGTAAGTTTCATTATATCTAGTTCACTTTTATTAGAAAAAATTGTTAAAATAACTTTATTATTGGCAATAAAAAGACGATACCAAGATGTTAAAAAACTTGCTTGCCAACTTAAATTTCCCACCGATGATGGGATATTTAAAACAAAAGAGATAGAGATACTGGCTTTTCATCTTGACAAAATAGTGACTCTTTTTATGGATATATTTGAAGCTTCATTCTTTTTAATGGTTGTAGGGTAAACCCGGTAGAGATGGCGCACATTTTTTCAAAGTCGCACAAAAAATCAGATTTACAATTTTTAGGTAGGAATTATTTTTTATATGATTATACTGAGTAAAATAAAAGTAGATGATACAAAAAACAAAACTTAATTTAATTTTAATGACCATAAAATGTATTTTAAAAAAAGGAGAAAAAAACCATCTCACCCCATGGGTATGGGTGAGATGGCGTAAACCTCGGCGTAAACACATAATGTAAAAAAAAAACAATTTTTTTGCGAAAAATAAAAATAGAGGATACGAAAAAAATTCATTTAATTTAACTGAACAAGACATGGTTCTCTTTTTTTCCAAATAAGAGAAAAGTCCATCTCTGGTTGAGATGGCGCTCACACAAAATATAAAAAAAATAACTAAATATTCAAATTGTCTCGTGCAACATCGCAAGCAACAGTTCGAAAACTTTGTGCAACTTTCATGAAGCCATTTGTTGCAAAAAACGCACTGCAGCCAGTCTTCTTGACTTCTAGTGGTTTTGTAGGTATCCCCACAGCCAAAACACTCAGTTTCGATATCGTTGTCATGGATGCTGCTGTGTGAATCGCTTTGTGAACCAACAGCTACGTCACTATTTGACGAAGAAATACTACAGTAGTCTCTAAATTTGTTTGTGATGCCTCTATTAGATCCTGGCATTTTTAAGATCCTGCTATACTTTTTCCCTTTTTTCTTTTCCTTTTGTATCAACAGTTTATTTTTTAGTTCTGCTAGCGGTGTATCGCTTTCTGAAGAAGAGTCGCTGTAGCTTCTTACTTTTTTCGCCTGGCTGATTTTTTTTTATTTCTCGGAGCTTCCTCTCGTGTTTTTTGTGGAACAATTTAACTTTGTTTTCTGCTAGAGTTTTCTTTTTTAACATATTTTCGGGAGATGTAAATATCTCAGCAAGCTGCAAGCTAATTATTTTAGCAGTTTAATCTAATAGATTGGGTAAGATGGCGCACCAACATAGGGTGATATGGCGCGCGCCATCTAACCCAACTTGCATTGGGTGAGATGGCTCGGTCACGTGCTCGGGAACAAATAAAAATGTGAATGATTTTAAGGTTAGAAAACAAACTATATTCTCATTTCAAAGCGACAATGTTACAACTAGTAAAAACTTTGGCTAGTTTCACACCCAAATTATTAAATTACGTATTATCTAGAAAAAAAAGGACATGCCTGAAATATATAAAGGAAAATTAAAATAACTTAACTTCAAATGATAGGCGCGAGGTGAACGGTATAGACGTTTACTTACAAATGAAGGTATGTAGCGATGGCCACGTCGCCGGATATTATTTTGTTTAGGGATATATTGCACTGCGCCATCTAACCCGCTGCGCCATCTCTACCGGGTTTACCCTAAATGCTTTTTACATATGTCTAGTATTTAGCCTATATATAAAAAAGTGTGGATTCCACATCTTCGTGGTCATCAGGGCGATATATTATTTTGTAAGTGAATTCGTAAAAATTAAATAAATAAAAGAAGGAATCCTCTTAATAACAGTTTTAGTATTTACACTGATATTTATTATATCCTTGGGAGCAGGCGCGGTTTGTCTGTAAGGTCATTTGGTCAATGACCCACCTATAAATTTTACCCACCTAATTAATTTATTTTTTAAATCAAAATTATTATCCTTCAAAAAATGCAAATATTCCAAAGTGTGTTATGCAAAAACTCCCCAATACAGATCAAAACACACTTCGCTCGGCCGTATTTTAGTTTTTCACACTGGGTTTATATGAAATTATAAGATTACATAAATGAATCGAAAACTAAGAGCGAAACAGACATACGTGCTCTCGGAAGTTAAAAAGAGACGGGAAAGAGACAAATTCGGTCATCGACTTCGGCACACTTCGGGTTCAATCGGCATCACTGGCTTATTTACGTTCAATAGGCATTTATCGAAACACAGTCGAACAGCTCCGTGAATCAAGCCATTTGAATCAAAACTTTGCGTTAGACAAAGAAAACCTTATTACAAAATATGCGGATTGTATTTGCAACATTTGCATAAACCCCTTGTGTTATTAGGAATGTCGAATCGCCCGTAGCATGTCCTTAATCCTTGTTTAGTTTGTTTATGTGTGTTTTTGGCGTGAACTTATGTGTGTTGTGACTTGTATTAAAGAACAATGACTTCAACAGTTCAATAAATATTACAGTTTAAAACAAGCGGTGCGTTAATATTTGAAACATCTTTTATTATTTTATTTATAATTTTAATTACCTAGTGATAGTACCGGGTGTCCCACTAAGAATGGCTCTCGGCCGTATCTTGGAAACTACTGGGCATAGAAACTCAGGGAAAAAAAAATTATAACTAAAGTGGTCATGAGAAAATCCTGGAAATAATTTTTAAGTTCCGCATTTTGCCGCAAGAGGGCGTAATTGAAAAGTAAATTTTAAAAGTTTACATATCTCCGAAAATTCCACATTAAGGTATATCTTTGATAACACCATTGAAAAGCTTGGACAATTATGCATCATTTTGGTCTTATGCTCATTGGCGTACCGACTTTAATAAAAGGGGGGGGAAGCGGTTGAATGTGTAATCAGCTAAATCGCTGTAACTTATAAACGACTTATCCGATTTTAGCAAACTAAAGACTGTTTGGAAGAGAAATGTATGCACTTTCATCAATCGTATTTAGTTGGCCATAATAGTTCTCAAAAAAAATGCTAGAGGGCGCAATTTGTAATAATAACACATTTTTTGATTTTATTCCGAAAAAATAAATCATACGGTATGATTATGATACCATAATCGAAAAATAGATTGAATTTGCTAGAAAAAATATCAAAACCGCAGCTCGATATCTCCGTTCGTTTCAGCGTTATCGCCAATGGAATAATTTTTAAAAGTAAGCGATTATATATTTTTTAGAAAAAAAGTGGGACGCCACTGATATTTTTTTATGTGGATATTATTTCTGATTAGCCTGGTCAATTCTGCATAAAAATGATCTCTTGCATTTTTCTCCTCAGGTACACCGTTCTTAATTAAATTAGCTCTACTATTTATTATTATCATTATTTACATTGATAATGAAAAATTTAGTTTTATAAAAATTGTTGGAACCATGCAGAATTAACCATGCTAATCAGAAATAATATCCACATGAAAAAATATCAGTGGCGTCCCACTTTTTTTCTAAAAAATATATAATCGCTTACTTTCAAAAATTATTCTATTGGCGATAACGCTGAAACGAACGGAGATATCGAGCTGCGGTTTTAATATTTGTTCTAGCAAATTTAATCTACTTTTCGATTATGGTATCATAATTATACCGTATGATTTATTTTTTCGGAGTAAAATCAAAAAATGTGTTATTATTGCAAATTGCGCCCTATAGAACTTTTTTGAGAACTATTATGGACAACTAAATAAGATTGGTGAAAGTGCATACATTTCTCTTCCAAACAGTCTTTAGTTTGCTAAAATCGGATAAGTCGTTTATAAGTTACAGCGATTTAGCTGATTACACATTCAACCGCTTCCCCCCCCCCCCCCCTTTTATTAAAGTCGGTACGCCAATGAGCATAAGACCAAAATGATGCATAATTGTCCAAGCTTTTCAATGGTGTTATCAAAGATATACCTTAATGTGAAATTTTCGGAGATATGTAAACTTAAAATTTACTTTTCAATTACGCCCTCTTGCGGCAAAATGCGGAACTTAAAAATTATTTCCAGGATTTTCTCATGACCACTTTAGTTATAATTTTTTTTTCCTGAGTTTCTATGCCCAGTAGTTTCCGAGATACGGCCGAGAGCCATTCTTAGTGGGACACCCGGTACATTTTTCCGAACAAAAGGAATGATTGGTGAAGGATTGATTTGATATACAAACACACAACTACATAAAGTCAAGATAATATAAAATAATAAAGTAAAGCTGTTTGATTGTTTGATGTTACTGTCATCAAACTTTGCCCCACCTGTAAAAAAACTCACGAACCACGCCTAATTTGGAAGACTTAAAAAATAAATAAATGTATCTCCAACGCTTGTGTAATGATACATACATTAAGACTAATCAATATCATTTTACTAATTACAAAAAACATTATTGGAGACCACCATATTAGATCTTTATTGGTACACTGTTTATTGAAACCTTACAGGAAAATGAGTTCGAATAATGAAGTTTTCTTTTTTATTCCGATCGCCAGGTTTGCAAGTCTTTTTCGCGTTATCCCGAAAATTGACTTTAAAACTAACGCTTTAGTAAGACAAAAACACTGCAAGAAGCGAGTTCTACTTGTAACTATTGTAGTTACAATTTTCGGCATTGTGGCAAGTTGGGAAGCATTAATAAAATTTAATATGGGCAAGAACAATGTTTTTATAGTTATGGTAATGTTTGCACCATTGGGGCTTAACTTTATTCCATTAACCGCAACTATTAACTCCTACAGAAAACGATCGATTTGGTGTCAGCTGTTTTGTGAATTTTCATTTGTAGATCAAATACTATCTAAAGAACAATCAAAATTTGAAAAAAATATGTCGAAGTACGCACGTAGTTATTTGGTAATTCTATATATTACTATGTTTCTAACTATATATTTATATTATGCCATCTATTATCTTGCACAACACAAAACATTAATAGAAATATTTTTGTGCCTGTCAATATTTCCTTTGGCAAATTACATTTTATCTAGTTTGATTTTATTAGAAAGAATTATTATGATAACTTTATCATTGGCTATAACAACAAGATACGAATATGTTAAAAAACTTGCATGCCAACTTAAATATCCAACAAATGACAGATTAAAAACAAAAGAGATAGAGATACTGGCTTTTCATCTTGACAAAATAGTAATTCTTTTCAAGGATATATTTGAAGTTTCGTTCTTCCTAATGGTTGCAAATGCCTTTTATATCTGTTTAATATTTAGTCTTTATATAAAAATATATGGATTTCAAGTACTCACTGTCATCTGGATGATATATTATTTTGTAAGTAGAATCAAAATATGCGGAGTGAACAAGTACGTTTCCTAATAGGCGTTTGTAACTAAAAAATCCAAATGCTTTTAATTATACAAAAGTGGATATGATGTTCATATCGCACCAGGAAGTAAATTGAACACGACTACCGAGCCCAATATGGACAATCCATTGGAGTTGTACAGTATATTTTTTCTACGACTTAACTTCCGAACTTCATACTAAAAATTTAAAAAAATATATTGAAATTAGGGACCATAACTTGTTTTTTTAGTTGGCCGTGAACTTGTGACACAGATAATAAAAAAACAGTTAAAGAAAAACTTATTTCATTGGCAAATCCGTGGACCAAATTACACTGTAACATATTTTTCAATTTGGGTAATTTCTTATACTTATTTACACAAAATCACTTTTAATATCTTCCTTACATTCGGCCTTTTGCAGAATCACAGACACAAAGCGATATATTTATTAATAAAAATAAACAGTTTCTTTTTCGCACTCAACCATAGCTACTTTGAATAAATTGTTCTACTGAAATGCACACAAGAGAAAAAGGTTTGTTCGGGTTTGTTTCTACTTGCGTAAAAATTATAACTCCGAAAGTACGAGAAAATAGTTGTAGAATTCATTTTAAACAGGTAAAAACGGCTTTTGTGCATTATTATGAACTTTTAACGTTCGCTTTGGTAAAGTTTTTCAAAAATCGTCAATTTACAAACAAGCAACACTGTTAACGTGGCAATCCTGTAGAAATAACATAACCTTAAAACTTTTATAAAAACGGAATTTTTTTTTTTAGAAATCTTATAATTTCATGTGTTTTATCTTTATGTTCCGCCATTTAACAAAGAATTACAAGTTAATTTTCTATATATGTTGCATATAATAAAAGTTTTAAGCTCGGTTGGGGTTGGATCCCCGTTCAAAATATATTAAAAAACTATCGCGGTGGACAAATATTTGCACGGCAAAGAACCAACCAAGGTTACTAAAACACATTAGTTGTGTAGGTACTATTATAGTATATTTTATGCATTAAATTTTATAGTAATTGTCTAGAAGTGAGTGGAAAACTAAAGATTTTTTAAATAAAAAAGAACACCGCGCACATCTTTAGTTCGATCAGAAAAAACAATAGGTCGGTAGAAATATATTTTGGTATTACATCTTCAATTTTCGCACTATTTCGTGCACTTTTTAGAAAAAAATTGTGAATGCACAGACTCTAGGATAAACGTTTCTGACAGATTTGCATATTTTTGAAGTATATTCTTAACCTCACTTCTGTTAAGGGTCAGAAATTTCCAACGTGTAAATTTGGTTTCTTTGTAATTGACCACTATGATTGATCAGTTTCATATCCTAACCAGGATGGATATGAAATCCTATCCGTTCAGTTAACTGGAATAGCCCACTTTTCCAATCACTTTAGTGTCAAGGAAACAGCAAATTTTTATATGGGAATAGAAAAAATATATAATATGTTTCATTAAAACAGTAAAGTAGATACACGTAGCATTGTATAATTATTATTATGGCCAGAGCGATTCTTGATTAAGTGGGCGATGATATTCCATATAAAAGGCTGATCCCTTTCCTTATCATATATATTTAATGCACCAAATTTACCTACGCGTATGGCCGACACTGAAATTGAGCCGAACTGAACGGAATTTCCCATTTTATTACTCTACATTTTTCTAAAATAGACTACAGGTTTTTTATATTTTTGGCTAAACAAGTTATAACTTCCGGCACAGCTAAAAGTACCTTGACTGAGACAAAAGCTCTAAACTATATTTCATAAACCACTAATCTCTGTCGCTCGTCGTGGCAAGGGCTGAACAAAGCTACTGTAAGTTAAAAAAGGCATATAAATGAATCAAGAAAGAAAAATTATTGGCTATAGTAAATTTATTAAAAACGAAAATGGTGTTTCGTATTAATACAATAATTGATAATTGCTTATTTTGTTCTTTTATGATATGACTCCTAACTAACTGTTGTCGTCCATTTCCTTAATTTCTGCATGCGTTTATTAATTTATTATATCCGTAACAAAAAAAATAAATTATTTCCATGGGATGGGATGTAAGTCAAATTAATAAAGTTTAATTAATTAGGAAGACATTTGGACCGCATTATAATAATGGCATTATTTGTCATTAGTCTTGAAACCTTGTGCTAAATGAGTTCGAATAATGAAGGTTTCTTTTTTATCCCGATCGCCAGGTTTGCCAGTCTTTTTCGACTTATTCCCAGCATTGACTTTAAAACTAACACTTTAATGAGAAAAAAACACCATAAGAAGCAAATTATACTTGTAACTATTTTGTTAACAATTTTCGGCTTTGTGGGATGCCAGGAAGCCGCAACACATATTAGAAAAAGCAATAACAACGTTTTTAGAAATATGGTGATTCTTGCCCCATTTGGGCTTAATTGTATAATATTAACGGCAAGTATAAACTCTTATAGAAAACGATTAGCTTGGTGCCAACTGTTTTGTGAATTTTCTTTTATTGATAGAATATTATTGACAAACAAATCCAAATTTGAAAAAAATCTGTCAAAGAACGCCCGCTGTTATTTGATAGTTCTATACTTTACTATGTTTCTAACTATATATCTAAACTATGCCATCTATTATCTTGCACAACACAAAAAATTAATAGAAACAATTTTGTGACTGTCACTATTTGCTGTAACAAATTACATAATAACTAGTTTGGTTTTATTAGAAAGAATCGTTATAATAACTTTATTGTTGGCTATAAAAACAAGATACCAACATGTTATAAAACTTGCTCGCCAACTTAAATTCCCCACCAATGACAGATTAAAAACAAAAGAGATAGAGATACTGGCTTTTCATCTTGACAAAATAGTGATTCTTTTCAAGGATATATTTGAAGTTTCGTTCTTCTTAATGGTTGCAGATGCCTTTTATATCTGTTTAATATTTAGTCTTTATATAAAAATACATGGATTTCAAGTACTCGCTGTCATCTGGATGATATATTATTTTGTAAGTATTAAACCAAAAGTAGTTAATTATCACAGTTCCGGGCATAATCCAATCCATGGATCGGTATACCCCTACCACACCGACGGATCGGAATCTCCCTACCACACCTATGTAACCCCCCACTCCTCACCCCTCTCTTATCCCCACTCCTATCCCCACTTCTCGCCCCACTCCTCTCCCCACTCCTATCCCTACGCCTATCCCCACTCCTATCCACACACATCTCTATACCACTAATCACAACCACAAGTGCACTTGTAGAACAAAAATTCATTTGTGGTAAATGCGTTTTTCACACTTGTTATATGAATATTACTATTAAAAAATTCAAAGGCGTTAGAGAATTATAATTTCCCGCAGTTCGTACTAAAATTACAAAATCTTCTATTCTAAAGGAGTCTATTAGGTCAGTAGTCGTCTATGATAAGTAGAAAAATCCAATAATTTCATAGCAAAACTAGATTGCACTAAAAACTAATGAGCAGCGTTAACGACAAGGCTTGGCAAGTCAAAATTGTTGAATCCTCACTGGCGTTGCGTGGTTCGCTTTTAGTAAAAGTTCAACTAGAATTTTTTTTGGCACAATATTATTTATTATTTTCTTGGAAGACTTAACAAAACAATAATAGTTATTTATGTATAAAGGTCTTAATCATTAAGGGCAAAGTTTCTGGCCTGAGGACCTCTGGCCCGAGGACCAACAATTGCTCTCGATAAATTAAGACATAATAATTCCCGTGGAACATAGATTTGTTTATTTTTGGCCGAATTCAATAGTATTTTGTTTATTTCCAAAACGGAATAAATGATTAATTTTTAAATTTATTTTTTGTTGTATAAGTATTTGCGTTGACAAAAGATTTGGTTTATTTGTTTATAAACTGACATTTGTTGTTAATCGCTTCCTTAATTCCATCTACTTTTTAATAATATCCCAAGGGAATTATACTCCTTTTTATTGGTCGTCACGTAACCAAGAGGATATAAGCTAATAATATCCCGGTAAGAAATAAATAAATAAATCTATCTCTTGAGTAATAAGTATCTATATTAAGGATAATCAATATAATTTTACTAATTACAAACACATGTGAACAACACCATATTTTGCCTTTATTGATACATTGTTCATTGAAACCTTACAGGAAAATGAGTTTAAATAATGAAGTTTTCTTTTTTATCCCGATCGCTCGGTTTGCTAGTATTTTTTGCCTTATCCCAAATATTGACTTTAAAACAAACACTTTAATAAGACAAAAACACTACAAGAAGCAAGTTATACTTGTAACTGTGGCAGTTACAATGTTTAGTTTAGCGACGTGTTGGGAATCATTAAAATTTTTTAGAGCAAACAAGAACATTGTTGTTAGAGTTATGACGATGTTAGCACCATTGGGGCTTAACCTTGTACCATTAACTGCAAATATTAACTCTTACATGAAACGATTGACTTGGTGCCAATTGTTTTGTGAGTTTTCTTTTGTTGATCAAATAATATCCAAAGAACAATCAAAATTTGAAAAAAATCTGTCGAAGTATGCGCGCTGTTATTTGATCATTTTGTATTTTATCATGTTCGTAACTATATATCTATACTATGCCTTTTTTTATCTTGTTCAACACAAAACGATGATAGAAAGAATTTTGTGCCTGTCAATATTTCCTGTAGCAAATTACATTTTATCTAGTCTGGTTTTACTAGAAACAATTATTAAAATAACTTTATTGTTTGCTATAACAAGAAGATACCAATATGTTAAAAAACTTGCATGCCTACCCAAATTTACAAAGAATGGTAGTCTAAAAACGAAAGAGATTGAGATACTGGCTTTTCATCTTGACAAAATCGTTATTCTTTTCAAGGATATATTTCAAGTTTCGTTTTTTTTAATGGTTGCAAATGCTTTTAATATGTGTTTAATATTTGGCCTTTTTTCGAAACAACATGGATTTCAAATGGTAGTTGTGGTCTGGATGATATATTATTTTGTAAGTAAAATCGGGAATACAGAGGCGAACTAAAGCCGGATATAGAGACATGTACGCATTAACGTCTGTGTGTGGATGTAAATAATGCACTCGCGTTCAAGAAAGGCACTACAATAATTTACTTTGTGTCCGGCTTAAGTCTATTCTAAATATTAAAATAGGACATATTTTTCCACAAAAACACTTAGTTTCTTTAGTCCAATTTTTCGATCATGGATTTCTTCAACCTTTTAAAGTAGGCACTTGTTTTCAAAGAATCAAAATTGGTTTAGGGCAGAAATGCCCAACAGAATTACTAAAATTTTAGTATTTCACAAAATTAGATATTTTAATTGAATAAATTTTTTTTCCGACTTAACTGAAAATTTTAGAATAAACCACCTTCTATTTATGGACGACATCAAACTCTACGCCGAAAGCAAACCCCATCTACCGTCTCTAATTCAAATAAACAAGACATTTACCGGTGACATCCAAATGTCGTTTGGATTAGACAAGTGCGCAATCTTGAATTTCGTACGCGGAAAGACTGAACAACATCGTTTACTGTTTGAAGGCACAGATATACTAGATGAGGACAAAACATATAAATACTGAGGCATCTCCCAAAACCAACAAATAAATCACACAAGCCTAAAAAAGGAGTTTAAAAACAAATATAAAAGCATACTTATAAAGCTTTTTAATAGTTACCTGAATGCTGGTAATCTTACTACTGCCATCAACACCTGGGCAATACCAATACTTACCTACTTATTCGGAATCCTTAAGTATTCAGTCACGGATTTGCACGAACTATTATAGGCTTACGCGCAGGTTGCTAACAAAATTCAGATTCCACCACCCACGCTCTACACTTGAAAGAATCTACCTAAAACGAAGGAGGGAGGAAGAGGTCTCATTAATAACGTGTGCAAGTCGCAAGAGACCTCTATGAGATAATACTTCCAAGAATCGAATGGGGAAATTCTTAAAAAAGTGGTAGCAGCAGACGCTGGATATACAGCCCTTAACTTAAAGCAAAACGGATTACCTAACATCATCCGGGCGCAGCCAAGTCAACAGCTTGTAACTTGGCAAGAAAAAGCTCTACACGGCAAATACCCTACTGCACTCCAAAATCCAATCATAGATAAAGAAATGTCACTGAACTGGTTAGAGAAAAGGCAGCTTCACGCTGAAACAAAAGGTTTTATAATCTCTATCCAAGAACGTGTCATTCAAACTCGAAACTATGAAAAGGTCATCTTGAAAAGAAATGTGGAAGACGTGTGCAGAAAATACAATTGCCCCGGAGAAACGATAGAACATATTACGGCGGGTTGTGGTGTTATGGCACCCAACGCTTATCTGGGGAGACATAATCAGGATCATTCATAAGGAACTGGCCCATAAACTAGGTCTAAGGAAAAACCTCCTGCCATACTACCAATACTCACCCGAGCCAGTTCTTGAATCCCCTGAATATCTCTTATACTGGGACAGGCTAATATTAACGGATAGAACAATAGACTACAACCATCCGGATATTCTTCTTATCGAAAAGAATACCAAGAAAGCTTTCTTCATAATCGATATAGGTTGCCCACTAATACACAATCTCTCTAAAACCGAATCGGAGAAGAAAACCAAGTACTCGAATTTGGCGATAGAGATCAACAATGTATGGAAGCTAGAAAAAAAGACATCTTTCCGACAGTGGCGTACCCAGCCTTTGGGGGCGGGAGGGGCAAACATATGATGGGGCGCTCCCCTCTTCATAAAAAGTGACTTCTAAAAAAAACGGCCGACTCCTCCACCACGAACTTCCCCTTGCAAAAATAGACTAGATCAAATAATAATGTTTATTATGTAAACTGTTACCAAGCGGCCAAGGGTGCCAAGCGCAAGGGGGGCGCCTAGCGCCAGGGAGCTATGACGAAAAATGTTAAGCCCAACTTGGAAAAACTTGGCCTTCCAGGTTATTTATACCAACAAATTTACATATTTACGTACAAAATTACATATAGGACGGAAGTTTCTGTACAGTACGGGTTAAGATAAATTTCTTAAAAACTTTGTTGCAAAATTAGTTTTAAAAAATCAAGTTTTCTTTTTTATCCCGATCGACAGGTTTGCCACTCTTTTTCGACTTATTCCCAGCATTGACTTTAAAACTAACCCTTTTATGAGATTATAAAAAAAAATCTAATTGAGCGCTCCCGGATAAGAAGTTCCGGAAACTCTACCGATTTTGTGACATGCTTACATATATTATATTTTCTTGCTGTAATATCATTATTATTGTGTATGATAAAAGAGTTTTGGACTTGCATTCGCTCCAGTGCATCTAGCTAGTACAAATAGAGCTGTAGTTACCATACTTATTTAGTATTCACCTGAAGATGACTGGAAATAGTTACCAGTTGAAACGTTGTGATGTAAAACAAATACAGACAATGCAAGTCCAAAACTTTTCCATGATTCATTATTATTAAAGTAATCTGTGTGTAATAATGATATTTATTCATTCATATTACAAAAAATGTATGTAACTGAGGTTTAAACATTGAGACCACCCACAGTTCCTCTCTTCGCTATCTTTTTGTACAAATGAAATAAAATTATAAGTTAGTGATTATTTTGTTTATTTGTGTCAGGTAACTTAATAATGTCCATTTTCTTCATATCTGTTTTTGTATTTATTATATCCTTGGGAGACTTAAAAACCTTTCAAAAATAAATAGGGTAATCAACCTAATTTGACTAATTAGGAACACATTTGGACAACATAATATTATGCTTTTATTTCTACATTAGTCTTTAAAACTTTGTAGCAAAATGAGTTCAAAAAATGAAGTTTTCTTTTTTATCCCGATTGCCCAGTTTGCTAGTACTTTTTGCCTTATTCCGAACATTGATTTTAAAACTAACACTTTAATAAGACAAAATCACTACAAGAAGCAAGTTATACTTGTAACTATTTTGTTAATAATTTTCGGCTTTGTGGGATGCCAGGAAGCCACAAAACATATTAAAAAAAGTAATAACAACGTTTTTAGAAATATGGTGATTCTTGCGCCATTTGGTCTTAATTGTATATTATTAACGGCAAGTATAAACTCGTATAGAAAACGATTAAGTTGGTGCCAACTGTTTTGTGAATTTTCTTCTATTGATAAAATATTATTGACAAACAAATCCAAATTAGAAAAAAATCTATCGAACTACGCCCGCCGTTATTTGATTATTCTATACTTTACTATGTTTCTAACTATATATCTATACTATGCCATCAAGTATTATCGTGCACAACTCAAAACAATAATAGAAACAATATTGTGGCTGTCACTATTTGCTGTAGCAAATTACATTTTATCTAGTTTGGTTTTATTAGAAAGAATCGTTATAATCACTTTATTATTGGCTATTAAAAGAAGATACCAACATGCTATAAAACTTGCTCGCCAACTTAAATTCCCCACCAATGACAGATTAAAAACAAAAGAGATTGAAATTCTGGCTTTTCATCTTGACAAATTACTCATTCATTTTAAGGATATATTTGAAGTGTCGCTCTTTGTAATGGTTGCAAATGCTTTTTATATGTGTTTAATATTTAGCCTTTATACAAAAACACATCGATTTCCAGTACTCGCCGTCATCTGGGTGATATATTATTTTGTAAGTATTAAATAAAATATATGAAAGCGAAATAACTCTGAGCAAAAATTATACAGAATATTTTTTTTGGCAAAAACATTTTTTTTTCTACTAGCATGAAGAAAATTTAAGTTTCAACACAGATTTGATGATTGTACAAATCAAATAAAATAATAAGTTAGTGATTATTTTGTTTATATGTGTCAGGTAACTAAATAATGTCCATTTTCTTAATATCTGTTTTAGTATTTATTATATCCTTGGGAGACTTAAAAACCTTTCAAAAATAAATAGGGTAATCAACCTAAATTGGCTAATTAGGAACACATTTGGAAAACATAATATTATGCTTTTATTTCTACATTAGTCTTTAAAACTTTGTAGCAAAATGAGTTCAAAAAATGAAGTTTCCTTTTTTATCCCGATTGCCCAGTTTGCTAGTACTTTTTGCCTTATTCCGAACATTGACTTTAAAACTAACACTTTAATAAGACAAAAACACTACAAGAAGCAAGTTATACTTGTAACTATTTTAGTTACAATTAGTTGTATTGCGGCGTGTTGGGAAGCATTAACAAATTTTAAAGAAAACAGGGGCAGAGTTTTTAGAGTTATGATAATGTTTGCGCCATTGGGGCTTGGCCTAATAACATTAACTGCGAGTATTAACTCATAAAAAACAAATAACATGGCGTCAGTTGTTTGGTGAATTTTCTTTTATTGATCAAATATCATCTACAGAACAATCAAAATTTGAAAAAAATATGTCAAAGAATGCCCGTTGTTATTTGATAATTCTATACATTACTATGTATCTGACTACATATATATACTATGCTATCTATTATCCTTTGCCACACAAAACAATATTAGAAACAATTTTTTGCCTGTCACTATTTCCTGTAGGAATTTTTGCATTATATCTAGTCTCATTTTAATAGAAAAAATAATTATAATAACTTTATTATATGCTACAACAAGAAGATACCAATATGTTAAAAAACTTGCAATGCAACTTAAATTTCCTACCAATGGCAGATTAAAAACAAGAGAGATAGAGATGCTGGCTTTTCATCTTGACAAAATAGTGATTCTTTTCAAGGATATATTTGAAGTTTCGTTCTTTCTAATGATTGCAAATGCCTTTTATATGTGCTTGATGTTTAGTCTTTATTTGAAAAAACATGGGTTTCAAATAATTGCTATCACCTGGGTGATATATTATTTTGTAAGTAAAATCGACAAGGGGTTGAATTAAGTCTGTGGTAAAAGTTGAGCTAGGATTTTTTTTTTGCAAAAACATTTTTAAAGGTATTTCAGAAGAAAGTTATTTAAGAAACACAAATAAATTAATATAAACCAGAAAAGAAAGCTGTCGTCAGCGGCATCTTATTTTTTTTTTAGAATAAATATTGAAAAGTAAGAAAAAATAGGCAAATATACATGTAATAGTTGTTGCCGTTCTGCCCTTCTTTCGAATTAGGTTTTTTTCCTCTTCGTTCGCTGCCAGGGCCATTCCCGAGGGGACCTACAGTTTAACGTGGGTTCCGAACCACGATCCTCAGTCATGCGACACCCCCCAAGGGCTATCAACCCTTGGTTTATTGCCATTGCATGACCTACCGATTGGGGAGTGTGTACCTTCTTCCGCACCCCACGAGATGTCCGATCTCATCCGGCCTGGTTACCGGCGTGAATGGGGTGGGTTGGGGAGATGATACATTTCACACTCTTCCCTGCATTCTTAAATCCACTAAATTTCGGACATACTTTTTTTATTGTACGTATACCCACTCCGGGAATCGAACCCGGGTCGCCGCGGTCGAATGCCAGTAGCTCTACCTCTGAGCCACAACCGCGGTACATACAATAGTTTGCAATTGAATATACAGGGTGCTACAAACTCGTGTGCGTACAAGGGGATCTCGAAAACGGTAACAGATACGAAGATGGTTAAATTGAGTCAAAGTTGCGTATTTTGATGAAAGAAAATTGCAAGTATTCCGAATACCTTCGGAGATATTCGAAAAAAAACGAAATTTTGAGTTTTGGTTTTTAATTTTTTGAGCCTTCATTTTTGACTTGAGAAAAAAACAAAAGATTCTTTCCTATAGGCGCTCTTTCAGTTCTACAAGATAGTGTTATTCGTTTTCAAATTAGACGTTTCGTTCTTTAGATACCAACCTCAAGTCAAATTTTTTTAAATACGGACTTGGAATTTTAAAAATTGTTTTAGGGACTTCTACGCTTTTGAAAATTAATACAATTTAAAGGTTTTCAAAATTTTAACGTTTGGTCATCCAATATCACATCATTAATATTTCAAATTATTCTTTCTTTACTATTACGGCCCTTGCAATTATTTTTAGGATAACTTAAATATCAAAATTACATTCCATTACAGGAATTTATCGTATTTAGGGTTTATTTGTTTCAATAGGATTTACCGTAACAATAAAAGTAAGCAAGTGTTTAATCTATGAGAAGTAATTCTATTTTTTATTAATATTTTATTTATTTTATTAATATAACATCTTGAGTCCTATAGTTTTAGACCTAGACCGAAATACCGTAAAATAGAAAAAAATTAAGGCTCCCAAGTGAAGAAAAGGTAACTGGAGTGTTAGTCTAGTTATGTTACTGTGATGCGCTTATGTTTGTTTCAAAAACAATTTCAAATTTTTTTTGCTGTTTATACGATCTGATGATGCCAATTTTAGGCGAAAAATGTAACAAAAATAAATCGACGGATTTTTCAAATCAGAAATCTTTCTTTTTGGTTTCGCTCTTAGTGTTCAGGACCGTAATGATATAAAAAGATAACCTGAAAAAATGTGTTATTAGATAATAAAACGTTAAAATTTTAAAAAACTTTAAATTTTTTTAAATTTCTAAAGCTTAGAAGTCCCTAAACTAGTACCTGAAATTCCAGGTCCGTATTTAAAAAAATGGACTTGAGGTTGGTATTTAAAAAACGAAGCGTCTAATTAGAAAACTAAACTCCATCTTGTAGAATATAGAAAACGGCTATAAAACAGTGTTTTTTGTTTTTTTCCCATGTCAAAAATTAAGGCGCAAAAAATTAAAAACCAAAAACAGAAATTTTGTTTTTTTTCGCATATCTTCGAAAACAATCGGAATATTTACAATTTTCTTTTACCAAATTGTAAAGCCCCAAAATACGCAACTTTGCCTCAATCTAACCACCTTCGTATCTCATACCGTTTTCAAGATTCCCTTGTACGCACACGAATTTGTAGCACCCTGTATAATGATGAGGGAAGGGGGAGCGGTCCTCCCCGGTGTGTGCCACTAAAAAAGGAGCTTTTTAGAAGTCCTTCTAGGATAGGTGAAGTTTTTTTTTAAAAGACACTTTTAAATAGAGGAGATGGTCTTCAAACCCTGAATGTGTTAAGCTGGTATAGACCTGCGGCAGCGATAAAAACAGTGGAGCAACTTGAAAAGTTTGGCATGGATATCACAGCTGTTCAGGAAATTAGGTGGACAGGTACCGGAAGCCAAAAAACCAGCAAATCGGTAGTATTCTACAGTGGTAGTCCCAACAATCAACATGAATTTGGAACAGGCTTTGTTGTACGGGAATGCGTGTTGAACTCTGTCATGGAATTTAAACCAGTAAGTGAACGAATCTGTTACATGAGGCTTAGAGGAAAACTCCACAATATTTCGGTGCTATCGGTCCATGCACCAACCGAAGAGAAGGATGATGTAACTAAGGATGCCTTTTATGACCAGTTGGAGACATTTCTGGTAGCTCTGCCTAAACAGGATGCGACGATTCTTATGGGAGATTTTAATGCCAAGATAGGAAGAGAAGAAGCTTGTAAACCCAACATCGGTAGACACAGCCTACATGAACACTGCAATGATAACGGGCTCAGACTAGTGGATTTCGCAACGTCAAATAATCTCCTCATTAAATCAACGATGTTTGATCATAAAAACATACATAAACAAACCTGGGTTTCTAATGACGGAATAACGAGAAATCAGATTGATCATGTGCTGATAAATGCAAGACGTGGAAGTAGTATTATCGACGTTAGGAGCCAGCGGGGTCTTGATGCGGACAGTGACCACTTTCTGGTTAGAGCTAAATTCAGAGAAAGAATTTCTAAACAAAAGAACAATAGGCCAGAACTATCTCCGAGGTGGAACACCGAGGCGTTTAAAGACACAAATAAGATAATTGAATATCAAACATCTCTGAAGAATGCACTGGAATCCGTGGCGAATCGAAATAATGCGGACGCAATGTGGGAAACAATGAAAAATGCAATCACTCATAGTGCCCGGATCACCGTAGGAACAGCAAAGAATGCTAGAAAGAAGAACTGGTTTGACGACGAATGTGAGATGATCCTGAAATTGAGGAGCCAGGTTCGACAACGAATGCTGCAAAATCCAAATGAGCAAAACACCCAGAAATACGGAGAGATCAGAAAAAAGGCAAAAAAGACAATAAAAACCAAGAAAAGGGCACACGAGGAAAATATTCTTGAAGAACTAGAGTCAAATAGAGTGAACAACAGAACTAGACATTTCTTCCAGGAGGTAAAGAATATAAAAAACGGCTTTAGACCCAGAGTTGGAACTGTCATAAAAAATGACGAAGGTAACCTCATTGCAAGTGAAGCAGAAGTGATAGAGACCTGGAGAAGATACTCTGATGAATTACTGAATGTACAGACAGAGGAAGTCGGGCGTGATTATACATATCTTACCGCCGACCCCTTAGTGGAAGAACCTACAATGGGAGAAGTATCACGAGCTATCCGCAAACTAAAAAACAACAAAGCCCCAGGAAACGACACTGTATCGGGTGGAGGAGAGACTTTGGAACTTGCTTTCTATCAACTCATCTGCCAAATATGGAAAGAAGAGCAAATACCAACCCCCTGGAAAGAAAGCGTTATAATACCCATACATAAGAAGGGCGATAAAATGTGCTGTGCAAACTATAGGGGTATATCCCTTATTAACACAGGGTATAAAGTATTCTCTATAATGCTATTAGAACGATTGACTGCGTGTGTAGAGTATCAAATAGGAGATTACCAGTGTGGTTTTAGAAAAAATCGATCAACAGTAGACCAGATATTCACTATTAGACAGTTAATGGAGAAGTGTTGGGAATACAACAAAACATTGCACCAGCTTTTTATAGATTTTAAACAGGCCTATGATAGCATCCTAAGGGTGGAACTGTGGAATGCCATGGCAGAACTGGGCGTACCGAGAAAGTTAATTAGGCTCACAAAAGCGTGTGTGGAGGGATCTACAAGTGCAGTAAGACTTGAGGGAAGACTGTCAACCTTTTTCTTAATCAACAGTGGCCTGAAACAGGGAGATGCGTTATCCCCACTACTCTTTAACATCGCTTTGGAGAGCGCCGTGCGAAAGGCAAACATGGAAACGCTCCTATTTAGAAACCAGGGTCCTCGCATTGTGGTGGCATTCGCGGATGATATAGATATAGTGGGAAATACGACTATCAACGTCAAGGAGGAGTTCATCAAACTGGAAAAGGCTGCAAAAGAAGTTGGCCTACGAAAAAACGAAGATAAAACAAAATACATTACTACAACAAGAACAGAACGACGTGACAGGATAGGACAGAACGTGACAATGGACAACTATAATTTTGAAAGGGTCCATCAGTTTAAATCCTTGGGAGCTACGATCACCTCTGATAACAATGTAACACAAGAGATTAATAACAGAATACAAGGAGCCAATCGCTGCTGTTTTGCGCTACAAAAAATAATGAAATCGAAAAATGTAACCCGCCGCACAAAAATAACAATTTACCATGCAGTTATAAGACCTATAATGACATATGCATGTGAAACATGGACGATGACGAAACAAAATGAGAACCGACTGAAAATAGCAGAACGAAGAATTCTTAGAAGGATATATGGACCAATCAAGGACAACACCACACAGCTATACAGAATTAGAACTAACAGGGAATTACAAGAACTATATAACCAACCAGATATAGTGAAAATAATAAAGTCAGAGAGATTGAGATGGGCCGGCCATGTTAAAAGACAAGATCAACGTGTCGTCAAGCTGGTATGGGAAGAGACCCCGGTAGGAAAGCGGCCGCTGGGAAGACCAAGGATGCGGTGGAAAGACAATATTGCGGCGGATTTACGAAGCCTAAATATCCAGCGACCAGAAGAACTTATGATGGACCGCAGCAAGTGGAGGCAAATTGTAAAGTCAGCGAGGACCCACCCTGGGTTGTAGGCTACAGAGAGAGAGAGAGAGATGGTCTTCAAACGGTGTGTCAGTACTAAAATTAGTGTAGAAGATTTCCGCTCCTGGTGTAAATTTATTCGAAATCGTTTTTTTGTCTGTTTTTTAGTTTTTATTTACTATTTTATGTACAATTTTCAGTATTGTGACGTGCTGGGAAACCTTAAAAAATTAGTATTGGCTTGTGCCATTTAGGCTCAACCTTATAGTATTAACTGCAAGTATTAACCTTTATAGAAAACGATGAACTTGTTACCAACCGTTTTGTAAATTCAAAAAAAATATTTACAAAAATGTAAAGTTGCCTGATCAGTAAATCAAGAATTAAGCTAACCGGGCCACTTTGATGATAAGAAAATTACTTCGGTCAATGTTTGTATATTACAGTTAAAGCGGCCTGATTAGTTAATTATCGTTTAAAATCGTCATGCATGAGTGATTAATGTATTCGTTTATGTTTCCCAGCTGAATATCCTCCATTTTCTTAATTTCTGTTTAATTATTCATTATATCCTTGGGAAACTTAACAAAGAAAAAATTAATTAAAGGTAATCAATATAATTTTAATAATTAAGAAAACAATATTGAACAATACCATTCTAATATTGGTACATTTTCTCTGAAACCTTAGGCCAAAATGAGTTTAAATAATGAAATTTTCTTTTTTATTCCAATTGCCCGGTTTGCCAGCTTTGTTGGCCTTATTCCGAATATTGACTTTAAAACTAACACTTTAATAAAACAAAAGCAGTACCAAGAGCGAGTCATACTTGTAAGTCTTTTGGTTACAATTTTCAGCATTGTGACGTGCTGGGAAACTGGGGCAAATATTAGAAAAAGCCACAACAATGTATTTAGAAGTATGGCAATGTTGACACCATTGGGATTTAACCTTATACCAATAGCTGCAAGTATTAGCTCTTACAGAAAACGATTGACATGGTGTCAATTGTTTTACGAATTTTCTATTGTTGATCAAATATTATCCAAAAAACAATCAAAATTTGAAAAAAAACTGACGAAACACGCCCGTAGATATTTGACAGTTCTATACTTTACAATGTTTCTAACTGTATATTTATACTATTCCATTTATCAACTTTTACAACACAACACAATAATAGAAGCAATTCTGTACCTGTCAGTATTTCCTGTGGTAAGTTGCGGCTCATCTGGCTTAATTTTATTAGAAAGAGTTATTATGATAACATTATTATTGGCTATAAAAAGAAGATACCGATATGTTAAAAACCTTGCATGCCAACTAAAATGTTCGACCAATGACAGACTAAAAACAAAGGAGATAGAGATACTGGCTTTTCATCTTGACAAAATACTTACTTTTTTCAAGGATATATTTGAAGTTCCGTTATTTTTAATGGTTGCAAATGCATTTTACATGTTTTTAATCTTAAGTCTTTATATGAAAAAATATGGATTTCAAGTATTCGGTTTCATTTGGGAGATGTACTATTTTGTAAGTAAAATTGATTATAGTAAATAATCTGCGTTAGAGCCCTGCACGAGCCGGAATGTCACGACCCGACCGGGAATCTTGCAACGCGGCCCGGTCCGACCGGACAAACCCGGCAGGCCCCACAAGCCTAGCAGGCCCGACAAGCTCGGAAGGTCAGTAAAAAAATTATTAGGGCTTGAAAATTATTTTATAAATATTTCTTTAAAAAAAAAAGGACATAAGCAAACCAAGGCTGACCCGAAAGACCGGTTGGTCACAAAAAGTTATGAAACAATACAGGCCGCACTACAGCATATTAAAATACGTGAAGAATAACGCAGTTCAACTAACACGATACATGACTGGGGAAGGAGGAGGGGTGAGACCCTCCCCTCCAAGGTCTTTAGCAATTGTAATTTTATTATTTGACCGAAAAGCTATCATATTAATAAATGGTCTAAATTTCCAAAAGTTTAATTTTATATTCTTTGTCACTTTTTTATAGGTAAAAATGTATCGTATCTATAATTATATCTTCATTATTTTGCTTTGTCGCACTATAGGACCACTATGTACAATACTTTACATAAAGTTTCTATTTTATAGATTGAGAGTTTCCTTTACTCGCGCGCAGTCGAGTAAAAAAACTCAAAAGGCACACTTAGTTTGTCAAAATTGACCAATTTAAGCAACTTAGAAAGCGACGATTTTTAAAATGAGTAAATAATCTTATTTTTTACTTATTTTGAGAACATCAGATATTTAGAAAGAATAACGTTGTGGCTTAAATAAAGTATACTCGTTATTATTTCTACTCTATGTTATTTAGAATAAAACTATTTAATTATATTGGAAAACTTGAGAAAAATTAATATAAAATGTTTCGTTTATGAAAACTTTTTAAGGACACCCTGTATAAAATGGATAAACACTATAAAATTTATAATATCTCTAGGCCCCTTGTCAAAAATCTCACCCAATCGCGTGGTTTCAAAAATGAATTTAGAAGGTTTATCTGATTTTTTTTTCCAGGACTCTAAAAAAAGCATTATTTTATTTACAGTGGGTTGCATAAAGAAAAATTATTCTCGGTTAGCTTAAGCGCGTATTGAAAAGACCAAATTTAATCAGAGGCCGGCGAGGCCTACTCCGTATTTGTATAAAATTCCCTTAGATTTTATAAAAGATGGTCGCTGTTAGTGATGTCAGATGCCAGTTCTTGTAATATATAAGGTTATTTCGGACAAATACGAAGTTGGTCTCTCCAGCTTCTGATTAAATTATGTCTATGTAATACGCGGCCATGCTAATCAAGACCTATATTTTTTTATGCAACCCGCTGTTAAACTACCAAAGCAAAATAAATAAAATTTTGGACAATAGTTGTAAAGGATTCTAATACGTTAGTAGAGGGAGAAGGGGGATTCTGCGCCAATTTGATGCGGTCCCTTTTGCACATGCGCCGGCAATAGCTATAACAGCTTAATCAGAGCTGTTTAGGCTGTTTTAAACACAGCCATTTTAGCTGCTTTAAACAGAGCTGTTTTAGCCGTTCTAAATAGAGCTGTTTTAGCTATTATATCACACTATATTACAGCCTCCCTATATATGAAGAAATATTTTTCTGAAATACACTCTCCTATATACCGGGTACGAGTTTTTATAACAATAAAGCGCACATTTCAAAATGACAACTTTATTTGATAGTCATCTTTTACCTTGACTGGTGCCCGCAAATACGGGGCCATAAAAAGGAGAAATAGTTAAAAAGAAATCGGCGATAACCCGTAAACGGGCTCATCAAAAATATCTAAAGTTATTCTTTTGAATGTGGGTATTAGTGCTCTTTAATAAACCTAAATAGAATTTCTCTCTAAAATAATTAAGGAAGCCAATAATTGACCCCATTTAAAATTACATGGGATTTCCTATGTCCCGCTCGACGATGCAACACCCGGTATAGTATAAGTCTTATTTCGTATAGGAGCTATAGACGCCTGACACACTGTTTATTCAAGGACCCTACAAAAGGTGCATACATTGCCAAACGCTTCCCCAAAATTTGTTTCAGGGAAAATTTATGTTAATTGTATTTTAATCGTTAGCATAAGTTGTTCATTTTCTTATTTTCTATTTTATGTTTTATTTAATCCTTGGAGAACCTAAAAAATAAGTCTCTCGTGTAACGTTTTTACATAAAGGGCAATCAATATAACTGTACTAATTACGAAAACATTATTGGACCACATCATATTCGGGCTCCTTTTATACATTGTTCATTGAAACTTTACAGCAAAATGAGTTCAAATAATGAAGTTTTCTTTTTTATCCCGATCGCCAGGTTTGCAAGTCTTTTTCGTCTTATTCCGAACATTAACTTTCAAACAAACAGTTTAATAAAACCAAAACACTACAAGAAACAAGTTATACTTATAACTATTTTATTTATAAGTTTCAGTATCGTGACTTGCTGGGAAAACTTAAAAAATATTAGAAAAAGCAACAACAATGTTTTTAGAAATATGGTAGTTTTTGCGCCATGGGCGTTTAATCTTATACCATTAACTGCGATTATTAACTCTTATAGAAAACGATCGACTTGGTGCCAATTGTTTTGTGAATTTTCTTTTGTTGATCAAATATTATTCAAAGATCAATCAAAATTTGAAAAAAATCTGTCCAAGCACGCCCATCGTTATTTGATAGTTTTATTCTTTACTATGTTTCTAACTGTATATCTATATTACGTATTGTATTATCTCACAAGACAGAGAACAATAACAGAAACAATGCTGTGCCTGTCTGTACATCCTGTAGCAAATTATAGTTTATCTAGTTCAGTTTTATTAGAAACAGTTATTATAACAACTTTATTATATGCTTTAAAAAGAAGATACAGTTGTGTTAAAAAACTTGCATGCCAACTTAAATTTCCAATAGATGGCAGATTAAAAACGAAAGAGATAGAAATATTGGATTTTCATCTATATAAAATAGTGACTCTTTTTAAGGAAATATTTGAGGTTTCGTTCTTTTTCATGGTTGCAAATGCCTTTTATATGTGTTTAATATTTTGCCTTTATATGGAAAAACACGGATTTCAAGGAAGTGCTATAATCTGGCTTATATATTATTTTGTAAGTATATAAAATTAGGAATAATTCATTAATTTTGAAAATAGTTTTTTTAGCTAGATATACTGGGTGCTACAAATTAGTGTGCGTACAAGGGGATCTCGAAAACGGTAAGAGATACGAAGATGTTTAAATTAAGTCAAAGTTGCGTATTTTGGGTCTTAATATTTTGATGAAAGAAAATTATAAATATTTCAAATGCTTTCGGAGATATTCGAAAAAAATTTTAGTTTCGGTTTTTAATTTTTTGCGACTTTTTGACAATTTAAAGGTTTTTAGGTTTTTAAAAATTTTACGTTTTGTCATCAAATAACACATCAATAGCATCTCAAATTATCTTTTCTTTACTATTACGGCCCTGGAAATTATTTCTATGATTACTTAAATATTAAAAGTTATGGTGTTTAGGCTGTTTATTTGTTCAATAAGATTAACCGTCGCAATACTTTAAGCTAAGGAAATAAGCAAATTTTTAAGGCGTGAGAAGTAATTCTATTTTTTTATTAATATTTTATTAATATAACTTATATTTAAGTCCTATGGTTTTTGCCTTAGACCTAGAACGAAATACTGTAAAACAGAAAAAAAAATACCCCCGAGTGAAGAAAAGGTAACTGGAGTGTTAGTCTAGTTATGTTACTCTGATGCGCTTATGTTTTTTTCAAAAATAATTTAATTTTTTTTTTCTAGTTTAGAAGATCTGATGATGCTAGTTTTAGGCAAAATCTATAACAAAAATAAACAGACCTAGATATTTGAGGCCGTGACTTTAGGTCTTTTCTCTTACAAAACATCAAATATTAGGCCTCTTTGAGTAAAAATGTACGGATTTTTTAAATCAGAAATCTTTTGTTTTTAGTTTGGCTCTAAACTCTAAATGTTCAGGACCGTAATGAACTGAAAAAGATAATTTGAAAAATGTGTGTGTGTGTGTAGATTACAATTACAAAACGTTAAAATTTTAAAAATGTGTACATTGTAATAAATTTCTAAATCTTATAAATTCCTAAAACTGTATTTAAAATTCCAGGTCCGTATTTAAAAAAAATTACTTGAGGTTGGTAACTGCAGAACGAAACGTCGAATTTGAAAACGAATAAAGCCATCATGTAGAACATAAAAACGGCTATGAAAAAGTGTTTTTTATTTTTTTCCCAAGTTAAAAATAAAAGCGCAAAAAACTAAAAACCAGAAATGGAAATTTCGTTTTTTTTTTCGGATATCTCCGAAAGCATTAGGAATGATTACAATTTTTTTTCACCAAATTATTAAGCCCCAAAATACGCAAGTTTGCCACAATTTCACCATCTTCGTATCTCTTACCGTTTTCGTGATCGCCTTGGATGCACACGAATTTGTAGCACCTTGTATATCGGTCAAAGCCGCCACTCAATAAAATATGATGTTGAAATCAAGACACCTAATCGAAAGGGATCACAAATAATAATGTTTCTATTTCTAGAGTCCTAATAGGACAGCTTGAGGCCTCGTAATTTTCTTAAAACTTTTTCCACGTCTAATGTTACAGTCACGTACTTTTACATCAAGGTTTACTATTTTTCGTAAGGTATGGTCCATCGTTAATAACAGCCAATGCCAAGTTCAGTTAATTTTACCTAATAGCACTGTCACCAGAATGATGTATGTACTATAGACGTAGTGGTGGCATATTTTTATGATAATGGGAATCGATATAATTTTAAGTTAATGATGAAAAAACAACTTTATACGAGCATTTCTCGAAGCTTTAGATGTAATATGAGTTCGGAAGAACATAATTTCTATTTCTCTCCAATTGCCCAGTTCGCCAGCTTTTTTGTTCTAGTTCCATACTTTGACTTTAAAAGGAACATGTTAATAAGAAAAACCAGATATAAGAGTCACGTTATACTATTTACTATTCTATTGGTAATTTTGTATTTTATATTGTGTTGGGAATCCGTCTTGGATGCAAGGAAAAACAATACCAACGTTTTTAAAGTTTTCTTATTTCTTGCACCGTTCTCATTTATTGCTATACCAATGACTGCAACCATCAACAACTTCAGAAAAAGCTCAAATTGGCAGCGACTTTTCTGTGAATTTCGTTTTGTGGATGAAATATTACCGGCTAAGCAATCAAAGTTTGAGAAAAATCTATATCAGTACGGTCGAACTTACTTGATAATCCTCAATTTCATTATGTGTTTAAGTTTGTATTTAACCTACTTCACTTCTCATAGAGGGCATGAAACTATCACAGAAACAATTTTAAATCTATTGATATTTCCAATTACAAATATCATTCTAACCAGTGATATTCTATTACAACGAATAATTATAATAACTTTATTCCTAGCTACAAAAACCAGATACCAACATGTAAAAAACATTATGTGTGAACTTAAGTTCCAGAACGATGATACGAGTATATCAAAAACCTTAAAGGAAATAGAAGTACTGGCATTACACCTTCACAACATAATGACTCATATTAAGGTTATTTTTGAGGCCTCCTTCTTTCTAATGGTGTCCCACGCCTTCTTTATACTATTGTTCTTTAGTCTTATTGTAAAAAAATACGGATTCATAGGCATCGGTATGAGCTGATTGTTATTCACTTTTGTAAGTATCCGTAGATATATGAGTGTTTGTTTAGTAGTAAACAGTAAGGATTTTGTGCTCAATTTAACCAACCGTAAAGCCGCGTTGACACGGTTCAAGTGACTTGAACAACTCACTTACCTACCAACCTACTTATTTTACAAGCAGCAATCGCACTTGCCTGCAAATCTCTATTTCTATAATCTACACTCTTTGTGTTTCACAAACCGTCGTTGTTCTAGCTATCGGTCGTATCTCAAAAGTTAAAAATTATTCAGGAGGCCATAAAAAGACTTTCAGTCAAGTTTAAAGTTATCTTGAACATTTTGTTGGTCGACTTTGGTTTGAGTTTTTTTTAATTTTAAGGTTGTAACTTAATTATTGATCAACCCAGAAATCGCTAAGTACTAGATGGTCCCTATTAAACATATATTTTTACTAGTTTTCTTGAGATACGACCCATAGCCAGAAAATTAATTGTATTCTTATGAAAATCTTTATTGGTGCCTAATTCGAATATATTATTTATTAAATGTTAACATAGTTTTAATGACGCAAATTTTCACAGAATATTTTATGCTCTAAACTTCTTATAACTGGCGTATCCGATGTTGACAATGAGTTTAAATCACTATATTTTTCTAAAGATATTTCGTTTGGACTGGTATTAAGAGCTGGTATTACAAGATTTTTTAAACAGGTATTTCTCTTTAGTGGTAATGATCTGTATACATTGTCATTATGGCTAGTTTTAAAGTAAACTTTTCTTAAACGTCGATTTGTTACTTTTATTTACTTCATGTTTGTCCAATTTATTTTTTCTTTGTTATCATCTGTCCTAATGCTTAACATTCTAATTTCTTGGGATAGTTTTTTAAATTTTTTAAAGTCGTAGTAATTTAGCTGAGTAGAGGTTGCGATACTTGAGCGCCCGACGGTTTTGCGATACTTGGGCGCCCGCTACGGCGCAGGCGCCTCTGTCATACGTCATCTGTCAAACTTCATACTCTTGGGCGATAGCTACTTAGGCGTTAGCTACTAGGGCCGTAGCTATTTAGGCGCTAGCTACTAGGGCCGTAGCTACTTAGGCGTTAGCTACTTGGGCAGTAGCTACTTAGGCGTTAGCTACTAGGGCCGTAGCTACTTAGGCGTTAGCTACTTGGGCAGTAGCTACTTGGGGCGTTAGCTACTTGGGCAATAGTATCATTGGCACTAGTTGTCATTGGGTAAACGTCATCCATCATCTGTGATACGCCATCTATTACATGTCACCTGAACCTCACCTACTTAGGTATTCATATTTGGGGGACCCAAGCCTACAAGTCGAGGCTCTGCTAAAAGCCCTACCTCCAAGAACCGGTACCCCAATAATTTCTAAGTGGGGCCCCTATTGGAATTAAATGATTAAAAAAGTTTTACCTGCGTGGATTCGATCCCGGGTCACTGGATTACAATTCTAATGTCGTACCACTACATTAGCGAGCTATCATAGAAAAATCTGCTTTTAACTTGAAGGTTA
Organism: Polydrusus cervinus; assembly: GCA_935413205.1. Lineage (NCBI taxonomy): Eukaryota > Metazoa > Arthropoda > Insecta > Coleoptera > Curculionidae > Polydrusus > Polydrusus cervinus. Next base: position 101,768,513 of record OW284511.1, read on the forward strand.
TCTAGGTATACGGTTGTCCCGCCTACGAGAGTCATGCATTATGACGCACCATGATAAGTAGTTTTTATAGGGAACGTAAGATTAATAATAATATATTTGTTAAAGTGTAGAGGAAACAGAAAATAAAATTAGCTGTAACTATAATTAAACCCTAAAGTTTGTCAATGCCTATATGTACAGTATGATTTATAGACACACAAAACCTCTATGAAGTATCTGTATCTATAACGATATAATATTGTCATATAAGATAGAAAAGGATAGCACTAATTACATTAACAATCAATGGACTGTTAAAAAACGTGTCACGACATGTTTTTGACTCATAGGTTTAGGCCACATTAATGAGGTGGGTAGGTAATTTGTCATACAGTAATCCATCAGTTGGTTAGATCAGTACAATAAGTAGACGCTAACAAAAAAAATAAGGGTAGGTACAACCCCTGCACTAATACTTCTTGGTATCAAATTAAAGGTAAAAATGTCAATAACAGGAGTTTAATGGTTATATTTCTAACTGAAGTACCATTTAGAACTTAATAAATTGATAATATTTTATGTTTTAATCTAAAAATTACGATCAATGCAACGTTCCAACGGTACTTATATAGAAGGTCAACTGCTTAATATTAAATAACAAGGTGTATTATATAGAAAAGACTCGTTGTACCTGGTAAAATTATATGTCTACAATAGGGTTGATATGGAACCCCGTAGGTAAAAATAGACCACAGGGTAGTTTTTAATAAATTTCTTAAGTTTTTAATGTACATTCCTAAACGTCCCTAATAATATAAGATACCAATGCGTGTAAAAAATAAGTAACCGAAGTAAGGATATAAAAACAATGATTCGAAAGCAGCGTAAACCAACCCCGTTAACACCCCCTATAACATATAATGTTTGGTATCAAACTAATGTTAAAAATATGGATAATAACCCCCAATTTTATTGAAAAAATTAGAATGTAAGAAAAAACCAGTAAACCCAACTGGCTGCACGACCAAAGGCTCACGAAATTTTGTAAAAAATTTTGGGAGAAGGTCGTGTGGCATTGATGTAAATAGCTTTTCTACGTCTTATTACATCTATATGGATTTAAAATTATATTAAGCAGAATATACAGGTAACTTATACATTGCTATAGGTAAAAAAAAACTCATTAGGAATTTTTAATAAATTTATTATCCATGTTTAATACAAATAAAATAGTTTACAATACTTTAATGGTTGGCCGCACGACCAAAGGCTCACGAAATTTTGTAAAAATTTTGGGAGAAGGTCGTGTGGCATTGATGTAAATAGTTTTTTCTACGTTTTATTACACCTATATGGATTCAAAATTATATCAAGCAGAAAATACAGGTAATAAATATATTATCCATGTTTAATACAAATAAAATTAGTTTATAATACTTTAATGGACTGTGAAAAAAAGGTTATGTTGACGATAGAGAAAATTAGAGAACACTGCGCTCTCTACCCTTAAATCTTCACTAGCATTAGTTTATTCACGATGGTAGCTGAAGAGTAGTCGTTCGTCGTATGTAGAATGCCTGGACGGTATGAATGGTGTCTGGTGCCTGGATGAGGCCTGAAGGAGGAGGACTGCATATAACCTCGACGAATAGACATAGAAAACAAGATTTAATATGTATGTATCAGTTATATTATAATAAATGACTTTGAGCCCTATTCTTGTCTCATGGTTATGGTGCTACTGTGTAGCTGTTGCCTTACCGGTATGTTGCTGTTCATTTAGCTGTTCCACTGTTCATTTAGCTGTTCATTTAGCTGTTCCACTGTTCATTTAGCTGTTCATTTAGCTGTTCCACTGTTCATTTTGCTGTTCATTTAGCTGTTCCACTGTTCATTTAGCTATTCCACTGTTCATTTAGCTGTTCCACTGTTCATTTTGCTGTTCATTTAGCTGTTCCACTGTTCATTTAGCTGTTCATTTAGCTGTTCCACTGTTCATTAAGTGGTTCATTTAGTGGTTCTTCGGTTCATTAAGTGGTTCATTTAGTGGTTCTTCGGTTCATTTAGTGGTTCATTTAGTGGTTCTACGGATCATTATGTGGTTCATTTAGTGGTTCTTCGGTTCATTAAGTGGTTCATTTAGTGGTTCTACGGATCATTAAGTGGTTCATTTAGTGGTTCTTCGGTTCATTTAGTGGTTCATTTAGTGGTTCATCTAGTGGTTCTTCGGTTCATTAAGTGGTTCATTTAGTGGTTCTTCGGTTCATTAAGTGGTTCATTTAGTGGTTCTACGGTTCATTAAGTGGTTCATTTAGTGGTTCTACGGATCATTAAGTGGTTCATTTAGTGGTTCTTCGGTTCATTTAGTGGTTCATTTAGTGGTTCATTTAGTGGTTCTACGGTTCATTAAGTGGTTCATTTAGTGGTTCTTCGGTTCATTTAGTGGTTCTTTTAGTGGTTCATCTAGTGGTTCTTCGGTTCATTAAGTGGTTCATTTAGTGGTTCTACGGTTCATTAAGTGGTTCATTTAGTGGTTCTACGGATCATTAAGTGGTTCATTTAGTGGTTCTTCGGTTCATTTAGTGGTTCATTTAGTGGTTCATCTAGTGGTTCTTCGGTTCATTAAGTGGTTCATTTAGTGGTTCTTCGGTTCATTAAGTGGTTCATTTAGTGGTTCTTCGGTTCATTTAGTGGTTCATTTAGTGGTTCTACGGATCATTTAGTGGTTCATTTAGTGGTTCTACGGATCATTATGTGGTTCATTTAGTGGTTCTTCGGTTCATTAAGTGGTTCATTTAGTGGTTCTACGGATCATTAAGTGGTTCATTTAGTGGTTCTTCGGTTCATTTAGTGGTTCATTTAGTGGTTCATCTAGTGGTTCTTCGGTTCATTAAGTGGTTCATTTAGTGGTTCTTCGGTTCATTAAGTGGTTCATTTAGTGGTTCTACGGTTCATTAAGTGGTTCATTTAGTGGTTCTACGGATCATTAAGTGGTTCATTTAGTGGTTCTTCGGTTCATTTAGTGGTTCATTTAGTGGTTCATCTAGTGGTTCTTCGGTTCATTAAGTGGTTCATTTAGTGGTTCTTCGGTTCATTAAGTGGTTCATTTAGTGGTTCTTCGGTTCATTAAGTGGTTCATTTAGTGGTTCTACGGTTCATTAAGTGGTTCATTTAGTGGTTCTACGGTTCATTAAAAGGTTCATTTAGTGGTTCTTCGGTTCATTTAGTGGTTCATTTAGTGGTTCATCTAGTGGTTCTTCGGTTCATTAAGTGGTTCATTTAGTGGTTCTTCGGTTCATTAAGTGGTTCATTTAGTGGTTCTACGGTTCATTAAGTGGTTCATTTAGTGGTTCTACGGTTCATTAAGTGGTTCATTTAGTGGTTCTTCGGTTCATTTAGTGGTTCATTTAGTGGTTCATCTAGTGGTTCTTCGGTTCATTAAGTGGTTCATTTAGTGGTTCTTCGGTTCATTAAGTGGTTCATTTAGTGGTTCTACGGTTCATTAAGTGGTTCATTTAGTGGTTCTTCGGTTCATTTAGTGGTTCATTTAGTGGTTCATCTAGTGGTTCTTCGGTTCATTAAGTGGTTCATTTAGTGGTTCTTCGGTTCATTAAGTGGTTCATTTAGTGGTTCTACGGTTCATTAAGTGGTTCCACGGTTCATTTTGCTGATCCGCTAAGGAATAAACAGTGTCAGTTCTTTGCACGACTTTATCGTATTAAGGCCCTAATGGTTGAATTCATCTATAATAAAAAGAGGGTTCATAGGGTTTAAAATTTACTTGACATCTTTTTGCAGCAGAGGACAGACGTACCATGGAAAATTTTATTATAGTTAAAGATACTGTTAGAAAAATTCGAGGGTACCGTTATACAGGCCGTACTATTGAATTTAAGCTGAAATCAATACCTACTAATACTGACCCTATTGGATGGGTCAAAGACGGCATTAATCAGATCATTCGGAAAGCAGTAGATGATTTAGAACCTTCAGACCTAATGGGTCTAACGTTTAGTTCAACAAATCTTCAAACAGGATGGTCCCGTTTACGCCCTGCGGGCGAAATAACTTTTAAGGACGTTTGGGATTTAATTACCAATATTTTTCAATCCAATAGCACAGGTCTAAACACTGATAATTTTTTACTTAATATAACATCTATAAAAGTACCCAAAACACATACTAAAGTGTAGAATAGACACAATTTTAAATAAAAATGTAATATTACTTACAAGACTATATATTTTCTATATATACACTTTCCTTCATTTGTTTAAAAAAGGGAAAAGCTGATGTGCCTATACGTAGCCATCCGGGGGCTACAGTACCGGACCTCCATAAATGAGAAGACGCTCAAAAGGTAAAGAAACCATCAAAGACCAAATAAATAAATAACTTCTCTTTTTATTATTTTTATATTCGCAAAAAGTAGTTATTTTTCGATTTTTTTTTTTACTTTTTTCAATAATGGTTCATGAAAAACGGTTCATAAGGTACCACGTATTAACGCTTAATTTGCAATGGAATAATCCGTTTATTTGCCTATTTATTTATAATTATTAAAAATAATTAGTTTGATCTCTCAATAAGTTTTAAAAACTTTAATAACAGTCGTTTAATCTAAAACCTCTAAATCCGATCCTGCACAAGGTAATTGCAAAGCAAAAAAAAAAACTCTTACGTCGTTAAAGAAGTACATTCATTAGAAAGGTAAGGTCCTTTAGATAATTAAATGCATCTGTTGAAATTAAGTGTATAATATTATTTACTTATATGGATAATTGGAATAAATATCGCATTCAGCAAATTGCGATTTAATATGTCTTGTATTCGATTTAATTATAGAGAATCGTTTCCGAGAATTTCTAATTTCAAATGGTCTTGTTTTTTAAACATAGATAAAACAAACAATTAGGTATTTTTTTCTTGCTTTAATTTGATACCAAACATTATATGTTATAGGGGGTGTTAACGGGGTTGGTTTACGCTGCTTTCGAATCATTGTTTTTATATCCTTACTTCGGTTACCTACTTATTTTTTTTACACGCATTGGTATCTTATATTATTAGGGACGTTTAGGAATGTACATTAAAAACTTAAGAAATTTATTAAAAACTACCCTGTGGTCTATTTTTACCTACGGGGTTCCATATCAACCCTATTGTAGACATATAATTTTACCAGGTACAAATATTTTTTGGGCCTTAATGCCCATATTACTGAACAATAGTAGGACTATTTGACCTAAAATACATGCGGTAATAAGAATATTTACATAAGATTTTTCTATTTATGCCTTTTTTCATACGCGTTTCTCAAACACTACCTACAGCTATTTTCGTTACAACGAGTCTTTTCTATATAATACACCTTGTTTTTTAATAATAAGCAGTTGACCTTCTATATAAGTACGATGGAACGCTGCATTAACCGTGATTTAGTTGAATGCTCGTAATTTTAGTTTAAAACATAAAACATTATCAATTTATTGGGTTCTAAACGGTACTTCAGTTAGAAATATAACCCTTAAACATCTGTTATTGACATTTTTACCTTTAATTTGATACCAAGAAGTATTAGTGCAGGGGTTGTACCTACCCTTATTTTTTTGTTAGCGTCTACTTATTGTACTGATCTAACCAACTGATGGATTACTGTATGACAAATTACCTACCCACCTCATTAATGTGGCCTAAACCTATGAGTCAAAAACATGTCGTGACACGTTTTTTAACAGTCCATTGATTGTTAATGTAATTAGTGCTATCCTTTTCTATCTTATATGACAATATTATATCGTTATAGATACAGATACTTCATAGAGGTTTTGTGTGTCTATAAATCATACTGTACATATAGGCATTGACAAACTTTAGGGTTTAATTATAGTTACAGCTAATTTTATTTTCTGTTTCCTCTACACTTTAACAAATATATTATTATTAATCTTACGTTCCCTATAAAAACTACTTATCATGGTGCGTCATAATGCATGACTCTCGTAGGCGGGACAACCGTATACCTAGATAACCTTCAAGTTAAAAGCAGATTTTTCTATGATAGCTCGCTAATGTAGTGGTACGACATTAGAATTGTAATCCAGTGACCCGGGATCGAATCCACGCAGGTAAAACTTTTTTAATCATTTAATTCCAATAGGGGCCCCACTTAGAAATTATTGGGGTACCGGTTCTTGGAGGTAGGGCTTTTAGCAGAGCCTCGACTTGTAGGCTTGGGTCCCCCAAATATGAATACCTAAGTAGGTGAGGTTCAGGTGACATGTAATAGATGGCGTATCACAGATGATGGATGACGTTTACCCAATGACAACTAGTGCCAATGATACTATTGCCCAAGTAGCTAACGCCCCAAGTAGCTACTGCCCAAGTAGCTAACGCCTAAGTAGCTACGGCCCTAGTAGCTAACGCCTAAGTAGCTACTGCCCAAGTAGCTAACGCCTAAGTAGCTACGGCCCTAGTAGCTAGCGCCTAAGTAGCTACGGCCCTAGTAGCTAACGCCTAAGTAGCTATCGCCCAAGAGTATGAAGTTTGACAGATGACGTATGACAGAGGCGCCTGCGCCGTAGCGGGCGCCCAAGTATCGCAAAACCGTCGGGCGCTCAAGTATCGCAACCTCTACTTAGCTGGTTGACTACATATGGTTTTCTTTTTCTTGCAAGGCGAATTATCGGAATTAGTTGAGCTGGCGTAAAAACTTCTCCAGATTTCTTTAAAGCATTTGATATTGTACTGTGGGCAGAATACCCTTCATGATATGATTCGAAAAACCTTAGAATTATCTCTTTGATACTCTTGCTATTAGAAACAAAATATAGCAACATCGTTACCATAATGGTATTTTTGTTCTGACCTCCACAGCCGTCGCAAAATAGGTTTACGCTTTGTACACTAAAATCATCATTTTCTTGTAGAGATGCATAAACCGCCGTAGAAATTTCTGACGAACCTCGTTTACTCTCACCCTCATGCCAAAGATAACAATTGCAGTCTTTTGTACCCAGGTTATAAATAGTAAAGTTATAATTACTTAACCTGTTTTTATAAAACACTTTTGAGTTATTGGAAGAAGGTAAATATATTACTTGCTCTAAGTCGAACACTGCGCTTAATATTTCCGGATTATTTTGGGACTGACTTTTGCAAATGTCTCGAATTTCTCTAATTTTTTCTTTTTCTTTAATGTGTCGATTAAATCGATGCCTCAACTTATCTCTTGTCAAATCATCACCCTCTCTGTAGTTCAAGCAAAGGCTACATTGATCTTTTTTAGGATTAAGGAAAATTAAGCGATTTAAAAATTCTAAAGTAGGTACTGTAACTAGCAGTTTCTTGTCCTTCCACTTCGTTTTTGTACAAGTTATACATTATAGACAAAGATAAATCTCCGTGAAGATATTCTCTTTTTGAGGATTTTCTACAGTAATGGGATTCTTCCCTTGGAAATCTGTCAATATGCATTTTAACATCAATTTTTATTTTTCTGTCACGCCTAAGTTGAGATTCAGGCCTGCCTCCCCTATGATCTTTTTCGACAACCCCCGTGTTTTTCAACTTTTTAATAGTAGTAAAGACTACTTTTTCAGATATTACTAGAGAACCCAAAAAAAAAACTGTTTGCAAACTTTTTAATATGCCAAAGTATTTTTTCTCCTAGAATTTTTTGATTTTTTTGTCTTCTGTTTCGTTTCACTACGTAAACAGTGTCGGGCGATAAATTCCCTTTTTAGTTGAGTTGATGGTAAAGTCCAATATGCCTTGAAAATATTTTCTCTGTCCATTTTACTAAATAAACTACATAATTTTCCTATTTTCCTACACTGGAGCATGTCACACATTATTTGCTCCTCAAGAATTCTTTTGGCTGGAATAACTTTATTGGTATAGTAACTAACGTATTCCTTTCCTTTCATTCTCAAGTTACTGGCCATTTGCTTCCTCTTATTAGTTGTTTTTTTAATCGTATGTTCCCTTCTAATTCCTTCTACCAAGTATTCCTCAGGAGCTTTGTCATTACTGTTATTAATTTGATTCTGTGCCGATGATTCTGCAGATGTACACGAAGCTACACATAATGTTTTAAGATAGTCACGGTTAGATTTTCCATGCAAAGCACAAGATGAAACTTCTTCTAAAAAATGGTCGTAACATAGAAGAATTAAACATAGATGGCAGCTACTAAAAATTTCAATTGAACAGCCAAAAGCTTCATATGTTTGATTGGGCTCAGGTTGCGACAATTCCTGAATAAAAGGTTTCCTTGAACTTTCCACGACAACCAAGATAATTTCCATACTTCTGAATCGTATGGGCTTAATAATGAAAAATAAAATACTAAAGTAAGAGGATCAATCAGCTCAGAAGAACGAAAATCGAAGAAATCGTCCATAATTCTCAAAGAGACCGGATATAGATTTAAAGGAAAAGAAAGACAACAAAGTCACGGTCTCAGCAAATATAATCGGTATGGTTACACGTGTTTCACCCTTTCGGGCACCCTGTCTGACATTTGATTTTTTGTTTTTGTTATTTACATTTTTAAATTTTAATATGTTATGACTGTTTCTTCTCAGTTTTAAATTCTAGGTCTGATGATGCCCGAAAGGGTGAAACACATGTAACCATACCGATTATATTTGCTGAGACCGTGACTTTGTTGTCTTCCTTTTCCTTTAAATCAGAAGAACGACTCGTTTCAACTTTACGGTTTCTGGAGGAATATCTCCAACCTTACTATCGGTTATATGAAGTAGCGTCACACACGAAGCAGTAAGTTGACTTGAAGTGTCACAGTCGTTCGGATTTTCCGGCGAACCGGTAAGTTACGAGCATGTTGATGAGCTTCACCACCACGGGTGAATTTGTACCGCCAGAGTTATGTTGCCCAATATATTCGCTAGTGAATAGCCCGTTGTACAAATCTTCATCGCCCTCAAAAAAAAATGCAATCCTATAGTTTATAATCATATAATATAACAAAATGTAGACTGTAACCAATTTTTTTAAATATCCAATTATAGAATATGTAAATACCAATCGATATATTTTTAATTAATACAGACATTATTTGAATAACGTTATTTGAATGGGAGCATATACTTTTAGGTATTTCTCGTTTCGTCAGTCATAGAAACAAAATGAATTCCGACAGAGTTTCCTTTTTCGCGTCATTTGCACGTTATGCCAGTTTTTTTGGCCTTGTTCCGTATTTTGATTTCAATTCTTGTAATTTAATAGAAAATAAATGGTATAAAAAGCGAATTATACTCAGTAGTATCTTAATTGCATTTTTAAGTGGTATAATGTTTTGGGAAGCTTTAGCAGAAGGGAAAAAATTGGGAAACAAACTTTTTAAAATTATGATAAGTTTTGTGCCCTTGGAATTTATTCTTATACCAATAATAACATCTATTAACTCTTACAGAAAAAGATTCACTTGGCAACAACTGTTTCGTGAATTTTTCTTAGTTGATTATATATTGCCCTTAAAACAATCAAATTTTGAAAAACACCTCTATAAACACCTCAAATATTATTTGATATTTTTTTATTGTATAATGTTTCTAAATATATATCTAAGTTACTTCACTCGTAATGTTCAAACGGCAAGGACAATTATGGACACCATTTCTAATATAATAATTTTTCCAACAGCAAATTTTATTTTATCCGGTCATATTTTATTTGAACGATTTATTATAATCACTTTGTTATTAGCTACGAAAATCAGATACCATCGTGTGATAAAAATTGTACGTGAACTTAAATTCCAAAACAATGACATATCAAAAACCATAAAAGAAGTGGACTTAATAGCTTTTCATCTTCACAAAGTAATGACTCATTTAAAGGATCTATTCGAGTTACCATTTTTGTTAATGGTTGCAGATGCTTTTTATGTATTTTTATTCTTTAGTCTTTACGTGCAAAAATATTTTCAAGGAGGAAGTATTGCTTGGTTCCTGTACTATACTGTAAGTAAATTAAGGTCTAGTCTAGTAGACATAAAAAAGTGCTTGGTGCCATAACCTGCACATATTTTGCACTTCTTTTAATGTCACTTTAGATAAAATAAAATTGAAACCAGTCTTCAGCAAATGTTTTTGTTATATATAGAAAGTATATATATATAGAGTTGTGCCTGGGTCAATTGACCGCGGTCAATTGACCGAGATTTTGACAGATTTTGACCGGGTCAAAATCGGTCAAAAACTTTTAATTCAAGCAGGACCGCGCGCGGCGCTACCTAGCGTATCGCCCCACCACGATTGAGCTTCATGCGGCTAACAAGTCCAAACGTGTTATTACGTTGATGTTTTAATTAATGCAACTGTGTCTGTGTGGGTGTGCCATGATCGTTGAACAAGTTTGCAACTGTGGAAGATTTGAAGAGTATTTTTAAGCAAAATTTAAGGTAAGTAATTTTTTTGGTAATTCTTTGACAAGACCCCAGCACAATAATTTATATATTTTTGGGTAAATATAAATAAAATATCATCCCAAATAGATGAATATTTTGAAAATTAATCGTTTAACATTGCTTTGGGTCAGGTCAGGTTCCTTTGGGGTTATATATTAAATACAGGGTGTCCCAGATAAGAATGCACTCTACAGGTACCTCGTAAACCACAGGAGATACAGAGATGGTTAAATTAGAGAAAATTTGCGCCTCACTGAATCCTGTAATGTCATGTTTTTAAATATAAAAAAATTCCTAATTCTTCCGAGGATATTTAAAACCGAATTTTCGCGATTTTGTTTAAATTGTTTTATGATTCTATTTGAAGATATATGTCAAAATACATTTTACATTCTCCTTGCCACTTTTTCTCCCCTACAAGATGGTTTAAGTAAATTTTTGATTCGACGTTTCGAAAAATTTTGTTTTATGCTTAATAAATTCTACGTTTTATTCTGAATCTAACGGCGTATCATACTATTCATACTTATTATTTATTAGACGTTTCGGTATAGAAAAACACATCATCAATGAAAATAAGCACATTATCGAAAATATTTTTGTTTTTATTGTTGTATTTAAACACTAGTTGGATTTTAACATTTTGACTAATTTTTGAACTTGTATTAAAATATTATATGATACACGATACATATTCGCATATTACATTAAACTGTTTTAACTTTTAGTGTTCCTGAATATGAGTTTTAAACAGAAGATGACGAAACCACGGCATAAAATATGGGGTTGTTTCACTGAAGTTAGGGAGGAAAATAAGGTCAAAGGGAAATGTAGATACTGTGGGGCTACATACGTTACACATGTTAATAGAATGCAGAGGCACATTTTAAAACAGTGCAAGAAAATCTCTGAAAATGAGAAACAAAAATATGAAAATGAAAATGTGAGTACTTCATTAACTGTGTACCTAACCTAAACATTAACATTTTTAATTTTATGATGTATAATAAAATAATATATAATTAGAATTAATTTGTATATGTATATCTTTTAGGTAGGTCGTCATGGTGAAGAAGATAGCGACAGCGACCTTCATGATGAAGCTGTATTTGCAGATGGAGAGCAAATCAAGGAAAAACGATCAAATTCATATGGGGAAGGTACTGCTGGCCCATCAGGGCAAAGAAATTTAAAGAACCAAAAAGTGGCGAGTTTCTTTGATCGTATAAACCCAGATCAACAGCTGGAATTGACCGAACATTTCTGCAATGCAGTATATTCTTCAAATTGCGCCCTCTCCATGTTCGAAAGTGAATATTGGAAAAAATTCTTTAACTTATGCAGACCGACTTTTAAAATTCCAAATAGAAAACAGATGTCGACTACACATCTAGATGTGTCCTATGAAAAGATAAGAAACCAAGTAAAATCACAAATTGATGATGAAGCGATGGTTTCGATCATGAGTGACGGTTGGACGAACATCCGAAATGAAGGCATTATTAACTACATGGCTCACACAAGTAAAGGAGACCTATTTTATGACTTCTCATTGCCAAAAGCGCAAAAACACACTGGGATATATATTGCTTCGGAGCTCAGCAGAATTATCGAAGAGATAGGTGAAAGCAAGGTCACTGCCGTTGTTACAGATAACGCAGCTAACATGAAAGCAGCATGGGCTGAACTGAAGATAAGGTACCCAGGTCTTCAATGTATCGGATGTGCTTCTCATGCACTAAATTTGTTAATGAAGGATATGGAGTCCATGAAGACGCTTCGGGATCATGTCATCAATTGTAAAGAAATAGTGAAATTCTTTAAATTAAAACATATTCCAAATGCAGTTTTGCAAGAGAAACAATGTGGCAACGGCAAATCCTTGAAAATGCCTGTAGAAACCAGATGGGGAAGTACAGTGGCTTGTATGGACAGCATTCAGGCCAACAAACAATCGCTTAGAGAGTCTGTCATAAATATTGATGTGGAGAGTATTGCTCCTGCTAAAATCAAGACTTCAATTTTATCTGATGATGTGTTCTGGGACCGGAACGAGAAATTTTTAAAACTGCTCTCTCCTGTGGTAAGACTGACTACATTTATGGAAAATACCAATGCGACATTGTCGGACGTGAGACAGAAGTTGTACAAGTTGAAAGATCAATTTTCTGCTCAAATGTCGGAAAGTCCGTTTTTGATTGCTGAAGAAACATCTCTCATGAAGAATTTTGAAAAACGGATTGAAATGATCTGTACAGACACCCATAATGCGGCCTATCTGCTGGACCCACGATATAGAGGAGAAAACTTGAAACATGAAGAACTAGAACGAGCTATTGCTCTCATAGTAGATCTTTCTTCAGCAGATGACCAGGTCAAAGTTATAGGGGAGATCACCAACTACAGAACACGACAAAACGTATTTGATAAACCAATTATCTGGGTCGCATCAAAGGGTGTTACTTCTGTATGTAAAACTCCATCCGATGTCACGCCCGTTACTTGGTGGAATAATTGGCTTCCGAATTGTTCATTAAAGGAGGTTGCTGTAAAACTGTTAAGCATGCCACCGTCTGCAGCCTCTTGTGAGAGAAATTGGTCCTCATGGGGCATTGTCCATAACAAGCTTCGCAACCGATTGAAAACCACTCGCTCAGGAAAGCTTGTTTATATAAAGTACAACTTAAAGCTGTTAAGTGGCAGTGAAAATAAACAATATGGAAATTCGGAGGAACCAGCGCTAAATTTCAGTAGTGAGGATGAAACGAGTGACTCAGATTCTGAACAATATAAAGGGAATGTCGAGGGTGAGTTCAGTGACGAGGACGATGTGCCGCTAAGTAAGCTAAGGCCAGCACTGCCAGATAGTCATTAGTAATTTACTAAACTAGATTAGTATTATACATAATATTTAGGTGTTATTTTTGTTTTTGTTGTACGTTACAATGATTTATTTATTTTTTGTTAGCTTTTTTAATAATAAAGACACGTTTCTATGCAATAATTATTCATGCCTTCATTTATTTTGACAAAACTGAGGAATTTGACCGGTGCTTAGTCAATTGACCGGTCAATTGACCAGTCAATTGACCACAAAAGATTTTGACGGTCAAAATCCCAACCCTATATATATATATATACTTTTTTACTTAAAATAGGAAAACCCCAACCTGTTAACTACCACTTTTATCATTGTTTCCTTGTTAATACTTAGATATAAATATCATAAATGTAAAATACACTGTACATTATCTGATGAAGCTGCAGTGCAGTAAAACGTGTCGTATTGTCAAATAAAAACACCAGTGGAAATTTAAGTAAAAAAAGTTGTTTTACTTTCTATAATATAACAAAATTATTATGGATTTTCACCAAAAATTTTAAATTCAGCAAGTGTTACTGTTCACGGTTAACTATTTCTTGATTGGCAAAATATACAGCGTCTTCCCAAATTCGGTTACCAAATGGGAAACTTTTTTTTTATTTTAGATATTACTAGAAAAATTCATTATTGATAAAAAGTTTTGGTTGTTTTTAAAGTAGGACTCGAATTGAAAATCAAAGATATACAGGGTGATTCCTAAGTTGATACTTCTTTTTTAGCTGCTTATAGAAGGCATTAACATAAGCAACTTTTTCAAATACCTTTTTTCAAAAAACTTAAAAATAGGCGAGATAGAAAAGTAAAAAAATCTAAATGCGGGCCTGGTCATAAAAACATAGACCGCTATAGTTTCTGTTGTTTTTCTTATCTCTTACTAGTATTAGTCATACGGGTAGTCTTGAGCAATACGCTGTGTGTGTGATACGTGAAAATGGTAAAATTTAGAAACCATAAACTAATAAATATGGTGTTAATTTACTGTGAGTGTCGTAAAAGTGCCGATGTTCCTTCGAGATTATACGCAGAACGCTTTCCCTGGCGGGCTTATCCTACACCAAGAAGTTTTCTTAATGTAATTCAACGGGCAAGTCAGGCAGAACCGTATTTGATTCGTAGTATAATAAAATGAATGTAAGTACTTTATCTTTGAGTTTTTTGAAAAAAGGAATTTGAAAATGTTGTTTATTTTAATACCTTCTATACGCAGCTAATAAAGAAGTATCAACTTAGGAATCACCCTGAATAGAGATAGATCTTTGAAAAAGAGGGTAGTATATAGTAGTAACATAATTTATCTAGTAAAAAGCTATCTATTAAATATTTTTTAAAAAACAAAAACTCAAAGTCCTCCTCCACTATTATATCAATAAAAAACTTGTTTTAAATAGAAATTATCTACATTGTAGAGTATCCACTTCACTTTAAGTTGAAATGTATATAGAGTTGTTTTTAAATTTGATATGCAACCTTCTTTAAACAAAGCATTGAACATTGTTCATAATTTTTTTTCAGTCTATATTTGTGTCTTAAATTAAGGAACAGATAAAATTGCTAAACCAGTTCGAACGGTGTGGTTCTCAACCAAGAACATGTTTCGTAAACCTATGTCCATGTTCAGTTGTTTATCTGTTCTCTTAATCATATTCTAAATGATCAAAGACTGTATGGCATTGAAACAACGCGGATGCGATTTTGTCTTATGATTTTAAACGTTTTTACATTTCTCGACTATATAAATTTCCTTTTTCTTTTTGCTAGACTTGCAAATAACTAGAATTCTTTGCCAATCAGCTCCCTTATTTATATTTAAAGGGGGTGTGCGCCAAAAATTAAAGTTTTAGTACAAAAAAAATCTAAGAACAACGGTTCAAACGTCGTCATTCTACAACTAACCATTGCCGAGAAATAGCGGGTTAAAGTTTTCGTGACGTCACGAAAGCTTCGGCTTTCGGCGCTCTGTACATTTTTATAACCTCCAAACTATTTTTTCATCAGTCAGTAAAGTTTTCATTAAATTATTTTTTCCTACGACCACCTATGAAAATGAGAAAAAAAGCACGGTTAACTTGGCTCGAAAGCGCAGAATATCACACGCGTGTTGAAAGAAAATATTTCAACTCTAGAGTGGAAATACAAGGCACACTATTTAATTTAAACATATGATGGCAATTTGACAGACCACACCTATTTATTAAAAAGAACAAATTTTAGAGAGCAGTTTAGTTTATTTATCACGTATTTGTCGAGTGATTCAGAATTACAGTGTGAAAATACGCTATCTGAAATTATAAAAAAGTTAAGAATATACTGGAAAATCTATTACCAGTCAAAACAAGCCCCGCTGAAGAAAATGTCATATATTAAACTTAAGCAAGAAATGTTTATGGGTCGCCATAGTGTAGTGACTGTAGTGACTATAGCCATGACCTACAGATCGAAAGATCACAGGTTCAAATCCCATCAGGAACAATTGACTTTTTTTTATGAAAACATTAAATAATTTATAGAATTATTTTGAATTGAAATATTTTTTTCACAAATCAAAGGTTTTTTTTAATAATTCTTTGTGGTCGTAGGAAAAATAGTGTACATTACTCGTGTGAAAGTGATTATTCTAAAACTCGGAGAATTTCCGCACTCGGCTAACGCCTCGTGCTAAATATCTCCTGGTTTGAAAAGTATCACTTTCATCACTTGTTATGTAATATACTATTAACAACCCCACGAATACTAAGCGCTAAAACTTACGTAAATTCCATGCACTGTACTTATTTATGCAGCGGCCAAGCTATTGTGACGTCACGCGCTGAAATATGACGTCTTTGCAGAGGCATATCTCCGTTATTAGTTGCGATAGAAGGGTGCGGTTTAGACTATTATTCTTGGTTTTTTTTTCTTTTATTTTTTTAAATAGTTGTTTTTTGGCGCACACCCCCTTTAAATTCGAGGTACGAAGTAGAACATGCACCGGTTCGCTTTGGTTAAACCAACTAAAAAACCTGTACAGTTTCTTTTATAAAGAACAATTCACTGAACGGGCTACTTCTAATCGTTTCCAAGAACCTGTTCAGTTTTCTTTAGCCAACACACCCACAATTTAATTATAAAATATTTGAAGAAAAAGGAGGGGGATTTTAACCACGGTCTACGTAATAAAAATTTTAAATAACTAATATTTCAATACGTAATTACATTAATAATATTTTATAATAAAACTGTAAAAATTTATATTTTTTTCTACATATACTCATAATTCGAATAGCTGCCCATATGGATGCTTTATTATAAAATTATAAAATATTTCAAATTTTATTTACGTTTCTTCGTTTCTATAGTTTTTGATATGCCGAGCCCACAACCTTTCATTAAATTAAATTTCTACCCTTAATACTCTTCATTTTTCTTGCAATTCTCTTTCTCACCCCTGGTTGTTAAACCTTTTATTATGCACTTAAATTCTTATAGTACTCAGAGCTACAAACCTACATATATGTTTCCCTTTTCACAGTGTGACATGTATTTTGGTGATTATTTTCTCACTGTTCTACTCATTGAATCTTTATTTAATCTAATAATTCGTTAAGATGATATCTATCCTTTTCTTCTTAATTGCATTAGTTCTCCTGAAGATGAATGCTCCTGCATTCGAAACACGTAAAGAATTTCTATTTTAAAACAAAATTTTCTTTAATATACTTTGAGTTCTTATTTATTTCCTTCTGTGTAATAAATATAGCCTATGGTTTATAATAATCTAATATAATTAGGTGTAGACTGTAAACAATTTTTTTTTTAATCACTCATGCAGAATATGTAATTAGGTATCGATATCTTTTTAATTAATGTCGACATTATTTGACCAACAACACACATTTGATAGACCTTTTTCGTTTCGTCAGTCATATAAACAATATGAATTCGGAAAGAGTTTTCTTTTTCGCCCCAATCGCTCGCTTTGCCCGTTTTTTCGGTCTTGTTCCGGATTTTAATTTCAAATCTTATACTTTAATAAGAAATAAATGGTACAAAAAGCGCATTATACTTGTTGGTTTTTTAAATACATTTTTAAGTGTTATATTGTTTTGGGACGCTTTAGCAGAGGCAAGAAAATTCGAAAACAAGCTTTTTAAAGTTATGATAAGTTTAGTAATCTTGGAATATATTCCTGTATCATTAACACCATCTATTAACTCTTACGTAAAAAGATTCACTTGGCAACAACTGTTTTGTGAATTTTCTCGAGTTGATAATATATTGCCTTTAAAACAATCAAAGTTTGAAAAAAACCTGTATAAACACTTCAAATCTTATTTGATAGTTTTTTATTTTACCATGTCTCTAAATATATATCTAAGCTACACCAGTCGTAAGGCACAAACGAAAAATACAATCATGGAAACTATTTTTGTTCTAATAATATTTCCAGGAGCCAATTTCATTTTATCCAGTCATATTTCATTGGAACGAATTATTATAATAACTTTGTTCCTAGCTACAAAAATTAGATATCATCGTGTGAGAAAAATTGTCCTCGAACTTAAATTCCAGAACAATGACATATCAAAAACCATAAAAGAAGTGGAATTGTTAGCTTTTCACCTTCACAAAATAATGACCCATTTAAAGGATCTATTTGAGTTACCATTTTTGTTGATGGTTACAGATGCATTTTATTCATGTTTATTCTTGAGTCTTTATGTGCAAAAATATTTTAACAGAGGAACTATTGCCTGGTACCTCTACTATATTGTAAGTAAATTAGGTTTTAGTCTAGGATCTAATAGCCGTAACCTGTGGCTAATGTGGACTGATGAAAGTAAAATCTTAATTTTTATGAGTCTTCTGCAAGTGTTATAGTTGTTAATGATTGAAAAAATATACAGTATCAGCCCAGATTTGGTTACCAAATGAGAAACTATTTTATTTTCGATTTTACAAGAAAAATTCATTCTTGAAAAAAAAAGTATTTGTTGTGTTTGACGTAGGACTGATATAAAAAAAATTAAAAAGAGGATAGTTGATAGTAGTAACAAAATTTATCTAGTAAAAAGCCATGCATTAAATATTATTGTCAAAAACAAATTTTTAAAGATTTATTTTTAAATTCATTATTTCATTGCAACGTTCTTTAAACAAAGCCTTGAATATTTTTTATACAGTTTTCTCGCCCTATATTTGCGTCCCACGTAGAGACGGAAAGGAACATGTAAAATTGCTTATCAAGTTAGAGCAGTTCACTTTTCACCCAAGAACATATGTTCCGTAAACCTGTTGACATGTTTATCTGTTCTTTTAATATATTCTTCTTTTATATCTTCTCCAAAAAGGTTCACATTGCAGAACCGGATATAGTCATGGCAGGACACGCAATTCCCCTGGAACCGTCTATTAATTTGCTGGGGGTCAATCTGGGAGGTAATATGTCTTGGCATGATCACGTTGCCGCAATTGCCAAGGCAGCTGCACAGAAACTTGGTGTACTTTTCCGCACCAAAAGGTTGTACACACCTCATCAACTTTTGATACTCTACAAAGCCCAGATTCGACCATCATTAGAATATTGCTTTCATGTCTGGAGGTCTGCACCCAAACACACCCTTCGGCTACTGGATTCCATTCAAAGGAGAGCCGTTCGTCTGATCGGCGACCCCGAGCTGACCAAGACCCTCGATAGCCTGGAGCATCGAAGACAGGTTGGTGATTTGGCTCTCTTTTACAGATATTTCCATGGCAGGTGTTCGACTGACATTGCCCACTTGATTCCACCTAGAGCAATGCAAAACAGAAATACACGGCGAACCACTGCCGCTCATCCATATGTTGTTCAGCTTAGTACTCCTCGAACTTCATTGTTCAAGAATTCTTTCATCTGGAGCAAAAGTTTTCGTTTTCGCTCCAATAATAGCCAGGTTTGCCAGTTTTTTTTTTGGTCTTGTATCTGTTTAAAGGTTAGAGACAATGACGTTTCTTGAACGGCAGTAGAGTTTTGGAGTTGCATTGTCTTTATTTGTTTTGAATCACTACGATTCAACTGATAAACATCTCCAGTCGTCTTCAGGTGAATACTGATTCAGCATTGCACAAGCATTAGTTGTCATGTGCGCTCCGCCTCGCCGTACAAATGTCAATGATAAAGCGAATGAGTACTGACTAAATAAAGTTCCACAATGGCAAAAGGGCTTACCTTTTATACTAACAGCGCGAAATGTGGCAGTTCCGAAGGTAATTAATTACCCTCGAAACTGCCTCCTTTCTCTCTCTTGTTTTTCTTTTTTACTTTGATGTTTGATACAATAATGTTTTTATTCTATGTAAATAAAATAATGTCTTTTTAGAAAAGAACACGGTAGCGGTCGAGCTCAAAAACCCACATATTTTTCTTTCTCACAATGCAACGTGTGTACCTGTTTTCTTACCGTTAAACTCATTCTTACATCGAACCTGCAATTAATTAGCTCTACTATTTATTATTATTAACATTGATAATGAAAAATTTTGTTTTATAAAAATTGTTGGAAATGACCACCTTCACTTAATAGGCATGCTCCTGCCCGTCTAATTTAATTTAATTATTTTAATTAAGAACGGTGTGTATGAGGAGAAAAACGCAAGAGACCATTTTTATGCAGAATTGACCAGGCTAATCAGAAATAATATCCACATGAAAAAATATCAGTGGCGTCCCACTTTTTTTCTAAAAAATATATAATCGCTTTTTCATTAAAATTTATTCTATTGGCGATAACGCTGAAACGAACGGAGATATCGAGCTGCAGTTTTAATATTTTTTTCTAGCAAATTTAATTTACTTTTCTATTATGGTATCATAATTATACCGTATGATTTATTTTTTCAGAGTAAAATAAAAAATGTGTTATTATTACAAATTGCACCCTCTAGCAATTTTTTTGAGAACTATTATGGACAACTAAATACGATTGGTGAAAGTGCATACATTTCTCTTCCAACCAGTCTTTAGTTTGCCAAAATCGGATAAGTCGTTTATAAGTTAGAGCGATTTAAATGATTACACTTTCAACAGCTCCCCCCCCCTCTTATTAGAATCGGTATGCCAATGAGTATAAGACCAAAATGATGATGCATAATTGTCCAAGCTTTTTAATGGTGTTATCAAAGATGTACCTTAATGTGGAATTTTCCGAGATATGTAAACTTTTAAAATTTACTTTTCAATTACGCCCTCTTGTGGCAAAATGCGGAACTTAAAAATCATTTCCAGGATTTTCTCATGGCCAGTTTAGTTTCCCCGAGTTTCTATGCCCAGTAGTTTCCGAGATATATAGCCGGCGTCCTTTCTTATTGAATCACCCGGTACATAACAATTTTTTTCAATATGACTATACATTAATCGATATAGTGATAATTAATAACAGCAAAGTTTGAACACCATTTAGAATAATTAGTATTTTCAGAGTATTATCTCAAGCCGCCCATCGAACAATATGAGTTTAGAAAGCGACGTTTTCTTTTTCGCCCCAATTGCCCGGTTCTCCAGTTTTTTTGGTCTTGTTCCATACTTTGACTTTAAAACCAACACTTTAATAAGAAAAAATCAGTACAAAAAGCGAGTTGTATTTGGTACAAGTTTAATTATCTTTTTAAGTGGTATACTGGGTTGGGAATCCTACATAGCATCAGTAAAAAAAAAAACAGAATTATTTTATAAAATTTCTGTTAATTTTAGCACCATTAGAATATATAAATATAACATTGATTGCAACTATTAACTCTTACAGAAAAATGACAGCTTGGCGTCAGTTGTTTTGTGAATTTTCTTTAGTGGATAAAATAATATGTTCGGAACAATCAAAGGATGAGAAAAATATATTTAAACACATAAAAATTGGTCTTGTAATTCTTGGTTTCGCCATTTTTCTAAATTTATTTCTCAAATACGTCAGCGATGCTCAAAATGAGGAAACAACCACAGCAAGAATATTACGTCTATTAATTTTACCTTTAGTAAATTTCACTTTATCCACTTATATGCTATTAGAACGCATTATAATAATTACATTATTATTGGCCACAAAAATAAGGTACCAACATGTAAAAAAAAATGTGCGCGAACTAGAGTTCCAGAACAATGATATATCGGAAACCTTAAAAGAAATAGAAGTACTGGTTTTCCACCTACACAAAATAATGATTTATTTGAAGGATTTGTTCGAATTGCCGTTTTTTTTAATGGTTGTCGATGCCTTTTATGTCTTTTTGTTCGTTAGTCTTAATATATACATAAATGGAGTTCAAGTAACAAATATAATATGGCTGATATTTTATTATGTAAGTGAATTAGGTATACCGGTTGACGTATTATAATTAGGCTTGGTGGTTTTTGGTTAAAACTTAACATTGCACACTAATGTTTAGTAGTCATATGAGCTCCGTCATGTCGTATTAAATGTCGATCTTAAAGCTAGCCAGTGCAAACTCGTCTTTCGTAATTTTAGGCGCTACATAGGGCACCATCTTCAATAAAATCAACCCTGGTTTATAAATATTTCCACTAAAAGTGCCACACTTTACTTAATATTTATGCTATTCTAAACAAAAATCGAAAACAAAACTGATGAAAAAAGGTGACATGTTTATTTGAGTGTTCAAGTTGGAGCGGAAAAAAATTATACGTCCATGTTACATTTAGGGAATTATAAATTTATAATTACTTACTTAATCAAACATTTTAACGTTTTCTTTTCCTGATTACGTTAATTTATATGACCTTGTTATTCTTTGGCGTAGTTTTGTTTGTATTTTTGTTTCCAAACCACGTTTTTATTATGGCATACGAGTATTTTTTTCAACATGACTTGTTAAGCATTATGTTAATGGCAATCGACATACGCAGCTTAAATTAATAACGGAAGAGTCTGAACAATACCAATTGGAATTTCAATTTTTAGCGAATTTTTCGAAGCAGTTGAAACAAAATGAGTTCAGAAGACGAAGTTTTCTTTTTCGCCCCAATTGCCCGAATCGTCAGTTTTGTTGGTCTTGTTCCATACTTTGACTTTACAACTAATACATTAATAAGACGAAAACAGTACAAACAGCGAGTTATACTCAGTATAACTTTTATTATATTTTTAAGTGGTATAATGGCTTGGGACACCTGGAGAGCAGCAAAAATTAACAATAATTATGTCATTAAATTTCTGTTAAGTTTAGTACCATTACAACTTATACTGATACCATTGCTTGCCACTATTAACTCGTTCAGAAAAATGACTGTTTGGCATCAAGTGTTCTGTGAATTTTCCTTGGTTGATAAAATAGTATGCTGGAAAGAAACAAAATTTGAGAAAAACATATTTAAATACTTTAAAATTTGTTTCATAATTCTTAATTTCGCAATAATTATAAATGTATTTTTAATTTACGGCACAAGGGCGCAAAGCACGGAAATGAGCAAAGCAAGAATTTTGCAATTATTAGTCCTATCTCTAACAAATTTCATTTTATCCAGTCACATGGCATTAGAACGCATTATAATAATTACATTACTACTGGCCACAAAAATACGATACCAACATTTAAAAAAAATTGTGCATGAATTAAAGTTCCAGAACAATGATATATCACAAACATTAAAAGATATAGAAGTACTGTCTTTTCATCTTCACAAAATAATAATTAATTTAAAGGATTTGTTTGAGATGCCGTTTTTTTCTATGGTTGCAGAATTTTTTTATATCTTTTTGCTAATTACATTTTGTATATATCAACATGGAGCTCGAGCAGTAAATATCCTATGGCTAATATACTGTTCTGTAAGTAAAAAAAAACTGGTTTTATAAAAATATTTTGTTGTAGAAAGAGAGGGGCAATGTAAAACTTAGTGACGATTAAATTTGTCAAAAGTGTCGGGTTTTATGTCATTTTTGGGGTTATCCGACGTCAAAAGAGCAAATTTTGCCTGTACATTAAAAAAAAAGTTAAAGAGGTAAGGGAGGATGAAATTAGTAGTTTGTACAACAAGAGTGGATATGATGTTCATATCGCACGAGGAAGTAAATTGAGCACGACGCCATAGGCGGAGTGCTCAAACTTCCGAGGGCAATATGGACAATCCACTCGAGTTGAACAGTATATTTTTTCTACGACCTTATGCTAAAAAATGTAAAAAAAAAGTTTGTAGGTTGCCGGGCTCGAACTCACGACCATTAGTTCTATAGTCCAACGCTGTAACGTCTGGACTATTGAAGCGTTTAGTTAATTATCGGAAAACCAACTGATAAATGATGCTAAATGAAATTAATTTTCTATGCACATTCAGCAGGTTGCATTATTGATAAATCTATTATAAATGCGTATAGATTTTATTATATTGAACAAATTAATAACAAATTGTACCATATACATTTAAATTATATAAAATGTCTTGAAAAAGAAGGCGGAGCCTCAGTAAAAATAATATACTGTGATTGGTCAGTATTTTTAAAAACAAAATGTCAATTTGGCTTCTTGACTACTGTGATTGGTCAGTACTTTTAAAAACAACATGTCAATTTGGCTTCTTGACTACTGTAATCGGTCAGTTTCATTACCTATCTAGGATGGATATGATATATTCCCGCACAGTTAATTGGAATAGCCTACTTTTCTTATCACTTTAGTGTAAAGGAAACAGCAAATTTCCATGTGGGAGTAGAAAAAATATTTATATTAAATCCTTAATTACAGCCCATATTTACATTGACATAAAACTGCCAAACCCCGCCAAATTATTTTCTAGAGACGGTCTTGAACGACCCGACCGGCCAATTAGGTAAACCCGAAGTAAACCTAGTTAAACCAAGTGATTTAAGGTCGGTTAACTTACCTATTTTGAGGCCAAACTGTTTTATTTTTCAGTACATAAGAAATCTTCCAAAGTTAATTTAACTTTAACATCACTCAGTAAAATATTATGTTAATGGCAATCGATATTATTATAATTACTAAACGACAACCAAGCTTTTCTTTCACATATTATTTGGATTGGTATATTTACAATTACTAGATTTTTGGCAGTCATCGAGGTGAAATGAGTTCAGAATCGCCAGAAATGTTTGTTTTATTTTTCACCCCAATTGTCCAAGTTGTTAGTTTTTTTGGACTTGTTCCTTACTTTGACTTAACAACTAAAACATGGCGTCAACTATTTTGTGAATTTTCCTTAGTCGATCATATAGTGTTGGCAGAATAATCAAAATATTAAAAAATATCAATCTAAATACTTCAATTGTGTTTTGATTACTCTTAATTCAGGTAGGTAGGTATTTGTGGGTAAAGGACAATAAAAAACAATTCCTTCTTAATTAAAAAATATCTGAGAGAACAACAGACAACAACGATACGACATCAATTAAAACCGTACCAATTCCAAATAAAAATTTAAAACAAAACTCTAAAAAATGTGACATGTGGATTTGTCCGTGTGTTTATTAGAATGTTCAAGCTGTAGTAAGGAAAACACTCCACCTTGGGGGAGAAAAAATGATACTTTCCCCCCGCATTTGGGGTGTAAACAAAATTAAACACAATAAATTTTAACATATTTAAAGGGAAGTTAAAAAATGTCCATTTTTTTCAAATTTATCTTATTTATCTTAAAATTTAATTTAAAAAGACAGCGGAAAGGGGGAGAGGTATTTATACCTGATATAAAATTATGATTACTAGAAAATTGTAACGTTTACTACTTATTGAAGAAGATAGTTTCGTCTCGCATTTGGATTACAAGTAGAGGAAGATGGCATGTTCAACACCAATTTGCACACAGCATGCGCCGCAAGTGCGTCATAACAGAGCTGTTTAAACCGCTCTGTTTAAAACAGCTGTATTTAAAACAGCCCTGTCTAAAACAGCTCTGTCTAAAACAGCTCTGTTTAAAACAGCTCTGTTATGACGTACGACAGATGACACACGCCAGAAGGGTATGTGCAAATTGATGATAAACATACCATCTCCCTCTACTCATACATTCTAGCGTTTATTTAATATGACACTGTTATTATTTGGCAAGGTTTTGTTTGTATTTTCGTCTCCAACCTACGGTTTATTTTTTCACTAAACAAGGCATACGAGTATTTTTTTAACGTGGCCTCTAAAACATTACGTTAATGACAATCGATATAGTTTTAATTATTAACGGCAAAGTTTGAACAACATTTGGAATTTAAATTGTTAGGGTGTTTTCCCAAGCAGTCGAAACAAAATGAGATCAGAAGAAGTTTTCCTTATCGCCCCAATAGCCCGGATCGCCAGTTTTGTTGGTCTTGTTCCTCACTTTGACCTTAAAACTAATACTTTAATAAGAAAAAAACAGTACAAACAGCAAGTTATACTCAGTATAACTTTGATTATATTTTTAAATGGTATAATGGGTTGGGAAATCTGCAGAACATCAAGATATAATGAAAATTATGTGATTAGATTTCTGTTAAGTTTAGCACCATTAGAATTTATACTTATACCGTTGTCTGCAACTATTAACTCCATCAGAAAAATTACATCTTGGAGTCAATTGTTCTGTGAATTTTCCTTAGTGGATAAAATAATATGCTCAAAACAATCAAAGTATGAGAAAAATATATTTAAACACATCAAAAGTTTCACCATATTTCTAAATTTATTTTTAAATTACAATAATGCTCAAGACAAGGAAACAATCACAGGAAGAATTTTCCGCCTTTTAATTTTACCTCTTATAAATTTCACTTTATCCACTTATATACTATTAGAACGCACTATAATAATGATATTATTATTAGCCACAAAAATAAGATATCAGTTTGTAAAACAAACTTTGAAAGAACTTAAGGTCCAGAACAACGATATATCAACAGCCTTAAAAGAGATAGAAATACTAGTTTTTCACCTTCACAAAATAATGATTCATTTGAAGGATCTGTTCGAGTGGCCGTTTTTTTTAATGGTGGCAGATGCCTTTTATATATTTTTGTTTATTAGTCTTTATATATACAAATATGGAGTTCAAGTAGGAAATATGATATGGCTGATATACTATTTTGTAAGTAAATTGGTTGATATAGTATTATAATTTGTTTTGATGGTGTTGATTGAAACCGTCGCGTCGCATCGTTCACATAATATATGTTTGGTAGTCACCTGTACTTCGAATGATCATGATGGCATTCGACCGCGGCGACCCGGGTTCAATTCCCGGAGTGGGCATACGTACAATAAAAAAAGTATGTCCGAAATTTAGTGGATTTAAGAATGCAGGGAAGAGTGTAAAAGGTATAATCTCCCAACCCACCCCATGCACGCCGGTAAACAGGCCGGATGAGATCGGACATCTCGTGGGGTTCGGAGGAAAATACACACTCCCCAATCGGTAGGTCATGCAATGACAAGAAACCAAGGGTTGATACCCCTTGGGGGGTGTCGCATGACTGAGGATCGTGGTTCGGAACCCACGTTAAACTGTAGGTCCCCTCGGGAATGGCCCTGGCAGCGAACGAAGAGGAAAAAAGCCTAATTCGAAAGAAGGGCAGAACGGCAATGATCATGATAAAGCAAATAGTCGTCTTAAAGTACAGGGTGAGTCAGCGATAGAGTAAGGTTCATTTTCTCCTTTATCTTACGAATTAGATAAAAATTCGATATGCAAAAGTTGTAGAGATCATTGAGGTGCATATTTTAAAATTATACTGGAGTATACGGGGTGGCCAAAAAATACGTGGCGAAAATAACTTAAGTTTTTTTTACTGAAACACTCTATATATTGTATTATTTTTTAATTTCCCACTAAATTCTACGCTTCTTTTGTATAAAATTCTATATGTCTAAATTCAATAGCTTTTGATATACAGTGTGTCCAAAAAAGTATGCAACATATGTAAAAGTTTTTTATTACCGATTTCTCAGAAAATGTTATTCTTGATAAAAGTTGGTGCATGCCTTGAAACTATAAATGCATATTTCACATTTCACCTGCGGCTAATAGTAAGGGAGCAAATGCCATTTTTTCGATATTGCATTAAGGGTAAAGTACCTTAGTTATTAGAAATACAGCAAAATTTTATATGGAAATGTTATTGCAAATTAAAAACATAGCCCAAATACGAAATTTGAGTTACGTGTTTAAATTTTTATTTTTCTAATCTCTCAATTTTATATGCATTTTTTTAAAGTAGGTTTTTGGACTTTAGCGTACTGGGTGAAAATGACAAATAAATTAGTAGTTATTTCCAGTACTATGAATAGGGTTGAATTTTATTATAATTTAGTTTCGAACAGAAGTGGCTAAAATGTGTTTAAGTAGGCGTGCAACACGCTTATATCTAAACCGACCCGGTTGATTGAAAAGTTTTTGAAAGTTTGCGACTACTTAATGTATTTTTATTATAAGCCCACGTTTAAGTTATTTGATAAATATATTAAAATTGCGTAAACGAAAAATCGACCAGAGGCGTACCGTTTAGGGGAAATTAAAAATTAGAAAAAATAAAATAAAAATTGAGACACGTAACTCAAATTTCGTATTTGGGCTACGTTTTTAATTTGCAATAACATTTCCATATAAGATTTTGCTATATTTCTAATAACTAAGGTACTTTACCCTTAATGCAATATCGAAAAAATGGCATTTGCTCCCTTACTATTAGCCGCAGGTGAAATGTGAAATATGCATTCATAGTTTCAAGGCATGCACCAACTTTTATCAAGAATAAAATTTTCTGAGAAATCGGTAATAAAAAACTTTTACATATGTTGCATACTTTTTTGGACACACTGTATACGGTCCATCTTCCAGAAATATGGTTTTCACCTCCCCATCTTAATTTTTTATACTCTATCTAAAAGTTGCAACTTCCGGTTTGACAGTTAAAACCGGTTTTTTGATTTAACATGGTAAATCGGAAGTTGATTTTTTTGGTCTAGAGAATAAAAAACTATGAAGAAGTGAAAACCATTCTTCTCTAAGATGAACCGTTCCAATGTTAGTGCCGGTCAAAGTCTGAAAATGCCATATTTTAAACGTCAATATCTCAAAAACTATTGATTTAGACATATGACATTTACAAAATAAGCGTAGAATTTTGTGGGGAATCAGAAAATAATACAATATACAGGGTGGTCTGACAAAGTAATATACCGTCTCTACTAGTGAACTCTATTAAAGATAACAAATTTTTTTATAAAAACTGTGAGGTATAAAAAAAAGTATGTTCTAAAATTATTTTTAAACATACAGGATGGTCCAGAAAAGTAGGACAATATAAAGATACATTTTTTAAATGGAACATCTATATTTTAGCATTTTTTGTTTTCTTATAAAATTATCCATATGACGCTATACTTAGATTTTAAATTTTTTGCTACGTTGCCAAACAAAATGCAAAATTTTTAAAATTTTGGAAAAAACATGATAGTAAAAAATTACCTGTATTTATTTCTCAATAAGAGTATCGAAAATCGAAAATTTCTTGTAAGCTCTTAAGTTTAGGGATAGAAAAACTGTCTTAATTCCTTAAGTACCTAAAATTTTGTACAGTGTCTTTTCTGTTGACGTCCAAATATACAAAATTTTAAAAGACCATAACTCTGTTTTTTTATTAGGCTCGTCTCGAAAATCCTAGTTTCAAAAAGGAAAATGCTCGTTTTCATTGTGAAATGTGTTTGTTTCGCTTATATATCTGAACACATTAAGTTAGTCTGTGAATGATAAAAATCCTTGGCCAACGCGATGTAAACAAACCCGTAACTTAAAAAAAAAAAAAAATTCGAAAACTTTCCGACAAATTTCGGATTTGTAATCTAAGCGTCAAAATACGTATTTTATATATTATATTTACCTAAATTTTAAATATTATTATTGTTATATTCATCTTCTGTTATATTGCCAAGAGCAGAAGAGTTTCCTCCTCATCTGAAGAACTTACGTACATATTACCAAAGAAATGAAATAACTGTGCAGTCCCAGTTCGTCAGTGTATAAACGATTGTGCGACTTCCGCATTTATACCGCATCGCTTCCGTTTCCGTCCCGCGTTAGTTTGAGTAGGACTTTAGACGGTCGATCAAACAAAAAGTATATAAAGTGTTTCTCTAGGACACTCAAGAAGTCGCCCATTTAAATATTATGGATCCATTTCCATAACACTCTGTGTACAGGGACGCACCGTCCATATGTGCAAGGTCGTGCGGCGCACAACCGCGCTAAGGCCTGAAAGGCGCCGAAGGTCGGAGGTGGTAAGGCAAGTTTTAAATTATTTACCAATACCGATTTTGAACAAATAAATCAAAAATCCAGTAGTTTGTAAGAATCGGCCCCTTTTTTTAGACGTCACTTTTGTTCGGAATAAAGAGTAGGGGATGCAGGAGAGCCTTTTTTCAGAAATTACCTTGTACGAAATAAGATTTGGCGGCGCCGGAGGATCATCGTATTGTCTTAAAACTATTGATATGCGTAAAAAATCGGGATTTAATAACGTGGACGACATTTTGGTGGTACATATACCCGACTCAAAAACCAAGATCAAAAGAATCGTTATTATAATAACAAATTCTTGGATTTAAATAGAAAATACACACAAACCAATGACATTAGGCTTTTTAAAAACTATATGATAGGAAAATGTACAAGTCCGTTAATTGGCCTAATTCTTTTGAATCAAATACTTTAGCCGCCAAGGAGTACCTAGAAGTGTAAGACAGCTAACAAGATTTTCACGGGAGAAGCTTCTTCAAACCAAGGGCTCCACCTATAGATCGAAGCGACACTACTTATTCGAATAGTACAAGATAAAAACATACTTTACTGGATGAAGGAAAACATTTTTTTACAAGTTGTTGGAGCCCCGGGTTGTGTAACAGGTCTAGGATACTGCCTATAGCCAGTGCAAGCTCGTCTATCGTAATTTTAGGCGCTAAATAGGGCGCCTTTTCCAATAAAATCAACCCGGGTTTATAAATGTTTCTACTGAAAGTGCCACATTTTAGGAATTTTGTTTTATTTGTTTAACTAAATGTTAATTAAACTAAAACTGATGAAAAAAGGTGACATGTTTATTTGAGTGTTCAAGTTGGATGGGAAAAAAATTATACTTCCATATTGCATTTGGGGAATCATAAATTTATAATTACTTAAACATTTTAATATTTTCTTTTACTGATTACGTTAATTTATATGACCTTGTTATTCTTTGGGGTAGTTTTGTTTGTATTTTTTGCGCGAATTGAAGTTCCAGAACAATGATATATCACAAACATTAAAAGATATAGAAGTACTGTCTTTTCATCTTCACAAAATAATAATCAATTTAAAGGATCTGTTTGAGATGCCGTTTTTCTTTATAGTTGCAGAATTCTTTTATGTCTTTTTGCTCATTACCTTTTGTATATACCAATATGGAGCTCGAGGAGTAAATATCCTATGGCTAATACACTATTCTGTAAGTAAAAAAATTGGTTTGTAAAAATTCTTTGCTGTATAGAAAGAGAGAAGGGAAATGTAAAACTTAGCGACGACTCATTTGGTCAAAAGTGTTGAGTTTTATGTCATTTTTGGGTTTTTTTTTTATGATAAAACACCTGCACTGTAGGAAAAATCCTTTAAGGCGCTCTGGGAGCGGTGCGAGTGCAAAAAAAGCGATTAACGTTGGTCTTGAAACGTTGAAGATTGTATTCATTGGGAAACACGACCTCAGGAAGATCATTCCACAAAGATGACGTTCTCCAGATGAAAGAATTCTTGAACAATGAAGTTCGAGGAGTACTAAGCTGAACAACATATGGATGAGCGGCAGTGGTTCGCCGTGTATTTCTGTTTTGCATTGCTCTAGGTGGAATCAAGTAGGCAATGTCAGTCGAACACCTGCCATGGAAATATCTGTAAAAGAGAGCCAAATCACCAACCTGTCTTCGATGCTCCAGGCTATCGAGGGTCTTGGTCAGCTCGGGGTCGCCGATCAGACGAACGGCTCTAATTTGAATGGAATCCAGTAGCCGAAGGGTGTGCTTGGGTGCAGAGCTCCAGACATGAGAGCAATATTCTAATGATGGTCGAATCTGGGCTTTGTAGAGTGTCAAAAGTTGATGAGGTGTGTACAACCTTTAGGTGCGGAAAAGTACACCAAGTTTCTGTGCAGCTGTCTTGGCAATTACGGCAACGTGATCATGCCAAGACATATTACCTCCCAGATTGACCCCTAGCAAATTAATAGACGGTGCCAGGGGAATTGCGTGTCCTGCCATGACTATATCCGGTTCTGCAATGTTAACCTTTTTGGAGAAGACTGCTGCCTGGGTTTTCTTAGCATTAAATTCAACTTGGTTACTGTCACCCCAAGCCAAAATTTCTTCCAGGTCATTGTTGAGGCGCAAAACTTCATGCTGCCTGCGAAGATGTGCGTCGACAGCGGATGTTTGGGGAGTCAAGGTAAAAGATGAGACAAGTGTGCTGTCATCAGCAAAGCTATAAATTGGATTTTGGGTTTTTACTAGAAGGTCGTTAATATACAGTAAAAAGAGGGTAGGCGACAATATGGACCCTTGAGGAACACCGGCATTGATGGTGAAGGTGTCTGAGAGAAACCCGTCAATCGCCACTTGCAGAGAACGGTTCTTAAGGAAGCTGGTTAACCATAAACAAAATCCATTAGGCATACCGTAGGATCGCAATTTACTTAGAAGCCCATCGTGCCAAACACGATCAAAAGCCCTAGAGATGTCCAGTGCAACAGCCCGGGACTCTCCATGATGTTCGATGGTGCTGCTCCAAAGATGGGTGACATATGCCAGAAGGTCACCTGTTGATCTAGACTTACGAAAACCGTATTGATGGTCGCTGATAATGTTAAGCCCTTCCAGGTACTTTAGGAGTTGTTGGTTAATAGCTTTCTCCATTACTTTTGAAATTACTGAAAGCAATACGACGGGTCGGTAGTTGCTTGGCAGGGTCTTTTTACCTTTCTTTGGAATAGGCTGGGGTTATCCAAGGTCAAAACAACCAATTTTGATTAAATATTTTTAAAAAATTAAGAGGGTAAGGAGGGATGAAATAATATTTATATTATATTTATTACAACCCATATTCACATTAAATTAAGGTCTTGAACATAAAATTGCCACATTCCACACCTCACAAAATTATTTTCTAGAGAGGCGATTTACAGTGTTGCTAAATTGTTGTATTTTTTTTGTAAATAACATCCAAAGTTAATTTAAATTTAACATCCCTTAGTAAACTATTATGTTAATGGCAAAAGATATTATTATAATT
Organism: Polydrusus cervinus; assembly: GCA_935413205.1. Classification (NCBI taxonomy): domain Eukaryota; kingdom Metazoa; phylum Arthropoda; class Insecta; order Coleoptera; family Curculionidae; genus Polydrusus; species Polydrusus cervinus. Next base: position 101,801,072 of record OW284511.1, read on the forward strand.
ACTAAACGACAACCAAACTTTTTTTGACACATTATTTGGATTGGTATCTTTAGAATTTTTATATTTTTGGCACTCATCGAGTCGGAATGAGTTCAGAATCATAAGAAATGGGTTTTTTTCGCCCCAATTGCCCAAGTTGTAAGTTTTTTTGGACTTGTTCCTTACTTTGACTTTAAAACTAATACTTTACTATGTAAAATGCCAATCAGCTCCCTTATTTATGTTTAAATTCTAGAGGTACGAAGCAGAGCATGCCTATGAAGAACCGTGTCGGCTCGGTTCACTTCAGTTAAACCAACAGCATATTAGAACCGGTTCAGTTTCTTTTATAAAGAACAGTTCACTGAACTGAACAGGCTACCTCTAACCGTTCCTTAGAACCTGCTCCGTTCTCTTTTTTAACAACTCTAGTCACAACATCTACAATTTAATTAGAAAATTTCCTTTTCAAAGGGATAACTACATCATTACGTAAAACGAACCACGTTTTGCGTTGTGTATTTGTTTCAACATGACAATATGTTAATGGAAATCGATAAAATATTAATTAATAATAGCAAAGCTTGAACACCGTTTGGAATAATTATTTTGAGTTCTAAAGTCGTCCCTCAAACATCATGAGTTTAGAAAGCGAAGTTTTCTTTTTCGCCCCAATCGCCAGGTTTGCCAGTTTTGTTGGTCTTGTTCCACATTTTGACTTTAAAACCAATACTTTAATAAGAAAAAAACAGTACAAACAGCGAGTTATAATTAGTACAACTATAATTATATTTTTGGGTGGTATAATGAGTTGGGAAACCTACACTGAAACAAGAAACAACCACAGTTATGTTAACAAATGTCTGTTAAGTTTGGCCCCATTAGAATTTATAAATATACCATTGACTGCAACTATTAACTCTTTCAGAAAAATGCCAGTTTGGCGTCAATTGTTCTCTGAATTTTCCTTAGTTGATAAAATAATATGCTCGGAACAATCAAAGGTTGAGAAAAACATTTTTAAACACTTCAAAAAAGGTCTTATAATTCTTAATTTCGCCTTATTTATAAATTTATTTTTAAGTTACGACAACAATGCTCAAAGTGAGGAAACAATCACACCAACAATTTTTCGTCTGTTAGACTCACCTCTGATAAATTTCATTTTGTCAAGTCATGTGCTATTAGAACGTAGTATAATAATAACATTACTAGTGGCCACAAAAATAAGATATCAATTTTTAAAACAATCTTTGCACAAACTTAAGTTCCAGAACAATAATATATCAACAGCCTTGAAAGAGATAGAAACACTGGTTTTTCACCTTCACAAAATAATGATTCATTTGAAGGATCTGTTTGAGTTGCCGTTTTTTTTAATGGTTGCAGATGCCTTTTATGTGTTTTTGTTTGTTAGTCTTGATATATACAAATATGGAGTTCAAGTAGGAACTATAGTATGGCTGATATACTATTCTGTAAGTAAAGAAACACGTTTCTCCACGACCATTACTGAATGCAATAATTCCAAAATCATTTTTGATAATAGAATGTAAAAATTCTCGCTCTTGAGTTGGAATATTTATTCTGAAACACTTGCTTCTTATGCGTTTTGCGTGTATTTTCATTCCATAACAAGATACGGAATGAATATTCTGTAATTGATCTAAACGACATAGGTTGCCATGAATTTCGAAACTGTCAATGTCAGCAGACAATTTTTAATGCAATTCAAAATATAAGTGAAAAATCGGATGAATCAGATATGGAACTGGATAATACTCCACCTGAAAATACAAATATTGCGAATAGTATTTTTGGTCGTGGAGAAAATTTAGTCTGCAACTCGGTTAGAATGAAAATTCGGATTCCACTCGGATCAAATTTTCATTCCAACCTCGTTACAAAATCTACTATTACTGGCGCCAACTTTGATATTTCAAATAGAATACCCTGTATTTTTTAGCATTATTAGACACCGTAAAATCTAAGTAACATTTGTTAATAATAATCTCTCGTTTTTAAGATATGAATTTTGAAATTAATTTTTTAAATAAAAACCTTACTGAGACGAGATTTCAGTAATTTTAAAACTAATAAAGTTAAACATATAAAACTGTGTAAGCTTTCAACTAAAAAAATGTATCTTTAGATTCCATAACTTGGATTTTACGTATTCATGGGGGTTTTGAAGATTATGCCTATATGGCCATTTAAATTAATGTGTATAAGTCAATTCTCGCAAATGGGATGGTGTTTTATGTTACTGTCGCGTAGAGAATCAAATTTCCTATCCAAATGTATAATAAGTCACTAACCATACTTTTAGCCGTTTTGGAATTAGGAGCATTTTTAAAAGTCTCTGTTTGTGTTAAGTTTCTAAACATTATTTTTGTAAAGTAGGCTTGGACTGGTAAAACCGGAAAAAAATATAATATTTCAAGTTCAAAGTGAATTATATCTGCATACCAAATTTTTAAAAATATAACTTTTCTCGTATCCGAAATTTTCTAATAAGCCATTCAACGTAAATCACCCTGTACTATACACGTCTTAGGACTTTTTCAGTGTTATTGATGTCATGCGAGTTAAAAAATTTAAAATTTGTCTTATTTGTTACCCAAACTAAAGACTGTTTGGAAGAGAAATGTATGCACTTTTACCAATCGTATTTAGTTGTCCATAATAGTTTTAAAAAAAAATTCTAGAGGGCGCAATTTGTAATAATAACACATTTTTTGATTTTACTCCGAAAAAATAAATCATACGGTATAATCATGATAAGTAGATAGACAATGACAGAACGACAATCAAGAATGTCTTTTTCCCATGTTAATCTCCATAAGAGAATTTCAGGTTCGATCTGCATTTTTATATCCCCTTTAGGGCGTGGTCACTTATTCCCAGGCAACAGCTACAGAGCCTCTACTACAGGCGCCGAAGGTACACGGTGATAGAAGCCGCTGTCGCGGGACCCTTCACATATTTCGCGAGGTTAGCTCAGACAGGGCAGCGACCTAGAGCGCTACCCGCGACGCTCGACCATTTGAGATGTAAGTTGAACAAGGATAGCGATAATTAAGAACCCGGGACTTCATTCATGTTACAGCACGCCAAGCCGCAGCTCATTAGCGATGATGTCACAAACGATTAAAAATGAAACTATTATTATTACGAATATTAAATCTAAAATCCCATTATTTATTTAACAGAAAAAAAAGTTGAACCACCGACCTATGGATTGGAAGCCAACGCCTTAGTCCGCCAGTTGAACTCTTCTTGATCATGTAAACACTTAAAATAAATAAGGGTAGTCACCCCATTCAACCCCCACATATATACATTTTGATGTCAAATTAAGGAGAAAAATATAACTAACTCCAATATGCTATTATGTTCTATTAATTTAAAAAACGCAAAGACATAATAGATACTATTTTTAATTTCATTTCAATTTATTTTCTAGGAGGGTATTTAAAATTATTCACAATAATTATTACGCAAACTAAAATTATAGCTATAGATATAATATTAACAGATGTTTAAAAGGTTAATTATAATGAAGTTATAAATGCATAAAATGCGGTCAAGGCAAGACAAATATCCTACCGTTACTATATGGATCAAATTTTTACAGAGTGTAACAATCACAATTAAACATTATTTTAGTATACAAATCGTCAACATCAGAAGCCCTAATAGTGCCGTAATGACACCCCCCTAGCAGATATTTTTTTTTTGTATAACGGAAAAACACCACATTATTTTTTCAATAAATATTGTGATTAAATTTATAGTGTACACATAGCCTAAAAATAAGTTTACAAGTATCAAAATTAGTCATTAGGATACACCATTCAATGATGTAAACACATGCAACGATCATCAATATAAGGTCAAGGGTAGTTACCCTCTCAACCCTCGGTACATATACTTGTATTAACCTCTATAACAGGGGTGAAAATGGCAAATCACAGACGACGGCATAAATAGGGTAGTTAACCCCTAATGTACCACAGTTGTAAATACTTAAAATAGTCTGACCCCTAAGTGTATGGTAAGTACCACAGTTGAACGCACTAAAGAGTAGTTTGCCCCATCATCCCCCACACAATTGGACCCTGGCACCAAATAAATGGATAAATTTCGTTGTATTATTTATGTTTTTAAACCCCATTTAAAATTAGAAACCCTTGGGGTAAATAGTTCTTGTTTAATTTAAACAATTTATTATAAACGCATGAAAACGACCAGTTCTGGAATATTAATTTATATTCAAGATACACTAATTTTTAGTTGAAATGAGTATAATGTATAAATTTAATTACAGAGTGGTAAAAAAAAATTATGAACTAAGGAGGCTTGTCTTTTTATATAAAAATATTGAATTTATGTAAACAAAAATGGTTAAATTAGATTAAAGGCCTCACTTGAGGCTCACGAAATTTTTGATAGAAAATTTTGGGTGAAAACGTGAGGCCAATTAAGTGTAAGAGGTAAAAATATTATAACGAATAAAAAATGAATAGCACATGTATTGTAATATATATTATTATAAAAAGGCATAATAGCAAACAAATTATATATATTATATAATGTTATATTGGGGGGACGTTAGTAAACTCTTTTTTTATTTAATATTAATAATTTTGGAATAATTATACAACTTTAGTGTAAAATAAAAAAAGAATCGCTCCAGGATGCGAGTCGTGGACTCCTCCCCCCATGGCACCCCACTTTCGATTTTTATGGGGAACGAAAGTTTTCAAAAGCAAACCCCATGCCTTCTTTTACTGCATAACTAATATGGGCTCTTTTTAAAGTTATACAGGTTGTGTTATATATATGAGGTAATATTTTTGGTCTTCTTTTAACTGCATAACTAATATGGACTCTTTTTTAAATGTTATGCAGTATAATGATATGAGAGTGGTAGTATTTTGATCCTCTTTTTAGCTGTATAACTACTATGGATTATTTTTACCGTTATACAGGTTAGATGATATGAGTTAGTATTTTTGGCCGTCTTTTACTGTATAACCACGATGGGCTCTTTTTAAAGTTATACAGGATGAGTTATGATATATATGAGTTAGTATTTTCGGTCTTCTTTTAACAGTATAACTACTATGGATTCTTTTTACCGTTATACAGGTTAGATGATATGAGTTAGTATTTTTGGCCTTCTTTACTGTATAACAACGATGGACTCTTTTTAATGTTATACAGGATGGGTTATGAGTTAAGCAACTAAACAAATAATGTAACGTAAACTAAATCAACTTAAACAGCTAAAACAGCTCTGTTTAAAAACAGCCAAAACAGCCCAGTTTAAAAACAGCGATGTTTAAAAACAGTCCTGTTGAAAAACAGCCCTGTTTAAAAACAACCCTGTTTAAAAACAGCCCTGTTTAAAAACAGCCCTGTTTAAAAACAACCCTGTTTAAAAACAGCCCTGCTTAAACACAGCCCCGTTTAAAAACAGCCCTGCTTAAAAACAGCTAATATCAGCTAAAAAACCGTTTAAAACAGCTAAAAACCGGTAGCAGTTTCTAAAAAACCGCTAAAAACAGCTAAAACAGCCCTGTTTAAAAACAGCTTAAACGGTCAAAATCTGTTAAATATTAATTGGTAACAAGATATATTTTTGTAAATTACCGTTAATCTTCTTCCATAATACTACAATGTCCCCAAGGCAGCGTATCGGGGGATGTTTTAAATATTTTACGCTTATCATCATAAGGGCTGAGACCGATTTTGGTCTGTCGAATTGTGTGGAGATCATGATGTTTGGACCTAATTAATTTCTGTGATATAGACTTTTCTGAAAACGTTTCCAGACACGCTACATAATCCTCAAAGATAATTTTATTTTTTATAACCGATTTCTTAACCCCCTTAATCTTTTTAGTTACACCCAAGTTCGCTAACGCTCGCTCTATTTCTTCACGCTCCCTACTAGCTTTCTCTAATTTTAATTTCTCCTCTGCGATTTCTTCGGGCGAGTAAAGAAGTTTGGTTGCATACATTTTAGATCTTAGACCAACAAAATGTGTCATGATGCGACCGTTATTTTCATCCTTCATCATACCCAGAACCTTTTTGTTGACTTTTGGAATGTCATAGGCGTTATTTTCGGGGTAGTCAGATGTATCAAAAATATCATAACAATCTTTTTTCATTACCTCATATATATTATGATGTTTAATCCCGTAAATCAGAGAATCCGTGTCGGTGTATAAAATTTTACAGCGATCTCCAAAAGTTTTGCACATATAGTTGTAATGAAAATCATAAATTGTTGTTTTTGCCAAGTCCAAAATACACATACCCGCACATATCGGCTTGTTAAAAAATACCCGTGTTTTGGCCAATTCAATGATTACCATGTTTTCATTTATTATGGTGCTGCTTTTAAATTCGGGTCGTGATATGAGGGCTTCTGCACCGTATCGCCCATCCCAATTCATAACTATTTTAACGCTCGAATGTTTCCTAATGTTTTCCATGGTCTTGCCAAAAACGGCATTATTCATGAGTTTAAATAGGTTTTTTTCAAAGTCATTTTTAGCTGCTTGACGTAGACTGGTATTTAAATCGATGTAAGTTTTAAGCCAGGGAGATTGTTTGAAGCCTAAAACACGGTGTATTTTAGTTAGTTTAACACCCAATGCCAAGGCTTGTTTTAGGTTCCTGTAATGGACGACGTACTCTGTCTTATTGTATAGTGTTGCCAGCAGCTTTTCATTCTTTGATCCGGGGGGCTTAGCATGCTGGGGACAAGGTGGAAGATCTGAAAACTTATCGTGGAGCTCATGGGGTATTTCTAAATCAACCTCTAGTATATAGCCATCGTTAGAGTCATCAGAGATCTCTGAAACGTTCAGCAGTGACCTTTCATCTTCTGAGAGCCATTTAAATTCTCCCAGAGGCAATTTTTGGCTCATGGCCCAACCATACTGATTGTTTATATCAAAATATGTGAGATAAGAATCTTCTTTAGTCGGATCATAATCGGGTAAAAATTTGTTGTTGGCTTCGGCATATCTTTTAGAGCATTGACTTAGCCCGCCTCGAATTCCTCGCTCAATAAAGTATATCATATCCAAATCAGTCATAAGTTCTAGTTTAGCATGATTGGATTTATGCAACTGGAAAAGCAAACAAGACCAGGAATATCCAGGTAGAGTGTATGACCAAGCCGGGTCTAGTCCATACGTTTTGTGTGATGTGGTTCTAAAACGTTCAAATATATCAGCCAAAAGTAGAATATCGGTCTTCATATACAGCTCAGAATACTCTTGCATCGACTGACAATTAAAGCTAGTCCAAACTTTTTGAGCGTGCGTATAGTCATCATCAGTTATAAAAGAATCATCCAAGCTGTTGTAAAATTCCACCTTTGTTGGTAATTTAGGCTCAGTAAGTTTGGACCAACCGTTCATGAAATCATAAGGAAACACACCCTTTCGACATAACAGTGAATGCTGTTCCTCGGTTAAACCAGCAAACTCTGATCTTAGAATGGGGTATTCAGGAAGGTTCTTAGCTAATTTGTCTAATCCAGACGCTAAAAATCTAAAGCTGTCAACGAATCTAAATTGAATTAAGTTACCGGGTATATGCTTAGTGAAAGATATATATTTCTCTTTATTTACGGGTAGGATATCGATCTGCCCTTCTACCTCGGTTAAAGCTTTTATGACCATATGTCCGTCATAACAACTTAAGTTATGAAACAGGACTGGTATTACACAGGAATCTTTATAATTTAGATTGCAACTTTCGTGGGCGGCATTTCTGAACTTAGCTGTCAAGTGTGAATGATCTCTGACCTTATTTTCATCCGTAAATGGTTTTTCGCATATATGGCAAACAGCGGCATTGTCAAATCTTTCCTTCTCGTCGGCTGTTAATTCGTTCATTGGTAAATCGCATAAAAACACTGTTTCAGCGTTCTCAGCGAAATCTTGAAGCTCTTTAACAAACCACTGCATGCAATCCGGACCAGTATGCGACTTGTAGAATGAGAGGCTGTCGTCATAATTACATTTCACGTAATATCCTGCACTATAAGGTAGATGATTTTGTATATTTTGTGTATTTTTAGAAGCATCATCCTCCACAGGAACCAACAAACACTCGGTATCGGCATAAATTACAAAGGGTGCAATTTCTTTATTTTTAAAATCTTTAAATTCAACCCATTTGTTGGCTTCAGTTGGTGCTTGTGGAACAACCCCTGTGTTAAGTTTTACACAGTCCTTGGCATGTAAATTTAATTTATATTGGGAGTGAAAATAGTGCAAACATCGATCACAAATAAACTTTTGACCATCATGTTTGCTTAGCTGGGAGGAAAGTAAACGGGACAAGTTTTTAATCCAGACATAATGAAATTTAACGGGGCCCAGATCATCCAAGTTATTATCTGTGGCATATACATCCTGAAGGAGTAGCAAATTGACATGCTTAGATTGTTTATTTTTGCACAAGTAATAAGGAATAACAGTAAAGTTTTTATTTGATAATTTTTCCAACCTATAAACATTGACCGAGAGATTGTTTTGCTTCTCAAATCGAGGAATTTGCCCTATTGTCATTGGAAACTGAATTCCTTCTAAATTAAGCACGTTCTTGGGATCTGGGTATGACGACGTTCTATTAGCATTTGTATGCGCAGGGTACAAAGCAGATACAATACTCCACGCCCAACACATATCATCTTCGTTGCGCAAATTAATACAAGCACTTTTCCTAGCTATAGACTTAGGAAGTTCGATGTGGCTTCCAGCACGCAGGGGATTGAACTTGTTAATTGAAATCATAAGATTAACAACCCTATTTAGCGCCCACCCCGAGTCCCTTTCCTGGAACTCATCCAAGTCTGTTAAAAGGGGTTGTTTAATTTTTTCATCAAACCACCCACCCAAATCGGTTTCCTGATAGATGGGAGCGTTAGCGGTATTTAAATATTTATTCTCTTCTACAATTTTATCGGCTTTACTAATTTGAAATTCCCCACACAATACAGCATTGACCTTTAAGGCACAGTCCTTTTTTAGGGCATTTTGAATTCTGCGTTTAAACAGGGCTGATGCGTCTTCTAAAAACGACATCACATCAGTATGACGCATGTTGGTAATAACCCCAGTTCTAACCCTTGACTGAAAGGCTGAATTGATGTCGGACCACTTAACACGATGGGTAGCTGTTTCCGCCCTTCTAACCCCCGTACCACCCCCCACCTTTTTATCCTTTAAAATATGCTGAAACCCCTTAATTTGACTCAAACAAGATGTAATATGAGACTTCTCGGGAACTGATTTAGCATGTTTTAACTGCTTATTTAAATTGAAAATTGCACGAGTGCATTCTTTTAGAATCTTACCACATACTTCTAAGGTTAAATGATCGTTCTCTACCTGAACCCTAATTGACTTCACGTATTCACTTGGGAATGGCATTTTTTCTCTGTAACAAAAGAAATATTGCTCAAAACACGTCTGCCCTCTATGACGTACAAAGACAGAATGAACTTTACTCTGTACGGCACCCCTATTTATAACCTCGGTTGGGGCGTGGCCAAGGTGTGTTCATGGATGAATGTTTATGGGTTAGTATGCAGTAAAGACAGACTCTATAATCGTCCAAATTTTACCCCCACCACTTTAAACCCTCCCAAACTACTATATTATTATATTATTATCCCTAAACAATTAGTCTTTGTTGATCAGTTGAAGCGAGCACAATGCCTAAAGAGTGTTTTTGGGGGCGTCCTTGTGACTGCAGCGAGTGTCGTCCTGAGTTGAAAGAAAAATGCGAGATATGCCTGGACAAGGACGGCTATAGAGTTGGGGGTATCCTACGAAAAGACCGCAAGGGAATATCAGATTATGATTTTAAAACGTATTGTCCAAGCTGTTATTATGTAAATATTGGACATCATGAGGAGTTATACTATGAATTACTCAAAGCAATAGTTGAGGGACAAGCACCACAGACGGAAAAGGATATTAGAGAACGGCTTCGAAGTTGTTTCCGCTCTGCCTCTAAAGGATTTGCAACGGTCACCCCACTTATTCTGTTTACTGTTAGATTTGACTCGGGACAAGAAGAAAAAATAGTACAAATGCTTAAGCAAAGAGGAAAAGGAGACTTAATGGACTGGTTCGAGAAAAATGTACTTGATGTCTTAGTATCCCAAATTCAAAGCCATCCTAAACCAATACGATTCCCGTATCTTCAATGCGATGAGTGTATACAAAACACAGCCGAAGAACTAATTATAGCAAAAACTCTAAAAACTTAAGCTTGAATGAAGTAGTTAGTTTGTCGTTTTCTACTTATTTATAATAATGTATCTAGATATAGTAAATAAAAAAAAGTTACCATTTAAGAAGCATATATTTTTTTAAAGTTTTAACATAGACAGGTGTCATAACGTATCTAGGCCCCTAACAATATTGCTTGTGCAATAATGAATATGAATAATATGGTCATCCAAGGTGCATAAAATAACATGTATTTTAATAGGTATTATATAACTTTAAATATTTTTGAAGTAAATAAGAACATTTTTGTTACTAAGAACCTATTGTTCAATATGGTCTGAACTAGTACCTTATTATCTTGTGATCAAAAATCACATAAAAACGCTATGTGTTAAAGATTTTAACAACTCTAAAGTTTAACGCCCCTAAATATCTATTGCTATACAGTGTACAAGCGCGTAGGAGGTAAATAAATATGATTTCATTTCATGTTAAAAAACCACCCTGTTAAAAAAAACACCCTGTTAAAAAACCACCCTGTTAAAAAACCACCCTGTTAAAAAACACCCTGTTAAAAAACCATCCAATGTTAAACGATGTAAGATGACTTATGTTTGATGCCATCTACACATAACGTTAAAAATTATATTATTTAAAGGGTCGTTCACCCCCTCCAACCCTTAGACCCATCATGTAACACATTAGAATAACAGGAAAATTATTGTCTTTTAAACTGTAGGCATCTGGTTTATATAGAAATTGTATAAAAAATATTATAATTACAGGCTTAAAATGATTTTAATTGTATACTATAACAGATGGCTGTCGTTATGTAGGAATTATTTAATCTCAAGTCTTGAAACCTGCTATATTTTGCCTATATTTTTATTGCATAATATTTGACCCCGCTAATTGTTATAGGCATGTTGGGTTGTATGATTATAAAACCGGGGTATTAGAAACAGCTCTGTTTTTAGCTTATCGACGTTATCTATGTGTTTTATCCCTGTCGTGTTATTGTTTTCTATCTGTGGTGTTAGTGTTTTCTTGAGGTTGTATTGTGACTAAATAAATAGTTAAATACTGGTTCAAAGATGTCATTAGCGACTCATACATCAAAGGAGTAAGATGGCAAGCAGAAGAATAAAACTTAAGCTCCTGGAAATGCCAAAGGGAGACGTCTTTGGTTTAAGAACAAATGGAACTAATTGGTTTCTGGGAAATGTGCCTGTTGACTTTCAGAATGACCAATTGGTGTTTGATAATGAAACATACACACTATCCGACGGTTTGTTGGATTTATTAACGAGTATGCATCCTAAAGCATATTCTCAGAAAGACTTAAAGGTATACAAAGAATTAATCTTTCTTACAAATTTACATAAACCAAAGTTCAGAAAAAATGGACATATTAAATCAAGCACTAGCTGGAAATATACAAATTTAATTTCAAAACTGTTTCCGTTCCCAAGGCCAGCTAGTTTGAATAGATAACATTTTCATTTACCAAGATAAAAATAATTAATAACCATAATGTACTAATTGATTATTTCTAAAAGATTAATAAACAACATTAAATAATGTAATAACAGGCTTCTATAATTAAACTGTAATGCATCAGGTTAAACGGAAATATATAATTATCTACTTTAAATAATAGTGGAACATAGGGTATAAGGTAACTATTTTATATGGTTCTTTTGAAAAATACTATACAATATTGAATGCTTTATTTGATATTAGTTACAGTTCTAATAACTTCTATGCATGCTCTATAAGTGTTCTATGCCTGCTCTATAAACGCTCTATAGCTGCTCTATGAACGCTCTATAGCTGCTCTATAAACGTTCTATGAACGCTCTATAGCTGCTCTATTGCTGCTCTATGAACGCTCTATAGCTGCTCTATGAACGCTCTATAGCTGTTCTATAGCTGCTCTATTGCTGCTCTATAAAAATAATTGCACTTGTTAATAAAGTTAGTTTAGTTTTTAACATCATTGCAATAGGATGTATGCACGCAAGATAAAGTATCTTCTCCTGGAAACGCCCAATGTTAAATATGGTATTCGAAAAGAGGGTTCTAATATGTTCATTGGTAGTAAGTCTGTTAAGGTAAAGGACAATACGCTTAGAATTGATACCAATGAATTTCCATTAACCGAAGGACTAGTTAATTTATTGACTACAAATCATCCTGTCGGGTATACAAATGAAGATCTGAGTAAATACAAAGAAATTCTACTTGAAACGAGTGAAAAAGTCGTAAGAATATACTGGACCTATCACAATGATAAGTTTTTATTTAACATGTAATATCTGTTTTATTTATTAAATGTGCATATTTGTAAATTGTTTTGATTATTACTTGCATTCTTTCTTGTATTATTTTAATGCCTGCCATATACCTTTTTTAATATTATTATAATTAGACCTTTTTTAATTATTTTATACTTAATACATCCTGTATCGTTGTCTTCATTGATATTTCTATGTTATTTATGACCTTAAATACCAGAAGTTACAAACGTGTGTAGCTATAAGATTGCTAAAAGTCAATGTACAATATTATTGTTAAATAAATAATTTGTAGAACTCTTGAGTTTTATTTTTATAATTTACATGGTAACTAAACACCAACCTATTGATAGAAATGGGTATGACGTTGAATATTAATCATAATCAGTTACCGTCGATATGGACAATAATTACATATTTTCCGCTTCATAATGATCGTTAATAATAATTATCTTGAATATTAATGGACTACGAGTGTAAAGGATGTTTTCCTTCCAAGATGACGCAATGTATAAATCCGTGACATTTAATATTATTTAAACAGCAAACATACGCATTATATTAATTATCACTTTTTTCGTGTTGAGACATGAAACAGTCTGTTTTAAGCAACTATCTATGTTTTCTATACATTTCGGTGCATGTACCACATTGTGTTTTTCCACTTAACAAACCTAAAAAGGCCTTTATAGGATGTTTTTCAAATATATTCTTAAAAGGCGCCCTTTGGCATCCGGAGTACCGAAGGTACTTTTTTCGCTATGTGCGCATAATTCTATTTAACTCCTAAACACCGATTTTGGCTTCTGCGCATTTCCAAAATGTCCTTATTTTTTTTAATGCGGGGTTCTATAGGTATGGCTTAATAATGGATATATTAGATAAAATTATAAAAATCTGAGGCGTCGTTTTGACAGTTATTATGGATTTACTGATAATTTGAAGACTTGGAAGTATTTTGATTATGAGGTTGTATAGGTATGGATTATTAATGCAAATACTGAAAAAATTCGAATTTTTAGATGTGTCCTTTTGGCAGCTTCGGCGATTTTACTGATATTGTATAGATATTTCCTCCTGGAGCTATATTAATAAAAGCTGCATATCGCCTGATCGGCAACTGGCATTGCCTCTAAAGGTAAAAGTCTTTACATAAAAGAAGTTAAAAAAATTGAGTTTTTAATTTTTTTAAATTTTTTTCATTTTTTTTAAATATTTTGTGTTATTATATTATTTACTTTTGTATCACACTCCTGCGGACTGTGATGTGAAAACATATCGCCTAATTTGTCGATATAAAACCTGTCAAAAAATATTTACAAATATTTCATTTAAAATTTATGTATTTCAATCTTAATATAATATGAGGACTGCACCCAACAACAAAATATTTTTTTATAAACGCGATTATTACACATAAAAAAAATGACAAAATTACAGCTGTCAGTATATAGCAAAAACAACCTCTTTTTCAACACACAAAATCTTTGTTCCACACAATAACTCATTTTTCATTCGTATGCCAAATTTTGTTCAGACCAGATAAGTAGTTTTTAATTCACGCTTTAACTTCTTCGGATATATATTCGTTTTTCTAACGTATTAATAGCAGTCCATATAAAGATTGAAGATGTTTTATAGGACGAAACGTTGCTATTTGGTTAAAGCAATATTGCACAAAAACGTTAGAAGAAGCAAGATTTACGAAACTGTAATACAAATTACAAGTTTATATTTAAAAATAAAAACCTGATGATGGTATCTAGATGACGAAACGTTTCACTCGAAATCTGATGGCATCGTATGATAGGAAACAAAATACGGCAATGTAAAAGTTAAATTATTTTTTCTTTATCTCTACGAATAATTTCACAAATCCAATTATAAAAATATAAAGATTGCCGATGTTTTATAGTGTCGAAACGTTGATATTCGGTTAAAGCAATATTGCACAAATACGTTAGAAGAAGCAAGATTTGCGAAACTGCAATAAAAATTACAAGTTTATATTTAAAAATAAAAACCTGATGATGGTATCTAGATGACGAAACGTTTTACTCGAATTCTGATGACATCATATGATAGGAAACAAAATACGGCAAAGTAAAAGTTAAATTATTTTTTCTTTCTCTAGACAAATAAAGTCATAATGAATTAAAACTCGAAAAAAATCTAGTCGTTAATTTTCGGCTGTTCAGAATATCTCCCAGCATAGAATATTGATAAAGTTTAAGGTATGCAGACCAATATTGAAATGAAAAATGCACCTATAAATACTCTATTTGGACCTATCTGTTATATAACACTGTATTGTAGAAGTTTCGAGCTATCTCTTATCCCAAATTTTACAGCGCGAATTGCTAAAATAACTTTAAAACCTTACGATGAAATATGCCATTTTCGGCCTTTTTTGACAGTTCATATTTTTAATATCCACGCTGACGCTAAATAATTCCAAGGCAATCTTTTCGAAAAATCATAATTCTGTTAAAATGAAACTTTTACGGAAATTGCAGAGCATTTTTAAAATTGAAATTTCGGTAATAAATTGGACATATGAAGCTTTAATTTTGATCTCATTAAATTGTACAAGTCTCAAATAATCTATAACGTTCAATTTTTAACTTCAAAACGCTAAAACAACTTCAGAATCTATAGCCGAAAACACTCATTTTAGGCCAATTTTGACAGCGTTATTTAATATCAATAGATACCGACTTGAAACAAAATATTTCAAAGCACTCTATTCATATCCAAGTTAGTTTGAGATTTGAAAATTTTTCCTATCCGCGCTATCAAAAGGTTTATTTTTCTCGAATTAAAAAAATTGATAAATTAAGGTATGGGGAGACATTGAGAAAAGGTTGTAGAATAAAATAAGCCTAAAAGGAACTGTGTAAGGATATTATTGTAAAAAATATAGTCGATTAAGTAAAACTTTTGATATAAAAAAATATTTAAATATGTAAAAAACATTTTTTTAAATATGAAATGTACTGCTGGAGGAATCGCATAGTGTTAAATTTAAAGTCTACTTATCTCTTTAGACAATAGAACAAAAAAAAATTCAAAAAGTTGAATACAGGTTATCAGTGGCGGGTTTGAGCGTACCAGTAACTTACTGAAAAAAATTCAAAAATTTTACATCAAATCGTTTATTGCTCTTTTAGTAAAAAAGATTTAGTATCCAAATAATACATTTCCGGTGTATTTCTACGAGCTCTTTCGGATAAGGGCTATGCCATTTAAATAAAAAATGTATTTAACACGAAAAAAACTTAAAAACCGAAAAAATTTTTAGTCTAAAATCGTCATTTCCAGTTTTTCTCAAATTTTAACGATTTAAAAAAATATTAGGTATAGAAACATGTATTGTGAAAAAAAGTATTTGAGACGGCCTATCAGGCTGTCTACGCGAAAGGTCTGTCCGATCATTTTGAATATACCCTTCAAAGTGGCTCAAAATGACCCTGCATAGAGCATTTTTCGATTTTTAAAGATATAAAAAAAATACTGCACATTTTCTAATCTTCTTCAAAAACACTAGGGTTCGGAAGCTGCCGGTCCTCTCAAACCTCCAGAAGTAAAAATCGAAAAAAATAATTTTTGCGACCTGAAATGGAAGACAGCGAATTTTGCATATTTTTCGACTTTGGCGTTTAATAACTTTTTTCCGTCACACCCTGTATATTTGAATTTTTTACTGAAGATACTCCTATTATTTCCCTATAAACCCAGAAAGTTTGAATATTTCAACTTTATCCGTTTTCTAGAAAAAAATCGGGGACAGGAAAATGTCAAATGTGACACAAATTTCCAAGATAAAATACAATAGGAATCCTAAGATAGGGGATATAAACATATCGCTCGTTCGCGATATGTAATAATCATTGACAATAACCATTGTATAGAACCAATTTTACATATCTTGTGTTAAGGCCCTAATCGTTTAATACGTATAGCTCCGTTATTAGTTAAGATATTTAAAAAATCTTTTACTACTTGTTAGGTTCTATATACCTCTACCTATATACCGAGATCTTAAACACCATGAAAAATGTACTATACATGTGATTCTCACAAAACAAAAACTATTGGCCCTTCTGCGTAGTCTCCACTGAAACTTTCTGGTTCAAAAATTCTAGACGGACCTACTCCTGATCGGCTGCAGGGTAAAACAGAACCAACTTAATAAGGCTTTATAGTATTTTTATCCTCGCGAATTGATAGCTTTTGACCCCCCTGTCAAATAATTCATAAATATGTTATGTGAAGTCAAGTTACCTAGCGGAATAATACCCTAGTGTGAAGTATTTATTTTGACTATAATTAAGTAAATGTGTCTTTGGCAAGAAGGCGTTGCTATAATATTTTACCACACCAAAATTAAAAGTTACTTACCTTTCTGGTTACAAAATCTGGTCACACGTACGCACTGTCACACAGAACCTTTTTAAATGACTGAAGCGTTGTTTTATCTCAATATTTATCGTCGATAATTATTTTTTGCAGATGCTTGTAGCAATATACAGAGTGGAACTAATTTTGAGCTCGGATCTTTTATTTCTATAATTAACACATCCCTGTTTTATTGCTTTTATTATGCAAATAAAGTGATATTTTACAACATTTTGAGACGTTTTGGTGTAAGAAAAAACAATAATACCTTCGATTTTCCCTTCTTGCGATATTAATAATGATGTTGATTAAAACAAGCAGAGTTTTTATAACTCTCGTATTTACAAAAATACCCGTAGAATTCTTAGGCGTGCCGTATTTCTTAAACCATGGCTAACTAACTGCCTTACGTTCCATTATACCACCTTAGCTTGAAATGGTATGTACTTAACATACGACAATATTTAAGTTTATATATATATATTTAAGCTTGCCTAGCGCATTCACCAAAACGACCAAATCATTTTACAGTTCTTGCACTGTTATAACTTAACATTTTTGGTTCATTTTTTCACCGATTGAAAGGTCTTTTTAATATTTGTCTATTACAATATTTTGGTGATCTCTATCAGTATCAGTTAAATGGGGTTTAAAAACATAAATAATACAACGAAATTTGTCCATTTATTTGGTACCTGGGTCCAATTGTGTGGGGGATGATGTGGTACTCTTTAGTGTATTCAACGGTGGTACTTTAGGGGCCAGACTATTTTAAGTATTTACAACCGTGGTACATTGGGGGTTAACTACCCTATTTATGCTGTCGTCTGTGATTTACCATTTTCACCCCTGTTATAGAGGTTAATACAAGTATATGTACCGTGGGTTGAGAGGGTAACTACCCTTGACCTTATATTGATGATCGTTGCATGTGTTTACGTCATTGAATGGTGTATCCTAATGACTAATTTTGATACTTGTAAACTTATTTTTAGGCTATGTGTACACTATAAATTTAATCACAATATTTATTGAAAAAATAATGTGGTGTTTTTCCGTTATACAAAAAAATATCTGCTAGGGGGGTGTCATTACGGCACTATTAGGGCTTCTGATGTTGACGATTTGTGTACTAAAATAATGTTTAATTGTGATTGTTACACTCTGTAAAAATTTGATCCATATAGTAACGGTAGGATATTTGTCTTGCCTTGACCGCATTTTATGCATTTATAACTTCATTATAATTAACCTTTTAAACATCTGTTAATATTATATCTATAGCTATAATTTTAGTTTGCGTAATAATTATTGTGAATATGAATGCCCTCCTAGAAAATAAATTGAAATGAAATTAAAAATAGTATCTATTATGTCTTTGCGTTTTTTAAATTAATAGAACATAATAGCATATTGGAGTTAGTTATATTTTTCTCCTTAATTTGACATCAAAATGTATATATGTAGGGGTTGAATGGGGTGACTACCCTTATTTATTTCTAGTTTTTACATGATCAAGAAGAGTTCAACTGGCGGACTAAGGCGTTGGCTTCCAATCCATAGGTCGGTGGTTCAACTTTTTTTTTCTGTTAAATAAATAATGGGATTTTAGATTTAATATTCGTAATAATAATAGTTTCATTTTTAATCGTTTGTGACATCATCGCTAATGAGCTGCGGCTTGGCGTGCTGTAACATGAATGAAGTCCCGGGTTCTTAATTATCGCTATCCTTGTTCAACTTACATCTCAAATGGTCGAGCGTCGCGGGTAGCGCTCTAGGTCGCTGCCCTGTCTGAGCTAACCTCGCGAAATATGTGAAGGGTCCCGCGACAGCGGCTTCTATCACCGTGTACCTTCGGCGCCTGTAGTAGAGGCTCTGTAGCTGTTGCCTGGGAATAAGTGACCACGCCCTAAAGGGGATATAAAAATGCAGATCGAACCTGAAATTCTCTTATGGAGATTAACATGGGAAAAAGACATTCTTGATTGTCGTTCTGTCATTGTCTATCTACTATGATACCATAATCGAAAAGTAGATAAAATTTGCTAGAAGAAATATTAAAACCGCAGCTCGATATCTCCGTTCGTTTCAGCGTTATCGCCAAAAAAGTGGGACGCCACTGATATTTTTCCATGTAACTAAAATAATTAAACTAAATTAGTCGGGCGGAAGCTTGCCTATTAAGTGAAGGTGGTCATTTCCAACAATTTTTATAAAACAAAATTTTTCATTATCAATGTTCATAATAATAATAAATAGTAGAGCTAATTTAATTTAATTATTTTAATTAAGAAAGGTGTGCCTGAGGAGAAAAACGCAAGTGATGCAGATGCAGAATTGACCAGGCTAATTCGGCACTTGGAAAAATCAGTGGCGTCCCACTTTTTTTTTTATATATATAACCGTTTCTTCATATAAAGTGTTAAAAATTATTCTATTGGCGATAACGCTGAAACGAACGGAGATATCGAGCTGCGGTTTTAATATTTTTTCTAGCAAATTTCATCTACTTTTCGATTATGATATCATAATTATACCGTATGATTTATTTTCCGGAGTAAAATCAAAAAATGTGTTATTATTACAAATTGCGCCCTCTAGCTTTTTTTTTGAGAACTATTATGGACAACTAAATACGATTACTGAAAGTGCATACATTTCTCTTCCAAACAGTCTTTAGTTTGCTAAAATCGGATAAGTCGTTTATAAGTTACAGCGATTTAAATGATTACACTTTCAACCCCTCTTATTAAAGTCGGTGCGCCAATGAGCGTCAAACCAAAATGATGCATAATTGTCCAAGCTTTTTAATGGTGTTATCAAAGATATACCTTAATGTGGAATTTTCGGAATTTACTTGTCAATTACGCCCTCTTGCGGCAAAATGCGGAACATAAAAATTATTTCCAGGATTTTCTCATGGCCACTTTAGTTATAATTTTTTTTTCCCCGAGTTTCTATGCCCAGTAGTTTCCGAGATACGGCCGGTGGCTATTTATAATGGGACACCCGGTATATGTAGTTATGTTTGTATTTTCGTCTCCAAACCGCTTTTTCATTTTGTCTTTTTCAATTAAACAAGGCATACGAGTATTTTTTTCAACATAACTTATAAAATATTACGTTAATGGCAATCGATATACATAGTTTTAATGAATAACAAAAAGGTCTGAACGATACCATTTGAAATTTCTATTTTAAGCTTATTTTCCCAAGTAGTCAAAACAAAATGAGTTCAGAAAACGACGTTTTCTTTTTCGCCCCAATCGCCAGGATTGCCAGTTTTGTTGGTCTTGTTCCATACTTTGACTTTAAAACTAACACTTTAATAAGAAAAAAACAGTATAAACTGCGAGTTATACTTAATATAACTTCAATTATATTTTTAAGTAGCATATTGGGTTGGGACACCTACAGAACAGCAAGAAATACCGATAATTATCTTATTAAATTTATGTTGAGTTTAGCACCATTGGAATTTATACTTATACCATTGGTTGCAAGCGTTAACTCCTTCAGAAAAATAACATCTTGGCGTCAAGTGTTCTGTGAATTTTCATCGGTTGATAAAATGATATGCTCGGGACAATCAAAATTTGAGAAAAACATATTTAAATACTTTAAAATTTGTTTCATAATTCTTAATTTCGGCATAATTATAAATTTATTTTTAAGTTACGACAAAAGGGCTCGAAGGGAGGAAACAAGCAAAGAAAGAGTTTTGGGAATATTAGTCCTACCCCTAACAAACTTCCTTTTATCCAGTCATATGGTATTAGAACGTATTATAATAATTACATTACTACTGGCAACGAAAAGCAGGTATCAGAATGTGAAAAAGATTGTGCGCGAATTGAAGTTCCAGAATAATGATATATCACAAACGTTAAAAGATATAGAAGTACTCTCTTTTCATCTTCACAAAATAATGATTAATTTAAAGGATTTGTTTGAGTTGCCGTTTTTTTTTATGGTTGCCGATTTTTTTTATGTCTTTTTGCTCTTTACTTTTTTTATATACCAACATGGAGGTCAAGGAGGAAATATGTTATGGCTAATATACTATTCTGTAAGTAAAATGATTAGCGGTAGAAATAAAAATGGACATAAAGCGAAGAAAAACTTATTTTTTCTAAATAAGGGGTTTATCTTTCTTCTTAAATTTATTAAATAAAAACTATTATTTTTTCTACTCCCACATGGAAACTTGCTGTTTCCTTTACACTCACACTTAAATCCAGATCAACAAGTGACCTTCTGGCATATGTCACCCATCTTTGGAGCAACACCATCGAACATCATGGAGAATCCCGGGCTGTTGCACTGGACATCTCTAGGGCTTTTGATCGTGTGTGGCACGATGGGCTTCTAAGTAAATTGCGATCCTACGGTATGCCTAATGGATTTTGTTTATGGTTAACCAGCTTCCTTAAGAACCATTCTCTGCAAGTGGCGATTGACGGGTTTCTCTCAGACACCTTCACCATCAATGCCGGTGTTCCTCAAGGGTCCATATTGTCGCCTACCCTCTTTTTACTGTATATTAACGACCTTCTAGTGAAAACCCAAAATCCAATTTATAGCTTTGCTGATGACAGCACACTTGTCTCGGCTTTTACCTTGACTCCCCAAACATCCGCTGCCGACGCACATCTTCGCAGGCAGCATGAAGTATTGCGCCTTAACAATGACCTGGAAGAAATCTTGGCTTGGGGTGACAGTAACCAAGTCGAATTTAATGCTAAGAAAACCCAGGCAGCAGTCTTCTCCAAAAAGGTTAACATTGCAGAACCGGATATAGTCATGGCAGGACACGCAATTCCCCTGGCACCGTCTATTAATTTGCTGGGGGTCAATCTGGGAGGTAATATGTCTTAACATGATCACGTTGCCGCAATTGCCAAGGCAGCTGCACAGAAACTTGGTGTACTTTTCCACACCAAAAGGTTGTACACACCTCATCAACTTTTGACACTCTACAAAGCCCAGATTCGACCATCATTAGAATATTGCTCTCATGTCTGGAGCTCTGCACCCAAGCACACCCTTCGGCTACTGGATTCCATTCAAAGGAGAGCCGTTCGTCTGATCGGCGACCCCGAGCTGACCAAGACCCTCGATAGCCTGGAGCATCAAAGACAGGTTGGTGATTTGGCTCTCTTTTACAGATATTTCCATGGCAGGTGTTCGACTGACATTGCCCACTTGATTCCACCTAGAGCAATGCAAAACAGAAATACACGGCGAACTACTGCCGCTCATCCATATGTTGTTCAGCTTAGTACTCCTCGAACTTCATTGTTCAAGAATTCTTTCATCTGGAGAACGTCATCTTTGTGGAATGATCTTCCTGAGGTCGTGTTTCCCAATGAATACAATCTTCAACGTTTCAAGACCAACGTTTATCGCTTTCTTCGCACACGCACCGCTCCCAGAGCGCCTTAAAGGATTTTTCCTACAGTGCTGGTGTTTTATCATAAAAAAAAAAAAAAATTTGCGACCAAATTTCATAATAGTGCTATACAGTGTGGCAACCTTTAAAAATAAAATTCCAAAAAAAATTCCACGAATGCATACAATGCGAAAAAAGTATTTTTTTAGCAGATCACAACCACGTGTAATCCTAAAGAATATCCTACGACTATACAACTGTGCGTAAAAAGTTCCCTCTTCCAATTGGAGACAGCGCCGACCTATCACTCCTCTGTGCTTTGTTCTCACGAATCCGAAAATTTACCATTGGTTGACAACATTGTTATAAAAATTAGATTTCTCTGTGGCATCCTTATAGGGTGACTGACCAATCACAGTTTGTTGTTTTTACTAAAGCTCCGCTTTCTTTTCAAGACTCTAAGTAGTATAATTTAAATGCATATACAATATGTTATTAATTTGTTCAATATAACAAAATATATAGACATTTATAAGATTTATCAATAATGCAACCTGCTGAATGTGCATAGAAAATTAATTTCATGTAGCATTATTATTCAGTCGGTTTTACCATAATTTCTAATATGATGAAGTGGTCGAGACGGTACAACGTTGAACTTTGGATCCAATGGTCGTGAGTTCTAGCCCGGCAGCCTACTAACTTTTAAAAAAACATGAGGTTCGTAAGTTTGGTCGTGGAAAAAATATACTGTTTAACTCGAATTTTAAAATAATTTTTTTATTAAAATTTCGTATATCCTATCGGAAAGATCTCGTCGAATTACATTTAATATATATTTTTTCGATCCTTAATCATTTTAATTTACAGAAAAATAGACGAATGAATTTTGATTTTTTACAAATTTTTTTAGGTACTGATTCGCTTAAATCGATCTATGAGCGACTGTAATTAACTTTTTCAACTTTTTTTTGGACTGTTGTTTAGAGGGATAAATAGACTTTAAAATTCATACCGTGCGCGCTCGTTGGTAGTACGTTTAGTGGTTCAAAAAAAAAATTTCATTTTTTTACCAAAAGTTTTTTATATTTGACTATATTTTGTACTATAACATACTTAGAGAGTTCATTTTAGGCTTATTTTATTCCTCAATCTTTTCTCAACACGCCTGTATACTTGAATACACAAATTAATTTTTTTTACTTTGAGTAAAGTTGATATTTTGGCAGCGGGAACATAAAAATTCGTCAAATCTCGAAATACGGGGTTTTCGAATAGAATGCCATGATATTCAAGATAGACTTCCATATTGGTGAGATATAGACATAATACCCACTCTTGTACAAACTACTATTGTCAAAAGAGTTGAACCTTATGTTATTTTTTGAGTTATTTGAGGTCTAAAGAGCTAATTTTGACTGTACCTTAAAAAAAAGTTAAAGAGGTAAGGGAGGGATGAAATAATATTTATATTAAACTCTTAAATTGCAGCTCACATTTACATTGACGTAAAACTGCCAAACTCTGCCAAATTATTTTCTAGAGACGGTCTTGAACGACCGAACGGCCAATAATTGTAAACCTAGTTAAACTAAGGGATTTAAGATCGGTTAACTTACCTATGTCGAGACAATTTACAGTGTTTTTTAAGTAATTAATATCATCCAAAGTTAATTTAAATTTAACATCAGTAAACTATCTTGTTAATGGAAGGGAAAACAAACTTTTGTATTCAAGTGCATTAAATTTATTTAAAAATATGCAGAGCGCTTTCGGCTTATTAGGCCATCATCAGTGCTTCCTTAGTCAGGGGGCAGTACATTACAATACTCCGAGGGAAGAGCATCCCTACACGGACAACAGATTAAAATAACAAAAGTTATAAAACAAACAATCACATTTTACGTCCGTATCGCCAAATGATCAGTTGGCGCCGTCAAATTTATACGGACGTAAAATGTGATTGTTTGTTTTATAACCTTTGTTATTTTAATCTGTTGTCCGTGTAGGGATTCTCTTCCCTCGGAGTATTGTAATGTACTGCCCCCTGACTAAGGAAGCACTGATGATGGCCCAATAAGCCGAAAGCGCTTTGCATATTTTTAAATAAATTTAATGCACTTGAATACAAAAGTCTGTTTTCCCTTCCACTTCAAAAAGTGCACAAAGCTGCTACAACCCTATTTTATCTTGCTAATGGCAATCGATATTATTATAATTACTTAACGACAACCACGCTTCTCTGTCACATATTATTTGGATTGGTATTTGTATAATTACTATATTCTTGGCAGTTGTCGAGGCGAAATGAGTTCAGAATCATCAGAAGTATTCTTTTTCGCCCCAATTGCCCGGGTTGCCAGTTTTTTTGGACTTGTTCCTTACTTTGACTTTAAAACTAATACATTACTAAGTAAAAGACGATACAAAAAGCAGGTTATATTTAGTACTATTTTCAGTACGCTTTTAAGTACCATCTCGTATCGTGAATCTTTGACAGAAAGACGAAACATCAAAAGCTATGCTTTTAAAGTCTTGTTAAGTTTAGCACCTTTAGAATATAATCTGATACCATTAACTGCAAGTATTAATTCTTACATAAAAATATTGACATGGCGTCAACTATTTTGTGAATTTTTCTTAGTTGATCGTATAGTATTGGCAGAACAATCAAAATTTGAGAAACAACTGTCCAAACACTTCAAATGGATTATCATAATTCTTAACATCTCGGTGTTTCTTAGTTTATATCCAAGCTCCATTTATATGGCTCGAAGTCAGAAAACAACCGTGAACAAAGTTTGGTGTCTGATAATATTTCCAGTGACAGATTTCATCTTTTCAAGTCACATTCTTTTAGAACGAATCGTTATGACAAGTTTATTACTGGCAACAAAAATCAGATACCAGAAAGTTAAAAAAATTGTTGTTAAACTTAAATTTCACAACAACGATATTTCAGAAACTTTAAAACAGATAGAAATACTGGCTTTTCACCTACACAAAATAACGACTTATTTAAAAAATCTGCTTGAGCTGCCGTTTTTTTTAATGGTTGCAGACGCATTCTATGTATTTTTGTGCTTCAGTCTTATTATGTACAGAAATGGAGTTCAAGCGGGAACTATCGGCTGGTTAATATATTATTTAGTAAGTAAAAACATGTACTGGTTGGATCAATCTAACAAAAAAGAAAAAAGGTTAGCGTTACCGTTTCATTTTAAACCAATTTATAATAAATGAGGTTCTCAATTCGGTCATCTTATATGTACCTACTACATAAGTACATTTTTTTAAATATTTCTTTAAACAAATTTAAAATGCAATGGGCGTTTTCACTATAATCAAATTTATCATATTCAGCACTAACATCTTGATATAGAACCTATTAAAAATGTCTTAATAATAAAAATCTTTCTAGAGGAACACATAGACGCAATTAAAGACACGGCGCGAAAGCTGGAAGTTTAAAAATATAAGAGATGTACGCCATCCTATTAATCACGCAATTCTTTTATTTGCGAGTCATGCGACCGATTATACAGGGTGATTACTAAGTTGATACTTCTTTTTTAGCTGCGTATAGAAGGCATTATATAATAAACAATATTTTCAAAAAACTTAAAAATAAGCGAGATACCGAAGTAAAAAAAGTGCGGGCCTGGTCGTCAAAACATAGCCTGATATACTTTATGTTGTTTTTTTCTTATTAGTCGGTGGTCAGTTATTTATTTAGCGATCTGCTGCGGTGTGTTTTTCTGAAGCAAGTTAATTTTAAATTGGTGACAAGCGAAAATGGTAAAATTTGAAAACAATGAACTAGTAGATATGAGGTGCTAATTTACTGTGAGTGTCGTCAAAGTGCGGCTGCTGCTTCGAGATTATACGCAGAACGCCTTCCCTTGCGGGCTCATCCTACACCCAGACGTTTTCTTAATATTATTTAACGGGGCAGGCAGGTCCGTATTTGATTCGTAGTGTAATAAATGAATGTAAGTACCTTATTTATGAGTTTTTGGAAAAAAGGTTTTTGAAAATGTTGTTTATTTTAATGCCTTCTATATACAGCTAAAACAGACGTATTAACTTAGGAATCACCCTGTATTGTTACCTTTGTTTCGATAACTTAAATAGAAAAGAACTGATTAGAAACAGAACAACAGCCTCGAGAGATCAGTCAGGTGGTCAATACGTGTGGAATAAAGGCTGTCCCGGGCTGCCCATTTGCCAAATTTGTTGTGACGAAGGTAAGTGCTTTCGCGTGTTTTTATTAGAGAGCTTAATATGATTAATTCTTTCCTCAGTAAATAATTGAAGAATTAAAGAATTAAAACCGACAACAACAACTAGAGCAATCTAGGGTAGACACGACCCCCTGATAGCCCTCTCTTTGTTACGGCACTGTAAACAAATACAAAATAAAGGTACGCATGTATGTAGGTATCACAAAAAAAATAGAAGTTTTCATTCATATTAAACATTGAAAACTTGAATCAGAATAAATACGAGGAAAATTCATAATTACATTCAATTTTATAATTATTATTTTTAATTTTCCATTTTTTTTAATATTATGGAAGGGCCAAATCTTGTCTTTCTGTCACGAAGGGCAAATTTTTTTCCAGGAAGGGCGCCACCCCCTGGCTACAGCCCTGACGCGTCGCCGACGGGATGCGTTGTTGCCAGATTAGGCCAAATTGGGGAAAAAAGTGGCAAAAAATAATAAATATGTAAATCTAATTAAATATTCATTTTCCTGCTATGCTTAGTCTCGTTCCAATGGTTTTTCTGCGATTATTTATTATTCCTTAATATCTGGCGGCCGCCGCCGGGCCCCTGGTTAATCCGGGGCACTGCCCCGGTTTGCCCTACCATAGCTACGCCACTGGCTAATCACCTAGACGATCCTGATCTTGCGTCATGTCATTTTGGTTTGTTTAAATGCGATTAGGTAAAAAGACGTAATTTTTCTGACAATAGAGAGCAATTACCTTTTTTATTGCTGGAAAATGTTTCTGGCGTCTTTAAGATGTCTCTAAAGTTTTCTATACTGTTTAAACAAAGTCTAACAGCGGGTTGCACGAAGCAAAATCGTTCTCAGTTAGTTAACCGCGTATTAAAAAAACAATATTTAATCGATTGCTATCAAAATTTAACGGTGGTCAAGGAGTTAACGACCATTAGCATTAAAAAAGTTTTATCTACTTTTATTTAGTAATATGAATTTTACAGTTCTGTAAATCGTTTTGTGTGTAGTGCTGTAATGGAAAAAAAACGGTTTTATTAAAATTTTGCTGTTAAATAAAACCACACTTTTTAGAAGAATGATTTATTATTAACAATTATAAAATTAATTACCAATTATTAATTAAAATATAACACTTAAGGTTTATTATAAACATTAATAATACACTTTTTACAGTTAGAAATTTGTATACCAGAAGTGATTGTGATGGAGCCTTTTACGTTCGAATTTCCAATCATTAAATCGGTGTCCGACCCCATGATCTTCTTTGCTGTTTGTTTCTTATTTACTAAAGAATTCCTAACGTAGCCTTCTGCCGTGGAAGAGGATTTCCAGCCCCCATGACGCTTTAACATCTGCATATCTGCACCACCATCAACTAGAATGGTGGCTGAGGACCTCCTAAAACAATGTCCACTGTATCCTTCGGGATTATTCAATACAAGTTTTGTTGCAATCTTTTTTGGTATACTTCCAAAACTATTAATTCCGACAGGCTGGGAGGTGCATTTTCCTTTTCCATAGAATACAAAAAACCGCCTGTGAGTTGCATTAAGAAGACGAAGTTTAGCATACTTTCGAAAAATACTTAAACAGTTGACACCTGTCGCATTTCCTTCTGTTATAACAAATTCTCGCATAATTTTGGTTTTCGAGAATGGAATCACAATTTTTATATACAAATCTTTGTGTTCAATATGATCCAACATTAACTTAGCTAGTTCTTCGCGCCGACAAGCCCCAAAAATGCCGATTATCATAACAACCTTCATAAGTAAATATGTTTCATCATCTGCAGTACTAAGAAACTTACATACGTCTTTCTTTGTGAAAACTTTGGACTTTTTGGCCTTGTTAGTTGAGAAAATCTGCCTATATCTTGATTTTTCTTGACTGAAATCATAGTTCTCAATATTGAGTAGTGAGCCCATAGTGTAGATGGTTTCTGGGAGCGTTGCTTTACGGAAAAATAACCCAAAAGGATTTTCTCAGGCACCTACTTTATTTTGTTAGCTTTGCACCAATCTTCAAACTTCTGATACTCCAACTCATACCGCGCCTTGGATTTTGTCGGAACTAAACTTGAGATCGCTTCGTTTGCCGCTGCTTCTATATCAGAGGGTAAACTTCCATCAGAATCGCTCATTTTGGAAAACGCTTTTTATATTTTTGAATTTGTTTGACAAAGTTTCGACAGTAACCATTCGAAACAGTAACTATGCGAAAGGGAACATAAAAAACTTGATTAGTAAACTTAATAGCAAGTGCATTTTTATTTTTAAAAATGCCTTTTGCCAAATATTTTTATTCATAGATGAAAGTAGATAAAATTTTGTACAATATTTTTGTTGTAAATTCATATTACTACACTCGATGTTTTATTAAACTCGGCTGACGCCTCGTTTGACAACTTTAACATCTCGTGTTGTAATATGAATCTTTACAACACTTATATCGTAAATAACAATTATGCAACCGGCTATAAGAGTAGTATTTTTCTATTATCCCAAGTAAAACGTTATTACAGTAATGACAATCAATAACATTTAACTAATGACGAGAATATTTGAACAACACTACCTGAAAAGAATTTGTTATTGCCATCGAATCCACATGAGTTCACACGGTGACGTTTTCTTTTTCGCCCCAATCGCCCGGTTCGCCAGTTTTTTTTGTCTTGTCCCGTACTTTGACTTTAAAACTAATACTTTAATAAGAAAAAAACAGTATAAACAGCGCGTTATACTTAATACCATTTTAATTGTAATTTTAAGTTGTTCGTTGTGTTGGGAAACCTCGAGAGAAAGAGATAAAGTCGCTAATAATAATGTTTTCAAAATTTTATTAACTCTAGCACCGTTGTGGTTTAACCTAATACCATTAGTTGCAAGTATTAATTCTTATAGAAAAAAATCTACTTGGGATAAACTGTTC
Source organism: Polydrusus cervinus (assembly GCA_935413205.1). Lineage (NCBI taxonomy): Eukaryota > Metazoa > Arthropoda > Insecta > Coleoptera > Curculionidae > Polydrusus > Polydrusus cervinus. The sequence continues at coordinate 101,830,595 of OW284511.1, forward strand.
CGTGAGTTTTTTCTTCTTGATGAAACCTTATCGGCCGAACAAACAAAGTTTGAGAAAACCCTATATAACCACGTGAAATTTTACCTGGTGATTTTCTATAGCGCAATGTTTTTAAGTCTTTATCCATATTATATTTTATATGCTATAAAACAGAAAAACACCATAGAAGCCATTTTGAATCTGTCAATATTTCCTTTAGCTAATTTAATTTTTACAAGTTATATTTCCCTGGAACGAGTTATAATAATGATTCTATTATTAGTCACAAAACACAGATACAAATATGTGAAGAAACTTGTGCAAGAAATTAAATTCGAAAAAAGCGACATAACGAAAACCTTAAAAGAAATAGAGATAGTGACTTTCCATCTTTACAAAATAATGGCTTTTTTGAAGGATTTATTTGAGTTGACACTCTTTCTAATGGTGGCAGACGCCTTTTTCTGTTTTTTGAACGTTGTTCTGTATTCGCTAAGATATGAATTGACTGGGGACAATATACTTTGGTTTATATATTATTTTGTAAGTAAAACTGAGTAATTTAGCTCTCTTAATGACTATAGGGCTTATATACAGGGTGGAATTTTCAACTGGAATAAATTCAGTATTAGAAAGCCTCTTTATTTGCGTAGGAAATACGTAAATACGGGTGCCTTTATTTTTAGTTTTTTAGTTTGGTACGCTTTTTTCGTCCCGTCTTGAAATTGAAGCGTTCGGGGGAACAAGGTACATAAGCCACATTTCGTTTTTATTGAGAAAACCTAATTTTAAACTTTTGATTAAATCCTGAAATCAGATTTGTGTTTTGAAACGAATGATTTTATGCGATATTTATGGAGGATTGCTTCATTTATCAGCTTCTAACAAAAAATGTGTTAATTTGATTTTAAAAACGTATATATTTTTGAAAATAGAAAAAAAAATATGGCTTGTGACCTTTATGCCTTTAAAAACATATTACATATTTTTGAAAAAGAAACACCCACAAAAAATATATAGAATATATTATGTTAAATTAAAAGGAACAAAAACTTGGATTCTAATTTGAAAAATAGAAAAAAAAAATGTTGACTTCTAAACCTCTTCGTTAAAGTCTATATCAGGTTCACCATCAACACATTCCACATCATTTTCTTCTGTTCCTGCATCCTCAGTAGCGGAATTAGGTGTTCTAAAAATATTTAGGTAGAAGCTTTGGTTAACAGGAGGTATATATTGCATGAGCTTCTTTAAATCCTTCACTTTCTTACTACTTGTTTAGCTGTGCAGGCTTATCATATTTTTTTTGCAAGTTTTCTAAAATTTCGTTGGACTGTTGGCAAAGCCTATTACCGCGTTTTCCAATATTAACCTGCTTAAAATATCCATTTAGTTCATATTTCACTAACATTATTGTTGCTTTGAAGGTGGCATATGACCTTCTTGGCTAAAAAAATGCCTGATATTCAATTTGGGCAACAAGAACCTACAGGTTTGGTGGCGCCATCTCGTCGAGTATGTTGAAAATATATTCAGGGTGGCTTCTGACCTTCTTGAGAAAGTATTCTTTAAACAAATCTAATTTTTTCGAAAAATGTGGCTTATGTACCTTGTTCCCCCGAGCGCTTCAATTTCCCCCTCTTTTGGGGATAGAAACCGCCCCCAACTTTTTTTTTCTCAAATGTAAAGGTATGTATTGCGATAGCTCGTTGGAAAGGGCCACTATTTACTTTTGCACTTTGGTAATGTAGAAAGCCAGAAAAAAAATAAGAACTGGACAGCAATTTAGCAACAGCATTTAACAACAATTCATACTACAATTTTGCTTTTGGCAGCGCAGGCCGGCTAAAAAAAGGAAACATGTTATTGATGAGGTTGTTTGTTTAGTTAATGCCGCATTCCAGTGGTCACTTTATTTTCGGGTTGGAAGAAGTGAATACTTATCTGTTGTAGCATTTTGTGCTGTTTAAACCGTTACTTTATAGTAACTAGTAAATAGTAACTTTCAGGGAAAATCACCACCCAACATTCCCTCAGTTCAATCGCAAATGTCTGAAATCGTGTTCCGTCAGCGTCTTGTTAAACGGATCCTTAAAGGACTCGACGTCAATAAAGCTTCTGGTCTAGACGAAATTCCTATCATTGTTCTCAAGACATGCGCCGGTGAACTTACACCAGTATTTTGTAGACTTTTCAACTTATCCTACAAAAAAGGAATATTTCCATCCTGCTGGAAGTCGGCGCGTGTCCAGCCTATTCCAAAGAAAGGTAAAAAGACCCTGCCAAGCAACTACCGACCCGTCGCATTGCTTTCAGTAATTTCAAAAGTAATGGAGAAAGCTATTAACCAACAACTCCTAAAGTATCTGGAAGGGCTTAACATTATCAGCGACCATCAATACGGTTTTCGTAAGTCCAGATCAACAGGTGACCTTCTGGCATATGTCACCCATCTTTGGAGCAACACCATCGAACATCATGGAGAATCCCGGGCTGTTGCACTGGACATCTCTAGGGCTTTTGATCGTGTTTGGCACGATGGGCTTCTAAGTAAATTGCGATCCTACGGTATGCCTAATGGATTTTGTTTATGGTTAACCAGCTTCCTTAAGAACCGTTCTCTGCAAGTGGCGATTGACGGGTTTCTCTCAGACACCTTCACCATCAATGCCGGTGTTCCTCAAGGGTTCATATTGTCGCCTACCCTCTTTTTACTGTATATTAACGACCTTCTAGTGAAAACCCAAAATCCAATTTATAGCTTTGCTGATGACAGCACACTTGTCTCATCTTTTACCTTGACTCCCCAAACATCCGCTGCCGACGCACATCTTCGCAGGCAGCATGAAGTATTGCGCCTCAACAAAGACCTGGAAGAAATTTTGGCTTGGGGTGACAGTAACCAAGTCGAATTTAATGCTAAGAAAACCCAGGCAGCAGTCTTCTCCAAAAGGGTTAACATTGCAGAACCGGATATAGTCATGGCAGGACAAGCAATTCCCCTGGCACCGTCTATTACTTTGCTGGGGGTCAATCTGGGAGGTAATATGTCTCGGCATGATCACGTTGCCGCAATTGCCAAGGCAGCTGCACAGAAACTTGGTGTACTTTTCCGCACCAAGAGGTTGTACACACCTCATCAACTTTTGACACTCTACAAAGCCCAGATTCGACCATCATTAGAATATTGCTCTTATGTCTGGAGCTCTGCACCCAAGCACACCCTTCGGCTACTGGATTCCATTCAAAGGAGAGCCATTCGTCTGATCGGCGACCCCGAGCTGACCAAGACCCTCGATAGCCTGGAGCATCGAAGACAGGTTGGTGATTTGGCTCTCTTTTACAGATATTTCCATGGCAGGTGTTCGACTGACATTGCCCACTTGATTCCACCTAGAGCAATGCAAAACAGAAATACACGGCAAACCACTGCCGCTCATCCATATGTTGTTCAGCTTAGTACTCCTCGAACTTCATTGTTCAAGAATTCTTTCATCTGGAGAACGTCATCTTTGTGGAATGATCTTCCTGAGGTCGTGTTTCCCAATGAATACAATCTTCAACGTTTCAAGACCAACGTTAATCGCTTTTTTCGCACTCGCCTTAAAGGATTTTTCCTACAGTGCAGGTGTTTTATCATAAAAAAAAAAAAAAAAAAAAAAAAAAGAAGTATTTTTATTATACTAAATTGGCTTTGGCGACAGATCGCGTACTCAAGAAGAAGTAGCAGCTTTATTTTACGAAACACACCCTGATCTACCACTAATTTCCCAAGGCACCATCAGCAAAATTGTTATCGTGAAGTCGGGCACGTCAGGGACATATCAAGAATAAGGCAACCCAGGGTAATGGATGAAGACACGCAATTAAACGTTTTACTTGCTCTCCAAGAAAATCCTGTTACTCCAGTTCGGCAACTTGCAAGAGAAAATAACATAAGCCATACGTCTGCATTCAAGTTAATTAAATCATGATTTGATCGAAAGAGAAGGCTTAATCAGCCTTAACTAGAACTCAGGAGCAGCCAAGCTGCCTACCTCTCATGTGTCGAATAAATCACCGACAACAATGAGCTAAGGAGTCTAGAGGATCAATATGCTAACTGGACATCGAACGTGTCACATTGCCAAGCCAGATCACTGATGAGCACCCAGAATCAGAAACAAGGATGACCTCACATTTCATTTTAAGTGATGCAAGGAATGTTAACATCAAATTAAATGACAGGCCTGCCGTAGTTACCTCAAAAACCCGATGGACGTACCTATCGGTAAACAAAATTGTTTATTGGTAGACCTCCACGGCGCTGAGCGTCCGGGGTTTGCACACTGTGCACCCCTTCGTCTATTACCCGCTGTCCCCTCACCTTGTCAGTAGGGAATGGCAGTTTATGGGTCGTTAGACTCACTGCTAACAACGGTATGCCCTATCTTCTTCCGTTAACATCTCAATCCCTTCGTTGTTTCGTCCTACTGGGACTCATCAGAGACGTGTCAAATGCGTCCTTATAAAATGTTAATGGTACAAGAGTTACTGGAAGATAATCCGGAGCGCCGTCTTGAGTTTTGTGAAGTGATGATGAATGCACTTGATTAGCATTTAGTAGATTTGGACTGGATCCTTTTTACAGATGAGTACTTTTATAATAAATGGGGAAGTCAATAAACAGAACTGTCGATATTGGTCCGTAGAAAATCCTCACTGGATGCGACATACCCAGTTTCCGCAAAAACTTAATGTTTGGGTCAATATTTCTTAAAGGTAACTTAAATGGCCGTACATATCTGGATTTTTTGCAAGAAGAACTTATTCCAGCTTTGACTGCTTTATTTCCTCACCATGCAGAAGCTGATCTTCATGATGATCGAATATGGTTACAGCAGGACGGAGCTTCGCTAGTTACTTTACTTATTTAGTATTCACCTGAAGACGACTGTAGATACTTACCAATTGAAACGTTGTGATGTAAAACAAATAAAGAGAATGCAAGTTCAAAACTCTTCTATCATTCAAGAAACATCATTGTCTCCAACCTTGAAACAGACACTAGAACTTCTTTATCTGCTTTAAAATATTATATATGTCCACGCCAACTAGTGTAAAAGTAACGACAAAAAAATGTGTTTTGTTACGTTGACAAGACAAAATTTATTAGTTTGTAAAAGTTTAAAAAAGCTAATCCTGCAAAATTTGTATAGTTCTTCATTGTATGGACGTTATACAGGGTTAATAAAGAAAAAAACGGATAAGCTTTTTATATAGAATAGAATCGACAATCGCCCGGATCCGTCAAATTTATAAATATGAAAAATGTTCTGCGTGTTTTGTCCAGCTTACTATACTTCTGATACATACACACAAAACATAAAACTACCCGTATATGAGAAGGGGCGATTCAAAGAAACAACAAACGGTCTTAAACTGCTTACAATCCTTTATTCAGGATATCAACGAACACATTTTCTCTATAAGAATTCGTGGATACGAAACAATTGTTGTTTTAAGTTATACTTTTCACTGAATCTATTTAGAAAAGCTAAAGTAATTTAAAAGCGGAAAGATTTGGCAATATTTTTGAAGTACGCTCACGAGTTATTTTTAAAAACCTTGAGGTTAAGTCGGTTAAATTAGAGAAAATTATTTTCAAACTATTATTATTTTTTAAGATATTTGTATAAGTCATCCAAAATTAATTTCGTAATTAACCAGCAAAATGATATTATGTTAATGGAAATCGATGTAATTTTAGTTAACGATAAACGCCATTGGGAACCTATATTTTTATAACATTTTTTAAAGTCATCCAGGCAAAATGAGTTCACGAGAGCAAATTTTCTTTTTCGCCCCAATCGCCCGATTCGCCAGTTTTGTTGGTCTTGTTCCATATTTTAACTTCAAAACTGATACTTTAGTAAGAAAAAAACAGTATAAAATGCGAGTCATACTTGAAACCGTTTTATTTACAATTTTAAGTAGCATTATGAGTTTGGAAATCTTTAAAAGAGCAAGAAAAAGCAAAAATCGTGAATTTAAGGTTCTCTTAATGTTAGCACCTATAGAATATATTCCTATACCTTTGACTGTAATGAACTCTTTAAGAAAAATGTCATCGTGGGATCAATTGTTTTGTGAATTTTCCTTAATTGATAAGAAACTATCCAAAGAACAATCTAAAATTGAGAAAACCCTTGCCAAATATTCCAATTTTTATCTGATAATAATTTATTGTACAATGTTTATAACTATATTTTTCAGTTACGTAAAAATTAACGTTCAAAACCAAACCACAGCCATGGAAACAATTTTTAATCTATCAGTAATTCCTATGACAAATTTCATTTTATCAAGTCTCATTCTATTGGAACGAATTATTATAATGACGTTATTGCTAGCTACAAGAACTAGATATCAACACTTGCAAGATATTGTGCGCAAACTCATGTTCCAGAACAATGATAATATATCAAACGCATTAAAAGAAGTGGAAGGACTGGTTTTACGTCTTCATAATATAACGATTTTTTTAAAGGATCTATTTGAGTTACCGTTATTTTTTATGGTTGTAGATGCCTTTTATATATTTTTATTCTTTAGTCTTTATATGCGAAAATATTTTCAAGGAATCACTGCAATTTGGTTGATATATTTTTTGGTAAGTAAAAAATGCAGTATTCACCATCATCGAGTGTCAAAAGATAAAGGAATCAATTTATTCATAATAGTAGTTTGTACAACAAGAGTGGATATGATGTCCATATCGCACCGCTCCCAGAGCGCCTTAAAGGATTTTTTCTACAGTGATAAACTGTATTTTTATCATAAAAAAAAAATCGCACGAGGAAGTAAATTTCTGTGCCCAATATGGACAATCCACTCGAGTTGCACAGTATATTTTTTCTACGACTCAACTTTTGAACTTTATACTAAAAATTAAAAGAATTTTTTAAATGGGCATTATAACTTGTCTTTTTAGTTGGCCGTGAACTTGTGAGAAAGATAATAAAAAACAATTGAACAAATATTCATTTCGTTTGCAAATTTATGGACCAAATTACACTGTGACGTATTTATCAGAGTCATTTCTTATATTTACACAAAATCACTTTAAATATACGTATCTATTTCTCAATCGGCCTATTGCAGAATAACAGACAAAAAGCGATATATTTATTAATAAAAATGAACAATTTATTTTTCTCAACCATAGCCATTTTGATGAATTGTTCTGCTGAAATGCACAGAAGAAAAAAGGGTTTGTTGTTTTTTCTGCTTGCATAAGAATTTTATAACTCCGAAAGTACAACAAAATAGCTGTAGAAATCGTTTTAAACAGTTAAATACGGCTTTTGTGCATTGATATGAACTTTTAATATTCGCTAAGGTAAAGTTTTTCAAAATAATCGCTAATTTACAAACTAGCTACACTTAACGTGGAAAGAGAAGTGGCAATACTGTAAAAATAACATAACCTTAAAACCTTTAGAAAAAAATGAAATTAGTTTGGAATGGAAATTTGCTGTTTCCTTTACACTAAAGTGATTGGAAAAGTGGGCTATTCCGGTTAACTGAACGGATATGATTTCATATCCATCCTAGCTAGGATATGAAGCTGACCAATCACAGTGGTCAATATTACGAATAAACCAAATGTACACGTTGTTAATTTTAGGAGCCGTTTTCTGACACCTGACAAAAGTGAGGTTAAGAATATACTTTAAAAATATGCAAATCTGTCAGATAAAATGTGTTCTTTTTTAATTTAAAAAACATCTAACCCAAAGTCTGTGCAAAAACTTTTACAAAAGCCTCATGAAAAACTATTGGAATTTTTAATTAGCCATGCAGTTTTTGGAATTAAAAAAAAAGTTTATTTCTTATCTCCAAAGCTATAGACAACTGGTAGAACAGAATTATGGCAAAAAATCGTATGCCCTAAATGCATGTAGGTAATAGGCAGAAAATAATAAAATACACAAAGCCAAAATTGTATTAATAGAAAAATAAAACTAGTTTATATCAAAGTTAATATTTAAGTTTTGCCACTATATGTAGTTACAAAAAATACCTAATAGCATTAGAGGTTTATGTAAACAATTGCCATCAAGAAAAAATGTTTTTATTATATAGAGGAGACCTCCGATTTAAATTATTGTTTGAAAAAGGCAAGAAGTTTTCAAAACTCGTCAGGTTACTTGCAAAGGTATAGAAATATCAGTACAATTAGAGCGTTTTCACACGGCACCATATATCGCGCGCGACAAATGGTCGCAATATCGCTTTTACACCAAATTATGTGTTTTCTAATGAGCCATTTTCACACACAAGCGATATTAGAGAACACATAATTTGGTGGAAAGCAATATTGCGACCATTTATCGCGCGCGATATATGGTGCCGTGTGAAAACGCTATTAGGCCAGGAGTCCGCCATAAAACTCGCAAACAGCTCCGTAGCGTTGCACCATTTCAACTCGAGCATAAATAAATAATCATACTTCGAAATAAAAAAAACTTTGGCAACGAAAGCTTAAAATCACTGTTATTTACCTAATTTATTATTACTAGTGGCAAAATAACGTTTGTAGTACATATAATATGGACACCAATCGAATCGCCCTCAATAATAAAAATATTTTCGAACCTGTAATATTGTTTTTATCCAATGAAAGATGAGAGTATTCTTTTTAAGAGTGGTTTAGTGATTTACAACTGTTTCATCAGATAGCACTAAACCGTATTCGCTCCAGGATGGTGCCATTTTTAAATGTACAGAACTTATGCGACGTCAGCTATCTACTTGTTATTATATGTCTAAAAACCCTAATTATCTTGTCTAACATCTATTATGTTAATTAATAAGAATCGATTTACTTCTAATTCATAATAAACGTGTCTAAATAACACCCCTTGAGATCCATATTATCACAGTCGTTTTAAAAGCCGTCATAGCAAAATGAGTTCAGACGGTCATGTTTTTTTTTTCGCCCCAATCGCTCGCTTCGCCAGTTTTATTTGCCTTGTTCCCTATTTTGACTTTGAAATTACTACCTTAATAAGAATAAAACAATACAAGAATAGAGTTATACTCGGTACCATTTTCATCACAATTTTAAGTTGTGTATCGTGTTGGGAAACCTACAGAGAAGTCAATAATAGCACAAATATTATTTTCTCGATTATGTTAACTTTATCACCGCTGAGATCTAACCAGATACCACTAATTGCAAGTATTAATTCTTACAGACAAAAATTAACTTGGACTAAGCTGTTCTGTGAATTTTCTAGTGTTGATAACAAATTACCTGCAGAACAAACAAAGTTTGAGAAAATCCTATATAAACACGCCAAATCTTGTCTGCTGATTTTTCATATCTCAATTTTTTTAAGTATATATTTAAACTATACGTATTATGTTCTACAACAGGATAACACCATAGAAACCATTTTGTGTCTTACGGTATTTCCTTTATCTAATTTTATTATAATAAGTTTTATTTTCCTGGAGCGAGTTATAATAATAATTCTATTACTGGCCACAAAAAGCAGATACAAATATGTGAAAAAACTTATGCACACAATTAAGTTCGAGAACAGCGACATAACAAACACTTTAAAAAAAATAGAGGTGCTGACTTTTCATCTCTACAAAATAATGGCTGCTTTAAAGGATTTATTTGAGTTTCAGTTCTTTTTAATGGTGGCAGACGGATTTTACATTTTTTTAACCTTTTGTCTGTATGCGCAGAAATATGAATTGACTGGACTCAGTGCATTTTGGTTTATATATTATTTTGTAAGTAAAATGGTATTAGTTTGTTTAAACGAACTATTCAGTAAGGTATAATTTATTGGAAAACTATATTAGGAACAATTTTTTAAAGAAAAATTTAATAAGTTTTTTTATTTTTTTGTTTTAATGTCCAAGTAAATGATTATGTAATATAAATCCACTATATTACGTGTAACAACGACCGTTCTCCTAAATTTTTAATTTAGTGCCATACAATTTAGAAACTATAGGTCTTCAAGTCAAAAATAAAGTCGAGATCGACTATCCGATTTTACCTTCCGCCATAAGAAGACCTATTCCCCACGATGCAGACCTACCAGTACCGACTGCGCCTTTAGATTAGCAAGATATTGTTTTGGGAGACAATGGAGATAATTACACATCATCAGATAGCTTCGAAGAACAGTGTACCGACCCCAGTTTTACTCCAGGTCCCAGTTCCGGCGAGCCACATTTAATTGTTCACAGTGAGTTAAATAATTGTACGTGATTTGGGATGTCAAAGCAACAGTCAGAACTTCTTGGTTTCTGTCTTAAGGAATGGAAGTTACTAGCCAAAGAAACAAAAATTAAGACTTTTAGGAGAAGAAATGCTACATTTTACAATATGGATAATTCGGTATGTGTACTTACTGATATCGATGGTTTAATGCAGGAACTCAATATCGAGCATTCTCCTTGTGAATGGCGCTTGTTCATAGACTCGTCGAAATAAAGTTTGAAAGCTTTGTTATTATATAATGAAAATTTAAAACCATCTATACCGGTTGCCCATTCCGTGACAATGAAAAAACCTATGAAAATATATGAATCCCTAAAGTAAACTACAACCGGTACAAATGGCAGATATGTGGGGACTTAAAACTTATAGCAATTTTAGTGGGACTTCAGGGAGGATTTATGTTTGTGGGATAGTCGTGCAGTGCGGTACCGTTCTACATGTGGTTTGTTTAATGTAACAAGAAAACCTGACGTGTTAGTTACAATAAAAACAAATATTTCTTTACAGAAGAAGAATTTCTCTTTATTTCGTCAGATCCATCCCTAGACGCGTTTCGTCATATCATGACTCATCACTCTCACTCTCATCAGTAGAGCTAGGATCCGACAAAACAAAGAGAACTCAAAGCTGCTTATGGCAGCACAGTAGTGGGACACACCAGTCAGATGTGGCACGGAGCGCCATCTGTATCGTTATTAGACACTCTTGAGCATACCAGCACCTCTAACAAACTTATAGAAATAAGTAAAAATGTAAAGAGGAAATCTCCTGTAAAGACATTCGTCACAATTACAGGAGTCCCGCTAGGCAGCGCTAACTCGTATCGGTTTATTAACCGAAAACAAGAATACAGAAGAAGAATTTCTCTTTATTTCGTCAGATCCATCCCTAGACGCGTTTCCTCATATCATGACTCATCAGTAGAGCTAGGATCCGACAAAACAATATTATATAATATAATATATATATAATATATAAACAAATATTTCTTTGTTGGATTGTGTAATTATTATTTATATTCTGTAAATAGTAAATTTATTATTAATTATTTCCTAAATTTTGTCTAAATATAAATACGGGGTCCATGTTTCTTTTAAGTCGATGGGTAAACCCTATTATGTTAATTAATGAGAATCGATTTACTTCTAATTCATAATAAAAGTGCCTAAATAACACCCCTTCAGATCCATATTTTCAGAGTCGTTTTAAAAGCCATCATAGCAAAATGAGTTCAGACGGTCATGTTTTTTTTTTCGCCCCAATCGCTCGCTTCGCCAGTTTTCTTTGTCTTGTTCCCTATTTTGACTTTGAAATTACTACTTTAATAAGAATAAAACAATACAAGAATAGAGTTATACTCGGTACCATTTTCATCACAATTTTAAGTTGTGTATCGTGTTGGGAAACCTTCAGACAAGTCCATAAGAGCAAAAATATTATTTTCTCAATTATGTTAACTTTATCACCGCTGAGATCTAACCAGATACCACTACTTGCAATTATTAATTCTTACAGACAAAAATCGATTTGGACTAAGCTGTTCTGTGAATTTTCTAGTGTTGATAACAAATTACCTGCAGAACAAACCAAGTTTGAGAAAAGCCTATATAAACACGCCAAATCTTATCTGCTGATTTTTCATAGCTCAATTTTTTTAAATTTATATATTAACTTTACGTATGATGCTCTAAAACATAATGACACCATAGAAACCATTTTGTGTCTCACGGTATTTCCTTTATCTAATTTTGTTATAGTCAGCTTTATTTTCCTGGAGCGAGTTATAATAATAATTCTATTACTGGCCACAAAAAGCAGATACAAATATGTAAACAAACTTATGCACGAAGTTAAGTTCCAGAACCGCGACATAACAAACACTTTAAAAAAAGTAGAGGTGCTGACTTTTCATCTCTACAAAATAATGGCTGCTTTGAAGGAATTATTTGAGTTTCAGTTTTTTTTAATGGTGGCAGAAACATTTTACAATTTTTTAACCTTTTGTCTGTATGCACTGAAATATGAATTGACTGTAGTCGGTATACTTTGGTTTATATATTATTTTGTAAGTAATAGTTTAGTAAGTATTAGTGTCTTTAAACAAACAATTCAGTAAGGTATAATTTAATCGAAAACTATATTAGGAACAATTCTTTAAAGAAAAATTTAAATAAGTTTTTTACATGTTTTAATATGTCCGGGTAAATGATTATGTAATATAAATCCACTATATTATGTGTAACAACGACCGTTCTCCTAAATTTTTAATTTATTTCCAGACAATTTAGAAACTATAGGTCTTCAAACATTCAAAAAAAAATTAAAAATATGGATTATTTAAAATGATAACAAGCCAAGTTGTAGATTTACTTTAAAATAATTTATTTATTTTTTACTCTCTTAATTATACTTTTTAGATAACTTTATTACTTCTTACAGCTTCTACAATCACATAGATTTTTAAATAAACAATTATTTTTTATTGCAAAGTCGGAGAGGTTTTAGTTAATCTATGATTTTGTGATGATACTTTTGCAGATTTAATTTTACAGATGCATTTCATTATTTGTGAAACATTAGTTTGTCCAATGTTATCTAAGTGGACATTTCTAAAAGTTATGTTCAAAATTGTGTGTTTTAATATTAAAAAAATTATTCATTCAATGGAATGAATATGCACATTTTTAAATTATTCGGCTTGTAAAAATGTATGTCCAATATCCGCTCGATATACAAATATCACTAATCAACTGAAATTTTCCTTTTCTTAGTTGAGCCCTAAATGCGCAGGACAAAACGGTAAAATTTAAAAACCTTTAAATAGTTTTAAATATATAAAGTCCCTAAAACCATACCTAAAATGCCAGGTCCACTTGACTTATCGAAATTATAAAAACCTCGAATATGGAAACGAGTAACGCCATCTTGTAGAACATAAAAAACGGCTACGAAAAGTGTTTTTTGTTTGTTTTCCAAGTCAAAAATAAAGTTGTAAAAAAATGAAAACCAAAACTGAAAATGTCGTTTTCTTCGAATATCTCCGACAGTATTCGGAATATTTACAATTTTCTTTTACCAAATTATTAAGCCGCAACTTTGCCACAATTTAACCATCTTCGTACATCTTACCGTTTTCGAGATCCCCTTATACGCACACGAATTTGTAGCGCTCTGTTGTCGGATTGTACAAATATTTTTAATAATATTTAACTAAATCACAGGGGCACGGTTAATTAATTTTTAATTTACTAATCAGGCTGCTTCAGAGTACATAATGCCTGCCAATGTCATTTATGTCACAGTCAAACTTGCTAGTTAGTTATTGTTAAAAATCTATGTGCAACCCAACGTTACTAAACGTGAAGTGTAAATGGCCGAAAACCAACGATTTAACTGTACCACTACATTCTATTCTATTTTCAGATGCCTATTACGGTGTGCATTTTCATCTGTGACATCACTAAGAGAGAAAAGGACAACCTGACTGTCACCTGTCTTAAAGTAAAGGAAACTTTTAAAGAAAAATCGAAATACTACGAAGAAATGAACTGTCTCTGCTTTAAAATTGCCTCGCTGAAAAACGAATTTACCGCCGCTGGATTTTTTGTGATCGACCGAACAACATTGGTTTCGTTGTTCAGTTGTTGTGTAACGTATTTTATTGCCTTCGTAAATAGCTCGGCTATAAAATAGTTTTAAAATTCTTAATAAATAATTGAAAGATTGTTCGACTTACCTGTAAGGAAGATCAATCTCAATTATTCGAACATCGGAGTTCTTCTCTGATAGTTATGGTAGGTTTCATATTCCAAGTGACTCACGCACTGTGTTAAAAGTAAACAATTTTTTGTCGTATCGGCTGATCCCATGACTATCGAACAGTTCATTTGTGACTGAACTAATCGCACTAAAGGGTAGATTGTGGGGGGGGAGGGCTCTATCAGAGAAGAACTCCGATGTTCGAATAATTGAGATTGATCTTCCTTACAGGTAAGTCGAACAATCTTTCAATTATTCTTCACATCGTAGTTCTTCTCTGATAGTTATGGTAGATGTTTAAAGATACAACTAGGGCGATTAAATGCAGTGTATAATACCAATCAGGAACTAAACTATTTAGTAGAATATAAATAATATAATAAAATAAGTAAAAAATAATATTACAAGAAACACCTCTTTTTTATATGTATATATTAAGAAAATAATTATGTAGTATTTTCTGAGTTTACTCTAATAAGAAAATTTGCAAAATCATGTTTACTGGTAATTAAAGGTCGATTATAGAAAATTGCAAATACTGATGCATTTTTCGTCCATTCAGCGGTATTTTAGAACAATGTATATTCAATCCTGCTGTATAGGCAGCAGCAGTACTAGCATGTCTAACGCTATGACTAGTAAAAATACTGTGTCAATTCCACTTTTCTGAAGAACTTCCTTTATCCACATACTTATACTTTGGGTAGACGCAGGATGGTATGGCATTTTTTGTGTTAATATTAGGTAACCTGTATAATGGAAACACCAAAAAAAAAAGGTTAAGCTTTTTTGAGTCCGATGTTTTAATTTGTTCTGATATTTTTATTTCAATTTTTGTCCCTTTTCAACATTGTATGTTGTAAAGATATTTTTGAATTTGTTTGCACTCTACACTAGTAGACGTTAAGTTAAGGCTAATAAGGTGACAAGTTTTAAGGTTATATCTTTTATAGTAAAAAACATGCAATGGATAGATTTTTTACAATTAGAGTAATACCGTGTTAGGATCCCAAGTTGCTGAGTATTTTGGGATTAAGGGCCTTTTGTTAGAAACACCTTTTAAAAATGGTTTTATGGTATTGGATGTGGAAGTCCTTCATTAAAGCAACTTAATAAGAATTCTAATACTACATTTATATCATAAGTATATGGACTAATTTTAATTTGTGAACGGTAATCCCACCACTTCGTCGTAATTTTAGAAATAACTGTTTCGGTTGTGCCTCGTTTGGTAAACGAATCCCGGATAATTTTCCCGCCACCAGGGACCATGACTGAGAAGGCCAATTTGGAATAACCAAGATACCTGTAGCTTTATTCGTTCTAATTTTCTCCAGGACCTTGTAGATTAAGGAAAAGGTTGGGAATTCATAAAATTTTAGGTTTTTCCAATTGGTCGTGCACACATCAACTAATAAGGAGTCGGGATCTGGGCCCAAGAAATGTATTTATTACATTTTTTATTTAGTTTGGACGCAAAAAATAAGTTGATTTGTGGTTTTACAAAGTGATTAGTAAGTAAATATATCTTGATTCAGCTCATACTCGGTTTTTGTGGAGATAACTCTTAATAAGGAGCCCGCTTCTACATTCATTTGTGTATATAAATACTATGACAATAAATGAAAATATTTTTAAAACTCACAGTAATTCCATAATATCCTAGCAATATTATTTAATTGTTTATATCGCATACTACATATATATTTTATTAAAAGTTGCAATTGCTGTTACATTATTCATTCTTAGTAAACTTTAGAGGCGGTTTTCGAGAAGGATTTTACACTGTAGTAAGCAGCTTTTAATTCTAAATAATTAAGGTGTCTTTTACGATCATCTTTGTTCCAAAACTTTTTGCATTTTCACCATTGCAATAATATGCACCCCAACCCGTCATGAATGCTTCTGAAAATATTTTCAAAGAGAATTGCTTGATAAGATAAGGTTATCCAACACTAGTGATATTTTTTAACCATCAGTAAAAATCTTGTTTTATTTCTCGTCGAATAAGCATTTTTTTTTGTTAGAGATCATATTATAACTCTGTAAATGTTGTATTTTAACGATTTCAAAAGGTTTTGTGTGAAACCAGCCATACTTTATGGTATCGGGAGTGGCTCTTCTCAGGCATCCTCTTCTTCTGGTCTTTGCTGTTTTCCTGGACTACGTGACGTTCCCGGGGTCGATTGACTGTAAGTAATTTTGAAAGGCTTGTTATTAATATTTCTGTTTTTCATTGCTTGTCATGTATTAACCTTTTCTACAAACACTCAGCCGAAAAGAGAGGCGGCAACTCTGCTGTCCTAGTTTTTCGAGCGATTTACCCCCTATTTCCGTTTTACTGATACTGCACGGTGAACGCTGGCAAATAGAAGAGAGGCATCTGAGAATTTTTGCACCAATTCGTCTTCAGTATTGCCCGTGCTATTAGATAATTTTTCAGTCAAAATTGAGCCAATAATTGTCAAGCCAGCTCCGAGTTGTGCTTGTAGATTAGAGAAAAAGTATAATTTTTTGTGGCTTGGATTCTTAAAATGGATTTTATTGCCTCGTTAATTTTTGGAGCTTTGAGGGGGGTACAATTCTCTGGTATAGGATATTTGATTATTATTTCCTTTCTGGTTTCGCCTGGAATACCCTGAGTTAAGTTATTTGCCAATCGTACTACTAACTCTTCATATAAAGGTGCCCATTTTTTATTCTGACTACTTTGCGGTTTTCACCAAAAAGCTCAACAATCTTTTGCTATTAACCATTAACCTCTACTTGTTGAGGTATCGCTGATATGCTAGATAGAGCAGTAGGTTCTAAAAGTGTATTATATTGGCCCATTTTCTCTATACTGAGAGTCTGTACTCGAGTTATAGAAATACTGTGAAAATAATTATACTTGAATAATATATTGAACAAAACAAAAAAGGGGGTTCCCAGCAGGGCCGAATTAAGGTCGTTTGACGCCTTAGGCCATTGCGCCAAAATTTGTCTTTTTTGACAAATTTTGGCGCCTAATATTTTCAATTTCGAAATGGATTTTAAAAAATTGAGCGAGTAATCTCGTAAATATATGTTTTGGGAAATTTTCACGTTTTGTTGAAAAAATAACTCTTAGATTAAATTAATTAAAATAAACGTATAATACATGTAAGTACTCAGGGCAACGCGGCGCCTATTTCGTTCGTCGCGCCTTAGGCTATGGCCTAGGGGTTAATCCGGCCCTGGTTACCAGTCGAACAAAACAATAGTATTATTTACGGGCATCGTGGTTAAAACAAACTCTACTGCCTGAATACAATTAGCAAACAAGTGTTTGCGGCCATCGTAGTCAAAACCACTACGCTCTGTGTTAGAGTAAAGATAAAATGACTCAATGTATTCATAATGTGATAACTTAAAAACTGCTTAAGTGTTAAGAAGGTGTCAGATATCCCTTGTTTATATTATATCATGAAAAGGCGACAGAAAAATACGTAGTTTAGATCTTATTGAGCTGTTCTACTGTAATACAGAATTCGTATTGAATATATAATTTATTTTAAAATAATAACGTTTTTAGTTCTTGCATAATAATAATGATAATAATAATAATAAGCTTATCGAAAGGACGACCAAGAAAGCTTTCATAATAGATATAGGTTGCCCACTAATACGCAACCTCTCTAAAACAGTCGGAAAAGAAGGCTCGAATTTGGCGATAGAGATAACAAATATATGAAAGCTAGAAAAATTAGACATCATTGCTCTTAAAACATCGATGGAGCTATGACGAAAAATTTTAAGCCCAACTTAAAAAAAAATATAATAAAAACTTGACCTTTTCAGGTTATTTATACCAGCAAATCCAGAAAAGCGTCATCCTCCAAACTTGCCATATAGTACGGACGTTTTTAAACAGTAAATGAATCTCTGTACTGGAAGAAATGACGCTTTACGTGACTGATATACGACACCAGCATCGGCGATACATTTAAACCTTATTTATGGGATATTGACGGAACCCATTAAGATAGTTTTGTTTATGTTAGTATAGGCCTGGGTATAAAAATGTAAAGGAGGCAGTCTAATAGAACGGCGGTTATAGACGATACGTTTTTTAAGCAGATATTGTACGAAAAACTTTAATTATAACGTTTAATATTATTTAGTAAAATATATCATTTTATTTGGCATATTTTACAGTACTGTAAATAATACCAGCAATACCAACAAAAAGCTGTGGATATAACCCTGAAAACATAATAATACTAATATACAAGAATTGTTTCCGGTTAAAGGAAAGCAACAAAATTGTGTTTTGTTTTATAGCAAACAAGTGCTTGCGGGCATCTTAGTCAAAACAACTACACCCTGTATAAATAATAATGGTATACCAGATATCCTTCCGGTTAAAGCAAACAAGTGTTTGCGGGCATCGTAGTCAAGACAACTACACCCTGGATATAATAATAGTACACAAGATATCCTTCTGGTTAAAGCAAACAAGTGTTTGCGGGCATCGTAGTCAAGACAACTACACCCTGTATAAATTAATAATAGTATACATTTTCCCTTTAATAAAGTAATTAAAAACTGCACACTAAAAATTTTGTTTTCGGTTTAAAACTTACCCTAATAACTATCCAAATCGTAAGATGTTAAATTTATATCGCTTATCTTTGTGATTTATCGGCATTTTTACTTCGTTATAGTTACACACACTGCACGTGAAGGCACTTAAAAATGAACTGTTCGATAGTCATGGGATCAGCCGATACGACAAAAAATTGTTTACTTTTAACACAGTGCGTGAGTCACTTGGAATATGAAACCTACCATAACTATCAGAGAAGAACTACGATGTGAAGAATAATTGTTTTATCATCACAAATATTCAATAATAGATACATCATAATAAGCATGTGGGTTTTAAAGAATAACCTTAATCGATATTTTCTTTATTTCAAAAGAAATGTAAATAATGCAAATAATTTCAGTAATACAATCATCGAACCATGTCTTGCGACGAATAAGGCGTTCCAAAATAATTTATTTTAAGGGTCCATCATCGCTTTTGGGTGTGTATTAGGGATTGCAATCCCGAACAATCCCGGGACTTTCAGGATCCCTTTATACAAGCCCGGAATCCTGGATTGGCAAAAGTAGGTTAAAACGGTAGCTATCCCGGGATCCCCGGATTTCGAAATCATAGGACTGCAATACCTACGTGGTTCCGCGGTCTGCAGCAGTTTACCGAGCAATTACTGCTTTCAACCTTTAAACACAACGCTGTATGTTTCAAAATTAGTAGCAGAGATTCGGCTGTCCCCAAATATCACCTTTAATATTTGATTAAACAACTGCAAATTAATGTGGTATCAATAAATAGCTAAAGATGTAAACGCTGTTTGTCTTATAACTATATAAATAAAAAAGTTTGTCCAATAAAACTAACACAAATTAGGGTATATTTTGAAAATTACAGATATATCTAAAAATCCACTACATGAGAAACAGAGTAAAAGGATAAGTCTTTCGATATATTTAAATTGTATCAAATTATATGTTTAGTTTCGGAGAAATTCAGTGAGAGCGGACGGCAAAAATTGGGTATTATTTTACATGCGGTGATGGACACTTAACAGATTGTGGAAGGTTATCTTTTATAAATAATTTATATTTGATGGTGGCGGATTTATATTAGAAACAGATTTTTGGGTGTTTCGCCGCGGATAAAGAAAATAAATTTTTTTAAATAATTAATTTTAACAGATTAAAAACCCAATTAGAACCCAAAACGAAATTTTTTTTTTTTGATTCTCTAAATACCTTTCCGTAGTTTGTTTTTCGAAAAATAAATCTAGGATATTTTTCTATTTTCTCGGTAGATTTTAATAGAATGTGGTTACCACTACATATGCAGGAGGTTGGAGACTGGATGTTACAATTTAAATTTTTAATTTCCCACTGTATAATCATGTTTCCTATGTTAACCCTATAAGCCTGTAATTTTGATTTTCAATGGACACGAAGAGAGTTTTTTTTTCTGTTTTTAAGAGCCAAGACTGTTGTTTGTAGATAGACATAATTGTTGGTTTCATCCTTTACCATTATACAAGGTATTCAAAAAATATGTTTTTTGTGTTTAAGCTAAAATATCGAGAATTACGAACCAATCTAGGTAAAAAAGTGTATACTAAGTAAATAAAATCAAATAAATAGGTATTTATTGTAATTTTAAGAAAAAGAAAAATTATAATTGGCGGAGTTGAAGCTTAGCTTCCTATCTCAACCACTAGCAACAGTTTCTTATATTGCATAAGTACACATAAACATTCTTTACCTATCAGATTTTTGTAGCACGCAAATATATGAGCAAAGTTAAACTTAACACTCCTAGAAAAATTATTTTTAAATGTCACTTTGTTATAATAAGTCAGAAAATTCAGCATCTGTCATTTGAAATTTAATAGCACGCCGCACCTGTTTTCACAGTTTTTTGTAGCTAAAGCGGGCCATGGCTGCGCGTATAGCCTAATTTTAATTACCCAACTTTTTAAACTCTCGATTACAAAAAAATGTTTCTTGGACACCCAAAGAGTCACCAATTTAAATATACAGGGTGATTCCTAAGTTGAAAGTTATTTTTTAGCTGTGTATAGAAGGCATTAAAATAAACAACATTTTCTAATACCTTTTTTCAAAAAACTTAAAAATAGGCGAAATACAGAAGTAAAAAATGTAAGTGCGGGCCTGGTCATCAAAACGTAGCATGTTATACTTTATGTTGTTTTTGTCTTATTAGTCATGCAATTTACGGATCGGTGGTCAGTTATTTATTTGGCAATCTGCTGCGGTGTGTTTTTCTAAAGCAAGTTAATTTTAAATTGGGTGACACGTGAAAATGGTAAAATTTGAAAACAATGAACTAGTACATATGGTGCTAATTTACGATAAGTGTCGTCAAAGTGCGGCTGCTGCTTCGGGATTATACGCAGAACGCTTTCTCTTGCGGGCTCATCCTACAACCAGAAGTTTTCTTAATGTTATTCAACGGGCAAGTTAGGTAGAACCGTATTTGATCCATAGTGTAATAAATGAATGTAAGTAGATACCTTATTTTTGAGGTTTTGAAAAAAGGTATTTGAAAATGTTATTTTAATGCCTTCTATACACAGCTAAAAAAGAAGTATAAACTTAGGAATCACCCTGTATTAAGTCATTTCCATTACGCCCTGTATTTAAAAAAAAATAATATCAACACAGCACTCTTGGATTGTTTTGCTTGTAAACTTTAAACCAGTTGTTATATGTACATATTTCTGAATTTCAAATAAGGTGTTTATACACAAGAACTTTCCATCTTAAAATATGTATTTAAATCGACTTACCAGTAAACGTAGTAGTATTCATGTTCAGCGTAGAGCTCCAGTTCAAATCCGGCCAATAAATAGAGCGCCTGTGCTCTGAGAGTATGATAGAGAGCCCACGTAGCGAAATGGGGTCTTGGCGGGATTCCCAGCGCCACACCGCAAGCAGCATCCGCGCGTTCCGACTCCTAAACAAAAAGGCATTTTTTATATTTTTTGTGAAAAATATGGTGAATAAATGGTGTCAATCCAAAATTTTAACATAAGACGTATGTATGACTCTAACTAGCGTTTTTCGGGCTCGGTTTTTCATGATTAAAAATAAAGTAAATATCGCTCACCACGCCCAAATTGATGATTTTTTCAGAAATCATGTATTTCATGAGCGCAGATCCAAGAGCAGTTTTTGGTGCAAATGTTTAGGTTTTGAAATACTCCTTCTTAAGTGCCGTTTTGTATATTCATAATAAAGCATTCTCGTTTCTTCCAGCACTATTTTTTTATTATAAATTATCATACTTCTTTTATAAAAAATGTTTCAATTAAAATGTTTACTTTAATTTTGTTCTTTAAAAATAAATACCTTTTTGTTTTTTGTTTTTGTTGTAAAAATATTTTATTGCATTAGGTTACATTTTTGTTGATTTAAAATAGCTCTAAAAAAAGGGAAAACGGAACAGACAAGTATATAATAGAAAAATACTATAAAATATTATTCTTTTTACTCGTTTTCCTATAAAATGCATCATAAATCAATAACTAAAACGATATGCGTCCAAAATCTTATTTTCTATATAAAAGAGGACTTTTAGAATGAAAAGTTACTAAACGTTTCCTACAAGACCTTTGTAATCTAAGCCAAGAAAACATTATTTAAAAATTTAAATTAAAAGTCAAAGCGTGAGACGAAAAATTAGGTTGCAATTAGACTTTTAGACCCGAGCTCCTAGCCTAGGGGGGGGGGCTGCAGCCCGGCAGCCCCCCTAAATACGCCACTGATTGTAATAATTGCATAATCTTCATGCGATCTACTTTTATTTCACTTGTTACATAAAAAAAATAAAATAAAGTAAATCCAAATAATGTTTTTGTCAAAACTTCAATACACCCCGTAAAAAAATTTAGACGGATTGTTTAATTAGTAATAAAAAAAGAATCCAAACAAACGTACATATTTACACCCTGCTGAAAGAATCGTAAAAATTGGATTAAAAATAAAAAGTTATAGACCCTCAACCTTAACCAGAATTTTGAGGTATCGAAAGTAGAAAAATTATTCTTACCTCTTGAAGCTGCGCCAGTTCGTCCAATAGCAAAGCCAGCTTGTCTCTTTGTCTCGCTCTATTGTGACCACTCAACTGCAGCAAAAGTGCTGCTGGTCTAGCGGCTCTTGCCAGGAACGCATCTGCGGCTGAGCGAGCAGCAGGAATTGCTCTGCCACCTGAAAGAGTTCGTATTTGGTCAAAAATAACATATAGAGTGGTAACAGTAATGTTACGATTTTACCAAAAGAGCGCCACCAAGAGGCTGGACTCATACCTCGAATATTGATGCGGGTCATTTGAAATGTGGTCCAGTTCTTCTTTTAAATAAAGTTACTATAAGTTCCTTATTAAATTAAGTTAGGAGCTAACAGTAATCGATGAGTCATCACAAACAAACAGTGCATTGCCACCACATCGCGCATATTGTACCTGTGTCTGGCGATGGCAATAAAATGTCTTTTTTATATATAAAATAGTATACATGTAAGCGAATTTCACGACAATTAGGTGGCGCGGCGTCGGTGGAGATTTTTAAGATAATATTGGGGCATCGTTTGCAATTTTATTGGAAAACAAGAAATTAACATAAATAGCTGCATTATTTCTATTTTTCTGTTCTGCATGGCGGATGATATAATTTGAACTGATATAATTGAAATATTCAATCTTTTTTTTATTGAAAAAAAAGTATAAAGTAGATATCATCCGTCAAACTTGAAGTTTTTGTGAACCTCTTAGTAAAATTTTTGTATTAAATTTTCAATCGCACAAGCCAGGAAACGATGCCAATCCGTGTTCGATCCTCGGAGTGGGTATATACGCACAATAAAGTAAGTATGTCCGAATTTTAGTAGGTTTAAGAATGCAGGAAATAGTGTAAAATGTATTATCTCCAAACCCACCCCATTCACGCCGGTAACCAGGCCGGATGAGATTAAATATCTCGTGAGGTGCGGAAGAAGACACAAACACTCCCCAATCGGTAGGTCATGCAATGACGCACGAAACCGAGGGTTGATAGCCCTTAGGAGGAGTGTCTCATGAATGAGGAGTGTGGTTCGGAACCCACGTTAAGCTGTAGGTTCCCCCTGGAATGGCCTTGGCAGCGAACGAAGAGGTAAAAAGCCTAATTCGAAAAAAGGACAAGAAACGACAGATATTTTAAAAATCGAAACCAACACATTGAGAATTTATTTATAAATTTTCTTTTCATTTTGAAAATGTTTCTTGTTTCCTAGACAAAATTTGACGAAACCTAAGCCCTGAAGATGGCCTTCCAGTAGGCCGAAAGCGCTAGGCAATAGAAAATAAATTACGCTTAATACAAAAAAATACCTTTCATTTCATTGAAAAACGGCGTACAACCGACCTCCCTCCCTTTTACATAGACAAATATTTTGTTATAGGTATTTGTATATAAATAAAATGAAATATAAAAAAAAAATTAGGAATTTGATACTGA
Source organism: Polydrusus cervinus (assembly GCA_935413205.1). Taxonomy (NCBI): domain Eukaryota; kingdom Metazoa; phylum Arthropoda; class Insecta; order Coleoptera; family Curculionidae; genus Polydrusus; species Polydrusus cervinus. The sequence continues at coordinate 101,854,694 of OW284511.1, forward strand.
TGTAGTAATTATTCCACAAAAATAATATAACTGATATATATTTCTTTTTATTAACCGAACATGCGAATGTAACCCGGAAGTTAGTTTTTAAGTAGAAAATAAAAATGTAAGATGGTAACATGAAATCCGTTTTTTTCTTAGTTGCTACAGCCTGTCAAAGTATTTTGTCATTATTTAAATGCTAATATCTCAAAAACTATTCAGTTTAGACGTTTGACCTGTTATACGAAAGACGTTTAGAATCTTGAGGAAAATCCAAAAATACAATGGAAACGATCCTATTCTATTTAAAATAACAAAGTTGACAGCTACTTCCGGTTATACCGGAAGTGATCGAAAAACGCCAATAAAGTGGTTTAAAATGGCACATCTAAAAATATAAATTTCCAATGTTTCAAGGAAATATCTTCAGTAGTTCTTTCAAAAGTTCTCACGAACGCTAGTAGTAAATCAGGCATCATTAAAAAATAATTTTCGGTAATCATTGTACGTTAAAATACTTACTTAGTGCATGAGGCCCACAAAAGTTTCTTAGAGCCTCCCTTAGGGCTTCTCTAGAAGAGCCCGAATTTCGCCCGACCAACTGAAGGGCGCTGCGAGAAACTAGACAAGGACCCGATTGGCTAAAATCTGCAAACAACTCCTAAAAAATAAAATCCTATAAAAAAAACGCCCCCAAGAGAATGTGTTAGGATATTAGAAGCAAGTCATTATTAGTAAGAAAAATTTCCAATTTCTTCGGAAAGCGTTTAAAGCAGAGTTGCGACGATTTAAATTAACTGATTTTTTCAATTTTAATCGTGATTTAAATCAAATTATAAATTTCTGTAAAAACAAGTCGCCGAAGCAAATAACTCTTTAGGAAATTCAAAAAAAAAAGGATAGTTTATTTAAAACGAAGTGTTTAGATACATTATGTAAGTGTAAAAACATAACTAATCGTCATCAGTCCAGCGTAAAAAATATTCATAAATTACGCTGCCGAAAATTTTCATGTCAATAAAAATTATTTTGTATGTCGCCAAGGAGATTTTCTAACTGTAAATCTAGACAAAAAATATGTTTGGGCGAATAGAGACAAAATAATGAAAAAATAAGTGATTTTAAAGGTTATTATTTCCATATTTAAGGAAAAATCAGTATAAATTGATAAAAATCAAAAAATTCACGATTTAATCGAAAAAACCAGCTTTATTGATTTTTAAAAAAAATCGTGATTTATTGCAACCCTCGTTTAAAGCATAAAACAATTATTTGGCGTGAGCCGAAGGAAATGTTCTTAAAAAATTCGCGACTGAGGAAAAATTGCCGGATTTATAATTCAAGCTCGAAGGAGTTTCGGCAAGAAAATTTCGCAACCAAAAATATGCCTTTTTGTCTAGACAAATAATTTAAATCTGACATTTTGTGTCATTATTTTGACGAAAGTGACAGGGAAATTTCCAGTGTAATTTGACCACCGGAAGTTCAAGGAGCATAAATATTTCATGATTTTTTTTCCATTGACATGGTAATGATTCAAAATCAAAATCAAATCAAATCTTCTGGATTAGTTAGAAAAAGTAGGTGTGAAATTTTCTATAAAACGGTAAAAAAAAGGATTAAACATGGCAAAGGGTTTATTATAGACTTACCAATGCTTGGTGGAATGACGTAAGACCCTGCGCCCTGCACACCACTTTGAATCTCTCCATCATATCCATGAAATGGACGATAGCCTCCTCCCTCTTTTTAATTTTCGTGTACCGTGGGAAAGTAGGTGGCAATAATCTTTGGTTGATAGACGGTTCAAAACATGCCATTTCTTCTTCGCCTGTTAATATAAATAAATAGCTTATTGAAACACGGTTTCAAAAGTGATGTTTCTATTTTTGAAACTAATAATCTTCGTGTACATAAATAGCATTACTTCATGTAAAATAAAACTCAATAGCTTTACTATTTTTTTTTTTTTTGGTAAACTAATTGTATAGGGTAGATAATGTTTGGATATATAGTGTTTAATGATTTCGTTATTTTTGAGAATTTGTGCTATAAAGTAGAAATTTATGTTATTTTTGTCAAATAAATATTATTTTAAGTAATTTATTATAAAAATATATTGTTTATTGGTCTTGACAATACCATCTTCATTGTCCTAAACTGGATCCGACAGCAGTAAAACTTTTCGTGTTGTGGCTCTTCGTAGCCTGAATTACAATTAAACTAACCAAATTATTATTTTTTTTATCAATGGATAGGTGGCATCCATGTGGGTGTGGAATAGTAGGAATGCTCAAACTTCCGAGGGCAATATGGACAATCCACTCGAGTTGAACAGTATATTTTTTCTACGACCTTGCCGGGCTCGAACTCACGACCATTGGTTTCATAGTCCAACACTCTAACGTCTGGACTATCGAAGCGTTTAGTTAAATATCGGAAAACCAACTGATAAATGATTCTACATGAAATTAATTTTCTATGCACATTCAGCAGGTTGCATTATTGATAAATCTATTATAAATGCGTCTAGATTTTATTATATTGAACAAATTAATAACAAATTGTACCATATACATTTAAATTATATAAAATGTCTTGAAAAAGAAGGCGGAGCCTCAGTAAAAATAATATACTGTGATTGGTCAGTACTTTTAAAAACAAAATGTCAATTTGGCTTCTTGACTACTGTGATTGGTCAGTTTCATTACCTATCTAGGATGGATATGACATATTCCCGCACAGTTAACTGGAATAGCCTACTTTACTCGCCACTTAAGTGTAAAGGAAACAGCAAATTTCCATGTGGAAGTAGAAAAAGTTATTTTATTAAAAAAAATAACTTCCAACATTTTTTACAATACAATGAACTTTAGTAATAATTTTTAGGGTTTCTATTTATTTATACAAGGTTTTTTTTTTTTTATGATAAAACACCTGCACTGTAGGAAAAATCCTTTAAGGCGCTCTGGGAGCGGTGCGAGTGCGAAAAAAGCGATTAACGTTGGTCTTGAAACGTTGAAGATTGTATTCATTGGGAAACACGACCTCAGGAAGATCATTCCACAATGATGTCGTTCTCCAGATGAAAGAATTCTTGAACAATGAAGTTCGAGGAGTACTAAGCTGAACAACATATGGATGAGCGGCAGCGGTTCGCCGTGTATTTCTGTTTTGCATTGCTCTAGGTGGAATCAAGTGGGCAATGTCAGTCGAACACCTGCCATGGAAATATCTGTAAAAGAGAGCCAAATCACCAACCTGTCTTCGATGCTCCAGGCTATCGAGAGTCCTGGTCAGCTCGGGGTCGCCGATCAGACGAACGGCTCTCCTTTGAATGGAATCCAGCAGCCGAAGGGTGTGCTTGGGTGCAGAGCTCCAGACATGAGAGCAATATTCTAATGATGGTCGAATCTGGGCTTTGTAGAGTGTCAAAAGTTGATGAGGTGTGTACAACCTTTTGGTGCGGAAAAGTACACCAAGTTTCTGTGCAGCTGCCCTGGCAATTGCGGCAACGTGATCATGCCAAGACATATTACCTCCCAGATTGACCCCCAGCAAATTAATAGACGGTGCCAGGGGAATTGCGTGTCCTGCCATGACTATATCCGGTTCTGCAATGTTAACCTTTTTTTTTGGAGAAGACTGCTGCCTGGGTTTTCTTAGCATTAAATTCGACTTGGTTACTGTCACCCCAAGCCAAAATTTCTTCCAGGTCATTGTTGAGGCGAAATACTTCATGCTGCCTGCGAAGATGTGCGTCGGCAGCGGATGTTTGGGGAGTCAAGGTAAAAGATGAGACAAGTGTGCTGTCATCAGCAAAGCTATAAATTGGATTTTGGGTTTTCACTAGAAGGTCGTTAATATACAGTAAAAAGAGGGTAGGAGACAATATGGACCCTTGAGGAACACCGGCATTGATGGTAAAGGTGTCTGAGAGAAACCCGTCAATCGCCACTTGCAGAGAACGGTTCTTAAGGAAGCTGGTTAACCATAAACAAAATCCATTAGGCATACCGTAGGATCGCAATTTACTTAGAAGCCCATTGTGCCAAACACGATCAAAAGCTAATTTGATCGAATGAGAAGGCTTAATCAGCCTTAACTAGAGCTCAGGAGCAGCCAAGCTGCCTACCTCTCATGTGTCGAATAAATCACCGACAACAATGAGCTAAGGAGTCTAGAGGATCAATATGATAACTAGACATCGAACGTGTCACATTGCCAAGCCAGATCACTGATAAGCACCCAGAATCAGAAACAAGGATGACCTCACATTTCATTTTAAGTGAGGCAAGGAATGTTAACATCAAATTAAATGACAGGCTAGCCATGGTACCAACACAAACCCGATGAACGTACCTATCGGTAAACGATTCGTTTATTGGTAGCTATCCACGGCATCGAGCGTCCGGGGTTTGCACGCTGTGCACCCCTTCGTCTATTACCCGCTGTCCCCTCACCTTGCAGTGGGGAATGGCAGTTTACGGAGGTTTTAGACTCACTGCTAACAACGGTATGCCCTGTCTTCTTCCGTTAACATCTCAATCCTTTCGTTGTTTCGTCCTACTGGGACTCATCAGAGACGCGCGACCATCCTGAGGCCGCGGCCCGCAAAGGGTCTGCGCCTATAGATGGTCAATCGTCTGACAACTGGCGTTATTCATCATCGTCATGGAAGGTATCAGTCTCCACACTCACGAACCTCCCTTCAAGGATCCGGACTGGGTCGGCTTTTGGTGAGCTTAGTTAAAGCCAATAGTTGGTCTCGAAAGAGAACTCAGTTTGTTCGTTCAGCGGCAGCCTAGCTCGACTGTCGCAAGGACAGAAAACGGTGAGCCAGGTAAAGGACCTGTGGAACTCTGGGCAAGGACTACCAAGGACCCGCCCTTGGGCGGGTTAAGCCCTCAAGCATCGTTCGTTACGTCAATCACATGCCTGTCGTCTTGGTTGTTTCCAGTCCACCCTCACGCATCCCCCGGGGGGGTCCGGGACTTGGGAACCCGGATGTTCGTTTATGGCTGGGGGTGTGGAGCTCATGTCACAAAGTCGTCTGTTGCCAAGGAGCAACCGGCGGTTGTCTGGTGCCGAGAGGGGAATCACCCCTGCACTCTCGATCGTGCAACACTACAATCTTTGTAGTCCTTGCCCAGAGTTCCACAGGTCCTTTACCTGGCTCACCGTTTTCTGTCCTTGCGACAGTCGAGCTAGGCTGCCGCTGAACGAACAAACTGAGTTCTCTTTCGAGACCAACTATTGGCTTTAACTAAGCTCACCAAAAGCCGACCCAGTCCGGATCCTTGAAGGGAGGTTCGTGAGTGTGGAGACTGATACCTTCCATGACGATGATGAATAACGCCAGTTGTCAGACGATTGACCATCTATAGGCGCAGACCCTTTGCGGGCCGCGGCCTCAGGATGGTCGCGCGTCTCTGATGAGTCCCAGTAGGACGAAACAACTAAAGGATTGAGATGTTAACGGAAGAAGACAGGGCATACCGTTGTTAGCAGTGAGTCTAAAACCTCCGTAAACTGCCATTCCCCACTGACAAGGTGAGGGGACAGCGGGTAATAGACGAAGGGGTGCACAGCGTGCAAACCCCGGACGCTCGATGCCGTGGATAGCTACCAATAAACGAATCGTTTACCGATAGGTACGTCCATCGGGTTTGTGTTGGTACCATGGCTAGCCTGTCATTTAATTTGATGTTAACATTCCTTGCCTCACTTAAAATGAAATGTGAGGTCATCCTTGTTTCTGATTCTGGGTGCTTATCAGTGATCTGGCTTGGCAATGTGACACGTTCGATGTCTAGTTATCACGATCAAAAGCCCTAGAGATGTCCAGTGCAACAGCCCGGGATTCTCCATGATGTTCGATGGTGTTGCTCCAAAGATGGGTGACATATGCCAGAAGGTCACCTGTTGATCTGGACTTACGAAAACCGTATTGATGGTCGCTGATAATGTTAAGCCCTTCCAGATACTTTATGAGTTGTTGGTTAATAGCTTTCTCCATTACTTTTGAGATTACTGAAAGCAATGCGACGGGTCGGTAGTTGCTTGGCAGGGTCTTTTTACCTTTCTTTGGAATGGGCTGGACACGCGCCGACTTCCAGCAGGATGGAAATATTCCTTTTTTGTAGGATAAGTTGAAAAGTCTACAAAATACTGGTGTAAGTTCATCGGCGCATGTCTTGAGAACAATGATAGGAATTTCGTCTGGACCAGAAGCTTTATTGACGTCGAGTCCTTTAAGAATCCGTTTAACAAGACGCTGACGGAACACGATTTCAAACATTTGCGATTGAACTAAGGGAATGTTGGGTGGTGATTTTCCCTGAAAGTCTACAGTGGAATGCGAGGAAAACAGTTCAGCAAGTAGGTTTGCTTTATCCCCGGCTGTGGTTGCTATTGTGCCGTCTGAACGTGTTAGAGGTGGAATAGTTGACTTTGTAAAGTTTTGGTTGACGGCCTTAGCGACTGACCAAAAGGACCTTGATCCGTTAGGACTAGCAAGAAGTTTGTTTTTGATTCTCTCGTTATGAGCTTCTTTGCTTTGGTCTATCATTTGCTTACATTGGTTTCGGGTGGTAACAAAGATGGCGCGATTTTCAGGAGTAGGGTTTTTACGCCACTGTCGGTAAGCCAGGTTTTTAAATCTGACAGCACGCCCGCAATTCTTGCTAAACCAGGGCTTGCCGTTGGAAGGACGCTTTTTGGAGAAAGGAATAAAGGCCTCCATGCTAGTTAGAATGACGTCGGAGACCTCCTTTGCACAGACAGATGGATCATCCGAAGAAAAGCATACGCTTAGCCAGGGAAAGTTGCGAAAATGGTCCTTTAGGTCTTCCCACTTAGCTGATGTATAGTGCCAAATCTTACGGGGTTTAGGAGGTTGTTCAGAACTAATTGGCAGCTCGCTCAGGGTTGAAATAAGTTTGTGATCGGAAGAGCCCAATGGTGGTTGTACGGTGACCGTATATAGGTCTGGATTTGAAGTTAAAAAGAGATCTAAAAGACTAGCAAAATCCCCAGCTCGGTCTGGAACCCGCGTTGGTTCTTCTACGAGTTGAGTTAGACCAGAACTGATCGCAAAAGATTCGGCCTCGCGGCCTTGCTCATCGTTGGTGTTTGAGTATTTAAGCCAGTTGACATTGTGGACGTTAAAGTCGCCAAAGATAGCAACTTCGGCATTCGGATGATTGGTTTGCAAGAAGTCGATTGTGTTGGCTAGTGATGAGAAGAGGGCCCTATAATGCATGTCGCTTGGAGGACGGTAAAGGCAGCATATAAACTTAGTGATTTTTTGTGAAGATATTTTAAACCACATTACATCAAAGTCTTTCGGTTCCAGTATCTCCTCCCGTTGGCAGCAAAGATCATCTCGAATGAACAGACAGACCCCAAAGTTGCGTCTAAAACGAAAGTGAAAATCATATCCAGGATATAAATAGCTGACGGTGTTCGTTGACGCTCTGACTTTTGTCTCGGTCAGTGCAAGCACATGAGGCTTGGAAGATTGTAAGGGTGATAAGGGTGTAAGGGTGATTCCTAAGTTGATATTTCTTTTTTGTCTGTGCATAGAAGGCATTAAAATAAACAACATTTTCAAATACCTTTTTTCAAAAAACTCAAAAATAAGGTACTTACATTCATTTATTACACTATGGATCAAATACGGTCCTGCCTAACTTAAACATAATCTCAAAGCAGCAGCTTCATTTTGACGACACTCACCGTAAATTAGCACCATATCCACTAGTTCATTGTTTTCAAATTTTTTCATTTTCACGTTTCACCAGTTTAAAATTAACTTGCTTCAGAAAAACACACCGCAGCGAATTGCCAAATAACCGACCACCGATCCGTAAATTGCATGACTAATAAGACAAACAACATAAAGTATAGCAGGCTACGTTTTAATGACCAAGTCCGCACTTGGATTTTTTACTTCTGTATCTCGCCTATTTTTAAGTTTTTTTCAAATATTTGAAAATGTTGTTTATTTTAACGCCTTCTATACACAGCTAAAAAAGAAGTATCAACTTAGGAATTACCCTGTATATTTTTCTTCTTCTGCATGAAAGTAACTTTCCACACCCACATATATACCACCTTTCCATCAATGTGTGGTATCCACATATATACATACACTATATTGCTAATACCATAAGTCAATGATGACACCACTGTAAGCAGATGATCAGGGGCCGTTGAGTTTGCGCAGCTCGGAAATTTGCTTCTTGATGTAAACATTTGACAGGACCTACTTTTAAAATATTTTTACAAGCTTTTATTTAAATTCACCCGTTTAGTTCGGGTGTGTACAGTTTATGGTCAAATAAAACTAAGTAACCAATATTTTACAAACCTGAAATACCTTATTCCTGGTATTGAACCGCAATTCGTGCAAAAAAGGATCATGCACTTTTTTCTACCCATCTTGAGACACAAGTCGCTAACAATAACAAAATGTCTGGTAAAGTTTTATACCTAAATTCGCACCCAAAACTTAAAAATAATATCCACAATCACACACGGAACATCCGAACGAATACAACGTAAAAAAAGCTGGAAACGACTATAACTTACAAACTAACAAAAAAAAATGTCTAAAGTAAAGTTTTATAAATATTAACACCCAAAACTTGGAAATTATAACAACACACGAATGAACGAAACAAAAGATGGCGACTAATAAGAATATAACGGCGAGCCGGTTCTGTTCAAGATACCTTGGGTTCTGTTTACGTTCTGTTAGAAATCGTGTGGGTTGCCTAATTTTTTCTATACTGCGCAAGCGCGACGGCCCCTAACTCAGGTTATTTTGAATCGCACGATGGGTGTATTCTTGCTTCGTGCGGCTGCTTGTATTGGCAATATAGTGTATGTATATACACAATATATTATAATGAACCTAAAATAGGACTACATGAGACTGTTTGGAGAACCAAAGATCTGCCACTCTTACCTTCCATTAGTGAAAAAAAAAACAATAATTTGCTTAGTTTTTTGGCCATTTGGGTCAAGAAGGACCACTTAAGTACAAATTCTGTGTGGGCCTTAAAAGCATAATGACCCATTAGAATATATGATGCTAAAAAAATGGTTCGATGGGACTACGTACTATAATAACTTACTTAACTGAAATATTAAATAAACTTTGTAAAAATAAAATGATTATAAAAATAATTTAAATAAATAGGTAATTAAAAAAATACAAACTAACAATTATTACCATCTTTGGCTCCCTCTCCTAAAGAAACTGTTTCTCTAATGGTCTGCAGCATCTCTAGGGCACTAAGCAATAATCTGTGACAGTCATTTAAAGAAGTCTGTTGCTGGTCCTCTTTCCTCAATGAATTCAACACTTGTAAAAATATCCTCATAAACTTGATTCGAGCAAATATTGCTTGTGATTCTGGCTGTAGAAAAATATATAATAACAATCACAAATACAGGTAGACAAAGAAAAATAGCGGTATTTTAAGACAATAAATGGTAAATTAAATTAGGTATACAGTGTGTCCATGAAATGACTGTACAATGCTTCACCATAAATTCTTTAACCAAAAATAAGGCGATCTAGGCAAACTTACCTATATGCAATGTTGCTTCCTCTTGCCGCTACAGAGCGCTAAAGTTTTCAAATTAATATTGTTTTTTCTGAATAATTTCTAAACGCCTTTATCGATATCCACTAATTTTGGAACTAAGAATGACCACTATTAATAGCGTGTTTTGACGTATGCGCCATCTTTTTTTAATACCTGCAAATTTAAAAATGGCGTGTAATTGGTAAGTAAAAGTTCCTCTGTTTGTTACCACCTGTAAAAATGACTTTAATTATTTCTCTGACACTAGCTGACTTCATGTTGAAACTTTTTGTCGCTTGTAAAATTTTAGCCAGACATGCAGTTTCTCTACAAAAAAAATTATTAAATTCATTTATACAGGGAGTAACAAAAAGAGGAACTTTTACTTACCAATCACACGACATTTTTAAATTTGCAGGTATTAAAACACGCTATTAATAGTGGCCATTCTTAGTTCCAAAATTAGTGGAAATCGATAAAGGCGTTTAGAAATTATTCAGAAAAAACAATATTAATTTGAAAACTTTAGCGCCCTGTAGCGGCAAAACGAAGCAACATTGCATATAGGTAAGTTTGCCTAGATCGCCTTATTTTTGGTTAAGAAATTTATTGTGAAGCGTTGTAGAGTCATTTCATGGACACCCTGTATAATAAACAAAAATAAGATTTAATGGAATTGAATAAAAATATTGTGCTTAGTATTTGATTTTATTATTTGAAAACGTTCGTATTTCCAAGTCAATGTAAACTATATTAAATTTATTTCTTTACATTTTTGACAGTAAACAAATTTATTCAACATACTTAAGTGCTTTACTAGTATTAGGTTTACGGAGTTTATGTTTTTACCTCAGATTGTTTATTCCTAGTCTTTCTATGCAATTCTTCCTCTACTTCCCTTAACATGCCTATCATTCTTTGCTCAGATATATCAGGATTTAAATGGAAACCATACTGCATTGATTGAAAGTCTTCTTCCTCATATACCATTGCCCTAGATTTAATAAAAAAAATATTTAATAAACTTACAAAAGACCTACAACATATGTACAGATACATACTTATGCAATAGATCTTTTATCACATCTAACAGCTTGTAAACAGCAAGGCAAAACACTTTCAAGGCCCTATCTAGGGGAGCATAAGGTCTATGGAGATAGAGGCATGTAAAAACCTAAATAAAAAAAATTACATGAAAGTAGGATTTACATAATTAAGGAATTAATATAGCTTTCATTGTTTATTAATAAAAATACATATACAGATCTGGCATATATGATTATTTAGGTGAGCATTTGCATGGAAACAAGTAATTTATCAGTAATATGCCGGTAAAGAGTATTGGTAAGACTGGTTTGGTTGGTGCAAACTAGCGCCTTATAAACAATATAAGAAGACAGCACATCTATTTATACCACTACTTCACCTTGGAAATTATTGATTACTTAGCACTGAAAATTGGCACCCAAAAATTCAATTGTCAGACCTGTACTTTAAGAAATATACATACTGTTTGTGCCAGTGAGTGCCCTTCTAGCCATGAAACTAGCCTCGCTAGGGTCCCATCTATTATACCAAGAAGGGTAGGTGCAGATAGGTCATCTAGAGGTAGTAAACCATCCTAAAATTTAATTAGAATATGTAATGTAAGCTAATGTAAACCTACTAATGGTTATAGAATATTTGATATCCGAACCAGATTATATTTTAGTTAAGAAGGATACATTGAAAAACACCACTTACAGTTACAGCTTGCTCAAAAGAAGTAATTCTTCTAGCACCACGATTACACAACATCCCGGCATCCATTTTGGGATCCATCATTTCAATAGCTGACATGGCCTCAAATAAACCAAATAGTTCATCATGTAATAGTTCACCTAGTTGAAGGTCTATAAGAAACTCAGCGTTAGTGCTAATGTAATTAAAACAATTATACCTGAATTTAGATAATGTCTGGTAAAAATAAGTAACTGAATATTCATATTGTCCATTATTTTTTATCCAATGTAATAACTACAAAAATTAGAATAATTCAGCATAAATGAACAAATTCACAAACAAATTTGACTAAAAATGCCTAAATTTCTACTATTGGCACCTTTGGATTATTACATTTGTGAAGGTGTTTGTAGTCATAGTATAAACAGAATAATATTTTATTGCGTTTTGCCTCTAAGGCAGCAGTTGGTGCCAGTACCTTCGAAAATCCATATAAGACAACTTACCTTTTACACTTTCAGTAAATATATCAGTGATTTCTATCCAGTTCTGAGATGGTTTTGTTATTTGAACTGGATTATCTGATGTTGTTGAGTCGGGCCTAAAATAAAGAGGTTGCTTAATACATTTTTTTGTTTAAAAAAATTTAAAATGTACAGGAGCAAAAAAATTGATGGCAAAGTCGAGGCTAATAGCTACTTTATTTACTGTTATTTTACGATTCGGTAACTTGTAAACTATAAAAGAAGTCGTCTCTTACTCTTGATTTTCCATTTTAAAAAGTTTGGGGCTATTTATTTAAGTATTTTATATAAAATTATATCGGACCGATATTTGTTTACTTTTCCTGTAAAAACTAACCTAACCTACAAATTTTAGTTGTCAAAATCGAAAAAATCTTCTTCACGTTATTTTCTGGCGCTTCCTGTATGGGCTAAGAAGGTCAAACTACACCACAGAGTAGGACATTAGATGTTAAGGTCTTAATTTTTTCTGAGATGACTGAAGGAACAATATAGCTCATGCCATAATTTGATAAGGATTTTATATTGATAGACAACACATTATACATTTTTGCAGGTTTTAGGTTAGAATTTTTGTCAAATGTTTTGATTTATCGAGAAAATCGATTTTTCCTTTACAAAGAGGAAATAATGAATTAATTAGTGGTAAAAGCCTAATTTAACATAATATAATGTAGTTTAAAAGTGGAAAGTGCAGCTATAGTGCTCATAATATGTGTTAAAGTCGCAAAGTTTTGAATACAAAAACCAAAACATGGTAAGTCTAAAAATTTTTTAACAGATCCTCTAAATAATTTCTATTTAATTACCTTTCTAGGAACCCAATATAAATTCTAATAAGTTCATAACCATTGCCTCTTGTGCTTGGGCAAGTCACTTTGTCTCTCTATGGGGTGGTTTTGTATTTGATGATTCCGAAGCCATAGTGAAAAACAAGGATATTATGCCTTACACACCGCTCAAGACATTGTTCCAGAATGATTTTTGGGGAACCAATATTGCTCTCAATAGTAGCCACAAAAGCTATAGACCCCTTACTGTACTATCATACAGGTGAGGTTGATTTTTAAAGTGAAAGTATGAAAATGGCAAATGCTGTAGAATTTTAAGATTGGTAGACTTTATGTTATACCCATATGAACACATTTTTAGTTAGTTTGTATCAAACTGTAAACTGTAGTTCAAAATAATTAGTTAGGTAAAATGGACAAACTTCTGCACATTTTTTTTGTTCATAATTGATCTCGTAATTGATGGTTTTCAGGCTTAATATATTTTTTTCAAACAACCGCTTGGATGCATTTCAATTTCACACTGCCAATGTGGTCCTTCATGGACTTTTATCCATCATGGTGTTACCTTTTTTCGAGTGTCTGCTTAAAAGGAAAAAACATAGAAAGTCACTGTCACCTTTGGACGATCCAGCTTTTACTGGTGCTTTGATGTTTGCCACTCATCCTATACATTGCGAGGTACATATAAAACTTATACTTGTACACTAAGAACAAGTTAAAAAAACTTGATGATTAATTAATATGAGAAAATATAGAAAACTATTTTTTTATTAAGTAATTATTTTTTTAGGCTGTGGCTGCCCTTGTTGGTCGAGCTGACATTTTGGCAGCGTTACTGTTTCTATTGCTCATTATTTTATATAAATCTCAAACAGGTTATGTTTCCTGGTTTCTTGTGGTATTTGGTATGACTGGTGCTGCTGTTCTATGTAAAGAAACTGCTATAACAGTATTGGTAAGTACCTTACATTCAGGAAAGAAATAGCAACTTTTAAGCCTGATAAATAAATTTTGGTTAAATGACTATATTTTTGAGTGTTCTTAGTCAGATTGTTATTATAGACAATACTATAAATATTTGAAAGAAAAAAGTTGTGAGGCTGTGTATAATAAACCATTTTGTATATTTTTTGTAGGGTATGTGTTTAATGTATGAAATTTACTTAAGAAAAAAGCCATCAAAATTGTGGAGCGAAGTATTGACAACAAAATTCATAATTAGAACTGTTCTTCTTGTACTAATTGGATGTGTCATTATGTTCTTGAGGCTAAGTGTGATGAATTTTGAAGGACCTACTTTTAGTCCAACTGATAACCCTGCTGCTTTTGCAGATAATCTGTTAACAAGGGTAAGTAACAACCCACAAGAGTGCAATTTTATATTAATAGGCATATTTTATTAAACACCGAATTTTGAAATATTACTTAATGTTTATCAATTCCTTCTTCTCTTTGTGTAACAACTTTTAGGAGTAAGAACACCAGCCTTTCAATATTCTTGTAAAGATAATAGTGTTTTTTTCAGGGTGGCAACCACCTCCCTTAAATTGAACATTGATTGCCTTTTTGGTAATACTTTCAACGTACTCCTATTCTCAGGGATTCCCAACTAATTCTAATGGGATATTTAAAAAAAAAAATTCAACTACAAATTACTTAAGTGAACAATAAAAGTTGTCAAAAATGTTAATTTATTATAGTGTGATTTTCAAATGATTCCCAGTAATTGCCTTTTGATTTTGATTGATGAATATACATATACATTCTTTTTTTATGTCCGATATAGTACCCAATTTTAAAATTTTTTAGATATTTTCCTACAACTACATCTACCTCTTAAATTTTCTATTACTGGTTTGGCCACAGTGGTTGTGTTTTGACTGGTCAATGGGGTGTATTCCATTGTTGGAGAACTTCTGGGATATCCGAATTTGGTCAGTAATCACTTTTTGGATATTGTGTTTAATTATTGCATACAAAGTTATTAAGAATGTTTTTACTGAAGATAAAATGTAAGTTTTAAGACTATAAAATTTTAAACATGATATTAGCTTTATGGAGTTTATAGAGAGAGGGGCACTAGTCTAGACAATGATGCCTATAATAATAATAATAATAATAATAATAATAATAAGTTTATTTTCAATATTTATAATATAATAAATGTGTTTATTTATCTTCCTCATTAAACTTCTTCTTTGATTCTTGAAGACATGCTTGTTAGGGCAAGTCTGAGTATTTTAAATTATAAATATATAGGAATATTAAAGTATGTTTTTTAAAAATATTTGTTATTATTATATAAAAGTTAAATTGTAAATAAAGAACGTTTAACTATATATATAAATATAAACGCAGTTTTTTTTAAGATAATAGGATATAAACATTTTGAAAAATATACTATTTATAACAATATTTATTAAAACATTTCCAAACATTTTTTAAAGTTATCTCTTTCCAATATCCATGCTTTTATTTCGACTTTATATTTTTTAATTTTTGTTGGTAAATAATCGTTTAAATAAAAACCTAAATTTTTGAAATTTTTTTGTCCTACAGTGGCGGCTCGCGGTCTTAAAAAATGGTGAAGAACTAGGTATAGTGCGGGTACTTAAACAAACGTTGACTAAAAACCCGTGTAACAAAACGTCTCTCATATTCTCATCTGTCCAAGGACTGAATGGAGTTTCCAACAAATTACAAACTATGTCATTAATTGGGTTCATTTTTAAAACACACAACTAAGTAGGTACGTACACTACTGAATTAACTGAAAAGTAAAAACAAAACTTTTTAATCACACAGTAAATCACGTAAAACGATATCTATAACCGTAAGTTTGGCGAAGCCTCAAAATAAATACCTTAAGGTTAGGCGAACCAATGCTAAAACAATGGTGCATACGACTAATCTATTTTTAAATTGCCCTTCATCATATTGCAAATTGTTACATGCTGTTTGCGTGACTGACGTCACGTAACCATAGCAACGATCAATATCAAAGCCATGGTGGGCGTTGGGTCTTCACTTGTTTTGATCTAACAAACACGGTCAGCTGGGGCGCGCCAAAATGCACGAATGTTTATAATTATTGTCGATCGGAGTTAACCGTGGCCCTATTATGCATAGCTACATTCGGATTAAATTAATGTTATTAATTCGAACATAATTATTTTTTAAGGGCTAAAATGGCAGCTGTATTGTACATTAATATTTAATATTGTCGAAAAACTTTCCTCCTGGTTTTATTTGTTTTTGGTGAACAGCTTCACCTACTTCACCTGACGAGTCGCCACTGTTGTCTTATAGATTTATTTATTTTAGGTTTTAACATTGGTGTTTTGAAAACTGATCACTAATATTTCTTTTTAGCGATGTATCAGTAATAGGCTTAAGCCTGATTATTTTACCATTTATCCCAGCACTTAACCTTCTTTTTAAAGTTGGTTTTGTCATAGCAGAACGTACCTTATTATTACCCAGTGCTGGATATTGTCTGTTGGTGGCAATTGGACTGGAAAAATTAAAGAATCGGTATGAACACCTAAAAATTGTAAGTATGCTTAGACTACAGAGGTACCTAATTAGGTTTTGCCTTTATCAAATCGGTTTTTACAATGATTGAAAATAATAAAAATCTTTTTTTGTAGGTTTTTACAACATTTTATATTATCCTCATTGCTACATTTATAATAAGAAGTATGTATCGTAACTATGAATGGATTAATGAAGAACGGCTATTTAAGTCTGCATTACGTGTTTGCCCTCTAAATGCAAAAGTTCATTATAACATTGCAAAAGTAAGTATACCTACTTACTTATGCACAGAATGTTTGATACATAGAAAACTAAAAAACATAAAAATAATATTAATTTACATACTTATTATATAAGACAATATTTTGATATATGCAGAAGAAAAATTTCCTTTCATTTCGTCAGATCCATCCCTAGACGCGTTTCGCCATATCATGGCTAATCGGTAGAGCTAGGATTCGACGAAAGAAAGGAGAACTCAAAGCTTCTTAGGCAGCACTTGGTGGGACGCACCGGTAAGATGTGGCACGGAACGCCATCGCTATTGATATATGTTTACTCATTACCTATTCCTTCTTCAAGCCTTGGAAAGAATTCTAAAAAAATTTTTAATTTAATTTTTTTTTCAATTTTAATAAAATATCAGCAAGTAGTATTTTGAGTGTAGACCAGTGGCGGTTCTTGGTCAATTTAGCAGGGTGGTCAATACAGAAAAAAGAAATTCGACGCAGGCAAAAATTTTTAGGTGCCACCCCTTTCTGTTAATATTTCTTGTGTTTGAAAAGGAAAAATATAAGCAGATAATCCGGAACTTGCTATATATAATATTATATTAGAAAAAAAAAGAAAAAACTTACCCTCTAACATTTTGTGCGCCGGTACATGACAAGGCAAACAAAAATACTGGATTGGCCAAAATTATGAATCCGAGTATGAACCAATCGGCGTTTTAATAAAAAATGTTTTTTGTATTAGCGTTGTTGTCGTTTTGTCTTTGTGTATTCTTTGTTTTGCATTTGTTTAAATTCCAGTCGTTTTTCGAATGATAAACCATTGCTTTCTTTTAAATACACAATTTCACAAACAACGCAGCGGTCCGACATATTAACTGTTTAACACCTAATTAATTAAAAAACAAACTAATTAAATATTACCGAAATTACATTATATTAGCGTAATTGGAACCACGCTCGACAAAACAGTCAAAACACAGTGTTATGTGAACACTGCCAGACTGCCACCCACAATTTCCATATGAAATAATCAATATCACGGATTAATAATCGATAGACGTCAGCCTTTTGTCAATCTGCATCGGAGATCGAAGAGAGACACGCATGGGTGCATAGGTCGGAGGTTAGACTAGACATGACATGTGACCTATCGCATGGAACCAGTGATCTCGCGGTCAATGCCTAGCGTAGCAGTTTCTCTCGATTTAACGCGTTGATTTCTTCTATGATTCTTTCTCGTTCTAATAAATCACGGGCCGCTATGCAAATAGAATTTTACATTTAAATAAGCCGGCTCTATTTGGCAAAATTAAGTTTTGACCGCGGAATAATATGAACGACATTTAAGATGTTGTAGCGTGAAAATTGAAGATTTCAGATGTTCAAGATACGATTTTAGATATTTTTGGATGGGTTAAATGTTAAATTTAGAGTGTTTAAATTGTCATATTGACTTTTTATTTATGGGAGGTCAATGACCATTTGACCCTATTGTTAAGCCGCCACTGGTGTAGACTGGGTTTACTCAATAAGTTTGAGAACACTGAATTGATCAGTGTGTGCACAATTTTATTGAAAATGGTGTAAATACATAGAAATGTCTTCTAAATCATTAAAACCTCGATTGAAATTAACTCTGTAATAAATTTTTCACAGAATGCACCCAGTCGTCCTAACGCACTTTAAAAATCACTTAATAGGCCCAAACCTAATGGACCGACCCCGCCCACTTAACGACCACGTTCGGTCAGCTGACCTAACGTATGATTTATATTAGCGCTATTGCGGACTTTTCGGCCAGCAACGCACTGGCCTTAGGATTTCTACAGCGCTTGATGCTGGCAATTTCTTTTCCAAAGGGCTTGGTACTTGATGCTTGAAGCACTTTTTTCGAGTGCTTTTCCCAGCTCTGCTTATTTTATAGGTCGCAGCTGATCAAGGTAAAAAAGACGAGGCTTTAACAAATTACAGGCGGGCTTTAGAATTATATCCACATTATGAGCAAGCGATGAACAATTTGGCAAATCTCTTAAGAGAGCATGGACATCTGGAGGAAGCTGAAATTTTGTTAAAGAAAGCAGTAAAGGTAACAAACAGTATACAGGGTGATTCCTAAGTTGATACTTCTTTTTTAGCTGTGTATAGAAGGTATTAAAATAAACAACATTTTCAACGACCGTTTTTAAAAAACTTTAAAATAGGCGAAATACAGAAGTAAAAAAACTAAGTGCGGGCCTGGTCATCAAAACGTAGCCTGCTATACTTTATGTTGTTTGTCTTATCTCTTATTAGTCATGCAATTTACGGGTAAGTAGTTAGTTATTTGTTAATCCGCTGCCGTATGTTTTTCTGAAGCAAATTAATTTTAAATTGGTGACACGTGAAAATGGTAAAATTTGAAAACAATGAACTAGTAGATATGGTGCTAATTTACGGTGAGTGTCGTCAAAGTGCGGCTGCTGCTTCGAGATTATGTTTAAGTTAAGCAGGACTGTATTTGATCCATAGTGTAATAAATGAACCTTATTTTTGAGTGTTTTGAAAAAGGGTATTTGAAAATGTTGTTTATTTTAATGCCTTCCATACACAGCTAAAAAAGAAGTATCAACTTAGGTATTCCATCTACGAGATACCGGCTAAATTTTCTTCCTAACAATAACAACATAATTTTATTTATTGGTAATTTGAATTTTCAACTTTATCTCCCTTGATTCTTAAGTTTTTATTCAATTTGTAGGTTAGACCGAATTTCGCAGCCGCCTGGATGAACCTGGGAATAGTTTTAAGTGGTCTGGGTTCTTTGGATGAAGCTGAAGTTGCGTACAAAATGGCGTTGCAACATCGCAAACGATATTCCGATGCTCAATACAATTTAGGGAATTTGTATTTGGATCTTGGGAGAAATGATGTGAGTATTAGGGAAGATATACAGGGTTGTAACTATTTAATTGTTGGTATGTTTTGAACGGTTATTTCTATGAAGGTTAGAGAAAATATGTAATTTTTAAAGCTCTTTTAAGATCTGGTAACTGCGTTGCTTGATTGTTTTTGATTCATGAGATACAGGGTGATTTATTAAAAATGTTTTAATTTTAGAAAAAAGTTATTAAATAAAAGCGTCACATTTTTCTTTTCTACAAAAGGGCGTTATCGATTTTCATATGTCGTTTCTTTTAATTAAGTTATCGTCGTGCATCCTGGATTTTTTTTATTTTTAAATAATAATAAGTTTATTTTCAATATTTATAATATGATAAATGTGTTTATTTATCTTCCTCAATAAACTTCTTCTTTGATCCCTTAAAGACGTGCTTGTTAGGGGCAAATCTTAGTATTTTAAATTATAAATATGTAGGAATATTAAAATATGTTTTTAAAAATAGAAAAGTTTTTTAGCGGCAGGCGGACAAAGTGGTGCATGGTGCATCTATCTTTTGCATTAAAGTACACAGGGACGCCAAAGGTAATGGGTTCCCTGGGGCACAGGTAGACAATGACAGGCTGTTTCGTTCTTGTTAGAACTCATCAGAAAGCAATAACCTGTAAGTACAGCGAGACTGTTCTTTCAAGGCATTTTTAAGAAATGAAAACGCGATGAAAACCCAGTAACGCCATCAGTAGGAATCAACTCAATGCAAAAGATATAGCCATCTAACGTGAAAACATAGAACTAATAAACCAAAGTACGGAAACTATTACGCTTCACTAAATTTTTTCTACGGATTTGTAGATTCAAATACAAATCGCGCTGTGTGTGGAATGTATCGGCACCGCCAGTGGGCTACACGGCCCGATCTGTATTTGAATCTACAAACCCGTAGAAAAAATTTAGTGAAGCGTAAAAGTTTCCTATACTGGTGTTTGTTGGCCACCGTACTTTGGTTTATTAGTCTATGTTTTCACGTTAGATGGCTATATCTTTTGCATTGAGTTGATTCCTACTAATGGCGTTACTGGGTTTTCATCGCATTTTTATTTCTTAAAAATGCCTTGAAAGAACAGTCTCGCTGTACTTGGAGTTGCTTACAGGTTATGACTTTCTGATGAGTTCTAACAAGAACGAAACTGCCTGTCATTGTCTACCTGTGCCCCAGGGAACCCATTACCTTTGGCGTCCCTGTGTACTTATATGTGTATATATATACAGGATGTCCCGAAATTAGGCGACAATATTTTAAGGGGATAAAGTATATCCAAAAATAGTACTAAAATTTTCTATTAATATACCTTGAAAAACGTTTCGTTATGGGGCTAGTGCCCCCCGAATGGAAGCTATGATAAGCGGGTTTTTCACAATATCTCAGAAACCGATTGAAGTATCAAAACAAAATTGGACACATATGTTATACCCATGACAAGACGCAATAAACGGTTTGTTTAGCTTAGGTGTGTTTCTACCAGTGGCGTCCCACTGGGTAGGTAGTAAGGAGAATATTGCCCTAACTTTTTTATTTATAGGATTTTTTAACGCCAGGTGCAATTTTTTAAAGCACTAAAGTCTTCTATTAAAAAAAGGTACTCCTGCTTTATTTCGGCAGGTTTCACAATTTTTCAATAAAATCGATTTTTAAAATTTTCGGTTTTTTGCAAGTCGTTGATAAGGCTAAGGTGTTTTTTTGCATATCTCAGCAAACACTTAATATTAAAACATGAAATTTATTAGAAGTTCTACTAGCGACAAGGCATATTTATTAAAGAATGTTACTAAAAAAATAGAATCATTTCGAACATTTGCTTAAGAATTAGTTTCGCGTGTGGTTTTACAATTAAACTTGATTTGCAATTTGTCATTCTTTTTTGTTTTATTTTAAGTCTCTTATAAAAATAAATATTTAAAAAACAAGGTCTAAAAATCTGTTGAAAACGTTATATTCTGTCAAATTACAAAAATAGGAAGGTTTTATTAACAAAAAATTTAAAAATTTTAAAAAATTACATTAAAAGTATGAAAGCCCCTCAAATAAAAAAAAAGTAATATTTACTTTAGGCTCCACCCCGTGTGACGCCACTGCATTTTTTTTTAATATTCTTTAATGCCTTGCCGCTAGTAGAACTTCTAATAAATTTCATGTTTTAATAAGTGTTTGCTGAGATATGCAAAAAAACACCTTAGCCTTATCAACGACTTGCAAAAAACCGAAAATTTTAAAATCGATTTTACTGAAAAATTGTGAATCCTGCCGAAATAAAGCAGGAGTATCTTTTTTTAATAGAAGACTTCAGTGCTTTAATAAATTGCACCTGGCGTTAAAAAATCCTATAAATAAAAAAGTTAGGGCAATATTCTCCTCACTACCTACCCAGTGGGACGCCACTGGTAGAAATACACCTAAGCTAAACAAACCGTTTATTGCGCCTTGTCATGGGTATAACATGTGTCCAATTTTGTTTTGATACTTCAATCAGTTTCTGAGATATTGTGAGAAAACCGCTTATCATAGCTTCCATTCGGGGGGCTCTGGCCCCATAACGAAGCGTTTTTCAAGGTATATTAATAGAGGATTTTAGTCCTATTTTTGGGTGTACTTTATCCCCTTAAAATATTGTCACCTAATTTCGGGACACCCTGTATATATATATATAGGATATAAAAATTTTGAAAAATATATTTTTTATAACAACATTTTTTAAACCATTTCCACAATTTTTTTTAAGTTATCAGTTTCCAATATCCATGCTTTTATTTCAACTTTATCTTTTTTAAATGAAATATATTTTTAGTTTTTGTTGATAAATAATCGTTTAAATAAAAACATAAATATTTGAAATGCCTCACTTACATTTCGAAAAAAAACATTAATTGGAAAATGAAGTGATTTTGAAATTGAATGTAAAACTTTATTAAAAAGAAAATTAAAACCGATTTTTTTGCAGTATTAGAGTCTAACTGAATCTTATCTGCTGCTGCATCCTTTATTTCATTTTATTTATCAATTTCTATTATTGTTTTTATCGTGCAAATTTTAGGAAGCGCTAATTTCGTGGAAAGAAGCTGTCCGCCTTCGACCCAGTCACACGGCCGCTTGGGGCAATGCCCTGGCCTTGCTCGATTCCGATGGGCGGGCGTCCGAAGCCGTGAAATTGGGTGAACTTGCCCTCAGGCACGTTCCCCGGGCGCCGTCGATTTACTTCGCCATCGGAAATGCCCTGGGAAAACTTAACAGGTAAATTTGACTAACTCTTTTTAGAAGAATACCTCAGATCAAGGTTGCAATAAATCACGATTTTTTTGAAAAAAACAAAAAATCTGATTTTTTCGATTAAATCGTGATTTGTTTGATTTTTATCAATTTACACTGATTTTTTCTTTAAATATATTATATAAAATCGCTTATTTTCGTTATTTTGTCTCTTATTCGCCCAAAAATATTTGTTGTCTAGATTTACAGTTAGAAAATCTCCTCGGCGAAATACAAAATAACTTGTATTATGATTTATGAATATTTTTTATGCTGGACTGATGACGATTAGTTATGTTTTTACACTTACATAATGTATCTAAACACTTCGTTTTAAATAAACTACACTCACCGGCATAAAATTCCGCCACCCTGAAATTTTAGCCAAGTTTGATGTTTTATAACTTATTTATTTTTAATCCGATTTTCATGCTTTTTTTATCAGTTTGTAGATCCAGTTCTGGTTTTCATTAATTATTTTATAAAGTATCATTTTTCGATTAGGCTATATTATACAGGAGGAAATCAAAGTGTTGTTTTTTGTCGTAATTTTAAAACACCCTGTAGGGAAATTGGGGTGTATAATTTTGTTTACATACTATCTCTTGTAATCGTAATGTATTCTAAACATTCCTTTTTTTGATTCATTCCATTATCTCATTTCTGCTGAGAGCTGCAAAATTTTAAATGAAACGATGTTATTTTTTGAAAATGTATGTCAAGCTTTAGGTTAAAAATTATCCAGGTTGGCTAAGGACGCGATTTATTGTGGCAGAATGTTTGACAGTGACAATATTATAATTTGTTGTGTGTCAATATGGTATTAACTCCAGCAGACGTGGATAGAATTGTTGTGTTAATAGGGGATGGTCGTAGCAAAAGTTATGTCGCCCGTACTCTGAGAATTCCGCGGTCTACAGTTCGAGATGCCTGGAATAGGTATTTACAGACGGGAATTTTTACTAGACGGCAAGGCTCTGGCAGAAGGAGAATGACTGATGATCACACTCACTGAGATGAGCTGTTATCATTAGTTCTTTAAGAGATAGAAGATGTACTGCAGTGTGTGCAGTGACGATAAGTAGAAGATTGGCAGAAGATGGACTTCATTCACGAAGGCCAACAATATGTCCACGATTACTTCATCGACAACACCGACTGCGATTTGCAAGATCGCATTCTGACTGGAGTCTAGAACAGTGATGAAACGTACTATTCACAGATGAATCCAGGGTTTGTTTAAGGTCGCCGGATGGTCGTGAGCGGGTATACAGACTTGGAAATGAAAGATATGCTGACCGCACCATATCAGAACGAATCTCATATCATGGCGGTTCAGTCATGATTTTTGCGGGTATTTCTACCGAAGCACGCACCAATCTTGTATTTGTTGAAAATGGAGTTCTAACCGCCCACCGTTACATTGAGGAAATTCTCCAAGAAGTTGTTATTCTATTTGCTCCTTTTATTGGGAACCAATTTACATTAATGCATGATAATGCTAGACCTCACGTTGCACATGTAGTAAGCGAATATCTAGATGAAGTTGGACTTCCAAGATTGGAATGGCCTGCATGTAGCCCGGATCTCAACCCAATCGAACATCTTTGGGATGGATCAACTTAAAAGAGCCGTTCGTCGTCGTCCTGTACAACCAAAAACCTTGCAAGACTTAAGACTGGCGCTAACCGAAGAATATCAAGCCATTCCTCAAGAAAGAATAAGTGATCTTATTCATTCGATGACACGAAGACTGCAAGCTGTCATTGCTACGAGAGGAGGCAATACACGTTATTAAATTGTTTTTTAACATAATGATATACCTAGTGTTTGTTTTTCTTAATAAAATTAGGCTTCAAATCAGCGTTTCATTTAAAATTTTGCAGCTCTCAGAAGAAATGAGATAATGGAATGAATCAAAAAAAGAAATGACGAAACGCATCTAGGGATGGATCTGACGAAATAAAGAGAAATTCTTCTTCTGAAAAAAAGAAATGTTTAAAATACATCAGAGATTACAAGAGATAGTATGCAAACAAAATTATCCACCTCAATTTCCCTACAGGGTGTTTTGAAATTACGATAAAAAACAACATTTTGATTTCCTCCTGTATAATATAACCTAATCGAAAAATTATATTTTATAAAATAATTAAAGAAAAACAGAATAAATGGATTTACAAACTGATAAAAAAGCATGAAAATCGGATAAAAAATAAATAAGTTATAAAACATCAAACTTGGCCAAAATTTTAGGGTGGCGGAATTTTGTGCCGGTGAGTCTATCTTCCTTTTTTTTGAATTTCCGGTTGAGTTATTTGCTTCGGCGACTTGTTTTTACAGCAATTTATAATTTGATTTAAATCACGATTAAAATTGAAAAAATCAGTTGATTTAAATCATGATTTAAATTATTGTCGCAACCCAGCCTCAGATCAATAATTAGTATAGACAAAATATTTTATTCATAAAGAAGAAGCTATTGTTTAGTATAAGGCACATTATTTGCGATACAAGAAAGTGCAAGACTACAAACACCCCGCAATTATGTTATGGAACTTAAACCGGCCAATTAGAGGTGATTTACGTTAGGCCTGAGGGAGGAGTTTATTTGGCGTGTTATTTGAATTTATTTTGCGGATGTAGCGTTCTTTATTCAGGTGGCGGAAACGGTAAATTATTTCTTACAGAAAGATGGTTAGCGAAAATGATAAAAAGAAAAGTTTCAAAGTTTTCAAAACTCATTTGCAAATGTTTGTAAACGTTCGTTAACATATTTTTGGTTTTACTTTAAGAAATAATCGACCGTTTCCATGCATAAAGGTAAGAGTTGTTAAAAAGGGCTAATTTTGGCTTAAGGATAATTAAACAAATAAAACTATTAAAATAACTATCAAGAAAAGTGTAATCTTTATTTTTTTATTTCGTGTGCCAATGCTAGTTCTGTGTTGTTGTTTTTATTCTACGTGCAGCCGCAGTTCGTTTAATCGGAATATTTTTTTCTCTGTGATCAGCTGCTGTAAAATTAGTTAAATAAATACATTTTAAATATTTTTTAGCATTAGCACGTACTTAAAAATTTTGGTAAAATAGTAATATTTGAATTTAAATGTTTTTATAATGTCGGCATCCCCTAATGTAAGTCCTAGAGAAAAAAAATATTAACTTTAACGAAGAAAATCCCATTAAAAAAGAAATAATTTCGGCCCCAACACAAAAATTTTAGAATGCGGTTAGAGAAGCAACTCACCCTACGATTTCAAACAATACCCCGCCCCACGCGCCTAACGTAAGCACCTCTAATTGGCCGATTTAAATTCCATAACATAACTGCGGGTTGTTTGTACTATTGCCAAGTAAGTACCTATCTCACCCTTAAGAGTGAGGTCTAGTGACGCATTCGCCATTTCGCTTTTTGATAAATATTTTGTTACTTTTTCTTTTTATCTAAAAATCGATCGAATACACAATATATATTGCTAATACCATAATTCAATGATGCCACCACTATAAGCAGATGATCAGGGGCCGTTGAGTTTGCGCAGATCGGAAATTTGCTTCTTGATGTAAACATTTCACAGGACCGACTTTCAAAATATTTGTACAAGCTTTTATTTAAATTCACCCGTTTAGTTCGGGTGTGTACAGTTTGTGGTCAAATAAAACTAAGTAACCAATATTTTACATACGCGACGATGGCGACTAATAAGAATATAACGGCGAGCCGGTTCTGTTCAAGAGACCTTAGGTTCTGTTTACGTTCTGTTAGAAATAGTGTGGGTTGCCTAATTTCTTTTCCTACTGCGCAAGCGCAACGGCCCCCAACTCAGGTTATTTTGAATCGCACGATGGGTGTATTCTTGCTTCGTGCGGCTGCTTGTATTGGCAATATAGTGTATGTAATCGAATACCGATATTTAAAGCATAATTACCTACAATTTAAATTTTAACAAGTTTGAGTTTGTAAAATAATAAAAGCAGAAAAAGAAAAATGGAAAAATTTCACAACTTTTCATTTTTTACTTTTATTAATTCATTAATCAAAATTTCTTTACTTCAAAACTGTAAGTAATTGTAAGTCAATGACGGGTATTTGGCCCTGTTTGAATAAAACGAAAAAGATAAGAAATGCATCACTAGACCTAATTCTTAAATCAATCATGGAAGCAAGATTAAAGGGGGGATGACATAACATTTTTTGCAAGAATAATGAGTGATAGTTTTTGGGTTATTAAGATCAGAAAACCCAATTTTGTGTTCTACTTGCCAAAAAAAAATATTTAAAAAAGCGATGGTGTTATCCCCATCAGTTGTCGGTTTATATTGCGCTTGAAGTAAGTAATTTTTTTTAGGTTCCCAGAAGCAGAATCTCATTTCCTACACGCAATTAGGCTAAACTCAAACAATGCTCTATATTACTCAAATTTAGGTAAGTAAAAAAAAGTCTACGATTATACCGGGTGATTCATTAAGGGTGACGAGTGGCCATATCTTGGAAACTATTAGGCATAGAAATTCAGGGAAAAAAATTATAACTAAAGTGACCATTAGAAAATCCTGGAAATAATTTTTAAGTTCCGCATTTTGCCGCAATAGGGCGTAATTGAAAAGTAAATTATAAAAGTTTACATATCTCCGAAAATTCCACATTAAGGTATATCTTTGATAACACCATTAAAAAGCTTGGACAATTATGCATCATTTTGGTCCTATGCTCATTGACGTACCGACTTTAATAAGAGGGGGGGGGGGGGGCTGTTGAAATTGTAATCAGTTAAATCGCTGTAACTTTTATAAACGACTTATCCGATTTTAGCAAACTAAAGACTGTTTGGAAGAGATGTATGCACTTTCACCAATCGTATTTAGTTATCCATAATAGTTCTCAAAAAAAATGCTAGAGGACGCAATTTGTAATAATAATACATTTTTTGATTTTACTCCGAAAAATAAATCATACGGTATAATTATGATACCATTATCGAAAAGTAGATGAAATTTGCTAGAAAAAATATTAAAACCGCAGCTCGATATCTCCGTTCGTTTCAGCGTTTCAAATCTTTTTTCTAAAAAAGATATAAGTTTTGATATATTTTTTTCACAAGGTTTTTTTAATATATCTTTGTAGTCGTAGGATATTAAAGTACATTACTCTTGTCTCTTGTGAAAGTGATTATTCTAAAACTCGGAGAATTTCCGCACTCGGCTGACGCCTCGTGCTAAATATCTCCTCGTTTGAAACGTATAATTTTCACCACTTGTTATGTAATATACTATTATATTTTAGAATCTTTACCGTGATTGAATAAGTCTATATTTTAGGTGTTTTGTATCATCGATGGGACAAACGCGATAAAGCCGAGCAAATGTACCTTAAAGCCTTAAAGGTAGACCCGAGCCTGAAATCGGCAAAAAAGAATCTGAAAAAACTCCAAATGAACAATGCTCATTCCAAGAACCATTCCAAAAAAGATACATAGATGATTGTGACCGTTGTATTATTGTGATATTTCTTTTTTAGGAAAATAAATGTGATTTTTATTTATTAAAAATATTATTAATTATTTTAGTTAATATTCTCTAACAAAAATAATACAAATAATTAACCACAACAAATTCGGATAATTTTTTTTATAATAAGCAAAAATTTTTTTTACTTAATTTTGACCTTATCGTATAGAGCAAGAAAAAATATTTTCTACATTTTCAGTTTTTAAATTATAATATTTACTGAGAAAATAATTAAATACGCGAAACAACTTTCTGACGTCACTACAATTCCATGCAATGGCAACAGCTGATCGCTCTGTAAACGACGCACTCCTACTTGACTGAGCTGGTCTCGAATCTGGTTCCTATTTCTAAACTGTCTTTGTCCATGTCTTATGTTCTTAAACTTTCTGCATTCACGCCGTGTTTTTAATTGTTTCTAGTTTGTGATATTCGAGGAAGATTTTTATTATTGAACTAAACTGCTGGACAATTGCTTTCGAGCAAGAAAAATTTCGCCTAAATTTAACAGTTAATATTTTCTGAACCAGATATGATATCGACCTACGGTTTTGAGTGGTTGATAGATTCATCCCTTGGGAAAC
Source organism: Polydrusus cervinus (assembly GCA_935413205.1). Classification (NCBI taxonomy): domain Eukaryota; kingdom Metazoa; phylum Arthropoda; class Insecta; order Coleoptera; family Curculionidae; genus Polydrusus; species Polydrusus cervinus. Next base: position 101,883,359 of record OW284511.1, read on the forward strand.
AATTGTCAATGTTAGATTCTCTGCCAGAAAATTTTATATACAGGGTGTTAAAGAAGACGATGATTTTTGCTCCAATTTTAATGGCGTGTAACTTTCACAATAATATTTTTAAATTTTATCATTCTACGTCAATTGAATCACTGGTTCATAGCAAAGAAAGTAATGTTCAAATTTTTGATATCTGCTATATTATAAGAAATACCGATACCTTGCTTTTTATATACTTATTAGTAGCTAGATCTCACTGTGCGTTGTATTGTGCAAACTTTGCGGGTGATTATTATACCTTATGAAAAGCTTGATTATGTTCAGTATCTAACAATAGTTGTACCTAAATGTTAGGATGTACAGTGGCTTACTTATAAACACCTATATGTTTATGGTTTATGAGTATCTCACAATTTTTCACCATTGTTTTATATTGGAAAGTACTCGCCCCTAGATTAGGTGAATTTTTTCTTATTTTTCAGTTTTTCATATCGTACTACAGGTATATTATACAGTGTGTTTACAAAATTTTAACAAAGATAATTTTTTTAATTTAATTTTTGGAAAAAATTTATTTATTAATTTCTAACTTTCTAACACTATACTCATAAACCATAGACATATAGGTGTTTATAAGTACGCCATTGCCCATCATAACATTTAGGTACAACTATTGTTACTGAACTAAAGTTACACGTCATTAAAATTGGAGCAAAAATCATCGTTTTCTTTAACACCCTGTATATAAAATTTTCTGACAGTTAAAGAAAATCCAACATTGACAATTGTTTCCCAAGGGATGAATTTATCAACCATTCAAAACCGTAGGTCGATATCATATCTGGTTCAGAAAATATTAACTGTTAAATTTAGGCGAAATTTTTCTTGCTCGAAAGCAATTGTCCAGCAGTTTATATTTTCAATAGGTTTTAATTCAGGATGTTAGTGCTGTATATGATAAATACGATTATAGTGAAAAAACACATTATTTATTGTTTTTAATAATAAAAAATCGGCAAAGTTTCTTGCTAATTAATTTTTTATCCTAGATGAAATAGAAGAAAATGTGTTAATAGTAAAGTAATATAATATCCCTCAAAAAACTAAGCCAAAACGAGAACACATTCGTAGGTCGCCACCTGCTAGCTGCTACACAAACTAAGCGTCTTGTGAATTGACAAGCTAAACTAACCTAAAAATGTCAAAGCTTTGACGTATAAGGGAATCCAAACCACTTGATTCAATATGGCGGTTGGATGGCAAAAAGCATTGAGTCACCCGCTAAATGCCACCGCACTGTTATTTTTATGGTCACGTGTACCAATTACAAAGCATATTTGCTATCCAGCCGCCATTTTTTTATAATAAAACATTATCAAACCACTTTACAGTAAAATCGTTCTTATTTTTGATTATTATAGTCTATTTCAGAAAGGTGTAGAGTAATAAAATGGGAAATTCTGTCCAGTTCGGCTCAATTTCGATGTCGGCCATAGGCATTGGTTAATTTTGTGCATTAAATTATTTATGATAACTAACCAAAGAAAAAAAAATAAGATAATTTGATAAAGAAGGAACTATTAGCTATAGCAAATTTACACAAACATAGTGTAACTATGCTGCGCACACTGCCATTATCATTGCGAACTTAATCCTATAGAACTTACATGGGCGCAAGTGAAAGGATTTGTAGCAAGACACAACAGACCAGAGAACTGACGAAAAGCAGTCCATCATGTCATTAAAGAACAGGAGAAAATGTGGGATCTTGACCACCTGATCGATCGGACCGTCGATCCGTTAATTATAACGTCAAAAGGAGATGAAAGTTCCTCAGATAACGAAGAATATTATGATTTTTTATAATTTAATTTCTGTATAAGTAATGATTTTTTTGTATTTTGTATTTTTTTTTATAATAGTTAATAAAAAAAATAAATGTACCTAAAAATACTATATGTACATAATGCATGCTTTTGTCACACCATTTTCAGTGTTTGTGAATGGATAACAATAGGCAAAACCCACAAATTGACCCAAACCCGGGTGTTACTACCCGAACGTAATAATAATAAAGAATTTTGCAATGAAATCAATGCCAAATTATGAAAGTGGCTGAAATATTCGTTGGGTCACTCTGTAGTCACTTTGCATACGTAATGAGCTTTTATTACTCTACACCTTTCTGAAATGGACTATACCAATATAGAAAATACAATATTTTCTCCAATTTGCAATTTTTATGGAGTTCCTTGAATGGACCTATTTGTCCTATCCATTGATTAACATATATTTTTTAAATTATTTCCAATATTTTCTGGTTTAAATTTAATTGATTATTATTAGAAACATTTTATTTCTTCTACTTTTTTTTGTTGGTTTGTAGGATTAAGTGTTGTATTCTGTCGCGTACCTTTTAGGGGTAAATTAAATTCACCCTCAAAAGGCACTAACGGCTTACGGCAGCTCTTCGTCGGATGAACAAATGGTCGTCTGCAAGCGACGCTTATGCTTTTTGGAGGGCGCCACTCAGTTTCCTTTACGACAAGGGTTAATAGAGCCTTTCCACTGAGAAGTAGACTCAATTTTTGCGAAAGGATGGTATTAGAGTTAATAATAAAAAAAACTGAGATAAATTACAATAATTTTAATGAAAACTGTCATTCTCTTCTTGACACGCAGATATATATGTATATTATGCCAATCATATTAAAAATAAAAAAACTATAGAATGCCTGTATTCTGAACCTGTAAATTAAAAATTGCCCCAAGGCTTATTTACTTAAGTTTACCGAAACCTCGTTTATATCAATATATACATAACTATTCTTTGGCCAAAGATACCCCCTGCTATGTACATCATTTACAATAAACCACCTGTAATTTATACCGACTTTTAGGCGAATAAAATAAAAAGGGAGTCAGAAAACACGCTTACAAGATGGTTAATACATTATATGAAAATTCCAAAAACTGATACGATATTATAATCTTACTGTTAATAAATGATTCAACTTGACCGGAAGTTATATTGGTAAAAATAATATAAAGGAATAAACTGGCCTTAGATCCAGGGCAAGTAGATTCTCAGGTACGGCTACAGCGGGTAGTGGTGGGTGAGACACATTAGCTCTTCAGTGGGGTGTTGAACTGAGGCTACTGGGTCACCGAAGGTCAAAGCTCAAAGACTTGGTGAGATGTACGACACAGCTCTTCAGGCGATAACAAGAGATGAGTGCAAATTTACGTGGAAATGAGCCCCATAGTACGACCCTGTAAATCACACAAAAAATAACCAAATACCCAAATTTAAGAAGGAAATTTAACTAGCTTACCTCTTATCTGAGGGAATTCACACACCGACAGCACATGGCTCGGTTCCAAACAATTAGGGGTTTATCCCACGTATTATACGAAAAGCGAATAGAAAATAAACTTTTAGCAGGTTTTACACATTCTGCATATTTTAATTTTTAACAAAATTGTGCGTTAACTTGCACGATATCAAAATTGGAATTCAATCACCAAAAGTGACCACTCAGCCCGGATTCCGGAGCTCGAGAGAACGGCCTACGCCTATCGAACGAACCACGTCCCTCTACGACCTCCTGCATCTGGTGTACAGAAAAATGAGTGGTGGCGAATGCGCCAGAATAATGAAATATATACTGAAAATTATTACCAAACGTGGCGTTAAATTTATAAACGCTACATTGCCTCTCTCCAAAAAGAAAAAATGAAAGGCTCCTAGGTAAGCTTTACATTTTTTTTGAACTAAGACTATCCATACTATCGACATTACAAAACATGTCATAAAGATATTAACATGAAAAGATAGAGTTGTCAACATTTTTTCCTGATAACTATCGCGTATCATACGTCCTAAGGGAGTCATAATCGGTAGGTCACAAATTGGGTAGGTCACTAAATCGGTAGGTCTACTTAAATGCGACAACTAATGGATAGTAGGACATCAATCTAAAGGAAAGAAATACTAGAAATATCACAATCTTATAAACTACTAACTATATACAGATATACAACCTATAAGAAAGCGGAAACGATTTCCTATAGTCAACGACTATAATCAATTATGAGGAAGATATGAATTTAAAAAATCAAGGATCCAATTTCACACACCCTCACGGTATAAAACCAAACTACTCTATAAAAGGTAGGACTGATTATTAAAATAAAGTCAGGAATACTCAACAGAACTGAAGTTGCGGCAATGCCCTCGTGCGTCAGTCCCATTTACTAAAACTTGACATGGCACCACACCAAGGAGCGGTGAGATATACTAAGAAGCTCTTAGCAAAGCATAATCCTAGGTAAGATCTAGGAAAGAACTTAAAAAATAAGGTAGGTAACGAAAAAGTAATTAGTTTAAGTTACCCTCGAGTAAGATAACTAAAATTAATTTGCATAAGTAAATCACGGTTAGTTAAGTAAACCAAAGGTAAGATAAATAACCCAAAGGTAAGGTAAATAAGCCAAAGGTAAGGTAAGGTAAGTAGTTTTGATAAGGAAATTCCTTACCACACAAAAACCACTCGCGTATTTCGCAGGTAGGTAGGTAAATTAGGAAGAAAGAGAACTTTGGTCGTCCTCTGATGAATCATCGGAGGATCCACGATAAGGTAATAAGTCCTTAGCATGCCATTTGCCTGCTTTAGAACCATCTAGATTCTTTAATTCATAGACTAAAGGAGATAACTTTTTAGAGACAATAGATAAGATATGTTTAGGACTGAGTTTCGCAGCGAATTTGTCTGCAGCTTTAGACAACGTTTTATTCGGACGCCATACTTTGTCATTCACACTAAAACTTACATCCCGTTTCCGGAGATTATAGGATTTGGAATTCCTTTCATAAGCAGCATGCAATTTTTGACGAATCTCGTCGAATAATTTCCGAAACTCAACTAAACTTTCGGCGTAGGTATTCCTATCACCAGGTAAAATTTCGGACGATTGGTCCTGAGGAGGATTATTATAATAATCACCAGACAAAGAAATATGTCGGCCAAACATTAAATAGGAGGGAGGAAATCCAGTTACTTCGTGAACTGCGGTATTAATGGCCTGTCTAATTTCGGCAATATGTAAATCCCAATCTTCGTGTTTTTCTATATAACATCGAATAGCTGTAGTGACAGTTTTATTGTTTCTCTCAACGAAATTACACTGTGGTGAATAAAAGGGAGTGAACCACTGTTTTACGTGATATTTTTCACAAAGATTTTTAAGGTTCTGACCAGAGAAATTTGGCGCATTATCGCAGATAAGAATCTGAGGGACTCCAAAAATTAGGAAAACCTGATTTTCTAGAAGATCTACAACAAAATTAGATTTAGAGTGCTTAAGAGGAAAAACAAAGGTGTATTTAGAAAACCAATCAGCGGCTACAAGCAACCATTTATTACCTCTTTTCGAGCGCGGGAACGGACCAACAAAATCCAACGAAATAATCTGACCAGGTAAATTAACTATTTTTTCTTTACCCATAACACCAATTTTAGATAAATTAGAATGCTTCTGTGCTCCGCACATTAAACATTTACGAATAAACTTTAACACGTCTAATCTCATGCGTGGCCAATAATACATTTCTTGTACTCGGAACAAGGTTTTACGAAAACCAAAATGTCCACTGGTGGGGGGATTATGACAAACTTCAATAACCTTAGTACGCTGAGATTTGGGAACTAGGAATTTCCATTCCTGTTTATTAAAAGGATAGGAGGTTCGACAGGGAATAAATTTCTGTATCGAGTCGCCTTCAATACGCCACTGCGGGTATTTTTCGGGACTCTTACGAATTTTATCACAGAGAGATACATACCACGGGTCAAGAGTGGTTAAATCAAGGGATAAGGAAGATACTTGTATAGGTAAAGTCTGAGAGGTAGATGGACTTTCATTATCTAAGCCATCAGGCAAACAATAAGGGATACGACTTAACGCATCGGGAACAATATGCATAGAGCCTTTTCTATGTTGTAAATCAAAAGTGTGTTGCCTTAATCTAAGCAACCAACGACTAAGTTTACCAGAGGGAGTTTTTAGATTATTCAACCAGAGCAAACTGAAGTGATCGGTAATCACGGTAAAACGAGTACCTTCTACCCAAGGCCTGAATTTCTCAATGCAGAAAATAACTGCCAAACATTCCCGTTCGGTTACCGAATAATTCCTTTCTGCCCTAGATAGAGAACGGCTTGCATAAGCGATAACTTTCTCCTCTCCATCTATAAACTGTGTCAACATTCCGCCAATTCCAACATCGGAAGCGTCTGATTGAACAAAAAATCTTTGACTAAAATCCGGCTGAGCCAGGATAGGTGCACTCACTAATTTTTGTTTAATAGATATAAATGCAGCTTCAGCCTCTTCGTCCCAAGTAATTACTTCTTTTTTCTTTTTGCCTTTTAGAAGAGAATTTAAAGGACTTACAAGGGAAGAAAAATTCTCAATAAATCTGCGATACCACGAACACATACCTATGAAACGCTTAACTTCAGTCGAAGTTCGAGGACGGGGATAGTTTAACATACAATCGACCTTGCACGGGTCAGTAGCTAAGGAATTATTTCCAACAATAAAACCTAAATATTTTAACGTGGTTCTAAAGAACTGACACTTTTCGAGGTTAATAGTAAGGCCTGCCCCTTTAAGTAAATTTTTTGCAGTTGTTAGTAGTTCAATATGGTGTTCCCAAGTAGGAGAACAAAGTAAAATGTCGTCTAGATAGGAAAATATATGTGGTTCATATTTAGGACCAAAAATTGACTCAACTAATCTTTGCTGCGATTGTGCCGCGTTGCACAACCCGAAAGGAACAACGTTAAACTGGAAGTGTCCTCGACCAATTATAGAAAAAGCAGTTTTTTCTTTAGAAGCGTCATCTAAGGGAATTTGCCAAAATGCCTTACGCAAGTCAATAGAAGATATAAACTTAGCATTACGCAAATTATTTAGGATACGATTAACGTGAGGTAAAGGAAAACTATCATGCTTCGTCAAACTATTCAAGAAACGTCCATCAAAACAAAATCTATATTCACCATTAGGTTTTTTAACTAAAAGTGTGGGAGAGCACCAAGGACTTTGAGATTCCTCAACCACGCCCAATTCAATCATAGAATCCAACTCTTTATTCAAAATCTCTTGCATATAAGGGGATTGTAAGTAAGGTTTCTTTTTGAAAGGTGGGCTATCACCTGTATCTATAGTAAGTTTAATTTTATTTGTTCTTCCCAACTTATCCTTACTATCAATTTCCTTAAACGAATCTAATATTTTTTGAGCTTCCAATTTTTGACTTGGCGATAAATCATCCAAGGTATAAAGTTTAGGAATACAAAAATTTCTATTTATTGTTGAGGTGGTATTTATTTCGAATTGATCATTATGGATACTCCATCGATTATTTTTAAAGTCCATTACTAAATTAAACTGTCTTGCAAAATCAATCCCAAAAATAAATGAATGAGTTACGGAAGGAACAATTAAAACTTTTATAATTTGACAATTATTATTAATAAAAATAGGTAAATCGGCAATGCCAACAACTTGCTGCCGTGTACCATCAGCAGTACAAACATTACTATTATTAACAGAATGAATTTTAATTTTTAAATTTTTCAAAATTTTTATTCCATGAGACCCAACTATGGAAGAATTAGCCCCAGAATCTAATAAAACGGTGATCGTTAGATCATAGAGACGAACTGAGATATAAGGTCTGTCATCATTAACTTTTTTTGTAAACAAAGGCAATACTTCGTTATTTAAACCAGGTGTTTTATAAAATTTAGAAACAAAATTAAGCCACTTATCCCAATCAGCTTTATCAAAACAAGGGATCGTGGTTGATTTTCCATCAAGGTACCGACCACGGGCAGTGCCTGATGAACTAATTAGTTTTTTGAACAATTTTTACAAGAATTTATTTTGACATTTTGTTCTCCACAGCGGTAACAAAAAATGTTTCTTTTCTCCTTACAGGAGTTGTAGGTATGGTTAGGTAAACGACAATTAAAGCAAATGACTTTACCTTTAGGTACATTCTGAAAATCCTTTTTATCGGTATTATCATCTCTTTCAGACTCTTTTAAAGTCTTAGAAGGGTTGGAGATATCTCGAGAAAATTTCTTTTTTCGATTAAAATGACAATCACGAGTGTCACGCGGTCGTGATCCACTCTGTTGATCGCAATCAGATAAATAAAATAAGGAAGGTAATTTTTTAGAAGTAGTCCTGGAAGCTTCTTCCAATCGTTTACATAAGGTAGACAATTCATTGACAGTGTCAATGGAATGTAATGCAAGTTGCGATATATGTTCAGGTAGTAAATTTTTACGAAGATATTTAACTTTAGTTACTTCCGCGGGAGGAATAGATAAGCGGGAAAATAAATTTTCTAAGTGAGCAATAAAGATAGTTATTGATTCATTTCTTTTCTGTTTTCTCTGTCTAATCTGTTCCCAAATATCGTCATCAGCATAGGGAGGTAAAAAATCTTTCTTTAAACGGAAAACTAATGAGGGCCAATCAGTAATTACAGATCTAATACTACGAAACCAAATAAATGCGTCGCCTACGAAAAATTCAACAGCTGAATTAAGCAATTCAGCTTCTGTAATATTACGGGCTTGAGCTAAATCAGAAACTCTTTCCAAAAAATAAAAAACACTTTTTGTGTCCCCATTAAATTTAATTCCCCAAGAAGATATTGGCTGTTTATTGGCTGTACACGTAACTACAGGATTGACATTAACTACAGGCTGAGTATTTTGATTTAGATTAATCAAATTTGAAGCAGGTACTACATCCGAAACTTTTTCGTCTAAGTCTGACTCTAATTTAAGACAAGTTGCATAAGACTCATTTTTAAATTTAATGATGTCTTCATCTTCACCTTCAGGAATAACAATTCTTTTTGCACGGCCACATAAATGAGCTAGCCTTGATTTAATGCGAAGGTAAGTGCTATCCGAAGAGTTTCCTTCAAAATCAGAAATAATATTTTCTATAGAAGCAATGCTTTGATTGATTTCAGCTTTTTGGCTTTCAAACTCTTTTAGGACATTATATGAATCCATAAAAATTTGACTCCCAGGTACATTAATTTCTTTTTTCAAAAGTCTAACCAAAATCTTTCTTTTTTCAGCAACGTTACGTTCCGTATAAATATTTCTAATGTTTAATTCATAGTCGAGCTCAAAATCTAATAAATGATTAATTTGAAATCTATCCCAAGAAGCCATCTTGAGAAATTTACTTTTGAAAGAACCGACAAGTTATTTAAAAAATTAAGCCAACTACTAAAATAATTACAAGTCTCGAGGAAATTTTCTATTAAAATCAATAAAAACTTTTTAGACTTCCGGTATAATATTTAAAATAATCCCATTCTGTATAATATAAGTTATACGACGTAAAAGCAAGCAAAAATTAATCGGGTATTATAACCCAGAAAACTTCTTTTGAAAATATAGAAAATTTTTAATTACTAATTAATTATTGTTAATTAATTAATAATTGGATAATTAACAACGTAGCATTGTTTTATTAATATTTAAAAATATGCTCCCATGTAAATAATATAAAATATTATCTACCTAAAATGTTTCTTTTAAACTCGTTTTCAATACAGCAATAAACATTCAAATCTAAATCGTAGCCTTTTTTTTTTGATAAACAGATACCACAAAAAAGGTGTACTTGAACAATGATGATTTTACTCGTCGCGACGTAGCGGATTAATTTATATTTGCATTTATTTTATTTAAGGTAAAAATGATTTTTAGAGAACTATTTTTTAAATTATTTTTAGGATATAAAAGGTTATATCTTTTTAAAATAAATTTACGAGAAACCCGTTATGAATATAATCCTATATTAGAATGTAAAATTTTATTTTATTTGTGCATAGGTATTTTATCTTAATTAAAGACAGAGAAAGACAGAAATAGAAAGATCAAAATTACGCAATATAGACAGTAAAACCTAAGCAAAAAATGTAAAAGGTATGCATTTAAATGACATAAAACCTGAAAGAAAATTGGAAAATTAAGAATATTTTTCAATTTTGAAACTTATCTCAGTATAAAGAAAATTAATTTTAAAGCACAAGCTATCGATGCCCCACGCGCATGGGCGCTATTCTTTGTCGCGTACCTTTTAGGGGTAAATTAAATTCACCCTCAAAAGGCACTAACGGCTTACGGCAGCTCTTCGTCGGATGAACAAATGGTCGTCTGCAAGCGACGCTTATGCTTTTTGGAGGGCGCCACTCAGTTTCCTTTACGACAAGGGTTAATAGAGCCTTTCCACTGAGAAGTAGACTCAATTTTTGCGAAAGGATGGTATTAGAGTTAATAATAAAAAAAACTGAGATAAATTACAATAATTTTAATGAAAACTGTCATTCTCTTCTTGACACGCAGATATATATGTATATTATGCCAATCATATTAAAAATAAAAAAACTATAGAATGCCTGTATTCTGAACCTGTAAATTAAAAATTGCCCCAAGGCTTATTTACTTAAGTTTACCGAAACCTCGTTTATATCAATATATACATAACTATTCTTTGGCCAAAGATACCCCCTGCTATGTACATCATTTACAATAAACCACCTGTAATTTATACCGACTTTTAGGCGAATAAAATAAAAAGGGAGTCAGAAAACACGCTTACAAGATGGTTAATACATTATATGAAAATTCCAAAAACTGATACGATATTATAATCTTACTGTTAATAAATGATTCAACTTGACCGGAAGTTATATTGGTAAAAATAATATAAAGGAATAAACTGGCCTTAGATCCAGGGCAAGTAGATTCTCAGGTACGGCTACAGCGGGTAGTGGTGGGTGAGACACATTAGCTCTTCAGTGGGGTGTTGAACTGAGGCTACTGGGTCACCGAAGGTCAAAGCTCAAAGACTTGGTGAGATGTACGACACAGCTCTTCAGGCGATAACAAGAGATGAGTGCAAATTTACGTGGAAATGAGCCCCATAGTACGACCCTGTAAATCACACAAAAAATAACCAAATACCCAAATTTAAGAAGGAAATTTAACTAGCTTACCTCTTATCTGAGGGAATTCACACACCGACAGCACATGGCTCGGTTCCAAACAATTAGGGGTTTATCCCACGTATTATACGAAAAGCGAATAGAAAATAAACTTTTAGCAGGTTTTACACATTCTGCATATTTTAATTTTTAACAAAATTGTGCGTTAACTTGCACGATATCAAAATTGGAATTCAATCACCAAAAGTGACCACTCAGCCCGGATTCCGGAGCTCGAGAGAACGGCCTACGCCTATCGAACGAACCACGTCCCTCTACGACCTCCTGCATCTGGTGTACAGAAAAATGAGTGGTGGCGAATGCGCCAGAATAATGAAATATATACTGAAAATTATTACCAAACGTGGCGTTAAATTTATAAACGCTACAATTCATTTCTAATAATGTCCTTATCGCTCAGTAACAGTTTCTTTATTTATATATTTTATTGCATTATTAAGAGCTTTTTAAAGTTTCTAAAAACTTTATTACAAAATAAAAATAATTGTTTTTTTTTCTCCAGAAACATAATTTCACTAAATCTTCATCATTGGGGTATAACATCGAATTTTTCGCTGCTGTGACGGGGCCTCCATATATCTTTCACCCGGTGGGCCCTAAAGCTCACAATCCGACGCTGGTGCTTTGAACACAAATTCTTATGCAACCCAACACCACGATTTATGAGAACCTGTTTATCAACTTAAATCAAGCAGTGTATGAATGTAAATATTTATTATTCATCAAGTAGTAATTACATTTTTATGTTTGTCGGAGTTTTTATATTACCTGATTTAAACGAAATAATTCCTCTAATAGGAGTCTTTGAATTATCTTTACGATAAGCTGGTTTTAGTATTACTATTAACCTCTTACAATCAGGGTCAAATAAATCAAAACAGAATCGTTAGAAACCAGATAAGGAAGTTGTAGCGTTTATAAATTTAACGCCACGTTTGGTAATAATTTTCAGTATATATTTCATTATTCTGGCGCATTCGCCACCACTCATTTTTCTGTACACCAGATGCAGGAGGTCGTAGAGGGACGTGGTTCGTTCGATAGGCGTAGGCCGTTCTCTCGAGCTCCGGAATCCGGGCTGAGTGGTCACTTTTGGTGATTGAATTCCAATTTTGATATCGTGCAAGTTAACGCACAATTTTGTTAAAAATTAAAATATGCAGAATGTGTAAAACCTGCTAAAAGTTTATTTTCTATTCGCTTTTCGTATAATACGTGGGATAAACCCCTAATTGTTTGGAACCGAGCCATGTGCTGTCGGTGTGTGAATTCCCTCAGATAAGAGGTAAGCTAGTTAAATTTCCTTCTTAAATTTGGGTATTTGGTTATTTTTTGTGTGATTTACAGGGTCGTATTATGGGGCTCATTTCCACGTAAATTTGCACTCATCTCTTGTTATCGCCTGAAGAGCTGTGTCGTACATCTCACCAAGTCTTTGAGCTTTGACCTTCGGTGATCCAGTAGCCTCAGTTCAACACCCCACTGAAGGGCTAATGTACTTCATCCACCACTACCCGCTGTAGCTGTACCTGAGAGTCTACTTGCCCTGGATCTAAGGCCAGTTTATTCCTTTATATTATTTTTACCAATATAACTTCCGGTCAAGTTGAATCATTTATTAACAGTAAGATTATAATATCGTATCAGTTTTTGGAATTTTCATATAATGTATTAACCATCTTGTAAGCGTGTTTTCTGACTCCCTTTTTATTTTATTCGCCTAAAAGTCGGTATAAATTACAGGTGGTTTATTGTAAATAATGTACATAGCAGGGGGTATCTTTGGCCAAAGAATAGTTATGTATATATTGATATAAACGAGGTTTCGGTAAACTTAAGTAAATAAGCCTTGAGGCAAGTTTTAATTTACAGGTTCAGAATACAGGCATTCTATAGTTTTTTATTTTTAATATGATTGGCATAATATACATATATATCTGCGTGTCAAGAAGAGAATGACAGTTTTCATTAAAATTACTGGAATTTACCTCAGTTTTTTTTATTATTAACTCTAATACCATCCTTTCGCAAAAATTGAGTCTACTTCTCAGTAGAAAGGCTCTATAAACCCTTTTCGTAAAGGAAACTGAGTGGCGCCCTCCAAAAAGCATAAGCGTCGCTTGCAGACGACCATTTGTTCATCCGACGAAGAGCTGCCGTAAGCCGTTAGTGCCTTTTGAGGGTGAATTTAATTTACCCCTAAAAGGTACGCGACAAAAAAATGGCGCCCAACGTGGGGCATCGATAGCTTGTGCTTTAAAATTAATTTTCTTTATACTGAGATAAGTTTCAAAATTGAAAAATATTCTTAATTTTCTTTCAGGTTTTATGTCATTTAAATGCATACCTTTTACATTTTTTGCTTAGGTTTTACTGTCTATATTGCGTAATTTTGATCTTTCTATTTCTGTCTTTCTCTGTTTTAAATTAAGATAAAATACCTATGCACAAATAAAATAAAATTTTACATTCTAATATAGGATTATATTCATAACGGGTTTCTCGTAAATTTATTTTAAAAAGATATAACCTTTTATATCCTAAAAATAATTTAAAACATAGTTCTCTAAAAATCATTTTTACCTTAAATAAAATAAATGCAAATATAAATTAATCCGCTACGTCGCGACGAGTAAAATCATCATTGTTCAAGTACACCTTTTTTGTGGTATCTGTTTATCAAAAAAAAAGGCTACGATTTAGATTTGAATGTTTATTGCTGTATTGAAAACGAGTTTAAAAGAAACATTTTAGGTAGATAATATTTTATATTATTTACAGGGGAGCATATTTTTAAATATTAATAAAACAATGCTACGTTGGTAATTATCCAATTAATTAATTAACAATTAATTAGTAATTAAAAATTTTCTATATTTTCAAAAGAAGTTTTCTGGGTTATAATACCCGATTAATTTTTGCTTGCTTTTACGTCGTATAACTTATATTGTACAGAATGGGATTATTTTAAATATTATACCGGAAGTCTAAAAAGTTTTTATTGATTTTAATAGAAAATTTCCTCGAGACTTGTAATTATTTTAGTAGTTGGCTTAATTTTTTAAATAACTTGTCGGTTCTTTCAAAAGTAAATTTCTCAAGATGGCTTCTTGGGATAGATTTCAAATTAATCATTTATTAGATTTTGAGCTCGACTATGAATTAAACATTAGAAATATTTATACGGAACGTAACGTTGCTGAAAAAAGAAAGATTTTGGTTAGACTTTTGAAAAAAGAAATTAATGTACCTGGGAGTCAAATTTTTATGGATTCATATAATGTCCTAAAAGAGTTTGAAAGCCAAAAGGCTGAAATCAATCAAAGCATTGCTTCTATAGAAAATATTATTTCTGATTTTGAAGGAAACTCTTCGGATAGTACTTACCTTCGCATTAAATCAAGGCTAGCTCATTTATGTGGCCGTGCAAAAAGAATTGTTATTCCTGAAGGCGAAGATGAAGACATCATTAAATTTAAAAATGAGTCTTATGCCACTTGTCTTAAATTAGAGTCAGACTTAGATGAAAAAGTTTCGGATGTAGTACCTGCTTCAAATTTGATTAATCTAAATCAAAATACTCAGCCCGTAGTTAATGTCAATCCTGTAGTTACGTGTACAGCCAATAAACAGCCAATATCTTCTTGGGGAATTAAATTTAATGGGGACACAAAAAGTGTTTTTTATTTTTTGGAAAGAGTTTCTGATTTAGCTCAAGCCCGTAATATTACAGAAGCTGAATTGCTTAATTCAGCTGTTGAATTTTTCGTAGGCGACGCATTTATTTGGTTTCGTAGTATTAGATCTGTAATTACTGATTGGCCCTCATTAGTTTTCCGTTTAAAGAAAGATTTTTTACCTCCCTATGCTGATGACGATATTTGGGAACAGATTAGACAGAGAAAACAGAAAAGAAATGAATCAATAACTATCTTTATTGCTCACTTAGAAAATTTATTTTCCCGCTTATCTATTCCTCCCGCGGAAGTAACTAAAGTTAAATATCTTCGTAAAAATTTACTACCTGAACATATATCGCAACTTGCATTACATTCCATTGACACTGTCAATGAATTGTCTACCTTATGTAAACGATTGGAAGAAGCTTCCAGAACTACTTCTAAAAAATTACCTTCCTTATTTTATTTATCTGATTGCGATCAACAGAGTGGATCACGACCGCGTGACACTCGTGATTGTCATTTTAATCGAAAAAAGAAATTTTCTCGAGATATCTCCAACCCTTCTAAGACTTTAAAAGAGTCTGAAAGAGATGATAATACCGATAAAAAGGATTTTCAGAATGTACCTAAAGGTAAAGTCATTTGCTTTAATTGTCGTTTACCTAACCATACCTACAACTCCTGTAAGGAGAAAAGAAACATTTTTTGTTACCGCTGTGGAGAACAAAATGTCAAAATAAATTCTTGTAAAAATTGTTCAAAAAACTAATTAGTTCATCAGGCACTGCCCGTGGTCGGTACCTTGATGGAAAATCAACCACGATCCCTTGTTTTGATAAAGCTGATTGGGATAAGTGGCTTAATTTTGTTTCTAAATTTTATAAAACACCTGGTTTAAATAACGAAGTATTGCCTTTGTTTACAAAAAAAGTTAATGATGACAGACCTTATATCTCAGTTCGTCTCTATGATCTAACGATCACCGTTTTATTAGATTCTGGGGCTAATTCTTCCATAGTTGGGTCTCATGGAATAAAAATTTTGAAAAATTTAAAAATTAAAATTCATTCTGTTAATAATAGTAATGTTTGTACTGCTGATGGTACACGGCAGCAAGTTGTTGGCATTGCCGATTTACCTATTTTTATTAATAATAATTGTCAAATTATAAAAGTTTTAATTGTTCCTTCCGTAACTCATTCATTTATTTTTGGGATTGATTTTGCAAGACAGTTTAATTTAGTAATGGACTTTAAAAATAATCGATGGAGTATCCATAATGATCAATTCGAAATAAATACCACCTCAACAATAAATAGAAATTTTTGTATTCCTAAACTTTATACCTTGGATGATTTATCGCCAAGTCAAAAATTGGAAGCTCAAAAAATATTAGATTCGTTTAAGGAAATTGATAGTAAGGATAAGTTGGGAAGAACAAATAAAATTAAACTTACTATAGATACAGGTGATAGCCCACCTTTCAAAAAGAAACCTTACTTACAATCCCCTTATATGCAAGAGATTTTGAATAAAGAGTTGGATTCTATGATTGAATTGGGCGTGGTTGAGGAATCTCAAAGTCCTTGGTGCTCTCCCACACTTTTAGTTAAAAAACCTAATGGTGAATATAGATTTTGTTTTGATGGACGTTTCTTGAATAGTTTGACGAAGCATGATAGTTTTCCTTTACCTCACGTTAATCGTATCCTAAATAATTTGCGTAATGCTAAGTTTATATCTTCTATTGACTTGCGTAAGGCATTTTGGCAAATTCCCTTAGATGACGCTTCTAAAGAAAAAACTGCTTTTTCTATAATTGGTCGAGGACACTTCCAGTTTAACGTTGTTCCTTTCGGGTTGTGCAACGCGGCACAATCGCAGCAAAGATTAGTTGAGTCAATTTTTGGTCCTAAATATGAACCACATATATTTTCCTATCTAGACGACATTTTACTTTGTTCTCCTACTTGGGAACACCATATTGAACTACTAACAACTGCAAAAAATTTACTTAAAGGGGCAGGCCTTACTATTAACCTCGAAAAGTGTCAGTTCTTTAGAACCACGTTAAAATATTTAGGTTTTATTGTTGGAAATAATTCCTTAGCTACTGACCCGTGCAAGGTCGATTGTATGTTAAACTATCCCCGTCCTCGAACTTCGACTGAAGTTAAGCGTTTCATAGGTATGTGTTCGTGGTATCGCAGATTTATTGAGAATTTTTCTTCCCTTGTAAGTCCTTTAAATTCTCTTCTAAAAGGCAAAAAGAAAAAAGAAGTAATTACTTGGGACGAAGAGGCTGAAGCTGCATTTATATCTATTAAACAAAAATTAGTGAGTGCACCTATCCTGGCTCAGCCGGATTTTAGTCAAAGATTTTTTGTTCAATCAGACGCTTCCGATGTTGGAATTGGCGGAATGTTGACACAGTTTATAGATGGAGAAGAGAAAGTTATCGCTTATGCAAGCCGTTCTCTATCTAGGGCAGAAAGGAATTATTCGGTAACCGAACGGGAATGTTTGGCAGTTATTTTCTGCATTGAGAAATTCAGGCCTTGGGTAGAAGGTACTCGTTTTACCGTGATTACCGATCACTTCAGTTTGCTCTGGTTGAATAATCTAAAAACTCCCTCTGGTAAACTTAGTCGTTGGTTGCTTAGATTAAGGCAACACACTTTTGATTTACAACATAGAAAAGGTTCTATGCATATTGTTCCCGATGCGTTAAGTCGTATCCCTTATTGTTTGCCTGATAGCTTAGATAATGAAAGTCCATCTACCTCTCAGACTTTACCTATACAAGTATCTTCCTTATCTCTTGATTTAACCACTCTTGACCCGTGGTATGTATCTCTCTGTGATAAAATGCGTAAGAGTCCCGAAAAATACCCGCAGTGGCGTATTGAAGGCGACTCGATACAGAAATTTATTCCCTGTCGAACCTCCTATCCTTTTAATAAACAGGAATGGAAATTCCTAGTTCCCAAATCTCAGCGTAATAAGGTTATTGAAGTTTGTCATAATCCCCCCACCAGTGGACATTTTGGTTTTCGTAAAACCTTGTTCCGAGTACAAGAAATGTATTATTGGCCACGCATGAGATTAGACGTGTTAAAGTTTATTCGTAAATGTTTAATGTGCGGAGCACAGAAGCATTCTAATTTATCTAAAATTGGTGTTATGGGTAAAGAAAAAATAGTTAATTTACCTGGTCAGATTATTTCGTTGGATTTTGTTGGTCCGTTCCCGCGCTCGAAAAGAGGTAATAAATGGTTGCTTGTAGCCGCTGATTGGTTTTCTAAATACACCTTTGTTTTTCCTCTTAAGCACTCTAAATCTAATTTTGTTGTAGATCTTCTAGAAAATCAGGTTTTCCTAATTTTTGGAGTCCCTCAGATTCTTATCTGCGATAATGCGCCAAATTTCTCTGGTCAGAACCTTAAAAATCTTTGTGAAAAATATCACGTAAAACAGTGGTTCACCCCCTTTTATTCACCACAGTGTAATTTCATTGAGAGAAACAATAAAACTGTCACTACAGCTATTCGATGTTATATAGAAAAACACGAAGATTGGGATTTACATATTGCCGAAATTAGACAGGCCATTAATACCGCAGTTCACGAAGTAACTGGATTTCCTCCCTCCTATTTAATGTTTGGCCGACATATTCCTTTGTCTGGTGATTATTATAATAATCCTCCTCAGGACCAATCGTCCGAAATTTTACCTGGTGATAGGAATACCTACGCCGAAAGTTTAGTTGAGTTTCGGAAATTATTCGACGAGATTCGTCAAAAATTGCATGCTGCTTATGAAAGGAATTCCAAATCCTATAATCTCCGGAAACGGGATGTAAGTTTTAGTGTGAATGACAAAGTATGGCGTCCGAATAAAACGTTGTCTAAAGTTGCAGACAAATTCGCTGCGAAACTCAGTCCTAAACATATCTTATCTATTGTCTCTAAAAAGTTATCTCCTTTAGTCTATGAATTAAAGAATCTAGATGGTTCTAAAGCAGGCAAATGGCATGCTAAGGACTTATTACCTTATCGTGGATCCTCCGATGATTCATCAGAGGACGACCAAAGTTCTCTTTCTTCCTAATTTACCTACCTATCTGCGAAATACGCGAGTGGTTTTTGTGTGATAAGGAATTTCCTTATCAAAACTACTTACCTTACCTTACCTTTGGCTTATTTACCTTACCTTTGGGTTATTTATCTTACCTTTGGTTTACTTAGATAACCGTGATTTACTTATGCAAATTAATTTTAGTTATCTTACTCGAGGGTAACTTAAACTAATTACTTTTTCGTTACCTACCTTATTCTTTAAGTTCTTTCCTAGATCTTACCTAGGATTATGCTTTGCTAAGAGCTTCTTAGTATATCTCACCGCTCCTTGGTGTGGTGCCATGTCAAGTTTTAGTAAATGGGACTGACGCACGAGGGCATTGCCGCAACTTCAGTTCTGTTGAGTATTCCTGACTTTATTTTAATAATCAGTCCTACCTTTTATAGAGTAGTTTGGTTTTATACCGTGAGGGTGTGTGAAATTGGATCCTTGATTTTTTAAATTCATATCTTCCTCATAATTGATTATAGTCGTTGACTATAGGAAATCGTTTCCGCTTTCTTATAGGTTGTATATCTGTATATAGTTAGTAGTTTATAAGATTGTGATATTTCTAGTATTTCTTTCCTTTAGATTGATGTCCTACTATCCATTAGTTGTCGCATTTAAGTAGACCTACCGATTTAGTGACCTACCCAATTTGTGACCTACCGATTATGACTCCCTTAGGACGTATGATACGCGATAGTTATCAGGAAAAAATGTTGACAACTCTATCTTTTCATGTTAATATCTTTATGACATGTTTTGTAATGTCGATAGTATGGATAGTCTTAGTTCAAAAAAAATGTAAAGCTTACCTAGGAGCCTTTCATTTTTTCTTTTTGGAGAGAGGCAATGTAGCGTTTATAAATTTAACGCCACGTTTGGTAATAATTTTCAGTATATATTTCATTATTCTGGCGCATTCGCCACCACTCATTTTTCTGTACACCAGATGCAGGAGGTCGTAGAGGGACGTGGTTCGTTCGATAGGCGTAGGCCGTTCTCTCGAGCTCCGGAATCCGGGCTGAGTGGTCACTTTTGGTGATTGAATTCCAATTTTGATATCGTGCAAGTTAACGCACAATTTTGTTAAAAATTAAAATATGCAGAATGTGTAAAACCTGCTAAAAGTTTATTTTCTATTCGCTTTTCGTATAATACGTGGGATAAACCCCTAATTGTTTGGAACCGAGCCATGTGCTGTCGGTGTGTGAATTCCCTCAGATAAGAGGTAAGCTAGTTAAATTTCCTTCTTAAATTTGGGTATTTGGTTATTTTTTGTGTGATTTACAGGGTCGTATTATGGGGCTCATTTCCACGTAAATTTGCACTCATCTCTTGTTATCGCCTGAAGAGCTGTGTCGTACATCTCACCAAGTCTTTGAGCTTTGACCTTCGGTGATCCAGTAGCCTCAGTTCAACACCCCACTGAAGGGCTAATGTACTTCATCCACCACTACCCGCTGTAGCTGTACCTGAGAGTCTACTTGCCCTGGATCTAAGGCCAGTTTATTCCTTTATATTATTTTTACCAATATAACTTCCGGTCAAGTTGAATCATTTATTAACAGTAAGATTATAATATCGTATCAGTTTTTGGAATTTTCATATAATGTATTAACCATCTTGTAAGCGTGTTTTCTGACTCCCTTTTTATTTTATTCGCCTAAAAGTCGGTATAAATTACAGGTGGTTTATTGTAAATAATGTACATAGCAGGGGGTATCTTTGGCCAAAGAATAGTTATGTATATATTGATATAAACGAGGTTTCGGTAAACTTAAGTAAATAAGCCTTAAGGCAAGTTTTAATTTACAGGTTCAGAATACAGGCATTCTATAGTTTTTTATTTTTAATATGATTGGCATAATATACATATATATCTGCGTGTCAAGAAGAGAATGACAGTTTTCATTAAAATTACTGGAATTTACCTCAGTTTTTTTTATTATTAACTCTAATACCATCCTTTCGCAAAAATTGAGTCTACTTCTCAGTAGAAAGGCTCTATAAACCCTTTTCGTAAAGGAAACTGAGTGGCGCCCTCCAAAAAGCATAAGCGTCGCTTGCAGACGACCATTTGTTCATCCGACGAAGAGCTGCCGTAAGCCGTTAGTGCCTTTTGAGGGTGAATTTAATTTACCCCTAAAAGGTACGCGACAGAATACAACACTTAAAAAAGGTGTACTTGAACAATGATGATTTTACTCGTCGCGACGTAGCGGATTAATTTATATTTGCATTTATTTTATTTAAGGTAAAAATGATTTTTAGAGAACTATTTTTTAAATTATTTTTAGGATATAAAAGGTTATATCTTTTTAAAATAAATTTACGAGAAACCCGTTATGAATATAATCCTATATTAGAATGTAAAATTTTATTTTATTTGTGCATAGGTATTTTATCTTAATTAAAGACAGAGAAAGACAGAAATAGAAAGATCAAAATTACGCAATATAGACAGTAAAACCTAAGCAAAAAATGTAAAAGGTATGCATTTAAATGACATAAAACCTGAAAGAAAATTGGAAAATTAAGAATATTTTTCAATTTTGAAACTTATCTCAGTATAAAGAAAATTAATTTTAAAGCACAAGCTATCGATGCCCCACGCGCATGGGCGCTATTCTTTGTCGCGTACCTTTTAGGGGTAAATTAAATTCACCCTCAAAAGGCACTAACGGCTTACGGCAGCTCTTCGTCGGATGAACAAATGGTCGTCTGCAAGCGACGCTTATGCTTTTTGGAGGGCGCCACTCAGTTTCCTTTACGACAAGGGTTAATAGAGCCTTTCCACTGAGAAGTAGACTCAATTTTTGCGAAAGGATGGTATTAGAGTTAATAATAAAAAAAACTGAGATAAATTACAATAATTTTAATGAAAACTGTCATTCTCTTCTTGACACGCAGATATATATGTATATTATGCCAATCATATTAAAAATAAAAAAACTATAGAATGCCTGTATTCTGAACCTGTAAATTAAAAATTGCCCCAAGGCTTATTTACTTAAGTTTACCGAAACCTCGTTTATATCAATATATACATAACTATTCTTTGGCCAAAGATACCCCCTGCTATGTACATCATTTACAATAAACCACCTGTAATTTATACCGACTTTTAGGCGAATAAAATAAAAAGGGAGTCAGAAAACACGCTTACAAGATGGTTAATACATTATATGAAAATTCCAAAAACTGATACGATATTATAATCTTACTGTTAATAAATGATTCAACTTGACCGGAAGTTATATTGGTAAAAATAATATAAAGGAATAAACTGGCCTTAGATCCAGGGCAAGTAGACTCTCAGGTACAGCTACAGCGGGTAGTGGTGGATGAAGTACATTAGCCCTTCAGTGGGGTGTTGAACTGAGGCTACTGGATCACCGAAGGTCAAAGCTCAAAGACTTGGTGAGATGTACGACACAGCTCTTCAGGCGATAACAAGAGATGAGTGCAAATTTACGTGGAAATGAGCCCCATAATACGACCCTGTAAATCACACAAAAAATAACCAAATACCCAAATTTAAGAAGGAAATTTAACTAGCTTACCTCTTATCTGAGGGAATTCACACACCGACAGCACATGGCTCGGTTCCAAACAATTAGGGGTTTATCCCACGTATTATACGAAAAGCGAATAGAAAATAAACTTTTAGCAGGTTTTACACATTCTGCATATTTTAATTTTTAACAAAATTGTGCGTTAACTTGCACGATATCAAAATTGGAATTCAATCACCAAAAGTGACCACTCAGCCCGGATTCCGGAGCTCGAGAGAACGGCCTACGCCTATCGAACGAACCACGTCCCTCTACGACCTCCTGCATCTGGTGTACAGAAAAATGAGTGGTGGCGAATGCGCCAGAATAATGAAATATATACTGAAAATTATTACCAAACGTGGCGTTAAATTTATAAACGCTACAACTTCCTTATCTGGTTTCTAACGATTCTGTTTTGATTTATTTGACCCTGATTGTAAGAGGTTAATAGTAATACTAAAACCAGCTTATCGTAAAGATAATTCAAAGACTCCTATTAGAGGAATTATTTCGTTTAAATCAGGTAATATAAAAACTCCGACAAACATAAAAATGTAATTACTACTTGATGAATAATAAATATTTACATTCATACACTGCTTGATTTAAGTTGATAAACAGGTTCTCATAAATCGTGGTGTTGGGTTGCATAAGAATTTGTGTTCAAAGCACCAGCGTCGGATTGTGAGCTTTAGGGCCCACCGGGTGAAAGATATATGGAGGCCCCGTCACAGCAGCGAAAAATTCGATGTTATACCCCAATGATGAAGATTTAGTGAAATTATGTTTCTGGAGAAAAAAAAACAATTATTTTTATTTTGTAATAAAGTTTTTAGAAACTTTAAAAAGCTCTTAATAATGCAATAAAATATATAAATAAAGAAACTGTTACTGAGCGATAAGGACATTATTAGAAATGAATTGTAGCGTTTATAAATTTAACGCCACGTTTGGTAATAATTTTCAGTATATATTTCATTATTCTGGCGCATTCGCCACCACTCATTTTTCTGTACACCAGATGCAGGAGGTCGTAGAGGGACGTGGTTCGTTCGATAGGCGTAGGCCGTTCTCTCGAGCTCCGGAATCCGGGCTGAGTGGTCACTTTTGGTGATTGAATTCCAATTTTGATATCGTGCAAGTTAACGCACAATTTTGTTAAAAATTAAAATATGCAGAATGTGTAAAACCTGCTAAAAGTTTATTTTCTATTCGCTTTTCGTATAATACGTGGGATAAACCCCTAATTGTTTGGAACCGAGCCATGTGCTGTCGGTGTGTGAATTCCCTCAGATAAGAGGTAAGCTAGTTAAATTTCCTTCTTAAATTTGGGTATTTGGTTATTTTTTGTGTGATTTACAGGGTCGTACTATGGGGCTCATTTCCACGTAAATTTGCACTCATCTCTTGTTATCGCCTGAAGAGCTGTGTCGTACATCTCACCAAGTCTTTGAGCTTTGACCTTCGGTGACCCAGTAGCCTCAGTTCAACACCCCACTGAAGAGCTAATGTGTCTCACCCACCACTACCCGCTGTAGCCGTACCTGAGAATCTACTTGCCCTGGATCTAAGGCCAGTTTATTCCTTTATATTATTTTTACCAATATAACTTCCGGTCAAGTTGAATCATTTATTAACAGTAAGATTATAATATCGTATCAGTTTTTGGAATTTTCATATAATGTATTAACCATCTTGTAAGCGTGTTTTCTGACTCCCTTTTTATTTTATTCGCCTAAAAGTCGGTATAAATTACAGGTGGTTTATTGTAAATGATGTACATAGCATTTAAGTTATATTGGTAAAAATAATATAAAGGAATAAACTGGCCTTAGATCCAGGGCAAGTAGACTCTCAGGTACGGCTACAGCGGGTAGTGGTGGGTGAAACACATTAGCCCTTCAGTGGGGTGTTGAACTGAGGCTACTGGATCACCGAAGGTCAAAGCTCAAAGACTTGGTGAGATGTACGACACAGCTCTTCAGGCGATAACAAGAGATGAGTGCAAATTTACGTGGAAATGAGCCCCATAATACGACCCTGTAAATCACACAAAAAATAACCAAATACCCAAATTTAAGAAGGAAATTTAACTAGCTTACCTCTTATCTGAGGGAATTCACACACCGACAGCACATGGCTCGGTTCCAAACAATTAGGGGTTTATCCCACGTATTATACGAAAAGCGAATAGAAAATAAACTTTTAGCAGGTTTTACACATACTGCATATTTTAATTTTTAACAAAATTGTGCGTTAACTTGCACGATATCAAAATTGGAATTCAATCACCAAAAGTGACCACTCAGCCCGGATTCCGGAGCTCGAGAGAACGGCCTACGCCTATCGAACGAACCACGTCCCTCTACGACCTCCTGCATCTGGTGTACAGAAAAATGAGTGGTGGCGAATGCGCCAGAATAATGAAATATATACTGAAAATTATTACCAAACGTGGCGTTAAATTTATAAACGCTACATTGCCTCTCTCCAAAAAGAAAAAATGAAAGGCTCCTAGGTAAGCTTTACATTTTTTTTGAACTAAGACTATCCATACTATCGACATTACAAAACATGTCATAAAGATATTAACATGAAAAGATAGAGTTGTCAACATTTTTTCCTGATAACTATCGCGTATCATACGTCCTAAGGGAGTCATAATCGGTAGGTCACAAATTGGGTAGGTCACTAAATCGGTAGGTCTACTTAAATGCGACAACTAATGGATAGTAGGACATCAATCTAAAGGAAAGAAATACTAGAAATATCACAATCTTATAAACTACTAACTATATACAGATATACAACCTATAAGAAAGCGGAAACGATTTCCTATAGTCAACGACTATAATCAATTATGAGGAAGATATGAATTTAAAAAATCAAGGATCCAATTTCACACACCCTCACGGTATAAAACCAAACTACTCTATAAAAGGTAGGACTGATTATTAAAATAAAGTCAGGAATACTCAACAGAACTGAAGTTGCGGCAATGCCCTCGTGCGTCAGTCCCATTTACTAAAACTTGACATGGCACCACACCAAGGAGCGGTGAGATATACTAAGAAGCTCTTAGCAAAGCATAATCCTAGGTAAGATCTAGGAAAGAACTTAAAGAATAAGGTAGGTAACGAAAAAGTAATTAGTTTAAGTTACCCTCGAGTAAGATAACTAAAATTAATTTGCATAAGTAAATCACGGTTATCTAAGTAAACCAAAGGTAAGATAAATAACCCAAAGGTAAGGTAAATAAGCCAAAGGTAAGGTAAGGTAAGTAGTTTTGATAAGGAAATTCCTTATCACACAAAAACCACTCGCGTATTTCGCAGATAGGTAGGTAAATTAGGAAGAAAGAGAACTTTGGTCGTCCTCTGATGAATCATCGGAGGATCCACGATAAGGTAATAAGTCCTTAGCATGCCATTTGCCTGCTTTAGAACCATCTAGATTCTTTAATTCATAGACTAAAGGAGATAACTTTTTAGAGACAATAGATAAGATATGTTTAGGACTGAGTTTCGCAGCGAATTTGTCTGCAACTTTAGACAACGTTTTATTCGGACGCCATACTTTGTCATTCACACTAAAACTTACATCCCGTTTCCGGAGATTATAGGATTTGGAATTCCTTTCATAAGCAGCATGCAATTTTTGACGAATCTCGTCGAATAATTTCCGAAACTCAACTAAACTTTCGGCGTAGGTATTCCTATCACCAGGTAAAATTTCGGACGATTGGTCCTGAGGAGGATTATTATAATAATCACCAGACAAAGGAATATGTCGGCCAAACATTAAATAGGAGGGAGGAAATCCAGTTACTTCGTGAACTGCGGTATTAATGGCCTGTCTAATTTCGGCAATATGTAAATCCCAATCTTCGTGTTTTTCTATATAACATCGAATAGCTGTAGTGACAGTTTTATTGTTTCTCTCAATGAAATTACACTGTGGTGAATAAAAGGGGGTGAACCACTGTTTTACGTGATATTTTTCACAAAGATTTTTAAGGTTCTGACCAGAGAAATTTGGCGCATTATCGCAGATAAGAATCTGAGGGACTCCAAAAATTAGGAAAACCTGATTTTCTAGAAGATCTACAACAAAATTAGATTTAGAGTGCTTAAGAGGAAAAACAAAGGTGTATTTAGAAAACCAATCAGCGGCTACAAGCAACCATTTATTACCTCTTTTCGAGCGCGGGAACGGACCAACAAAATCCAACGAAATAATCTGACCAGGTAAATTAACTATTTTTTCTTTACCCATAACACCAATTTTAGATAAATTAGAATGCTTCTGTGCTCCGCACATTAAACATTTACGAATAAACTTTAACACGTCTAATCTCATGCGTGGCCAATAATACATTTCTTGTACTCGGAACAAGGTTTTACGAAAACCAAAATGTCCACTGGTGGGGGGATTATGACAAACTTCAATAACCTTATTACGCTGAGATTTGGGAACTAGGAATTTCCATTCCTGTTTATTAAAAGGATAGGAGGTTCGACAGGGAATAAATTTCTGTATCGAGTCGCCTTCAATACGCCACTGCGGGTATTTTTCGGGACTCTTACGCATTTTATCACAGAGAGATACATACCACGGGTCAAGAGTGGTTAAATCAAGAGATAAGGAAGATACTTGTATAGGTAAAGTCTGAGAGGTAGATGGACTTTCATTATCTAAGCCATCAGGCAAACAATAAGGGATACGACTTAACGCATCGGGAACAATATGCATAGAACCTTTTCTATGTTGTAAATCAAAAATGTGTTGCCTTAATCTAAGCAACCAACGACTAAGTTTACCAGAGGGAGTTTTTAGATTATTCAACCAGAGCAAACTGAAGTGATCGGTAATCACGGTAAAACGAGTACCTTCTACCCAAGGCCTGAATTTCTCAATGCAGAAAATAACTGCCAAACATTCCCGTTCGGTTACCGAATAATTCCTTTCTGCCCTAGATAGAGAACGGCTTGCATAAGCGATAACTTTCTCTTCTCCATCTATAAACTGTGTCAACATTCCGCCAATTCCAACATCGGAAGCGTCTGATTGAACAAAAAATCTTTGACTAAAATCCGGCTGAGCCAGGATAGGTGCACTCACTAATTTTTGTTTAATAGATATAAATGCAGCTTCAGCCTCTTCGTCCCAAGTAATTACTTCTTTTTTCTTTTTGCCTTTTAGAAGAGAATTTAAAGGACTTACAAGGGAAGAAAAATTCTCAATAAATCTGCGATACCACGAACACATACCTATGAAACGCTTAACTTCAGTCGAAGTTCGAGGACGGGGATAGTTTAACATACAATCGACCTTGCACGGGTCAGTAGCTAAGGAATTATTTCCAACAATAAAACCTAAATATTTTAACGTGGTTCTAAAGAACTGACACTTTTCGAGGTTAATAGTAAGGCCTGCCCCTTTAAGTAAATTTTTTGCAGTTGTTAGTAGTTCAATATGGTGTTCCCAAGTAGGAGAACAAAGTAAAATGTCGTCTAGATAGGAAAATATATGTGGTTCATATTTAGGACCAAAAATTGACTCAACTAATCTTTGCTGCGATTGTGCCGCGTTGCACAACCCGAAAGGAACAACGTTAAACTGGAAGTGTCCTCGACCAATTATAGAAAAAGCAGTTTTTTCTTTAGAAGCGTCATCTAAGGGAATTTGCCAAAATGCCTTACGCAAGTCAATAGAAGATATAAACTTAGCATTACGCAAATTATTTAGGATACGATTAACGTGAGGTAAAGGAAAACTATCATGCTTCGTCAAACTATTCAAGAAACGTCCATCAAAACAAAATCTATATTCACCATTAGGTTTTTTTAACTAAAAGTGTGGGAGAGCACCAAGGACTTTGAGATTCCTCAACCACGCCCAATTCAATCATAGAATCCA
The DNA here is from genome assembly GCA_935413205.1 of Polydrusus cervinus. Classification (NCBI taxonomy): domain Eukaryota; kingdom Metazoa; phylum Arthropoda; class Insecta; order Coleoptera; family Curculionidae; genus Polydrusus; species Polydrusus cervinus. The sequence continues at coordinate 101,911,750 of OW284511.1, forward strand.
ACTCTTTATTCAAAATCTCTTGCATATAAGGGGATTGTAAGTAAGGTTTCTTTTTGAAAGGTGGGCTATCACCTGTATCTATAGTAAGTTTAATTTTATTTGTTCTTCCCAACTTATCCTTACTATCAATTTCCTTAAACGAATCTAATATTTTTTGAGCTTCCAATTTTTGACTTGGCGATAAATCATCCAAGGTATAAAGTTTAGGAATACAAAAATTTCTATTTATTGTTGAGGTGGTATTTATTTCGAATTGATCATTATGGATACTCCATCGATTATTTTTAAAGTCCATTACTAAATTAAACTGTCTTGCAAAATCAATCCCAAAAATAAATGAATGAGTTACGGAAGGAACAATTAAAACTTTTATAATTTGACAATTATTATTAATAAAAATAGGTAAATCGGCAATGCCAACAACTTGCTGCCGTGTACCATCAGCAGTACAAACATTACTATTATTAACAGAATGAATTTTAATTTTTAAATTTTTCAAAATTTTTATTCCATGAGACCCAACTATGGAAGAATTAGCCCCAGAATCTAATAAAACGGTGATCGTTAGATCATAGAGACGAACTGAGATATAAGGTCTGTCATCATTAACTTTTTTTGTAAACAAAGGCAATACTTCGTTATTTAAACCAGGTGTTTTATAAAATTTAGAAACAAAATTAAGCCACTTATCCCAATCAGCTTTATCAAAACAAGGGATCGTGGTTGATTTTCCATCAAGGTACCGACCACGGGCAGTGCCTGATGAACTAATTAGTTTTTTGAACAATTTTTACAAGAATTTATTTTGACATTTTGTTCTCCACAGCGGTAACAAAAAATGTTTCTTTTCTCCTTACAGGAGTTGTAGGTATGGTTAGGTAAACGACAATTAAAGCAAATGACTTTACCTTTAGGTACATTCTGAAAATCCTTTTTATCGGTATTATCATCTCTTTCAGACTCTTTTAAAGTCTTAGAAGGGTTGGAGATATCTCGAGAAAATTTCTTTTTTCGATTAAAATGACAATCACGAGTGTCACGCGGTCGTGATCCACTCTGTTGATCGCAATCAGATAAATAAAATAAGGAAGGTAATTTTTTAGAAGTAGTTCTGGAAGCTTCTTCCAATCGTTTACATAAGGTAGACAATTCATTGACAGTGTCAATGGAATGTAATGCAAGTTGCGATATATGTTCAGGTAGTAAATTTTTACGAAGATATTTAACTTTAGTTACTTCCGCGGGAGGAATAGATAAGCGGGAAAATAAATTTTCTAAGTGAGCAATAAAGATAGTTATTGATTCATTTCTTTTCTGTTTTCTCTGTCTAATCTGTTCCCAAATATCGTCATCAGCATAGGGAGGTAAAAAATCTTTCTTTAAACGGAAAACTAATGAGGGCCAATCAGTAATTACAGATCTAATACTACGAAACCAAATAAATGCGTCGCCTACGAAAAATTCAACAGCTGAATTAAGCAATTCAGCTTCTGTAATATTACGGGCTTGAGCTAAATCAGAAACTCTTTCCAAAAAATAAAAAACACTTTTTGTGTCCCCATTAAATTTAATTCCCCAAGAAGATATTGGCTGTTTATTGGCTGTACACGTAACTACAGGATTGACATTAACTACGGGCTGAGTATTTTGATTTAGATTAATCAAATTTGAAGCAGGTACTACATCCGAAACTTTTTCATCTAAGTCTGACTCTAATTTAAGACAAGTGGCATAAGACTCATTTTTAAATTTAATGATGTCTTCATCTTCGCCTTCAGGAATAACAATTCTTTTTGCACGGCCACATAAATGAGCTAGCCTTGATTTAATGCGAAGGTAAGTACTATCCGAAGAGTTTCCTTCAAAATCAGAAATAATATTTTCTATAGAAGCAATGCTTTGATTGATTTCAGCCTTTTGGCTTTCAAACTCTTTTAGGACATTATATGAATCCATAAAAATTTGACTCCCAGGTACATTAATTTCTTTTTTCAAAAGTCTAACCAAAATCTTTCTTTTTTCAGCAACGTTACGTTCCGTATAAATATTTCTAATGTTTAATTCATAGTCGAGCTCAAAATCTAATAAATGATTAATTTGAAATCTATCCCAAGAAGCCATCTTGAGAAATTTACTTTTGAAAGAACCGACAAGTTATTTAAAAAATTAAGCCAACTACTAAAATAATTACAAGTCTCGAGGAAATTTTCTATTAAAATCAATAAAAACTTTTTAGACTTCCGGTATAATATTTAAAATAATCCCATTCTGTACAATATAAGTTATACGACGTAAAAGCAAGCAAAAATTAATCGGGTATTATAACCCAGAAAACTTCTTTTGAAAATATAGAAAATTTTTAATTACTAATTAATTGTTAATTAATTAATTGGATAATTACCAACGTAGCATTGTTTTATTAATATTTAAAAATATGCTCCCCTGTAAATAATATAAAATATTATCTACCTAAAATGTTTCTTTTAAACTCGTTTTCAATACAGCAATAAACATTCAAATCTAAATCGTAGCCTTTTTTTTTGATAAACAGATACCACAAAAAAGGTGTACTTGAACAATGATGATTTTACTCGTCGCGACGTAGCGGATTAATTTATATTTGCATTTATTTTATTTAAGGTAAAAATGATTTTTAGAGAACTATGTTTTAAATTATTTTTAGGATATAAAAGGTTATATCTTTTTAAAATAAATTTACGAGAAACCCGTTATGAATATAATCCTATATTAGAATGTAAAATTTTATTTTATTTGTGCATAGGTATTTTATCTTAATTTAAAACAGAGAAAGACAGAAATAGAAAGATCAAAATTACGCAATATAGACAGTAAAACCTAAGCAAAAAATGTAAAAGGTATGCATTTAAATGACATAAAACCTGAAAGAAAATTAAGAATATTTTTCAATTTTGAAACTTATCTCAGTATAAAGAAAATTAATTTTAAAGCACAAGCTATCGATGCCCCACGCGCATGGGCGCTATTCTTTTGTCGCGTACCTTTTAGGGGTAAATTAAATTCACCCTCAAAAGGCACTAACGGCTTACGGCAGCTCTTCGTCGGATGAACAAATGGTCGTCTGCAAGCGACGCTTATGCTTTTTGGAGGGCGCCACTCAGTTTCCTTTACGAAAAGGGTTTATAGAGCCTTTCTACTGAGAAGTAGACTCAATTTTTGCGAAAGGATGGTATTAGAGTTAATAATAAAAAAAACTGAGGTAAATTCCAGTAATTTTAATGAAAACTGTCATTCTCTTCTTGACACGCAGATATATATGTATATTATGCCAATCATATTAAAAATGCGTTAACTTGCACGATATCAAAATTGGAATTCAATCACCAAAAGTGACCACTCAGCCCGGATTCCGGAGCTCGAGAGAACGGCCTACGCCTATCGAACGAACCACGTCCCTCTACGACCTCCTGCATCTGGTGTACAGAAAAATGAGTGGTGGCGAATGCGCCAGAATAATGAAATATATACTGAAAATTATTACCAAACGTGGCGTTAAATTTATAAACGCTACAATTCATTTCTAATAATGTCCTTATCGCTCAGTAACAGTTTCTTTATTTATATATTTTATTGCATTATTAAGAGCTTTTTAAAGTTTCTAAAAACTTTATTACAAAATAAAAATAATTGTTTTTTTTTCTCCAGAAACATAATTTCACTAAATCTTCATCATTGGGGTATAACATCGAATTTTTCGCTGCTGTGACGGGGCCTCCATATATCTTTCACCCGGTGGGCCCTAAAGCTCACAATCCGACGCTGGTGCTTTGAACACAAATTCTTATGCAACCCAACACCACGATTTATGAGAACCTGTTTATCAACTTAAATCAAGCAGTGTATGAATGTAAATATTTATTATTCATCAAGTAGTAATTACATTTTTATGTTTGTCGGAGTTTTTATATTACCTGATTTAAACGAAATAATTCCTCTAATAGGAGTCTTTGAATTATCTTTACGATAAGCTGGTTTTAGTATTACTATTAACCTCTTACAATCAGGGTCAAATAAATCAAAACAGAATCGTTAGAAACCAGATAAGGAAGTATACAGTACTAACTGGTATCGTGAATTTTTCTATATATTTTTATCACTCCTAGTGTACGTTGTGTTTGCATGTTTTTAAGGTAAGATTATTGAAAAGGGAATTTGTAACTAAAGAACGTGGAAAAAAATAAACGAAACTTTTTCTTTCAGTAATAATGATACCTATACTCAAAACAATAGACACTATTTTCGATTTTTTTGGGAACAGTTATGTGTATACTTCAGAGTACAATCTTTTAAACAGTCCAGCCGTGCGAAGACCCGAACAACTACTGGCCACTAGCATTGAATTATATATTTTCAATTATTGTCCTTTTATTCAAAAAGTTGTTTTTACACCGTTTCGACTTTTTGTTCGGTGGCATTCTTAGCGGTTCCTTTTTCTTCTTCAGCTAAATGCTCTTAAGTATTATTCACTTACTTTTTCCAAAAGCCTCTGTTTACATTTTTTATTCTTAAAACGGCACCTCCCAGCTTACATTCAGAACAACGCCACCCGCCACGAAAAATAAACAATACAACTATCGGCACCCGCGGGCATTATCACCCTTACACACGCGAAATATAATCCTATAGGCTATTTCAGAAAGGTGTAGAGTAATAAAAGCTCATTAGGCATGCAAAGGGACTATAGGGTGACCCAAGGAATATTTAAGCCACTTTCATAATTTGGCATTGATTTCATTGCAAAATTCTTTATTTTTATCAAGTGCAGGTAGTACCACCCGGGTTTGGGTCAATTTATGGGTTTTGCCTATTGTTATCCATTCACAAACACTGAAAATGGTGTGACAACGGCGTGCATTATGTACATAGTATATGGTAGTTACACTTTTTTTTTATTAAACATACAAAAATACAAAGAGTACATTATACAGAAATTAAATTATAAAAAATCATAATATTCTTCGTCATCTGAGGAATTGTCATCTCCTCTTGACGTTATAATTAACGGGTCGACGGTCCGATCGATCAGGTGGTCAAGACCCACATTTTCTCCTCTTATTTAATGACATGATGGACTGATTTTCGCCAGTTCTCTGACGTAACTTCCTTAATGGCTTGATCAAACAGTAGCATAATGTCTTTCATTTTGTATGTCGTGTTGTGTCTTGCTACAAATCCTTTCACTTGCGCCCTTATAAGTTCTATAGGATTTAGTTCACAATGATATGGCGGTGTTGCAGCCAGTTACACTATGTTTTTCAGCTATATCTTCCACGGCATATTTTATAAAACGATGTTTGTGTAAATTTGCTATAGCTTATTCATAGTATCCTTCTTTATCAAATTATCTCCCTTTTTTTTCTTTGGTTAGTTTATCATAAATAATTTAATGAACAAAATTTACCTGCGCCTATGGAAAACATCGAAATTTTCATAGATTTTTTAGCATCCAACAATTCCTTTTAAAAAATCCTCAAAATTTATACCTATTTTTAAAAGTAAGAATTGTAGTGTCGTATAAAAAAATGTTTTTAAGTATTTCGATTCTGGTATCAAACACTTTCTGTCTCAAACATCTTTTAATATTGTATACTTAGACAAGGAAAGAGAGGTACTATATAATTTTTTTGCTATTATAAAAAAAAATTGTACATTTCTAGTGTGTTTAGCGTACCAGATTGATAAATTGAACTGTCCCCCAAAAATGGCTCCCAAAGTAGAACGCATTAAGGAAATTCCTAATTTGGAGCTAGGAGAAGGTCCGCATTGGCATAGTGAGACACAGAGTCTTTATTTTGTGGATATTTTTGGGAAAAGTATTCACAAGTATAATCCATCTACTGGACAACATGCTAAGGCTACATTAGGTAAGGATTAGGACTATCAATCCCGAAAGGTTCTCTTACTCCCGGGATTTTCGAGATTTGTCGTAGATTAAGAGTTTTTTTTATACAGGGTATTCCTTAATGACATGCTAGTATTTTAGGGTGTGATTTCTCAAGTCATTTTATAAAGAAAAGTTCTTATAAACATATATGTCCTAAACAGCTTAAATTTTTTGCTACAGGGTGTTGAATTATTTGTTTTTAAATGAGTTTTTTGTAATATCTCCGAAAATACTTTAGATAATATTTTCAATTTTGGCATGTACTAATAGGACATAAAACCACATCTTTTAGTAATAAAAGTAATTTTTTTGTCCCACCAGTGGCGTCCCTGCAAACATTCCCTCTGATATTTTTTAGAAAAAAAGTGGTACGCCACTGACATTTTTCCATGTGGATATCATTTCTGATTAGCCTGGTCAATGCTGCATAAAAATGGTCTCTTGCGTTTTTCTCCTCAGGCGCATCGTTCTTAATTAAAATAATTAAATTAGCTCTACTATTTATTATTATTAACATTGATAATGCAAAATTTTGTTTTATAAAAATTGTTGGAAATGACCACTTTCATTTAATAGGCATGCTTCCGCCCGTCTAATTTAATTAAATTATTTTAGTTAAGAACGGTGTGCCTGAGCAGAAAAACGCAAGAAACCATTTTTATGCAGAATTGACCAGGTTAATCAGAAATAGTATCCACATGGAAAAATGTCAGTGGCGTACCACTTTTTTTCTAAAAAATATCTGAGGAAATGTTTGCAGGGACGCCACTGGTGGGACAAAAAAATAACTTTTATTACTAAAAGATGTGGTTTTATGTCTTATTAATACATGCCAAAATTGAAAATATTATCTAAAGTACTTTCGGAGATGTTACAAAAAACGCATTAAAAAAAAATAATTCAACACCCTGTAGCAAAAAATTTAAGCCGTTTAGGACATATGTTTATATGAACTTTTCTTCATAAAATTACTTTATGAATCCCACCCTAAAATATTAGCACATCATTAAGGAACACCCTGTATATGATTGTGTTTTATATTTTTTTAGAAAAACACGTTTCCATCATTATTCCTGTAAAAGGTAAGCGAGATCAATTCGTCGTCGGTATTGAAAGGGAATTGTGCATAGTCACGTGGGATGGTCGGACAGAAAAAGTATCAAAGATAGAAAAAATCGCAGACGTTGACAAGGAAACGCAGAATAGAATGAACGATGGAAAATGTGATCCCAGCGGAAGGTTATGGGTTGGTAAGAAAAATTTTTAATACAAAGTCAGTAAAACGCTTTTTCCGAAAATCGACCGGAAATATTGACATTTTTGATAACATTTCTGAAAGAAAAAGTCGATATCTCCTTACACTTTTAGTCGTTGCTAGGCAACGGAAAATAACTGTTAGGAAATATTTATTATTGTACTGTAAGGAATAGTAGATTCTGTAACGAGGTTTGGAATGAAAATTTGATTCGAGTGGAAGATTCTGAACGCGAGCGTGAGGAACCACGAGTATCGAATTTTCATTCTAACCAAGTAGCAGACTATATTTTTTTTCAACGACCAAAAATACTATTCGCAATATTTTGTAATTTCAGGTGGAGTATTATCCAGTTCCATATCTGATTTATCCGATTTTTCACTCATATTTTGACTTGCACTAAAATTTGTTGGCTCACATTGCCAGTTTCGAAATTCATGGCAACCTATGTCGTTTAGATCAATTACAGAATATTCATTCCGTATCTTGTTATGGAATGAAAATACACGCAAAACGCATAAGAAGCAAGTGTTTCAGAATAAATAATCCAACTCAAGAGCGGGAATTTTTACATTCTATTATCAAAAATGATTTTGGAATTATTGCATTCAGTAATGGTCGTGGAGAAATATTATTTTTGTACGGCTACTTGTAAACTAAAATGTGTTAAGCTTGACAATTCAATATTACTGTATTTCCATAGTTACAACACAAATATTTAGTGACATCCTTTATTTGTGAACAAAATTAATAATATTTATTTCAACAAGTTGATTGTAGTTATGTCCTTTTAATAATTTTCGATTTACGGAAAAATAGTATGTATGCCTCGTAGAAAAAGCTACATTCCAGGACTCCGTATTGCCAGATTCGCCTTGCGCCTCGACATACAATCTTTGCGGTCGTCCGAGAATGTTCAGCTTTTCCTACTAGGTATACAATGTACTATTTTTAAAACAATTACTTTTTTTAAATTGAATGTTCAATTTATGGTCTTGGTCTATTTCTAAGCTTAATTATAATCCATCTCAGTCGCCGTTTGTTGCTCTCTATTTCCAACATTAATAACGAACACTACTTACGAAGACGCGACGCGATTCGCCTTACCACTGGCTTCCGTGAACCAAACTTATGAAAACTGTAAATGCGGGTAGCTACGGATAGAAAACTAAACTGGGTACCCCACCAATTTTTTTAATCAATATTTTGAATGATATGTCTAATAAGTCCGTTTACTTTATTAGGAACCATGGGACCAGAACCTGAGAATGGACACGTACGACCGTCATGTGGAACCCTGTTTTCCTTCAGCAATGGAAAACTCGGCACCCACGTCACGGAAGTAGGAATTTCTAACGGATTGGCTTGGAATACGGCATTAAAACAGTTTTATTACATCGATTCTTTTGCAGGATCAGTTGACGCGTTTGATTTTGATATTGTAAATGGAACTATTGGTAAGTGAATTGACTGCAATTGGTACTTATCTTCTAAACAATAATTGCTGCGACAAATAATTTTTAAAAAAATCCATTTTGTAGAGAAAAAGATATTAAGTTTTTATTTGAAAAACTTTTTCTAAGTTTAAAATTTTAGTTATAAAGAGATCTCGGAACAGTGACATCTAGCCCTAAATGGTTTAGAGTAGTTATGTTGGCGTATGTGTATGAGGTCTAATCGAGAGGTTCTGGGTTCGAATCCCAGCGGAGGCATAACACTTTTTCAATTTTAATCGTGTCTGTGCGCCGGCAAAAACATTTTTCATTTTAGTTATAAAGTTGTAAAAGAAAAGATTTTTGGACGTTTTCAACCAACTACTTGTTTTCAACAATGGGCTTTTTCACGAAATTTTTACTTTTATCCTATAGTTTAGAGCAAGAGAAAATACAACTTTCTATGGTTTCAGTTTTTAAATTCTTTAATTATTTACTGAGAACATTATTAAACAAAATACGCGCTCTCTAATAAAAACACGCGGAACTACATACCGACGTCACAACAATTCCAAACAATGGCAGCGGCCGATCTGTCTGTTCGGGTCTGTGAGCGATATCTCGAGTCTGGTTTCCTGTTTCTAAACTGTCTTTGTCTATTTAAGTTATTGAAACAAAGATAACAATATAATTGGTCGCACGAGTCTCAAATAAAAGAATTGCGCGGTTAATAGGATGACGTACATCTCTTTTCATCGTATTTTTTTAAACTTTCTGCTTTCGCCCCATGTTTTCAATTGTTTCTAGAAAAGGTTTACGATACTCTAGGAAGGTTATTATTATTGAGATAGTTTTCAATAGGTTTTAATTCAGGATGTTAGTGCTGAATATGGTAAATTCGATTATAATAAAGCCCATTGTGGACAAAATTTAAAAACGACATTAATTTGCAAATATTTCACCTTTTAGAGACAGATTATCAGGTATAACTCCAAAACCGGTAACCTAACTATTTTTATCACTCCATTATTAGTACCTACTTGTCTTCTAACCAATAATTTTTTCTAAATGTACCTATATTTTACGTATTTTCTATTTCAGCCAATAGAAGAACTGTTTTTACCTTAAGCAAACACGAAATCAAAGGATTTCCAGATGGAATGGCCATTGATATAGATGGAAACTTATGGTTAGCAGTATTCAATGCTTACAGGGTGATCAAAATTGACCCTAGAAAACCGGAAACTCTTTTACAAACTGTAGAAATTCCCGCCAAACAGGTGATGATAGAAAAAAATTCTAAACCTCAAAATTTTGGTCTGTACTTTGACTAGGTCAAATATAAACAATAATATTTCAGGTGACTTCGGTGGCATGGGGAGGCATAGACCTAGATATCCTCTTCGTGACCTCAGCGAGTTTTACAGTTGACGGGGAAGAGCTTCCTCCTCCCAATCACGGAGCTACTTTCAAGGTGACAGGCCTGGGAACTAGCGGACCTCCAGGAGATAACTTTGTATTATAAGAAAGAATATACCTACATATTTAAAAAAACACAGTTCTCGTTTTATTAAAATTTTATTCGCTTGGGAGATTAAAAAGGTCAAGTTGTAATTTATTGCCCTTTCTTTCGAATGAGGCTTTTTACCTCTTCGTTCGCTGCCACGGCCATTCCCGAGGGAACCTACAGCTTAACGTGGGTTCCGAACTACGCACCCCACGAGATATTCGATCTCATTCGGGCTGGTTACCGGCGTAAATGGGGTGGATTGGGAGATGACCACATATATACATACACTATACTGCCAATACAAGCAGCCGCAGGAAGCAAGAATACACCCATCGTGCGATTCAAAATGATATAAAGTTGGAGGCCGTGGCGCTTGCGCAGTAGGGAAAAAATTAGGCAACCTACACGATTTCTAACAGAACGTAAACAGAACCCAAGGTCTCTTGAACAGAACCGGCTCGCTGTTATATTCTTATTAGTCGCCATCTTTTGTTTCGTTCATTCGTGTGTTGTTATAATTTCCAAGTTTTGGGTATTCATATTTATAAAACTTTACTTTAGACATTTTGTTTTGTTAGGTTATAAGTTGTAGTCGTTTCCAGCTTTTTTTACGTTGTATTCGTTCGGATGTTCCGTATGTGATTGTGGATATTATTTTTAAGTTTTGGGTGCGAATTTAGGTATAAAACTTTACCAGACATTTTGTTATTGTTAGCGACTTGTGTCTCAAGATGGGTAGAAAAAAGTGCATGATCCTTTTTTGCACGAATCGCGGTTCAATACCAGGAATAAAGTATTTCAGGTATGTAAAATATCGGTTACTTAGTTTTATTTGACCATAAACTGTACACACCCGAACTAAACGGGTGAATTTAAATAAAAGCTTGTAAAAATATTTTGAAAGTCGGACCTGTCAAATGTTTACATCAAGAAGCAAATTTCCGAGCTGCGCAAACTCAACGGCCCCTGATCATTTTACACTCTTCCCTGCATTCTTATACCTACTAAAATTCGAACATACTTTTTTTTTTATTGTACGTATGCCCACTCCGAGGTTCGAACTCGGAATACCAGTGACTCACCGCTGAGCCACCGTCGCAGGTTATTATTTCAAGTGCTTTGCCCAGCTCTGGTTTGGAATATAGGCATTTAAAAAAATTGAATTATAATGATCATTTATTTAAAGTTTATAAAAAGCTTATACATAGTCATTTTTCGATTTATTCAAAATGTGGTGTCAAACATAATACATCTTGAATTATATTAAAATCATCTGAAAATAGTGGCGGCTCGCGGTCTTAAAAAATGGTGAAGGGCTAGGTATAGTGCGAAAGATTTATTCGCATTGAAGAGAGTCCAGAGCTATTGAGACACAGTCGAAAAGACGTGAGAAATATTACTGCGGTTGTTACCGGACATTGCCTCTTCGGTAGACATGCCGAACGTATGCAAATACCCACTAACGACTTCTGCAGAAGTTGCAGAGATGAGGAAGAGGAAGAAAGTATTCAACATTTTCTGTGTGAATGCCCTGGCCTCGCAAGAAGGAGGTTCACTACTCTGGGTGAATCATCTTTCGATAGCCTGGAGGAACTAAGCAACTTACAACTTGGACGGCTGAGCAGATTTCTGAACAGTAGTGGCTGGTTTGAATGAGTTGTTAAAATCCTTCCGCGGTTACGTCGCATAAACCATCAGTGATCTGATGAAGGTGGGTTCTACGGAACACGTGTGTGGTATCACAACGGACCTAATCAGGACTACGTGAGACTGTTTGGTCAGAACCAAGGGTCTGCCACTCTTACCTAACCTAACCTAACCTAGGTATAGTGCGGGTACTTAAACAAACATTGACTGAAAACCCGTGTAACAAAACGTCTCTCTTATCCTCATCTGTCCAACGACTGAATGGAGTTACCAACAAATTACAAACTATGTCATTAATTAGGTTCATTTTTAAAACACACAACTAAGTACACTACTGAATTAACTGAAATATAAAAACAAAACTTTTTAATCGCACAGTAAATCACGTAAAAACGATATCTATAACCGTATGTTTCGCGAAGCCCCAAAATAAATACCTTAAGGTTAGGCGAACCAATGCTAAAACAATGGTGCATACGACTGATCTATTTTTAAATTGCCCTTCATCACCATATGCAAATTTTTACATGCCGTTTGCGTCACTGACGTCACGTAACCATAGCAACGGTGAATATCAAAGCCATGTTGGGTGTTCACTTGCTTTGAGCTAAGGGACTCGGTTGGCTGGGGCACGCCAAAATGCACGAGTGTTTATATAATTATTGTCCATCGGAGTTAACCGTGGCTCTTATGCAAAGCTACATCCGGATTAAATTAATATTATTAATTCAAACATAATTGTTTTTTAAGGGCCAAAATTATTATGGTCGAAAAACCTTCCTCCTGGTTTTATTTTATTTTTTGGTGAAGAGCCCCTTCACCTACTTCACCTGATGAGCCGCCATTGTCTGAAAACGACTGGAGATACTTACCAGTTGAAACGTTGTGATTTAAAACAAATAAGGACAATGCACTGCCTTTCAAGAAACATCATTATCTCCAATCTTCAAACAGTTATAATAACCTCTTATCTAAATTTTGATAATATTTAATCGGAGTTATATAAAAACGTAGCCAAGTAAAATACATTTCTTACATACATTAACTTGTAAACGTTCTTGTTTCTTTTATAAAACATTTCTAATTATTAAATCTAAATACAGCAGTCAATAATAATGGCTCCCACTGTGGAACGGATACTGGATATTTCCAACACGATTCTTGGGGAAGGTCCCCATTGGGACGTCGAGACTGAAACTCTGTATTTTGTTAACATCTTCGGTAAAAGTATTAATAGATATGTCCCATCAACGGGCCATCATACCAAAGCACAATTAGGTAAAGTTTTTTGCATTATTTTTTTTATTTAGTGATTATATTCATTTATTTTTTTTCAGGAAATATGATGTTACATGTGTACTTATCTTATTAAGTTTAAATAAACAATTTTGCACAAATCTTTACCAGTGTACAGATCTATTATTATATTTTTGGCCGGGAAGATTGTATAGGTACTCTTAGAAAACAATTAACTCAAGTTTTTTTTAATGGATAATAAATATACCTACCACTTCAGAGATAGACATTTGATTATCTTCTTGACGAAATTAATTCAAAATCATAAATTTGACGCATGCGGAGTTTGACCCTGCATGGAGTTGATAAGAGGAAATAATATTTTAGAGGTAGATTTTACGAAAAAAAGTATCTCTTTATAAAAAATTCTGCTTATCGAAAAAATAACTTAGCAATTAAAATTATAAATCACAAATACAAGGTGTTAATAAATTAGGAAAACATGAAATAGTACATACCACATAATATCGTCGTTTAAGAAACAATACCGCCTAAGTAACATTTTTGTTAAAATTGATATTTTACACTAAATGTCCTAATAGCGCTCATATGCATAGTCTAACTCCGCCCAACTGTAATTTAAACCAATGGATTTGCCTCCCCATCCATTTTAAAAATACCGCCTATTGAAAATCGTTTGAAAATACCGCCGATCTCTCCGTCAACACGTTATATTTTGAGGTTATACGAAGCACCGGCCGTTTGTGAGAGTTTTTTTTAAATAAATCATGTGAGTAATACTTTTTAATGTGGTTTTTATTGTACTGCATGTGTATACCAATTAAAGTAAAGTATAAATTATACTTGGAATTATAAACTTGTTCCATTAAAATTAAATTAAAGGCGGTTATGGAGTTAGGCGGTATTAAATGAAATACATTTATATTTCTTTAAAGCAAACATGCGACATATGCGGAATTAATTTTCATGGATTATTATTTTTTTATCTTAAATATGTTTTGTCGAATAGGTATTATGGACTGAGAAGACAGTCAGTCATCCACCGAGGAAACGACAGAACAGAATAGCAACCTTTTTAGTGACTCGGAACTTTTCGCCGCACTTGACGAATACAAAACAAATTCAAGAACTATAAAAGTAGACCAACATGTTACACCGTCCCCTAGCGGTCTGATTTCGGTAGAAGCAGGTCCTAAAGCGGCACATTTTTCGCTGGAAAAGAGAATGCTTATTTTACCAGATGAAAATACTAAAACTCAAGATGATTGTCAGAGACTAAAAGGCGCTCGAAATTCAAACTTCCCTTCGACAATGGTGAAGATTCATGATATCTCTTCGGCTTCCAACGTGATTTCGTTAGAGAAAGTGCCTTTCTTAGTTTTACCACTTAAGGAGCAGTTACCAGAGAAAATTCAAAGTTCGATATTAGGTATGGCAGTGTCTGAACCGCAAAGCCCAATTAACATCGAACTTGAAGCAAGTACTTCTGAGGATAGTGCTTATGAACCTGGATCAGATTTAGAATCAGATAGCGCAACAGATGATGAAATAAATTTAGCTGAAGCAGAATCGGACAGTGTGCCTCTGGATAAAGCCCCAAACATTCCATTTGATGGTGATGCACATCAAGAAAAAAAGCGCAAGAAACGAAATCAGGCTAAATGGAAAACTACTAAAAATAAAAAACTAAGAATGGAAGGAGAAGCCTATTTAGGCTACCGTAGAACTCAACAAGGACAGATTTTTCATGATGTTGAGAAAACTGAACGCCAAATGGGGCCACCCTGTCATTCTGAAATGTGCCAAAAATCGAAGGTCAGATCATGCAATGAATTGCTAGAAGAAAAGAGGAAAGAACTTTTTAATGCTTTCTGGAAAACTATGACCTGGGACCAGAGGAGAACGTTCATACTAAATACTGTAGAAAAGCAACCTGTTAAACGTCGCAAAAATCAAAGTGAGAATTCTAGGCGCCAAGCAACCCTTCATTATTTCTTAAATATAAATAACACAAGAAAACAGGTTTGCTGTAATATGTATCTCAATACGTTTGGTATTAAAAAATGGACTGTACGTAATTGGATAGATAATAATCATAAGGAGGGAACTATTGCTCCAAGTTCTTTAATAACTCATTCACGGACTGCTGATGTAGCGTCAAGTAGACGAAAAGTTGATAAGGAATTTCTTAAAACGTTTTTCGATTCTTTACCTAAAATGCCTTCTCATTATTGTAGGCAATCTACCACTCGAAAATATCTAGAGCCTATAGTTACGTCAATTTCTCAGCTTTATCACTTATATCTAGAAAAATGCCAACAGGAAAATAATATCGTAAAGGTGAGCAGATTTACTTTCGATTCAATTTTTCAAGAACAGAATCTATCCCTTTTTTCTCCGAGAAAAGATCAGTGTGATTTGTGCTGTGCGCACCAAACAGGAAATCTTGCTGAGGAGGAATACGTTAAACATATAAAAGGAAAGGACAGGGCTAGAAGTGAAAAAGCCAGGACAAGAAAGAGGCAGAAAATAATTTAGCACACGTTTTCACCCAAGATCTTCAGGCTGTTAAGCTAGCTCCTCTTACTAAAGCTAGCGCATTTTATTATAAGAAGAAACTTAACATACACAATTTTACCATGTATAATCTTCAAACACATGAAGTTGCTTGCTACTGGTTTGATGAAACCGCCACGGATCTTGTAGCATCTTCATTTGCATCATGCATTATTCACACATTATCCAGCATTTTACAAAAAAATCCTTTACCGGTTATCCTTTGGTCAGACGGGTGTAATTATCAAAATCGAAACGCCGTCTTATCTAATGCATTGTTACATTTAAGCAAAAAGTTTAATGTTGATATAGAACAGAAATTTCTGACCAAAGGACATACGCAAATGGAGTGCGATTCTGTGCACAGTGCTATCGAAACAAAATTGAAAAACAAGGACATATATCTACCTGGACAATACTGTACTACTACAAGAGAAGCTAGACGAAAGCCTTTTCCATATGAAAGCCATTTTCTAGATTATACTTTTTTTAAAGACTATTCTGGAAAAGACTTTTTGATATATGACTCAATCAGACCAGGAAGAACGACTGGCGATCCAACAGTTGTAGATATCAAGGCGATTAAGTACAGTAATGGTGAGACTATTATCAAAACCAATTTTGATCACCAGTATTCAACATTACCCAGAAGACCGAAAAAAACTGCTGATAGTTTCTCTTTACTTGCAAGTGCCCCACCGTTAAGCAAAGAAAGACGAAAGATTTCATATTCTAAATGGAAAGACCTCCAGGAACTGAAGACAGTCTTAACTCAAGATTGTCAATCATTTTATAACGAGATTCCCCACGATGGACCAAACTAACAAGTTATGTGCCTTTATTATTACACTCTATTAGAGGCATATATCGAATTTTTTCTTTGTTATTTTTTAATTAGCTACTTAATAAAGGATTTGTTTTGGAATTAATTCGTACTAACCCTATTTTGTTTCGCCTCTTTCATATAGACATAATACCGCCTAAATCACAGTTGTATAAATTGTTGTTCAACCAATACCGCCTAAGTAACAAAAAACTTTTTTAACTCCACTTTTTAAAACAAAAATGTATTTCAATAATAAATTGTTCATTATTTTGATGTTGAGATCTTAAAATTAACGCAAGTTTTCATTAACTCTAGTTACCAGGTAGTTTTTTTCGTCTCCTGAAAAGTTTGTCCATTTGTACTTGGGCGGTATTGTTTCTTAAACGACGATATGTAATATTATTACATAACAAGTGATAAAAGTAATACTTCTCAAACGAGGAGATATTTAGCACGAGGCGTCAGCCGAGTGCGGAAATTCTCCCAGTTTTAGAATAATCACTTTCACACGAGTAATGTACACTATTTTTCCTACGACCACAAAGAATTATTAAGAAAGCCTTTGATTTTTGAAAAAAACATTTCAACACTAGTGTTGAAAAAAATATATCAACACTAGTGTTGAAATGAGCATACTTAGGATTATGTTCCACTTAATATCTGGTTTCAGTTTGTCAATAGGCTTTTCCTTTATTTGTAGTTTAACTTTTTCATTTTTTCATATTTTATATATTTATCTTAGGAAGAACTAATCCTGGATTGACTTCTATATTAATCAGAATGAAAAATTTTTAATTTAATCAAGGAAGGATGCATTAAACATAAATTTAAAAAATCCACTCAACAAGGAAGATTTCAATACAAAATAATTCTATAAATTATTTAATGGTTTTATAAAAAAAGTCAAGTACTCCTGACGGGATTTGAACCTGTGACCTTGCGATCTGTAGACTAGAGCTCTATTCTCTACGCTATCGGTACCAATAAGGACTTGTTGTTTAATACACGACACTCTCTTCAGCGCGATTTGTTTTTTCTGGTAATAGATTTTCCAGTATATTATTAACATTTTTTATAATTACAGATGGCGTATTTTCACACTAATTCTGAATCACTCGACAAATACATTATAAATAAGTTAAACACTTTACAATTACTACTTTCTAAAATTTGTTCTTTTTAATAAATAGGGGTGGTCTGTCAAATTCGCACCATATATTTAAATTAAATAGTGTGCCTTGTAATTCAACACTAGTGTTGAAATATTTTTTTGCAGCACGCGTGTGATATACGGCGCTTCCTTGCCAAATTAACCGTGCTTTTTTTCTCATTTACATAGGTAATCGTAGGAAAATGCTTTAATATAGAAGTAGGTATGATTTTTTTTACATTTAAAAAAAGTTATTCATAATCCATGATGTCTAAATATAAAATTTTAAAAAGAACTAAATTTAAAATAATAATTATAGTGGTATACATAATTTATGTCACTAACCGGCTGCAAATATATTTTGAAATTTACTTTACACTATTATTTTTGTTCTAGAAAAACAACTTTCTATGGTAGTACCAGTAAAAGGTACCAAAAATAAGTTCATCGGGGCCTTGGAAAAGGACATAGTTATCATAACATGGGATGGCCAATCAGAACAAGTAACAAATATAGAAAAAGTGAGCGAAATTCAGCCGGGAATCAAAACTATCTTGAATGATGGCAAGTGTGATTCTAAAGGAAGGTTATGGATAGGTATGTGGATGGATTTTAAATTATGCTATAGTCTATTTCAGAAAGGTGTAAACTTGTAGAGTAATAAAAGCTCATTAGGTATGCAAAGCGACTACAGAGTGGACCCAACGAATATTTAGGCCACTCTCATAATTTGACATTAATTTCATTGCAAAATTCTTTATTTTCATCAAGTGCAGGTAGTACCATCCTGGTTTGGGTCAATTTATGGGTTTTGCCTATTCTTGTGCCGCACTAACAGATCTACTTTTTATTATAGGATCCCTTGACTTAAAAATTCTAGAACCCAAATCGGAAGTAAGCGGGTCTGCGGCGCCTGATGTTGGGATTTTAATTTCGTTAGATAACGGAAAAATCACCACCCACCTTACACAAGTATCGTGTTCCAATGGATTAGGATGGAACAAAGAAGAAACAAAATTTTATTATATTGATTCAACCAAAGGAACAGTTGATGCGTTTGATTTCGACTTGGAAAAAGGAACAATATGTAAGTAATTTTTCAAAATACAAACATTCCACCTTTTCTTCCTGCAAATTCCTCATAAAATTTAAAAATATTGTAGCTAATAGAACACAACTTTTTACTCTGAGCAAGCACGATATCAAGGGCATTCCCGATGGCATGACAGTGGATGCGGATGGTAACTTATGGGTTGCCGCTTATGGTGGTTCGGGCGTATTTAAAATCGATCCCATCAAACCAGAAACCCTTTTGCAGAGAGTAGAACTTCCTGCAAAAAATGTAAGAAATTGTTTCCCACTAATTATCATTATTATCAATTATCATCAACAAACATAATAAATTTATAGGTATATTTAAAATAGTAATAAGATTGATTCTCATTGGTCTGGAACTAACTAAAATGCTGTATTCTGAAGATCAACGCATAATTTTTTTATTTTAAGCCCTGTTAATGCTATGCTGAGAATGGGAACCCTGTACTACATGTATGTTAACTCTATTTCTTTCAGGTTACTTCTGTAGCATGGGGGGGTAAAAATTTAGACGAACTATTCGTCACCACCGGAACATTCTCAATGGATGAAGAAGAACTGTTACCACCAGATCATGGAGCCACCTACAGAATTACAAATTTGGGAACTAGAGGGATGCCGGCAGAAGAATTCGGAGCATGAACCGTTGAAAAGCAATTTTATTACTAAATTTGTTTTAAAAAATTAATAAAAGTGGATCATTATGAGTTTTAAATTACTGTTTTGTTGCGGTACTGTCGTTACTCATTATTTTAGGCCATTTTGACCAAAAAAGTTATTTTTAGTTAAAAAACGCTTTTTGGTGTGTCACGTGAAAAATCGAAATATAAAATATGACGGTTAAAATTAAAACAACGCAGGCAAGAGATGGTGCACGGAAAAGAGATATGCAAGCACAAAAGCATAAGAAGATACACATATCCAACGGCATTCGTGAGGTGCTGCAAAAGTTCCACCGGTTGTAGGTTTTTAACTGATTGTGATGGAAAGAATAGGGTGTTCTGAAATTTGTTTTCTGAATTCAGTAGCTTTAAAATTAAAAGTCTGCAAAGATATTTGATAGTAGAGACGTTAATTCACTAAAAACTTACGTGATATGAAGTATAGAAACTTTTTTGCTATTTATTTTTGATAAATGTTCCATTTTATCTATTAACACAACATTTTTAAAATTAAGAAATTTTAATTTTTTTATTTTGAAATTTAATAGAAGGAAAAATTAAAACTCAAGATTGTGAATATCTTTTTTGCGTTAATTAGTCTATGTATGTGTGCATAAATCAACACTCTAAAGTTAAATTGTAGGCAATTGTGTCTCCACAGTAATAATTTTGTTCGATTTTTCATTGTGATAAGATTCACATCAAAATATTTTGAAGGCAAGGGCCTGTCGACATATTAAGCACCGGTTCCCGCAGATCACCGAAGTCAAGTGGTGTCGAGCGCGGTTAGTACTTGGGCGGGTGACCGCTTGGGAACACGGCGTGCTCTTGCCTCAGGGAAGAGTGTAAAATGAATCGACACCTAGCCATCCTATTCACGCCGGACAGGCCGGATGAGATCGGATATCTCGTAGGATGAAGGTGCCGTTTCACACTCCCCAGTCGGTAGATCACATTTGTGGTCGATGACCGGTTCAAGATTGCCTACGTAGTCGGCGAACCGTAAAAAAAAAAAAATATTTTGATGCTGTTATACAGGGTGCGCCAAAACTATAAAATTTTAGATTTGATTGGAATGGATTGGATTTGGATGGTGAAAAAATAAAATTAATTTTAGTTTTGTTTTATTTCAAATTGGTATTAGAAATTACAAAAAATTTACAAAAATATTCATTTAAAATTAAGGAATTCACTTAGTTGAGCCATTCAGTAGTGGAACGTGGAAATAAAATGAATAAACAAAATACGTATATAAAAAAATATTTGAGGTAACAAGCAATAATACTCTTAAGTAAAACCAGACCTATTAAAAAAAAACTAGTCTTATTATATAGCGACTGAGCACAAAAAAACTCAACAAGAAGATGGTTAACAACAGTCCATCCGAGTTCCTTATGACCCTCTCGCTTATACTGTGAACTATCTGGACGATTTACTAAACCGTCCAAATCCGAGAAGAGCAACCAGAGAGAAACAAAAAAATAAGTCGGGACCTTTGATGTTGGGGGATAAACATTTTGTAATTTCGAGCAGTGGCGTATTTAGAGAGGGGCTGCCGGGCTGCAGCCCCCCCCCCCCCCGAGCCTTAAAGCTTGGGTCAAAATTCAACCTAATTTTTCGTCTCACGCTTGGACTCTTATTTTAAATTTTGAAATAATGTATTCTTGGCTTAGATTAGAAAAGTCTTATAGGAAACGTTTAGTTTTTAAACTTTTCCTCCTAAAAGTCCTGTTTTATATAGAGATTAAGGTTTCGGACGCATATCGTTTTAGTTATTGATTCATGATGCAATTTTATAGGAAAACGAGTGAAAACAATACTATTTTATAGTATTTTTCTCATATATACTTGTCTGTTCCGTTTTCCCTTTTTTAGAGCTATTTTAAATCAACAAAAATATAACCCAATGCAATAAAATATTTTTACAACAAAAACAAAAAACAGGTATTTATTTTTAAAGAGAAAAATCAAAGTAAAACTTTTTTTTAATGGAAACATTTTTATGGAAGAAGTTTAGTGTGAAAATTTATAATAAAAAAAATTTTGCGGGAAGAAACAAGAATGCTTTATTTATGAATATAT
This sequence comes from Polydrusus cervinus, assembly GCA_935413205.1. Lineage (NCBI taxonomy): Eukaryota > Metazoa > Arthropoda > Insecta > Coleoptera > Curculionidae > Polydrusus > Polydrusus cervinus. The sequence goes on from OW284511.1 coordinate 101,933,146, forward strand.
AAAACGGCACTTAAGAAGGAGTATTTCAAAACCTAAGCATTTGCACCAAAAACTGCTCTTGGATCTACGCTCCTAAAATACATGATTTCTGAAAAAATCATTAATTTTGGCGTGGTGAGCGATATTTTCTTTATTTTTAATCATGAAATACCGAATCCGAAAAACGCTGGTTAGAGTCATACATGCGTCTTATGTTAAAATTTTCATATTATTCAAAAAAAATATTCATATTTTTCACAAATATAAAAAATGTTGTTTTATATAAATATCAATGGAATATCAAAAAAAAATTAAAAATTACAAAACAAATTTAATCCAACCATGCAGAGGGCGAATAATTTAATTTTCGAAATTTGATAGTAGTTAGATGAATTTTAAACGAATAAAAAATTTTCACCTGCGGCGTTTTTTCCCCTTCTTTACTAGGTACAATATCATGAAATACATGTAGTCCCGATTGTCCCTTTCTCCAGAAAATAAAATATCCTACTTACGCCCCCCCCCAGTATATTTTCTGGCTACGCCACTGATCTCGAGTCTAAATAATGGACTGTTGGCCGATATAACACCCTGAGGAAAATATTTACAACAGCCACCAGCCATAATTTAAGATTTTTTTTTAAATCGCATCAACCACAATAATTTAAAAACTTAAAATTTAGTACCAAAAAATCCACGGAAACAAATCAACCAACTTAAGTTTTTCGGCTAGACTCGTAACTGTCGCTTCCCTAGGGTTACCCTTCTCGGCTCAAGTCGCATATAACAAGATAAATAATGGAATCAATCAATGTTACAAATAAAATAAGTATTCAAAAAGTGATGTGAATCAGACATTTAGAGCACTAAAAATGGAACATGGTAAAATTACCAACAAACACAGAATATAAACAAAAATAAAATGAGAAAAAAATCATAAACTTCGATGCAACTGACTTAATAAACCTGTACAATTAAAAAAGTAACGTTTGAAAAATCTTCAAAAAGTTTCAAAAAGAACGACACCTTTTTCACTTGTATTGACACACGATTTCAGAAACCATAAACTTTTAGTCCCTGTCAACTATAATTATTAATTTTACCAAAAACAACTCTGTAAATACTTATACTACTAAATTAACTTGTTAATGCCCAGGGCAAACTAAATACGAGCCAAACACCCGCAAAAAATGGCCAGTCGAGAAAATAAATTTAATCAGGGTGCATACAGGGTGCTACAAATTCGTGTGCGTACAAGGGGATCTCGAAAACGGTAAGAGATACGAAGATGATTAAATTAAGGCAAAGTTGCATATTTTGGGGCTTAATAATTTGGTGAAAAAAAGTTATAATTGTAAATAACCGAAATTTCCATTTTTGGTTTTTAATTTTTTGCGCTTCATTTTTGACTTGGGAAAAAAATAAAAAACACTTTTTCATAGCCGTTTTTTATGTTCTACAAGATGGCGTTATTAGTTTTCAAATTTAACGTTTCGTTCTTTAGTTACCAACCTCAAGCATCAGATCTAAACTATAAAAAATTTTTTAATTGTTTTTGAAACAAACATAGGCGCATCACAGTAACATAACTAAACTAACACTCTAGTTACATTTACTTCACTCGGGAGCATTATTTTTTTTTGTTCTGCAGTACTTCGGTGGTCTAACAAACCCGGACTTAAGATATACGTTATATTAATAAAATAAATAAAATACTAATAAAAAAATAGAATTACTTCTCATGTCTTAAAAACTTGCTTACTTGCTAGAGTATTGTGACGGTCAATAAAAATAATGACGCAATTTTGTAGAACTTAAAGAACGGCTATGAGAAAGTGTTTTTTGTTTTTTTCCCAAGTCAAAAATGAAGGTGTAAAAAATTAAAAACCAAACGCAAAAATTTCGTTTTTTTCTCTTATCTCCGAAGGTATTCGGAATATTTACAATTTTCTTTCACCAAATTATTAAGGTCCAAAATACTCAACTTTGCCTCAATTTAACCATCTTCGTATCTCTTACCGTTTTCGAGATCCCCTTATACGCACACAAATTTGTAGCACCCTGTATAAAATACCACTATCTTAAGAACTATTTAGTTTAGACAGTGTTTTTTTTTGTTAGAAGATTTGTTTTGAATCTTGAACAAAATACACTAAAAATAATCATATATTTAAAATAATAAAAATGACAGATACTTCCGGTATAACAAGAAGCGATAGAAAAGAGTCAATTTATATGCTTTCTGAAATGCGCGCAAAAAAGGAGTAGCGGATATATACTAATATGATCATTTAATTTTTAACCATTCTTACATTTTTGTTACTTAAAAAACATAATAGTTTCCTTCGGAACAACTTTAATATTATTTTTTTTATTAAAAAAGCCTAATTCTTACGTTTTGCACCTCAACACGTCAACAAAATATATTGTTAAAAAAACTATATGCTTACTTAGAGAGACCCTCTATTGGGAAGGTCTTTAACCTTGTAAATTCTAACTAGCCAATGTTCAGTCGTATACGCCTCTTCCAACACATCTAATTCGAAGTCTTTGTTACCGATTTCAGCACCTAAAAAAAACGTTATTGTAAAAGCCGCAAAACGTTCGCGAATGGTTGCTGTTGAACTTAAAGCGCGCGAGCTGACACTTTTTTCGAACGTTTTTCTAATCTAATCGAATGCTGCGACAAAATTTGCTAATATTCGCAAACATGTGCAAATGTTTGTAACAAAGTTGCAATAAATCACGATTTTTTTTGAAAAAATCTTTAAATCTGATTTTTTCGATTAAATCGTGATTTTTTTTATTTTTATCAATTTATACTAATTTTTTCCTTAAATAATGAACTTTAAAATCACTTATTTTCATTATTTGGTCTCTATTTGCCCAAAAATATTTGTTGTTAGATTTACAGTTAGAAAATCTCCTCGACGACATACAAAATAACTTGTTTTGACATCATGACGATTAGTTATGTTTTTGCACTTACATAATGTATCTAAACACTTCGTTTTAAATAAACTATATTCCTTTTTTTTGAATTTCCTGATGAGTTATTTGCTTCGGCGACTTGTTTTTACAGTAATTTATAATTTGAATTAAATCACGATTAAAATTGAAAAAAATAAGTTGATTTAAATCGTCGCAACCCTGGTTTGTAACCATTTTAAATAAATAAGGATAACCTGCATTAGATAATAAAATAGTATAATAAAGTAGGTACACGTTTTATAAGAAATCATTTTATAACACACGTCCATTGCTATACGAAGTATTTAAATATGGTGTGCCTCAAGGAACAATTTTAGGACCATTATTTTTTAATATTTATAATAATGATTTAATATAAACTGCGATGGGGAAATTTATAGTGTTGCAGATGATATTGCAATGTTTTATACCGATACAAATTAGGACTCTTATATTACAAAATTTTAAAATTGGTTATAAAAAAATGGTTTGATAACAATTAATTTTGATATAACAAATTAACTTTCTCTAAATCCAAACAACTTACCGCAAAATATAAATTCTATTAAAATAAATAACGACCTTCAAATTTCAAAAATGAATAAAGTAAAGGGTCGCTTTTATGTATAGGAACAGTCGATTATTTCTTAAAGCAAGATAACTAGCAAACATTGTTAAATAGAAAGGTTTTAGGTTTTTAAAAAATATATTATACTGCAAAAAAAATTAAGTATACGAGATTTATATAATAATATACAGGGTGTCCTTGAAATGACTGTACAACGCGTTACCACAAATTCCTTAACCAAATATAAGGCGATCTAGACAAACTTACCTATATGCAATGTTGCTTCGTTTTGCCCCTACAGGGCGCTAAAGTTTTCAAATTAATAACATTTTTTCGAAATAATTTCTAAACGCCTTTATTAATTTGCACTAATTTTAGGACTAAGAGTGACTATTTAATAGTGTGTTTTGACGTAAACGCCATCTTTTTTTTAATACCTGCAAGTTTAAAAATGGCGTGTGATTGGTAAATAAAAGTTTGTCTTTTGGTTACCCCCCGTATAAATGACTTTAATTATTTCTCTGACACTAGCCGACTTCATGTTAAAACTTTTTTGTCTCTTATTAAATTTTAGCCAGACATGCAGTTTCTCTGCAAAAAAATTATTTACCATACCGTGTAATTCATCATTGCTGTTTATTCAGAACGAGAAACATAAAAAATTTTAAATTCTAAATAATTACCACCTAGTTTGACTTTTATAACAATTGTACGAAATGTTCATTCACCGTGTTCCTGAATACATAAATTATTTTTTTTTTAATTAAACTGTACTTTGGGTATCGTATCGGGCTTGTTTTTAAAATAATCTGCAGCATTGACAATTCTTTGCAAGAATTCATCTTCCTCAGCGATGGGGGAAGCATACACTTACACTCTGGGGATCTTGGTGGCCCATTTACGGGTGCATCGTTACCTCTTTCGATCCATCTATTAGGATATCTTTCATTTAAAAATCTTCGTACGTTGATACTAAAAAGGGATGGCGCCCCGTCGTGCATAAACCCCAGATCTGACGCCTCTGGACTATTTTCTGTGGGCGCTTTTAAATTAAGTATGCTTTCCCCATCGCTACGGAAGAGAGTGATTGCAAAGAATTATCAATGCTGCGGATAATTTTAAACACAAGCCCGACACGATGCCCAAAGTACAGTTTAATTTTCTGAAAATAATTAATTTATGTATTAAGGAACACGATAAACATTTCGAAAAATTGTTTAAAAAATCAAATTAATTGGTAGTTATTTAGAATTTAAAAAATGTTCATGTTTTCTCGTTCGTTGTAGAGAAACTGCATGTCTGGCTAAAATTTTACAAGAGACAAAAAAGTTTCATCATGAAGTCAGCTAGTCAGAGAAAAAACTATAGTCATTTATACGGAATGTAATAAAAAGACAAACTTTTATTTACCAATCACGAGCCATTTTTAAATTTGCAGGAATTAAAAAAAAATGGCGCATGCGTCAAAACATGCTATTAATAATGGTCATTTTTAGTTCCAAAATTAGTGGAAATCGATAAAGGCGTTTAGAAATTATTCTGGAAAAACGATATTCATTTTAAAACTTAAGCGCCCTGTAGCGGCAAAACGTTTACCTAGATCGCCTTATTTTTGGTTAAGGAATTTATGGTGAAGCGTTGTTGTACAGTCCTTTCATGGATACCCTGTATTTATTATATTATAAATATTTAAAATTAAACTTAATATTAGGTACACAGGGACGCGTTATGGCTTTCTGATGAGTTCTAATAAGAACGAAACAGCCTGTCATTGTCTACCTGTGCCCCAGGGAACCCATTGGATGTGGCGTCCCTGTGTACTTAATGCAAAAGATAGATGCACTACTTTGTCCGCCTGCCGATAAAAAACCTTCTTAATATTATATTTATCACGAAAGAACGATTCCTCTTCGCTTACCTCTGACTCTGTCCCAGCCAGCAGGACGTCCCCCTTCCGTATGTACCTTTCCGAACCTGTAGTAACACATTTTGTACATCAGGCAGTTCAATAGCGCCGGAGCACCTTCCTTGTCCACCCTGAATTCGCCGGAAGGCGAATAGTAGTCGGATTCGTGGATGTGCTTGCCTTTATCTGTGCTACCGCCTAAAATAAAAAATCATTTCATGGTCATGTTTAATATTTTAGAGCATCTGTTAGTCGGGACTGAATTTGCAGAACTGTAAAAACGATACACATGGGTGATTCCATGGGTGTCCAGAAAAACTCCATATTTTCTTTAATTGACTGTTTAAAAAGATAGGTAAGGACCCCTAAAGTCGAACCGGATGCGCCGCATGTAAACGTAAAAACAATATCGATTCGAATCCTAATATTGTACGTGCAATGTTGCCAAATATTCGTACTTTTAGCCAGCATCAACAACAGCCCCCCCCCCCCCCCCCCCCACCTAGGAGCCCGGGTCTAAAAGTCTAATTGCAACCTAATTTTTCGTCTCACGCTTGGACTCTTAATTTAAATCTTAAAAATAATGTATTCTTGGCTTAGATTACAAAGGTCTTGTAGAAAACGTTTAGTTTTTAAAGTTCTCCTTCTAAAAGTCCTGTTTTATACAGAGATTAAGGTTTCGGACGCATATCGTTTTAGTTATTAATTTATGATGTAATTTTAAAGAAAAACGAGTAAAAATAATAATATTTTATAGTAATTTTCTATTATATACTTGTCTGTTCCGTTTTCCCTTTTTTAGAGCTATTTTAAATCAACAAAAATATAACCCAATGCAATAAAATATATTTACAACGAAAACAAAAAACAATTAGGTATTTATTTTTAAAGAGAAACATTAAAGTAAAAATTTTAATTGAAACATTTTTTATGGAAGAAGTGTAATAATTTATAATAAAAAAAATAGTGCGGAAAGAAACGAGAATGCTTTATTATGAATATACAAAACGACATTTAAGAAGAAATATTTCAAAACCTAAGCATTTGCACCAAAAACTGCTCTTAGATCTACGCTCCTAAAATACATGATTTATGAAAAAATCATCAATTTTCGCGTGGTGAGCGATATTTACTTTAATTTTAATCATGAGAAGCTGAACCCGAAAATAGTTGGTTAGAGTCATACATATACTTATGTTAAAATTTTGGATTGACACTAATATTCATATTTTTCAAAAACATATTTTTTTAATAAAGAGCCAGCTAGGAATATGAAAAAAAAAGTAAAAAAAAAAACATTTACAAAAATTATTTAATTTTCGAAAGTTGATAGTTAGGTGAATTGTAAACGAACTTTGGGCGTGGCCCGAAAATTTTTCACCTGCGGCGCTTTTCGGCCTTCTTCACTAGGAACAATATCATGAAATACATGTAATTCCGACTGTCCTTTTCTCCAGAAAAAAAATGTCCTACACACACATGTGAGTAGATTCCTAAATAACACAAGATTGTTGAGAATCTTGAACATAATCCAAAAATATGATTAAAATAATTTTACAAATAAATAGTTTTTAAAGTAACAGTTGACAGCTACGCTTCCGGTTATACCGGAAGTGGTAGGAAAACTCCGATATTTTTGGTAAATAGGGCACATCGAAAAATATAAGGTCGCAAAAGAAAATATTTCTGGTGGCTCTCCCATAAGTTACGAACGCGTATCGTGAATCAACTTGTAGCCAAAAAAAAAACACTCATACCCTTATTAAACTTAATTAAAATTTCCCTGTAAATGTATGAAATAAAATCTATCCCTACCTATTCTAACCATCCACAGAAACTTATTAATATCGTCCGACGAGTACCCCGTCAGTCCACCGAATATAACCAGCACATAGTCCACATCGAGCTCCCTCATAATTTCCAGGGCTTTTTCTTCCCCACTGGCCATCGCCTGTCCCACCCGGCTAATGTGAGTGTTATTCCACGTGTTGTTATCCACCAGCACGGTACGGTTCGCCATGGCGGTTATCTGGTAGCCGTAGTCCCACCAGGACATAATGCGGGCGTCCGGAGGAGTGTTGGATCGCAACCAACCGTATGCCTATGGAAAAAGAAAGATTAATAAAAGTAATAAGTGTATAATATAGTGTATTTATTTTCAACTGGCGGCGACCGTTAACAATAACATAGCAAAGCTCGATTCGATCGGTGCAGAACTGCATTTAGCTTTTGCATTTGATAAACATGTTTTCCAATTATATTTTAGATCTATTTTGCACCACAGGACAAGCACTGCACTATGCAAATCCAAATAAGTGTCAAAATAATGGAACAGTATGTTGTGCAAAATACAGGGTAATTCCTAGGTTGATACTTCTTTTTTAGCTGTGCATAGAAGGCATTAAAATAAACAACATTTTCAAATTCCTTTTTTCAAAAAACTCAAAATAAGGTACTTACATTCATTTATTCTGCCTAACTTGCCTGTTAAATAACATTAAGAAAACTTCTGGGTGTAGGATGAGCCCGCAAGGGAAAGCGTTCTGCGTATAATCTCGAAGCAGCAGCCGCACTTTGACGACACTCACCGTAAATTAGCACCATATCGACTAGTTCATTGTTTTCAAATTTTACCATTTTTACGTGTCACCAATTTAAAATCAACTTTCTTCATAAAGACACACCGCAGCGTATTGCCAAATAACTCACCACCGACCCATAAATTGCATGACTAATAAGAGATAAGACAAACAACATAAAGTACTTACACAACAAAAATAAAGTACTTACATTCATTTATTACACTATGGATCAAAAACGGTCCTGTCTAACTTAAACAAAATCTCGAAGCAGGAGGCGCACTTTAACGACACTCACCGTAAATTAGTACCATATCTACTAGTTCATTGTTTTCAAATTTTACCATTTTCACGTTTCACCAGTTTAAAAATACTTTGCTTCAAAAAAACACACCGCAGCGGATTGACAAATAACGGACCACCGACCCATAAATTGCATGACTAATAAGACAAACACAACATAAAGTATAGCAGGCTACGTTTTGATGACCAGGCCCGCACTTAGGTTTTTTTACTTCTGTATCTCGCCTAGTTTTAAGTTTTTTGAAAAAAGGTATTTGAAAATGTTGTTTATTTTAAAGCCTTCTATATACAGCTAAAAAAAGAATTATTAACTTAGGAATCACCCTGTAAAGCTACGATATAATCGGAAAACGTGGATATTCAAATGCGAAAGCCGAATGCAGTCCTGTACCGATCGAATCGAACGTCTCGTAGTTATGTTTTTGTTTACTGTCGCTGTCAGTTGAAAATAAATATACTTTAGTGTTGGTATTGTAAACTACACTCTTACTTCTCTAAAATCGTCGAAAATTATTCTGGATCCATCGTGAGCTCTCGCACTTAAAACAATCGACGGGGAACTATACGCTTCGCTGGTCACCCACGTACAATGCAGAGTATAGGCTGACAAGAGCGCAACTGACATCACCGCAAAACAAGTGGCGACGTAACTTCTGGGTGCAGTTGGAGCGACGCTCTAAAAAAACACAATAGTAAATCAGATCAAAAAATAGCTATTTACGCTCAAGGAATGTAAGTAAGGCACTGGGTTGTATTGAAATTGGAAAAAAAAATTATTACAGTGGGGGACAGCGAATTCTCCATTTTCCTCTACTAACAGTTAATAATAATAAGTTTATTTTCAATATTTATAATATAATAAATGTGTTTATTTATCTTCCTCAATAAACTTCTTCTTTGATCCCCCGAAGACGTGCTTGTTAGGGGCAAATCTTAGTATTTTAAATTATAAATATATAGGAATATTAAAATATGTTAAATTGCAAATAAAAAACGTTTAACTATATGTATATAAATATAAACGCAGTTTTTTTTAAAGATAAAGAATATAAAAATTTTGAAACATATATTATTTATAACAATATTTATTAAAACATTTCCAAACATTTTTTCAAGTTATCTGTTTCCAATATCCATGCTTTTATTTCGACTTTATATTTTTTTAATGAAACATTTTTTAATTTTGTTGGTAAATAATCGTTTAAATAAAAACATAATTATTTGAAATTTTTTGTCTTATTATGGTTAAAATTCCGTAATTTAAATGTGTTTTAACTAATGCATAATATAATATTTCTAGTTGTTTTACGTTCAATTTTTTTTTATTATTTCTAAAAATTGGTAGTAAACGTCTTCATTTTTTAATCAAATATTCTATGTGAAAATTCCAATTTACTGTCAAAGATTATTCCTAAATATTTTACTTGATTAACTCTCAAAATTTGAATGTCATCATTTATTTTAATACTATTCATGTTTTGTGGTATGTTATTTAGATTTAAAGTGAAAAGAAGATAAGTTTTATCAAAATTAATTGCTAATAAATTTTTATCAAACCAATTTTTTATAATTTTAAAATCTTTTTTAATTTTGTTATTTAAGTTGTCCCAATTTGTATCTCTATAAAAAATTGCAGTATCATCTGCGAAACTATGAATTTCTACATCATAATTCACATTAAATAAATTATTAATATAGATATTAAAAAATAATGGTCCTAAAATTTTTTCCTTGAGGAACACCATATTTAATTACTTTAGGATAGCTTTTTTCTGTATCTATTAGAACATAAGTTGGTCTCTCTTTTAGATAATTTTTAATTAATTCAAATTGTTTTCCTCTAATTACAGTGGGGGACACTTAACTTACTTTTTGTCGCCGTTGAGTCGTAGGTACTGGAGCCAGAAATCTGGTTAGAAGCCTGCTAAGCCCCGCACCAGATAAAGCACAAGCTGCCGGAGCCAAAACTAACATTAGACGTACCTAAAAAAATACGAAGAAGTTGATAAAGTAAATTTAAATAACTCAAGATTTTTAGTTACCATAACACCGGCAAAATAAACAGCAGTTGCACCATAAAGGGCGAGGAAAAACTTAGCGTCGCTGGGATCCTTAAAGCACAAGTACAACCCGGCCGGCAAGAGCATGGCTAACAAGTGTAGATCGAAGAAGAACGAAGACCATGCAGTGGGTTGATGTTCTGATACTGATGCTATGATTGGAATGTGATTCTAAAACAATATACAAATTTTATTTTTTTATTTAAGTATTTAACATTGAGAAATAGAAGCAAAATCGCCATATTATATTAGAGTCTATTTCAGAAAGGTGTAGAGTCATTAAATGGGAAATTCCGTCCAGTTTGGCTTAATTTCGGTGTCGGCCATAGGCGCACATGGAAGCGAAGAAGGATTTTTAAAAGAAGGGTTGCTAACCTTTCAGTCGTTCAATACGGGAGATTACCACGAGGACATGAATTCAAATGTTTTTGAGGACTATTTTGGTAAAAGGATAAAATATCTTCCAGCTGATTCAGTAGTAGCTTTGAATAACGCAAGCTATCATTCACGACGCACAGAGAAAACTCCAACTTCATCTTGGAGAAAACAAGAAATAATCGACTGGTAATTTGAAGATAATTTGATAAAGAAGGAACTATTAGCTATTTCCAATTTACACAAACATCGTTTTATAAATGCCGTGGAAGATATAGCTGAAAAACATAGTGTAACTGTGCTGCGCATACCGCCATATCATTGCGAACTAAATTCTATAGAACTTACATGGGCGCAAGTGAAAGGATTTGTAGCAAGACACAACACGACATTCAAAATGAAAGATGTTAAGCTACTGGTTAATCTAGTCATTAAGGAAGTGACACCAGAGAACTGGCGAATAGCAGTCCATCATGTCATTAAAGAAGAGGGGAAAATGTAGGATCTTGACCACCTGATCGATCGGACCGTCGACCCGTTAATTATAACGTCAAGAGGAGATGACAGTTCGTCAGATGACAAAGAATATTATGATTTTTTATAATTTAATTTCTGTATAATGTATTTTTCTATAATGCTTAATAAAAAATAAGTGTACCTAACACTATGTACATAATGTCACACCATTTTCAGTGTTTGTGAATGGATAACAATAGGCAAAACCCATAAATTGACCGAAACCCGGGTGGTACTACCTGCACTTGATGAAAAGAATGAATTTTGCAATAAATCTATGCCAAATTATGAAAGCGGTTTAAATATTCGTTGGGTCACTCTGTAGTTCCTTTGCATCCCTAATGAGCTTTTATTACTCTACACCTTTCTGAAATAGACCATAACTACTTTTGCTTGCATGCCGTCACCATCAGCCGGCGTACGATATTGAAAAAACAGGGAAAATGTTAGCACATTTATAATTCCCATTTTACTATGACTATATTGATAACAACATTCAGTTTAAAAATATATCATATCCAATCAAAAAATACTCCCATGCTTACCTTTGCATAGGATGGATCTAACAAAGCATAAAATCTGCCCGTCCACGGAGCTACCTTGCCCGATAAAGACAGCAGGATCAATCCGATGCCTAAAATGGCACCGACGGTACTGAGAGAGAAAGACAGCAATGTATCAAAGTCTGTCTGACTGAGTTTGCTTCTTACATAATCTAAAAATGCGAGGATTTGGCAAAGACCGAAAACTCCAAGTGCCTAAAAACAATAAATATCTATAACAGAATTTTAATAGCAAAAATTCCCTCAAAAATACAAAACTTAAAATTTTAAAAGAAGTAAAAGTGAATAAAAATAAATTTAACGCGACATGATAAATTAGCCAAATGTTTGATGCTATATTTAATTTTGATGCTAGTTTATGATGTAAATATGCAACTGAAATTAAAAATTTTAATTGTTAAAAATCCTTTAAAACCATTTTCTTACTTACCAACATGTGTTCTGAACTTTGCACAGGTTGGAAACCAACAAAAGAAATTTGCATTGACAAAATTGTACCCAAACAGTACAAGGTGGTGTAAGCAATATAAATTCTATGGGAGAACCGCCCTGTTATCATTAAAGTTAGCACATGAAGTGGAATCAAGTTAATTAGAAACACATATCCACCCCACGAAGAAACCTGAAAATAGAATATATATTTATTTAATAAATAAACATGAAATCCAAAATTCTTTTAATTTTTTCACTTGTTCAAAAATACCATACAGCATTCTTACCATATAAAAGTAAGCTAATGCAGCTAATACTCCCCACCTAACAGTTCCTGTTTTGACAGCTTTGATCCATGCATAATACGTTAGCAACATACAAAAAATTGCTATTCCTTCATTGTCATAACTACCGGCTACAGATCTACTTATATAGCCTGGTACTATTGCTACAAATGCTGCTGCAGTAAGGCCAGCACCTTTATCGAAAATCTAAAATATCAATTACTTAAAATATTAACAAAAACAACCATTTTAAAAATTTCTTGTATTGAGCTTAATTCTTTTTTACCAAGCAAAAACAATACCCTAAATCAGAGCTGGAGGACTTGAGGAATTGTTACTTAAAAAAAGCTTAAGTAAGTAGTTTAGTAAACAATACAAAACAAATTAACAGAAATAAAGACTGCCGACAATGTATACATTTAAGTTTCTTATTCATCTCTATTTACTCATTTATTGAGAAGAGCTGCAAGGTGTTTGGGAAAATATAACAACGGTTTTCGTGGGTTTCAAGCTTCTTCAAAGGACTTTTTTGTAAAGCTCCCGGACCATAAAGTGCTTTAATTCCTTTGCAAAAGGGCTTGTGTCTTTGGATCTAATTATTTTTTAAGTGAATTGGGAATTGAAAAGCTCTTCACATTTAAAAAGGGATTGTAGCTTTGATCTTTCAAGTCTATTTTAGAGCCTTTTTGTAAAGGGCTTTGCCCAGTTCTGCCCTAAATTTAGATGTATAAATCTTACCAATTTGTGGATAATTTAATTGAGTTTATTATAAAAAAAAAATCTTTGTGTACCATAAAATAAATAAATATCCTAGTCAGTTTTCATTTAAATAATAAATAACAAGATTTTTCTTACCTCTTTGGTGAGCATATAAGTTATCAGAGTGGTAAAAGATGAAAACAAAGGCGCCAAAAAAACACAAACATTTCTAATGTCTATATCGATATGTAAGAGTTGCCCTAATCTAAATAGAAACACAGAAGTTAACATTAGGCCTGGGTAAATTGTTCCTCCAATAATCCTACCAAGGGGATACCTTGAAAAAAATAGGTTTTAAAATTATCCATAATAAAAATTAATTAAATGTAGTAAGCTCATTGATTTTACACATTAATATTTAATATTTCATGTACGTACCATGCTCTGTCATCAAACCAATTATGGAAGGAGTAAAACCCATTTTCTGCTAAAAATTTTGTAGTACGATAGTTGAAATAGGGATCAAACTCATGTATGACCGACTCAAAACGAAGAACTGAGAACAGGCGGGTAGCAAATGCTGAAAAAATTAGGGCGTTTTTTAACAAACAGATTATGGCGACAGTTATCGTGTAAGAATAAATATACTTATTGCGAGTGTATTATTAAGGATAAGAAACAACTGCCACATGTTTTTTTTATATTTCATGAAAGGCAAACTTACACAGAATTGCTGCTAAAGCTAAAATTGAAATAGTAAGCAGTGTTTCCTGCTTCTTAATGTCTTGGAGAGATATTTGAGCCCCCTTTTTATTAGCAAACCACATCTTCACGCCTACTCAAGATAGGTTAGTTGGCCGAAAATAAGGAAATTACTGAAAACGGTTGTACACTGAAGAGTTTTTAGGCTAAATATTAATAAACCAGCACTGGTTTCATCAAATCTTCATGTTTATAGCTAAAAATTGGATTAACTTTGTAGAAAATTCATTTTTAATATTTGTATACGTCAATGAAAACAACAACCGGGACCGGCATTCAATTTGACTTTGACAACCAACGAAGACAACATAGATTGACAACCGACAACGAACTGAGAACTGACACTATGGTTGTTACAACTTTTGTAAGATGTCGCTAGTAAATTCCTCTTTTTTGAGTGGAAGGTTTGTTCTACATGGGCTAAAATTAACATATTTAGGTTAATTCTATCTCGATGGCTGTGACAGATTTCGGACAGATCTATAACGTCTCAGAGCGATCTTGGAGCACTCTCAAAGTGGTAATCAGAAACGCTATTAGGTTCCACCACGGGTTAAATTCACCGGTGTAAATAAGAATATACCTTTTCAAGCAGCTGAGGCCAATAAAGAAAAAAGAGAAATATTTTTGACAGTTGAATTTTTTTGATTTTGACAATCTGTCAAATATTGTCCGGTCGTTCTGCTGACTTTTTTTTCAAAAAATTTAAAATTTTCCAAATATTTTTTCAAGGAAATTTAAATTAATAAAGTAAGTCATTTATTATACTATCTTCCCTACCTATTACTAATTTGTGTAGTTTTTGTACTTAATTATTTTTTCGAGTTAATAGTTATGTAACTTTCAAAAGAAAGGTTATGTCATCCCTTTTTTTTAGAGAAAATATAATTTTTGATTTATTTTACAGTAACGATGGCCGCGATAAGATCAATGTCCCGCCTTTTGACCAGCAGAGCTTTAAATACCACCATCAAAAGGGGTTATGCTGAAGAAATGAGTTTTACATTTGCTTCTGGCAATCAAGTAAGTACACCGAGAAGTACACCCTCATTATTAATAAGTATATCTGAGATTCAGTTAAGGATATTTCTCATGGTTAATAAAATTTGTAAACGAAATTACCTTCTGAATCAACAAGGCTGCAAGGTATTATTTTTAGGTTTTTTATGACGCATCCAATGTAAGACAAATCGATGTGCCATCATTCTCAGGCAGTTTTGGTATCTTACCCAAGCACGTACCCACTTTGGCTGTTCTTAAACCTGGCGTAGTATCTGTATATGAAAATGAGGGCACTGTCAAGAAAATCTTTGTTTCCAGCGGGACTGTTACTATAAATGAGGATTCTTCAGTACAGGTAGAGTTATTTTTTAATCATTAGTATATTAGTGATGATTTAAGCTGTATTATTAGTATTGAAATTGGTGTTTTGCTAAATATGTTGCTATATGTTTTTTGGTATAGATCTTAGCAGAGGAAGCCCACCCAATAGAAAACATTGACCTTTCAGCAGCTAGAGACCTCTTAAGTAAATCCCAAAGTCAGTTGTCATCTGCTGCCAATGAACAGGTGAGTTTAGGTTTTTATATGAAGTTTGTTGCTTTTATTTTTTGATATTTTACTGTAAAAAATTAACAAATATTGTGGAGTAAAATTGATTTATTTGTTTTATTTGTTTTTCTTTCTAGGCCAGAGCTGAAGCAGAAATTGCCATTGAAGTGTCAGAAGCCTTGGTTAAGGCAGCAGAGTAACTTTAGGTAACATACAATGTACTGCATCAGTAATAGCCTGTAATTTTTTGTTTATATAACTTGTACTTTAAGAAATAAAATTTCTGTTTAAAAAAATAACCCTCTCAGTTAATTTTTTTAGGGTGTAAGTTAGTAAAAGAAGGACAATTTATAGGGGAAGATGTAGAACAAACTCAAGAGGGGCGATTAAATCTACTATATAAGGTAGGAATCAAAAATATTAATGACTATACTGTAAAGCAGTTATTAATTCAATTAAATTGATGTCCAATTATTTAACATCTTTTTATAAAACCTCTTTCAACACAGAATGCAAAGGGCTAGACCTAAAAAAGGATGTTGTTGCAGAGCCCCCAATCTGTTGGGATCCGTCTTAGATGAGAAATTTTTACCACAGATTCCTTTGGTCAGGCATGGGCTACTGTCGGTACTGAATCCACTTAGTTTCTAAAAGTTCACAATATGCTAAAGATAAACCCGAATGATACACGTATAGCCAGCATGCTTCGAGGTAACTTTATTATCAACTGTAGTAAGGTAGCCTGGTTAACAGACCAAAATCAAAACACAATATTTCGTTTTATAGTTTTAAAAACGCTTATAAAAATAAATGTAAACATACAGTGATGGGCTAAAATATAGAGCAAATTCATTTAAAAATCAGGTATTAATTTTTTGAAAAAACGCTTTGACACGTCGATATAATTTTTTCTTCCGGATTTTTTGCCTCAAAAAGAAATTATACAGGGTGTGTCAAAAAGTAGATGTAACAAAAAATTTTGGTATTTTAAATAGAACCCTATTTTTTTCAGTCGAATTTTGAATTCTACGTCAAATTCTGCGCATAATTCATGTAGCATACCATATCCTTATCCTTATCTCTAACGGTTTTAAAAAAATATTACATCATAAAACGGAAATTATTTTATGAAGTGTTAAAAATGCAAACCATTTACTTCTTGACAATATGCCAATCTACTTAAAAACCCTTTTAAAACATTATTTACAGTATTTTCATTAATTTGCCTAATTTCATATCTAATTTTAAATTTTAAGTGTTCCAAATTTTGTGGTTTTCGTTTTATGATGTAATTTTTCTCTAAAACCGTTAGGGATAAGGATATGGTATGCTACATGAATTATGCGCAGAATTTGACGTAGAATTCAAAATTCGACTGAAAAAAATATGGTTCTATTTAAAATACCAAAAATTTTTGCTACATCTACTTTTTGACACACCCTGTATAATTTCTTTTTGAGGCAAAAAATCCAGAAGAAAAAATTATAATTGACGTGTCCGAGCGTTTTTTCGAAAAATTAATAGCTGATTTTTAAATGAATTTGTTCCATATTTTAGCCCATCACTGGACCAAAGAGAGGAATTGGTGCCCTTATAGGCTACCATACAGAAGGAGAGGAATAAAAGCTATAAATATTGGGTTTTAGGAAGCGTGTTATTTTTTAGTCAAGTTGTACACACGCCTATGACATGCTGCTTAAAACTCAATTACTATGGCTTTTATTTCCCTTAATGGTAGTGCGCCAAATTTTTAAAAGTTATTTATTAAATTAATATTTATTTATAATTAATATACAGGGTGCTACAAATTCGTGTGCGTACAAGGGGAGTTCGAAAACGGTAAGAGATACGAAGATGGTTAAATAGCACCTAAACTACTCAACCTTTTAATATATTTCAAAAACAGGGTTATAAGGAGCCATAGATAATAAAATTAAAAATATTTTAAATTATACAGGTTGTCCCAAATAGTCAGGGCCTCGGTCAGGGCATATCTATCCTTTTTTTTTTAATAGAACACCCTATACAATATATTATACCCTATGAAATTCCACGTATATTTTCAGACTTTGACAGGCTAGCATTGGGACGGCGCATCTTAGAGAAAAATGAGTTTCATCTGCAGTCCCCCCCCCGAGCCTTACAAAAACGTGTTTTTTTTTTACTTTGAGCCTTAAAATTTTTTTTAGAAGTCACTTTTGAGAGTAGGAAGGTTTTTGCAGCCGAGTTATTTTTTTTAGAAGTAATTCTTTTTTTAACAAATTTTTTTACCCTTATTTTTTTTCTCTACACCCTAAATTAAACATATTTTTCTACTCCTCTATATTAGTATTACATTGTTTTATGTACAGTTCACTCTATAAAAGTAAATCACTTCTTACTCACAACTGTACGTAAAGAATAAAGACACTCAACTGTGCGTTATGATGCCTAGTATAACAATCAAGTTAGCTTTGAACCACTCAAATTGTGACATTTATCGATTTTGTTATTTGAATATTTAACAGTGACATTGTCATTATTCGAGATCTTAAGTTCAAATCGATACTTTATAAATTATAAACCGATCTTTAATGTATGCAAGATTCGTAGAAAAAGTATAGTACATATTGCGTGTTGTAAAGCAATTAAGCACTGATGTAATTACCGCACCCGCCGCTACGCGGTCGTTCGCAATTTTTCCATTCGTGCGTAATATGCTCTTTACCACACTTAATACGTCATATACTATTACATACTATACTACCTATATATTTAAAAATACGTTGTCGTTTCTTGTCCTTCTTTCAAATTAGGCTTTTTTCCTCTTCGTTCACTGCTAGGGCCATTCCCAAGGGGACCTACAGCTTCACATGGGTTTCGAACCACATGCGACACTCCCATTAAGGAGTCCAAGGGGCTATCAATCCTCGGTTTCTTGCATCCTACCGGTTGGGGAGTGTGTAGCTTCTTCCGCATTCCACAAAATATTCGATCTCATCCGCGGCCTGGTTACCGCCGTGAATGGGGTGGTTTGGGAGATGATACATTTTTTACACTCCTCCCTGCATTCTTAAACCTACTAAAATTCGGACATACTCACCACTGAGCTACCGCAGAAATCCAAAAATATGTTCAGTACGTGACGTACCAATGACCCTACCTACATCTTGATAGTGCGCCTCTGAATTTGACAGTATTGTATTTTACCGCTTTCTAATTAAAGTGACGTGGTCACGTTACGCCACTGTACATATTATTGATTGTTTTTTTGGAAAATATTTACAAAAATTACATTTAAATAAGAGAGGTATATCTTTTCCTTCCATTTTTTTAATAATAACGTTCCCACATCCACAGGAGATACTACCTTTCCATTGGTGAAAAAAACACATTAATTTATAGTTTTTTTGTAATTCGAGTTAAGAAGGCCACTAGGTCGCTCAAAATATTAGCGCGGTCGGTTCCCCTTAACGTCCCTAGAACTAGGGAACTGAAATGGCTACTCTTAGCTGGCAGAGTGCAAAAATTAATATTTTTAACCTTTGAAGTCACGTCCTCTTCCCTTGTACCTACAAAAAAATATTACCCCCTCAATTTTCAGTCATCGTTCGGTGTACAACGACTACGAATTTGCAGCAAAAAAGAGAGCCGCGAAAGGTGAACCCAGGGAGGGAAAAAGGACAGTTTTTCGGGGTGTGCGCGGGCGCTCAGGGCAAACCGCGTCCCGGCGGAGATTACCAGGCCCGCGTCGCGGCGCACTCTATCCTGTCAGCCCGTTGTCCTGCCTGCCCGTCGCTTGCCAGTCCTGCAGCTTACCAGGAGGTTGCAAATTCGCTGCTTGGAACATCATAGTTTGCGGTTTACGGGTTTTCGGTGATAGAATTTTGTATCTCGATTGACTTTTCCGAGCGTTTAAAGCGTTGAAGAGCGTCTAGAGAGAGAGAACGGTAAGTAAGTGTTTGATTGCTGAAAATTCAAATACGGATGCTGACAATTAAACGGATTTGTGTGAATGTAGAATCATTTTTCACTTTCTCTGCCTTGGTATAGTAACAAAATCCTCAAAATTTCTTATTATGTGGATACATTTTAAGTTACCTCACAAGAGAAAGAAATTATTACCAATCAATTTATTTTCCAGATGTCTTATAGGATCTTTAGATCACAATAAGCATGTTTCACATTTATTCTGTCGGTCTGTCACTATGCCTATACATGTTTCTGTTCTGTCGCTGTCTGTAGATATATACATGGTGGCCTGTTAGAAGATCTAGGAAACAAGTAAAGTTATCTTTTTAAAAAATTAGTAGCGGACGTAATTGACGTTGAACTTTTTAAATATTATATTTTGACGTTTTTGTATCACTTCCTGTTATACATAAATATATTATATGGTCAGCTTTGGTATTTTAAATCGAGTAACCTTGTATATTTTAGGATTTTTTGATACTTTATTAAAACCTTATAGTAACTTTTAGTATAATAGTTGTGCCTATCAGAGCTGTGAAAGTTACTTCAGAAAAGTAACTAGTTACTTTTTCAATACTTTTGCCCAAATGTATCTAGATACTTATAAGAAATAGTTACTTTTACCTAAAAGTAACTTAGTTCTTAGTTACTTAGTAAAAGTAACTAGTTACTTTTTCGATACTTTTGCCCAAATGCCTATCTAGATACTTATAAGAAATAGTTACTTTTACCTAAAAGTAACTTAGTTCTTAGTTACTTAGTAAAAGTAACTAGTTACTTTTTCGATACTTTTGCCCAAATGTATCTAGATATAAATAAAAACACCATAAATTTACCAGGTAGTGATAATTTATTTTCATGTACACACTACAGACTGTACTGTAACAAGTGACTTCTAAAAAAAAAAAAAAAAAAAACAAAAACAAAACCGAATCCATCAATCTTGGGGAACACTCATGTTTATAGGGTGATAGGTTTATATCGTCTCTTGGTCATCATCTGATTATGTGCATTATTTGTTACTTTTGAAAAGTAACTTGTATCTAGTTACTTTTTAGGAGTAACTAGTTACTTTAAAAGTAACTTAGTTACTCCTAAACTCCTAAAACGTAACTAGATAAAAGTTACTTTTTTGCCAAAAGTAACTGTAACTTCGTTACTTTTGAAAAGTAACTTGTATCTAGTTACTTTTTAGGAGTAACTATACACTTAAAAAGTAACTAGTTACTTTAAAAGTAACTTAGTTACTCCTAAAAAGTAACTTAGTTACTCCTAAAAAGTAACTAGATACAAGTTACTTTTCAAAAGTAACGAAGTTACAGTTACTTTTGGCATGATTCAAAAAAGAACTAAGTTACTAAGTATCTAGTTACTTTAAGTAACTAGTTACTAAAAAGTATCTAGTTACTTAAGTTACTCACAGCTCTGGTGCCTATCTCAAGACGGTTTTAAAAAAATATGAATTATAAAATGAATTCTTTATATAAAAAGGTTACCTAGAAGAAATTTCTGTAATTTTGAAACTATTATATATAATTATTATTAACAAGAGTTACCTAATAAAATAAGGTATCCAAAAATGTTAAAATATACAGGTTTTCTATTTGAAATATGCCAAAGTTGGCCATGACTTCCGGTATAACATAAGTTCAAAGTCAATTATGCCTGTTATCAAAGTTTTAAAAACGTGAATCACCCTATATGCCCCATAAACTACTTGTAGGGGAAAGGCCTAAATTTTGTGTTGTATATGGATTAGTCATAAACCCTGTTCGAAATCGAATATTTATACTATACTGCCGTTCACGAATATTTATTCTTTATGTTCGATATACAGGGTGTGATTTAAAGGTATGTAGTTTTTTGATAGGTGATTCCTTGACTCATTTTAAGTTTTAATTTTAAGTATATAAAACTTTATCCTAATACGCTTGGTTTTCGATATTCTACAGAATGTTTTTTTAGGTTTTAATAAAAAATCTCTTAAACCGCTTCAGTTGTTACACTAAATTTTGCTATGACTATAATGTTGTGTTGCACACAGATTTTTTACCAGAATTCACTCATCAACAAGTTTGACCGTGACATAAATGACATTGACATACTCACAAAGGTGCCTCATTAGTAAATTAAAAATTAAGTTAACCGCGCCTCTTTGATTATGTAAAAAGTATTTCTGCCAATGTCATATACATATGTCACCGGCCAACTTGCTGGTTAGGTAATTATTCTTTAAAATGTTTGTGCAACCCAACAAAAGACACATATTTTGCTTAAGAATTTTTCTTAATTTTAATCAAAATAATGCGGTACATCACTGATATTTCAACGACAATTATTTTATTAATAATTTCTACTCATTTCTAATCAAAAAAAGGCTTGTTTCATATTTGTCTTAAAAACATCCGACCAACATTTCTGAATTTTTCTCCAACGTTACCAGCTCTATGCGAAATTATGAGGTCGCTCGCTCTCAACGTAGAATTCCGTAGCATCTAAACTGGTCAACTTTTTAATATTTTTTTAAAACAGAGTTATAAAGGAGGCATGAGATCTTCAATAGATCCCAAATGGTCAGGGCATATCCAATATATTTTTTTTTTAAATAGAACACCCTATATATTATATTATTACCTAATTCCCTATAAATTCACGTCTTGTTTTTGAGATACTTTTTGACATTTTAGAATTTGACAGGCTATAGCATTGGAACGGCGCATCTTAAAGAAAAAGTTTTTTATTCCCTATCTAAAAATTACAACTTTCAACCAAGTTTCTTGGTTTAACATATATCGCACAATTTGTAAATTAAACATATTTAGTAAGGTAATGGAATGTGTGGTACTATTTTAAAACTTGATATTATGGAGGAGCAGCAGCACGTAGGCTGGCCCTGCTTTCCCCCTCCCCCCACCAGGTTACACCACTGGGTCCATTAGAATCTTGTAAGCGGTACAGGGAAGGTTAAATTAAGGCAAAGTTGCATAATTTGGAGGCGACTAAAGTGACATAATTTGAAAATTCCAAGTATATAAATAAAAACCGTAAATTCTCGTTCCTGTTTTTATTTTTTCCAAGCTTTATTTTAGTAACTTTTACATATATATCCTAGCGTTTCTAAAATTGTACTCCGACCGTCTATGCCTGCCATCATTTTTATTTACCCAAAATATTATTATTATTTAGCCTAATTATTTAGACATTGATAATTTTATCGAATTATCGTTATATAAACTCTATTTTTACGTAAATCATAATATATGTATATTTCAAACACGTTTAATGATTGTGGTGTTACTGGTGTTACGTCCACTGATTATTTTTGTTCCACTCTTCATAATTCCCTATAGTACAAGATATCAATAGAAAATTAGTTATATCATTACATTGTAGGTAAGTAATAGCTATTTACATACCAAGGGAGAAAAATAATGCTTCTCCTCCCGTGGATAGTTTGATGCCCGACGCGAACCGGGGGCATTAATATCCAAGGGAGAAAACGTATTTTCTTCTTGAGGTATGTATCTAGTTTTTTCTACTACTACTAGTTTAACCATATCGATTTTACAGGGCGCCAAAGTTAAAAAAGTCTATTTTTAATTTTTAATATATCTAAAACGATTTAATTTAGTTATGTGGTATACGACAAAGTATTGGAATTTCGAGGAAAATTCAAAAATGTAAAAATATACAGGCTGTTTCATTTAAAATAAAAGAGTTAGTTTTAGTAATCCACCCAATTTTTAGAAAATTCGTATGTACGATTCTTCATATATCGATACTAATCCATCGAGGTACGATACCCTGTACATTTTTTTTTCAAATTTTCCCTAAAAATATAATAGGTACATGTATATTTTTAAGAACAACAGAAGAAAAACTCTTGCCTATTAGAAACTGTGAGGTGTGAGAAGGTGTGCATTTTGCTCCTACACTACTTGGCAAAAACGTCAAAAGTTCAGCTAATTCTTTAGAGTTGTGTAGAAGAAACCAGGTAGATTTTGGTACAATGCGATGGCATACGTTGTCAATAATTAAACACTTAAAAGTAATTAGTATTTGGATTTAAGAAATCCTAATCTTATTATTTCAGGGTCGAAAATGGCGTTTTCTAGTAAGGTAGTAGAAAAACTTATTTTTAGTTCTCCCACCTGGATATTTGCTATTTCCTTTACACTTAAGTGGCGAGAAAAGTATGCTATTCCAGATAACTGTACGGAAAAATTTCATATTCATTACTGACAGTGCTGCACAGTGTTGCCACCTTTACAAATAAAATTTCCCATTTTTAAAGAAAAATTCCACGAAAGCACACAATACTGAAAAGTATTAGGAATAATTTTTTTTAATAAAAATAACTTTCTTACATTCTCCAATATCTGTAAAGTCCAAATTTTAAAAGTTTTTATAAATCCATCAATAAACACGGACAGGATTCGGTTTAAGAGAATGCAATGTTTTTAATATATACAGGGTCATGCATATTGCGTCAGTCTTAAAAAAAATAAAGTTATACGGTCCTGGAAAGAAAATCAAAAAACCATCTAAATTGCTAGTATTTTACCTGAACTATATATAAGGAATATAAAAAGATCTTACTGTACAAAATTTTATTAAAGAATTTTACATTAAATAAGTAGTCAAATAATATAAACTTTGGAAAAATTAATTTAAACTGTGTCGTTTTCGATTTATTAACACCCTGTATAAAATATATAAACACTAATAGATTTGTAATATCTCTAGACCCCTTGTCATAAATCTCACTCAATCCCATGGTTAAAAAAATTAATTTAGATGTTTTTTTAAATTTTTTTTTCCAGGACCGTAAAACATAGTTTTTTTAGTTTTTAATTTATTACTCTTATGTCGGGTTGCACAAAGAATTTTAATAATAATTATTTAACCGGCAAGTTTAACTGTGACATAAATGACTTTGAGAGTCATTATATACTCACATTCAAAGGTGCGTGATTAATAAATTAAAAATTAAGGTAACCGAGCCAGTATGATTGTATTTCTGTCAATAATGTTACGTCTGTCACAGTTAAACTTGTCGGTTAAATAATTATTATTAAAATTCTTTGTGCAACCCGACATTAAACTACCAAAGCAAAAAAAAAACATTTTGGACAATTATTATTAAGGACTCTAATACGAACATATATAAGTATGCAATAAAATACTGGATGTTCCAATTTAAAAATACTACTTTTTGTTATCTCTCTTTTTTCGGTCACCTTGTATATGAAAAAATATTTTCCTGAAATACACGCTATGATACAGTATTAGTCTACATTTGAATGAAATGCCTAACTCAATTCGTAGAGGAGCTATGGAAGCCTGACGCACTATTGCTGGACCCTGTATATAGATAAAATTTCGCATAGAGCTGGTAATTTTGAAGAATAATTTAGAAATATTGTTCAGATCGACTTAAGGGTTTTTTTGTTAGATTATTTATGTTGTTCTGCAACGAGTTGTAGCAGTTTTATTGAATTACTTATCTCGAACCAGAGCTGTGAAAGTTACTTCAGAAAAGTAACTAGTTACTTTTTCGATACTTTTGCACAAATGTATCTAGATACTTATAAGGAATAGTTACTTTTACCTAAAAGTAACTTAGTTCTTAGTTACTTAGTTAAAGTAACAAGTTATAGTAACTAAGATACTTTTAAAGTAACTAGTTACTTTGATTGTAACTAGTTACTAAAAGTGTAACTAAGATACTTTTGAGTAACTAGTTATTTTAATTGTAACTACGAAACTCTAAAAGTTACTAAGATGCTTTTGAACTAGATACCATAAATTTACCAGGTAGTAATAATTCATTTTCCTGTACACACTACCACTATTACTATCAGAAAACTAAACTAAGAAGTGTTAATTCGAACAACGAACAAGTAGAATAAAATGCTTTCCAAGAAATTTCGCGTTTCAACCAGTTTGCTGTTTAACGCTCGCGACTCGCCGCTCGTCTCTTCGTGAAAATCTGATTAACGGCCGTCGATCGTCCCTTGGTCATCATCTGATGGACGGCACGTGTGCATAATTGGTATCCTAGAGGAACTTTAAAAGTACCTAACTTAGTTACTTTAAAAGTAACTTAGTTACTTTAAAAGGAACTTAGTTACTTTAAAAGTATCTAGTTACTTTTTAAGTGTATAGTTACTCCTAAAAAGTAACTAGATACAAGTTACTTTTCAAAAGTAACGAAGTTACAGTTACTTTTGGCATGATTCAATAAAGAACTAAGTTACTAAGTATCTAGTTACTTAAGTTACTCACAGCTCTGTCTCGAACCAACATCAATTTCGTTAAAACAGTTCAATCGCAAGGATAAATACGGACGAATCCAGGGTCTATTAATAGAAAGTATACACCAACGCATATTCCGACAATGACCTTTTTCAAATGCATGTGGGTGTTCACAACCCGCTCTTTCTCTTTATAACTGATTAACCGAGCAAACAAAACCGGTTTCGTTATTAGAGTCAGTTCCTGATATTTTTTATAGGTTGTAACGAAATTATTTTGAAGTTCATTCAACATTTTTGTTTTCTTTGCCATATTCCAGGACGTTTTAATTAAAATGCTGCTTTTAGTTATTCCAAAAGTATTGCACATGAAAAAACGAAAAAAAAAACAATACTAATATAAAGAATAATAGGTTTATAGGTTTAATGCAAGTATATGCTAGTTTTACCATCCCTCAACTCAAATAAAATAATACTTGATTTCATTACTATGTCTATTTCAGAAAGGTGTAGAGTAATAAAAGCTCATTAGGTATGCAAAGGAACTACAGAGTAACCCAACGAATATCTAAGCCACTTTTATAATTTGGCATTGATTTCATTGCAAAATTCTTTATTTTCATCAAAGGTAGGTAGCACCACCCGGGTTTGGGTCAATTTATGGGTTTTGTCTATTGTTAGCCATTCACAAACACTGAAAATGGTGTGACAAAGGCGTGCATTATGTACATAGAATTAGGTGTACACTTATTCTTTATTAAACATTATAAAAAAATATAAAAAACAAAAAATTCATCATACAGAAATTCAATTATAAAAAATCATAATATTCTTCGTCATCTGAGGAACTGTCATCTCCTCTTGACGTTATAATTAACGGGTCGACGGTCCGATCGATCAGGTGGTCAAGATCCCACATTTTCTTCTCTTCTTTACTGACATGACTGTTTTTCGCCAGTTCTCTGGTGTCACATCATTAATGGCTTGATCAAACAGTAGCTTAACGTCTTTCATTTTCAATGTCGTGTTGTGTCTTGCTACAAATCCTTTTACTTGCGCCCATATAAGTTCTATAGGATTTATTTCGCAATGATATGGCGGTGTGCGCCACACAGTTACACTATGTTTTTTAGCTATATCTTCCACGGCATATTTCATAAAACGATGTTTGTGTCAATTTTCCATAACTAATAGTTCCTTTTTTATCAAATTATGTGTGACTTTTATTCATTATACTAAGAATAACTCTTTCCAGAGTCCTCATACGCAAAATCTCCATGAAACATGTTAGGTTGTGAATGATCCGGAAAATAAATTTAGTCCCTAACAATTTTTTCAGATACAGTTTGTAAGATATGGTCCATTAAATATGATTTATATGTTAAGAATCTTAAGGGGGGGCGACTGCTCTACCTCCCCATGGGGATCACTACTGTCCGTTAGCCCCTCTCATTCCTAACAATTTCCTAATGTCACAGTCAAATTGTTGGGGTAGGTAATTTTTGAATAAAAATTATTCTGGTCTTGCCAATGAAATAAATATAAATAAGAAATCTACACTGCCGGTCCTGAAAAAGCAAGTTGCCAATCAGCCCGACAGTTCTGGCGGCCTGGCAATTAGGAGGCCCGATATGCAAATCCAGTTAAATAAATTGCAAATTGGGACAGATTTTGATGACACAACCTATGCGAAAAGTCGAAAAGGACAGCCAAAAAGAGAAAAATACTGCCAAGTTGAATTGCAAATTGACATAGACGATAAAACTCTGCGATAGAAGCTGAAGAAGTTTTTCTATTTCATCAGATGTAAACTATTATTAGTCAATTGATTGAGATATTGGCATCTTTTGTAAACATTTTAATATTTATTAACTTTGGATTATAGAAGGATTTTCAACAATAATTATTAACTAATCACACAACTTTGACTGTGACATCACTGACATTGGCAGAAATGATTAGCTTCACGCTGTTATACCCTGCTTTTGTTTTAATAGAATCCCTTTTGAGGTATTTATGGCAAGAGTAGGAAGAAGACATTTTTTTTATAAATTAACCTTTACATTTAAAATACCGCTTGATATATTTAATTTTTGTTTTTAAGTTTTTCTCAGATGGTTAGGTCAATTTTTTTCAAGTTTTCCTCAAAACTACGTACAGAAAATTCGTCTTTCTTCATATACCTTACAATGGCACAAACCACTTTCTTTGGTCGCCGCGACAATATTACTCGACTGAAGACGATTGGAGATATTTACCAGTTAAAACGTTGTGATTTAAACACAAATAAAGACATTGCAAGTCCAAAACTCTTCTATCATTTAGCTTTGCTTGAACACGAAGCCATATCGATGGCTCAGAAAATATATTCGCATTCGTCCGATACACATGCACCACACGCCTCGCATCGAAACGTATCGACCGTACCTGACTGAGGTCGTTTTTATTTGTAAGCAATGGAAGTGATCATGCTGGGGCAAACTTTCAGGTAGAAGAACCGCTCAAAAATAAAGAGACAGGACTGACATGTGTTTATACGTATAAGATCAGCGAGGAAGGTTGAAGTTGGGACGTGTACGCAATATTAAATTACAAAAATTTCAATTTTTGCCCCTTAAAAGAAAATAAACGTTAGTAAAGCGCGCCCTTATTAAGAAAAAAGAGTTGATGGTCCAGTTAGGGTATGGTCCGAATATTACCAACCACAGTTAACTGCTATGAATGACAGGTCAACCATAAAGCTCCGGTTAAATTCGGGACGAAAAATCACATGTTGGGTAGGTACACATAAAATCCCGCTAAACCAAAAAAAGTTACATTAATGTTTTTACAATATTGCAAACCAACATGTAACATTGCAAGAAAAAGCACAGCGCTTATATGTCCTGCTTTTTGATAGGTATCACAAAATAACATGTTGCATCCACACAACATTAATTACATATTTTTATCAGTACCTAATTTTATAATTGTTTAATAATAATAATAATAATAATAATAATGTTTCTTTATTTCAAATTACAAAACTACAGTCACAAAAGGGAAGGTAACATTTATAAAATGAAATGACGTCATAAAAAAATTTAGCTAGGCTTTACATATTCCGACTAAGAAACTCCTGTATAGTATATGGTTCAATTTCAATTAACAAGCTTCTTACAGTTTTTTTCCATACTCTTATACTACTAATATTTTTAATGGTTATCGGCAGCTTATTATATAATTTTATACACATGTAATACGGACTCTTTTCTGTAAGGGTCAGACGATGCGATGGATACAAAAGATTAATAGTTCTGGTGTTGTAACTATGGTCATTTAAGTTCTGAAATGTTTCCCTATTTTTAAAAACAAACATTAGGCATTCATAGATATATAAAGCATAAATTGTCATAATACCTAGTTCCTTAAAAACTCCCCTACAGGATTCCAAATATTTTAATTTTCGTATCAGTCGCACTACTCTTTTCTGCACTACAAATACTTGTTGGGTTTCAAAATTACTACCCCAGAAAATAATGCCGTATCTTAAAATCGATTCGAAATTGGCATGATACAGAACTTTAATTGTTTCGTGATCCATGTATGATGACACAACCTTTATACCATATCCAATACTTCCGAGTTTTAAGCATAAGGAGTTTATATGAGGCTAACATGACAAAAATTCATTAATGGTGAGACCCAAAAACTTGGTTTCTGATTCTCTATTTAGCTCAATGCTATTTATGTTCAAAAAATCTGGTAGATTTATTTTATTTTGTTTTGTTCTAAAAATTACAATATTTGTTTTATTCCTATTCAGGATTAGTCTATTTCCACTAAACCAATTGTTTATTTCTACAAATGCCTCTTCAGCTCTATGATTTAGTTCCGGAAAATCGGTTGCAGCCACCAATAAATTTGTGTCATCCACATAGTTAGTTATTGAAAGATTATCTCCCATAACATCAAGATCGTTTATATAAACTATAAATAGAATAGGCCCTATAATACTCCCTTGCGCTATACCTACAGTATTTGTTTTAAGATCAGATTTAATTGTTCCACTTTCGTCTTGAATTACGACTCGCTGCTGTCTATCCGAAAGGTAAGATCGCATCCATGCATGAGCATTTCCCCTAACTCCATATTTACTTAGTTTAAAGAGTAGCAGTTCTCTATCAATGCAATCATATGCTTTGCTGAGATCTAAAAACATACCCAAAGCCAAGTTTTTATTTTCAAGGTGGTCTACAATTGTTTTTGTAAATTGAAAAATAGCCGACATGGTCGATCTACCCTTCAGATATCCATGCTGACTCTTGGAAAAGAGTTGCCCCAATTGCATGAAGTCCAACAGTCTCGAGCACACCACCATTTCAAAAACTTTTGAAAAACTTGATAGTAAACTAATGGGTCGGTAATTGTTCAAGTCTGCTGGGCTTCCTTTTTTATATAAAGGTTTAATTTTAGAGAACTTAAACTGATTTGGAAAAATTCCAGATTTTATAGAATTGTTAATAATATATACCAGGACTTCAGAGACATCCTTAATCGATAATTTTACAATGCTTGTTGGTATCTCATCCTCACCGCTGCTATATTTATTTTTTAATTTATTGGATATTTCTAACAATTCCTTTCTATTTGTAGGTTTTAGATACATCGACTGATCATTTTCAGGAATATTACATTGAAATGGTACATGTGTTATATCCTTTAAAAGTTTTGGAACTATACTGACCAAATGTTCATTTAAATTATCCGCTAATTCTTGGCCATTTTCAAAAAAATTATTCTGTGCAGTTTTAAACTTACCGTTTATTTCATGACATATTGACCACATACATTTACTCTTATTGTCGGAGGCTCTGATCTTATTCTTATATTTGTTTGTTTTCTCTTTTTTAATCAGCATATCATAATGTTTTTTTGTTTCGTTATATTCGTTTTTATAGTGGGCACTATGTCTAGAAAGGACTAAAAGCTTATCTAAATTTATTTTACAGTCCAAAATTTCTTGATTTGTTACTATTCTTTTTTTATTATCATAGACCATAGTGATTGGAAAACAATGATTAAAAATATTTTTGTATGTTCCAATAAATATGTCCCATTGTGCGTTTACATCCGTTTTTCTAGCCTGGAAGACGAGTTCCCAGTCCTGCTGCATTAAAAGTCGTGAAAAGTCCTTTTTTTTTGCATCAGAAAAAAATCGTTTATGTATTATTTTATTTTTGTTACAGTTTTTTACCTTAAAACTAATCCTTTGTGCTGTATGATCGGAGATATGTGCTTCCAAAACTTCCGTACTGTAATCGTCCTCCAGGCTAGTAAAAATGTTATCCAAACAACTACTACTATTTTGAGTTATCCTAGTATTTTCAAAAACCGTACCTTTAAGATTATAAAAATTGAGTAAAGAAAACAGAGTATTTTTATGCACATTGTCCTTCAACATTTCAATATTTAAGTCTCCTGCAATAAAAACTATATCATAACATTCAATGTAAGTTAAGAGCTGTTCTAACTTAGTGAAAAATAGTTCTTTTTTACCAGAAGGGGGTCGGTATATAGAAATAATTATAAATTTTTTACCACTTAAGCGACACTCAATTCCTGAACACTCAATTTCACCTTGATCGGATATTTTACAAATAGTTTTTAACGAAACAGAATTAATGTTTTTTTTAACATACACTGCACTACCACCATGTTGGCCATCGCCTCTACAAAAAGCGGAAGCTAACTTAAAATCTTTAACACCTATTTTTTGCAGCTGTTCTGTGGTTTTCCAATGCTCTGTTATACACAAAAAAAGACAATTTGTTGATTCCTGTAGCAATTTTTCTAGTCTGTTAACACTGTTTCCTAGTGATTGGACATTTTGATGTATTAAACTCTGTTTCCACTGTGCTTTTTCATTTTGATTTTGTATCAAAAAGGTTTATTTCCCCCACTTTTGTGTCCATATTCTATAGATTGTTTATATTTTTCGATTTTTTGTAAAAAAGCTGGGCATTTAGGATCTCTGGCTGTGTGTATTCGATCTCGTAATTTTAGGCGTTTACAGTTTGGGCAATCTAAGGGTGTATTTTCGGGACACTGTTTAGCCTCATGGGGTCCTCCGCACTTATGACAGCATGCTGGACTTTTGCAGTACTTTGTTACATGTCCAAACAGACAGCATTTATAGCACATAGACACATTATAATATTCCTGTACGTATACTTTTGTTAGATCAAAATTTACTCTTTCATTTTGAATAAACCATCTAAAGATATTAGGTTTAGTTTGTATAATCCAGTTTTCTTTGTAATTGTTTCTGCACTCCTTTTTTGTTAGAAATTTTATCATTTTATTGACTTCATTTCCTACCAATATTTGCAACTCTGGATTTTCATCAAGTATTATTGAAATGAACTCCTCTGGTTCGTATCCTTTTTCAATTCCGGTAATCATTACTATTGGGTCAGTATTTTGCAGCTCTTTTAGTATAAAGTTTTTGTCCTTTTCTAAGATGTTCTTTAGTTTATTTTGCTGAGCATCACTTTCACACTCTACTAATACAGCGCCGCTTTGTAATTTTTTTACGTTAGTAAAAACGTGGGACCCACTGCCATTACTATTCAGGCTGTGTTTTATTCCTTTCATCACCATTTTTGGGTCGGCTTGGTCTTTGATTTTTATTATAGTTTGATGTTTTTTTTGTTGTGGTGGCGTTGTCCATTTCGTACCGTTCGAAAACGTATTCTTGGATTGAGCGATGGTACTATATGATTTTTGTGTTATTGATTGTGTGTCTTGTTCTACATTTTGTATTTTCTGTAATTGTGGAGGCGATTTTTCGATTGCTGAGGTATTTCTACAGCTTTGATTTAATAAGCTGATAAAATGTAAGTTATCCTTCTCTACTTTCCCAATTTTGTAGGCAAGTTTTGTAACCATGTTGGATACTGTAAAAACAGCATCACGTATGCTTTTACTCACATCAGTACTCTGTTCATTACCTTCTGAACATTCATAAATTATTGACAGAGCTTTCATGGTTTTTTCTAAAATATCTTCTGTTGGGTCCGAAAAAGCAGACACGTCTAGTTCAGCATTATTCACAGATTCCTTTCGAATTTTTAGTCTATCGAGACATCCTGGGCTTGAATCTGATCTCTGCCTTTTCTGAGGGTTTGTGAATTCGTTTTGCAAACAACTGTCCTCGGGCTGTTTGGGTGGCGTCCTGAAAATTGTGTTTTTTGCTCTAAAAAATCCACCTCCTGAATTAACAGGTATACCATTATCTATCTCACTCCTATTTCTACTGTCCAAATGTTCACTAAAAATCGTCGACTTATTGGATGCCCCCTGTAGCACAGCGTTGCTTGTGTTGGGTTTCTTGAATTTTTCAAGGTACGTTTTTATCTCCGCACTTTTTTTGTTAGTCTCTGCACCGATCATATTTTTTATTTCATTGCTGGCCGATAAGGATCCAATTGAATAATGTCTTGTTTTTCGCTGTTTTTTTTCAGTTTCCAAGGCATCACTCTCACTGTTCATTTTATAAAAGTTGCTTTATTTACGTTCATACCAAAACCAAATTAAACCAAAAAAAGAATAACAAACGTTCACCGATTTTATATCGCTTATCCAAAAGTACGTCCGCACCGAACCGAGGTCGACTAACTAATGTAAAAGTTACATGTGTTTCTTTTTATATCATTTTATTGTTAATTTCAAAAATATCGTGGAGTGACTTGGAGATGTCTATTTTATCTATGCCTAGGAAAACCAGCAAAAAGAATAATAGGTTATAGTATTTTTCTATTATATACTTGTCTGTTCCGTTTTCCCTTTTTTAGAGCTATTTTAAATCAACAAAAATATAACCCAATGCAATAAAATATTTTTACAACAAAAACAAAAAACAATTAGGTATTTATTTTTAAAGAGAAAAATTAAAATAAAAATTTTAATTGAAACATTTTTTATGGACGAAGTGTGATAATTTATAATAAAAAAAGCAGTGCGGGAAGAAACGAGAATGCTTTATCATAAATAGACAAAACGGCCCTTAAGAAGGAGTATTTCAAAACCTAAGCATTTGCACCAAAAACTGCTGTTAGATCTACACCCCTAAAATACATGATTTCTGAAAAAATCATCAATTTTGGCGTGGTAAACGATATTTACTTTATTTTTAATCATGAAAAACCGAGCCCGAAAAATGCTGGTTAAAGTCATACATACGTCTTATGTTAAAATTTTGGATTGACACCAATATTCATATTTTTTACAAATATAAAAAAAATTAAATAAAGAGCCAGCTAGGAATATCGAAAAAAAAGTAAAAAAAAACATGTACAAAAAACAATTTAATCCAATCATGCAGAGGGGGAGCTCATTAAGAAAAAATACTAATGGTCTAGTTATTAATCTATTAAAATATTACTTGTCATCTCTTCACGCGCTTTTGGTATTAAATACCGAAAGTTTTCAACTTAATAATTATTTCTAAAATGCATAACATTACTCCCATTTGAATAAGCTGACACGTATGACGCGATATAATTCGGTGAAGTTAGTGCAGATCAGTGCCAGTATCAAGAGAGGTAACGAAATGTTCACCCTTGCCCTTTTCACGTTCTCGGTGCCGGAAAATGCATTTTCCAGCTTGAAATTTAATTTGCATACATCACTCTATATACCTATAGATATAACAGTGCAGTTTCGCAGGTTTGGCGGTGACCGGAAAAGTTTACGAGCAAGGATTAATAGTATACCGGGTGTCCCATTATTGATGGCCACCGGCCGTATCTCGGAAACTACTGGGCATAGAACCTCGAGGAAAAAAAATTATAACTAAAGTGGCCATGAGAAAATCCTGGAAATAATTTTTTAGTTCCGCATTTTGCCGCAAGAGGGTATAATTGAAAAGTAAATTTTAAAATTTTACATATCTTTGAAAATTCCACATTAAGGAAAAAAAATGCTAGAGGGCGCAATTTGTAATAATAACACATTTTTTGATTTTTCTCCGAAAAAATAAATCATACGGAATAATTATGATACCATAATCGAAAAGTAGATGGAAATACTAGAAAAAATATTTAAACCGCAGCTCGATATCTCCGTTCGTTTCAGCGTTATTGCCAATAGAATAATTTTTAACACTTTAAATGAAGAAGCGATTATATATTTTTTAGAAAAAAAGTGGGACCCCACTGATATTTTTCCATGTGGATATTATTTTGGATTAGCCTGGTCAATTCTGCATAAAAATGGTCTCTTAATTAAAATAATTAAATTAAATTAGACTGGTGGAAGCTTGCCTATTTTTATAAAACAAAATTTTTCATTATCAATGTTAATAATAATAAATAGTAGAGCCTCCTGATTATTTCCAGGATTTTTTCATGGCCACTTTAGTTATCATTTTTTTTCCCGAGTTTCTATGCCCAGTAGTTTCCGAGATACGGCCGGTTGCCATCCATAATGGGACACCCGGTATATGTATAAACACCACTATTTTATGTTGTCACCTACATGTCTTTAGGGCCTAAAGATTCGGATCTTCTTGACGATACCGTCCATTTAATTAAGAATCGCTCCGACCAGTCAAAATTTTTTTTTAATACACTTTTTTTTTTAGAAAAATATGTTATACAAGGTGAATCATAAAATTGCTATGTGTATCAAGGTTTTTTAATGAAATATATTCTATATTTACAGTCTAAAATCAATTCTAAACATTTTTCATAAATCATACCCTATATACAGGGTGTCCCAACTTCGATGCTTCTCATGGGTATCTCGGAAACTATAAGAGATACAGCAGCGGTCAAGTGGTGGTAAAGTTGCGCAATTTTGTCCCTAGTATGGTAAAAAAAAAATTGGACTTTCTTTTTGAAATATTCGAAAAAAACTAAAATTTTCAGTTTTTGTTTTTTTAATTTATCTGACTTATTTTAACCGCTACAGAAAAACAAATACAAAATTGTTAATTCAACTGTTTTAGCTTTATACTACCGTCTTTTTAGAATTTCGGTAGAACGTTTTCTTAATGTCAATTATAATTTTTTTAATACGGACCTGCATCTTTTTAAATTCTCTTTAAGCCATAAATTCAACCATGTAACTAATAATTTTTAGACGTTTTGATGTTATCTTTACATCATCAGGAATTTAATAATTACTTTTAAATAAATGCGGCCCTGGAATTTATTTATGGTATATTTGCATACAGCCGGATATGAGTAATATATTATGTAGAAAACAAATGATAAGAGAAAAGACCAGCGACAATAACAAAAAGTAAAGAAACTTGTTTATATTAGGTGTACAAACAAGTGTCTTTCCTCTCGAATGCATTTTTGAGTAAGTCTCCGCAATTTAAATATCTCCCGTTGAACATAAAAAGGTGAGTACTCACTACAACTGTCAACATAATTAAGCCAAACAATTAAGTATAAAGTTTTCGTGATGGCCACTTTTGTATAACTTAATTTCATGCTTGTTATAATTTATAATGAAACTTAAATTTGAGTTTTTGTCGGTGTGTAGCTGGATTAACTTTTTTATTTATTCATTATATTTTTTATCAAAAACTATAAAAATGTAATTTTTGGTTAATAGTTCGTTAGCCCTTTAATCTACGCATCGGTAATCTAAGTAATAAGATTTGCTTGAAACAGATATAAATATGAATTATAGTTATTTCATTGTATAACTGTTATATTCCGCATTCATTTGCATGTTGCATTTGTTGAAAATTGTTAAGTGACTGCCACCAGAGCCGTATTTTGTGAAGTCTAGAGGGTTAAGATCATGCGATCTGGATGGCCACTGTCTACCTATCCACCGCCCGGGAAAAATTATATATAAGTACCCCTTGTATGAGCAGTATGACGCGGGGGAGCATCATCGACTTGAAATTACAAGAAAGGAAAAACGTTTTTCCTTTCTTCAGAACACAGTGTACAACCAACTCCACACATTTACTTTGAAATTACAAGTTTATCATCTGGAAATAAAGTGGCAAGAGCTGGAACAAGATTATTTCGAAGGAAATTTAGATATCTTTCTCCAGTCAGGCTCTTATCAAAGAAAAATGGGCCTATTACCCTATTTTCAACAATACCCGCCCAGACATTAACCTGCGTGTGATTTTCTATGAACCTAATAGATTTTGGTGTGCCCCGCCGTATCTATAGTTTCGTCTATTAACCAGCTCATTTAAAAGAAACGTAGCTTCATCTGAAAAACAAATTCCTTGGACAGTTCGTGCGTGATTATCTGTTAGCTCAATTATTATTTCACAAAATAGGACTCCTCTATTAGAATCATCGTCCCATATACTCACTCTTGTAGGGATGAAACTTTTTTTTTAATTTAGAGATGGTGGTGAGCTTTATTCTTGAGCTATAAGAATCTTCTTGTAATGATAATAATATGTTTATTTTTTTCTCCTCAGACAACCACTTGTCCACTTTTAATACTATCTTTAACAGTACGGGAAGTTCTCCACTTAACTGCCACCCTAGATACTGTCGATTGGCTAATAGGCGAGCGATTTCGGTATTTTTACATTGAACATTTCACGGACGTCCCTACGACTTCTACTTTTGTCTCCGCAACCCAACACAATCAAAACGTCTTTGTTTAGAACAGAAATATCGTTAAAAAACTGAATTTTTGATCCCTGAGATCATGTAACAGTAATTAACCACAGTTTTTCTTTCTTGAATTCAGGAAGTAATCTTCGAATTAGGAGATTACTTTTTTCTTTTGCAAAGTTTTCAGAAAAATTTTTAATTAAAGCCAGTTCAATTTATTTCGCTATACGAACATCAAGACCGAGGAAATATTTTTAACTGGATCCCCTTAATCGGCCCGTTCCACAGTGGCTGAAAAATATGGTATCTGAGCGAAAGGCTCAAAATTAAAGTTATAAATAAAATAAAATTACCACGACGAAAGGCACCTTATTCCGTACATATTTAAGGTCCATTACATTTTGTGCTCTTATAACCACGTTCTGGTAAGTACCGGCTTCGGCGCGACAATAGTAATTTGTACAACAAGGGTGGATATGATGTATATATCTCACGAGGAAGTAAATTGAGCACGACGCCCTAGGAATAATAATTTGTTTTATATTTACTTGCTGTAGAAAATTGTAATTGATTATGATTGGTTCTAAATGTTGTATTTTGGTGGTCTACAGTTCCTTCGCTACGGATTCATGTTCAACTGAACAACACTAATTTTGTTTTATTTATTCCTTTTAGCCCACGAGATTCCAAAAAGTGAACTAATTATAGTCTATTTCAGAAAGGTGTAGACTTAACGAATATTTAAACCACTTTCTTTTTCATTGCAAATTTTTTTATTTTCATCCAGTGCCGGTAGTACCACCCTAGTTTGGGTCAATTTATGGGTTTTGCCTATTGTTATCCATTCACAAACGCTGAAGATGGTGTGACAAAGGTGTGCATTATGTACATAGTATTAGGTACACTTATTTTTTATTAAACATTATAAAGAAAATACAAAATACAAAAAATACATTTTGCATAAATCAAGTATGTAGGTATGTAATAAAAAATCATAATTTTCTTCCTCATATGAGGAACTGTCATCTCTTTTTGACGTTATACTTAACGGGTCAACGGCGCGATCGATCAGGTGGTCAAGATCCCACATTTTCTCCTCTTGTTTAATGACATGGACTGCTTTTCGCCAGTTCTCTGGTGTCACTAAATTAATGGCTTGATCAAACAGTAGCGTAACGTCTTTCATTTTAAATGACGCGTTGTGTCTTGCTACAAATCCTTTCACGTGCGCCCATATAAGTTCTATAGGATTTAGTTCGCAATGACATTGCTGTGTAACACTATGTTTTTTAGCTATATCTTCTACGGCATATTTCATAAAACGATGTTTGTGTAAATTTGCTATAGCTCCTTCTTTATCAAATTATCTTCTTTTTTTTCTTTGGTTAATTATCATAAATAAGTAATTTAATGCACAGAATTAACCTCCGCCTATGGCCGACACCGCAATTGAGCCGAACTGGATGGAATTTCCCATTTTATTACTCTAGATATATAATTATTTCTCACGAATCCGGAAATTTTCCTTTTGTTGACAACATTATAAGAATTAGATTCCTCTGTGGCGTGTGCTGAATGTGCATAGAAAATTAATTTTATGTAGCATTATTATTGAGTTTCAAATTTCTAACAAGATCATCTGACCGAAACGGCAAAACGCTGATCTTGGGATCCAATGAACGTGATTTCAAACCCATAAGCCTGCAAACTTTAAAAAAAAATTAACATAAAGTTCGTAAGTTTGGTCGTAGAAAAAATATACAGTTCAACTCGAGTGTATTGTCAATATTGCGCTCGGAAGTTTGAACAATCAATTTAGTTCCTCGTAAGATATATACATCATATCCACTCTTGTACAAACCACTATTGTCGTCGCGTCGAAGCCGGTACCTACTTGGATTAATGGTGACATTTTGCCAACCAGCAAAATCCCGCTAATCGATTTTTCAGGCCCTAAAATCTCCGCACTGGCTAATACCTGAAACCGGATTCTCGATTCGCTGGAAATAATTATGTTTGCCGCTGAATATAAAACAGGTGTTTACAAAATTATTTCTGTGGATTCCGCGAAATTCACGTTTGAAATAGCGTTTAAAGTGATTTTTTGTTTTGCAAAATGTCACCATTGTGCTCGAGAACGTCGTAATAAGACCACAACATGGAGTGGACCTTTAGTGTACGGAATAAGTTATCTTTCATCCAGGTCATTTTATTTTATTTCTATCTCTAGTTTTAAGCGTTTTCGATCGCTCATATACCATTTTTGAACCACTGTGCTTTCGTTACATTTTTATTTGCGAATCAATGCAGGCTGGCTAACGATCTTATTCGACCTTTGACATTTTAAAGTATCCAAAATTCCATTTTATTGTGGGAAATATAACCCTTTGCTGTGCTTTGTGCATCGTAAAATCTGACAATTTAAAACCGTTGTATTTTCCAAAGCTTGTTCAGCAGTATATTATATAGTAGCTTTGCTGGTATTATTTAAAAAAGGAGGCGTAGCCGCCAGCCCCCCCCCCCCCCCCCCCCCCGAAAACCAAAAAACCAGAAGATTTAAATATAATTGGAAACGAAATTACGGCAACCCTATCAATAACGTGGCAAGACAAACTGACACCCAAGCAAATTTTAAAATTTTTAAATACACCCGCGGCGCGCGACACCCTCTTCGGATTTTATTAAATCATTTATTTAAAAAGTGTTATTGGTGTTTGCATGTATAATCTTTACATGATTTATGGCTTCTAATATTTATCGATTATAGTTAATATATTTTTTGCTCAGTTATGCTTATTTCATAAAGTTTTTTTATAAGTTAAATTGTTTGTATTAGTGTATTAGTATAAGTCCCTACAAGTTTCTATAAAAATATTATATATTTTTTTTAATTTTCAATTTTTGTATGGTCCAAAAAAGGGTTTTTTGAGCGTGGCACCCGAAACACAACAACTTATGACACACAACGTCACTGTTGTAAAATATTGTCGCAGCCTTACTATTCTAAATTCGGATTTTTTCGAAACCAGTACCTGATAGGCTGGGATGCTACAGTTCCATTAGTAAACAATTCATCAGAAAACATATTAAATTAATAAAAATTGATATTTTCAATTAACATTTAATCTCCCACCCATAAACAATAATATAGTATTGTCCCATTATCTTGCTCTTCCAATATCTGGTTAAAGAGGGGTTTGAACGGAATTAACTTGTCTTCTTTTAAGATCTCCCAAATATGACTTTTTTTTACAAATTGATTTAATTCATGTTACTCTGTTTCAGATACAACAAGTCCTTCATTTAGGTAAGTAGGTACTTTAAATACAGGCTCTTATGAAGACGACTTATTACATTTAAATGGGTGACCCCAATACGTATCTTGGAACAACACAACCACCCGTATTCACTAAGGGGTAAAACTTCGTTTTTTTACTTTTATTAATTCATAAATAAAGATTTCTCTAGTTTAAAATTGTAGGGAATTGCTACTCCAAGACGGGTATTTAGCCCCTTTTTGAATAAAGCGAAAAGAATAAGAAAAATTGATCAAAAATTAAATGGCGAATGCATCTCTAGACTTCTTCTTTGATTTTTTGCACTTAGATCGTTTTACCGTATTATAAGAAAAAAATAGGTGTACTTGTGTTATACTGTGATAAATTTTCGTGATTAGTCGTGGTTAGCATTTTTATGTAATTAAATTAAAAAGAAAATGTTACATATAACAAAATATAAAATAGTTATTATCCTAACAAGTGTGGAAAGAGCCACTTTCCCGCACGCGACGAACATTTTTTCTACAAGCGTTAGAAAAACTACCACAAAATATTTCTACAAATTTTATTTTACTGAAAAACAAACACAGATTTAATTTCTACTTATTAATAATATTTATATTAAAAGTACAAGTTGATGCACTATGCAAATTGATTGCGGATGCCATACAGGTTGAAGCCATCGAAGCCAACTGATCCTGATGAGCGGATGGTTGCAAAGAAAAAGGTATCGAGCTGTTGTTTGCGCTGCTGGGAAACTGTGCAGTTTTTGAAGACGTGGACGCTTCTAAACTACAGCTCAAATTTGATGGAATATTGAGAATGAGAATTTTGTTAGACATGTCTTTTTTTTGTGTGATGGATTCCTCCAGGTAGCCTTCGGCAACAGACGTGGATTTCCATCCTCCTAAACGTTTAATGTTTGTTATTTCTTCTCCAAAATTAGCCAGTAGAGTGGCTAAGGAACGTCTAAAACTGTGGCCTGTGTATAATTCTGGATTTTTGAGTCCTATATAAGCTGCAATGTTGGAGGGCATTTTTCCTATGGTATTAATTACAACACATTGGGTACTGCATTCTCCATGTTTGTAGTTCAAAAAAAATCGGCGGTGTGGAGTTTGCTGTGAACTTAAGTTTGCATATTTTCTGTATAGATTTAGAAAACTTTCATTATTGACTTCTTTAGTTATCACAAAGGATCTATTAGAATGATTTTTGGAGTCCTTTATTGTGACAATTATAACGTCTCCTTTGTCGTCTATGGCGTCAATGGTAAGTTTAGTTAGCTCCTCACGGCGGCAGGCAGCAGCAAGTCCAAAAATGGTTACCAATTTAATTAATAGGTAAATTTAATCAGGTGCTTTTTCATAAATTTCGCAATCTCTTCTTGTGTAAAAACTTTCGCTTTTTTTGCTCAATAACCTACATTTTGTCTCTTGATGTAGGGAGTAACTTTATAGTATTTACTGATATCTTTCTTAATCTTAAGTACACTTTTTGGTATGGAATATCGATACCATAAGGTATTTGGCTTCCAAAGTTTAGACATTTTCAAGAAATATGCCAAAAGTACTTCTTCTCTTAGTGCTTTTACATTTTTCGCTTCACACCAACTAACAAAATGTTCGTATTGTTTTTCATACCTGACTAATAACTTTCTTGGTTGCAAATCCAAATTTGCGACACTTGCAGCTTCTAAAATATCTTCTGGAAGCTCATCGCCCGAGAAATTTTCTATGGAAGACATTTGTATCAGAATCTGAACGAAATCAAAAATCAAAGTCACGCTCCAGTGAACTGTTGTAAGGTGTCACTTTGACAATTAAATTTTCTTATGTGTCGTGGTTACCATGTTAACATCTATGTACGGGGTTTTTGAAATAAACCGTTTTAAATTAGCTTTTTTTCCGTCGACCGTGTATTTACATCCGATATTAACGTTCCCAAAATCATTCATTAATGACCCCTATTAATGCATGATTTTCTGTAAATGCACGATTTCCCAAAATCATTCATTAATGACCCCTATTAATGCATGATTTTCTGTAAATGCACGATTTTGGTAATTAAAATTAAAGGCAGCCATGCAAACAAATCAACAAAATAATAAAACGTCAATCCAAAACGTCGTCCGCTGTCATTAGTATTTGTAGAATTGTGAAATCTGGATTGTAAAATAAAAGTTGTTAACTGTTTTTCTTCACTTTAGTAAAAAATACGGTCGACGAAAAAACATTGTAACCAACTCATACATTAAAATGCGATTAATGATCTCGAACATTAACGCGTTCGCTACGCTCACGCGTTAAAATATTTCGATCATTAATCGCCATTATTAATGTACTTGTTGGTTAAATTACTATTAAAATGTTTCTAATAAACTGCAAAAATTAGTGTTTCTGTAATACACCTCATTTACTTTTACTAAAAATGAGTCTAAAAATTTATATTTTATTCATTAAAATTAAAATTACATAAAAAAAAATTTCCGGTACACCGAGCGGGAAAACTTTTCCCACACCGTGCGGGAATATGGGCCTTTAAGAACCAAAACGAGTGCGGGAAAACGGTAAATCGCGCACGCTTATAGAAAGATATTATTACATCGAAAGATAGTTTTTATCGGCAGGCGGACAAAGTAGTGCATCTATCTTTTGCATTAAAGTACACAGGAACACCAAATGCAATGGGTTCCCTGGGGTACAGGTAGACAATGACAGGCTATTTCGTCCTTATTAGGACTCATCAGAAAGTCTGTATAACATTTTAGAATATAATGACAAGTGTGCGGAAAAGCCCTACTGAAGACACGAAAAATTAGTGCGGTAGAATGTACTTTACCGCACGCGAAAAGGGAAAATAAAGTCACTAAAAAGTACTTTATTAAGCCCAATAAGTGCGTTTTTGCGATATTAGTTACCCATATCTGCCCGTCAAATGGATGTTTACTTCAAACTAGCAATTGGTTTATCGCGCCCCTAATATTAAAGCTCCTAAATAAGTTTGTCGTTACTTTATTTAAAACGTCAGTAATTAGGGAAATTGAAACTCGCCTGAACCTCTACAAATTTCTATTTCTTTTACAAAGTGATCCCATAATATGTATGTAAATTTTTCCGTAAAAAATACCTTCACCCGAACTCTATAAGAAAATAAGCCGACGAGCGAGCGCCTGGTTTTTATCGAATTTCCCCTGTTTGTCTGTGCCGATCTTCGACCCGATAAACCGCGGGGGAAATAATCGATGCTCCCCCAGGAGGGACTCGGGAACTGGGGGAAGGTCTCCCTAATAAAACCCCAAAGCACACATACTGCCGTACAAGAAGAAAAGCAAACATACCCAGTTTTTTTTACGATATTGTAGAGTGCGTGTCAGATACTTCCGGAGCATAATTAACCAATCTCTTATTCGTATTGATTAATTTCGATTATTGTTTTGACTATTATAACCAGAGATCTGATATGAAGAGCATATGAGGCACAACATAGGGGCGGATTCAAAGGTACGATGCTCATATGCATGCGGCGTGTATACAGGGTCCTGCACCTCACCTCTCGTCTTCTATAGCCCACGTATTAATTAAGTTAGGATTTTGATATTTTTCAGACTTCACTGTATCCTAGGGCGCATTTCAGGAAAATATTTTTGTTTATACAGGGTGTTCCAAAAAAGTGTGACGTCATAAGGATCTATTTTTTTAGATTACATGCTATATATATTTTTACTTATTTGGATGCCTCTTATAGTTGCTTTCATAACCCTAAAATTTTAATGAAATCGGTTCAGTATTATAGGCGCAAAAAAAAAAACTAAGAAAAATCAGTTTTGCACCACGGGTTTTCAAAATTAATCAAAATAAAAATAATGCCTTGTTAATAAAATTATACAAAGGTACTTGATAAATAAGGTCGAACAGTCTTGGTAACCAAGTATGATTATTACGAAATGTACAGGGTATCCGAAGTTTAGTGTCAAACTTTGCGAACTTTAAATCAATTTATTTTTCTTATTTCAAATTGGAACCTCTGTATATTATTATGTCATTCGATGCAGAATTAAAAATCAAACATTTGTTCTAATTATAACTCAATTGCAATTTCTAACGCGTCAAAACTTATTTTATCAACTATTCCACCAGTCATTATTATTAATAAATATCGAAGGTGGCTTTTCAAAACAATTTATTGGTACCTATAAACAACACGCTGTTTCTGTAATTGCTTACGGGTTATGGCTTTTCGTAAAGCACGAA
Source organism: Polydrusus cervinus (assembly GCA_935413205.1). Classification (NCBI taxonomy): domain Eukaryota; kingdom Metazoa; phylum Arthropoda; class Insecta; order Coleoptera; family Curculionidae; genus Polydrusus; species Polydrusus cervinus. The sequence continues at coordinate 101,978,020 of OW284511.1, forward strand.
TAAGGACGAAACGGCCGTCATTGTCTACCTGTGCCTATCATAACGGACTTATAGGACTACGTGAAACTGTTTGGTCTGAACCAAAGGTCTGCCACTCTTACCTACCTGTGCCCCAGGGAACCCATTGTTTTGGCGTCCCTGTGTACTTTAATGCAAAAGACAAATGCACCACTTTGTCCGCTAGCTTATTTTTCTAAAACAAATAATGTTTTATTACATACATCCATCGATTTCTAATTAAATATTTACCAATATTGAATGACGGCATGTGTTTTTAAAGTTTTGTTGCTCACTTGACCTTTAAATGAAGCTATTACTTTGAATGGTGGCTTATACTACATTACTTGACAATCAAGCAAAAGAACTAAAAAATCCATTTAAAAAAAAATTTACTCCGCCATTTTATGTCACAAAATAATTTTGAAATGTCGCTGTTCTATATACTTCGATACTAAGCAAGAAGAATCTACCATGCATTTGTTTCGAAATTTATGGTGCGCGCGCTACTTGTGAATTTGTAAACAAAGCCCAGTGATAACAAGTTTAGAAATTAAAATTAGACTTACCTCAAAAATCTGAGACTGGCACGAAATGTACTTAACAAACACATAAAAAAATCGTTCACAGAAAATCGCTCAATTTAAAATTTAAAAAAAATTAATAAAACATATAGGGAAAATTACTTTTCTTTCTCCTTATTATACTTTCCAATATGTTCTATCTCAATATTCTGGAAAATGTCCAGGTTCTTTATTGACATTAATATTTATGATTTTGAAAGATTAATGTCGAGCACAAAAAAATTTAATAATAATTAACTAACCAGCAACTTTGATTGTCATGAAAAATATATAGCGACCCGGTTACCTTAATTTTTAATTTAGGTACTTATCAGGCAATTTTAATGGTGAATAAATAATGCCTTCCAATGTTATTTATGTCACACTCAAAGTTGGTAAAAAATTAATTATTATTAAAAATATTTGTTCAACCCGACTTGTATATGTATTTGAAGAAATAAAAAGCCGGAAAAATTCAAACAAGGCACATTATTTGGGCAAAAATAAAACTTTGCTTTAAATAAATAATATTTTTCAATGTATTAAAATTTAAATTAAAATTTAAAAAAAATTTGATACTACATAAAATGCCTAAAAAATATCTTCTATATAAAAAAAAGGAAATTTATAATTATATACTTGTGTAATCTGTAACTTTTATTATTTTTGCTGCCACCAATCATTATAGAGCCGGGAATATCATATTCCCTTGTGTATCATTTCCCTCTACTATTTTCTTTTTTAGGTAAACTAATAAATATGAATAATTTAGTGCATGGTAATAGGTCAAATATCAAAAGTAGGCTGGGGAAAGTGACTATTAATTTTGTAAAAGGCTTTGTGACTGGAAAATAGGTTTTACCTTTGACTTTATTGCAACGGTTTTATTGTGACGTGTATGGAAAGCTTTTTATTATGGTTAAAGAATTACAATTCTTTTTGGCTTATTCAGACGATTCCTATGACGCGTTTCATGCCACTCGAAACATTAATTTTTTGTAGTCATTGGGAGTTGAACGGCATATTATTTTCATGAACAAATACGAACCTTGGGTTAAAAAAGTTTGCAGGCTGCGGGGTTTGAACTCACGACCATTGGATCCAAAGTTCGCTGTTTTGCCGTTTCGGCCAAATGATCATGTTAGAAATTATAGTAAAACCAACTCAATAACAATGCTATATGAAATTAATTTTCAATGCACTTTCAGCAGGTTGCATTATTGATAAAACTATTATAGGTGCGTATATATTTTGTTATATTGAACAAATTAATAACATATTGTACAATATAGTTACATATAAATTATATAATTAAGTGACTTGAAAAAGAAGAATCTGGCTACTTTATAAAGAGGCCACAGAGGAATCTAATTTTATAACAATGTTGTCAACTAATGAAAAATTTCGAGATTCGTGAGAAATATAAAGATCTAAGACACAGAGCAATGATAGGTCGGTGCTGTCTTCAAAGCAGGGCCGTAGCTAGACGTTATTCGTGGGGGAGGGGGGGTGTTTAGGTTATTAAGTTAAAAAAAAGTTGCATTTTTTGGGTGCCATGCCCTGTTAAATTTGAAAAATTTTCGGGGCCACGCCCAAAGTTCGTTTAAAATTCACCTACTACTATCAAATTTCGAAAATAAAATTATTACCTCTCCTACTCTGCATGGTTGGATTAAATTTGTTTTGGTAAATGTTAGTTTTTAGTTTTTTTGATATTCCTAGCTGGTTCTTTATTAAAAAAAAAAACATTTTTTATATTTGTGAAAATATGAATATTGATAACAAACCAAAATTTTAACATAAGACATATGTATTACTGTAACCAGCGTTTTTCAGGCTCGGTTTTTCATGATTAAAAATAAAGTAAATATCGCTCACCACGCCAAAATTGATGATTTTTTCAGAAATCATTTTTTTATTTTAGGAGCATAGATCTAACAGCAGTTTTTGGTGCAAATGCTTATCTATATGTTTTGAAATACTCCTTGTTAAGTGCCATTTTGTATATTCATAATAAAGCATTATCGTTTCTTTACGCACTATTTTTTTAATTATAAATTATCACACTTCTTCCATAAAAAATGTTTCAATTAATTATTTTTTGGTTTGTTGTGCAAATATTTTATTGCATTGGGTTATATTTTTGTTGATTGAAAATAGCGCTAAAAAAGGCAGAACGGAAGAGACAAGTATATATTGGAAAAATGCTATAAAATATTATTCTTTTTACTCGGTTTCCTTCAAAATTGCATCAAAAATCGATAACTAAAACGATATGCGTCTGAAAACCCTAATCTCTATATAAAATAGGACTTTTAGAAGGAAAAGTTTAAAAACTAAACGTTTCCTACAAAACCTTTGTAATCTTGGCTAAGAATACATTATTTAAAGAATTAAATTAGGTGTCCAAGCGTTCAAAAATTAGGTTGCAATTAGATTTTTAGAGCCGAGCTCCGGAGCTCGGGGGGAGCTGCAGCCCGGCAGCCCCCCCCAAATACGCCACTGGGTCGGACTGACCACAGAACAGGACTGACTAAACGCACTTGTCGTAAATGGAAGTTGTCCAACGGACGGACAAATAAAATTGTTAGTAAATCTTAAGGTGATGAATGAGGTAAAGCGAACGTGGAAGGACACACCTTGATTCATTTAGGTAATATTGTTTTTAGTATCTAATATATTTTAGTAATATTTTTTTTAGAAAATAATTTTTTCTATCTTCTCTAGTAAGGCTAGGGAGACGATTTTTAAGTTGGGTAGTTCAGTCAAGTAATATATCATGGGGGGGGGGGGGGGGGGGGGTTGAACCCCCTAAACCCCTACTTACCTACGGCCCTGCTTCAAAGGGAAAAAGGACATTTTTTCGCACAGTGTTATATTCGAAGGATCATTGTTAGGATCACTTTTGTGGCTATGAACTGTTTTTCAGTATTGTGTGCATTCGGGAAATTTTATTTTTAAAAGTTGCAGCATTGACAGTAATAAATATGAAATTTTGCCGTGCAGTTAACTGGAATAGCCTACTTATCTCGTCACTTAAGTGTAAAGGAAACAGCAAATATCAATGTGGAAGTAGAAAAAAATTATATACACGTACGGCTAACAAATGACACGCGCCGTTTCTATGGAGATTTTATTTTATGCAATATGTTTACAAATATTTTCACCTGCGGTGCTGTATGCTGCTCTTGCTGTTCTGTTCCGGGTAGTTTGATTAATTAAATATAATATTAGCTGCAAACTACTAAAAATTGTCTTAATTTGACAAATTAACCAATTACATAATTTAGTAATAATACAATATCGCATGTAAGATGGAATACTCGCATTAATTGCTTGAATTAATCAGTTCCAAGCCAAGTACACGAAGCACGGAGCAACATCACAACAAAACACAAAGCAAAATATGACTAATCCCCCAGAAACAATTAAGGATATTGCTATTAGCAATGATAAAGTATCGATTGTAAGTTTAACGCCATCTTGAAACCATCATATTGGATCCGCGTTTTTTTTAAAGTAAATAAATATTTGTAATCTATAAAAAAAATTTCTCATACCAAATTTTATCAAACTTGTATAATGGAAATATAGTACAATCGCGATAATATGAATATGCACTCTTATGAACGAGAACGACGCAGTAATATGAACATAATATTTTTTACATTGGCCACTCTGTGGTATGAATAACACTGTTTATACTACAGAGTGGTTAACGTAAAAGGAAAATCAAAATGCCTTTCTTCAGTTTGCTCAATTAAAGGAAAAAGCAAAAAATTTGGTTATAAAGATCCCCGGGTCGGTCATGAAAAAGATAGCAACATGGAACGTTCGCAGTTTGTTTGAGAGCGGAAAAACACATAACACGATTAGTGAGATGAAAAGACTCAGAATAGATGTTCTGGGTATCAGTGAGATGCGTTGGCCAGAGACTGGAGAAATAAGAGTGGAAGATCATTACATTTATTATTCCGGCAATGATGGTGCGCGACATTTGAATGGTGTAGGTTTCTTGGTGGGACGCAGCGTGAGTGGATCCGTCAAGAGTTTTGTGCCCATCTCTGACAGAGTGTGTATATTACAGCTTAATACAGCGCCGATAGCAAGTAATCTTATACAGGTTTACGCTCCCACGGGTAGCAGTTCTGACGATGAAGTGGAAGTTTTTTACGGTGACGTTAAAAAAGCACTGAAACTGACCAAATCCTCAGAAGTTATTATAATCATGGGGGATCTTAATGCAAAAGTAGGTAAAGGTCGGAGAGAGGATATCGTGGGAGATTGTGGCTTGGGTGTACCAAATGAACGAGGAGACCGGTTAATACAGTTCTGCCAAGAAAATGACTTAATTATAGCCAATACACATTTTAAACAACCTCCAAGGCGTCTATATACATGGATTTCCAATGCAGATAAGAATGTACGCAACCAAATAGATTTTATTATTATTAACAGAAGATTCAGGAATACGATCCAAAATACTAAGATTTATCCTGGTGCAGATGTTTTCACGGACCACTCATTATTGGCCGCTACATTGAAGCTAAAACTGAAAAAGTACAAAAAGCGTCAAGCCATACAGTGTATAGACACAAGAAAGCTTTTAGATCCAGCAATAAGAACAGAAGTGCAAGAAGAATTAAACTTCAGATGGGGCAACAATAATCAAACAATTAACGAAGATAATATTGAAAACACGTGGGAACAGATTAAAACATCCGTAGTAGAAGTTAGTCAAGATAAGTTGAAAAGCAACAGAACCAAACACAAAGCTTGGATTACTGATGACATCTTGAAATTAATGGACCGCCGTAGATCTTATAAAAACAAAGACTCTGACAGACACAAAGGGGTACAAAAGGAAATTAGGACTAAGATTAGACAAGCAAAAGAAGAGTGGCTGACGGGGCAGTGCAATGAAATAGAGCAGTTAGAAGCCAAACACGACTCGTTTAATATGTACAAGAAAATTAAACAGGCAACTGGTCAATATAGAAAGATCAACAACAGCACTCTCATGAACGAACAACAGCAAATTCTTAGCAGCACAGAAGAACAACTACAGGAATGGAAAAAATATATTCAAAATCTCTTTGAAGATGGTAGGAGTCTATCGCATAATATCACTCTGGATGACGGGTTAGATATCACTAAGGCAGAACTCTTACATGCTATATCAAGTGCAAAAAACGGAAAGGCACCTGGACCAGATGGAATACAAATAAAGGTTTTAAAAGTATTGGAAGAAGACCGAGCCCTTGCACTTCTGTTAAACTTGCTAAACTGCATATACAAGACCGGAATAATTCCTAAAGACTGGCTCAGGTCAACATTCGTTGCTATACCGAAGAAGGCTAACTGCAAGTATTGTAAAGATTATAGGACGATCAGCTTAATGAGCCATGTATTAAAGCTGTTCCTGAAGATCATTCATTCCAGAATATACACCAAATGCGAAGAAAATATTGGCAAATCTCAGTTTGGCTTTAAAAGCGGTTTCGGCACGAGGGAGGCGCTGTTTAGCGTCCAGGTTCTAATACAACGATGTCGAGATGTAAACGTTGATGTATACGCTTGTTTCGTAGATTACGAAAAGGCATTCGACACTGTTCAACACGACAAGTTAATAACTATACTGAACAATATAGGCCTGGACGGACGAGACATTAGGATAATCGCCAATTTGTATTGGAATCAGACAGCTGACATTAGAATTAACGGCCAGACATCTGAAGAAATACCTATTATGAGAGGAGTTCGACAGGGCTGTGTGCTCTCCCCCCTTTTGTTCAATTTATATGCAGAAAGAATTTTCAGAGAAGCCATCGAAGACAGAACAGAGGGTATAATTGTTAATGGAACAGCCATCAACAATCTAAGATATGCGGACGACACGGTTTTACTAGCAACAGACAAAGATGATTTACAGGCACTCCTAGCAGCGGTTACAGACCATAGCCAACAAATGGGTTTACGACTAAATATAAAGAAGACCAAATGGATAGTTGTCAGCAAAAGCAAAAATATAGAGGACAACTTAACAGATATCAGCATACACGGAGAAATTGTGGAGAGAGTGCAAAAATACAAATATCTGGGCTGCTGGGTGAATGAAGAATGGGACTTAACTCAAGAAATCAAAAGCAGACTAGAACAGGCACGAACATCTTTTAGGAACATGCAAAAAGTCCTCACCAACAGAGCTCTAAAAATTCCCTTAAGAATACGCCTATTACGTTGCTATGTCTTGAGCATATTGTTCTATGGGATGGAAGCATGGACTCTCACTGAAACAATGTGCAGGAGGATTGAGGCTTTCGAAATGTGGACTTACCGAAGAATGCTGAGGATATCGTGGATGGACAGGGTGACGAATGAAGCGGTTCTACAGCGTATGAATAAAGAAAGAGAGGTACTTAATACCATAAAAAGAAGAAAGCTGGAGTACTTTGCCCACGTAATGAGAAACCCAAAATATGAATTGCTCCACATTATTATCCAAGGAAAAATAGAGGGAAAGCGTGAGCCTGGTCGCCGAAGAACATCATGGCTTAAAAATCTTCGCCAATGGTATGGAGTAAACACCGCGACACTCTTCAGGTCGGCTGTGGACAAAGTGAAGATCATGCGAATGATCGCCAATGTTCTGGGAGGACACGGCACTTAAAGAAGAAGAAGATAAAAGATTAGTTAAGTATCTTAGGTTAGACTATTGTATCAATACACACTATGTAGTATGCTAGGTACTCTCTCTCAGAAGAGTTTAGAAATGTTTGTCGGATCCATTTTAGACATCAAGTCCCTAGTATAGAATAATTCCCAAGCTTATAGTATTCACCTAATGACTACGACTGGTGATACTTAGGTACCAGCTAAAACGTTGTGATGTAAAAATAAAACAAGACAAGTCCAAAACTCTTCTATTATTAAAATAAAAATAAAAAAAAATAAAAAAAAAATAATTCATTTGCGAAATTTTGGCACCTCTGCAAACATACATTATTACTGGAATAATTGAGAACTACTTTTTTTTACGCAAAATAAGCAGAAAGCCTAAAATATCAATAATCCTTAATAATGAATAGACGCGTAGGTCTCATTAAATGTTTTTTTTTGTATTGCTTGATGTTACAAATAAGTTATGTTCTTAACTACTGGTTAATTTTTTGTTAGGGTATTTTTTTATTATACATGTTTTCATTTTATTAACGGTTTGAATAAACTAAATACCAATCATGCATTAGTAAATAATTTTATAAGTTCCAAGAGTCTATAGAAGCAAATACACTGCAAAAGAAATCAGTTTATCTAAAGAAATACTGCTTTAATACAGGAGGAAAGTTTTTCGACAATATTAAAGTACCATTTTACCCCTTAAAAAATAATTATGTTCGAATTAATAATATTAATTTATTCCGAATATAGCTATGCATAATAGAGCCACGGTTAACTCCGATGGACAATAATTATAAACACTCATGCATTTTGGCGCGCTCCAGCCGACCGTGTCCGTTAGCTCAAAGCCCAAATGCCCAACATGGCTTTGATATTCACCGACGCTATGGTTACGTGACGTTAGTCATGCAAACATCATGTAACAATTTGCATTAAGATGAAAGGCAATTTAAAAATAGATCAGTCGTATGCACCATTGTTTTAGCATTGGTTCGCCTAAACTTAAGGTATATATTTTGAGGCTTCGCGAAACTTACGGTTATAGATATCGTTTTTACGTGATTTATTTGTCATTAAAAAGTTTTGTTTTTATTTTTTGGTTAATTCAATAGTGTACGTACCTACTTAGTTGTGTGTTTTAAAAATGAACCCAATTAATGACATAGTTTGTAATTTGTTGGAAACTCCATTCAGTCGTTGGACAGATGAGGATAAAAGAGACGTTTTGTTACACAGGTTTTTAGTCAATGTTTGTTTAAGTACCCGCACTATACCTAGCTCTTCACCATTTTTTAAGACCCCGAGCCGCCACTTATTTAAATCGAATAAAGGGAAAACAATAATATTGGTCGAATTCTCTTAAAAAATACTCGTAGATATCGAACAGGTAATAATTCGATAAAAACCCGCGTTTATTTCACCATTACTTGCTCTCTGCGGCTCTGTCTTAATAAAAGGACCGTGATCGTTTAGCTGCCTCTCTAATTCGATTAAAGTTAGACTTTCCACTAGAACGGTTAAGTCGAAACCCGAACTTTCTAAAGATCAAACGATATAGGAATCAATAGTTACTGACTGTAGTAACTTTAACCTATTAACTTAACAATTTTAGGGGGTTTTAGTAAAAAGCTTGTACTTCTTTTGGGGACAACCATCGAATTTTCAAGAGCTTCAGGAGGTTGTCTGTAGTGCGTTATTTTAGGATTTAAGTGTGTGTGAAATTAGACAAAATATTAAACGGCAGTAGAGTTTTGAACTTGCATTGTCATTAATTGTTTTGAATCACTACGTTTCAACTGGTAAGCATCTCCAGTCGTCTTCAGGTGAATACTGTATGTACTGTAGTATTCACACACCTGAAGACGACTGGAGATGCTTACCAGTTGAAACGTAGTGATTTAAAACAAATAAAGACAATGCAAGTCCAAAACTCTAGTGCCCTTCAAGAAACGTCATTGTCTCCAACCTTTAAACAGACACTAGAAAAAATATGTTTCAAGGTTGGAGACGACAGCTAATCTATCCTCAGCTAACGTAACTTTTTTGATCTGTACCACGCGCTACATAGTCCGGATTTGAGTCCATCTAACTTTTTCATTCGATAATTTAAAAAAGCATCTCGGTTCCCTTAAAATATTGTAATATTGTTAAATAATAAGACAGGAAACAAAAGGTTTATTTTCTGTTGGAGCACCTTGTAGTAAAAACATAAAATAAACATCTCATTTTAAATTTATATGCTCTAATTTAAATAATTGAGTGGTACGTGACCTACAAGAAATGTTTCAAATGTACGAAACGACACTAGATAGCGAAATAACACAGCGGCAAAGTCGTTTTTATAAAGATTCCCAACGACTCTTTGTTATCTCTAAACCCAGTGCCGCCGCAAAACAATTAAGGTAAAATGAAATACAATTTAAAACCACAAATTATTATTTTCTAACTTGCTTCTTACCTCAATAAAATACTCGCGTCTATATCCCAACCTATTGGCGACACAACTGCGCATGTCAGGCGGATAGCGGAATGCCGGGACATTTAAAATTTACATAGGTAGAAATGAGATTCAGTTATTACATGTAAAAATGTTTTTAATATTACGGTATTCCATTTATATTTTTAAATCAAACACTTTATTCTTTTTTTTTTACGTTTTAAGGAATTCAAAGATGTGGTTACCGGTGTCGGTGTTGATAGTCTACGATTTTGTAATTCCGACTTTTTGTTATGAGGGTCATGGTTGGAAGAAATCATAGGGCTTATTGTTGTTTTTAGTGCATTAATACCAGAAATGCATGGCATGTAATGGTCTTTAAAGGTGATCGTTTGAAGACTTTGTGTTTTCTTTTCATATGAACATTAATATTTGTTTTTGTACTACATTTCATCCTTCACAAATGACGGTTAGGTTTCTACTAAATGTTTAATATTTTGTGTCAGCCGCATGCCATAACAAAACTTACTGATTAATAACCTGCTCCTCCATTTTAATTATGCCCCACAAGGCCACAAATTAACAAACTGTTCTTGTAAGAAAACTTAATACCTCGACTATGACTATGACTCAACGCCGTGACGTAAAAAAATAATTAAATCCATTTCTATCTATATTTTAAATGTCCCATCATCACGCTATCCGCCTGACGTGCGCAGTGTGCCTGCAATAGGTTGGGATATAGACGCGAGTAATAAAACTCGACTTATATACGGTATTATAGTCAAAGCAATTCATTAAATTCCACCCGACATAGCCGCGCGCCGCTCCACTTCTTCCAGCAAATTTTATAACGTTCTGCTATAATAAAAATGCCTACCAATCGGTTACATCAACGACGAGAATGGCTTTCTCGTCGTCGTTGGTTTAAGTATTGTGGGATTAAATTATTTCATTTTCAAAAGGCCTCCACCACTGGCTTGCGTGACTGCCTCTCTTTTACCGGGGTTCGATTCCCGGGAAGAGTTTCCGGCTTGCCGGAAGACAAACGATCGTCGTCGGAGACGGGCCAGACACGCACGTGGTCCAAAGACCCGCTTCTATAAATTTCCACACTAGAAAACAAGGTTAATGTTATGCAGGGGCGACTAGATGCTAATCGACGTCGCGACGGCGACGCCGCGACCTGTTTCGTTACGTATTTGATTAGCGAAATTTAATTGCTCGGTTTATTATTGAATGTTCAGTGAATTTACACAATGTGGATTAAAAATGTTCATCCTCATAGGAGAGCATATCTCCTCATGTATAGATGGGTAATATTAACGATTAATTATCACAATAAGATGACAAGACATAATATGCATAGATACGTCCACCAGGTTCGGAAGGGGGGGGGGGGGGGGGGGGCTCAGTGGGCGTAAGTTTTTTCTGGATATAGGGATAGTTGGGACTACATGTATTTCATGATATTGTACCCAGGGAAGAAGGCGGAAAAGCGCCGCAGTCGAAAAATTTTCGGGGCCACGCCCAAAGCTCGTTTAAAAATTCACCTAACTACCATCAAATTTCGAAAATTAAATTATTACCTCTCCCCCTCTTCATGGTTGGATTAATTTTTTTTTTGTAAATGTTTTTTTTTACTTTTTTTTTTGATATTCCTAGCTGGCTCTTTATTAAAAAAAAACATTTTTTATTTTTGTGAAAAATATAAATATTGGTGTCAATCCAAAATTTTAACGTTAGACGTATGCATGACTCTAACCAGCGTTTTTTGGGCTTAGTTTTTCATGATTAAAAATAAAGTAAATATCGCTCACCACTCCAAAATTGATGATTTTTTCAGAAATCATGTATTTTAGGAGCGTAGTTCTAAGAGCAGTATTTGGTGCAAATGCTTAGGTTTTGAAAAATTCCTTCTTAAGTGCCTATTTTATTGCATTACATATTCTTGTTGATTTGAAATAGCTCTAAAAGAGAGAAAACGGAACAGACAAGTATATAATAGAAAAATACTATAAAATATTGTTCTTATTACTCGTTTTCCTTTAAAATTGCATCATAAATCAATAACTAAAACGATATGGCGTCTGAAATTTTATTCTCTATATAAAACAGGATTTTTAGACGGAAAAGTTTAAAAACTACACATTTTCTACAGGACCTTTGTAATCTAAGCCAGGAATACACTATTTAAACATTTAAATTAAGAGTACAAGCATGAGACGAAAAATTAGGTTGCAATTAGACCCGAGGTTCGAGATTCGGGGGGGAGGGGGCTGCAACCCGGCAGCCCCCCCCCCCCCCCCCCCCCAAAGTACGCTACTGACGTCTACTATAGGTTTCCCACGAGTTCATGAATGAAAAACATAATAGAAAAGGACTTAAGTAAAGAGATGAGCAAAACAGTTAATTTTAAATACTGTTATTGTTATAAAATAACAGTTTACTGGTATGAATATTTGCATTTTTCATTAAAACGTGAACAATTAGCTATATAAAAGCTTAAAATTTATCGATAGACGTTTAAATTTTACATCTGGTGCTAACATAAAATATAAAGTGTTATATTTAAATTAAACAAGTTAATGCAATTTTAAATTATTTAGTCGTACTTTTTGGACACCCTGTATAAGTTATTGAATAAGTGCGACACAAAACTTAATCGGTTAGTAGACTCCTGTGTGAATTCGGTTTGAAAAAAGAAAATACGTATTAAGAATTTAATCATTAAAATTGTTACATTTTTTACAAAATGCGAAATATTTCAAAAACCCTATAACGTTTCAGTTTTATTTTGATTGTAGAAATGGAAAATAAAATATTATACAGGGAATTTTATTTAAAAAAATACACATTTGAAAAATCGAAAATTATTAAAAGGACATAACTTATTACAATCAACTTGTTAAAATTTTGAAATAAATATTATTCACTGTGTTCGAAAATAAAGGATGCCATTAAATATTTGTGTTGTAACTATGGAGACACAGTAATATTGAATTGTCAAGCTTAACACATTTTAGTTTACAAGTAGCCGTACAGAAATAATATTTTTCTACTCCCACATGGAAATTTGCTGTTTCCTTTACACTTAAGTGGCGGGTAAAGTAGGCTATTCCGGTTAACTGTGCGGGAATATTTCATTTCCATCCTAGAGAGGTAATGAAACTGACAAATCACGGTGGTCAATTACAAGGAAACCAAATTTACATGTTACAATAGGATATACAGTGTTGCAACCTTTAAAAATAAAATTTCCCATTTTTATAGAAAACTTTCACGAATGCAAACAATACTGAAAAAGTCTTTTATTATCAGATTACAACCACAAGTGATCCTAAAGAATATTCTACAAATATAACACTGTGCGTAAAAATTTCCCTTTTCCCTTTGGAGACAGCGCCGACCTATCATTCCTCTGTGCTTTGTTCTCACGAACCCGGAAATTTTCCATTAGTTGACAACACTGTTATGAAAATTACATTTTTTTATTTTCTTTGTGGTGTATTTAAAAGCACTGACCAATCACAGTATATTATATTTACTGAGGCTCCGCCTTCTTTTTCAAGGCACTAAATTATATAATTTAAATGCATATAGTACAATTTGTTATTAATTTGTTCAATATAATAAAATTTAGACGCATTTATAATAGATTTATCAATAATGCAACCGGCTGCATGAGCATAAAAATTTAATTTCATGTAGCATCATTTATCAGTTGGCTTTCCCACAATTAGCTTAAGGTCTCGATAGTCGAGAGAGTTAGGGCGTTGTACTATGGATTCAATGGTCGTGAGTTCGAGCCCGGCAACCGGAAAACTTTTTTTTACATTTTTTAGCATAAGGTTTGTAAGTTTGGTCGTAGAAAAAATATACTGTTCAACTCGAGTGGATTGTCCATATAATAATAATAATAATAATAATAATAAATGCCTTTATTTAATACATTAACAAACTTTACAATAAGTGAATTAATTAAAAAAAGGTGGCGGTATCCAACATACGCTGCTTATACAACCACCCTTATTTGAAACAACTTAAGGAAAGAAAATTTATAATAAGTACTAAAATAATATTAGCCTAGCAATGTAGCAATAAAACTAAAAACTACTAAAAAATAATAATAAAATTAGTTACAAAAGCAGTGAATATATCAGTATTTATACCGTAAAGTAAGTAAAAAGAGAATGGGTAAAGAAAAAATTAAGAATTAAGGTTAAATTAAATCTATTAATAATTACGATTGCTTATAATTAGGTTCTTAAATCTATTTTGGAAGCTAGCAAGATTTGCCCTCGGAAGTTTGAGCACTCCGCCTACGGCATCGTGTTCAATTTACTTCCTCGTACGATATGGACATCATATCCACTCTTGTTGTACAAACTAGTATTTCTTACAGTACAATAATAAATATTTCCTAAAAGTTATTTTCCGTTGCCTAGCAACGACTAAGTGTAAGGAAATATTGACTTTTTCTTTCAGAAATGTTATCAAAAATGTCAATATTTCCGATCGATTTTCGGAAAATCTATTTAACACTAACATACCTATAATATGTCGTGTCGAATAGCGTGAATAACCCTGTATACTGTATAGTGCCAAGTGGTTATGAACCGGTAATCCAAATCAACTTTCAAAATAAAAATAACCGAGTCCTATTTACGATTCTTTATTTTTAGGACAGAAAACAAAAATCCTCTTTAATCTGATTCGGCAAAGAAAATTTAAAATGAAAAACTTTCCGCGCCATCCAAGAAACTAATTTAAAATTAAGGGGTAAACTGTGACAAAATAAGCCGCTTAAAAAGTCCATTAAAGCCTCTGATGGGGGGTCATATTTCAACGTCATTGTGCGCCACGTCTTAATAACGACGACGAGACGTCGTGTTCGGTTGCGTTTTTCCCCAAAGATAAATAAATAAGACAGATCTTGGCCTAATTAGGAGTTACGGGGGTTATCGGAAATTGTAACCTTAATATCGCTCGGGGAGCAGTTGGTTGTTTTTGAGTAACGCAACTGAAATTTGGTTTAAATATTTGTTGATAAATAATATAAAATATGTTAGATATAAAGTCAAAAGTTTATACCTAGGAGCTCGGGTCTAAAAGTCTAATTGCAACCTAATTGTTCGTCTCACCCTTGGACTCTTAATTTAAATTTTTAAATAATGTATTTTTGCCTTAGATTACAAAGGTCTTGTAGGAAACGTTTAGTTTTTAACCTTTTCCTTCCAAATGTCCTGTTTTATATAGAGATTAAGGTTTCGAACGCGTGTCGTTTTAGTTATTGATTTATAATGCAATTTTATAGGAAAACGAGTAAAAAGAATAATATTTTATAGTATTTTTCTATTATATTCTTGTTCCGTTTTCCCTTTTTTAGAGTTATTTTAAATCAACAAACCCAATAGGTATTTATTTTTAAAAAGAAAAATTAAAGTAAAAATTTTAATTGAAACATTTTTTATGTGATAATTTATAATAAAAAAAAAATAGTGCGGGAAGAAACGAGAATGCTTTATTATGAATATACAAAACGGCACTTAAGGAGGAGTATTTCAAAACCTAAGCATTTGAACTAAAAACTGCTCTTAGATCTACGCTTCATAAAATACATGATTTCTGAAAAAAATCATCAATTTTGTCGTGGTGAGCGATAGTAGTGTAGAAATGGGAAATGACCTTCTCCCCCCACTCCTTCCATTGACCTTGACCGCGAAGGTGGGCAGGTGTTTATTTGACCTTGACCTTGAATGGGTGCAGGTGTTTTTTTTGTGTGATGTCATATGACCTTGACCATGTACGTTTGCAGGTGTTTATTTATGACCTTGACCATATTCGAGGTCACTGGTAATATTGATGACCTTGACCATGTACGTTTGCAGGTGTTTATTTATGACCTTGACCATGATGGTATGTTTTTCCCATGAAGTGGTTACTCCCCCTGCCATTAATTTTTTTATTTCATCGACCTTGAAAACTCCAATAAAAGATGGTTCAGTTAGCAAGATATTCATAGTCACACAAGCATAGCAGCCCATAAACTGTTACCTTAAAAAGTGGTGAATAGTAATATTTCGTTTGTGGTGTGTATTCCAACAGTGTCTATTAAAGGTATTTTAAATTATTTTATTACATATTTCAATAATGAGCATTTCACAGCAGACCTTGAGTGAAATTAATAATATGATAAACAAAGAAATGGAGTTTCCTGAACGTAAAAGACTTTCAACTTTGGATGTGGGAAAAGTTTACACCATTAAAAAAATGATTCCAGCGACAACACGCTTTGGTAAAAGTATTGTTGTCACACTATTTGATTCGCTAAACAATGTGATATTTCAAACATTTTTACCAAAACGTGTAGCTGAAACTTTTACCGAGGATATTATAGAGGGCATAAATATGTCTGATAATAAATATACTTTAACATATTTGGGGCTAAGTTCAAATGTTTCTTCTGGGGGTAATGCACGAGCATTAATTAATTTTGGGTCTTTGGAATAAACTTTTTTCTTTTTTAATTTTTTATATTGTTTATCATATTAGTTTAGTACTTATTGCTTGAATATGTAAAAAAATAGTTGTACACTTGAAGCACCTCCACAATCGCTTAAAATATTATCTATTTAAGATGTGTGACGATAAAGATACGGTCAGAGTTGCCCAAGATGCATATTTTACTGAACTATCGTTGAAATTACGAAAAATGGCTCAAGATGCTCTAGATGACTCAACACATGACAAACCCGGTTTGGGTTTGAGTTTAACGGAGTACAAGAAAAACATGATGGATGCAATTCGTTTTCGAGTTGGAGCTCATCTTTGCGAACAATTCCTATATGGGTCCATTGGTTTAGATGAAATTTGTTCCGGTATGTACCTTGAACGACTGGAAGAGTTCTTTATCAAAATACCACATATTTCCAAAGAAATATTGCTAAATTATGGTTTAATCGCCGATGACGACACCGACGACGATGACGACGACGACGACGACGAGGATGAGGATTCTAGTTTTGGAGGAAGAAAAGAAGAAGAAGAAACTAAAGAAGACGAAGAAGATGAAAAAGACAAAGAATACATTTTCTCGTATGCGTGTTGTGGTGGCGGTGGTAGTAATGTAACAGTAATCAATGATTGGTGCCCCAAATGTTTTTAACCAATTTATTGTAATGTTTAAAAATATAAAATTGTAAATAAATTGTATGTAGCAAAATTATTGTTTGTTTTTTCTCAACATATATAAGCGGATATCATAAGAAAAATGACTTAGTTGAAAATAAAAATGGGTCGTGTTAACAACACAATCGACAAATTTGGTCGTCAAAGAGTGAATGAAAAAGTTCAACTACTCCGCGGTATACCAGGTAATGGTTTTAAACTAACCTCTGACGGACAATATGATATCGAAGGAAAATGTTTATCAAATGTTGCTCAACCAACTAAAGATAATGATGCAGCAACTCGACTATATGTTTTTGAAGAACTGTACAAATCACGAAAACAGCTTTTTGATATAATCAATAAAGATTTCTTTGGGCTCTTTGATAGAAAGCAAGAAGATTTTGAAGAAAAAAATAATAAGCTTCTGGCAGCTCTTGAACATCGAGTTGATAACCTTGAGAAGAGTCTGACAAAGATGCCCATCCACTTGGTATTAGATAAAGATCACTCAAAAAAGAAAGGTCATAAGTGAGGGACATCTGTATTGTATAAAAACTAGAACCCAAAATCCGATAACTCAGTTTACTTCTACCATTCATACATCGAGTTTAATAAATTTTGCTCAAAAATGACTTCTAAATCACAAACAACGCTGGTCTATCCATTTTCTGTAAATGGACGTCAAATGTGTGTCAACTGTGAACATTTCGAAATTATCGGAGGAAAAAGGGGTTTTTGTGATTGGTGTGAAAAGGAGTTTCCTCCGAAACAGCAGGAAGAACAATCTCCAGCAAGACCAGAACAAGAGCGGCAAGAACAACAACAACACCAGCAACAAGATCATTCACCATCAACACCTGCAATACCGAATGCTTCACTCGAGCCATCAACTGACGAATTTTGCGATGCTCCGCTCGACACATCAGACGAGGAATTTTGGGATAGTGATAGTGATCACACTGATGATGAGGAGGAGGAACAACGTATCCGCAGTATATGTTTATCCAAGGATGAGCTTCGCCAATTTGGTTATAACCCCTAGGTTAACTTATTAATATTTTTCTTTTTTGTTCTTCTTGTAAAAATATTATTATATAATAAAAAATATATTACTTTTATATCTGTTTTTTATTTTAAATATTATCAGTTACAAATCGTTCCTGATATATTTTATTTCTATAGTACATGTAAAATAAAATACAATTTTGCAAATTATATGTTTATTTTTTACTAGTGTTACACAATATATTTAAATATTTTTTTATACAATATCAGACTTATCTATCCAAGAGTTAGCCTGGTTTGAAAATCCTAACCATTTTACAAACAATTGATCAGTGTGATTTTTCTTACGTTTTCTTAGAATTTTTTCCACTAAATAAACACCTGGACTATTTGTTTTTTGCAATTCTGGTTCGTAAAAACACCCTTTAATCGGTTGACCTTCTTCTAACGACTTCAATAGGTATGTTGGTGGGTTAGTTACATTAACTTTGGATATTTTAAATAGTTCAGTTGACCATGAGGGGGTATATCCTTTATCAAATATGCTCTTATACTTGCTAATGCGAACAATATCACCCAAACGATATTTTCTTTTCTTCGGAACAATTTTCAAATAATTGTATGCATTAATTTGTGTATTTTCTTTCACATCTTTCGGTTTCATTCCAATCGTACGATGTTTGGCGTTGTTATAGGCTTTCGTTATAGATGGTAAAATTTGTAACCATCTGTACGATCCTCTTGCTGAAAATTGCTTATATAACTTGTTTTTTAAAGTTCGTATAACACGTTCTACAATGGCTGCTTTCTTCGTGCTATAGGTAGAATAATGGTTTATGTTATATTTTCTCATAAGAGCTTGAAAGTTGCTATTGTAAAACTCTTTTCCTTGATCGCTTTGTAAATTAGTTGGAGTAAATGAAGCCTCTTCAATAATGCTTTTCATTGCATTAGTAACTTCAACACCGGTCTTATTTTTAACAGCTCTCGTGTACACAAATTTTGAATAACAATTTATGCAGACGACAATATAACGATAACCGTCGTTTTCATTAGCATATTGTTGCATTTCTGCCAAATCAATTTGCCACAAATCCTTATACCCTTTTATTATGGTGTGTCTTCTGGCGAAGTTTTTTCTTGCATTTCGATGTAGTTCATTTACAATTTTAAGCTTTTCGGGGCTAGGATCCATAGTATAGTATGTCTCATTCATCACTGATCAATATAACTGATTGCAATTACTTAATATATAATTCCTTCCTCTCGAAGCTCCTCAATAATTGACATAATTTCATTATCATGCCCAGTATGTCCTGCTACTTTTGAACTCCACAATAATCGTAATCGATCCACCAACTCACTGGGTTTATTCCAATAGACATATTGAGATGACTTTGAAGATAATGTCTTATTTACTGGCAAGTAAATTTTAGATTTTTTCTTTTGTCGCACTCCAGCACCAAGTTTAGTTCCCTGCATTAGCGGTTTTATAATTTGTCTATATTTTGGCCATCGAGTTTCCCGTAAACCATTACTTTTGTCGTAATGATTGTATGCTGCATTTGTCATATCCAAAATATCTTTGTATGTTTGCAGAGTGTCTTTATTCAAATCGTCTTCATGGCCCAGTAGTGGTGGTGATTTTAGGAAAATCAAATCATAAAGCTCTTTTGTTCCATTAAATATAGCAATATTTCTCTCCTTTTTATATAAACTAATGTTCCCATTGGAGAAACGTACTTCGACATTTCCGATATATGTTTTGTCTTTATTTGTTTTTGTTTTTGAGTCATAATGAACACCGTAAATGTTGTCATAATAGGATGGATGCCTTTGTAACCCTGTTAGATAGGTGCGAATACTTTTAAAAGATGTCCTCTCAATAGAACTAGTTTCATTAGATGTTGGTGTGGATTGCCTTGATGGAGATGGTGTTGCAAATACTGACGACTCATACAATTTATGTTTTGGGGTAGATGTTTCAACTGGCGCCATGAGTAATTCATCAAATATTTCTGTATTTGGATTAATTGATATATCTGCATTATCCATTGTTGTGTTTAAACCGTAACGACTTCCAGGTTTACTTGTAGAAATTGATTTTTGGGTTAATGTTGGCTGTGGTGACTGTTTCTGCTGCTGCTGCTGCTGCGGATGCGGTTGCTGTTGTTTTAGTGACTGTTTTTGTGGTTGTTGTTGTTGTTTCTGCTTCACTGCATTTGATATTGATGTCAACGGTTTAGTAATCGGTTCATAAAACTTTTCTAAATCGACATGATATTGAGATTTAGCTGCTTTGATTTGCTTAAATTTTTTCTTTACAGCATTGGTTGTTTCAACCAGTTTACGTTTTAAATCGATTTCTTCACTCATGGTGTCTTCAAATTAACGGACAATGATGGAATGAGGGTTTATTGCTATTTCTATAAATATATATAGCTATCAAATCCCTTGCGATATCTTCCCGAATTAACATCACTATCTTTATCGATAACTAAAAAACCATACTTATTGTCCCAACATTTAGAACACATGTCTTGAAATTGCGGAAACGTTAGATCAGGTGAAACATGATCAGAAAATATGTGTCGCATATTCAGCTCGTCCTGTTTAAACATTATAATGAAGTTTGCATTATCACGTACAAGTTGTTTTGGAACACGTGAATATGTTTGGGCTAAGTAAAAAGCATCCACATTTTTGTGTCGTCCCATACTAAAATATGATCTTATAACATCCTGTTTTTCACACATGACATCATCAAAAATAAATACAGAGTTTGGCTTTGCATCTGACGGTTGCACTATATTATTTCCATCGCTGAAAGTGTAGTAGCCAAGACCTTTAATTGGTGATAGGATTTTTCTCAAATACTCATATTTGGGTTGATACAGCGACTTTGAGAAAATATACACATTTTCAAAACGCAATCCCAACGGGTGTGTTAACAGCGATATCATAACATTGGTTTTTCCACAATTCGACGGTCCAATTAGCAACCCACGTATAGATGATGGAAGCAGCGGTCCATGTCTTCTTAAACATTTCTGATCGTGTCCTGACCCAACCTTGACATCAAGATTATCAACTGGTAGTTTTTGCTTAAGCTTGACAATTCTCATTTTAACTATATTTTATAGTGATTTTCACGTATGCAATCATTTAGATGTCATCAGTCAAGCGAAGTGGTCGCTATCGGTTATCAAGTAAGACTGGAGCTGGTATTGTTAATTCAGCAATTAATAGGTTACCAATTGAGTTACATATACCCGGTTATCAGTATTGTGGACCTGGGACCAAAGTAATAAAACGTGTTCAACGTGGTGATCAGGGAATTAATCCATTAGATGCTGCTTGCAAAAAACACGATTTAGCATATTTGCATAACAGTGAGGATTTAAGTGCACGACACCAAGCCGATTACGAACTCGAACAAAGTGCTTGGAAAAGAGTAAAATCTAAGGAGGCTAGTTTACGGGAAAAGGCTGCAGCTTGGTTAGTAACTAACGTCATGAAAGCAAAACAACGTTTTGGTATGGGAGTGCCATCGACTAAACAAAATAAACGCCGTTCAAAGGTTTCCAAAGGAAAAAAGAGGGGCAATAAGCGTCGTCGTCGTCATCATCAACAAAAACCCAAGAAAGCATTTGGATCAGCTATTAGACAACCAATTCGATCGCAATTAATGAAATCTGGAGAAAAGAAGAGCCTTGAAAAAGATCTTATGAAAACATCAAAAATAGCTATTACAGCTGCACGTAAATCCTTAAAAGCAGCTGGTGGTAAACGAAAAATTCGCACCCCTAGAATTATACCAATCCCCAAAACTGGTGGGATATTACCTCTAATACCGATATTTGCAGGGCTATCAGCTTTGGGTTCCTTAGCTGGTGGAGCAGCTGGTATTGTGCGTGCTTTAAAGACTGTAAAAAATGCAGGCACAGAAAAAACCGGTGCTACCTTGCGTTTGTGTTCAAAAGGAAATGGTTTGTTTCTTAAGCCATATCGTACAGGTATGGGATTATTTCTAAGCAATAGCAATGGAAAATCAAAAAACTAATTGAATCCCTGCCTCGAAGACCACTATCCAATATTGATATAGAAAAGTTTGCTGCAAAGATGAAAATACCACATTTTAGAGGGGTTTATATGAGAGATTCACTGCCAGTGCGAGGACCCAAACGTTATGAAGCTGCAATTATTAATTTGGATAGTATATTGGGAGGCGGGACGCATTGGGTAGCATATAGAAAAAAAAATATAAATGTAAAATATTTTGATAGCTTTGGTGATTTACCACCACCTACCGAATTGGTGCGCTATCTACAACGGGGATCCGAAGCATCAAGGAAAATCTACTATACATATGACCGCCAACAAGAATTCGGTACAGTCTGGTGTGGACATTTGTGTTTGAAGTTTCTCTCTCAAAATTAAAAAAAAATATATAATGGCAGCAGCGTGTGTGACACCAAAAGTGGATCGTGATAACTACACAAAAATGCTATTGTCGCTTAAAGCATATAGTCAAGTAGGTGGGCTGAGAAACATGTCAGCAAGACAGTTAGAAAATATGCCAAAGGAAGTGATGATTGCGTTAGCCTCAGATGAAATCGCACTCGTTTGGAATAAGCTACCTGAACATATGAAAAGTGACAAAGAATTGTTAAAATATCAATACTGTAACGAACATTATAACAACGAAAATAAATCAGATGTGGATGAAGGAGATGGACCAGCACCAAAAAAGTTATTTTGTTGTTATTGTAAAATCAAGGATGTAAAAATAACATATGAAACAGCTAAAGATGGATTGATGCATAGTCTAAACCCAATTAATTGCTGTAAACAACAATAAATAAGCCCGCATACTATGCTTCGATAGCAGTCATGTCTTACACATTCACGCTAACAGGACACAGAAGTGTTATAAGTGCGGATTTTTATCCACCCATCGAATTGAATTCAACGCATAAGTATGGTCTTGCATTGTTGGGATTTTACACTTATAATTCAATTTTTAACGTTGATGAAAGTAACAATTTGTTTGCATACATGAAAAATGATGGTCAAAAACCAATACAATTATGGATTCCACCAGGAGCTTACGAAATTAATGAAATTTCCAAAGCGATGCACACAAGTTTAAAGCAATCCTGCAAACAAGACAAATGTGATATATTATTTTCATTGGAGGCCAACAATAATACATTAAAATGTGAACTCAAGTCGTCGCTCAACATTGATTTCAGAGGAAAAAACACTATTGGTGGATTATTAGGCTTTGGACCGGTTGTGTTAAAAAGCGGAAAACTACATAAATCAACTAGTAATGTGGACATAATGAAAGTGCGTATTATAAGGGTGGATTGTAACATAACTTCAGGAGCATATTTGAACTCAAGACAAAGCCACACATTATTCGAATTCGATGTTGATGTTGAGCCAGGTTACAAAATTTCAAAAGAACCTCAAAATATTATTTATATGCCGATAATGCCCGAGGGACGTCAGTCAATAGACAACATTACTCTACGCATCTTGGATGATAACGGTGATCTGATAAATTTTCAAGGTGAAAAAATTATAGTTAAAGTGGAATTGAAAAAAATATTATAAATATGGGTTTTTGCTTCAATCGTCCACTGAATATGCTGTCCAACACTCAAGCTTCAACTGCACAACATAAAAGAAAACATATTACACAGACCAAGATCATTCACAATCCAGACGTTAGATTGAAAAGACGTTTAGCTCGTAAGCAGCTCTCTGCAAAAGACCGTAAATTTCTACAATCCATTGGTTTAAGAGTACGAAATTAAAATATGGCCAGTACCAGTGACAAAATTGAGGTTTTTACCGAACCCATTTTTGATAATTCCATTGTCAGCTTACAAGAGCACACATATAAGCCGTATGGTTCTCCGACGTTTAGCAACTCTGATGAAATTCGCATTCCAGTACACTTTCAAGACATTATTTTGGATATATCAGACAGCTACATATACATCGAAGGAACTTTCAAATCTAGTGATGTTACTAAACACTGTTACTTATCAAATAATGCAATCGCTTTCCTCTTCGACGAAATACGTTATGAAATGGCTGGGGAACAAGTTGCTGTTGTTCGAAAACCTGGAATTACTTCAACGTTGAAAACTATGGCATCATTGGGTGCAACCCAACAAAAAAGTCTTATGGCCTGTGGATGGGGTTTGGATGAAAAAAACCAAGGTATATTTGATTCTACAAGTAAAGTGTTCTCTGGAAAGCTACCTCTAAAATATCTGATGGGATTTGCTGAAGATTATTCGAAGGGCATATTTAATATTAAGCAAGAGTTGATTTTAATTATCGCCCGCACTTTTTCCAACTGCTACATTGGTGAAGTTGATGCTGATATTACTATTGAAAAGATTGAGTGGAAAATCCGTCATATTATTCCAGATGACCGACAAAAATTGAAAATATTGTCCCGTATCAATAAAGGTGGAAGTAATGTAAACATTCCAATGGCATATCGCAAATGGGATCTTTACGAATTACCTGCTTTGCGACAAACATCATCCGACGTGTGGGCCTTAAGAACAAGTGCGAGCTTGGAAAGGCCGAGATATTTGATTATTGGATTCCAGACAAGCACTTTTTCTGACAATAGAGAAAAGAATGCCACTGAATTTACTACAGCCGATATCAGTGACATTCGACTCTACCTTAACTCGACAGTATTTCCTTATGAAAGATGGAATTTGGATTTTACGAAAAAACTATATGCGCCAGCATATTACAGTTACGAAAATTTCCAAATGAGCTACTATCAACGAGAACTTAATGACCCGATGATGAGTTTTTCCGAATATATCAAAAATCCTGTATTCATCATAGATTGTAATCATCAAGCAGAGGCGTTGAAATCATCTACTGTGGACGTGAAGTTGGAGTTTGAAACACGCAAAAGCAAATTTCCAAAAGACACTAAAGTGTATGCATTAGTTATTCACGATGCATATTTTAGCTACAATATACTAAATGGCTCTGTTAGCAATAAGTCAATGTATTAATTATTATTTATGTAATAGTAAAAATAAACTGGTAAACTAGATACTCTGTGTTTTATTCATGTTACTATGCATAGAAAGTATTTTCAAGGCTACAACGCTCAGGGTCAACGGTTGCAAGGATTCGAGAGAGAGAATTTGTAGTGTTGGTGGCGGTGAAGGTCGAAAACTTGTATTTAAGCAGGGGATAATGGGTGAAAAATTCATTCTACTTTACGATGTCGTCTAATTCAGATCAGGGATATTCGACGAACAGTTCTGACGATGACATGCCTGCTTCACGGGTCCAACAAAGAAGGGTACGCCGGCGACGTAGGTTAAGGCCGCGGTTCTGCATTGTGCAGTCATATGTGAAATGGGGCGAGCACGTCTCATTATGTATGCATTGCCACATAACGAGCTTTGGTGGTTTGATTAACGTAGATTTCATTCAAAGTCATCTTACGACTGCGATGATACGCAACGCGCGAAGTCATTCACGCTGTGTTTTGTGTCGCGAAAGACTTTTTACAGTCTTTCACCAAGACTCTTGCATTATCTGCAATAGAATTCAGTAAATTATATTGCAGATAATACAATATATCGGCCTTCCCTACCGACCGCTACGAACCCAGACATTCCCTGGTCCATTGTAGGACAACTGCCACCCCCGGTCCTACTTAGGACCACAAAAGACTTTTATGTAGATTAGTTGTATGTCACAGAGTGACATAGTTGTTCTTGGTTAAGAAAACCTTTCTTGGCTAAGAAGAATTATGTTACTCTGGTAAATACATAATAAGCTGTCGCGGTGAATGTAAAAAATTCTTTTTGACCATCTTTTATTTTACCAAACCCCATTCCCTTTCCTTTGGCAAGAGAGAACATAGTAAAAATATGTGGTCTTTACCTAGCCGTAAGAAAAAACATGATATGATCAAAACGCTCATTTAGAATTACAAAAATCATACATTCTTTGCTAATACATCCCGAGTGACATAATTTTCAAACAAGAAATGTATTCTTGAAGAAAATATATTGTCACATACTTGGTGACCATCTAACTACAATGAAAGTATTTTGTAGCCCTGAAAAGGGCTGATTTTTGGTAATGGAAAGGGGAAACCTAGAGTGGTTGGTGTCCTCTCGCCACCTGGACCGATCGCGGCGCAGGACGCCTATGCGGCGCCGGGCGTCGTTGCCGTCGTTGTTCCCGACGCTCTTCCATTTCTCTGAGGAGAGCATCTCTCTCCTCAGGGCCAAGCTGCCACGGTGGTTCCTCCACCACCTCTATCGGTTCAGTCATTACCACCACCGGCTCAGGTTCTGGTGGCGGCCTGGGAGTCGGTGGTACTGCAAGTACCGGCTTTTTTGCGTTTTTGACGCCCCAATCCTCCCAATACTTCGCTATTTTCTCGTCTCTGCTAGAGTTCGTCATCAAGCGACACTTGTTGCAACGGTAGGACGACATATCGAAGAGAGTGAAGAAATATTTTTATTGTGTTATTAAGTTCCTACATTTAGGTGGAACGTCGGCTGGTTATTACACCTAACGCCATCTATTAAAACTTTTTTGTGTGTAAACTTTTATTTCACAAAATATTTTTTGTGGTATTAAAATCGATTTATTTATTATATATTTTTATCAATAGATGGCGCTGAGGGTACTATTAAATAAATCGATTTTAATACGAAAGATATTTTGTGAAATAAAAGTTTACACACAGAAAAAAGTTTTAATAGATGGCGTTAGGTGTAATAACCAGCCGACGTTCCACCTAAATGTAGGAACTTAATAACACAATAAAAATATTTCTTTATACTCATCATGGCTGATGAAAGACCACCATCCCGAGGTTTATCCGTCTATAGCGACGAAACAGAGCGTTTCCGACCCATGAGTCCGGGGCTATGGGATCAGCTAAACCAAGCTGATGGTGAGTGGGTGGAATTTGAACCTAATGAGCCAGCTGCTGCCGAAGCGGATGACGATTCACCGGTCGAGCCAGATTCCTCGACTGATTGGGAAGTTGGCAACGCCGCTGACGATTTCAGCGGTCCCGCTGACTCAAGCTCATGGTGGGACTATGAGGACGACGTGAGCGAGGGGCCTGCGGATTCAACAACTCCGTAAGGCATTCTCCCCTCGCTCACTAACGATGACGACCGCTACGAACCCTGACCGCCCCCTCGGGGGCACAAAAAGAATTCATTGTAGTTTAGCTAAATATATAATTTACAAGTTTTGATAAACATTTTCTAACGATGACGAACGCTACGAACCAAAGGTCAAATGTGTTAAAAATGCTTGGAGAAAATTTTTTTTTTATTTGGCCCTTTAGGTTTAAAAAAACACTTAGCGAAATTTTTAGCTATTTATATATACCTACAAGCACTCTTAGACAGAAAATGTGCTCGTTCTTAATATGAAATTAAAATAATAAATTTTAAGCAATATTAGTAACTTTACAAAAAAATTTTATAGAACATAAAAGATTCGTATGAAAATCAACAATTCATTCCCGACATAAAATTTGTAAAATTTATTTAAAAGAAAAGAGTAATAAAATCGTAAATTATTGCTAAAGTAATGGAAATATCGAAAAAAGTTATAAAGGAAAGTTGATTAGCACATCAAATTACATGGGATAGCATTTTTCAAAAGTTAAAAATGTGAAAAACTGAAAAACGGCAAATGACAAACTTAGGTGTTTAACGTAATTGGCAACTTTAAAAATTCATAGCTCCCTTATTATACGTCTGACAAAAAAAACATTGGAGTCAAAACTTGTTAGAATTTTCTGAAGAACATTTTAGTGAAAAAAGAAATAAAATCGGTTAAAAAATAAAAAAGTTTATGATTAAATTAAATTATTGCTAAAGTAATGGAAATATCGAAAAAAGTTATAAAGGAAAGTTGATTAGCACATCAAATTACATGGGATAGCATTTTTCAAAAGTTAAAAATGTGAAAAACTGAAAAACGGCAAATGACTAAGTTAGGTGTTTAACGTAATTGGCAACTTTAAAAATTCATAGCTCCCTTATTATACGTCTGACAAAAAAAACATTGGAGTCAAAACTTGTTAGAATTTTCTGAAGAACATTTTAGTGAAAAAAGAAATAAAATCGGTTAAAAAATAAAAAAGTTTATGATTAAATTAAATTATTGCTAAAGTAATGGAAATATCGAAAAAAGTTATAAAGGAAAGTTGATTTGCACATCAAATTACATGGGATAGCATTTTTCAAAAGTTAAAAATGTGAAAAACTGAAAAACGGCAAATGACTAAGTTAGGTGTTTAACGTAATTGGCAACTTTAAAAATTCATAGCTCCCTTATTATACGGCTGACAAAAAAAACATTGGAGTCAAAACTTGTTAGAATTTTCTGAAGAACATTTTAGTAAAAAAAGAAATAAAATCGGTTAAAAAATAAAAAAGTTTATGATTAAATTAAATTATTGCTAAAGTAATGGAAATATCGAAAAAAGTTATAAAGGAAAGTTGATTTGCACATCAAATTACATGGGATAGCATTTTTCAAAAGTTAAAAATGTGAAAAACTGAAAAACGGCAAATGACTAAGTTAGGTGTTTAACGTAATTGGCAACTTTAAAAATTCATAGCTCCCTTATTATACGTCTGACAAAAAAAACATTGGAGTCAAAACTTGTTAGAATTTTCTGAAGAACATTTTAGTGAAAAAAGAAATAAAATCGGTTAAAAAATAAAAAAGTTTATGATCAAAAAATGAAGTAAAAAGTTGATAAATCTCGTATCTATGCAGTCTGAGAGTGGGGAAATGGTGTGGACATGATTGGGAAGGGTCGATATACACGTTTTTTTTTTTTTTTTTTTTTTTTTTTTTTTTTTTTTATAAGTCCAGCCCCTCCCCCGGCCCTCCCCCTTTAACGCCGGAGGGGTTCCAAAATCGTTTGCGCATGCTCCCGAGTTTCCCCGCCCCCTCCTTCTATGAAAAACCGCATATTTGACCTGTTCGACTTTTTTATTTATCATTTTTTTTTAAATTTTTTTTTTATTTGTATGCTTCATCAAAATTCGTTAATCTTTTGTTTGAACTTTTTTTTTGTCCGACTTACATTAACGGACTTATAAAAAAAAATAAAAAAATAAAAACCCTAAAGTTGCTTTTTTAAAAAAAAATTTTTTTTCTGTTTATAGTCAATAAGAATTCATTACTATTTTATTCTTAGGTTTTTTTCCATCAGAGTAATATTAAGGAAGTTATAGTTCGCAGTAGATACCTAATATACAGTAACTGTTCAACTTTTTTATTTATCATTTTTTTTTGAAAATTTTTTTTTATTTGTATGATTCATCAAAATTCGTTAATCTTTTGTTTGAACTTTTTTTTTGTCCGACTTACATTAACGGACTTATAAAAAAAAAATAAAAAAATAAAAACCCTAAAGTTGCTTTTTTTTTAAATTTTTTTTTCTGTTTATAGTCAATAAGAATTCATTACTATTTTATTCTTAGGTTTTTTTTCATCAGAGTAATATTAAGGAAGTTATAATTCGCAGTAGATACCTAATATACAGTAAATTATCCCGTTTCTTTTCAGTCCTATAGACTAGAAATGTCTTTCACCAATGAATGCTCAATATTGAGGAGTATTTTAAATAAAACAATATAAAAATAATAAAAGATATATTTAATAGTAATATTTTTTTTTATTACAGCTATATTATACAAGACATGTCATATCATATATATTTACACTCTCTATTTTATAAAGCATAAACTAAGCTAATTCTAACCTAATAAACATTTCAGAAAAGGAATTTCCTTTCGTTTCGTCAGATCCATCCCTAGACGCGTTTCGCCATATCGTGGCTCATCAGTAGAGCTAGGATCTGACGAACGAAAGGAGACCTACTAAACATTACTATTATACAAATCTAATTTATTTTTATACTTGCTAATATTCTTTTTAACTAAACCTAACTGTTCCTGTAACTGTCTTATTTTAGTTTCAATGTCCACCACTTCTTTTTCACCGCACACTATCTTGTCCTTCCACATATTCCGCACATTAACAATTGTTTTTATGGCGTCCCGCTCCTGATCCTGGCTGTAGGCCATCACCCACTCCGGTGTATTTGATGGCGACGGCGGCGGCGGCGATGGCGATGCTGCGGGTGATGATACTGGCGTTACATCCTCAAATATTTTTTTCGACCGGCCCTTACCCGCTCGTCTACCTGACTTGCAGATAATTGGAGACAGCGGACGCTCCATGGATGCCGGCGATGGTAGTCGTTTAGGAATTGAAGGTTCCGCAACTATTGGTTTTATTTGACTGTTTTTTTTCTTTTCTAGCCAGTCTGGCAACACTGCGCATTTCGCTGGTTTTCGAAATGTAAATTTCTTCCTCTTGCAGCTGCTGCCAGACGATGTTGTTGGCTGTGGCTCCACCATCTCTTGCCTAGTTCGCTTACTCGCATAAAACGTCTTGGCCTCCTTTGTTACATCCCCCGATGGCAACGTAAGCAACGTATGGAGTTTGCTGGGAACCTTCGCTTCCTTTACCACTATATCGCTTACAATATTTACTTTGGGTTCTTGCTGTTTAAACCCGCCCTCCAATAGCTTGTCAATTGCTTCGGACGCTAGCCGGTCTAGGTCCTCATCAGCCCACACATCTTCACATTCTCTATTTAACTCTTCTTGGGTATTCTTCCCAAACATATCGCTCACATCTAAACTCGGTAAACTCATTTTAATAAACTGACTTAACACAAACTACTCGAACGACTTGAAAATGTATACTGAAGAAATAGGACTGGTGTATATTCTTTTATGCGCACCTCCCCACTACATACCCACCCCCACCCCTGTTCTCTCTCTCTCTTACAATACAACTCCCTCTCAAGGTTCAGATCCGTCCTTGTGTTATAATATATTTTTCTTGAAGTATGTATTTATTTTCAAGACTTATGTGAACCAATGTATTTTACACAATATATTTCCAAGGTTAAAATGTGTCCTCGATGTAATTTTAAAGGTTACAATGCTATTGGGATAATATTTAATAAAACAATGTTTTTACGGCAAATTTTGGTTTTATTAATATCTTTAGTCTCTTCTGTCTCTCTTTCAAGGGTATAATACATCCTTGTAAATGCAATGTTCTCAAGGTTCAGATATAACCTTGTGTTATATTAGACTTTTCTTTAAAATATATATATTTGGTTTCAAGGTTTACGTGAATAGGTGTATTATGCACATTATATTGTCAGGGCTGAAATGTGTCCTCGAAGTAAGGTTACAAATTCTGTATATAGATGCAGACATTTAGCACGGAATTATTAGATATTTCTTTACCATTTCATTACAAACATCGTAGACATTATGCTGCCAATCGACCAAGAACCAAACTTTTCATCAAACAAGTATGAACAACCGCAAAAGGGGTTTCACGCTATATGTGTAAGGTGTAAACGAAACGATTTGTATTGGCATCATAACAGCCGTATTAGTTATGTTGACTTTCTTAGAATACAAATAATTCGATGTGCTGTTTGTGGTATGCAGATGTACCAACATCCCCGTCCAGTAAGACAATCAGATATGGAGAGAAGAAGATGGGTGTTGAAAGAAGTGTATAATAAATTGTCCAATTAATTTTGTATATATATTAAATAAAACTAAATTGTTTGCTGCAACGTTGTGTTTTATTATGTATTTTTTATTTTTAGTTCTTTAATATAACATATTATGTAAAAATGTTATTGTATAAATATTAACAATTTGTAAATATAAAATAAAATCTGAACCAATAATACAAATAAATGAGCTGCTTAATATTACGTTATATAAGGTATGAATTTTCCAGTTTATTATTTAAATGCCTCAATGACACGCAGTAAATTTTCTAAATTACTTTCCGGATCTGAATTATAAAAGTCAATGTCGGCGTGACCCCAAGGTAGAGTTTTTGTTGTTAACGGAATAACATAACGTTTATCGTCGTTGTGGGACAGGGCGATTTTATTTATTACTTGTGTGTATACATCATGTAACACACTGCGAAAAGTTTTCATTTTTCTAAAAATTAAACCGCCCTGTTCCACAACTTTTCGATAATCTTCTAGATGAAGTTCCTTTTCGATAACTGATTTTTTTATACCTTTTGCCTTTTTTAATTCCGCATTCTTAGACTTCACATAGTAAGCCTTGGCTCCGGTACCATAAAAATCAATTATTGGGTCACATGGAAATTCATCTTTCATCTTACCCGGCACCGAAATACTTTTTGTAATATTAAATTCATTGTTTTCAGGAAAATTTGAAGTATCGAATCTCTCAGGATTTTCGGCTATCACGC
The DNA here is from genome assembly GCA_935413205.1 of Polydrusus cervinus. Lineage (NCBI taxonomy): Eukaryota > Metazoa > Arthropoda > Insecta > Coleoptera > Curculionidae > Polydrusus > Polydrusus cervinus. Next base: position 102,010,267 of record OW284511.1, read on the forward strand.
GATAAAAGTCATCACAAAATACTTTTAATATTAGCGAATCCGTGTCGGTGTACAGTAAAGAAGCATCATTACCAAACTTTTTTTTAATAAAATTGTAAAAAAAATCATAAATGACTGTTTTTGAAATGTCTAAAATGGAAAACCCAATATATATTGGTTTGTTGTAAATAATTTTTAATTTATCCATGTGAATAGCAACAAAATCTTTTGAAAATATTGATCGACTATTGAAGTTAGGTCGAGCAATTAATGCTCTAGCCCCAACTTTCCCTCTAGCATTGTCCCAATGAGTTATTAGTTTAATATCTTTTCGTTTTTCAACGTTTTCCATGGTTTTACCGAAAATCGCATTAATAATTAGTTTAAACAAATCTTTACCAAATTTTGATTTTGCAGAGTTGCGTAAACTAGTATTAAAATCAATATATGTTTTAAGCCACGTTGATTGATTAAATTTCAAAATTCTGTGGGTCCGCATTACCATAAGGCCGTTGTTAATGGCTTGTTTTAGGGTTCTGTAATGAACAATATACTTTTTTTTATCATTTAAATTCGGAATTAATTTTGGTAACTTTGCTGTCTCCGTTGGTGGTACGATGTTTTCCACCAAAAATGGAAGATCTGAATGTGTATCATGCAATTCTTCTGGATAATGCACATCCACTTCCAAAACGTAGCCTTGTGGGCTATTATCATCTATATTCATAATATTTAGATCTAAAATTTCGCGTTCAGATAACCATCTAAAACCGCCAAATGGTAATGCTTGGGACATACTATGACCGTACAAATTTGTCGCATCTAAGTAAGTGATATAAGAGGATGGTTGAGTTGGGTCAAAGTTTGGTAAATGAGAATTATTGGCAATATGTTTTCTTTCTGTACACTGACTTATACCACCGCGAATACCTTTTTGAAAAAAATGAACCTTGTCTATATCGGTCAAAAGCTCTAACTCTACCTTAGTCATGCGCAACATACAGTCAAAACTTAAACTTGGTAAAGTGTAGTATTGCGCAGAATCTAATTTATAAACTTTTAAGCATGTATCGCGAAACTGTTCGAAAACATCACATAACAATAGAACGTCTGATTTTAAATACAAATCGGAATATTCACCCAAATTTTTACACTTAAACACTCGCCATACTTCTCTTGCTCTATCATAGCATTCGTCGCTGATGTGTTCTCCGCGTAATTGGTCATAAAACTGATTTTTCGTTGGAAGATTTGGGTTATTCATCTTTTCAATATTATCAACGTAACTATAAGGAAAAACCCCTTTCTGTCGCATTAAGTTAAATTCCTTGTTATTGACAAAATATTTACGGGTTTCCCTAAACTCATCATTGCTAAGACCATTACCTAAATTCTCCAACGATGTCGATAAAAATTTAAAGCTATCAATAAAGCGGAGCTTTAAATTTTTTCTTTTTGTTTGACCCGTTTTTTGATCGACATAATCGTGCATGTAAATGCTCTTTGTAAATGATATATATTTCTCCTTACTTTGAGCTATAACATCAATTTTATCCCCATATCTGCATAATTCCTTGATGAACATGTGACTATCATAACCACTTAAATTATGAAATATTATGGGGATGAAATTGGGTATTTTATAATTTAAATTACAAACGGAATGTGCAGCACCAAATCTTTTTTTACCCGTTATATGGCAATGGTCTTTAACTTTCTCTTTAACGTCTTGGAATGGCATTTCGCAAATACTACAAATGGTAGCATTTTCAAAATCCTCTCTCTCCTCACGCGTCAATTTAGCCATAGGAACGATATCTTTTAAATATGTGTTGTAAAGGTGTCTTAAATCGGTTTCGATACGATCAACGAAAACTTTCGCTGCATCGTCTCCACGGTATAGCTCAAATTTCGAAATAGAATCATCAAAAGAACATTTAATAAGGTAGGCAAAAGAATAAGGTTCATGCTTTAGATTTTCAACTGTGTAAGATTTTTGGGGGTTTGGTTCTACTGTTTCAACGGGTTTTAGAACAGATTCAAAATCCGCATAAACAACAAATGGAACTCTCATTTGCTTCTCAATACCCTCAAATTTTAAAATATTTTCCGGAACACTTTTACCAAATTTATCGACTTTTACATCTGTTGAAGGTGTCAGCGTAAAGATATGCTTACAATCATTTTGTTGGTGTAACATTAAAGTTGATGGTGAAATAAAGTGAATAAGGCAGCCATCGCAAAAGTATAATTTATCGTGATGTTTGGAAATTTGACTGGAAACTAAGCGAGACATATCAGTTATCCAGCAGTAGTGGTTTTTAACACAGTTGTCGTCACAAACATGTTCACTGTCACCTACACCATCATCTTTAACATTACAATCTTTAGTAATAAGCAACAAATTTACATGTTTTTGTAGTTTCTTTGGTGCATATCTTAACGGACCGACAACTTCGTATTTAATTTCATTATTTTCAAACCGCGACTCTAATCCATATACGTTGACTGAAATATTATTTAATTCCTCAAATTTTGAAATATCGCGCAATTTAACTGGAAAATTCATACCTGTAAAATTTAACACTGTTGAGAAATGGGGGTATGAAGTAACCTGTGCCCGCATCATGGCTGCTGGAAACAAAGCTGACGTTATGACCCAGGCAAAACAGCACTCATCCCTATTCATAATGTTCACAACAGCCCTTTTAAGTTCAATAAACCTCGGCAACTTCACATACGAGGAACCACCCAACGGTGAGAACTTGTTAATGTTTACCTCAAGATATAAAATTTTTTCCAATGCCCATCCTGAAATCCAAACAAAAAAAATATAAGTAAATTTTCTAATGGATTGCTACGTTTTATTTAATTTTGGTTTAAAATGTTTTTTATTCTTTTAACATACCTGAATCTTTCTCCTGAAATTCCGTAGACTGAACTTTCATTGCCTCCACAAAAGATTGGTAAACATCATCCAAGTCGCTTCCTTCATTTACAATTTCATTACACGTATTGAAGGATTTCTCACTGAAAACGTCCTGTGATGGTAGAAAATATCGTCCGACGACAACCATATTTATTTTAAGAGACCGGTGAACATGCAAAATCTTACTGATTAATTGCATTACTTTTGGTTTAAGTTCTTCAAAAAAGACGGAATAGTCCACATGCTCATTATCACTGCTGATGTGATAAGATGCTATTCTGTTTTTAAAACTGCTTTGCACCAACTGAACACCCGGACACACTGCTACACTGGCCTTACTTTTATGTTGTATTGTTCTTTGATGAGCTGCAACACAATTCTTTGGTATGCTAATATTGCATAGCTCACACGTTTGCATAGCAGATGTTGATGCGGCACCATCAACTTTTCTCCGCTTTTCCGCACCCACACAATCATTAAATCTTGCCACACATGACTCCTTTTGATGACGTGATAAATTATATGTGCGAGTAAACGCAGCACCACATTTTTCACACACATAAGACATTTTACTAAATATATAATCAAGAGAGAGAATGAACTTGCACTGTTGAAGAAAAAATGTACACTGATAAATTTTGCTCCCCCCACCTATTTATAGAGCATACACGACGAAGGTTAGACCACACCTCAAGGTCATCAATATAACCAGTGACCTCGAATATGGTCAAGGTCATAAATAAACACCTGCAAACGTACATGGTCAAGGTCATATGACATCACACAAAAAAACACCTGCACCCATTCAAGGTCAAGGTCAAATAAACACCTGCCCACCTTCGCGGTCAAGGTCAATGGAAGGAGTGGGGGGAGAAGGTCATTTCCCATTTCTACACTACTAGCGATATTTACTTTATTTTTAATCATGAAAAACCAAGCCCGAACAACGCTCGTTAGAATCATATCTACATACGTCTAAATAAAAAGAAGAAAAACCAGTAGATATCACCCTAACTGAGCGACAAAATTGTAGGTTCGGTGAAAAAATGAGTAGAACGGTGAGAACCTACAATTTTGTCGCTCAGTTAGGGTGATATCTACTGGTTTTTCTTCTTTTTATTTATTCTCCTGATGATGATGATGAATGCTTCTGCATTCGAAACATGTAGAGAATTTTCTTAAAATATTTACTTAAAATATTATTTTAATATAACAGTGGATGAAGACTTTGTGTTCTTATTTCTTACCTTCTAAATTTCCACCCCACTTTAAGTCAGGACTATTTCTTCAACTTTTAAAAAAATTAAACGCCACATCTTCAATATTTCTTCTATATTCTGTATTGGTACATTAATATTTAATATTGTCGAAAAAATGTCCTTCCGGTTTTATTTATTTTTTTTGACGACATCTACTTCATCTGACGAGCCGCCACTGGGCGGTAGATATTATGATTTTTTCGAAATCCTGATTGAGTGGTGGCTTTGAATTTCAACATTTAAGAAAGCCGAATAGATAGGCGCACTATGATTCATTCGCTACGTAAGAACCGACGTGACTTCGGAGCGCGCCGTCTTTAATTGCGTAAAATAATACAATATCTTGGGTCTGAAATCTATCGAAAATGAAGACAAACATTAGTTCGTCTCTAAAAACGGTTGCCACATTTTTGCACTGATCCGTCGTTCTTTAAATTTTTGAAATTCAAAGGTGGTGGGAAAAATATTATGAATTGAAAAATGTTTTTGCCGGCATACAGAGTCAATTAAAATTGAAAAAGTTTTATGCTTCCGCTGGGAATCGAACCCAGAACCTCTCGATTACATGTCAAGCGCGCTGCCAATTGCGCTACGGGGGACCTGATATTCTCTCACCAACTTCGGTCATATAACTTATTCAATTTTATGTTAGTAGTAATAGTCTGGAATCTCCTGTGATTCACAGACCGTGGAGGGTGTTATAAGGGGAAAGGGAACTCACTCACTATCACTGAACATTAAGATCTATTTTTCTTTTATCCGTACATCGACGACATATAGCGTTATTAGCCGGAATCAGAAAGAGATCTCTGAACAGTGACATCTAGCCTTAAATAGTATTTAAAGTAGTTATGTTGGCGTCTGTAAATAATTTTTAAATTGAAAAATGTTTAGGGATCTCTTTCTGATTCCGGCTAATAACGCTGTATGTCGTCGATGTACGGATAAAGGAAAAATAGATTTTAATGTTCAGTGGTAGTAGTGAGTGAGTTCCCCTTATAACACCCTCCCCGGTCTGTGAATCACAGGAGATTCCAGACTATTACTACTAACATAAAATTGAATAAGTTATTTGACCGAAGTTGGTGAGAGAATATCAGGTCCCCCGTAGCGCAATTTACAGCACGCTTGACATGTAATCGAGAGGTTCTGGGTTAGATTCCCAGCGGAGGCATAAAACTTTCTCAATTTTAATTGAGTCTGTACGCCGGCAAAAACATTTTTCAATTTAAAAATTATTTACAAACGCCAACATAACTACTTTAATAAATATTATGAATATTTAAAAAATGGTTAATTGATTCGCAAATGTCCTAGTACCAATTATTTCTTCACGAGCCATTAACTGAACTGCGTTATTAAGGGAAACTAATTTAAAGGATATGCAAATGTGCTTTTTGATAAAAGACTTTCAAGTCGACTCTCGGAAATAATTTAAGATGCTACAGCGAGGCACGCCGGATTTTTAATTAAAAGAAACGAGTAATTAGCAAAACTAACGAAATAATTATTACTGTTTTAAAAAAGTTCTTGGCATCTCTGATTGCAATTAATTCTAAACGCTTCCGAAAGGGAATAGCGTTAAAATAAGTATGTATGAAAAAAAAAGTTGGGTTTAAACCTGTCCATGCTATTAGTATTACATATATTATATTATGTAATATATATGTCCTAATCATTGGCGGATCGTGACCTGTGGTGTTATCTACCTAGGTTAGGTTAGGTTAGGTAAGAGTGGCAGACCCTTGGTTCTGACCAAACAGTCTCACGTAGTCCTGATTAGGTCCGTTGTGATACCACACGTGTTCCGTAGAACCCACCTTCATCAGATCACTGATGGTTTATGCGACGTAACCGCGGAAGGATTTTAACAACTCATTCAAACCAGCCACTACTGTTCAGAAATCTGCTCAGCCGTCCAAGTTGTAAGTTGTTTAGTTCCTCCAGGCTATCGAAAGATGATTCACCCAGAGTAGTGAACCTCCTTCTTGCGAGGCCAGGGCATTCACACAGAAAATGTTGAATACTTTCTTCCTCATCTCTGCAACTTCTGCAGAAGTCGTTAGTGGGTATTTGCATACGTTCGGCATGTCTACCGAAGAGGCAATGTCCGGTAACAACCGCAGTAATATTTCTCACGTCTTTTCGACTGTATCTCAATAGCTCTGCGGTTCTCTTTTTATCGAATGTGGGCCACAGTTGCCTGGATGTACTACAGGTTGTCAACCCTGTCCATCTGTTCTGTGCAAGCTGTTTGGCCGTGTAGTCAATCTCCTCTTTGACGAATCCCAGTGGTTTGTTCACTGTATTGTCTGCTAGATCAGCTGGCATGCCTGCGCCCTCTCTTGCGAGCGCATCGGCAGCCTCGTTGCCATCTATTTTGGAGTGTCCAGGAACCCAGCACAGAATAACCCGATGTTGGTTGCCAAGTGTGCATAGATTGTTGCGGCATCGCTTTACGAGCTTTGATTTAACGCTGCTGGAACAGATTGCCTTAATCGCCGCCTGACTATCACTGAAGATGGTGATTGACGAGGCTACTCCCAAGCCAAGGTGTTCTTGCAGGATATTGACCGCCTTCTCTACTGCCAGTACTTCCGCTTGAAAAATACTACAATCTATCTACCTAACCGGCCGTATTTCGGAAACTACTGGGCATAGAAACTCGGGGGAAATGATAACTAAAGTGGCGTTTTTCTTCTCAGGCACACCATTCTTAATTAAAATAATTAAATTTAATTAGACAGGCGGAAGCTTGCCTATTAAGTGAAAGTGGTCATTTCCAACAATTTTTATAACACAAAATTTTTCATTATCTATAAGTAGAGCTAATTTAATTTAATTATTTTAATTAAGAACGGTATGCCTTTCTTCCTTTTTTTTCTAAAAAATATATAACCGCTTCTTCATTTAAAGTTTTAAAAATTATTCTATTGGCGATAACGCTAAAACGAACGGAGATATCGAGCTGCGGTTTATATATTTTTTCTAGCAAATTTCATCTACTTTTCGATTATGGTATCATAATTATACCGTATGATTTATTTTTTCGGAAATCAAAAAATGTGTTGTTATTATTACAAATTGCGCCCCCTAGCATTTTTTTTAGACCAATTGTAGACAACTAAATACGACTGGGGAAAGTGCATACATTTATTTTCCAAACAGTCTTTAGTTTGCTAAAATCGGATAAGTCGTTTATAAGTTACAGCGATTTAAATGATTACACTTCCCCCGTCGGTACGCCAATGAGCAAAAGACCAAAATAATGCATAATTGTCCAAGCTTTTTAATGGTGTTACCAAAGATATACCTTAATGTGGAATTTTAAAATTGACTTATTAATTACGCCCTCTTGCGGTAAAATGTGGAACTAAAAAATTATTTCCAGGATTTTTCATGGCCAATTTAGTTATCCTTTTTTTTCCCGAGTTTCTATGCCCAGTAGTTTCCGAGATACGGCCGGTGGCCATCCATAATGGAACACCCGGTATATAATTTCTTTTTTCTATACCGTAGTTCCGTCTTACTTTGCCCATTTTTTTTAGGTTTTTTAAAAATATCTTTTTACCTGGATGTTCTTTAACAGACAAAAAATAGCAACTGAACATATATACCTTTTCAATTCATGTCTTTTAAGGGTAAGGCAATGAGATCAGAACTTCATTAAAAAAAAATAAAAAAGTTGGTGGGCAAAGTTACCCTGAATTTTTGGTAACATTGCCCACGCCTGAAAAAGACCTTTAAAAGCAAAGTTTGGAGATTATATGGGTAACATTGCTCAGTAAAATGTGTTTTAAAAAACTTGTACCTAACCAATAATATCAGTATTTTCCCAAGATTCCAAAGTATACACAAATAGTTTTCCAAAATATATCCTTTAGTAACAACATGTGGACAGACCTTACTCTAAAAGGTAAAAAAACCGATCAAAAATGCACAAAAGTACTTACCTTCATAAAACACTTTTCATGCCGGTTAGAGCTTGCAAACAAGAATAAACGATGGCCGACTAATGTTAACCGTCAGTTTTGAATGTTGCCACACTTTCCACTGTTGCCAGTTTTACCTCAACAAATAATTACTTATGACATGTCGCTGGGCAAAGTAAGACGGAACTACGGTAAGGTTAGACGCATTTGATTTGTGAGCTGCTACTTGAAATTTCCATGCAGATTGGCCTTTTCAGCGAGATGCACTAAATCATCACACTATTTTTTATCTCACAGCCACAGATCCACCCGTATTTTTCATATTTATTTTTATTACATTTTCTGGTATAACTTTTTCCCCGACTTTCATTCAATCGGGAAAAGTCCTTATATTTCAAAATTAAATCCATTTTTCAATTATCAAAAGCAAACCCAAAACAAAACAGTAAACTCAATAACTTACACACAAAAGACAGACCGGCAAATGCACGGCTTCACGCGTCTAGATATTTTGCAGCTCTCTATGTATACGTAAAATACGCTCTAAAAACTATAGCAGATATCCCGGGCTAGAAACAATTATCATTTCCCATTGATCGGTTCAAGGCAAGGTCGATCATTTGTTTTTTGACGTATACTGCCAGTTTTGCAACGGAATAGTATACGTAGCGTGTAGCATTGAATTCTATGGACGGCCGCGACTGAGACAAACCACATGGATAAAAATTGTACTTAAATAATATAAAAAAATTTAAAAATTTTGTTTTGCAATATAGGATAGTTAAGACAAAAAAATAGAAATATAGAAATATTATCAAAACAGGTGCGTTGCAGTTCTTATAGACTAGCCGACACTGGTAATAATATTACCTATGAATTATAGTTTTTACAATTTTAAACTAATAATCAGAAAGCTTACATCGAGACATTTTTAATATCCCTGCGGATCGCCTAGTAGATTTTTCGATAACCTTCCATTTCCCCTCCTTTCCTCCATATTTTTTCGAAAGAACATTTTCAAATATATCAAATAATCAAATATATCATTAAACAACCTGGGTATAGCGACAACGACGACTTCATTTCTCTGTGCTCTGGGCTCTTTTGTGTCCGGGTCGTTCATTTTTTATGTTTATTTTCGTGTATTTTTATAGAATTTTAAAGTGTTGTGTTGTTTTTAATAACAAAAGCTCGTTAGTGGTTAGGTTGGGTATCCTTATAAACTACTGTGGTTGATATAGTGCCTTTAACGTGCTATGTAATTAATAACACTCATATACGGGCCCTGTTCACTATTTACAGGATCTACAGAATGATGTGAAATTCGCAAGTTCTGTTTCCCCTTTTAGTCCTCTTTTGGATCACAAATCTTCTACATGCTATTAGCAATATATTGGTTATATATTATATGAGCATGGCCGGCTAGTACAATAAAAATTAAAATCTACTCGCCTTTCTTTGATTGAATTTATTAATAACGAAATTATTAAAATCGGAAATTTATTGCGTCAAATTAGCCTTTTGATATAAAAAATGTTCTCAGAGGCGTATTAACACTTGGAAGCGCCCAAAGCCCTGGAATATTTTTGCGCCCCCCTTCTACAGTGGCGGATTTAGGAGTTGTTCTAGGGGGGGGGGGGCGAAAGGGAATTGCGCCGAAGGCGAAACTTTTTTGGGTTTAAATAACCGTAAAGCTTAATCTGCGGCAATATGCCAGACTTTAAAAAACTCTTTTAATCTGTGAGTTTTGACCGCTATCGCCAAAAAAATTATTGTGTCAACTTTCAGTAGGGATTTGGGAGGGTTAATTCGAAATTTGAAAGGTTGCACATCTGCTTGGTAGAGAAGTGATGTTGCCAAAGGTACTTATACACACAAATAATAAAAGTTAAGAAAAACAAAAAAATAGATTTTTTTTTATAGAACTATAAATATTATATAGTTTCGTTAGAGCTCTAGTCTGGGAAAATAAGCTACAATAATTATTACAGAATAATATACATGGCGTGTGGTGTTAGCTAAAAATTAACTGGTTAATCAAACGCCGTTTTTTTCTAACCACGGTTTAAATCGCTTAGTTTCATATATTGTTTGGTTTTCTTAGTCTCTCTTAGAGAGAGCTGGAAAATGTGGCGCCCCTTTCAGATTTGGCGCTACAAGCCTAGACTTATTCGGCTTGTACTATAATCCGCCTCTGAATGTTCTTCCAACAGGAATCCGAAAAGCTCAAGGCCATAACAATTTTTTAGTTTTCCTTTTTATTGTTAAAAAATTAAGAAATAAACAAAAACCTGTTGAATTAATTGTTATTAAGTTAATCAATTAAATAAATAATTGTGCATTGCAAACCGTGATATACGAAGAAATGAGTAGAGAAAGTACAATCAAAAAGTGTACTACTGAATATTATTATTAATACTTAAAAGAAATTTTAAATTTCGGTTGATTTATCTATAACTCTACCCTAATTTAATAATCAAATCTCATCTTGACTGGAGAGGACATTCTTCCACCACCTTAAACTCCCATAAAAATCACTCGACCCCGTATCTCCATCTAGAGACAATAAACCCGTTACCCTATCTCTTCCCATCCCCTCCTCAACTCATTTAAAAATCCTCCCCCAAAAGTTAATAAAAGCAGCGTCAGCACCTTCCTGTACAAACGCTGATTAAAAGCAGTTCCTGAAATATTTAATGCTTTACCCCAATTAGACCCTTCTTTTTAACGCTAATTTAAGGGTGTGATATTATAATCACCGAAATTAGCATTAGATTGCGAAGCAAAGTTTTGGCCAGTTAAAGAATTCGATTCCTTTTCAGACATTTTCGACTTTTCAAACCATCAACATAAAGTTATCTGCAAATTAAAAATTCAATTTCAACTTTGTTTAAATAACATTTCTTAGTAAAAAGGTTTCTCGTGCTAGTCAAATTATAGTGATAAATAAATGATGTGCTGTTAATTAAGTTCTTTTAATTTGTCCACTGCGCGTATACATTTAACGAGGTAGAGCCTTCCGCGCCACTTCATCTAGCAAAGTCACACAGGAAATTTAGTAACGAATACTATATTTTTTTACTAGATGGATTACTAATCACATTGGTCATAAGCAAACTATCCTTTTGTTGAATGATAGAATAGTTTTGGACTTGCATTGTCTTTAATTTGTTTTACATCACAACGTTTCAACTGGTAAGTATCTCCAGTCGTCTTCAGGAGATACTTACCAGTTGAAACGTTGTGATGTAAAACAAATTAAAGACAATGCAAGTCCAAAACTATTCTATCATTTAAGAAACATCATTGTCTCCAACCTTCAAACATATCCTTTTGTTAGTTTAAAAAGTATATTTGTTGCCATGTTGTATTATTTTGTTGTTAATTACAAGAATTATAGTAATGTTGTCTTGACAATCTTCTAAGGGTGGGTATTATAAAACTTAACTGACAGGTGAACGAAGGTTAACTTGTAGAATGACGTCACAGGTTGAAGTTAAGTTGACAATCTCAATGTTAACTTTATTGGGTGGATCAGGTACCAATTAAAGTTAACTGATAAATAGAATTGATAGTTTTTGGTCTGTCTTTAATGTTTTTAAATCATTCTACACTGGATATAAAAGTATTAATTTCGTCAACAAAAAAATGCACTGTGCTTCCATCCATGACTGCTTTTAAAAAAATATTGAGTACAAGTTACAGGTTAGGTTGTTAAAAATTCTTCTTTAACCCTAACCCTAACTGTCATTTTTTCTAGCGAAGTTAAGCTCGCCGTTAAAATTAAAGTTAACTTTTGCCTTCTTTATAATACCCATTCTAATCTGAATATGAATATAATTATAAAGATAACATGTATTAAAAAATGTTTAAATTACATACCCTAAGCAAAATGACAATGCTTTTGTCCATGAACAAATGAACAATGAATAGTCTAGAGCTTTTCGGGTCATATATCAATATCTCCCATATAAAGTCTCACCGGGCTGCTTAAAAATCACACACAATCGCACTATGTTTCAAGGACCAGCATAAATAAACAAACATAACAGGTAACTGGCGAGTTGGCAGCGGGTAGTGGTAGTGGCTGACGGGACATTGTGGATCGCGCTCTCTCACGTACCTATACGCAATGTTGCCAAAGTGCGTGCTTGGTTAAGATTACTATTTAAACTAGATGTGTGAACTAAGTAAGCTAATATCGTTCGTTGCAATATACTGACTTGGTTTTATTTATTTATTTATTTATTTATTTATTAACATACACGGGATATCTACAGACTTGGAAGTCCAAAGTGATATCCATGGATACATTAAATAGTGTACAGATGTATAGTACTTATCAGCCTAGTTACAAATCATGAATACATTGAGAAAGAAAAGAACAGGTAATTATTGAATTAAATAACGCCCCCTAACACTATTTCGAAAGACACCTATAGAATTACCAAATAAATCAATATTAGCATATCTCAAATTATACAATGACAGTATCCTATTGATAGGTGCGTTTCTACCAAGATTGGTCCTAGAGAAAGGGACAAAAAATAAATTATTATTTCTTAACACACGTGGTTGTATATTAAGATTAATTTTGGACAAAATACTAGCCGAGTCAGTTAAATTATTTATGATTTTATAAAGAAAGATAATATCTGTTTGTTCTCGGCGCGCTTCTAATGAAAAAAAATTAAAATGGGTACGTAAATAAGATGTGCCAACAGTGTTGCTGTACATGCCAGTTTCTTTAAAATTAAGAAATCTTAAGAAGTTATTCTGTACAATTTCCAATCTACTCTTATAGACATTGTATTGTGGGTTCCAGACCACTGATGCGTAATTCAGCTTACTCAGTACGTAAGCGCAATATAACGTTTTTAGAGCAGTAAAAGAAACAAATTGTTTGCACTGTCTTAGTATAAAACCTAGTGTTCTATTTGCCTTACCCACGATACAATTTACATGAAGAGAAAATGTCATTTTGTTATCCAGCACAACACCTAAGTCTTTTATAGAGTCCACCTGTTTTAATGGAAAATTATTAAGTCTATAATTGTACACAAATGATTGAATATTGCGCGTAAAAGAGACAAAACAGCATTTATCAATGTTCAGAACCAGCCCGTTATCCCTGCAATAGTCACACAATCTATCGAGGTCATTTTGAAGTAAGAAGCAGTCGCTTATAGTTTTGATGGTTAAGTAGATCTTCAGGTCATCAGCGTAGATAGAAAAATAACAGTGCTTAAAACATAGAACTATATCATTTAGGTATATCAAAAATAAAAGATGACCCAAGTGTGAACCTTGGGGTACACCTGAAGTGACAGTGTAAGGCTTTGACTGGTGACCATTAACAACAACTGACTGTGTTCTGTTAAAAACATAAGACGCTATCCAGCACAGAAGGTCCCCGTGCACGCCGATTTGAGCCAGTTTCTGCTGTAATATATTATGGCTTATCTTATCAAATGCTTTGCTAAAATCGGTGTACACGGAATCCACCTGAATCTGTGCGTCCATTGCATTCAAGATAAAGTTTGTGTACTGCAGTAGGTTTGTTTCCACCGATCTTTTCGAGAAAAACCCGTGTTGCTCCTCGATAATATCAAGTTTAACAATATTAAACAAGAATTTATGTACTACGCATTCCAATACTTTACTAAATATACTTAGTTTACAAATTGGACGATAGTTTGATACACAATTTGAGTTTCCACTTTTAAAAATGGGAACAACATGGGCATTCTTCCATTTAGTAGGAAAAGTACATTCGTAAAATGATCTATTAAAAATTAATGTCAAGGGTACGCGCAGACTGTTGGCACATTTTTTTACAAACAATGAGGGTAATCCATCGGGACCGCTACCCTTGTTTTCGTCCAATTGTAACATAATTTCTAAAACATCTTGTTCGGAGGTAGTTATTTTACTATTGAGTTGTGCAGTTTGAAAGCTGTATGCAATAGGTTTTTGATTGTATGGCTGGAAGACACTTCTAAAAAACTTTGAAAACAACTCACAGATAGCCGTGCCTTCAGCCGTTTCTCCCTCAAGGTGCATGAGGTTAGGGAAGTTTCTGTTCTTATTTTTAGTGGATACGAAGTGCCAAAATTTTTTAGAATTCGCGGGTATATCACTTTGGACTGAAACAAGGTAGTTTGAGTAGTCCCTTTGAATAAGATTTTTTGTTAGGCGTCTTAGGTTACAAAAAAGTTGATAATCCCTAAGGCATTTGGTTTGTTTCCATTTTTTATGTTGTTTGTTTTTTTGATTTACAAATTTTATGGTATGGTACGTAAAATACACAGGAAACTTATTGTTTATTTTTCTTTTAGGAATCGATCGATTTACTATAGTATTTAATCGATCGTAGAATATATTTACACAATAATCAACATCGTGACAGTTCCTAAATAAATTGTGCCAATTTATATTCTGAATTTCCAAATTAATCGCCTCATAGTTTCCTTTTTTAAAGTTAAGTGTATAGTCTGTGGCGCAAACTGACAGACGTTTGGGAGAAGAACACGAAAATTCAAAGCTGACGCTTTTATGATACTGATCTTCGTTTACTAAGGGCTTTGCAGCAGACGCTGCATTAATGATCGGTTTATTGCAGAGTATAAGATCTAAGATTTTATTGTTAATATTTTTGATTGAGTTGAATTGTGATACCAATACTATAATACAGCTCAGAATAATATTTGGTTTCCAAAACTAAAGATTATTGTTTAATCCAACCAAGTTGGTTTGGGACACAAAGATTATTGTAAGGTAAACTAAAGTTTATCTAGCAAGGAAAAATTAGCTTGAGCGACCAACTCATTTTTTAGAGTGTCACTTCCTGTCTTATTTCAGCGAAGTAGTGGCGGCTCATCAGGTGAATGGGTTCTTCACCAAAAAAAAACAGGAGAAAAGTTCTTCGACAATATTAAATATTAATATACCAATACAGCTACCATTTTAGCCCTAAAAAACTAATTATATTAGAATTAATATTAATTTAATCCGAATGTAGCTATGCATAATAGGGCCACGGTTAATTCCGATGGACAATAATTATAAACACTCGTACATTTTGGCGCGCTCTAGACGACAGTGTCCATAAGCTCAAAGCAAATGAAGACCCAACACCCAAAATGGCTTTGATATTCACCGTTGCTACGGTTACGTGACGTCAGTCACGCAAACAGCATGTAACAATTTGCATTATGCTGAAGGGCAATTTAAAAATAGATTAGTCAAAATTTTTGTATATCTAAAGTAATCATAACTTATACAGTATGTCTCCGTTAGTTGGAACCATATTATTATTAATTTTACGAAAAAAGTTATTCTTCATAAAAAGTTCTGCATGGTCTTAAACCTAAAATGCAACTAGAGTCTATATCGCGATAGAAAACGGCGTTTCGACAGTTGAAAGCCACAGATGACATTCACAGCTGATTCTAGTTTCGCCGAAAAGTTACTAGATTTAGTGTGGGCCGTAACAAGTTCACATGTCAGTTCGCGTCCTATTATTTTCGTTGTTTTTTGGTGTTTTTTACTATTTTTGTGGCTGTTTTTTATATAGTGTGTTTAAAAACATTCGAGATATTTTTAGACTTTTACATTACTTTATTGTAAGTAATTCCTATCACAATATCTAGGTAGTATTCAGTGGATACCTAATAGGTTCTTGGCTTTTGTTTCAATTTGGATAACATCTCCAAAAGTTTCCTGACAACTTTAGATAAGAACGATGATTTAAATAGAAAAATTTGTAAAGTCTTCTTTGATAAATTAAAATGGGAGATAAGGAACTTAATATTTAAATATTTTTTTAGTTTTGCTAATGGAACATAAAAATAGTCCGGTCCTGTCTTTTTAGCCAACCTCTAAACGTAAAATAGACCAGACGTCAACAGGGTGCCATAAATGACAAGTGACTTGGCGTTTTCTTAAAAAAATTTGACTATATCAGATATTAAATTCTTCTAGGCGTATACGAGGTTCGTCAAAAAATATGAATTTTGCTCAAGAGTAAAGTACCTTTATTTTTAACAATATCGAAAACTATAAGTATAAAAAGTTGTTCGGTATGAAAAACTGTGTTCTAATATGCAATTACACTAAAAAATATTTTTTTATTTTTACTAATTTTGTCTCAAATTACCGACAAATTTGTTAAAATAAAAAAAATATTTTTCAGTGTAATTGCATACTAAAACATAGTTTTTAATGCCGAATAATATTTCATGATTACAGTTTTCGATATTGTCAAAAATAAAGGTACTTTACTCTTGGGCAAAATTCATATTTTTTGACAAACCTCTTATACGACTGAAATTTTTTTACATGTGATGGTTGCATTTTTGTTTTTGAACCATGTAGAACTTTTTATGAAGAATAACTTTTTTTCGTAAAATTATTAATAAAAAAGTTTTCCATATGGTTCCAAGTTACTGAGTCATACTGTAGATTTTGGTTATTACGGTCATTTAAATTGTGGTTTTTGCGATCAAGGGACTCACAAATATCAATAATTTTTTTCCCTATTACAATAATATACTTTCCCTGTCATGGAAAGTTATTATTGCGGGTCCACAATTTTTTTATATTGATGCATGAAAATCCGTATATTTGTAATAATAAATAAATAGCATTAAGAAAATATATTACTTCCTTGACCCTTGCTGGCACTACACTAAAATATTTTAAACAGACGTTTTATAATAACTTATTTTATTGCTAACTTTGACATACTCTAGAATAGAAAAAATATTACAAACCGGAATTTTCTGTTCGCTATCTAGAGCACGAGCTTAAAAATTTAATTATCATAATTCTTTCACTTTAAAGATGTGTTTTAATATACGGTTGTAAATTAGTCTTTATCTCACCGTTGCAGCGAGGCGTGAAGATATACAAACTCGCGCGGAGCTTAAAAACACCAGAATACAGCACTTTTGTATAAAGTATGACTGTCACAAATTTGACTGCTATGCTACGATACCATGCTGCGTTGCCAGCTCCTCTGCTAATACCCTTGGGAGGAATGAGGGAAGTCAAGTGATATAGTAGTATAGTACGCGGGAAACTAGAACAAATATTATCAAACTAGGCACGACAGAAACAGCTTGCTGGGCGTTGTCTAGTTCAACCTTTTCCACTCGTGTCTTAAATATGATTTTAAAGCGTTTAGTATTTAGTGAAGTGTTTATATATTATACAGTGTGTCCATGAAATGACTGTACAACGCTTTACCATAAATTCCTTAACCAAAAACAAGGCGATCTAGGCAAACTGTAATGCCCCACCCTTTTCCTAACCTCATTTCTCAATTTTGTTCTCTCTACTACAAGGGCAGAAGCATTGCAAACTGAGAAGGGGAGCTGGGTCGGTCTTAGAGTACTAACTATCAGTAAAATACTATTGTAATGATTATCAAAAATATATTGTAAGTTGAGAAAATATTGAAATTTAACAATCTTGTTTCCAATAGTCCAAATTAAGGCACATACATATAGTTTTTATCAACCATATAATCTTGATCCACAATTCTGTCAATCTTCTTTAGCATACAGCTTTCAAAAATAATGTTAAAATGTATAAAATCATTTCTCCAAACAATTATTAAGGTTGGCACTAACAGTTCCAAAATTTAGTTACATTAAGGGAGCATTAATTCTTTCTAACTCGTAGTCATTTAAATTAAATCATCATATTCAAAGGGAGCATTATTTACTGTTTGTAAAGTTTGATTCTTCCAAATAACATGAGTAAAATCGTTTAATCCCTTAATCTTCAAAGGGAGCATTATAATGTTAGTTGCTAACTTTACTTTCTCATAAAAATTCATATTCTTTTTCAAATTTAATTTCTTAAAAATCTTAAACTGTTTCTTATTAATTTTATCTTAAAGGGAGCACTGACTATAAACTTAATATCTTAAATTTCCCGGCAAAGTTATTATAAAGTGTTTACCTTCTACCATGCAGGTTTTTTCATATTAGATGCCAACTAAGGTTTTAACACTCACTTTCATATTTCAAAAAAAATGCTTTAATTTCTCGCGGCGAAAACTGTTTAAGTCTTAAGACTGGGCTTATTACACGTTCACACTGTCTTTCTAACACAACTTTTTACCTGGTGGCGATATCCGACATTCGCCACCTTGTATATTAACTTTCAAAAATTACTTCTTGATTCTCAAAAAAAACTGTCTTAAGAAAAACTTAACTCAACTAATTGTTAACTTCTTATTGTTCTCTGTAGCACGGGCGCTGGAATTTATAGGAAGTTTTGGTATGTGGGAGAGGCCCCCCATTTCTTAAGGAATGCGACAAACAAATCAGGGTCACTGTATTGGGCAAAAAGTTTGACTTTGGTTTTTCCTAGAAGTATTTTTTTCAAAACAAGTCAGGGTCAAATCTGCGGGTTTACACGGAGTTCTTAGAAAACAAGTCAGGGCCAAATACTTGACCGGCGAAGAATGTGGGAGAATGGAATTTAGCGCAAGGTTTTCTTATTTTTTCTACGAATATGTCGAAAGATTTTGTAATTGAAAAATGTCAAGAATGTATTTAAAGGTTACTAGGGTTCAAAACCCAGAAGGAATTTGCACTGAATGTCACGTACACCAAAAAAAGATTGCACAACTTGTTTTTGGGACAGAATTGACTTGAAGGATTTTTTTAGTCGGTAGTTGTTAGCTTCAGTGAACGCTTGTGACTTTGTGCTATGGGTTTTGCCACTTCGACTTCTCTGCCAAAGGTGCCTCACTACAAGGTAGATTGATAAACTGATTAAAGGATATTATTTTCTTTTAATTTTTGAAAAACTTTCTTTTTGCTTTTTCAAAAAATATCAAGCACATTTATTTATTAATTATTTTTCTAAACATCAGACTTTGACCTTATTTTTGAAAACGCGACCCCCTTTTATTTAGTTCACGAATTTTATAATTTGTTTTTATTAATTTAATTTATTTTTGAAAATAATGTTGTCTAGTGTACTTATGTCCATATGGCCGGGCACCACAAAACTTACCTATATGCAATGTTGCTTCGTTTTGCCACTACAGGGCGCTAAAGTTTTTAAAGTAATATTATTAATTGTTTTTTTCTGAATAATTTCTAAACGCCTTTATCGATTTCCACTAATTTTGGAACTAAGAATGACCACTATTAATAGCGTGTTCTGACATATGCGCCATCTTTTTTTAATACCTGCAAATTAAGAAATGGCGTGTAATTAGTAATTACAAGTTCCTCTTTTTGTTACCCACCGTATAAATGACTTTAATTATTTCTCTGACACTAGCTGACTTTATGTTGAAACTTTTTTGTCTCTTGTAAAATTTTAGCCAGACATGCAGTTTCTCTACAAAAAAATTATTTACCATACCGTGTAATTCATCATTCCTGTTTATTCGAACGAGAGACATAAAAGAATTTTTAATTCTAAATAACTACTAACTAGTTTGATTTTTACAACAATAATTGTTCGACACTTTTTCATGTGTTGCATCGTAAATATTTTTTTTGCAGAGAAACTGCATGTATATACAAATTATTTTAACACAGAGGATAATTATCCCAAATTACAACAAAATCTTTGAATGTCGGTATTTTAAAGACAACTTGTCAACTTTTATAGTCATGACTTTCATAACGTAGATGCAAGTGAAGACACCGGCACGTTCATATGCCGTAATCGCCTTAATTACGGCAGAGTTTGTCTGCCAAATTAAAAGCGGTTTCACCGTTCTGTAGGGCCCTATTTTTCTCCTGAGAAACCGTGCATGTTACAATATTTTTATACTGATGTAATATGTAATTTAAAATTAAGATTTTTAAGTTGGTATTTTTGGCTTTTTGCTCCTTCATGTTTGTTTTCACGATATTTATTTCTATACATACAGGGTGTTATAAAAATGACCTATTATATTTAAACCCGTAAACCCTGGTATAAAAACACATTGTAGAAAAATATTTTTAAGCTAAGTATATTTTATAAAATTTATATACTTAATCAAAATGAAAGTGTCTACTTGCCGTTGATTTCTGATATAAATAATTTTTCGACTAATATTGTCTGTTGTTTTCAATGATGCTCTAAGTTTAAAACCGACTTTAAAACTTTTATTATACGCAACAGAAATAGAAAAATAACTGATAAATCTTTTAAAATGCGGAAATAAAGACCAGTGCATAAAATCCGACAAAATTTATAGGATTTTTAGAAAAAAATTAAATGAAACTTATAATATTCAACTAGAACATTTTTTGATGTATTGAGTGGCAAGTTGATCAACAGGAGTCGCTACTGATTTTCAACGTATGTTGCCACATTTTATTTATATAAAGATCAAAGTCTCGAGCTGTTTCATTAACATTTTTCCTGACGCGTCCTCTATTACTACTACAAGTTAATCAGCTAAAATTGTGTTAATTATTTACTGTGTTCGACAACACAGGCATTTTAAAAGTGCCGTGCCGTCAGTCCTTTCTAATTAAAATCAAAACGAATTATTCCATATTTAAACCAAACAAAAACTGTTTTATTACTTCTTGCCTTTGCGATCACCAGAGGGCTTATCCCTTTAATTAAACGTGTTCAATCTTTCCATTTAATTATTTGTTTGTAATAATAATGTTCGGTCATTATAGACGTAAACTAAGACATTCTAACTTTCGACGTGCTAAAAAAGGCTGTACTAAGAAAACACGCTGTATACGATCAAAGTAATCTCTTTAATTGCCTAGTGCCTACAAAATTAAAAGCAGTTGGTAAAAGGAGCTGGGACTATCCAGGCGAACGACTGTATAGCAAAATAAAATAAATCGATAGACCGAAAAGGGGCGCTGGATAAAAAACTTTGTTGCTAGGGAGGAAAAAATTAGATTTTTTTACTTGAGGCCGGCTTAGAAACAGCTTAACTTCAAATGACTTTTTGAGAAATGCTTAGCAGCTATTAGAATGGTATTAAAGTAAATGGGGAGCGTTTTCTTTTTCGATGACTTATCACAATAATTACGATTAATTAAAAATCAGAAAATGGGAATATTCTAGTAAATATTCTGTAGAGGTAGACGTTATTTGATAGAAATGCATTATATAAATAAATAACGAAAGCTATTATAGTTATGTCCTACATTTTTTAAAGTATATATACGCATATTTTTTAAAAGAATCCTTACTTAATAATATATACTTATATAATATTTTTAATCTATGTAAAAGTACATGTCTGGAGTCAATTCTTCTATTGCTTTGTTTGTGATTTTTCATGTATACAGGGCAGCATTACTTGTGATTCTACTTTTTGCTCTTAATGCTTAGTGTACTTGCTGATACAGGCAGTAAATTATCAAAATATGCAATATATTTTTAGAGTCCAAATTTATATTAACCTAACCGGGGACAGGAGTTTGGAAAAAATAATTCGAAAATATTCCAATACACTTTATATTTTATATTAGTTTGAGGTTAAGGACAATAAAAATGCATATAGTCGTATAGCATGAATGCTAATTTATTGTACTTTTCCTACAACCACCTATGAAAATAAGAAAAAACACAGTTAACTTGGCTGGAAAGTGTTTTAATAAAACATTTTTCAAAGACAAAAAAATTTTAATTGTACAATAGTAATTTAACCAACAAGTACATTAATAATGGCGATTAATGATCGAGTTCATTAAACGCATTTTAATGTAAGAGTTGGTTACAATGTTTTTTCGTCGACCGTATTTTTTACTAAAGTGAAGAAAAACAGTTAACAACTTTTATTTTACAATCCAGATTTCACAATTCTACAAATACTAATGACAGCGTACGACGTTTTGGATTGACGTTTTATTATTTTGTTGATTTGTTTGCATGGCTGCCTTTAATTTTAATTACCAAAATCGTGCATTTACAGAAAATCATGCATTAATAGGGGTCATTAATGAATGATTTTGGGAACGTTAATATCGGATGTAAATACACGGTCGACGGAAAAATCTATATAAATATGGTAACAATGCATTTTTAAATTCCTTGCATTTGTGCCTCCTTTTATGATTATTAAATTTATAGGAAATTGAATGGTTTATTACCACCAGCATTAGGCTTCATAGCAGTTTTGCAAAAGTTTTCAAAAATTTTGACAAAGAAATACAATTGAAAATACTAATATTTGTATTTGTATTAAAATCGACATGACTTACAACAAAGGTAACATTTAAAACATAATATTTTTAAAACAGACCTTGCATTAGTTTTTCCGATTTGTGGCCAAGATTTGGCCAAAATTCACCTGTGTGTGGCGCATACGGGCTGATAACTCAGTTGACTCAAGGATATATAAAATATATACAGGCTGTCCCGTAACTTATGGGCCGTAGATTAACTGGAGATACTAGACATCAAACTAAGCCGATTATGTCATATAAGTTTTTTCGGATTGTTACTGGTTCTAGAGATACAGGGTGTTGAAAGTAAAAGTTTATTCTCGAAAATAAGCCATAATTTAAAACGCTTTAATGAATCGAATTGAAAGTGGGCAATATTATGTTTTTATGAGCAAGAAATAAGAATTTGTAGAAATTTTTAAGTTTCAAACTAGACGGCGCTAGTTGCATACACTGGGCTGCATAAATCTATGATTTTTTTTCTTATCTGTGATATTAGGTGGTTTTCAATTATAGTTTCTTAAAAAGGGCATTTTCTGAGTCAAAAATGTGTACTTGATTGATCTTAATATCTTTAACGGTTTTCGAGATATTTCCCTTTAAACATTCCAAAGCATAATAAAACATAGTATATAATTATTAAATTAATATTTTAATTATCAAAAAAAAAACTTGACATGACATAATCGGCTTAGTTCGATGTCTAGTATCTCCAGTTACTCTACGGCCCATAAGTTACGGGACACCCTGTATATTAATATGTCACTATATTTCCAAAGTGAATCTATTGTCTAGGGTTGTACCGCCATAGCAGTAATTACAAATTGATTTTATCATTTACCCGAAATAATTTTATTTAACCCAATTTATTAATAGCAACTTTCCACCCACATGTCGGCGTCGGCAACGTCTCTGGTCCCGACATGTTCGTTCATCCCGATAAACTTCCGAAAGGGCTGAACGGCTGCATCTGATGCCCCGTCATGAACGCTCATATCAGCGTGTCAAGACGCTGATATGGGAGCCGCAATTTAATGAACTGCTCCATGAAGCGGAGACGTCATTAGTCGTTAAAGACGAACGAACGGGTTGAATAAAAGGCGCAAAAGCCTCGATATATATTTCTTTCTACTGTCATAGAAATTTGATATTTTTGAATCATTAGTTTCCAGATCGTAACAACCTTTTTTGTCGTAGGTTTGATTTTCAGTACGTTCCCATTAAAATTTCCTTACGGGTCGAGGTGCTTTCGGTTCGATGCACTTTCACTTCGAGCTAAGTTCGGTTCCAGGTGTACAAATTGCCCGAGAGTATGCAAGTAGCACCAGATTGCGGTATATTCTCAGACCAATCACTCTAGACAAAACGACTTATATTTCACAGAATAAAAATTTACGCGAATGATAGAAGAGTTTTGAACTTACAGACTTATGAAGTACAGTGAAGCACAAATTAATCTGTAAATTTTTACTATATCTAACTATGAGATGACATTTTTCGCTAACATTGTACCTTCTTCAAACGATACAGATATAATCATTATATCAGTGCTCTACTATTTATTATTATTAATAACATTGATAATGCAAAATTTTGTTTTAAAAAAATTGTTGGAAATGACCACCTTTGCTTTCGTCCGTCTAATTTAATTTAATTATTTTAATTAAGAACGGAGTGCCTGAAGAGAAAAAAGCAAGATACCATTTTTATGCAGAATTGACTAGGCTAATCAGAAATAATATCCACATGGAAAAATATCAGTGGCGTACCACTGGCGATAACGCTGAAACGAACGGAGATATCGAGCTGCGGTTTCAATATTTTTTCTAGCAAATTTCATCTACTTTTCGGTTATGGTATCATAATTATACCGCATGATTTAATTTTTCGGATTATACTCAAAAAATGTGTTATTATTGCAAATTGCGACCTCTAGCATTTTTTTTTGGGAACTATTATGGACAACTAAATACGATTGGTGAAAGTGCATACATTTTTCTTCCAAACAGTCTTTAGTTTGCTAAAATCGGATAAGTCGTTTATAAGTTACAGCGATTTAAATGATTACACTTTCAACGCCTCAACAACCTCTTATTAAAGTCGGTACGCCAATGAGCATAAGACCAAAATGATGCATAATTGTCCAAGCTTTTTAATGGTGTTATCAAAGATATACCTTAATGTGGAATTTTCGGAGATATGTAAAATTTTAAAATTTACTTTTCAATTATGCCCTCTTGCGGCAAAATGCGGAACTTAAAAATTATTTCTAGGATTTTCTCATGGGCACTTTAGTTATAATTTTTTTCTTGATATTCTATGCCCAGTAGTTTCCGAGATATGGCCGCTCGTCGACCTTAATGAAACACCTTGTATAGGGTAATTGATCTAAGGATATATTAGATCTAGTAGAGGATTCGTGTTCTGATTTTTCTAATGGAACAGAATAAGTGCGTATATTATTGATTTTTTAAAACAGAGTTGGATTTGAACTTTTAACCATCAATAGCTCTACCACTAAGCCATAGAACGTAATGAAAAAGAGCCGTACAACTTTACAAGAAGGCCGGCTTACAATGTATTAGGTATAATATAAATTAATCTTGTGTCAAAACTGATAATAATAAACTACTATTTTTAGTCGCCAGCCGTAGAAAAAATAGCGGATATACTACGTTTCGAGAGTGGCTTGCGATTGCTCTGCCCTTCTTAATACTCGACTGCATCTCGAGCGGCGAATTTAGTACTCTGCATTACTATCAGAAATGATGGTAAAAATAACTATTTTACATAAACAAAGCAAATCCAAACTATGCAGAGTATTTTGATATTCGTGCAACGAAAGTTTAAAACGGGCAGATGTAGTGCCGTCGCATCGGTCGGTGGCGTGAATCGATGGCGCGGGCATCGCGCCAAATCGCGTCTGCGGCACTGTGCCTGCCTGCCTCACTGCCGATGTGTGCCTACCTTCACATCGGCCACCTGCAGTATTACCACTTTTATTTATGTCACGTACCGACGGCGAGATTTTTAAATTTACAATGAGTTCACCTACATTTCAGGATATTTTGGCCGAGATATAGGATATTGTTACTATTGACTTTCTTTGATGAAGGAGTCGACAAGAAACGGGGTTAATTTTATAGATTAATCGATTCGACCGCGCTAAAATTTGCCGTGTTAAATTGCGGTTGTCAAATAGTAAAATACTATTGGCTTGACGCAGTGGCGTAGCCAAAAAATATGCCCGGGGGGGGCTCAGTGGGTATAAGTGGGACTTTTTTCTGGAGAAAGGTACAGTCGGGTCTACATGTATTTCATGATATTGTATCTAACGAAGAAGGCGGAAAAGCGCCGCAGGTGAAACATTTTCGGAGCCACGCCCAAAGTTTGTTTAAAATTCGCCTAATTACTATCAAATTTCGAAAATTAAATTATAACCTCTCCCCTCTGCATGGTAAAATTAAATTTGTTTTTGTCAATTTTTTTTGATATTCCTAGCTGGTCTTTATTTAAAAAAAAAACATTTTTTATATTTGTGAAAAATATGAATATTATTGGTGTCAATCCAAAATTTTAATATAAGACATATGTATGACTCGAACCAGCGTTTTTGATTAAAAATAAAGTAAATATCGCTCACCAAGCCAAATTTTTCAGAAATGATTTACTTTTGGAGCGTAGATCTACGCAGAGCAATTCACCTGAAGACGACTGGAGATGCTTACCAGTTGAAACGTAGTGATTCTAAACAAATAAAGACAATGCAAGTCCAAAACTCTACTGCCGTTCAAGAAACGTCATTGTCTCCAACCTTTAAAGATATACAGGGTCCTGCGCCTCACCTCCCGTCTTCTGTAGCTTTGGGGGGTATGTAGGCAACTACTAGATGCATCCAAATAAGTAAGAAAATATATGGCATGTAATCTAAAAAAACATATCCTTATGACGTCACACTTTTTTGGAACACCCTGTATAAACAAAAATATTTTCCTAAAATGCACCCTAGGATACAGGTAAAGCCTGCAAAACGTCATAATCCTAACTTAATTATTAAGTGAGCTATAGAAGACGGGAGGTGAGGCGCAGGACCCTGTATACCCACAGTGCCAGTGGCTACTTTCATCATGATGTACTTACCGTCTGATGCACTTCTCAGGAACTGCTTAATTTGAACTCTCGTCAAAATTATGGACTTTTTAGATGGATTCGTTCCCTTTTTCGCTAAATTTAAAATCTATTACAAGACAAGCAAGGTTTAAACCTTTAGTTATCCACCGATGCCGAATTTTCACTTGTTTAATCAAATACTAGAGGTGATATTTGGTGACAGCTGCAACTAATTTTGAAATATTTGTCTAGGTGTTGGTTAATGGTATAAACTTCAAAGATACAAAAATGACTTCAGTATCTCTCAATAAACAAATATATCGTGAAATAAATTCGACAGTTTCAGTCATTTTTTAGTAAACCTAATAAATGTGATGCTCACCCAAAAGCGATGAAAGACCCTTCAAATATTTACTATTATTTTAAGCAATCCAGAATTTCGTCTAAAATGCTCGTTTAAACCAATATTTTACCAAAAAATCAAAGCAAACCAAAAAGCACAGACTGACAGTTGCTGCTTTCTCTGCAATTTGTCTTCGGAATAGCGAAACAGAAATAAATTGAGCCATTTAACAGGAAAAGCAGACGCTTTACATAAATTCTTGCTGCAGTCGTCCGACAGCCCTGCGGTTTGCATATCTTAGCAGGATTGAATCAATTGATCTGTTTGTTTCCTTTTTTTTTTCTTTTTTATTGCCGAATTAGTGAGATTACAGAAGGCCTGAAGGTTAACGCAATGCAAACATAATATAGTAATAAAAAACAAGAATAGGCAACATTCTAAGCAACTCTTTGAAAGGTAAATTGCAGGTTTTCAAGAATGTCCCCGTATGAAATTACTTGTTTTAATTGGTGACGTAATACAGCAACTCTGGGTTAATATAATAGACGAGGAGCTGACAACATTTTTAATTACGTCATTTCAGCAAGCTTCATATTTTGTTAAGATTTACTAATTAACAATTCAAAAACAAAAACGGATGTCTGGCTACCTGACATCAGACTCTCTTGGGTCCGGAGCACCACACAAAAGCAGGAAACTGGAATAAGGAATAACTATCATATATTGTGCAAAAAACATTTATTAAAAAAGATAATGCCAAATACACTTTACACGATCCTATAAAGGTGTGCCATCTCACGATAAATGTGTGCTTCCAGACAGTTATAAATAGAGTTGGTTCCTCTTTAGCTCATCCAGTGGCGCAGTGGCGACTGGTGCATAAGCAGTACTGCAGAGCTCTGAAATATAAGAAGACTAATCTAACTAAATCATTTTCTATTACCAAAAAACAAATGAAATACTTACGAATAAATGTTTTTTTTTTGTTTATTTATTATATTTTGGTGTAGTTTTTTTTTCGCATTATTCGTTACCTCTTTTAATGCTTTCGACATTTCAAATTTATACTTAAAATTTTATATTTTTATTTGATCTGTCAGCAAGTTCGTTCATCAAAACGAAACAAAAAAGCTGAGACAGCTCTGTTTTCTAAAAATAGTCACATCAGCAGCCAAAGCCGATTCGATTTGGCCCAGAAACGAAAAGAAAATCGCATTTACGAGTATTTACCAACCAAGATGAAGTGTTACTATAAAGCGTTGGCTGAAAATAAAATTATTTTTTCAGCAAATTTTGTTGACTTTCAGTCTTTGACAATGATATATTTTTGACGGATAAATATTTTTCTGGTCACTATACAACAAAACACAAGTTCAATAAAAAAATATTCTCCTCTCCATTAACTTCAACTCACTTGTGCCGCCTGTGCTGCACGACTTTATTCCACCACAACAATAGGACTGTCTGCCCAAAATAGGCATGAATATCATCCTGCCTTGACGTTCTCTGAGTTGCTTCCTCACTACTCTTAGTAAAAAGTCAAATACGGACTATACGACTGGTGGTCCTGCTCAAAAAATGCACCCTTGCTGAGGATGGAATGAGCTTTGGCTGCTTTACGAACTAGTGCCTTGGAAAAGAAGTTGAAATAGTATAGTATCTTATAGCGATTTCAATCACTAATCAACGATATCCAAAGAGTCACTATTAAAGCCTCAGAAAACTAACAGTGACATCAGTCACGAAAACAGCATGTAACAATTTGCATTATGATGAAGAGCAATTTAAAAATAGATCAGTTGTAAGCACCATTGTTTTAGCATTGGTTCGCCTAACCTTAAGGAATTTATTTTGAGGCTTCGAAACTTATGGTTATAGATATCGTTTTTACGTGATATACTGTGTGATTAAAAAGTTTTGTTTTTATTTTTCATTTAATTCAGTAATGTGCGTACCTACTTAGTTGTGTGTTTTAAAAATGAACCCAATTAATGACATAGTTTGTAATTTGTTGGAAACTCCATTCAGTCGTTGGACAGATGAGGATAAGAGAGACGTTTTGTTACACGGGTTTTTAGTCAATGTTTGTTTAAGTACCCGCACTATACCTAGCTCTTCACCATTTTTTAAGACCGCGAGTCGCCACTGTCAGCCGCGAACGATATCCCACATGTCATGCCCATACAATGACAGTGGAAAACGAACTAAAAAAGATAAAAATAAAATAAAAAACATAAAGTCTTTCTCCACTGGTTTATTAAACAAAAAGTTAGAAGTGGGTAGATGTTCTACATGTTTCGGGTGTAGCAACACCCATCATCAGGAACAAAATATAAAGAGAAAAATTCATAGAAAGGAACAGACGTAAATGGTGAGTGATAGTGAACCTCGATGGAGCTCTCATCGAGCCATGGAAGATTAAATGTTTAAAAATGGGATAGTGATTAAAAGAAAATTGACATATTTAAGTCTTAACACTGACCATGGGCAACAGGTAACAGTGGTAAGAAGAGGCCCGTTTGGGCAAAGAGAAAGAAATTTTTTTAAGAAATGTGAAAATGGAGACTCACAGGTCAAGAACCCTCATCACGGGAACCGTGGAGAGAAAGAAAATTTATTAATTTAGCCCTCTTTTTAAGGGAAAAATAAAATATTTTAGTTAAGAGAAGTAAAAGGCATAGAACTGATGTAAAATCTTAGTTCATAGCCGAAAAATAGAAGAATAAAATTTTTAAAAAATTTTTAAAGAAAATTTTTATTTAGGGGAACAGCCCTTTCGGGCTTGTTCCCCTAAATAAAAATTTTCTTTAAAAATTTTTTAAAAATTTTATTCTTCTATTTTTCGGCTATGAACTAAGATTTTACATCAGTTCTATGCCTTTTACTTCTCTTAACTAAAATATTTTATTTTTCCCTTAAAAAGAGGGCTAAATTAATAAATTTTCTTTCTCTCCACGGTTCCCGTGATGAGGGTTCTTGACCTGTGAGTCTCCATTTTCACATTTCTTAAAAAAATTTCTTTCTCTTTGCCCAAACGGGCCTC
Organism: Polydrusus cervinus; assembly: GCA_935413205.1. Lineage (NCBI taxonomy): Eukaryota > Metazoa > Arthropoda > Insecta > Coleoptera > Curculionidae > Polydrusus > Polydrusus cervinus. Next base: position 102,040,027 of record OW284511.1, read on the forward strand.
TTCTTACCACTGTTACCTGTTGCCCATGGTCAGTGTTAAGACTTAAATATGTCAATTTTCTTTTAATCACTATCCCATTTTTAAACATTTAATCTTCCATGGCTCGATGAGAGCTCCATCGAGGTTCACTATCACTCACCATTTACGTCTGTTCCTTTCTATGAATTTTTCTCTTTATATTTTGTTCCTGATGATGGGTGTTGCTACACCCGAAACATGTAGAACATCTACCCACTTCTAACTTTTTGTTTAATAAACCAGTGGAGAAAGACTTTATGTTTTTTATTTTATTTCTATAAATTAACTCCACTTTAAGAATGGACTACTTCTTCAAAAATAAAAAAGATAAGATGGCCGGATCGGCCAATGTGACATGGGCCTGAAAGGCCGCAGTACTCGGCTCGGCCGACTGACGAATGAAACGCTCTGTTTTTATAGAGCTCTTATGTGAACGGGGTCGGCCCATTAGGTACTGGCCTATTAAGTGATTTTTAAAGGGCCATTGGTTTATTATTAATATTTTTAGGACTATTAATCTGTTGATTTGTTAAAAATTTAATGACCAATTTCACACAACTCGTTTCTTATTACTAAACACTTCTCAAAATCACAAAATATATAGCCAGTATACTTATTCTGTGACAAAACAAAAAAGGGCGAGTAAACAAGTTAAAATCAAATTTGAATTGAATTTAAAAAAAAAAATTTTGGGTTCTGTAAAATCATTTTTTCTATTTGGGAACCATAAAGTCTTCATTATGGGTTTCCATTGGGTTGCATAAGCAATTATTTTATTCATTTTAAACACGCATTTTTTATTTTCTTCCTGTTGGTAACAACACAATACCGTTTTGAAATTCATGGCACACCATACTAAAAGTCCGTGTTTTGTGCACCATACTAATCCCTTTTCTCTTCTGTGACCACACCAACTTTCTGTTTCTGTTAGTGTTGCCAACCTCAAAAAAAAATAAAAATTTTGACTGGAAACTATTAACTACATTTTTATTTGAATTTCCTTAAAAATGACCCAAATAGAAAAAGTATTATAAAATATTCGTTCCATAAGACAAATTTTAGAGCACTCGTCTAATTAGGACACTCCCCGCTACGCGGCTCGTGTCCTAAACCAACGCGTGCTCTAAAATTTGTCTTATAAAACTTATGTTTTAATATACTATTATCTACTTTCATTTAGTAATATGAATTTTACAGTTCTGTAAATCTGTAGCACTAGTGCTGTAATGGAAAAAAAAACGGTTTTATTAAAATTTTGTTATTAAATTTAAAACCACACTTTTTAGAAGAATGATTTATTATTAACAATTATAAAATTGATTACCAATTATTAATTAAAATATAACACTTAAGGTTTATTATAAACATTAATAATACACTTTTTACAGTTAGAAATTTGTATACCAGAAGTGGATGTGATGAAGCCGTTTACGTTCGAATTTCCAATCATTAAATCCGTGTCTGACCCCATGATCTTCTTTGCTATTTGTTTCTTATTTTCTAAAGAATTCTCAACGTAGCCTTCAGCCGTAGACGAGGATTTATAGCCCCCATGACGCTTTAACATCTGCATATCTGCTTCACCATCAATTTTTATATACAAATCATCGTGTTCAATATGATCCAACATTAACTTACCTAGTTCTTCGCGCCGACAAGCCCCAAAAATGCCGATTATCATAACAACCTTCATAAGTAAATATGTTTCATCATCTGCAGTACTAAGAAACTTACATACGTCTTCCTTTGTGAAAACTTTGGACTTTTTGGCCTTGTAACCCTCTGAACTTCTTTTCAAAAATGCGATTAGTTGAGAAAATCTGCTGATATCTTGATTTTTCTTGATTGAAATCATAGTTCTCAACATTGAGTAGTGAGTCCATAGTGTAGATGGTTTCTGGGAGCGTTACTTTACGGAAAAATAACCCAAATGGATTTTCTCAGACACCTCCTTTATTTTGTTAGCTTTGCACCAATCTTCAAACTTCTGATACTCCAACTCATACCGCGCCTTGGATTTTGTTGGAACTAAACTTGAGATCGCTTCGTTTGCCGCTGCTTCTATATCAGAGGGTAAACTTCCATCAGAATCGCTCATTTTGAAAAACGCTTTTTATATTTTTGAATTTGTTTGACAAAGTTTGGACAGTTACCATGCGAAACAGTAACTATGCGAAAGGTAACATAAAAAACTTGATTAGTAAACTTAATAGCAGGTGCATTTTTACAGGTGCATTTTTATTTTTAAAAATGCCTTTTGCCAAATATTTTTATTCATGGATGAAAAAAAAAATTCATATTACTACACTCGATGTGTTATTAAACTCGGCTGACGCCTCATTTGACAACTTTAACATCTCGTGTATAACTATTATCATTTTTTTTGTCAGTAGATCTAACCGTAAAAGACATATTTTTCGTTGTGTCATTGTAGAATCCCCAGTTGAAACAAACGACTTTTAATTCTTCGGGTGACACTTCTAAAACACTGTTCCATTTTATAGCGAATTGTTTTGAAATATGGATTAGGAAACGGCAGTCGTAAGAAAAACAAAGTGTGCGAAGGTGGGAGGGGGCCGAGGAGGGGAAAGGACAGGAGAGCGGAAGAGCCAAGGCCGCGTAGTACGACGGTTCATCGATCGGGCCGTCGGCGGCGGGCGAGGGGCGTCTATGCCGATTTGCCCCAAAACAGTATTTTTGTCTATAGCTTAACCGTCACAAACTTTACTGTCTTGCTACCAGCCACACAACGTTGCCACTTGTGTTGCTATTACGTTTATTGGGTAGAATTTGTAATCAAATCAAATCTGTCTTCTGTATAAAAAAGTAATGTTTTCTTAATTTATAATACTTTCAACTTAATTACCTAATATAAAAGAATAAAAATTATTTCTTCATAAAACAATTTGATTACCGAAATTAATAAATATATAATACTTAGATCGAACCCGTATCAATTCTTCGGCTGCAAATGATCATAAATATTGTCAATTGGTCGGGTTTTGAATGGTGATACTAATTAAATAGGGAGCGTAAATGGACTCTGAAAGCCAATGGATTCATTAGAATAAATTAGATAGAGCTTTCATGTAGCACCACGTTGACTCTTATTAATTTTTTTTACTAGAACATCGACTTCCTTTGTTATATTTTTTGTTAAAGTTTTTACAGAAGATGAAAATGTAAACAATAATGTTATATTTGTGGAGGTTACTTTACCAGTTTTATAGCGTAGATATTTTCTAATATAAGAAAAAGGTAATGCCAGACCCCTTAAGCGGTCATAATAAGTAGAATACTGATAGCCTTAAACTGTTATGCAAGCTTAATTGTGAACATTTATCGTAGCCACATTATTTATCGCTAGCGGAGCCGCGAATACCCGCTGATTACTTATTAAAAGTATTTGTTCACTTAAACTAAACACTTCAAATTGCCGTCATCTGGGTATTTTAACTCAACTTGGCAACATGCAAAGTTTGTGACCATCATGATGCAAACGCTAGTCAAAACAGCCGCGGACGATCAGATGGAAATACCGGCTTTGAAGGAAGGTTTTTTTAAATTATTTGTTTACAATTACGTTGATTAATAATACATTAGTAGATTTATAATTTAATATTTTAGGTGGGTAGCTATTTGTTTTTACTTAAGCAGATAATATCCAAATTTTTATATAAAAAAATCTGCTTTAAAAAGGGTAAAATTTTTTTTTTTTTATGATAAAAACACCTGCACTGTAGGAAAAATCCTTTAAGGCGCTCTGGGAGCGGTGCGAGTGCGAAAAAAGCGATTAACGTTGGTCTTGAAACGTTGAAGATTATATTCATTGGGAAACACGACCTCAGGAAGATCATTCCACAAAGATGACGTTCTCCAGATGAAAGAATTCTTGAACAATGAAGTTTGAGGAGTACTAAGCTGAACAACATATGGATGAGCGGCAGCGGTTCGCCGTGTATTTCTGTTTTGCATTGCTCTAGGTGGAATCAAGTGGGCAATGTCAGTCGAACACCTGCCATGGAAATATCTGTAAAAGAGAGCCAAATCACCAACCTGTCTTCGATGCTCCAGGCTATCGAGGGTCTTGGTCAGCTCGGGGTCGCCGATCAGACGAACGGCTCTCCTTTGAATGGAATCCAGTAGCCGAAGGGTGTGCTTGGGTGCAGAGCTCCAGACATGAGAGCAATACTCTAATGATGGTCGAATCTGGGCTTTGTAGAGTGTCAAAAGTTGATGAGGTGTGTACAACCTTTTGGTGCGGAAAAGTACACCAAGTTTCTGTGCAGCTGCCTTGGCAATTGCGGCAACGTGATCATGCCAAGACATATTACCTCCCAGATTGACCCCCAGCAAATTAATAGACGGTGCCAGGGGAATTGCGTGTCCTGCCATGACTATATCCGGTTCTGCAATGTTAACCTTTTTGGAGAACACTGCTGCCTGGGTTTTCTTAGCATTAAATTCGACTTGGTTACTGTCACCCCAAGCCAAAATTTCTTCCAGGTCATTGTTGAGGCGCAATACTTCATGCTGCCTGCGAAGATGTGCGTCGGCAGCGGATGTTTGGGGAGTCAAGGTAAAAGATGAGACAAGTGTGCTGTCATCAGCAAAGCTATAAATTGGATTTTGGGTTTTCACTAGAAGGTCGTTAATATACAGTAAAAAGAGGGTAGGCGACAATATGGACCCTTGAGGAACACCGGCATTGATGGTGAAGGTGTCTGAGAGAAACCCGTCAATCGCCACTTGCAGAGAACGGTTCTTAAGGAAGCTGGTTAACCATAAACAAAATCCATTAGGCATACCGTAGGATCGCAATTTACTTAGAAGCCCATCGTGCCAAACACGATCAAAAGCCCTAGAGATGTCCAGTGCAACAGCCCGGGATTCTCCATGATGTTCGATGGTATTGCTCCAAAGATGGGTGACATATGCCAGAAGGTCACCTGTTGATCTGGACTTACGAAAACCGTATTGATGGTCGCTGATAATGTTAAGCCCTTCCAGATACTTTAAGAGTTGTTGGTTAATAGCTTTCTCCATTACTTTTGAAATTACTGAAAGCAATGCGACGGGTCGGTAGTTGCTTGGCGGGTCTTTTTACCTTTCTTTGGAATGGGCTGGACACGCGCCGACTTCCAGCAGGATGGAAATATTCCTTTTTTGTAGGATAAGTTAAAAAGTCTACAAAATACTGGTGTAAGTTCATCGGCGCATGTCTTGAGAACAATGATAGGAATTTCGTCTGGACCAGAAGCTTTATTGACGTCGAGTCCTTTAAGAATCCGTTTAACAAGACGCTGACGGAACACGATTTCAGACATTTGCGATTGAACTGAGGGAATGTTGGGTGGTGGTTTTCCCTGAAAGTCTACAGTGGAATGCGAGGAAAACAGTTTAGCAAGTAGGTTTGCTTCATCCCCGGCTGTGGTTGCTATTGTGCCGTCGGAACGTGTTAGAGGTGGAATAGTTGACTTTGTAAAGTTTTGGCTGACGGCCTTAGCGACTGACCAAAAGGACCTTGTCCGTTAGGTTGTCAGTCCAGGATAATTCACGGTCAATGGCCTATTAGAGGATCTCGGAAAAAGAAAATATTATATTTTGACTATTGTATCTCTTCCAGTTATATCAGAAAGTTATTGCTAACTTTACTATTTCAAATAAAATATCCTGTATATTTAGCATTTTAACTTTTCTTGAAATAATCCATACCAATCTCTAACTGAGATATGAATTATAATGGAAGTTTTTTATATACAACTTTCACTGAAAAAAAATTCAGTAGTTTTAAAACTAAAAATTATACGTGTTCCCGGAAGTGTTAAGGGGGTGGGCCTTACAAAGATGCTAAATTAATGAACTGAAAACTAAATTAAGATAATTTTATATAAATTATTATACTTTGGATTTTTTGGAACTAACGATTATTGTTGTATAAAATGTTACATCAATATTTACTAACGGGTTTTACATTTAGACAATATTTAGATCTTGTAGTCTCCCAGTTGTGTTATCACAGTAGTTGGTGTTATTTTGATGAGCCGTATGCCGCTTTGTTTTAATTTGATTTTATTTACAATAAAATCGTTTTACCGATAAATAATTTTACCTGGATGTTGTTGCAAATATACTTTAGGTTCTATAAAAGAACACAGTATGATGTGCTAAAGTCCTTTCTTTTCTTTATAAACTTCAAGAAAACACCAAAACATATTTATAATACAAAACATATTTATTATGTCGCGAGACTGAAGTAGCGCGGCGACAAGCATGTTGGATCGCAGATACTCATGTTGCGTCGGTCTCCCAGTTGCCGCCCCTTAGATAGCACCGTGTGAGCAGTGTCATTCGAATCTACAAACAGGGTGACCTATAGTCGCCCAGTTTCCTAGTATTCAAATTACAGCAGCTTCTCTTCAGTTTCCCCGTGTGGGGTGTGCCTTAGTTGAACTGTTATTTTAAATTAAGAACCCTTTAGTAAATACTGCTGTTAAATTTTAATAGCAAATATATTTACTGTTTTTAACAATTACAGAATAGTGGTGGTGTAATAACAAAACGCTCCGTGCCACATCTTACTGGTGTGTCCCACCAAGTGCTGCCTAAGTAGCTTCGAGTTCCCTTTCTTTTCGTCGGATCCTAGCTCTACTGATGAGTCATGATATGACGAAACGCGTCTAGAGATGGATCTGGCGAAACGAAAGGAGAAATCTTCTTCTTTCAAAACAACTATTATTTTGCCATTTAATATAAAACCAGAGACGTGCCATGCCTTGTAAATCAGAAGGCATGTTTTGTTATAAAATACGCTTAAAAAATATTATTTTTACTGTAAACATTTCAAAGTTTCTAAGCTTTTAAATTCCGGAGGTAAACTTGCCCCCCGATCGGATCTCCGGGTGGGGGCTGGTCCTGTGGCTTCATCAAGCGAAATTAATGAATTATCCACCATTTCCGACAATTTACTGGGTTCCTCCAACAACACTCAACGAGGAAATTGTGTGGCGCCTGCAGTTGCTAACAGACCCAAAAGTAACAACTTCAAAATTGATTTCTGCAATATTAGAGGGCTTAACACTAACATCAATTCAGTCCACCAGCACTTACAATCTTCCAAGCCTCATGTGCTTGCACTGACTAAGACAAAAGTCAGAGCGTCAACGAACACCGTCAGCTATTTATATCCTGGATATGATTTTCACTTCCGTTTTAGACGCAACTTTGGGGTCTGTATATTCATTCGAGATGATCTTTGCTGCCAACGGGAGGAGATACTGGAACCGAAAGACTTTGATGTAATGTGGTTTAAAATATCTTCACAAAAAATCACTAAGTTTATATGCTGCCTTTACCGTCCTCCAAGCGACATGCATTACAGGGCCCTCTTCTCATCACTAGCCAACACAATCGACTTCTTGCAAACCAATCATCCGAATGCCGAAGTTGCTATCTTTGGCGACTTTAACGTCCACAATGTCAACTGGCTTAAATACTCAAACACCAACGATGAGCAAGGCCGCGAGGCCGAATCTTTTGCGATCAGTTCTGGTCTAACTCAACTCGTAGAAGAACCAACGCGGGTTCCAGACCGAGCTGGAGATTTTGCTAGTCTTTTAGATCTCTTTTTAACTTCAAATCCAGACCTATATACGGTCACCGTACAACCACCATTGGGCTCTTCCGATCACAAACTTATTTCAACCCTAAGCGAGCTGCCAATTACTTCTGAACAACCTCCTAAACCCCGTAAAATTTGGCACTATACATCAGCTAAGTGGGAAGACCTAAAGGACCATTTTCGCAACTTTCCCTCGCTAAGCGTATGCTTTTCTTCGGATGATCCATCTGTCTGTGCAAAGGAGGTCTCCGACGTCATTCTAACTAGCATGGAGGCCTTTATTCCTTTCTCCAAAAAGCGCCCTTCCAACGGCAAGCCCTGGTTTAGCAAGAATTGCGAGCGTGCTGTCAGATCTAAAAACCTGGCTTACCGACAGTGGCGTAAAAACCCTACTCCTGAAAATCGCGCCATCTTTGTTACCACCCGAAACCAATGTAAGCAAATGATAGACCAAAGCAAAGAAGCTCATAACGAGAGAATCAAAAACAAACTTCTTGCCAGTCCTAACGGATCAAGGTCCTTTTGGTCAGTCGCTAAGGCCGTCAGCCAAAACTTTACAAAGTCAACTATTCCACCTCTAACATGTTCCGACGGCACAATAGCAACCACAGCCGGGGATAAAGCAAACCTACTTGCTGAACTGTTTTCCTCGCATTCCACTGTAGACTTTCAGGGAAAACCACCACCCAACATTCCCTCAGTTCAATCGCAAATGTCAGAAATCGTGTTCCGTCAGCGTCTTGTTAAACGGATTCTTAAAGGACTCGACGTCAATAAAGCTTCTGGTCCAGACGAAATTCCTATCATTGTTCCCAAGACATGCGCCGATGAACTTACACCAGTATTTTGTAGACTTTTCAACTTATCCTACAAAAAAGGAATATTTCCATCCTGCTGGAAGTCGGCGCGTGTCCAGCCCATTCCAAAGAAAGGTAAAAAGACCCTGCCAAGCAACTACCGACCCGTCGCATTGCTTTCAGTAATTTCAAAAGTAATGGAGAAAGCTATTAACCAACAACTCCTAAAGTATCTGGAAGGGCATAACATTATCAGCGACCATCAATACGGTTTTCGTAAGTCCAGATCAACAGGTGACCTTCTGGCATATGTCACCCATCTTTGGAGCAACACCATCGAACATCATGGAGAATCCCGGGCTGTTGCACTGGACATCTCTAGGGCTTTTGATCGTGTTTGGCACGATGGACTTCTAAGTAAATTGCGATCCTACGGTATGCCTAATGGATTTTGTTTATAGTTAACCAGCTTCCTTAAGAACCGTTCTCTGCAAGTGGCGGTTGACGGGTTTCTCTCAGGCACCTTCACCATCAATGCCGGTGTTCCTCAAGGGTCCATATTGTCGCCTACCCTCTTTTTACTGTATATTAACGACTTTCTAGTGAAAACCCAAATTCCAACTTATAGCTTTGCTGATGACAGCACACTTGTCTCATCTTTTACCTTGACTCTCCAAACATCCGCTGCCGACACACATCTTCGCAGGCAGCATGAAGTATTACGCCTCAACAAGGACCTGGAAGACATTTTGGCTTGGGGTGACAGTAACCAAGTCGAATTTAATGCTAAGAAAACCCAGGCAGCAGTCTTCTCCAAAAAGGTTAACATTGCAGAACCGGATATAGTCATGGCAGGACACGCAATTCCCCTGGCACCGTCTATTAATTTGCTGGGGGTCAATCTGGGAGGTAATATGTCTTGGCATGATCACGTTGCCGCAATTGCCAAGACAGCTGCACAGAAACTTGGTGTACTTTTCCGCACCAAAAGGTTGTACACACCTCATCAACTTTTGACACTCTACAAAGCCCAGATTCGACCATCATTAGAATATTGCTCTCATGTCTGGAGCTCTGCACCCAAGCACACCCTTCGGCTACTGGATTCCATTCAAAGGAGAGCCGTTCGTCTGATCGGCGACCCCGAGCTGACCAAGACCCTCGATAGCCTGGAGCATCGAAGACAGGTGGGTGATTTGGCTCTCTTTTACAGATATTTCCATGGCAGGTGTTCGACTGACATTGCCCACTTGATTCCACCTAGAGCAATGCAAAACAGAAATACACGGCGAACCACTGCCGCTCATCCATATGTTGTTCAGCTTAGTACTCCTCGAACTTCATTGTTCAAGAATTCTTTCATCTGGAGAACGTCATCTTTGTGGAATGATCTTCCTGAGGTCGTGTTTCCAAATGAATACAATCTTCAACGTTTCAAGACCAACGTTAATCGCTTTCTTCGCACACGCACCGCTCCCAGAGCGCCTTAAAGGATTTTTCCTACAGTGCAGGTGTTTTATCATAAAAAAAAATAAAAATAAAACATCTTTAGATTCCGCAACTTTTATGTTTCTCTTACAGGGGATTAATAAAATTTATATAAATAGAAAATTAGCTATGATTGTGTACACGTTGAGTAGGATGGAAGAAAAGATACTTCATATTACGTGTAAACGCTCATCAGTGCTAGTCGTCAATTACAAAATGACATCTTCATTCGAGTAGAATGGCATTTCGTCCATTATAATATTTTAAAAATAATCTTAAAACTAAAAAAAAGACAATACAAACAAAATTTAAAACAGAAAAGAAGGTTTTTTAGCGGCAGGCGAACAAAGTAATGCATCTATCTTTTGCATTGAGTACACAGGGACGCCAAATGCAATGGGTTCCCTGGGGCATAGGTAGACAATGACAGACTGTTTCGTTCTTATTAGAACTCATCAGAAAGCCATAACCTGTAAGCGACCCCGAATACAGCGAGACTCTACACGGCATTGTATACAAGTTGGCAGAGCCCAGTGGGTATACTGCAGCGCGAGCTTATTTAAATCTACAAAACAGTAGAAGAATTGTGGGGATGCGATAAATGTTGCCTATACTGGTGTGTTGGCCTAACGTATTTGGTTTATTGTTGCTTTCGTCGACGACTATCTTTTGCATTGAGTTGATTCTTATAGATGGCGTTACTGGGTTTTCATTGCATTTTTATTTCTTAAAAATATCTTGAAAACAGAGTCTCGCTGTATTCGGGGTCGCTTACAGGTTATGGCTTTCTGATGAGTTCTAATAAGAACGAAACAGTCTGTCATTGTCTACCTATGCCCCAGGGAACCCATTGAATTTGGCGTCCCTGTATACTCAATGCAAAAGATAGATGCACTACTTTGTCCGCCTGCCGCTAAAAAACATTCTTTTCTATTTACCTATACTCTTTACTAAACTCTACTACTTTATTTTAAAATTTAAAACATTCTTTAATTAAAAAACATCCTAAACATGGTAAAATCAAGTTGATAAACAAATAATCCCGCAAATTACCTGCGACTTAACATTTTTAACAAAAAAATATGTTTTACCCTCCGGTTTTAATCCCTCTTAGCCTTTCTCTTTTAGATATTTAACAGTACTTTTGGTGGGACCACCTTAGCAACCCAATTACAAAACATCATTAGGCGTGGAAAAATTTTGTAACACCTTTAGGAATAAAACTTTCGAACATCGCTACGTTTTACGGAAAACTCTTTTGATTATTTGATTTTAAAATGTTATAAAAAGTTAAAAACCGATCTGTCAAAAAATACTGTTACTCAAACGATGGCCCTTGCGGCACAAAAAAGCAATTACTGTCATAACCATATCGTGCCAATTCCGATAACCGAGTGAAAAGAATGACCCGATTCGGCTTTTATTAAAACAGTAATTTTACGTTAAATGTGGTGAATGTAACGATATTGGTTATCATATAAAGTCTATATTGCTTTGATATTGTCAGAAACACGTGTGACAATCAATTTTTTTTTTATTTAAAGATATTTGTTACTCAACTATAATTACATTAACCAAATGGCCATCGACCTTAGGTCCTTTAGCCTACATGTTGTTATATTAATGATAATTTAATATTTACCATGACCTCAGCACCATGCACCATGTTGGCTCTTAGTGACGATTTCTAAAACATGTTTGACTGTCGACAAATCAAGAGCTTTTTGATATTTTACTGTAAGCTTTGTTCATTAAATCCGATTATATAATAATAGCCTAGAAATCATTGCATTGGCTGTCAAACTGTCACATTTCAAAGTCTTCTAAACATTGGAAGAATTCGTCAATTTATAGTCAAGGAGACCGTATTTAATATTTTGTAAGAAAAAAATAATAAAGAAACAAAGCCTCAAATAAATTGGCTGTTTATTTTTCGCTGTAAAGTGGCATCATAATAATATATTATATACAGGGTGATTCCTAAGTTGATACTTCTTTTTTAGCTGCGTATAGAAGGCATTAAAATAAACAAAAATTTCAAATACCTTTTTTTAAAAAACCCAAAAATAAAGTACTTACACTTATTTATTACATTACAAATCAAATACGGTTTTGCCCAACTTGCCCGTTGAATAAAATTAAGAAAACTTCTGGATGTAGAGAAGAAACATCCGCACTTTTACGATAATCCCAATAAATTAGCACCATAATTATTTCATTGTTTTCAAATTTTACCATTTCCACCAATTTATTAAAATTAATTTGCTTCAGAAAACCACACCCGCGCCGCGAATTGCCAAAATAAATAACTGACGACCATAAAATGCATGACTAAGATACAAAAAACGGAGAAAAACAATATAAAGTAAAGGGCTACGTTTTGATTACCACTTAGATTTTTTACTTCTATAACTCGGCTATTTTTAAGTTTTTTGAAAAAAGATTGTTTATTTTAATGCCTTCTATACACAGCTAAAAAAGAAGTATCAACTTGGGAATCACCCGGTATATATAAATGTCATAATCTGTTCCCTTTAGTAGTTTTGGATGCTTTGAGATGGTAATAGAAGCAAAACATGTTTAGTGTTACAATATACAAGGTGTAATGGAATTGACACATTATATTTAAACCCGTAAATCCTGATATGACAACATTTGAGGTAAAAATATTAAATGTCGCATTACTATAATAAAGAAGAAAATTCAATATTTGTTTTTTTGGTATTATGACTTGACCGCGCCGCCACTATAGGAGTCCACTTTTGGGATTCTTAGGTCACAGAAACCCTTTGTCTATACTACTTTGTAAAAAAGTTAAGGAAGTAGGGGAAGGAAGGGTGGAATAGGACTTAAATTGAAAATTAAATACATATTTTTATATAAAAGTAAATAAAGCGACTTAATAAACATTTCAAAAATATGAAATAAGTATTTTTTGCACTCAATACTTATTATTTTTTATTCTAAAAATTTTAATGTTGGCGCAAAGGAAGTATAAGTGATTATGCGCTGATATTAAAATCCATAATATGGATTCATATTATAAAACTATTAAATTAAATATGATTATTTAATATTATATTTAAATCATGATATAAAAAGACGCTTCGGAAAAATAATTTTAAATGCGCATTCTTATAATAACAAAGTAAATTTATTTATTTGGTTATATAGCTCGATAGTGCCGCCGCTAGAGGAATTATAAAGAATAAGTAATAACCCATTCCTTTGTTTTCATTTAAAATGCGAATGTTAGTGTCCCATGATTTATGACGATGTTACCTATCATGTTCTAAATTAAGAATAAAAAATTAAACCTACCTGAAAATTCAAGACTGGCACAAAATGTACAACTATAAAAAAATAAACAAATCGTTTAAACAGTTTTTAACAAACATGGCCAGGATTCGGGTCAAAAGAACGTAATATTTTTGATCTAAGTTAATATATTATGAAGATGTAAGTTCGCGTGTAGCTTTTATCCTGAAATTAGAAATATTGGTTGGATGCTCTTAAATAAATATACGAAAACCGACCGAACGCACCAAACCGGGATTATGGCATTTTTAAGCTATCGTGTCGTTTGTTATCGCTTAAATTCGGTTCTGGTGACGGGGTCTAACAGTGGCGTAATCTAACAAGTAAAGTATGCAACCCAAAAAACAATAGGGTAGATCCTTTTACATTGAGAAGGACATGGTTTTTCTATGGGCGTACGGCAAATTCTCTTCGATTTTAGGGTCCTTACCCAACTTTTTGAACAGTCGATTTAAAATATTTCTCCAGGATACCCAAAAAATGCGTAGCCAGAAAATATGCCGGGGGGGGGGGCTCAGTGGGCGTAAGTAGGACATTTTTTTTTCTGGAGAAAAGGAACCGTCGGGACTACAGGTATTCCATGATATTGTAACTAGAGAAGAAGGTAGAAAAGCGCCGCAGGCGAAACATTTTCGATTCCACGCCCAAAGTTTGTTTAAAATTCACCTAACTACTATCAAATTTCGAAAATTAAATTATTACCTCTCCCCCTCTGCATGGTTAGATTAAATCTGTTTTTGTAAATGTTATTGGTGTCAATCCAAAATTTTAACATAAGACGTATGTATGACTCTAACCAGCGTTTTTCGGGCTCGGTTTTTCACGATTAAAAATAAAGTAAATATCGCTAAACACGCGAAAATTGATGATTTTTCAGAAATCATGTATTTTAGGAGCGTAGATCTAAGATAAGTTTTTGGTGCAAATGCTTAGGTTTTCAAATAATCTTTCGTAAGTGCCGTTTTGTATATTCATAATAAAGCATTCTCGTTTCTTCCCGCACTATTTTTTATTATAAATTATCACACTTCTTCCATAAAAAATGTTTCATTACAATTTTTACTTTAATTTCTCTCTTTAAAAATAAATACCTATTGTTTTTTGTTTTTGTAGTAAAAATTTTTTTTTACATTGGATTATATTTTTGTTGATTTAAAATAGCTCTAAAAATGGAAAAACGGAACAGACAAGTAGATAATAGAAAAATACTATAAAATATTATTATTTTTACTCGTTTTCCTTTAAAATTGCATCATAAATCAATAACTAAACCTTAATCTCTATATAAAACTGGACTTTTAAAAGGGAAAGTTTAAAAACTAAACGTTTCCTACAAGATCTTTGTCATCTAAGCTAAGAATACAATACATTATTTGAAAATTTAAATTAAGTGTCCAAGCGTGAGACGAAAAATAAGGTTACAATTAGACTTTTAGACCCGAGCTCCTAGGCTTAAATACGCCACTGCGTCGATTTCATAACCCCTGCCCTGTATTGTAATATCTTTAAAATAATATATGTAATATATTTTTTAGAGCTTTTTTTAAAGCGAAATATATTTTCCAAACACGGTATTAAGCTCACACGCATGCAACAAAAAAACAACACCCACTCCGATCCCTTGTCACCTAAATAGCAATTTCCAAAAATACCTTTTGGTATTAAATACCTCTATATAATTCTGAATATCGTTATCCCCCTTTCCAGACCTGAACACCTGAATTTTTGCCGTGACAAAACAGAAAAATCAACAAGGAAGCGTTAGAGTAAAAAAAATCCCCTTCGCTGTCGGCTATAAAAAAATGTAAACAGACGAGACCCGGGCATTGAGTGTGTGAAAACAGTAATCAATAAAAAGTTGTTATATTGACACGTGCCAGCAATACCAACAGTCTATTGAATTAGGAATGACCAGAGATTGTTGGTGGACTTTTTCACTAAATTTTGATTTGTATTTTAGTGTATCCGGGAACAAAAAATTAAAATTTATGTTTTTACTTTTTAAAATTTTTGAGTTATCATCACTGGAATAGTAGAAAGAAAAAGTTACGCACGGAGACGCGTAAGTTGATTCACGGAGCATTTTTATAATCCACCCTGTATCATATCTTTTTAAAAAGCTGATTCATTTTTTTATATCATAACCCTTTTTATAAGTTACTTTTAATCGGAGACGTATTTCAGAGCGTCGGTTTAAAATTTTTTTTTACCTTGTACTTTTGCTCGTCATATATTTTTCTGCCACAATCATTGCCAACAAATCCAAACATACAAGCACTTGAATCCGTCTTAAAACTCGAAAACGAGGTTGAAAACGCCTAATTGAGCACTGGGAAGCGGAAACCGCATCGAATGACGAACAATTGGGCCGCCATTTTGAAGCTGCTTTTCACCTGGAATCGGATTTAACAAATACGCGGAAAATATGGAAAACGTGAAGTGCTTACGGAATATTTGATTACGCTGCAGGAATTTCGTTGAATAATGAAATGCCTTATTTGCTTTAAAAAACTTTGGTTAATTTAATTTTTTTTATTGTTGCTAACATAGTTATTAAGTACACATATTTACCCTGTGGAAAAAATTGACTAGTGCGGAAACCACTTTGTCGCAACCAGTGGCGTATTTAGGGAGGAGGGGGACTGCCGGGCTGCAGCCCCCTACCCCCGAGCCTAGGAGCTCGGGTCTAAAAGTCTAATTGCACCTAATTTTTCGTCTCACGCTTGGACTCTTAATTTAAATCTTTAAATAATGGATTCTTCACTTAGATTACAAAGGTCTTGTAGAAAACGTTTAGTTTTTAAACTTTTCTTCTAAAAGTCCTATTTTCTATACAGATTTCGGACGCATATCGTTTCCGTTATTGATTTATGATACATTTTTAAAGGAAAACGAGTAAAAAGCATAATGTTTTACACTATTTTTCTATTATATACTTGTCTGTTCCGTTTTCCCTTTTTTTAGAGCTATTTTAAATCAACAAAAATATAACCCAATGCAATAAAATATTTTTACAACAAAAAAAAAACAATTAGATATTTATTTTTAAAGGAAAAAATTAAAGTAAAAATTTATAATAAAAAAAATAGTGCAGGAAGAAACGAGAATGCTTTATTATGAATATACAAAACGGCACTTTAGAAGGAGTATTTCAAAACCTAAGCATTTGCACCAAAAAATGCTCTTGGATTTACGCTCCTAAAACACATGATTCATGAAAAAATCATTTTCTTGTGGTTAGCGATATTTACTTTATTTTTAATCATGAAAAACCGAGCCCGAAAAATGCGGGGTAGAGTCATACATACGTCTTATGTTAAGATTTTGGATTGACACCAATATTCATATTTTTCACAAATACAAAAAATATTTTTTTTTACATAAAGAGACAGCTAGGAATATCAAAAAAAAAGGTTAACAAAAATAAATTTAGTCCAAACATGGGGAAGAAGAAGTAATTTAATTTTTGAAACTTGATAGCTATAATTTGCTGTCCATAAATGCCAGTAGAAAAATGTTTAATATCATGGATTGAGCGTATTGGAATCACAAAAACATGTATTTTCCATATTAAACCTTTATGGTGGGTGATTTCTTAAGTTAATATACTCATTTTTTAACTCTGTATAGACCTAATTAAAATTTACGAAATTTTTTAAAAACTTATAAAAACAACTTATTTACTTGTCCAACTTAAATATATTTTCAACACAAGCGTTCTAAAGATAATATTTATAACTCCGAACCAGCAGCCGCACTTTGCCAACATTCCCCGTAAATAAGCAACAATCAAAATAATGGTGTAGGATCTGCATAAGAACAAAATAAATCATAAAACTTTCTACATTATTGTGGCCATACCAAAATTATTCGCAGAAGACGAATGAGAGCTCTAGGTGAAAAATCCAAACCTATTTTATTTGTATGGTTTGTTAATATTATTTAAATCGCTTTATCAAGAAAATGTGTATTGTAAAATGCCATCCAAATACCTGTGTCAGTATTTCAAACAAAGTATTTATGTCCTTTCCAAGAGGAGAGTCGCAGCTGGTCAGAGTCGGAGGAAGCCAGTTGTTATAGGTTTTAAGACTGACCAGTCTTTGCAAACTTGACTTCATGATCAAATAAATAAAAGGAATAATTATTTTAATCAAAATTCCACAATAGTTTATATGTAAACAGAAACACTGACAAGACAAGAATGACAGGTGACAAGCGACAGTTGTTTTCCGATCGATAACGATGCCTCATAAGCGTTTATTTGCGATGATGCGCATGCTCACTAGCAAGTTTGCATGCGTCGTTTACCATTCCACATCCACTAGTTTATTATTTTCATAAATTTTAACAATTTAGAGTAACAAAACACCACGCGACTAGTTAACAACTAGCTGACCGGTACATTGCGTGCTTCATTAGAAAATAAATAATTAAAAACAGATTTCATCAGCGATGCGTAGGAGTGGATTCGAGTTTTCATAATTTTGTGAGAGCTTATATCGTATATTACATTGGATCAAAAACATTGCTTTCTCTTGGCCCGAATCCTGACCGTGTTAATTAAAATATAATTCACCCTGAATAATTAGGAGATCGTTGTACATGTACAACTCTCAATGAAGATTAATAATATAAATGGCTCAATAGATAATCAACTATATAGATAAAAACAGTGTTTAAATTAAGGTGTATGGTAATTATTAATTCTTTTATGATATTTTTCGGCAGATTTTCTTCTGTAATCATAACAGAGGCAAAACCTTTATTCAAGTAAAACTTTTTAACGAATTCGGGCAGCTACAGAAAATTTCTCGGCGGAATTAAAGTGAATATAATAACCGGTAAAGTTTTCCTTTCAACTTTTTATTGAGTTACCACTTTCGGTAAACTTAAATAATAAAAGGTTTCGAAAGATTCGCAAAGGCAGTAATTGAAGTAAAATTTCGAGCATAAAACTTTCTAGGTCATTTTTTAGATATTTAACCTTATTTACTTTTCTTTTATGAAACTAGAGTTGTTTTTATTAGTGGATGATATCGTATAAAACACAGTGAAGGCTCGTGGTCAGTTTTACAAGGGGGTCATATTAAATTTCAGGTATACACAGGTAACTTTATCGAAATTTAAGGACATCGGCTATATTTTTACTTGTTACTTATACCAAGTTAATAGTGACGTTTTGCCAACCAACAAAATCCCTCTAAACGCTATTTCAAACGTGATTTTCTCGGAATTCACACAAACAATTTTGTAAAAACCTGTTTAATATTCAGCGGCAAACATAATTACTTCCAGCGAATCGAGAATCCCGTTTCAGGCATTAGCCAGTGCAGAGATTTTAGTGCCTGAAATTCGATTAGCGGGATTTTATCAGAAATGTCTTATGAAACCTTATTAAAGGGGAATTATATGTGCACAGAATATGTTTTAACTCCACAGTATTTGCATATCATTTGAAATACAAAACAGATAATAATTGATCTATTCGCATTCGCAAATCTACTCAGATAAATTGAACATAGACTTTCTTCTTACTAATTTGTTATTTAAATTAGGTTATGGACGACCAGTCATTTTAAATTTCTTTCTAAAAACTTGTTTTTTATGTCTTTATTTGCACAACCGACATTTTACTACAACTACTTGATTTTTAAAAAAAATAACAATCGAGCCCGGCCGGCACCCGTATTATACAGGGTGTCCCATAACTTATGAGCCGTAAAGTCACTGGAGATACTAGACATCAAACTAAGCCGATTATGTCATATAAGTTTTTTTTTGATAATTAAAATATTAATTTAATTATGTACTATGTTTTTTTATGCTTTGGGATTTTTAAAGGGAAATATCTCGAAAACCGTTAAAGATATTAAGATCAATCAAGTACACCTTTTTGACTCAGAAAATGTCCTTCTTTAAGAAACTATAATGGAAAAACACCTAATATCACAGGTAAGAAAAAAAATCATAGATTTATGAAGCCCAATGTATGCAACTAGCGCCCTCTAGTTTAAAACTTAAAAATTTCTACAAATTCTTATTTCTTGCTCATAAAAACATAATATTGCCAACTTTTAATTCGATTCATTAAACCGTTTTAAAATTATGGCTTATTTTCGAGAATAAACTTTTACTTTCAACACCCTGTACCTCTAGAACGAGTAACAATCGGAAAAAACTTATATGACTTAATCGGCTTAGTTTGATGTCTAGTATCTCCAGTTACTCTACGGACCATAAGTTATGGGACACCCTGTATATATTCGATACAAAAAAAATGGGAAATTTTAACAAACAATTATAATAGATATATGACCCGAACTCTGACTGTAGATATCACCTGACTCTATACATGTTACGATGTTAAATTACGGTGTTTCTTGAAGTGAATTATAAAAAAAAACTATATTAAAACAACAAAAATTGATTTTTTTTACGGCAAATCAAGTATCTTCGATTTTATCCTAAATGCTGGTAAAATATCTAGTGAATATCTTACGAAGAGTATAGAACAAACCTCTTTTAACACATTGCTTTTTAGAAGGAAAGAAATAAAAACACTTCACTTAAAGTGTGGACTTTTTCTTCACATTGCCCATCACCTGTCACCTTACCCTAATAAATATTATACAGGGTGTTCCTAAATTAGCGTGCCATTTTTTTGGGGCGTAAAATACATCAACAAAAATGTCCTATAACCCTACCCCAGGAAATGCTTCTTTAGGGGGCTAGAGCACCTCAAAACTGGGGGTAAAAGTTTTTTTTGTAGTAGCATGGAAACCGTTTAAGATAATGGCATGAAAATTGATACATTCCTTACAACCGATAAAGAAAAAAAATGTAAATTACATTGAATTTAAAGTAAAAATATTTTCTTCAGTGGCGCCGCACGAAGTGGTGAATATAATGATATTTAAAATCTGTGGTTTGTTTAAAAAAAAATACTCTTTTTTTCGATAGGAAGCACAATTTTCGAGTAAAATTAATTTTAAAAATAACGTATTTAAAAAAGGGATAATCCATATGGATGAGTTTAGATAATTCCAAAAGTTACCGTTAACAATGTCTGAAAGGTCTCAAAATTAAAAAAAAAATCTATAAACAATGTTTTGAGTATAAATAAGTAACTTTCGGATTTACCTGAACTCATATGGAATATCCTTTTTTTTTAAATACGTTATTTTTAAAATTAATTTTACTCAAAACGGTGCTTTCTATCGAAATAAAACCATAGTATCTTTTTTTTGACATAAATTTCCTTTTGACAACCTTTGTCATTTTGAAGGACTTTAATTTTACGTGTTAAAAGTGATTTGAAAGCGAAAAACAGTTAGTTGGGATATATGTCTCATTATTCAGCAAAAGAAAAGAAATGCTCATTTTGAAGCCCATTTAAATCCAGACAGAATTAAAAAATATACGATTTAATTAACGACATGACTCGAATCAACAATTACATCAGAAGATGTGATGTGTATCCAGCCTGTATTTGTAGGCACTTTAACAAGATTTAACAGAAAAATACAGGGTGATTCACGTTGAGTGGCCTATTAGAAGATCTCGGAAACGAGTAAACTTTTCTTTCTAAAAATTTGATAGCGGGCATAATTGGCTTTGAGCTTTTAAAACATTATATTTTGACGTTTTTATTACTTTCGGTTTTACCGGAAGTTAATGCCAACTTTGCTATTTCAAATAGAACACCCGGTATATTTTAGCATTTTTGATTACCTTATTAAAATTTAAGTAACTTTTGATAATAATAATCTATTCCTATCTCTAACCGTTTTTGAGATATGAATTATAAAAGGATTTTTTGTGTAAAAACGCTCCGAGAAGAAACGAAAGTCCCAGTCGAAGCCTTCTTCTCAAAAATAATGTCGCATTAACACAAACAGAAATTTTAAGATTTTTTATTTAAATTGATCATCCCAAAACTACTAATAATGTGGATTGTAACATATTAGGCATTTAGATAGGAAATTTAATTCTTTACGCGTTAGTAAGCTTAAAAATAGTGTGTTCCACATGCAAAAATTGACTTATGCACATTTATTAATATGGAAACATTGGCACAATTTTAAGATCTCCCTGTAAAAAAACTTGAAACGTAAGTAATTTAAACCAAAGATCTATCTATTACTTGAAAGCTAACAAAATTTTAAATGTTTACCTTTATAAGTTTCAGAGTTACTGAACTTTCTTCTCGGAGCGTTTTTACACAAAAAATCCTTTTATAATTCATATCTCAAAAACGGTTAGAGATAGGAATAGATTATTATTAACAAAAGTTACTTAGATTTTAATAAGGTAGTCAAAAATGCTAAAATATACAGGGTGTTCTATTTGAAATAGCAAAGTTGACATTAACTTCCGGTAAAACCGGAAGTAATAAAAACGTCAAAATATAACGTTTTAGATGCTCAAACCCAATTATGCCCGCTATCAAATTTTTAGAAAGAAAACTTTACTCGTTTCCGAGATCTTCTAATAGGCCACTCAACGTGAATTACCCTGTATGTATGATTCTTCCGCTATTCCGAATATTTAAACTTTTCCCACCATGAATCTGCGTGGCTTCATAAAAAAATATACTTTAAACGACAAAAAGTCCGAAATAAAACTCTTGTGTGTGCCGTGCCATAACTTTATTGAAATATTATTTTAGGTTTCTTTGTCTCCGACGTAATGTGATCTCGTCTCCGGAGTCACGGGGCCGCCACGCGCCGCCGGAGTTTTTCCGGTCTCCGGAAACCGATCCGGTCTAATTGGACGGCCGAACAATGATGTTCATGGAGCACACTTACTCGAACTCTCCGAGTTTGCTAACAAACTTTATTTTTGTTTCGACTTCTAAATAGCTTCTAATAGGCCATTTATTTTTGCTTCTAAAAGGGACCTCTTCACGTCGATTGTTTAAAATTATCGAACTTTTACTTAAAATTAACCGATTGTTCATATGAATATGAATTTCAACATTTAAAGAAAGTCGAATAGATAGGCACACTATGATTTATTCGCTACGTAAGAACAGACGTGACTTAGGAGCGCGCCGCCTTTTATTGCATAAAATAATACGATATTTTGTGTCTGAAATCGATCGAAATCGGTTGTCACATTGTTGCACTGATCCGTCGTTCTTTAAATATTGAAATTCAAAGTAATTACGAATGAAGTGTTACTTAGGGTAGGGCGGTGAATTTTATGTAGAGGCATATACATGGGCGTCTGTCGGAAGAAGAGTGGGGGGCTCATACAAGCTCCCTTATCTACTAAAAGTTATTGTTTGTAATTTTTTACTATAATTTTTAGAGAATTCGAAAATAATGTACTGGTTTTAAAAAAAAGTATATTGGATGCCTTGACTATTTAGGGCACCCTTTATAATTTAAAATAATTTTAAATTGTAGATTTATGCCTCTGTATAACTCTGTTTTTGAAATATATTAAAAAGTCAATTGGTTTAGATGCTATAAAATTCTGCGTTCAGAGCGGGCCACGTTATGTGAACCAGACGCGAGACCTCAGTTAGGTAGGAGTGCCTTGTACACAGAGCGATCGGCTGCTGCTATTGGTTGGAATTGTTGTGACGTCTGTATGTAGTTTCGCGTGTTTTTATTGGAGTTCGTATTTTGTTTAATTATTTTTCAGTAAATTATTAAAGAATTTAAAAATTAAAACAGTAGAAAATTATTTTTTTTTCTATACGATAGAGTCAAAATTAAAATTTAGTGAAAAATATCTGAAGATGGAAAAACAGTCTGTCGTTAGGGAAGGTAGAAAAAACTCCAACGACCTAAATTAGATTTTTTGCGGTCTCTTTGGGAAGGCAGAGAAGTTTTAGCAGCTAATGAACCCAGTGTCGCATTCACAGTCGACGTCGGACGTTTCATCAGGCACGCTCTGGAGACTTAATTCTTGAGTTACGATGACTTTTTCGACATTCATGGACATTTTTAAGCGAGATTCTAGAATCGAGTTCCAGAGCGCGCCCGACAAACTATCGTAAACGCACCCCAAAGAAGTTTTTTTAGACCAAAATCCTCGCACATCCCCTGAATAACGTTCTATGGACCCCCTGGAAGAGCGTCTATGTAATTATAGCATTTCAAGAATACCATCAGTTTTTTTAATTTGACGGGAGCATCTTTAAAACACCTTTTTTATCCACTAATAAAAGGTTTAGTTAATTAAATTAATAAGAAATGATAAAAGCTTACACGAACACTCATAATCCATATTTTATATTAAACCGAACCTACATTGGATAATTCCGAGAGTATTAATATAAACCTCTGTCATACAGTATATAAATTGTGACACGCACGCGGCTGCAGCGATATGCATCGCGATTTGTGTGGTAATTCACGTCCATTAGGCCACTGGCCCCAAAGGTCACACATGCTATGCATATTACCCAGTAGTGGGTTGATCCAGACTACTTATACTTTAACCCAATTTTAAAAAGGTCTTTATCACAATGATTTGTAATAAAAATGTATTTTTTTATAAGGGTTGTCGCGTTCGCGACACGATTTCCCCATTTACACTGTATTTAAAAAAATGATGGTCTGTCTATTGTCTTTTAGACAAATTCAAATATTTTACTCCACATAGTTTCTGGGTTAGTATAAATTTTTGAAAATTAATAGTTAATTTATCAAGTAAGCCAGATCCAGTGGTTTCAAAATACTCAACTTTCAGTAAAAATACAATTTTCTCTGTTTGCTGTTAACCATTATTTAGATGAATCTAAAATGTTTAAATGTATGTCCATTATCCGTCCCAAAAATAAGTTGCTCTAAAGGCTATAAGGGAAAACCCGAGGTATGTGGAGGGGTGAACGGTTGCATAAGTTAATAGGGAATGTTTCAGCAAAATACAATTGCTATTTTAAGTTTCGCAAAAAATCCCCTGCATGTATCATAAAATAGATGTAAATTCAATACACTGTACTGATTCAGCAGTTGGTTCCCTGTAAAATGATTTTAGATATATATTTTCTAGAAAAATACTTGTAGCTTATTAACGTTTCATTATTATTTATCCTTTTTAGGTCTTTTTCAAAAATGTATATGTTGGTGGTATTATTATAATATATTTAAATGATATAATTAAAATTACCTGGGATTTATTTTTAGGCGAAGCACATGTCAGTAGAGTAATTATCTTATAAATAATAATGGAACATTAAAAAGCTACAAGTATTTTACTAGAAAATACGTATGTAAATTTACATGAAGCTATAACTACGTAATTGTAAATTTAATATTATTACAATTAAAAACACACATTGTTATATATAAATTTACCATTAAATTTAACCACATTTTTTGGCAATAACACAAACTCAAGAAAAAATATGAGATGCTGTCTTTATTTTTGTGATTTAAACATATAATTTAAAAAATAACAAAATCCCGATAATATACCTCTAGCACGAATGCGTTAAAGTTATAGTTTATACAAATCGCTTACACATATTTTTCGTGCATATAATTACTGTTGTTTTATGTTTGTGCTATTGATTTTAAAAATGTCTTAAATTGTTTTTAATTTCTTTAAAAACAAGTCACTGTATCATTAAATCAATAAAATAATATTAAAATGACGAGTTTAAATACCATTGTTGACAGCGACCACCTACCACAAAACGTTCGTAGCGATCGGTACAGAACTGCACTCAGCTTTCGCATTTGAATAAACATAGTCTCTGACTGTATTGTAGCTTAATTTTGCACAAACGCACTGTGCATTTTAAATTTGCATAGT
This sequence comes from Polydrusus cervinus, assembly GCA_935413205.1. NCBI lineage: Eukaryota > Metazoa > Arthropoda > Insecta > Coleoptera > Curculionidae > Polydrusus > Polydrusus cervinus. Next base: position 102,065,041 of record OW284511.1, read on the forward strand.
GAAGTGCTTGTCTTGTGGTGGAACGTAAAGCTACAATATAATCGGAAAACGTGTTTATTCCAATGCAAAAGATGTCCTGTACCGATCGCTTCGTGGTTAGGTTATTTTTTACTCTCGCTGCCAGTTGAAGATAAATACGCTTTAGATATAGCGTTGAAAGAAATATCTACTGTCAAAATACTGATTTGTAAGTCACTTTTGGAATTCTTAAGTCACAGAAACCCGTTGTCTATACTACTTGTAAAAGAGTTAAAGAAGTAGGGAAAAAAGAAGATAATACGACTTAAAATTAAAATGAAATATATATATTTATAAAAAAAAGTAAACGACTTTATAAACGTTTCGAAATTATGAAATAATTCAAATACGAAAGCTGTGCTGTATCGATCGCATTGAGTATCTTGTGGTTAGGTTATTTTCTACTGTCGCTGCCAGTTAAAAATGAATACACTTCAGACTATAAAACTTTAAAAAATGAACGTGGTGTAATAATACTTGATTTTAGGTGTTAGTGTCATAAATTTGCTGAAAGCGGCTGCGAGAATGGTCGGTTGTAGCATGCAGTGAAAAAACACAAAACAGGGGGTTGTTGCATCACGCGGTAAAATAAAGGTCGTCATCTGTACCGTGTTATTACTTATCAAATTTAAATAAAGTAAAGGTAAAAAAAATATGGGTTTTTAAGTACTCTCGCAATATGAAGTCAAAAAAATGTGAATTCTGGCAGTGGCGGATCTAGGATTTTGTTGAGGGGGGGCCGACTAAAAAAAAATAGCATATTCCGGCTCTAAAAATCTTCCTACTCCCAAAAGTGACTTCTAAAAAAAATTTGACTCTTCACACGTCTTACAATTTTCAAAGATCAAGGTAAAAAACACCCATTTTGTATGACGGGGGGGGGGGGGGGGGGGGCGGGTTGTTCCTTCGCTTGTTGTGTCTTCGTCACCCCTGGATCCGCGCCTGAATTCTGGTATGTATGTATGTATTTCCATAACACAATGCACATGTGACGTGTGATCTAATTGCGGCTTACTTAAAATCTGGTTAAATTATGGGATCCCGATATCAGTTGATCGAGGACAAATTACTACTGTCGTCTATCGAAAACGAGAGAATTGGTTGTGCAGGCTTTACGTCAACATTATTGAGCCAATGATAGCTCAATATTACATTGTCGACTCGTTAATGCCTTACCGAACCTGGTGCCTTCTCTATTATTCGACTACTTAATAATAAAATGACACCCGAAGGAAAAGGGTATCTTTTGCATAGTTTTGGGCGGGCCGCTTCATACCGACTCATACATATTATGTATATGGTTCTAATCCGGCTAAAGTTCCGCATAAATTCGAGACACTGTGAATACGAATGAGCCGTTTTGGATGCCGAGAGGTGACGAGGCCGTAAAATTTATTGCTCATCTGGCAAATGCACAACTGCGACCGTCGCCATTCAACTTTGCATCCGCAAAAGCCATCAATAATAAAATCGACACTTCGCAATTGCCCCTCGTTCGTGCGCTAGTGCCGTTGACAACTTTAGTGCCAATATGGTAAATTGAACTGAAAAGTGAAGTGGAAAGCATAGGCGTCGTCGGCCTCCCGCAGAAAGGTGCTTGGGGTACGCCTTAGATACTCCCTGATTACAGTGGCGGCTTGTCCTTAATGCCGCGCTAACCGCACGCCCCCTGCCGACAATACGATAATTTTATTTCATCATGTTTATTGTTTAACTCATCGAGAAACGATATTAGTTATTTACGCTATAAGTGTTGTAAAGATTCATATTACAACACGACATGTTAAAGTTGTAATAAAACATCGAGTGTAGTAATATGAATTTACAACAAGAATATTGTACAAAATTTTATCTACTTTCATCTATGAATAAAAATATTTGGCAAAAGACATTTTTTAAAATAAAAATACACCAGTAAAAATGCACCTGCTATTAAGTTTACTAATTAAGTTTTTTATGTTACCTTTCGTATAGTTACTGTTTCGCATGGTTACTGTCGAAACTTTGTCAAACAAATTCAAAAATATAAAAAGCGTTTTTCAAAATGAGCGATTGTGATGGAAGTTTACCCTCTGATATAGAAGCAGCGGCAAACGACCGATCTCAAGTTTAGTTCCGACAAAATCCAAGGCGCGGCATGAGTTGTAGTATCAGAAGTTTGAAGATTGGTGCAAAGCTAACAAAATAAAGGAGGTGTCTGAGAAAATCCTTTTGGGTTATTTTTCCGTAAAGCAACGCTCCCAGAAACCATCTACACTATGGACTCACTACTCAATGTTGAGAACTATGATTTCAGTCAAGAAAAATCAAGATATCAGCAGATTTTCTCAACTAATCGCATTTTTGATAAGAAGTTCAGAGGGTTACAAGGCCAAAAAGTCCAAAGTTTTCACAAAGGAAGACGTATGTAAGTTTCTTAGTACTGCAGATGATGAAACATATTGACTTATGAAGGTTGTTATGATAAAAAAATGTTGTAAATAAATTGTTATTTTGACATGCTCTTGTTAATCTCATTTAAATAATTTTTATATAAAAAACAAATATTCCGATTAAATTTGTAACGTTGTGTGAAAAATGTTTTAATTTAAACCATTGGTCTGGTTTTAAATATAAATTTGTGATTGTGACACCTAAAAAGATAAGTATATCTAAAACATTACCTTGATTAGCTTCAACATATTTACAGTGGAATATAGAGTAAAGTATCCCAAATTTATGTAATCCAAGACGAAGATCTTAATTTTTTAATTCTTGTTTCTTTACATTCATTTCTCAACACGTGAAGAACTTATTTCACGTTTTTCTTTGTCTAATAAAGAAACACCTTCCCTCGCTCAAATGGAGGTACCTAACAGACTACCCGCAAAAGATGAGTTTTTAATGTCTTCCGTACGACTTCGAATATTATGTCAATTAATTTTAAGTCAATTTATTTCACCAAGGGCTAAAAACAACCCCGTCACGGCGTTGTCTTGGCGCATGTCCTAGATAAATGCTAGTAGAACCACAAATATGTATTGTTAAATACAGTGACATATAGAATTATTGTTAATGACCAATTAATAAAGACATTTTTAAAAGAAAAAATAAATGATCACAACGTTTCAATTGGGCAGTATCTCCAGTCGTCTTCCTGTGAATACAAAAATTTGAAACGTTGTGATTTAAAACAAGAAGAAAAATCCAGAAACATCATTGTCTCCAACCTTCAAACAGACACTAAAGATTATCTTGTTTTGTCTTATTTTATTCCACTATGGCAGGAGTGCCTGGTCGAAAGCACCCAGTTAGGATAATCTGCCAAGAATTTCTACTAAAGCGACTCGAGATAAACCAAGCTATTCCTTTACCCGACCTATTATAAGTTTCATACTGTTTTGCCAATGAAAGTAATTTTCAAGGTTTTTGTGATTAATTACTGCAATAAATAATGACCTAAAATTTCTAGTATAAATTGACGGGGTTGAGTTATAATGGTTTCTAAGTAGTTGGTAGACATAAATAAATCTATAACGACGGGCAAATATAATCGCAGTCCTAGCCTGTACCGCAAATTTAAAGTAATGCCGTCTTTTGTACAAAGAATGGAACTGATCAGTAGTGTTATGACTAAAGTTGATTTCTTTTTAGTCTATCCAGTGGCGTTACAAAATATTTTTGAACCTAGGTATTTATATTATTTAAGAAGCCTGCCAATAAATTTTAATACTTTGTACGAATACTGCAAACTTTTTCGCTGCAACAACCCCGCATAAAAAATGTAAATGAAATGTCGATATTACCGATGCCGGCCGGCCGAGCTACCTCGTTATCCGCCGCGCCGCTCGGTATTTCTATCGGGTCTCGTGTTTATCTTTTCCCCGTCTTAGTTGGAGCTCTACCGATCGGGTAATTACCGCTAAAAAGAACCAACTCTATTTATTACACTTAAGTACGTCATAGCCAAATATCCTAAAACATACTTTACATCAGAACTTTAAATATTTCGTAAATATAAATTCCCAGAAAATCTATTTTTAGATTTTCCAAGAATATCGGTGAACAAAATCTGCAAACGACATTTCTGAGTATCATTAGAGAGTTGACTGAAGCGTAAGATAGTAATTATGTTGGAAAGTATCTGAGTGGTGTAAAGTTCCTGGGAACAATTATTGTAAACAAATACCTGGAATACGTCAGGTGAAGATTCCCTGACTATTGACGTTTTCTTTTTTTTTTTTGATATTCGTCCATGAAGCAAGTAAATAAAAATATTATATAATGTTTAGCCTTTTTGAGAAGCTTTATTACCTATCCGGTTAAATATGTGGTCGTAGTAGTTTGTACAACAAAATTGGATATGATATCCATAGCATACGAGTAAGTTTCATATCCTAACAAGAATGGATATGTAATTATATCCGGTTAGTCATCACTTCGTTATAAAAGAAACAGACGATATCCATGTGGAATTAGAAAACTTATATTAACAATTTTGTATGAACCGATGACGACTTCAAAAAACTGGTTTGATTTGCTTATACCCTTTAAAAAATCGGCAAATACCTTTTTCTTCGTATACAGGGTGTTCCTTAATGATGTACTAATATTTTAGGGTGTGATTTCTCAAGTCATTTTATAAAGAAAAGTTCATATAAACATATTTCCTAAACGGCTTAAATTTTTTGCTACAAGTTATATTTTTTTTTTAATGCGTTCTTTGTAATATCTCCGAAAGTACTTTAGATAATATTTTCAATTTTGGCATATGCTAATAGAACATAAAACCCCATCTTTTAGTTATAAAATTTACTTTTTTATCTCACCAGTGGCGTTCCTGCAAACATTTCCTCTGATATGTTTTAGAAAAAAGCAGTACGCCACTGACATTTTTCCGCGTGGATATAATTTCTGATTAGCCTGGTAAATTTTGCATAAAAATGGTCTCTTGCGTTTTTCTCCTCGGGCACACCGTTCTTAATTAAAACAATTAAATTAGCTCTACTATTTATTATTATTAACATTGATAATGTAAAATTTTGTTTTATAAAAATTGTTGGAAATGACCACGTTCATTTAATAGGCATGCTTCCACCCATCTAATTTATCATTTTCTTGTTTGTTAGATAATAAAAAAACGTGTAAAGTTATTATGATTAATCCAATGCTTTTAAATAAAATTTAAGAAACTTTAATACCTTGTAAATTAAATGCCAACTCGCTTCGAATAAAATATGAAAAGTTGTCCATATTTCGCGTGGAATGCGTGAATCGCATGTCACACTGACCAAGCTATTAATATTGAAATTATGAGATTTAAGAGTCTCTATTCACTATTAGATGTGCTTATTTGGTCCAACAGGCTTTGTTCAGCAGCAGCAACTTATAGAATTATAACAAAAAGGTTTTTTCCTATGCAGAGCACTAGAGTCGCCCAATTCAGATTTGGACTCTCCGAGGGTGTCGTTTTGCAGGTGATAACTAATTTAAAGTGGATATTACTACTTTGAAAAGGAATTTTTTTCTAATGCATAAGGTCGTTGCATGACCTACAGGTGGTTGGTTGGTTGGTTGGTTTAAGGCGGGGGTTGGGCGTTCGGCCCAAGCTTCTTGCACTGCAGCCTAGTGGCTTATTGTGCTCCCCTATCTTGCTAGAAAAGATTTGTTCCTTTTATAAGGTCCAGCAAATTCCTACCAAGTTTGTCATGTGGGAGGTTATCCCCACATTGAATGTCTCCGAAGATTCTGAGTCTTCCTCGGGTCAGTGCTTTGCAGTTATATATGATATGTGAGGCGGTTTCGTCCTCATCACCGTAAAGTCTGCATTCAATGGGACCATTGTAAATTCCTACAGGTGGTACAATTATGTTTACTTTAAGGGAAATATGTAGAAAATCAATCGATCAAATTAATGGTATTTTTTTTGTAACACTTAGGTTCATTTTATGAGATTTTTAAACAAAGACGAAGCTAATTTTTTGAAAAAATGTACTTTTTGTATCACAAATGAGTTTCCAAATTTTTTTTTTATTTCTAAATGACCTCAAGACAGCAACAAATAGTACTGGCACCGAGGCCTTCAGATATTTCTGTATTTTAACAACAATAATTTGGTTGATGTTTTAAGTTACACAATATTCTTATTTCTTGATCTAAAGATTTTTCTTTTTTTTACAGAATGAATGTATTTGATTAGTTTTTGGGCTTAAAAAAAGTCTTTAAACTATGGCGGAATTTTGGTAGTCTCTTACTTGTTACAGTCTTTGACAAAACATTGTAGGTTTAGATGCTTCTATACAGTCTTTGTAGGTGTACAATATTTCATTTGGAAAAGTGTTTTTATAGTTTTATTTTGCGCTTTCTGTAATTTGCTTATAAGATATTAGGTGGCGTTTCCCCAGCACGGTATATCAGGTATCTAATATGAGGCTCAATCATACTATTATAGAGAATATGCTTAGCGGTATTATTTAACTGATAGGTACATTTTCTTGTTGCACCCACAAATGTAGCGATTTTTTTTTAATGATATTCTCTATAATATAATAATATAGAGAGATAATCATATTAGAGAGAAGCAACTAATATGGTTTGGACATGTGCAGCGAATGCCCGAGAACAGACTGCCAAAACAAATATTAGACTGGCAACCAAGGGGCAGGAGACGACCAGGAAGACCAAGAAAAAGCTGGAGAGAAGGCATTGACAAGGAGGTAAGAGAGAGGAATCTCGATGAAGATTTGTGGAATGACCGAGACAGATGGAGATTGGAAATCGGAAGACGTCGGAGAACGTTATAACCGATATAAATATATATTCTCTATAATATGTTCATTTGTCAACAATCTCCGCGACAAAGTGGTCAGTAAAATAGCTACTTTTGTCATGCCTCTTCAACAAGGTTATATTCATTTATTTAGAAAACTAATTATTACATGGATATAAACGACATAATAATAACTTTCTAAATTCTACTGATCATTTTACTATATTAGTAAAATTTAATGCTTTTCAAAATGAAACAATTTCTAGCTTTAAAATTGATTAAATTATCCAAAAAAAAATAGTCCTCGTTCTTCAAGTTCTTAAACAATTAAATTAAACTGAAAATAACAATTAAACGCCACGCTTCTTCTTTGATGTCGCGTGAAGTTCTACGGGAGAACGCTAATGGAATCAACTTGTATCTTGATTGGATCTTTGGTCCTTTAAACTCGTAGAGGATCGGCCTTTGTCGCTCTTCGCACCTTTTTAAAAAGAACTAGTTTGATTTAATCAAAATTTTAGTGATGGCTTAATTAAAAAATGAGATTTTTCTTAAAAAAAAATAAAATAATTAAGCTACATTTTGTAGATGTTTGAATATAAGGTAATTACTTTGCGTTTTAGATAATATAGATTGGGCCCCTTAATAATAAAATTAAGGAATTTGAGCACTCCGTGCTGCCCTTTACAAATCGCTCAGCACGCGATTACGCTGCACTTGTTCGCTCTGCATATTTTCATGTTGAAATCTTTATTATGTTTTTCTAGATTGTAGATTTTTATCAATAAATTAAATTAAATTCAGCTTGTTGTCCATGACGAATGGATATTTTGACTGAAAAATTATTTATTCAGTTTAAATCATATATCATTAACTGCAATATTAATAAAATTAAGCTTCGGTGGTGTTATAGAAACCCGTCAACCATACTACTGATAGACACTGATTTGGTGAAGTGTTGCGTTTTCCAACAAATAAAAATAACTGAACACTGATGTTAATAACTATGTCTCCTTGACAATAGTCATTTAAAAAACTTTAATCTGTTTATTATTGATTTGCACTATACAATATAATGGATTTTGAGGGTAGGCAGGGTAGGCGGGTCCTACTCAATAATTTTGTGAACACAAATTTATTGAAAAATGGTATCGATGCGTATAAATATTGTTATTTTAATGCAGAAAAAAAATCGATGAAAAAGATATTAAGTCAATGACTATTAACGTCCATTGTATTTATTGTATAAAATATAGAAAATCTGACACTTTCCAATTTTAAAAAGTTTTTAAAATCCATTAAGAAACATGGCCAGGATTCGGGCCAAGAGAACTCAATGTTTTTAGTCTAATTTAATATATATACAGGGTGTTTCGCGATGGATGGGAACGTTAGACGTTTATGGAAAGTGGGTGATACGTTTTCTTCAAAAATTTGGTGGATCAGATAAACAATCATGATCGATCGTTCTAAAATATTTTTAGCAATGCTGCGTTGCCGCTTCTGCCCGAAATAGGTGTCAACATCGTTATTTTAAATGGAATGCCCTTATTTTGTATAAAATGGCATATGTCCAAATTCAATTTTTTATGAGATATTCACGTTTAAAAAATGCCGTTTTCAGACTTTGACAGGCTGTAGCATCTTAGACAAAAATTGGTTTCACCTCCCTATCTCTTTTTTCTTTATCTAAAAGTTACAATTTCCTGTAAAACCATTTTCTTTTGGTTTAACATGTTAAACTGGAAGTTTGAAATTTTGGATAGAGAATAAAAAACTTAGATAAGGAGGTAAAAACCATTTTTCTTTTAGATGCGCCGTTCCAATGCTACAGTCTGTCAAAGTCTGAGAATGGCATATTTTAAACGTCAATATCTCAAAAACAATTGAATTTAGACATATACCATTTTACACAAAATATACGTGGAATTATATAGAAAATTAGAAAATAATATAATATATAGGGTGTTCCATTTAAAATAACAATGTTGCAGCCTGTTTCGAGCAGAAGTGGCAACGTCGCATTGCTGAAAATATTTTAAAATGATAGACCATGGTTGTTATTATATTATATTATTATGTATATTAATCTAAAAAATATGTGGTAGGTTTTTGTAACGGACACCCTGTACAATAATATAAATTGGGTCAATAATATTTTCACAAATGTAAAGTGTACCGGTATTTTTCCGCCAACATTTGCAGAAAATGGGAAAAAGAGAAAGAAAAACTCGACTTTAAACGTATCGATTCAATTTCTGTTTTATTCAAAAGTTATGAGTTATTTTCGTGCCTGTGCCGGCGTCCGGAAAGTCCCCGGACTGACACAAGAATTTCCTCTAAAACTTGACGGTCTCAAATCTGACTACCACGCTAGGTTGTCAGCTTGTACATTTTGCTTGCTTAGAATAGGTCCACTATGTGTGTAGAATTTTAAGCAGAATTAAAATATATCATAATTAATACAGGACGAAAGAAAGAGCGGATTTATATATAACTTTTTTGTTGGCATGGTAAATTTTTTATAAGTAGCTGGATTTGTAAACTCTCGCTGGCGTTGTCGTTGTCTTTGGCTCCAGCGTTAATAGTCGACGTTCGTAGATGGCATTTATAAACTGGCGTCGGCGTCGTCCCTGTTCGAACTGCGGTTGAAACTGTTACGATCACACCCAACTAGCATTTTCGGAACTTATGACTAAATATGAACTAAATCTGACGTCAGAGTTGGTGCAACTTTGGTTAATACAGTTACTTAAGATATCTAGTTAGTATTTACCGGCTAAACTACGTCGTGTAGATGTCACTGTTAGTAGACGTTTCTTTCGGATTGAGGTCGCGAATAGTATCTTCTCTTACGTCGTTTAAACGTATTAATCTGACCTTAAATGCCGAGGTAGTATCTGTGATGCTAAAAGTAGTCACACAGACGTCGCACTATGACTTATTTCTGAAGGTCCTTAAGGGACTACATGACGGACGTGAAAATATTACTAAGGGTATGCAGAAAGTAAATTATTTGATTTGAAGTAATAATAAGTTGAAAGTTTTACACTTTCATTACCTATGCACGATTTAAGTATATTTATTTTAACTAAATCTGTCTATACGTCATTTGTGTTCGACTAATTCTTCCATAAAAAGTGCTTTAAACCCTTTTAGGTAACGACGTGACTTCGCCTTGTTTTGACGGGAGCCAATTTTAGGATTTCGTTTTCACAAGATAATTTTAGAAAACATAAAACCAAATACTGAAAACTGCCCCTATTTGATCTATAATAACCTACTTTACGTTTAGATGCTAATTTAATTTATGTAGTAAGTCCACTGTAGACTTTCAGGGAAAACCACCACCCAACATTCCCTCAGTTCAATCGCAAATGTCTGAAATCGTGTTTCGTCAGCGTCTTGTTAAACGGATTCTTAAAGGACTCGACGTCAATAAAGCTTCTGGTCCAGACGAAATTCCTATCATTGTTCTCAAGACATGCGCCGATGAACTTACACCAGTATTTTGTAGACTTTTCAACTTATCCTACAAAAAAGGAATATTTCCATCCTGCTGGAAGTCGGCGCGTGTCCAGCCCATTCCAAAGAAAGGTAAGAAGACCCTGCCAAGCAACTACCGACCCGTCGCATTGCTTTCAGTAATTTCAAAAGTAATGGAAAAAGCTATTAACCAACAACTTCTAAAGTATCTGGAAGGGCTTAACATTATCAGCGACCATCAATACGGTTTTCGTAAGTCCAGATCAACAGGTGACCTTCTGGCATATGTCACCCATCTTTGGAGCAACACCATCGAACATCATGGAGAATCCCGGGCTGTTGCACGGGACATATCTAGGGCTTTTGATCGTGTTTGGCACGATGGGCTTCTAAGTAAATTGCGATCCTACGGTATGCCTAATGGATTCTGTTTATGGTTAACCAGCTTCCTTAAGAACCGTTCTCTGCAAGTGGCGATTGATGGGTTTCTTTCAGACACATCAATGCCGGTGTTCCTCAAGGGTCCATATTGTCGCCTACCCTCTTTTTACTGTATATTAACGACCTTCTAGTGAAAACCCAAAATCCAATTTATAGCTTTGCTGATGACAGCACACTTGTCTCATCTTTTACCTTGACTCCCCAAACATCCGCTGCCGACGCACATCTTCGCAGGCAGCATGAAGTATTGCGCCTCAACAAAGACCTGGACGAAATTTTGGCTTGAGGTGACAGTAACCAAGTCGAATTTAATGCTAAGAAAACCCAGGCAGCAGTCTTCTCCAAAAAGGTTAACATTGCAGAACCGGATATAGTCATGGCAGGACCAGCAATTCCCCTGGCACCGTCTATTAATTTGCTGGGGGTCAATCTGGGAGGTAATATGTCTTGGCATGATCACGTTGCCGCAATTGCCAAGGCAGCTGCACAGAAACTTGGTGTACTTTTCCGCACCAAAAGGTTGTACACACCTCATCAACTTTTGACACTCTACAAAGCCCAGATTCGACCATCACTAGAATATTGCTCTCATGTCTGGAGCTCTGCACCCAAGCACACCCTTCGGCTACTGGATTCCATTCAAAGGAGAGCCATTCGTCTGATCGGCGACCCCGAGCTGACCAAGACCCTCGATAGCCTGGAGCATCGAAGACAGGTTGGTGATTTGGCTCTCTTTTACAGATATTTCCATGGCAGGTGTTCGACTGACATTGCCCACTTGATTCCACCTAGAGCAATTCAAAACAGAAATACACGGCAAACCACTGCCGCTCATCCATATGTTGTTCAGCTTAGTACTCCTCGAACTTCAATGTTCAAGAATTCTTTCATCTGGAGAACGTCATCTTTGTGGAATGATCTTCCTGAGGTCGTGTTTCCCAATGAATACAATCTTCAACGTTTCAAGACCAACGTTAATCGCTTTTTTCGCACTCGCACCGCTCCCAGAGCGCCTTAAAGGATTTTTCCTACAGTGCAGGTGTTTTATCATAAAAAAAAAAAAAAAAAAAATGTAATTTTTTTCCTTTATCCAAAATATAGTATTATTATTTCTTTAATTTGATCATTAGTTTTTAAGGCTCTATATTGCCAAATTTTGACAGTGAGATGCTTTGCGTTTCAATTTTAAGCAACCGAAACATTCTAAATAGGTTTATTCTAGAAATAATAAACTCTTTATATAGCAGCCATTAGTTATATTTTATGAAAGAACCCACAAAATATCAGTTGGTCACATTAGTTAGTGGTCTAGTATGTTTATCCTTGCAGAAGTCATATAAAGATATTTTTAAAACTTCCCGACATTTTAGGCGCAGGATAACTAACATATACATAAAATTCGTTACTCATAATGTGTAGAAGTCATATACTAACGTTCTTACAACCCTTATTTAGTTCACCAAATTCGAGTTTTATCGAAGTCAGATCGACGTAAGTTTCCAACGTCAGGTTGAAAAGAAAAACGGCGGTACGACATAAAAATGGTAGTTAGGGCAGAGATTAAAATAACCCAACATCTTGTTGTTTTAACAACTGTCAACTTGACATGATACAAATAAAACCCGCAATTTAACATGGAAAATTAAATTAAAAAAAAAAACTATGTTACCCTGTCTATGCTAAGGAATACTGGGTTGTGCCCGCCCGATATAATAGAGTCTCTAAATTACCACTATCGCGTTATTTTTAACACAATTTGGCAACAATTAGGATTGTTACCGTCACAACATAGACGCCTGTTTGAAACAAGTGCTCTCGGTTCTTTTATTTTTAAACGACCTGGTGAAATACACAACTTGTTATAAAGTAGGGGAATAAAATATGCACCGAGTCACGCCCTTAGAGTTAAAAGGGTTATAAAAGACGACAGCTAAAAATAAGCTAAAAGTTTAAAAGGACCAAACTGTAATAAAAGATGGAAGTTATAAAAAGAGTGATTTTAGCGGACTTGCTCTGTCCTTATTTTGTTATTAAGTACAATGTTTCAGTTACCGCCCCCCCCCCCCCTGCCTGGGGTCTTTGGCTATGGCTATGTCGATATTTTTTCCAGTTTACTTCGGATATCCAGTGTCTAATTGACATTTAAAACGAAAAACAATATCCCTAAATCAGTTTTGATATTTATTATCAATTGAAATTTTAACTAACAATGCTTAATCTACCAGAAGCTTACGATAAAGCCTGTACCGATCTAAAAAAGAACCGAGTGGGTTTCATTTTTTTTTACCGCCACGAAAATGTCTGCCTGTTCCGGCAATTTTGTTTTTAACGCTAAACAAACTCCACTAGATACTGGTTTACTTTACGATGACATTTTTAGTAAAGTATTAACCATTAAAAAACATACCTATACAGGGTGATTCCTAAGTTGATACTTCTTTTTTAGCTGTGTATAGAAGGCATTAAAATAAACAACTTTTTCAAATACCTTATTTCAAAAAACTCATAAGGTACCTACTTAACTTACATTCATTTATTACACTATGGATCAAATACGGTCCTGCCTAACTAAAACATAATCTCGAAGCAGCAGCCGCACTTTGACGATACTCACCGTAAATTAGCACCATATCTACTAGTTCAATGTTTTCAAATTTTACCATTTTCATGTGTCACCAATTTAAAATTAACTTGCTTCAGAAAAACACACGCAGCGTATTGCCAAATAACTCACCACCGACCCATAAATCGCATGACTAATAATAGATAAGACAAACAACATAAGGTATAGCAGGCTACGTTTTGATGATCAGGCCCGTACTTAGATTTTTTACTTCTGTATCTCGCATATTTTTAAGTTTTTTGAAAAAGGTATTTGAAAATGTTGTTTATTTTAATGCCTTCTATACACACAGCTTAAAAGAAGTATCAACTTAGGAATCACCCTGTATACTCCAGGTCCAAAATTAGTCAGTGACTCATCACTTTTATACCGAGAGCAGCGGGTTGTACGAAGTCAGAGGAAATATATTCCATAAAAATGAATATTCTGCCCTATTAGAATTTCAGTATACACTGGAAATTTTTCCTGCAGTCTATATGAAACTGACAGTAATTTCGGCCTGGAATTACGATAGATTTTTATTTTTGAAAAAAAAATATCAATAAACTATTTTTAAAACATAATTAACTTGAGTTAGGCTACCTACATTCTTGGTGAAACGGAATTTTGATTTTTAAAGATTTTATTTCCCGAATGTTTTTTTTAATATATGATTTTGAAATATATATTTTTTGTTTCAGGTGTCCCGACTCTAAATCATAGAGTCTCTACTTAGAGAATAAAATGCATCGATTCATCGTAATTTGTTGACAATTATTGCGTAAGTATTCTAAGAGTTTATCACCGCATGTAAAATAAACCCATTTTTTTCCGTCCGCTGTCACTGAATTTCTCCGAAACTAGACATACGATTTGCTTCAATTTTAATAAATCGAAGGACTTATCCTTTAACTCTGTTTTTCATGTAGCGGATTTTTAGATATACCTTTTATTTCCAAAATATACCATAATTTGTTTAGAATAATTGGACCAACTTCTACAACAATTATTTTCTATCAAAGAAAGCCCTAAATTTAAAATCTATTACAAGACAAACAACGTTTGAACCTTTAGCTATCTATTGACACCAAATTTGCACTTGTTTAATCAAACATTAGTGGTGATATTTAGTGACGGCCGAACTTCTGCTACTAACTTCTAACTAACTACTTCAAAATTACTTCAGCATCTCTCAATAAACTTTGTCGTTTTTAGTAAACATAATAAATGTATCTGTTTAAAGGTTGGATATTTCTTGAACGGCATTAGAGTTTTGGATTTGCATTGTATTTATTTGTTTTGAATCACAACGTTTCAACTGGTAAGTATCTCCAGTCGTCTTTGGGTGAATACTGAAGACGACTGGAGACACTTACCAGTTGAAACGTTGTGATTTAAAATAAATAAAGACAATACAAGTCCAAAACTCTACTGCCTAGAAACTCGGGTCTAAAAGTCTAATTGCAACCTAATTTTTCGTCTCACGCCTGTAGGAAACTTTTAGTTTTTAAATTTTTCCTTCTAAAAGTCCTGTTTTATCTAGAGATTAAGATTTCGGGCGCATATCGTTTTAGTTATTGATTTATGATGCAATGTTATAGGAAAACGAGTAAAAAGAACTTGTCTGTTCCGTTTTTCTTTTTTTAGAGCTATTTTAAATCAACAAAAATATAACCCAATGCAATATTTTGGATTGAGACCAATATTCATATTTTTCACAAATATAAAAAATGTTTTTTTTTAATAAAGAGCCAGCCAGGAATATAAAAAAAACATTTACAAAAACAAATTAAATCCATCATGCACAGGGGGAGAGGTAATAATTTAATTTTCGAAATTTGATAGTAGTGAGGTGAATTTTAAACGAACTTTGGGCGTGACCCGAAAATTTTTCGCCTGTGCCGCTTTTCCGCTTTCTTCACTTGGTACATTATTATGAAATACATGTAGTCCCGACTGTCCCTTTCTCAAGGAAAAAAATCCTACTTACGCCCACTGACACTTTTAAAAAACTGGGCGGTGCCGCTTAAATCGTGTCTAAAATATTTACAAAATATTAATTGTAAATTGAAACTAACTTATTTACTATCAATTTTGTATACAGAACTAACGAGTCTCTAGCTTTTTTTTTGAGGTTTAAGAATTCCTTTAATCAGTAAGGCAAATTCACTACAGTGTCTATGCGGCAAAATTATATCGGGTCAGCTTAATTTGGCAACAATACAATTTTAGCGGCGTGTTTGTATCGGCATTGGACAACGTAAACTAAAACTAAATATGGAATAGGCTCATTGGCGGTTGTTGTCCACAGCCATAATGGTACAATTATGTTGTAATTTTCACCAGTTGACCCGGAAACTGGCCGACGCGACGGCAATATTGGCATAATATAACGAAATATTTAGAACCTATTTGTTTGTTTAAACCGGAAAGATTTACTATACAGGGTGCTACAAATTCGTGTGCGTACAAGGGGATCTCGAAAACGGTTAGAGATACGAAGATGGTTAAATTTAGGCAAGGTTGCGTATTTTGGGGCTTAATAATTTGGTGAAAAAAAATTGTAATTTTTCCGAATACCGAAATTTCCATTTTTGGTTTTTAATTTTTTGCGCTTTCATTTTTAACTTGGGAAGAAACTACTAATTTATAGCCATTTTTTATGTTCTACAAGATGGCGTTATTAGTTTTCAAATTCGACGTTTCGTTCTTTAGTTACCAACCTCAAGTCAATTATTTTAAATACGGACCTGGAATTTTAAATACAGTTTTAGGGATTTCTAAGCTTTAGAAAGTTGATACAATGTACACATTTTTAACGTTTTGTCATTTAATAACACATTTTCAAATTATCTTTTTCATTTCAGTACGGTCCTAACCATTTAGGCCAAAACAAAAGATTTTTGATTTAAAAAATCCGTTCATTTTTACTCAAAGAGGCCCAGCCCAATATTTAATATTTTGTAAGGGAAAAGATCCAAAGTAACGGCCTCAAATATCTAGGTCTGTTAATTTTTGTTACATGTCTTGCCTAAAACTAGCATCGTCAGATCTTCTAAACCGTAAAAAAAATGTAAATTGTTTTTGAAACAAACATAAGCGCATCGTAACATAACTAGACTAACACTCCAGTTAGCTTTTCTTCACTCAGGAGCATTAATTTTTTTCTGTTTTACAATATTTCGGTCTAGGTCTAAGGCAAAAACCATTAAACTTAAGATATACTTTATATTAATAAAATAAATAAAATACTAATAAAAAAATAGACTTACTTCTCATGCCTTAAAAACTTGCTTATTTTATTAGCTTAGAGTAGCTATTGTGACGGTTAATCTTATTCAAAAAATAAACAGCCTAAACACCATAACTTTCTGTTATGTAATTTTAATATTTAAGTAATGATTAAAATAATTGCCAGGGCAGTAATAGTAAAGCAAGGATACTTTGAAATGCTAGTGATGTGTTATTTGATGACAAAACGTTAAAATTTTAAAAACCTTTAAATTGTATTAAATTTCCAAAGCGTTGAAGTCTTTAAAATTGTTGAAAAAATTCCAGGTCCGTAAAAAAAATTGAGGTTGGTATCTAAAGAACGAAACGTCCAATTTGAAAACTAAATACGCCATCTTGTAGAACATAAAGAACGAGTACGAGAAAGTGTTTTTGTTTTTTTCCAAAGTCAAACTTAAACGCGCAAAAAATTAAAAACCAAAACTAAAAATTTTGTTTTTTTTTTATATCTCCGAAAGCATTCAGAATATTTACAATTTTCTTTCACCAAATTAATAAGCTTCAAAATACGCAACTTTGTCTTAATTTAAACATCTCTTACCATTTTCGATATACCCTTATACGCACACGAGTTTGTAGCACCCTGTATAGGATAAAATTCATTAAGGGTGGCTATCAACCATATCTCGGAAACTACTGGGAATAGAAACTCAGGGGACCAAAATTCGTAACTAACGTGGCCACGAGAAAATTCTGGAAATAATTTTTAAGTTCTACATTTTGCCGCAAGAGGGCACAATTGAAAATTAAATATCAAGATATTCTAAATTTCTCCGAAAATTCCCACATTAAGGTATCATATCATTAGAAAGCTTAGACAATTCTGCATCATTTTAGATAAAGGCTTATTGGTGTACCAATTTTGATCTATTGAAAGTGTAATCATTTAATAAGCTGTAATTTCTAAACGACGTATCCGATTTTAGTAAACTTAAACTCATTTGGAAGAAAAATGTAAGTACTTTTAATTGTCGTATCCATTGGTACACGATAGTTCGTAATAAAGTTGCTAGAGGGCGCAGTTTGTAATAATAACAGTTTTTTTGATTTTATCCCGAAAACTTAAATCATACGGTATAACCGTGACATCATAATCGGAAAGTAGATTAAATTTACAAGAAAAGTGTCGAAATCGGAGTTCAATATATTCTTTCGTTTCAAAGTTATTGCTAAAAGAATTGTAAAGGCGTTTTGCGTGAAATCCGTATTAATTCCTATCTATCTATCTAGCTAATCTATTGCTCACGTCGCTTATGCTGCATGCGAAGTCTCGGGCGCCACCTCTTGGATTATTGTGGTAAGAGGCCCACAGTTACCTTCGAGTAGCTTTTAGACAGTGGAGATAATAATCCAGGCGTTCAACTGCATATGCATGGTGCGAAGGAAGAATATAAATAAAACAATCGGTTTGAAAACATTTTGTATTCAAAGACTTTTACATTAATATGTGCCCCATTTACTATCGGTATAAAATGAATGATGCCAGTTAAAAATAAAGGAAATAACAGAGAGAGGAGGATTGTATACGTTCTTTGTCTGCGGTCATGTATCTTGTGTTCATTAATTAATCGCGGCTAAAAAGAAATGATTCTGGCTTTGACGTCTGACGGTTTGATTAAATTAAAGATTCGCGTCTTCAGGTTCGCAAGCGGTCCGGCGGTCAACTTAATAACAGTAATACATAGACCCGCGGAAATAAAATCAGTACAAAGATCTGCAAGCGCGGTCGCAGCTTAATTAATAGGATAAAGGTCAGGACGGCCTACGGTGACGGACTTGCAGATATCAGAAAAGGATGCGGCCTATGTTTGAAAGAAAAGGTTCACGCGGTAATGCTACTTGCGAATGCGGATGTTACTACGTCAAGCGGTTTCGGTAAAAAGTTCCAGAAATAAACGACAATACGACTAGCAGTTCAGTGGCGGTCTTTAAATGGTAGATCGGTTTTGCTTTACGCATGCGTGACTGCGTATGAATCCCGCGGACCTACACGTTCTGGCTATCTAACAGTGTATAGAAATTACAAGTGTATGAGTAAGAGAAGGACGATGTGATGTATGTGGTATTGTGTATGTTGTGTCGGTGTGTGTGTATGAGAGAGACAGATAGTCTATTTTCCCGGTCTGAATTTACATTAAGCAAATCAGAGTTCCTGCAGCAACTCGGACTTGCATAAAGGTGATAAAATGAATTTGCGGCCCGTTGTACTAAAACAAAACAGAGCTACTCGGCTAAGATGACCTAGAGCAGTCCGGTGTCGTGTAGTTGAACTGTGGCTTGAATTAGAACGAGACAGAACTACTCGGCTAAGATGACCTGGAGCAGTCCGGTGTCGTATAGTTGTACTATGGCTTGGATTTTAAAAAAACGAGACAGAACTACTCGGCTAAGATGACCTAGAGCAGTCCGGTGTCGTGTATGAGAGAAACAAAGAAATAATTATTCCGGTTTAATACGTATATATGAGAGAGAGACAATATGACTACTCGGCTAAGATGACCTAGAGCAGCCCAGTCTTATGTATATGAATACCATAAAACAACCCGGTATACGCGTCAGAGTGAAAGAAAACATTATATTGTCAGTAGGTGTGAGTGAGAAAGCGGTCAGTAATACCAGAATGTGTAGTATAGTACGGCGGTTTAAATATCTATTACTAATCTACATTTTATTGCTTACCGTTAATTTTTTTACTTTAACCCGGATGGTCTCGGTATTTGTCCGGAGCTAGTCAAGAGAGTCGACCGGTTGCGGTGTGAGAGTATCGTACTTTGATTGTAAGACGGTACGATCTCGCTAAGGAAGGCTCTCAGCCGGGATGGCGCGCGACATCGAGAGGTACCGATGGCGACGGCGGTTCCGCGCCGACCCGTACTATGAACAGTGGGGAATGAAGGAAAACTAAGAAAAGCTATTTCCCGTTATTTTGCGACGGAAAACTTTAGAAAATTAATCAGTACAATTAAAATGAATTATTTAAAAACAAGAATGAACTTCGTGCGACGAAAAATAAGAAAGTTAAGAACGGATACGTATACAACCCTGTAAAAATAATGTAACTTCGTTACAAAATATAATTGTTTTCATAATTATGTCATCAAGCATTCCACGACAAAAAATATTTTTAACCATTATGATTATGCAGATTTGTCACTCATTATTCTATTTATTTAGACATAATCCTAATATGGTGTTTTAAAAAATAAATCTAAATAGCAGTTAAACAAATTTGGCAGGTTTCCATGGAAATAAATAAATAAAATAGTTTTCAACTGATTTAAAGTTGGCAGATGTTGATTTTATTTCTAAATTTACTTTTTAAAACACTATATTAGAATTATGCCTAAATGAGAAATTTTGCGTTATTATTTTATGGTATTCTATTTTTTTTAAATCAATTTTTTGTTATAACACTTTTTTGGGTCACCAACCCTTCCTAAGAGTCGTTCTTTCCACCAAAACTTCTATTTCAATATCGGTGTTGGGGGGATGCATGCAGCCTCTCCCCCCCCCCCCCCTTTCCCCACCTCTCTTTCCTGTGTGCGGCACTGGTTTTAATATCAGGATTTGCTGGTTTAAATATAAGTAATTTCTTAAAATTGTTTTTTTCTGCTTCTAATAAACAGTCCACCCAAAACGCGCGCTTAACGCTTTTCTCCATTTATTACTACAGTAAATTATATTCTCTACACCGTTTTATTATCGCAATAAACCTATATTTGTTGTGCCATTTAGATATAATATTACCCTATATTTATATTAAAACGGCACATACACTATTTCCTACCCAACTAAATTAACCCGGGTGACACATATTCGTTGTGGCAATTTAGCCACATAATCCTGCACAATGGCGGCATAACAGGGCCACTTTGGGGGCTATTCTGGCCCTATCTGGTCATCGTATTATTTGTCCCTCATGCCACGGTGAATGTCATTATTATGGCTGTGGGCAATTTTGCAAAATCAGCGCGTATCATATTTAGCTGTTTGAGCCAGTAGGGGAGACTGGAGGTATTTTTGAACCGTGGGGTATGTTAGCGATATAAAAATGCAATTGGCTTTTTCACCAAAATTTTAATTTAGACCGAATAGTATAGAGCAAGAAGAAAATACAATTTTACACTATAGTTTTTAAATTGTTCAATAATTTACTGAGAAAATAATTAAACAAAATATTATCTCGAATAAAAACACGCGAAACTACTTAATCATTGTCTGTAAAAGCGAAAAATAAATTTCTAGAAATGCAACATGACATAATTTTATTTAAAAAAGAGACGTACATATATAACAATTATACGATGGCTCTGAAGGACCACAGATAAATTTAAAATACTTAAAATTGCCAAATACAGAAGTGGAAATTTCCACATAATAAGTGGAAATTTCCACTTCTGTATTTGGCAATTTTAAGTATTTTAAATTTATCTGTGGTCCTTCCTTCCACACCTCCACTTATTATGTGGAAATGTTCACTTATTATGGGGAAATTTCCACTTATTATGTGGAAATTTCCACTTAATATGTGGACATTTCCACTTATTATGTGGAAATTTCCACTTATTAAGTTGTCCTAAAAGGAACCTACAAGTCTCAACCGGCAAGCAGCAGAATCAAGCAGTACAGGAAGATTCATTAAGGTCGACGAGCGGCCATATCTTGGAAACTACTGAGCATAGAAATTCAGGAAAAAAAAAGTGGCCATGAGAAAATCCTGGAAATAATTTTTATGTTCCGCATTTTGTCGCATCATTTTGGTCTTATGCTCCTTGGCGTATCGACTTTAATAAGAGGGGGGGTCCATAATAGTTCTAAAAAAATGCTAGAGGACGCCATTTGTAATAATAAGACATTTTTTGATTTTACTCCGAAAAAATAAATCATACGGTATAATTATGATACCATAATTGAAAAGTAGATGAAATTTGCTAGAAAAAGTATTAAAACAGCAGCTCGATATCTCTGTCCGTTTCAGCGTTATCGCCAATAGAATAATTTAAAAAAATTTAAATGAAGAAGCGATTATATATTTTTTAGAAAAAAAGTGGGACGCCACTGATATTTTTCCATGTGGATATTATTTCGGATTAGCCTGGTCAATTCTGCATAAAAATGGTATCTTGCGTTGTCTCCTTAGGCACATCGTTCTTAATTAAAATAATTAAATTAAATTAGTTCTACTATTTATTATTATTATCAACATTGATAATGAAAATTTTGTTTTATAAAACTTGTTGGAAATGACCACCTTCACTTAATAGGCATACTTTCGCCCGTCTAATTTAATTTACCTTTTTACTCTTATTAAAGTCGGTACGCCAATGAGCATAAGACCAAAATGATGCATAATAAAATTGTCCAAGCTTTTTAATGGTGTTATGAAAGATATACCTTAATGTGGAATTCTGGGAGATATGTAAAATTCTAAAATTTATTTTTTAATTATGCCATTTTGCGGCAAAATGCGGACCTAAAAATTATTTCCAGGATTTTCTCATGGCCACTTTTTTTTCCTGAATTTCTATGCTCAGTAGTTTCCAAGATATGGCCGCTCGTCGACCTTAATGAATCACCCTGTACTGCTTGATTCTGCTGCTTGCCGGTTGAGACTTGTAGGTACTTTTAGGACAACTTAATAAGTGGAAATTTCCACATAACAAGTGGAAATTTCCACATAACAAGTGGAAATTTTCACATAATAAGTGGAAATTTCCACATAATAAGTGGAAATTTCCACTTCTGTATTTGGCAATTTTAAGTATTTTAATTTTATCTGTGGTCCTTCAGAGCCATCGTACAATTATCATCATTCGAGACTTATACTTAAGGTTTTTTAATTACCTGGTGTAATACTTTTATTGGCAAGCTGAAGAGCAACGATCGAATCATGTCTCCAAAATGCATTCGTTCATAAGAAACAGCTAATCTAAAATAAAAATATACAATGCAAAAACACTTCCAAAGTGGGTTAAAATGATTTCTACACGTATTCAGTGATCGGCAAAGAGCTAAAAAGACACTATTTCACGAGTTTAGGATAAGAAATATAATTAAAATATTTGCAAACTTTGGCTAGTTTAGATACTGGTATGAATTTGATGATTTGTATAATTGAGGAGCAACTGTGCAAAACGCATTAAATCCATTTTTTATAATTTTCAAGGTAAATATAAAAATGTAGTGCTTTTTAGTCAATCTATCATTAGAACAACCCAGTTTGATCAAAGCGCGATAAATCAATAAGAAATAGCCATATTAAAAACACTGACTAAGCAAAACTGATTAATTCCGATGCACGTTTAAGCAAAGTGCAATAAATCCAATTCGCATTTAAGCAAAGTAAAATAAATTCAAAAAAGAATATTCATTTCTGTTTAGAGCGTTTGCATTCTTTTATTTCAATAATCTTATATATATAATTAATAATTATTTCACTGAAGTTTTAAATTATATTGGCCTTATAAAATAATGTAAACTTAATTACTTCAAGCAAAACGCAATAAATCCAAACAAGAAGTAAGCAAAAAAGAATAAATCCATACTAACCTAGCAAAATGGCATAAATCCACATTCTGGTTAAACAAAATGCAGTAAAACCACTAAAAAATGTACCATATCGTCATGAAAATCGAAAATTTAGATTAAAAAAGGAAATATTCCTTTTTAATCCTATTACATAAATCATTCTGCGCCACATGAAAATCTTAGTTTTTCTTTTAACTTAGTTTGCTAGTTTTTTAAGTTTTATTCGAAACAACATATTATGGATTTAATGCGTTTTGCACAGTTGCTCCTCAATTATAAAGATAAAACCTATTAATCAAGGGTTAATGAAAAGATGTTTGAATAACATACCTTTAACAAAATAATGCTCTTTTTCAAGAACAATTGGAAAATAATAAAAAAAATTAATAATCACTGCCAGCCACTTTAATCATAGGGCGAGATTGGTTGGACGATTCCAGTTGGCTCCAGACGAAGAAATTATGCAGAATTATAAAAGTACACTGCTCGTGCCACTCAGATCATATTGCCGTCTCTTTCTGCCACCAGTAGCTAAAGTAAAAAGAGACAAATATAGTAAGAACAAGTTCACCTTGTAAAGTTACTAGTTGGTTCGATAAGTCAGATGCATAGAGATGTGTATAAAATGTACTTATTAACTAGTCTATCTATTCTATTTTACAAAATCAGTCGTAGTTCTATATATACTAAACTTAACCTTAAGCTCTTAACCTTTACTCTAAACTTAAATGATTGTATAAATGTTATTATTTATATTTAATTTAAAATAATATACTGTCACCGTTGGTAGAGGGTTATACCCTCAACTATATTCTTGTTATTGATATCAAGGTTCGGGAATGATTATAACAATAACATTATAAATACAACTAAATTGTAACAAATAGGTCAAATAAGATAAAGCCTTATTTTTACCCTACAGCTTACCTTTGTAAACACGCTCACTTTGTAGAAATAATTACGTAGGTGTAACATTGATAAATAAACTATACGGCTAAACGTAGGTGCTAACTTGAGTATTCTCATCTTATATGTTTAAACTAATGTGTTTTAAATTTTTTCCATGAAAGGTGATACTCTAGGCTAGGATGATTCTTATTATTGAAATATATTTTCAATAGATTTTAGTTCAGGATGTTAATCTGAATAGATAAATTCGATTGTAGTAAAAAAAAACACTGGGAAAGAGATTTTTTCATATTAAAATATTTTAAACATTTACCTACATAGAGATTTTTTTTTAGAAAATTAATTCTAAAAACAAATCGATTTAGGTCGCGAATTTTTTAATAAACTATTTGAACGTACTAACTAATCTACTGCTTTGTTTTATATACTTCAAGTCTTCAAGACACATAAAAGAAACTACAATATCAACTAGTGCAACACAATTCATTTTTTTATACCAAATTATATTGGGACAAATAAAAAATGCCTTTAAGGTATTTTAGCGTATTAACTCCTTTAACCTCCTCAGTGCAGCGGCACTATTTAATCTGTTTTGAGATACATATTAAAGGCTTAGGTCTGCAACACTATTAAGCGCTCCCTTTAGAGTTTAGAGTTTACACTATAAACTCGCCGAAAGCGTCATAACGCTTGATGGGTCAGAATTTGATTTCAGTACGACAAAATACTTTTTTCTACTCCTATATTAGTAAACATTGTTTACGTAGAGTTCACTCTATAAGTAAATGCATTCTGACGCACGACTGTGCGTAAAGAGTAAAAACACACAAACCTAAAGAATGGTTTTACATGTTAAACCGGAGGTTGGTATATATCATTGAATAGAGAATAAAAAAATAAGATAGGGAGGTAAGAACCACTTTCTCTAAGATGCGCCGTTCCAATGCTACATCCTGTCAAAATTTGGAAATGGCATATTTTAAACGTCAATATTCGTCAACTGGAAAAATATTTTAATGTTACATCCTTTAATAAATATGCCTTGTCGCTAGTAGAACTTCTAATAAATTTCATGTTTTAATATCAAGTGTTTGCTGAGATATGCAAAAAAACACCTTAGCTTGTAAAAAACCGAAAATTTTTAAATCGATTTTACTGAAAAATGGTGAATCCTACTGAAATGAAGCAAGAGTATATTTTTTCAATAGAAGACTTTAGTGCTTTTAAAAATTGCACCTGGCGTTAAAAAAATCCTACAAATAAAATAGTTAGGACAATATTCTCCTCACTACCTACCCAGTGAGACGCCACTGGAAGAAATACACCTAAGCTAAACAAACCGTTTATTGCGTCTTGTCATGGGTAAAACATGTAACAAATTTTTTTTTGATACTTTAATCAGTTTCTGAGATATTGTGAAAAACCCGCTTATCATAGCTTCCATTCGGAGGGCTCTAGCCCCATAACGAAGCGTTGTTGAAGGTATATTAATAGAGGATTTTAGTCCTATTTTTAGATGTACTTTATCCCCTTAAAATATTTTCACCTAATTTCGGGACCCCTGTATATTACCAGGGTGGGTGGGCGCCAAATCGAGGGCATAAACATATATTATAATCATAAATTTATGGGTATTCCACGAATACCATTTGGTTAAAAATGAACAGGTTGTTATACTGGAAATAATATTTTGCTCTTAAAATTAGTAATCTTGACGTTTTCCCAAAAAACTAATAGTTTTCGGGGAAATTAAAAATCCTTGGGGGTGACTTTAGGGTAGTTCCTTAAGGTCTTGATCTAGGCCCTTACCCCACTATGATTTATAATCCCCTAATAAACACGTCTTCTGTAAAGAAAGGCTTATCTTTACCACTCGCGGTAACTCACAACGCAGGTTTTTATAATATAAGATTCATACCTACCATAAGTATAACTAAAGACTGCAATTTGTTGTTGCTAAATGTGACTTTTTAGCAACTTCGACCCATTGACAGCATAGATGCGCCCTCTGCACGACGCCTTAATTGCCGACGCTTTTGGCTTTTAATAAATAAACACGCGCTACGCAAATTTATAATTTGCGCGGCCAAATTAAGTCAAAGGAAACTGGTTAAGCGGTAAAGGGACGTTTATGGCGTTGGCGTCGCTTTTCAGCATGTTAGCGGTAAAATTTGTCGAACCGAATTACCGGTAAAAGGTTGGGAAATTAACGAGACTTTTTAAGGACATAAGAGTAAGTTGAAAGTATGAGGGAGGAGGCAATTTTTAAAACTTTACATTGGCAAAGTTTTTTCGCTACAAACAAAACGAGATGATGACGATTTATTAAATAATTTTTTAGTTGTTAATACTATTATTTTAATATCCATTAAAGGTACAAGGTGATTCATAAGTTGCTACTACTTATTTTTAAGCTGTGTATAGAAGGCATTAAAATAAACAACATTTTCAAATACTTTTTTTTTTAAACTTAAAAATAGCCGAGATACAGAAGTAAAAAAATCTAAGTGCGGGCCTGGTCATCTAAACGTAGCCTGCTATACTTTATGTTGTTTGTCTTATTAGTCATACAATTTACGGGTCGGTGATCAGTTATTTGGCAATCCGCTGCAGTGTGTTTTTTTGAAGCAAGTTAATTTTAAATTGGTTATACTTGAAAATGGTAAAATTTTAAAACAATGAACTGATAGATATGGTGCTAATTTACTGTGAGTATCGTAAAAGTGCGGATGTTTCTTCGAGGTTATACGCAGAACGCTTTCCCTTGCGGGCTCATCCTACACTCAAGGACTCTAATTTGTCTTTTGGCACTGTTCATAGGATTTTAAAAAAACACAAATTTATTCCTTACAAGTACAAGTAGTAGTTCAAGCTCTTTTGGCAGGGGATCCAGAGAGAAGACTAATTTTGTATCTTGAAAAATGTTTTTATCATTGGTATCTTAACTTCTGTGGCCAAAATGTAAATAATTTCGTTATATTTTATGGACAGATGAATCCAATTTCTCAATTTCTGAAATGTACAACAGAAAAAATCATCATTACTGGTCACGGGAAAATCTTTTCATAGTACATCCACAAGCTCCACAAGGCCGTTTTAATTTTAACGTTTGGTGCTGTTTAATTGGTTTAAGAATTGTTGGTATGTTTTTTTATGAGGACACCCTAACTGGTGAAAGATACGTGGAATTTATTATTGAAATTTTGAATAATTTCTTCAACGAACTGGATCTTATAAGTAGACAGAATTTTTATTTTTAACAAGATCATAACTGCAGAAGTACTTATCAAGTACTATTTTTCCCTATTCAGGGGTCTCCCCGATCACCAGCCCTAACATCACTGGATTTTTTTTGTGGGTCGTTTTAAAGAACCAAATTTACAAGCGAAGATACAATAACGTTGACGATTTAAAGACTACAGTTAGAAAAACGTGCACAAAAATGTATCGAAGAGCGGGGTGGTATTTTTGAGTATCTTCTAAAAAAAAATTAGTAATGTTATTTTGTTTTGTTATAAGTTCATGTGTATAATTAAGTTGGTAAACATATCTTTATTGTTTCAATTTTGGCTTTATAACTTCTTTAGTTTTTATCCTAGGAGAAATTCCTTATAAGCTATTTTGTTCAAAATTTATAGCTTTAACAGATTAAAATATAATATACAGGGGTTTCCATTTAAAAAAGTTGCATTTTACTTCTAACCTCGAAAACACTATGCTCTACTGCTTTTTTATTCTTGTATCTTAATGAGCTGTAAAAATACTATTAGTTTCCTAATTGTAACTATCCCTATACGTAAAATAATTTGATGCAAAAATATCTACTACTGTAGTACATTTTACATTTTCTTTTACGCCATTTTTTGTTTCAGCTCCGGCCTGGTCCGGTTAGTCCCAGGGGTATGCGGTGGGGTTGCTGGCCCCTGATGGGGCTCCTACTAGCGGTGGTGGCCCCCGCAGCCCCTTCTCCCAGACGCGGGAGGCACAGAGCCGTCCCGGAAGCGCCCAGAGCGGAACCCCTGATGGCGCAAGGGGGGCCTAACAATCAGAGAAGGGACCCGTTCGACCCGCATAAAGATTCAGAAGAATTTAGAAGGTAAGTGTTTAAAAAAAATTTGGAGTAATAAAAGAATAAATGAAAATTTTCCCCTATGTGTATTTACTACTAATATCTACTGTAGTACATTACGCGAATAGTGTCAATATTTCTCAATCAAGCAAGCACTGTAGCAATATTTTGTGAATAAAATTTTACTTGTTTTTTAAAAGAAGTTTATTTTAGATAACAAATAAACAATGTTGATATAATGTATGATATTATGTATTGTAACTTTTTCGTTGGGTTGCACAAAGATTTTTAACAATAATTAACTAACCAGCAAATTTGACTCTGACATAAATGCCATTGACAGGTGTTGCGGACAACGCAATTCTTCTTTTTTTTATTCTTATTTTTAATCAAATAGTTTTTTGTAAATATCTTATTAATTTTAAATCGCCCTGTACACAAAAATTTATAATCAGGCATGAAGTAAAAGTTATCCCTAATTTCTAAGGGCCACATGTTGACCGTTATTACTTTTACGTACTTTCAACTTTCTACCATAGACATTATTTTTATATTTCTATGCTTTCTACCCAGCGGGGTTATTTGGGAAAGTTTGGTCCCAAAAAATATACGGTTCAACATGTGGGAAGAAATCAGTGCCTTGCGAGCCAAAGAGTCGAGCGGGACCACGGCGGTGTCGGGCGAATATAGCCCACACTGGGCACTCTATCCAATTTATATATAAACAATAAGTAAATCAGTGCCTTGCAAACCGAAGAGTCGAGCGGGACTCATTCAGTGTCGGGCGAAAATAGCCCACACTGGGCACTCTATCCAATTTACACACATACAATAATTTAATTAGTGCCTTGCAAACCGAAGAGTCGAGCGGGACTCATTCAGTGTCGGGTGAAAATAACCCACACTGGGCACTCTATACAATTTATATATAAACAATAATTTAATTAGTGTCTTCCGAGCCAAAGAGTCGAGCGGGACCACGGCGGTGTCGGGTGAAAATAGCCCACACTGGGCACTCTATCCAATTTATATATAAACAATAATATAATCAGTGTCTTATGAACGAAAGAGTCGAACGGGACTCATTCGGTACCGGGCTAAAAAAGCCTCAATTAATTGCAACTCATTCGGTACCGGGTTAAAAAAGCCTCAATTAATTGCATACATATAAACAGTACATTTTAATTGATAGGTCGCGTCTTACCAGTGCTGTGCGACTTATTCCTGTGCCAAGGAAAGTTTTTTTATTAAAATTTGCGTAACTTCTCCTTGTGCTACGAAGCTTTACGCAGCTAGAGTAAGGTGCTGATTCCTGCTCACCTGCCGAGCAAAGGTGTTCCAGCCAGCCTCTATTGGACGCAAGTATCATATTGATATATTGAACGAGTGCAGCTGAATGATAAGTTCACTACATTTACAGCTAGTCGGTTCATAATAATTAGGACACTCCCCGCTACGCGGCTCGTGTCCTAAACCAACGCGTGCTCTAAAATTTGTCTTATAAAACCTATGTTTTAATATACTATTATTGTCCAAAGAAACAGTATCCTTATCGATAAAGTCACTATTTGCTAATATCTAATATGCTTAATCTTCTTCTTTAGGTGCCATCTTCGTTCCGAAGTTTGGCTATCATCAATGCTATGCGTATCTTGGATACTGCAGATCTAAACAGTTGGCAGTTGTTGCAATTGTACCATTCTCTCAAGTTCTTCAACCATGAATTCCTTCTTCTTCCTATGGATCTTTTGCCCATTATCTTTCCTTGGATAATAAGTTGAAGCAACTGGTATTTATCTCCCCTCATAACGTGTCCCAAGTATTGCAGTTTGCGTTTCTTGATAGTAAGTATCAGTTCTCTCTCTTTCTGCATTCTTCGCTGAACCTCCACATTTGTTACTCTCTCTGTCCATGGTAATCTTAACATTCTACGGTACATCCACATTTCAAATGCTTCTATCCTTTTGGTGTCGATCTTTTTCAGTGTCCACGCCTCCATTCCGTAGAGAACAACTGACAGCACGTAACATCTCATAAGGCGAGTTTTAAGTTTAAGACTTAGATCTCGTCCGCAGAACACCTTCTTCATTTTAGTGAAAGTGGCCCTAGCTTTTTCCACTCTAATCCTGATTTCTTCAGAGCTATCGTTGTTTTCGTTGATAACAGTTCCTAGGTAATTATATTTTCTCACACGTTCAATCTTTTGACCATGAACTGTTATGTCAGGGAAGTTTTGTGGTGATTTAGATATCACCATTACTTTTGTTTTGCTGATGTTAAGTGATAAATCATATTCCTCGCTGCATTCAACTATTCTATTAATTAGTATCTGAAGATCTTCTGGAGTTTCTGCGATTATCACCGTGTCATCAGCATATCTCAAGTTGTTCATGTGGATGCCATTTATTTTAATACCTATTTCTAATTCTGATAGTGCTCCATTTATGATGTCTTCTGAGTATAGGTTGAATAAGATCGGTGAGAGTATACATCCCTGTCTTACGCCTTTCTTTATCTCGATTTCCTCCGTTGTCTCTTTCTCTATTCGAATATTTGCTTTTTGGTTATAGTAGATCTTGGAAATAATCCTAATGTCTAGGTTCTTCTCCATCAGTAGTCTCATTAGATGATCGTGACGTACTTTATCGAACGCTTTGTTATAGTCAATGAAGCACATATATATATTTTGGTTCATATCTAGACATCTCTGGCACATGACGTTAAGCGCAAACAGTGCTTCTCTCGTTCCAAGTCCGTTCCGAAATCCGAATTGAGTGTCACCGATATCCATATCTAGCTTTTTGTGTATTCTTGTGTGGATCACTTTAAGGAATACTTTTAAAGTGTGTCCCATTAGGCTTATTGTTCGATGGTCAGTGCACTGCTTTGCATTTGCCTTTTTTGGTATGGTGACAAAAGTTGAAAGGAGCCATTCCTTTGGTATTTCTCCTATTTTGTAGATGCAGTTAAAGAGGTCGACCAGAATATTAACTGAGTCACCTTGCACAAGCTTGAGGAGCTCTGATGTAAGCCCGTCTGGACCCGGTGCTTTGCCATTCTTCATTGTTTTTATAGCATATAATATTTCTTCTTTAGTTATTTCTGGTCCTTCGTCGCCTTGAATGCTATCCATATTATGTTCCTGTCTTTCATCATCGAAAAGTCCTTCTACATAGTTCTTCCAAGTATTAAGTTTTTGTTGTATGTCGGTTATTATTTCTCCATTTGCGTTACATAACAAGTTGGGCTGTTTCCGTTTCTGTATACCTGCCAATTCTTTTATCTTTTTATGAAGGTTAAAAATGCCATGTTTCAGTTGTAGTTCTTCAATTTCCTCGCACCTTCTCTCGTAAAAAATCTCTTTAGCTATTCTTATTTCGTTTCTGATTTGTTTGTGTATCTCCTTATACCTCTGTCTGCATTCTGTCTTACAATGTCTTCGCTCTTCCATCAGTCCCAATATTCTTTGTGTCATCCACTCTGGTTCTTTTCTGTTTCTCTCTGGTAAGCAAACTCTGGGCAGGTTTCATTATGGCCTCCTTCAAATCCTGCCACTTTTCTTCCACATGCGTGTTCTGTGTCTTTGTAGAAAGCAATCGTAGGTTGTCATTGATATGTCGTTTTAGATCTTCTTTGATTTTTGGATCTTGCAAGCGGCTGGTATCTATCTGATCTATTTTTACCTTTTGTGAAGGTTTTTTGAGTTTTATGTGTACACGCGCTATGAGGGGATTATGATCTGAAAATACATCTGCTTCCGGATAAGCCTTGACTGATCTTATAGAGTTTCTGTAACGCTGATTTACTAACACATAGTCTATCTGATTCCTAACTATGTTTTGGCTATTGTGTTGAGGGGATGTCCATGTCTACAGTCTCCGTTTGGGTAACTTATAAAATGTGTTAGAGATTATCATGTCATTTTCTTGGCAGAACTGCAACATTCTGTCTCCTCTGTCGTTTCTTGACGACTTGATGCTTAATAAATACATCTAAAAGAAAAAAAATACAAACAATTAGTGGGGAGAAAAAAAAACAAACATTATACCCATCACGAAAGGGTTTAAAATAAGTAAAAATTTAGAAAAACAAAACAAAAGTAAAAACGATTAGTTAAAATTTTATAAAACACACAGAGATTAACGTATTACTGATGGATCATTGAAAAATGCATTCAAAGTATAATAAGCTTTTTCAGTTAAGAAACGCTTAGTTAGTTTTTTAAACTTTTTCAAAATTTTGTTGCCTTCTTAAAGAAAAAGGAAGATGATTGAATATTTTCTTACCATCATATATAAAAGATTTTCTAATTTGTTCTGAATGAGGAATAATAGGTAAGCTTAAAAAATAAGATTGACGTGTAGTATAATGAGAAGGCAACATCAGCTCACTTTTATGTCTCTAAAATAAAGATGGAGCAAAGAGTCAATATTGCATGCCTTATAAATAGTGGCCGACAAGAATCCCTAATTTTAGCTCTACACATGTATCTTATTGCTTTCTTTTGCAGAACAAACACCGTGTTAAATAAATACTGATGATCCCTAAAAACAGATTCGATAACGAATTAGATCTATTAGAGCATAGTAAGAGCTTTTTGCCACAATAAAATTTAAACTTGAAGAAATAGTCCATACTGGAGTGGGGGTGGAGTGGGAATTTAGAAGGTAAAAATAAGAACACAAAGTCTTCCTCCACTGTTATATTATAGAAATATTTTAATCAAATTCTCTACATGTTTCGAATGCAGAAGCATTCATCTTCAGGAGAAAAATCAAAAGAAGAAAAGACCAGTAGATATCACCCTAACTAAGCAACACAATTATAGGTTCGGTATAAAATGAGTGGAACGGTGAGGAAACCGATACACATATTGCATTGTGAATAAGAAAAGTATATGGGTTTGAGGCTTAAGGCACTGTGAAAACTTTAAAGGTAGAATGAAAGATTTAACATCTTTGTGTGAAAGAACTGTCGAAAGATGAAATTGAAGTAAAAGGGAATGAATATTTAAGCAAAAAAATGTTGGCTAGTCATTAGAAAAAAATTACATCCACTTCTTCTCCATATTTTGTCTATTAATAATCCCAAAAACTTATTCACAGAGAGCACTGAAATCTTTTCATCTTCTAAAAAAATATCCTCTATAACACATTTAAAATTTCCCACATTTGTCTTTGATATATTAATGATGAAAAAAGTGAATTTCCCAGATATTAATATAATTATTATTAAGAATTTTTGTACAACCCGACATTAAAGTTTGTTATTTTCCAAAAATAAAACGTTTTTTGTTTTTGTTTTAAGTTTTTCAATAATTATTTTTATATCTAGAGTGCGAAATACTACTTTGGTTGATGATATCGAAGATAAGGATTCTATTTTAATAGTTATAAAATTATAAAAATACAAAACAAACGTACAGCCCATGTTCACAGGTTCAAAACTAGAATATATCGAACTTTACAGATATGCAGCACTTCGTCCAAGTTATCCTTACGGCGATTTTTTTAGAAATATTTAAACAATAGATGCCTTAACCAGGTTATTGGAATTAATTTAATTGAAAAAATGGCAATCATTCCTAATATCAAAATATCTCAGAATAGCAAATCCTGATTCATATACCTGTCGCTGCTTTCGGAGAACGTCTGCTATACTTCTTGCTAACGCAGCAGGTGACATAATTACTTTAAAGCGCCATGGGGGATGGAAATCTTCAGCAGTGGCCGAAGGATATGTGGAGGACTCAATAAATAATAAAATCAATATTTCAAATAAAATTATCGACTGCGAAACTTTAAATTTAAATCTAGTTCCATCTGGTTCAAAAGCGAATAAATAATAATTTAACCTCTACCTTTTGAGCAGCCAATTCCTCAGGAATAAATTATCTTCTAGTGGTTGCACAAATAACTGTTACAAAAAACCATATTGTTTTTAACAAATATTTAAAAAATACTACTTTCAGTTTATTAATTTGATAATGACAATAAAAAAATTTCTTATTTTAGACACGGCGGTTGTAAAAAAAGTGTTTTTCTGTTAGGTATATTAATGTTTGTTCTTCTATCTAATTTTTTTATTTATGACTTTTATGTTTTTTTAGTATGATTTAGTAAAAAGGCTTGAAAGGGGTTTTTGTTAATGTAATCTATTGTACCCAAACATTTCCAAAAAATAAAAATAAAAAGTTTAAAAAATACACCACTCAACTAAAATTTTTTATTTTTTCTAGAGATGCACCAGATGATAAAAGAGACTTTGCCAGTAGATTAGCATCAACCGACGAGGACCCCTTGATCATACGAACGACAAAGGGAAAAATAAGAGGATTTACCGTTACTACGGCTACAGGAAAAAAGGTAAAAGTAGTTTAAAAAATCGGCAATTACCTGTGCCCAGTACTTTCTTCGTTAGTATACAGGGTATTACAAATTCGACATACGAGCATTGGGAGCTCTGAGACTATAACAGATAGAGTGGTGTTTCAGAGAATACCGTTGAAAAATTTAGAAAATTACGTTTATTTCCGAAGATATTTGTAAAAAAAAATTTTGAATATTTGTTTTTAATTTTTTACGGCTTTAATATACCTACCTAGAATTTAATAAAAAGCTGTCACAGTCAAACTTGCTGGTTACTTAATCTGGTTAAAAATCTTGCTGTGCAACTCAACATAAATATTCAAAAATATTTTTGTTCACACAAAAAAAAAGATAAACGAAGATCGAAATATATTTACATTTCTTAAATACAAATTTTCATAGAATGGATGAAATTCCTCTGGCTAGATTGGCACTGGTTCCAGCAAGATGAGGCTCCACCACATCGTACCACGGATGTAAAATTGTTTGTAAATAAACGGTTTCCTGATAAATGGATAGGAAATGGCGGTGCAATAGAATGGTCAGCGAGATCCCCCGACCGCTGAATTTTTTATGGGGCGCTTTAAAAAATTTAAAATTGCCGAGTTGGAGCAGGGTATATAAAATGCATTTTATAGTTTAACAAAAAGTCTTTATTCTTTTTAAATTGCAACGTTTTTATTGGTAATTATCGCCACCCTTTTTCAGTTGAATTCAATTGTGACTTCTTCTTCTTCTTCTTCTAAATTATCACTGTAGAGGTTTTAGGGGGCGTAGATAACGAATTACATTACTAATTTTTTTAAATTAAAGATAGTGGATCCAATATTACGTCCTTCTTTAATGGAAGATACGCGATTTAGATATATTTTTGCGTTTATGATATGGAAATATGCAAACAGTCTAATTGATTCATTACTTTCCCCTCTTTTTTCAGGTAGATGCGTGGTTAGGTATCCCCTATGCACAGAAACCCCTTGGAGAGTTAAGGTTTAGGCATCCGCGCCCAATTGAAAGGTGGGATGGTATACTTAATACTACGAAGCAGCCAAATTCTTGTGTTCAAATTATAGATACGTTATTTGGTGATTTTCCCGGTAAGCCAATATAATTAAAATATAGATTTTTTAATTATTAGCCGTTTTAAATTTATAGTTAATGTATTTTTCTGTTTCAGGTGCTACCATGTGGAACCCCAACACACCTTTAAGCGAAGATTGTTTGTACATTAATGTAGTAGTTCCGCGCCCTAGGCCGACGAATGCCGTCGTCATGGTGTGGATTTTCGGAGGGGGTTTTTATTCCGGAACTAACACGTTAGATGTGTATAATCATAATATTTTGGTAAGCATATTATCAATAACGACCGAGTAATATACAAATTTAAACAATGACATAACAAGTGAACAGCTGACTAAAAAACTAGATTAAAATTAGTTATAACTGCAAAGAAAAATTGCCTATGGTGAAGCAAGTTTTTGTTCTGTCATCTTGTAACTATTGTTTCCTAACGAAAAAAATATATTTCTTTTAGGTAACAGAAGAAAACGTGATTTTAATTTCCATGCAGTATCGCGTAGCCTCGCTGGGTTTCTTATACTTCGGGACCGCAGACGCGCCTGGCAATACTGGTTTGTTCGATCAGCTGATGGCTCTGCAGTGGGTACATGACAACGTGGCAGCATTTGGCGGGAATCCTCAGAACGTGACGTTGTTCGGAGAAAGCGCAGGCGCTGTCTCTGTGTCGCTACATTTGCTGTCACCGTTGACGAGAAATTTGTTTTCTCAGGTAATAATACGAGGCACACAAGGTATTTGAAAATGTTGTTTATTTTAATGCCTTCTATGCACAGCTAAAAAAGAAGTATCAACTTAGGAATCACCCTGTATACTTTGATATATTCTGGATTCGGTTTTGAAAAAATCGAGCAGAACGAGCAGATGTAAATGTAATGTCCCGTGATATTCCAGCTAAATGAGCGCTTAGCATTAACCAAACCCGCGTTAGAGTTTATCGAGATTTAAAATTCTATCTGACATTTCTAAGTAAAAATTAACATGAGTTTCTTACTTAAGAACTGTAAATTTATCTTCTTCTTTAAGATTCAACTAAATGCAGGACGAAGCTAGGTTATTCTCTATTTTTGAAATTCTTTTGGAGACGAAAATAAAATAAAACGCTTGATTTTTTAATTTTTTTGGTAGATAAACTGTCGAAACATCAAATCAGTTTGCTCTGTTAGATCGGTATTTTCAGGTGAAGCGATACGCGCTAACTCAGAGAGAGAGACCGATTCCCATTAGACAATACTTTAAAAACAGGTAATTCGTTTATTCTATTTTAGGCTATAATGCAGTCTGGTAGTGCTACAGCCCCGTGGGCCGTTATTTCTAGAGAAGAAAGTATACTGAGAGGACTTAGAATGGCCGAAGCACTCAAATGTCCTTACGACAGAAGCAACTTGGGAGCAGTCGTGGACTGCCTAAAGAAGAAGGATCCTGTGGAGCTGGTTAATAATGAATGGGGAACACTAGGTAACGATATCAAGCCCATTAGTTTTCCGCATTCCACACTCTAACCACAAACACTAACAAAACACAGGTCATATTAAAGTTAAGCAAAAAAACTTTATAACATCTCAAAACAACTCGACATTGAAAATTATTTATTTAATAACGAACAAATCGTTTATTCAGTAAATAACACGCAATCGTAAACTGTTTACATAGTGTGGGCGCTGTTGTAATAGATCTAGACCCCTCCTTAAGAAGGAGTATTTGAAAACCTAGCGTTTGCACCCAAGTTGCTCTTAGATCTAAACTCCTAAAATACATGATTTCTGAAAAAATCATCAATTTTGGCGTGGTGAGCGATATTTAGAGCCCGAAAAACGCTGGTTAGAGTCATACATAAGTCTTATGTTAAAATTTTGGAATGACACCAATATTCATTTTTTTCACAAATATAAAAAATGTTTTATTTTTAAATAAAGAGCCTAGGAAT
Source organism: Polydrusus cervinus (assembly GCA_935413205.1). NCBI lineage: Eukaryota > Metazoa > Arthropoda > Insecta > Coleoptera > Curculionidae > Polydrusus > Polydrusus cervinus. The sequence goes on from OW284511.1 coordinate 102,102,505, forward strand.
ATCAAAAAAAAAACATTTAAAAAACAAATTTTTTCCAACCATGCAGAGGGGAAGAGGTAATAATTTAATTTTCGAAATTTAATAGTAGCTAGGTGAATTTTAAACGAACTTTGGCGTGGCCCCGAAAATTTTTCGCCTGCGGCGCTTTTCCGCCTCCTTTGCTAGGTATATTATCATAAAATATATGTAGTTCCGGCTGTCCCACTCTCCAGAAAAAAATATCCCCCCCCCGAGCATATTTTCCGACTATACCACTGACCATATCCAGTTTACCATTTTCAGATGATTTATAAATATTATTTTATTAAACTTTTGTTAATTTTTAATAATTTATTCTAGGTATTTGTGAATTTCCATTCGTCCCAATCATAGACGGAGCTTTTTTAGACGAACATCCAGCCCGTGCTATGGCCAACAAGAACTTTAAAAAGACTAATATTCTTATGGGCTCCGATACCGAGGAGGGATATTATTTTATTATGTATTACCTTACAGAACTGTTTAGAAAAGAAGAAAACGTGTATATAAGCAGGTAAATATTCCCAGTCAAGTAGTTTTTTAGTTTTCGAGACAACAAATCGACAGGCCGATGGTCAAAGGCCAAAAGACGATTCTAATATCTAAAAAGTTAAATTTCTTTTCATTAAAATAAATATATCGGTAAAAAAAAATTTCTTATAGCTTATTTTTTTTATCTAAATGTATAACATTGTAGTATACATTTTGGTATACTACAGTCTATTTCAGAAAGGTGTAGAGTTATAAAATGGAAAATTCCGTCCAGTTCGGCTCATTTTCGTTGTCGGCCATAGGCGCAGGTAAATTGTGTGCATTAAATTATTTATGATAACTAACCAAAGAAAAAAAAAGAAGATTATTTGATAAAGAAGGAACGATTAGCTATAGCAAATTTACACAACCATCGCTTAGTATGAAATATTCCTTGGAAGATATAACTGAAAAACATAGTGTAACAGTGCTGCGCATACCGCCATATCATTGCGAACTAAATCCTATAGAACTTATATGGGAGCAAGTGAAAGGATTTGTAGCAAAACACAACCCGACATACAAAATGTAAGACGTTAGAGCGTTTTCACACGGCACCATATATCGCGCGCGACAAATGGTCGCAATATTGCTTTAACGCCAAATTATGTGCTTTCTAATGAGCCATTTTCACACACAAGCGATATTAGAGAACACATAATTTGGTGTAAAGCAATATTGCGACCATTTATCGCGCGCGATATATGGTGCCGTGTGAAAACGCTCTTATGCTACTGTTTGATCAGTCCATTAAGGAAGTTACGTCAGAGAACTGGCGAAAATCAGTCCATCATGTCATTAAAGAAGAGAAAATGTGGGATTTTGACCACCTGATCGATCGGACCATCGACCCGTTAATTAAAACGTCAAGAGGAGATGACAGTTCCTTAGATGACAAAGAATATTATGATTTTCTATAATTTACTTTCTGTATAATGTATTTTTTGTATTTAGTATTTTTTTAAATAATATTTAATAAAAAATAAGTTTACCTAATACTATGTACATAATGCACGCCTTTGTCACGCCATTTGTAGTGTTTGTGAACGGACAACAATAGGCAAAACCCATAAATTGACCCAAACACTTTTTTTTTTATGATAAAACACCTGCACTGTAGGAAAAATCCTTTAAGGCGCTCTGGGAGCAGTGCGAGTGCGAAAAAAGCGATTAACGTTGGTCTTGAAACGTTGAAGATTGTATTCATTGGGAAACACGACCTCAGGAAGATCATTCCACAAAGATGACGTTCTCCAGATGAAAGAATTCTTGAACAATGAAGTTCGAGGAGTACTAAGCTGAACAACATATGGATGAGCGGCAGTGGTTTGCCGTGTATTTCTGTTTTGAATTGCTCTAGTTGGAATCAAGTGGGCAATGTCAGTCGAACACCTGCCATGGAAATATCTGTAAAAGAGAGCCAAATCACCAACCTGTCTTCGATGCTCCAGGCTATCGAGGGTCTTGGTCAGCTCGGGGTCGCCGATCAGACGAATGGCTCTCCTTTGAATGGAATCCAGTAGCCGAAGGGTGTGCTTGGGTGCAGAGCTCCAGACATGAGAGCAATATTCTAATGATGGTCGAATCTGGGCTTTGTAGAGTGTCAAAAGTTGATGAGGTGTGTACAACCTTTTGGTGCGGAAAAGTACACCAAGTTTCTGTGCAGCTGCCTTGGCAATTGCGCCAACGTGATCGTGCCAAGACATATTACCTCCCAGATTGACCCCCAGCAAATTAATAGACGGTGCCAGGGGAATTGCGTGTCCTGCCATGACTATATCCGGTTCTGCAATGTTAACCTTTTTGGAGAAGACTGCTGCCTGGGTTTTCTTAGCATTAAATTCGACTTGGTTACTGTCACCCCAAGCCAAAATTTCTTCCAGGTCTTTGTTGAGGCGCAATACTTCATGCTGCCTGCGAAGATGTGCGTCGGCAGCGGATGTTGGAGACAAGTGTGCTGTCATCAGCAAAGCTATAAATTGGATTTTGGGTTTTCACTAGAAGGTCGTTAATATACAGTAAAAAGAGGGTAGGCGACAATATGGACCCTTGAGGAACACCGGCATTGATGGTGAAGGTGTCTGAGAGAAACCCGTCAATCGCCACTTGCAGAGAACGGTTCTTAAGGAAGCTGGTTAACCATAAACAGAATCCATTAGGCATACCGTAGGATCGCAATTTACTTAGAAGCCCATCGTGCCAAACACGATCAAAAGCCCTAGAGGTGTCCAGTGCAACAGCCCGGGATTCTCCATGATGTTCGATGGTGTTGCTCCAATGATGGGTGACATATGCCAGAAGGTCACCTGTTGATCTGGACTTACGAAAACCGTATTGATGGTCGCTGATAATGTTAAGCCCTTCCAGATACTTTAGGAGTTGTTGGTTAATAGCTTTCTCCATTACTTTTGAAATTACTGAAAGCAATGCGACGGGTCGGTAGTTGCTTAGCAGGGTCTTTTTACCTTTCTTTGGAATGGGCTGGACACGCGCCGACTTCCAGCAGGATGGAAATATTCCTTTTTTGTAGGATAAGTTGAAAAGTCTACAAAATACTGGTGTAAGTTCATCGGCGCATGTCTTGAGAACAATGATAGGAATTTCGTCTGGACCAGAAGCTTTATTGACGTCGAGTCCTTTAAGGATCCGTTTAACAAGACGCTGACGGAACACGATTTCAGACATTTGCGATTGAACTGAGGGAATGTTGGGTGGTGGTTTTCCCTGAAAGTCTACAGTGGAATGCGAGGAAAACAGTTCAGCAAGTAGGTTTGCTTTATCCCCGGCTGTGGTTGCTATTGTGCCGTCGGAACGTGTTAGAGGTGGAATAGTTGACTTTGTAAAGTTTTGGCTGACGGCCTTAGCGACTGACCAAAAGGACCTTGATCCGTTAGGACTGGCAAGAAGTTTGTTTTTGATTCTCTCGTTATGAGCTTCTTTGCTTTGGTCTATAATTTGCTTACATTGGTTTCGGGTGGTAACAAAGATGGCGCGATTTTCAGGAGTAGGGTTTTTACGCCACTGTCGGTAAGCCAGGTTTTTAGATCTGACAGCACGCTCGCAATTCTTGCTAAACCAGGGCTTGCCGTTAGAAGGGCGCTTTTTGGAGAAAGGAATAAAGGCCTCCATGCTAATTAGAATGACGTCGGAGACCTCCTTTGCACAGACAGATGGATCATCCGAAGAAAAGCATACGCTTAGCCAGGGAAAGTTGCGAAAATGGTCCTTTAGGTCTTCCCACTTAGCTGATGTATAGTGCCAAATCTTACGGGGTTTAGGAGGTTGTTCAGAACTAATTGGCAGCTCGCTTAGGGTTGAAATAAGTTTGTGATCGGAAGAGCCCAATGGTGGATGTACGGTGACCGTATATAGGTCTGGATTTGAAGTTAAAAAGAGATCTAAAAGACTAGCAAAATCCCCAGCTCGGTCTGGAACCCGCGTTGGTTCTTCTACGAGTTGAGTTAGACCAGAACTGATCGCAAAAGATTCGGCCTCGCGGCCTTGCTCATCGTTGGTGTTTGAGTATTTAAGCCAGTTGATATTGTGGACGTTAAAGTCGCCAAAGATAGCAACTTCGGCATTCGAATGATTGGTTTGCAAGAAGTCGATTGTGTTGGCTAGTGATGAGAAGAGGGCCCTGTAATGCATGTCGCTTGGAGGACGGTAAAGGCAGCATATAAACTTAGTGATTTTTTGTGAAGATATTTTAAACCACATTACATCAAAGTCTTTCGGTTCCAGTATCTCCTCCCGTTGGCAGCAAAGATCATCTCGAATGAACAGACAGACCCCAAAGTTGCGTCTAAAACGGAAGTGAAAATCATATCCAGGATATAAATAGCTGACTGTGTTCGTTGACGCTCTGACTTTTGTCTCAGTCAGTGCAAACACATGAGGCTTGGAAGATTGTAAGTGCTGGTGGACTGAATTGATGTTAGTGTTAAGCCCTCTAATATTGCAGAAATCAATTTGGAAGTTGTTACTTTTGGGTCTGTTAGCAACTGCAGGCGCCACACCATTTCCTCGTTGAGTGTTGTTGGAGGAACCCAGTAAATTGTCGGAAATGGTGGATAATTCATTAATTTCGCTTGATGAAGCCACAGGACCAGCCCCCACCCGGAGATCCGATCGGGGGGCGAGTTTACCTCCGGAATATTTTGATCTTGGAGCTTCCATCATGCTTCTTTTATACGGCCCCACCCTGGATGAAAATAAAGAATTTTGCAATGAAATCAATGCCAGATTATGTAAGTGGCTTAAATATTAATTGGGTCACTCTGTACTTCCTTTGAATACCTAATGAGTTTTTATTAATCTACGCCATTCTGAAATATACTATACAATGTTTATCTAAATAAATATTGCTTATTATTATATTTGTGATTTACAGTATCGATACTTTAAATCATCGAACATCTCTGAGAATCAGATGAATTGTCAATTATCTGGTTGCCTACTTACAAGAAATTACCTTCTATATCAGTATTGTAAAATTAAAGAATCACGTTACCGACTTTCAAATAGATTGTTTTAATTTTAATATATTGCCAAATAATTTAAAAACCATGGGTCTTCAAAAATTTAAAAGAAAATTAAAAAATAAAGGTGTAGAAGATAATTATATTTATATTTAGATTATTTAATATAATTTATTTGTTTCATACGCTATTAATTACACTTTTTAAATTATGTCATTACTTCTCTAGAATTTATTCACTTACATATATTTATATCGGTTATAACGTTCTCCGACGTCTTCCGATTTCCAATCTCCATCTGTCTCGGTCATTCCACAAATCTTCATCGAGATTCCTCTCTCTTACTTCTTTGTCAATCCCTTCTCTCCAGCTTTTTCTTGGTCTTCCTGGTCTTTTCCTGCCTCTTGGTTGCCAGTCTAATATTTGTTTTGGCAGTCTGTTCTCGGGCATTCGCTGCACATGTCCAAACCATAATAGTCGTTTTTCTCTAATATTATCAGTTATTGTATTTGTTACTCCCATTATTTCTCTCACTCGCTCATTTGTGATTCTATCCCTGCTTGAAATACCAGCTGCTCTTCTCCAGTAATCCATTTCAGTAGCTCTCAATGATTTTTCTGCTCTGTCTTTAAGTGGCCATACTTCGAAACTGTAGGTTTTTAACGATAGTATTATAAATAATTTTTTGATTTTCCTTGTTGATATGCTTATCCCATAAGATGTTGTTCAGTAAGGTGATAGCCCTTCGTCCTAGGTTATTTCCTTCTTTAATTGCTGCGTCTAAGGTTCCGTCGTTGCTAATTTTTACTCCTAGGTATTTATATTCTTGTGTATGTTTTATATTTTGTCCACCTTCTAGTAATAAATCCTGTTCTTGTAGTTTAGGTCTTCGTAGTCTTGAGCTATCAAAACTTGGTCGTCGGCGAAGCATAATATAGATTATTTTCGTTCAGTGGAATACCCATAGCATTACATTTTCTTTTCCATGTTTTTAGTACCTCTTTCAGGTATATTTTAAAAAGAGTGGGAGATACGCAGCAACCCTGTTTTAACCCCTTCGATACTGTAAATCCTTTGGACAGTTGGCTTTCTGTTTTCGTTCTTGTTAGAACTCATCAGAAAGTCATAATATAAGGAATCAACTCAATGCAAAAGATATAGCCATCTAACGTGAAAACGTAGAAATATAAATAAATCTAAATAAATCAAACACGGAACGGCCACTTCACCAGTATAGGAAACATTTTTTCGCTTCTCCATACATCTCCAAGCTTTGTGGATTCAGATCTAGATCGCGCTGCAGTCACGTTTTCACGTTAGATGGCTATATCTTTTGCATTGGGTTGATTCCTTATGAAGGCGTTCCTGGGTTTTCATAGCTTTTTTATTTCTTAAAAACGCCTTGAAGAACAGGCTCGCTGTACTGGGGGTCGCTTACGGGTTATGACTTTCTGATGAATTCTAACAAGAAAAAACAGCCTGTCATTGTCTACCTGTGCCCCAGGGATTCCATTACCTTTGGAGTCCCTGTGTACTTTAATGCAAAAGATAGACGCACTACTCTGTCCGCTTGCCGCTAAGCTTCTTTTGTTTATAAATTTTTAATGTTAATAATCCGTCAATAGGTTAGTAGTGACAATATTAATATTTAAGCCAAGCCTAAAAAAAAAAGAAACTTTTGAGGCGTTCCAACTGGCGAAAAATAATTACCGTGATTTACACATAGCTTTAAAATTGCGAATTAGAACAAAATCTATAAACCTACTTTCCTTTATTGGCTCAAATTAGCATGCTTCAAGTAAGAGTTATGCTATAATTTGGTTTTAAATTCATAGTTTAATTTTACCTTACCCGAGGAACACTCAAAATAATTTATATGCGCCATTTCCTTTTTCTTGTTACTATTTTTATTTTAATGACTGCATATGCTAAGTATATTTAAGGAATATACGTCATTTATTTTTTGCTACATACAGGGTGTGAAAAAGTCTGAAATATTACTTACACTGTACAAGTATAGAAATGACTTCGTTATTCCACTCATGTAGACCGCATCCTTAATTTATTATTAAAACAACTTTTTTTGTTTATTAGATTGCCGCTTGGTAATGGTAGTATTTTACTCTCTTTGGGCCCTATAAATCCATTAAATTTTTTCGTTGATTGGTTTAAGGTGATGTGGAAAAATCCGTACAAAACGGTAATGGTCAGTATACAGGGTGATTCCTAAGTTGATACTTTTTTTAGCTGTGTATAGAAGACATTAAAATAAACAACATTTTCAAATACCTTTTTTCAAAAAACTCAAAAATAAGATACTTACATTCTTTCATTACACTATGGATAAAATACGGTTCTGCCTAACTTGCCCGTTGAATAACATTAAGAAAACTTCTGGGTGTAGGATGAGCCCGTAAGGGAAAACGCAGCAGCTGCACTTTGACGACACTTGCCGTAAATTAGCACCATATCTACTAGTTCATTTATTTCAAATTTTACCATTTTCAAGTGTCACCAATTTAAAATTAATTTGCTTCAGAAAAAGACACGCAGCGTATTGCCAAATAACTTACCACCGACCCGTAAATGGCATGACTAACAAGAGATAAGACAAGCAACATAAAGTATAGCAGACTACGTTTTGATGACCAGGCCCGCACTTAGATTTTTTACTTCTGTATCTCGCGTATATTTAAGTTTTTTGAAAAAAGTATTTGAAAATGTTGTTTATTTTAATGCCTTCTGTAACAGCTAAAAAAGAAGTGTCAACTTAGGAATCACCCTGTATACAAAGATAATAGTACGAACACCAGTATTCTGTCGTTTCTCTCATCTCATACTTGTCTGTTCGAAATGTTAACCGGGTATGCTCTCATTTTCTAAAGTATTATTACCGTTTTTGGTACTCTTCTGCTACTAGTAATTCCAAATATGATCTATTCACATACATCGTAGTGATACGGGAGAGGAATTTGTTATGTAATTTATTGCATAGTACGGAACATGGTAGTTTACCCCAATAATAGTGTCGCAAGCCACGACGGTGCCCGTTTTGTTAGGAGACAGAAATATGAACAAACGGCCCTAGTGACCCTATTTTAACGTGACAAAAGCAAAACCTTATGTAAGACTGCCCCGAATTGCGTTCTACCAAGCCATAAATTAAAATTCGTTTTTCCCGGTGGCATTTAAGTCGATTACAAAACGCGGTCGTAAAACTACCGCCGAGCTCGAAAATAGATTAACGGCCCGAGATTCACTCACGTGCGAATTATCTTTTACCCTAATTAAAAAGAAAATATATTTGTGAAATTTCTGGACATTTTTCGGCCTTCATATAGTTAATCCGTTTGCATTAGATGAATTTTAATAAATGTTTTTAAACGGTTCTAGAAATTTTATATATTACAGTGATGTGGGAGAAAAATTTGTTATGTAATTTTCCTACGACCACCTATGAAAATGAGAAAAAAAGCACGGTTAACTTGGCTTGAAAGCGTCAAATATCACACGCTGTTGAAAATTTTTTTTTAACACTAGTGTTGAAATACAAGGCACACAATACAATTTGACAGACAACCCCTATTTATTAAAAAGAACAAATTTTAGAAAGCAGTAATTGTAAAGTTTTTAACTTATTTATCATGTATTTGTCGAGTGATTCAGAATAACAGTGTGAAAAGACGACATCTAAAATTATAAAAAATATTAATAATATACTGGAAAATCTATGACCAGAAAAATTAAGTCGCGCTGAAGAAAGTGTCATGTATTAAATAAAAAATCTTTATTGGTATCGATAGCGTAGAGAATAGAGCTCTACCCTACAGATCGCAAGATCACAGGTTTAAATCCCATCAGAAGTATTTGACTTTTTTTTATAAAAACATTAAATAATTTATAGAATTATTTTGAATTGAAATCTTCCTTGTTGGGTGAATTTTTTAAATTTATGTTTAATGTATCTTTTCTTGAATAAATTTAATATTTTTAATTCTGGTTAATCTAGAAGCCAATCCAGGATTAGTTCTTTCTATGATATATAAAATATGAATAAATGAAAAAGTTAAACTACAAATAAAGGAAAAGCCTATTGACAAACTAGGAAACCAGATATTAAGTGGAACATAATCCTAAATATGCTAATTTCAACACTAGTTTTGAAATATTTTTTTCATAAATCAAAGGCTTTTTAAATAATTCTTTGTGATCGTAGGAAAAATAGTGTACATTACTCGTGTGAAAGTGATTATCCTAAAACTCGGAGAATTTCCGCACTCGGCTGACGTCTCGTGCTAAATATCTCCTCGTTTGACAAATATCACTTTTATTACTTGTTATGTAATATACTATTTTTGCACAGTACGGAAATTGGCAGTTCCCCCAACATTAGCGATCTCACATCGCAAGCCGCGACGGTACCGAATGGTCATTCCTAGGCCAAGGACAATGTTTTTCAATGGCCAGAACATTGTGGTTCGTTTATAAGTAGGAACGCGTAGCTCTCGGGTTTTACCGGCGTTAAACTAGTGTACCTTGTTTATGTTGACAGTAAACTCTCTTGGACCAAGTAACGTATTCACTGCGCATAATGACCTACGTAGAAACGCATTTCTGATACTGATCCAGATGGTTTGGGGTACACCCGCGATCCCAGAATTCGGTAATACGGCCAGTATCTTGTGGAGTAAGATGTCTGCTACTGGATTTGGACGCTTTGTGGCAACATTCAAGTTCTACCATAAGTCTTTTAGGTCTATGGGCAACAAGAGGTGTTACAATTCAGTTGAGAAAAGGGGTCATTAATCGCTTCCTTACCTGATGTCGTATATGTATATAAACCTCTAAGTTGGCGTTAATATTTTTCTTCTAAACTGCTTTAATAATAATCATAAGTGCTTGGCTGTCTTTTTAGACCTCTCAAAGGCTTTTGATACCGTGGATCATAAAATTTTGTTAAACAAATTAAATAACATTGGTGTACGGGGCAGAGTTTTGGAACTATTCAAGTCTTATTTGACGGATAGAATTCAGAAAGTTAGATTGAATGAAATATGCAGCTCTGATACTGTGGTGACTTGTGGAGTTCCGCAGGGCACAGTGCTGGGACCGATACTGTTTTCTATTTATATCAATAATCTTTCATCGGTAATCAAAAATGTAAGAACAATAAGTTTTGCTGATGATACGGCATTTTTGTGTAGGGGACTGAATTGGGGTGAGGCCTTTGAGAGGGCTGAGGAGGCAGTTGGTTGTGCTCGTATCTGGATGGACTTGAATTCACTAACGCTTAATCTAGATAAAACTAATTTCATATGTTTCTCCATGAATAGTAAGGGGTTACCGGATGGGCGCACAATTAAAGTGCATTCATCGGGCTGTGACATGGCTCATGACTGTGACTGTTCTCAATATGTTAGATCTGTTACGAAGACTAAATACCTGGGGGTTTACTTTGACCAATTTTTAAAATGGAGCGCTCATACTGAGTATGTGAAAAATAAATTGAGAAAACTTATTTACAAATTCTATGAATTAAGAAATATATTAGATAGGAAACTTATTGTTAGTGTGTATAGATCTCTTGTCGAGTCCTGCTTGTCGTATGGTATAATCTGCTGGGGTTCAGCACATAAAAATGTTTTACACAATATCGTAATTACACAGAAATACATCTTAAAGGTAATATTGTTTAAGTCAAGGCTATTTCCTACAGATATTTTGTTTCAGCGATCCGGTGTCTTTACTCTTTTGCAATTGTACATCAAGAATGTATTGCGTTTTGTCCTAAATAGAAAAGTATTTCAAAGATATATAAATCATAACATAATGACAAGAGCGAATATTAATGAGCAATTAATATTGCCCAATACGCATTTTCACGCCACTCAAAGGTGTATTGCATACATAGCACCTAGAGTTATAAACTTAATACCAACCAACTATAGAAATGGTTCTTATCAGCAAAAAAAGTATCAATTAAATAACTGGGTCAAGCAAAACACTCAAAGGATTAGAGACACAATTATATTCTTGTAGTCATAGAAATAGAAATATTTAGGTAATAATTGATGGTATCGTAAATTTTTATAATTTCATTTAGTATATTTTAGGTGTGTATTAAGATCTTGTGGTTGTATTAGTAATTATATTGTTATTTCGTTAGTCAACTGACGGGTAGGTGTTGCTCACACAGACTATATGTCCATGAGCACACTTTGTGTTGTATAGTTATAGAGATATTGTGCAATCTAGTTTATGTATTATTGTTAAATATATCAAAATAAATAAATAAATAAATAAATAAATAATATAGTAGAAAGATTTCTGGTACATTACGCCCATAGTGACACATTTTAGTGGAATGGTAATACCTCTCGGCGAAACTGCAAAGACTACCACCCTATTTCACAGCTAGCATGTTTAAAGACTACCCCCTTTTGATGATTTTTGCAGTTATTTTAATTTCCCAGAGAGGCATTCACAATTCCAACAAACTGTGCCACTTTTTCAGGAATGTTTGCCCCCTCTCTCCATGTTATGGCACGTAAGGTGCCAGAACTCCTACAGCTTTTTCTACATATAATATGACGCAGAAAAAGTACTAGCAGCTATTTCTCGTAATACATCAACATCACTTAATTTTTATGTTTTGAAAAACCCGTGACCCGTCATTAAAAATTAATAGTAACTTCTATTCTATATACGTGTTACAATTTTTTTTGAGAATAGCTCTACAACTAAAAATTTTATATGTAGTTTTTATAGAATTTGTTGTTTTTCAGCATGTTAAATATTAAATTTAATAAAATAAATCAAGCAATTCTAGACATTGTTCAGAGTGAAAGGGGATAAGATTTTTTCAACAAATTATAAGTATTTGAGCGTTTATATCAGGAAGATTTTGGCTAAGTTGCACAAAGTTAATACTGACAATATTCTACTTATCATACAACAAAATAATATACAGAACGAACACTTTGATAGTCTACAGTCTACAGCTTCTTTCTGGTGCATTACTATATTTATTATTTATTCTTAATTTCAAGTAATCTTTAAGATTTAATTAATAATTTTTAAATTTTTTCAGACAAGAATTTTTACGAGCAGTAACCGAACTTAACCCCTACGTCGGTCCAGCGGCACGCCAAGCGATCGTCTTTGAGTACACTGATTGGTTGAACCCCGACGATCCAGTAGCCAATAGGGATGCTTTAGATAAAATGGTGGGAGATTACCAGTTCACGTGTAATGTTAATGAGTTTGCCCATCGATATGCTGAGACTGGAAATAATGTGTATATGTATTATTACAAACATCGAACGGTGGGTACAGATTGAATTCAAAATTTTAAACTCGGAATTGACTTTTGAATAAAATGGGAAATATAACGCAATAGCTCGCGCCTTATAACGTTTTCGGGTTACTGCTTTCGAGCACTCTGAGAATGCTCTCCCCAGGATTTGCGTGTTTGGTTGACAAAATCAAGTGATCTTACTAATACGTTCTCTTTACAAATTCGGTTACTCTCAATCCGTGCTCTTTTCCGTACTGCAAATTTTTACGGAATATAATGCACAATGACTACACTTTTTCACGATTTTCTTTTATAATTTCTTGTTTTGTTGTTTGGATACTTTAACGCAAGTAATATTTTTTTTTAATTTAAAAAATAATTATTTTAACTTTATATTAAATTTTAAGGTTAAAATTATTTTACAATCTATTACATTTTTAAGGTCAATCTTACATTTTATTTACACTTCGTCCGGTGGCAACCGCATTCGGGGTGGCAGCACTTCTCGGGCGGATCTATGACGTCACAGATCGCTCCAGAAGCACTCTCAGAGTGCTAAACCGAACACGCTATTAGTTCTTCCACTGGTATATCGTCATCCATTGCTACGCACTTCTTCTATCTCTATATGGACGGGACTTCACCTCTCGTTCTAGTCAAATTGCACGATACAGCATAATAAGTGGAACTAACTGGTCATTAGACTAGTGCGTTGACTGAAAGGCAAGAAAAAATACAGCGCAATGATGAGACGTAGTATGAATATTGATTTTGTCAACATTTATTTATATTTTTCAGGTTGCGAATCCTTGGCCCTCGTGGACAGGGGTTATGCATGGAGATGAAATAGCCTATGTATTTGGGGAACCCCTGAATCCTGCTAGATCCTACACAGCCCAAGAAGTCGATCTTTCCAAGAGAATGATGCGGTATTGGGCTAATTTTGCCAAGACAGGTAAGTCAGTGTATTAACCTAATTTTTTTTATAAAATTTAAAACACAGTTAATTAGAGTGCTATGGAAATGACTGACATATTCAAGTGCTTGATTCATTAGGTATCCTAGAGAAGCACTATACACACTTTTTTTTAAATCGGCCATCTCCAAAGTTGGGTAAGGATCCTTAAAAATCAGCTTGTACTGTACTTGAAACCATTTAAGTTGTACAATTTGTGCCAGTCCTGGATTTTTGAGATAGGTTTAATTTTCTCTATGCGGATGTGTTTTCAAATCTACAAAAAGCGCGCGTGTCATAAATTCAAAAAGATAAATGGTAAATTTTCTCACTTATAGCAAAACAATGAGTCTTTCCATACCACCTTGTACAGCATAATTTTTTACTCTTTCTTTTCTTTATATAAATATATATAAAAAAATATTATTGGAGCATATTAATTAATGTACCGGGTGATTCATTAAGGGTGACGACCGGCCATATCTCGGAAACTACTGGGCATAGAAATTCAGGAAAAAAAATTATAACTAAAGTTTCCATGAGAAAATCCTGGAAATAATTTTTAAGTTCCGCATTTTGCTGCAAGAGGGCGTAATTGAAATGTAAATTTTAAAATTTTACATATCTCAGAAAATTTCACATTAAGGTATATCTTTGGTAACACCATTAAAAAGCTTGGACAATTATGCATCATTTTGGTTTTATGATCATTGGCGTACCGACTTTAATAAGAGGGGGGGAATGAAAGTGTAATCAGTTAAATCGCTGTAACTTATAAACGACTTATCCGATTTTAGCAAACTAAAGATTGTTTGGAAGAGAAATGTATGCACTTTCACCAATAGTATTTAGTTGTCCATAATAGTTCTCAAAGAAAAAAAAATCCTAGAGGGCGCAATTTGCAATAATAACACATTTTTTGATTTTACTCCGAAAAAATAAATCATACGGTATAATTATGATACCATAATCGAAAAATAGATGAAATTTGCTAGAAAAAATATTAAAACCGCCGCTCGATATCTTCGTTCGTTTCAGCGTTATCGCAATAGAATAATTTTTAATGAAGAAGCGATTATATATTTTTTAGAAAAAAATTGGGACGCCACTGATATTTTTTCATGTGGATATTATTTCTAATTAGCCTGGTCAATTCTGCATAAAAATGATCTCTTGCGTTTCTCTCCTCAGACACACCGTTCTTAATTAAAATAATTAAATTAAATAAAACGGGCGGAAGCATGCCTATTAAGTGAAGGTGGTCATTTCCAACAATTTTTATAAAACAAAATTTTTCATTATCAATAAGTAGAGCTAAATTTAATTATTTTAATTAGAAACGGTGTGCCCGAGGAGAAAAACGCAAGAGACCATTTTTATGCAGAATTGACCAGGCTAATTAGAAATAATATCCACATGAAAAAATACCAGTGGCGTCCCACTTTTTTTTTAAACAATATATAATCGCTTCTTCATTAAAAATTATTCTATTGGCGATAACGCTGAAACGAACGGAGATATCGAGCTGCGGTTTTAATATCTTTTCTAGCAAATTTCATCTACTTTTCGATTATGGTGTCATATGATTTATTTTTTCGGAGTAAAATCAAAAAATGTGTTATTATTACAAATTGCGTCCTCTAGCATTTTTTTAGAACTATCATGGACAACTAAATACGATTGGTGAAAGTGCATACATTTCTCTTCCAAACAGTCACAGTTAGTTTGCTAAAATCGGATAAGTCGTTTATAACTTACAGCGATTTAACTGATTACACTTTCAACACAAACCCTCCCTCTTATTAAAGTCGGTACGCCAATGAGCATAAAACCAAAATGATGCATAATTGTCCAAGCTTTTCAATGGTGTTATCAAAGATATACCTTAATGTGGAATTTTCGGAGATATGTAAAATTTTAAAATTTACTTTTCAATTACGCCCTCTTGCGGCAAAATACGGAACTTAAAAATTATTTCCAGGATTTTCTCATGGCCACTTTAGTTATAATTTTTTTTTTCCTGAATTTCTATGCCCAGTAGTTTTCGAGATATGGCCGCTCGTCACCCTTTATGAATCACCCGGTACTTTACCAAAATTATTTAAGGCAATCCCTCCCTGGCTCCAAATGGGGTCTGGACGGCCACTTTCTGGCCTTTGCACACGGCCTATGGACGAGAGTACCTTACCCTCGACGTGAACAGTACAGCAACAGGTCGGGGACCCCGGTTGAAGCAATGCGCTTTTTGGAAGAAGTATTTGCCACAGTTACAGCAACTTACAGGTAAGTACTAAAACCAAATAAATCATTAAATTGGAAAAATTTACAATATACCGTGTGTTCAAAATAAAGTCGGTACTATTGCTAACGTTCTTATTATAAGAGATACGAAATCGAAATTAGTAAAGAGATGTAGTTTTATGTGATGTAGTGTGTGATGGTGTATGTAGTGATTATGGTGTTGTCAAATTACGATATTTAGTATTTGACTATGAAAATAGTAGTAAAATCATTGTTAACAATGGCATTTGAAAGTGGTATTTCAAAATGGTTACTATCGTAGCTGGTAGCAATCTGGAATAGTAGTTTGTACAACAAGAGTAGATATGATGTGCATATCGCACGAGGAAGTAAATTCCGAGGGCAATATGGACAATCCACTCGAGTTGAACAGTCTAGTTTTTCTACGACTTTATGCTAAGAAATGCCAAAAAAAAGTTTGTAGGTTGCCATCAGGCTCGAACTCACGACCCTTTTTTCATAGTCTAACGCTCTAATGTCTGGACTATCAAAGCGTTTAGTTAATTATCGGAAAACCAACTGATAAATGATGCTACATGAAATTAATTTTTTATGCACATTCATCAGGTTGCATTATTGATAAATCTATTATAAATGCGTCTAGATTTTATTATATTGAGCAAATTAATAACAAATTGTACCATATACATTTAAATTATATAATTTAATTTCTTGAAAAAGAAGGCGGAGCCTCAGTAAAAATAATATACTGTGATTGGTCAGTACTTTTATAAACAACACAGGCTTCTTTGTAATTGACTACTGTGATTGGTCAGTTTCATTACCTATCTAGGATGGATATGATATATTCCCGCACAGTTAACTGGAATAGCCTACTTTACTCGCCACTTAAGTGTAAAGGAAACAGCAAATTTCCATGTGGGAGGAGAAAAATAGTATTCTCCTTTCAGTATTTTTCTTCACAGGCTAGAACTTTGTGATTTTTCCATTGTAGAGAAAAAATAAATTTAAACTGTATTATTTTCTTTTTCCTAGTTGAAATGCAACAAAAACCAGCACCAGAAAATTGTACCAGCGGTGCGGTATCGATACAGCGAGTGAATATACATGACACTATGATAGGAGTGGCGGTTGGTATCTTACCAATCCTGTTGGAAATAATCAGAGGCGTACTAGCGTAGGATAACTAGAAAGGAGGTAAGCATTTTAGACTACAAATTATCACCGGTCAATTTTCGAGAAAATCAGTTTTTATATTTTTATAGTAAAACAAGGTTTTCCTATTGGGCAATTAAATGCCGGGTGTTTTTCATTAAAAAAAATGTTTTTTATGCCCAAAGTGAGAAATTTATGTTTTTAAATCATAGAAACTATAAGCAAAATAGCTGTAGAATTCATTTTAAATAGTTTAAAACAGTTTATGTGCATTAATATTAGCTTTTACGTTCGCTATTGTGAAGTTTTCTAAAGTAATCGCCAATTTACATACTAGCAACACTGTAAACGTGGAAAGAAGTGGAAATAATTTAGTAAAACAAAATAAAATAACTCTAAAGCTACATTTAAAAATATATTATTTCTGTAATTTATTTTCATAACAGGATTGGCGAATTTAGTATAATAAGTAATTTCTATAACACTCTGTATCATATTCTTCATAAAACAGATTTCAAATAATTTTCTTAACTTTTTATCACTTACAGAATTGACCAAAAGGAATTTATTATAAAAAAAAACATGTAAAGAGAAGAGAATGAAGATAACTTCACTGTTGCGCAGTGGAATTTAGAAAATTTTCGCTTTTTGCTGTTTAGAAGACCCCAAAAAGAAAGAACTACGTGTTGTTAGAGGTTGTGAATTGTGACTGAGGATAAGGTGCTTTGGGTTCGAAACCTTGTATACTGTCTGAGGAATTAAAGTTTATATAAATGGTTGGCGAATTTTTAGAAAGCCTGGAATGAGCTCAGTTACGAAACATTAAACATATCTTTAGATATTTAAGGAAAATATATCTTAAAATTTACGTGTAAGCTTCAGTTTCAACAAAATATGTTGTGGTAATTTGATATCCGTTTGGGCTGTTATTAAAGTAAGTAGGCCAATATTAATAAAAATTACATATTTATATAAAGTAACATAATAATAAATAACAAGAAAATGTTATATCTTTTTTATAAAATCAAGAAGCTTTTGCATTTTTAGTCTTATTTTAAACTTGCCAAATTTTTAATACAAATTTAGAAAAAATATTTCTTAAACAGCCTTGTTTAGATGATTTCATTTTTACTTTTGTGACTTAGTTTAATAACGCATTTTAATTTTTTTAAGTTGTGGATGGTAAATTAGGTACTAATAAATTATAACAACACAAACTAATATACGGCACAATATAATATACATTCACTGTTATTTGAAATTTAAAAAAAAATACGAAAGTTTAAGGACAGTAAGTGGTCTATAATGCTAAGATATTTTTAATTACAGGGTGACTCAATAGATCACTGTTTTATAGCATTTTAGGTATCTAGCCAAGTAAAT
Organism: Polydrusus cervinus; assembly: GCA_935413205.1. Classification (NCBI taxonomy): domain Eukaryota; kingdom Metazoa; phylum Arthropoda; class Insecta; order Coleoptera; family Curculionidae; genus Polydrusus; species Polydrusus cervinus. The sequence goes on from OW284511.1 coordinate 102,120,584, forward strand.
TTGCCATAATGTTTTCTACATATCATTGTGAGAGAACTTGTCACACCCTCATGGTTCACAGCGAGTTATTCCTATTTTTGTTGTTATTCTTACCAACTTAAAAATATGTTACTTAATTTTTCATAGTCATTTTAAAATCAAGGAGTCAGGAGCCAGCTAGGAATATCAAGAAAACGTTTTGTAAAAAAGCGTATTACAATTTTGTGCACCTACGGTGTAAATTAAAATCATAAGCTTATTGTTTGTTCGGGTGTTATATTTTATGTACCTTGCAATCATCCCCAAGCTTGAATTAAAATAACTACTTAATAATATGTTACAAAGGGGTACCTTTATTATAAAACATGTCACTTATATCATAAGACAATGCATATCATTCAAACATCATCGAAATAATACCGTCGAGAAAAATATGTTTTTTACATTATTTTACTTTATTTGTGTTATTGACAGATTTTGCTTCAAGGTTTGATATCCAAAGTACCTACTTTCTCGATATATCAAATAAGAAAATTAAATGCATGTAAAAAGATAGTTTCTACTGTGGTTCTGTTGCAGTTTTTCAATTTTAAAATATGATTAAAGTTCCTATTACGGTGCTTTTACGGTTCAATCTTATTATTTTAACGATTAGATTGTATTTTGTACGCTGTTGTTTTAAAATTGGACTTTATGTGACCAGGCAAGAAAAAGCATAAGTAAAGGTTGGTTGGTTGTACCGCAGAAAATGGTAAATATTTCTTTTAAATAATTTTAATTTTCAGAGTTCACTTGTAAAACTAGAACTGATGCTCATCTAGAGATTAATAAGTTTTTTTTGTCGCGACGTAATCCTTTTTAACCTGTTTTTTTTATGTTTGGTTGGTAATGTTTCTTAATCACATTTTTTATTTTGTTAACGTCTGGCGTGGCCTGCTCTTGTACTAAAATCTCCGAGATAAGACCAGACAATTGGCACAGAGAAATATAGAATGATAGAAGAGTTTTGGACTTGCATTGTCTTTATTTGCTTTAAATCACAACGTTTTAACTGATAAGTATCTCAAGTCGTTTTCAGGTGAATACTAAATAAGTTAGTAGTAGTTACTGTAATTATTTAGTATTCACTTGAAGACGACTGAAGATACTTACCAGTTAAAACGTTGTGATTTAAAGCAAATAAAGAAAATGCAAGTCCAAAACTCTTCTATCATTCTAGAAACATCATTGTCTCCAACCTTCAAACAGACAACAGGGGAATATAGGTCAATGCATGTCGCTGAACATTTGATAAAAATGTTATTTTCAGCCTTATTTCTAAACTTATTAATGTCATCCTTTAAGATCCTTTTTGGTCTTGTAGCTCTCAGATTTCGCCTTTAAAGAAGCTTGAAGTCGTAATTTTCTATATCAATTTTTGGTAAATATTAATACAAGCTCCTAATTTTTATTATTTCGAGTGTAAGGACTACAGTATCGACGACTTTTTTCTTTCCTCTTCAAAATAAGCTATTAAAGCATTTTCAGTACATGTATGTTAGGTTGTGAACGCGTCTTTTCCATAATCCCTCCGGAATTTCCCCAGTAAAAGATGATTTAATGTCCTATTTGCAATATCCCTTAACTGAGAGTGAGTTAAGCTCTCATCTTGCTTTCTTGCTCCATATTTTTAAAGAAAAATTAGAAAACAAATTTCGCGAAAACAGCATATACAGATAACAAATTTATTTATTATAATGATAAATAATTTAATAGTATTACCAACAAACAATTTAGATATAAAAAGTAAAAAAATTTGAAGGGCTTGTTTCCTTTTTAAATACTAATTTATTTATTTTTAAAAAATCAAAATAGAAAAAATAGTATAAAGTACATATTTTACAAAGCGATTAGAGCACTTGTCCCTTTCTAGGCACGCGTGCTATAAAGTGATGCTTTAGAAAACGTGTACGTTAATATAATACTTGAATTAAATTTTTTTTTATGTTTATTCTCGCATCAATTTTTTGTAGATAAACAGATTCTAACACATCTTTTTAAATGTAATAAATCCGATTTCAAATCCTTCCACATATAAAAAATAAACTCCCACTGAAATATTATATCCTCGAAATAAACAGTCAAAATATAAATCCTTTTCGAAGCGAATATTCCCAATATTCCAGGCTGTTTATCAGGAAAGGAGACCTGCTGGATCTTAATAAAGGGAAATTAGATGTCTTCCTGTATAATTAATGGCCGCCGGTATAACTCTGGAACAGGCATAAATTTGCGAATGCTGTGACAGAAGGACACACTGGTCGATATTTATAGCCGGCCGACCGACTTGGTTATGTAAACAAGGAAAGCAAATAGTAGCTTAGATGAATTATACACGGGCGATCAAAAACGTTTATTGAAAAATTAGTTATTATTGACAATGTAATTTTATGGTTCATTGTATAGTAAAAAATGTTTTTTTTAATAGAACTAACTTTTTGGTATTTTTAAATGTAGAGTCCAATATTAAAAAAGTTTTTAAACATTCATTTGTAAACGTGGCCAGGATTCGGAACAAGGGAACGCAATGTTTTCGGTCTAATTTTCTGTATATAATTTCACATGCTCGTAATATTTTATGGACGTAAATATTTTAAGAATGTGAAACTGCAACCAACCATTTTCTTGTACAATTACTTCGATTTGTAAATTATAAAACATATTAATATCCAGATCATAATTTGTTAAAGGATGCATGTAACATCAATACATTCGGTATGAGTTTTTATATTTATACTTACGTATGATATGACAATTTTACAATAATAGTCAAGAAAGGTCAAAAGTTAATTATCTATCACCTTTACCGTCTGATTTTTAAATCTTACATTTGCAATTCTTGTGCCTGCTACGTCGTTGCTGGCATTTTTTTTTAATATTTAGGTATCTCAGCTTAAAAAATAAAAATATTGAAGTTTATTTTACGTACAAGTAATGGGCTTTTTCACTATATTGAACTTATATTTATCAACATCCTGAACTAAAACCTATTTAAAACATAACTCAAGAAAAAAAATATTCCTAGAGTATCACCTTTTCTATAAACAATTAAAAACACTGCGCGTAAGCAGGAGAAAGTTTAAAGACATACTTTGGGAAGATGAGTGAAAAAAAATATTTCAACTCTAGAGTTAAAATACAAGGAACACTTTTTAATTTAAACATATGGTGCCAATTTGACAGACCACCCCTATTTATTAAAAAGAACAAATTTTAGAAAGCAGTAATTGTAAAGTGTTTAACTTATTTTTCATGTATTTGTCGAGTGATTCAGAATAAGAGTGTGACAATACGCCATCTGAAATTATAGAAAATGTTAATAATATACTGGAAAATCTATTACCAGAAAAAACAAACCGCTCTGAAGAGTGTCAAGTATTAAACAACAAATTTTTATCGGTAGCCATAGCATAGAGAGCTCTAGCCTATAGATCGCAAGGTCACAGGTTCAAATCTCTTCAGGAGTATTTTACTTTTTTTATAAAAACATTAAATGATTTATAGAATTATTTTGAATTGAAATCTTCCTTGTTGGGTGGATTTTTTAAATTTATGTTTAATGCATCTTTCCTTGATTAAATTTAAAATTTTTCATTCTGGTTAATCTAGAAGTCAATCCAGGATTATTTCTTCCTATAAAATATGAAAAAATTAAAAAGTTAAACTACAAATAAAGGTAAAGCCTATTAAGGAACTATAAAATCAGATATTATGTGGAACATAATCCTAAGTATGCTAATTTCAACACTAGTGTTAAAATATTTTTTTCACACATCAAAAGCTTTTTCCACAATTCTTTGTGGTCGTAGGAAAAATAGTGTGTGAAAGTTATTATTCTAAAACTCGGAGAATTTCCGCACTGGGCTAACGCCTTGTGCTAAATGTCTCTTCGTTTGAAAAGTATCACTTTCATCATTTGTTATGTAATATAGTATTTACGCAATACGTACTATACTTTTTCTACAACTCTTACTAATAAATTAAAAATCGGTTTATAATTTATAAGGTATCGATTTGAACTGCAAATCTCAAATAATGACAATGTCACTATCAAATATTCAAAACGCAAGATAGATAAATGTCACGATTTGAGTCGTTCAAGGCTAACTTGATTATATTGGGCATCATAATGCACAGTTGTGTGTGTTTTTTTAGAGAGCTTATTTTGTTTTTTAATATTTGCTTGGTTAATAATTAATTAGTGAAAAAACCCATTACCCTTAATCCTATTTTGAAGAATACTGATAATAACAACACAACCATAACCCACTCTTAGACCATTTTAGAATAAAATGTTTAATAATACCTTATATTCTCTCGAAATTTAACTTTGTGTATTTATTGTTTATTTATAACATGCATCTTACCGACAAGAAATAGTTAACACATCCCCGCTAATCTTCGCTGCCTTATATCGATAACTTTACAAATATAGTGACAAATAACTATTTCGTACTATAACTAACTCTATCCTAGTGACTATAGTGATTAGTGACTTTAGTGCCTCCGCATTTAAGTAGTATTAGCGATTCGGGGGACAAATGCAACCTAAACCAAAACATCGATCGCATTTATGTATAGAAACGGTCGTTTATTTCTTAATGTAAGATAGCGAGAGAAAAATGTTATAATACAGGGTGTCCATGAAATGACTGTACAACGCTTCATCATAAATTCTTTAATCAAAAATAAGGCGATCTTGGCAAACTTACCTATATGCAATGTTGCTTCGTTTTGCCGCTACAGGGCGCTAAAGTTTTCAAATTAATATTGTTTTTTCTGAATAATTTCTAAACGCCTTTATCGATTTCCACTAATTTTGGAACTAAGAATAACCACTATTAATAGCTTGTTTTGACGTATGTCATCTTTTTTTAATACCTGCAAATTTAAAAATGGCGTGTGATAGGCATTTAAAAGGTCCTCTTTTTGTTACCCTCTGTATAAATGACTTTAATTATTTCTCTGACACTAGCTGACTTCACGTTGAAACTTCTTTGTCTCTTGTAAAAATTTAGCCAGACATGCTGTTTCTCTTAAAAAAAATTATTTACGATGCAAAACATGAAAAAGTTTCGAACAATAATTGTTATAAAAATCAAACTAGTTGCTAGTTATTTAGAATTAACATTTTTCTCGTTAAAACAGCAATGATGAATTACACGGTATGGTAAATAATTTTTTTGCGAAAAACTGCATGTCTGGCTAATATTTTACAAGAGACAAAAAGTTTCAACATGAAGTCAGCTAATGTCAGAGAAATAACTAAAGTAATTTATACGGGGGATAACAAAAAGAGGAACTGTTATTTACCAATCATACGCCATTTTTAAATTTGCCGGTGAAAGATTGCGCGCACGTCAAAACACGCTTTTAATAGTGATCATTCTTAGTTCCAAAATTAGTGGAAATCAATAAAGGCGTTTAGAAATTATTCAGAAAAAACAATATTAATTTGAAACCTTTAGCGCCCTGTAGCGGCAAAACGAAGCAACATTGCATATAGGTAAGGTTGCCTAGATCGCCTTATTTTTCGTTAATGAATTTATGGTGAAGCGTTGTATAGTCATTTCATGGACACCCTGTATATAAAAGATCAAAATCTTCTTCACTCAATTCTCGTCACAAAAGTAGATTTTATATGTTTGAATTTTTCCTCTTTGGTAATTTTTTGAATGGAATATCGACTCGTATAGTATAACTTAAAACCCTCTGTTGTGGCGAATTTATTGGAGTTTCTACTACATCTAACATGACATTCAAAATATTTTCTTCATTAGTAATGCTTACTGGTCTTTCACTTTTTGATCAATCTCCAGTTTTATGAAAACGCCACAAAGTTTTGGAAACGGTTGATTTAAAGACAGAGTTCCGGTCTAGATGCAATTTTTTAAAAGTATTCATCAAAACTCCATGTCCTATCACCACCATCACTGAAACATGCCATTTTACGCGAGAATTACTCATTAAAAATGTATTTTTGGCATCTGTTGCCAAAATCACCACACTGATAATAGTTTTGTTCCAACCCAGCAAGAGAATTGTTACTGAACCGTAATTTGCCATTGCAACAATCAATTGCTAAATTCAAAATTTTGATAGGCTGGAAATTATCGTTTAAGAACGATTTTCTTGCTAGGCTGGAATAAAGCTTACAAGAACGTTGTTATAGAGCCAAATATTTTCTAAGGTAACTTAATGGACTAGAAAATTGAGGAGTTTTATAATTTATTAGCCAATAATATTCAAAACTCGATATCTCGAAATCAATTAAGTTTCAGAATGTGTTGTTGATAATTAAAATAGAGAATAATATATATCCATTTAAAATAAATTAACCTCTTCCATCACTTTATGAATGATCCTGTAGGTATACCTAATTTTTTGCAATGTAATAGATTTTTAAAAACTCTAAAACTTTTCTGTTTAACACGACCGTTTTCATACATAAAAGCGATCCTGTCTAGTGTCATGGTTTTTGTGTGTCTACGTAGCGTTAGTGTCAATATATCAAAATAATCTGTTTCCAATGCTTATGTAAATTTCGAATCAATTTAAAATACTATTTAATAAAAATTATGCCCTTCTGCTCAATATCAACATATCCTTTAGTTAGTTAAGAGACCAGAAGCATTGACAAACGTTCTAACGGAATAAAAACAGTTTAAGAATCTAGATGGATGTGGTGTGTCGCAATACCAGACAGATGTTGCCATTGGCTGTATCTATCTCGATTCTTATACGCTATTTACTACATCTAAGTACCTATATCACTTTCCTGTCATTGATTGGATCCTAGTCTTACTGATGAGCCAAAGATGCCTTCGACGAAATAAAAAGAAAGTACTTTTCAGGCAAAAATAGTTGTATGTAGAAAATACATTATTTAACTAGTGTTTTAACATTTGTTTACTGTTAAAATGTACTACATTTTGCTCCCCCGGTCGCCTTTTGTTAAAGTACCTATAATTTAGGCTCTCCCCGCATTTTTACTACTCAATACATACATATCCACTAATGGTGCGAATCTTAATGATTATTATTAAACCTAAAACAAACAAAACTTAGATCCCTTTTCCTTAACCTCCTATTTGTATATAATATATCTATTATCATCGTATATTTTACGAAGAGAGTTCCGTACTGTGTTACCCGCGTTCAGTGGCGGTTTCCGTGTAGAATCAATAATTGTGCACACCCTAAAATCTACAAAAAATTATGTTTTTGTATTTAACTTGTATACAATCGTACAAAATTTAAATATTACTATCTTAGATTTTTTTATTTTCACCATAGTCCAATAACATCGCGTTTAATATCAGAACTGAGCGTCGGAATATCGGCAAAGACATATTGGGTAAAATCGAAAAGAAATCTGGCATATGAAATACAACAACGTCGTATCCAAACGATACAAATTTTGTGTGATCACCTAGTTCAACCTCACGAACCGTCACTGTCCGCATTACAGTTGGATGATTTAAACTGTTGTTCAGTTTGTGAAAAATATATTGCGTAGTAAATTATGTGTACTTATACAGGGCGTCCCAAATAGTCAGGGCATACCCAACTTACTTTTTTTTTAATGGACATTTTCACACTTTGACAGGCTGTAGCATTGGAACCGGCGCATCAAAGAAAAAAATGGTTTTCACCTCCCTTAGTTTTCCAAAGAGATCAACTTCCGGTCTGACATGTTAAACCAATAAAATAGTTTTGCGGTTTAACATGTTAAACCGAAAAATTGTATTTTTGAATAGAGAATAAAAAACTAAGATAGGGAGGTGAAAACTATCTTTCTCTAAAATGCGTCGTTGCGATGCTACAGCCGGTCAAAGTCTGGAAATGTCATATTTTAAACGTCAATATCCCAAAAGCAATTCAATTTAGACATATATGACATTTTATATAAAATATACGTGGGATTTCAAAGGGAATTGGAAAATAATATAATATATAGGGTGTAATCCTGCGTTAAGAGCGGGCCATAATTTGCAAATTAGAAAATATATTCAGTAGTTTTTGAATTATTTGTAATACGCCAGACTTTTTTGACAAGTTGTATAACTTTTACTAATCGAGTGCAAGGTTTGAATACCCAACAGTAAAAATGTAACCCTCTCCGGAACCATCTTAAATTCCTTGTTTTGAATTAAGGCATGTACAATTTTTTTTTTTCGAGCGGGGTGTAGTAATAAATAAACTTAAATATCCAAACACTAAAACCTTACGATAGAGAGCTTCGCCTGTTCTACTAACTAAATAATATGCTTCAAGAACACAGTTCTTATAATTTAAAAATGCCTAACGCCAATAATTATTAATAGTGTTAAAAATGAATATATTTTTTAACCCAGTGCATTTATATTATAGCTTTATGTATTTGTTACTACACTCTCTTTCGGTCCGATTCTGGTGAAAAAAAAGATCATTTTGGTAACGTAAAGAAAATAGAGATAGAATTGTCGAGTTGTGAAAGAAAAATGAAGTTTGTAGTTACAAAATTGTAAAATAACCTCATATTTTCCAATTTTTTGAAAATATGTCAAATTTGACAGGTACCTGAAGTGGTGTTATAACTTTGATCTATGGCATTTTGTATTATTTTTTAAGCAAGAATTGTCTAGAAAGTCGAAATTTGCTGAAATTCTTTAATAAAAAAAATCCTCATATGATGCAAACTTTATTGGTGACACTTTCTGTCCGTGTTAACGAAATACAGCCGGAATAGATTTTATCTCGACTGAAAGAATTTTATTTTGACAATTCGATCTCTATCTACGTTCTGTAGTTTATCTTTTTTGACAAGAATATGAATCAACGAATCCATTTTTTAAACTTGACATCTTGTAAGTCTTTAGTTTCTCTTAGAACTTAGAGGATCTAATTAACTATTAAATTGTGTACAAACTCTATAAATTAGCTACATTAGCTATTCCTTAGTACTATCCTAACTATAAGTTGTATAATTTCTCTGTTACAAGAATAACTTATATTTAAATGAATGTAGATAGACAAAACCGTTAGTTAAGTGTTACAAATGTAAAGCTTGATATGCACCCAGGACTGAAACCATTCTAAACCATGGTTTTTATAACATTCCCTGATGTTTAGAGTCAATTTTTGGTCTCCCTGCGTGGTACATGTATTTCACAAAACAAATTAGGAAAAGACATGTTTAGGAGCGAAAGATGTTAGAAATACGATAATTAATAATAAAAAAACAAATTTCGCCATTTTTATGTTTATATAATGTATTTTTCATTATAAATAGATTCATTTCTAGTTTAAAACAGTAAAATAAATGCATATCAGATATTTAAAAATTATGACAGTGTAAATCAATGGCATATCATATATTTGGTGGTTGAAATTACAAATTAAAAACGAATGCGTATCATATAAAAAATATACTTACAGCTTAAATTTTTGGCTATACTCTTACTTATTTTGTAAAAATAAAACATTTAAAACACAATTGGGATATACAGGATGTCCCAGATAAGATGCACTCTTCAGGGATCTCGTAAGCCATATAATATACAGGGATATGATTAAATTAGAAATAAGTTGCGCCCTACTAAAACTTTTATGTTTTATAGGAGTTGTGATTGTAGTTTTTTTTTTAATAATAATTATGGAACATTATTCAAGAAAAGAATGATGTGTAGTCGACGTCCAGAATCAAATTATTTCTAGTTTGCTTTGAAATTGAAAACAAAGTTGATAGATACAAGATGAATTCGCACTTATTCTTATTGATGATGGGTTTTTAAGTCCGAAACGTATTTTTAATACTCGATGTGATACGTCGTTGGAATTATAAAGGGGGGGGGGAGGATATTACAATAAAATTTAAAAAGGCAAACTTGATGATGGTTTCGGAAAAACGAAAGATTGGGTTAAAAATAAAAATCTAATTACACCAACTTGTAGAGAAGAAAAAGTGGTAACGAAAATGTAAACTTTATTTTAACATATCTCTTCAAATAGAGTCACAAAAAAATAAAAACGAAATTGCGAAAATTCGGGTTTTCTCAAATATCTTCGGAAGAATGTTGCAGAAGGTAGTAGGGCGCAACTTTTTTCTAATTTAGCTATCTCTGTATCTTCTATGGTGTACGAGATCCCTGTAGAATGCATCCTTATCTGGGACACCATGTATATCAGATTAATGTCCATCAACAATTGATTATAGAGTAATGTCTTTTTTCGATAATTCGTATCACCCTGTGGAGTATACTAGGGATCGTAACATATGTATATAGCAATTAAAATTACACTGTAGGATTCTTTTTTCCTGAACTTCTCTTTTTTGTTCACTTCTTTATCTCTGGTATTAAAGAAAAACAAAAAAATCAATGTGTTAAAAAGTGCTGCATGAAACATCAGAGGAGGTTTACATCCTACTCTCAAAACATTTAACAATGAACGTGTGCGATAATGAAGTTTATAAAAACATGTTGAGTTATGAAATAGTGTATCTCCTCTAACAATAGAGATAATGAAATACATCAAAAATGGGAATGTCATTGAAAGATGAAGCTACAGTCTAATTTCAACTGCTAATCGTTACGGTTGTTGGTATACGCCACAGTGCGATACGAATTTTCAAGAAAAACATTTTTATTGCACAATATACAGGGTGACAATTTGAAAACGAACAGCATTTAATATTGCCTCTACCAATGATAGTATGAAAATTTGACGAAACACGTCAATTGATATATCGAGGGGGACATTTTTTAAGACATTTGTTGTCGTGTTACTTTCAACCCCCTAACCCCCAGGGCACCTACCCCTAAAATTTTAAATGGCAACCCCTATTTATTTTGCCATTTTTGTGTTCCTTATAAAATTCTACATTAACTGTATTATTTTTTTTTTCAAAAAATGTAATTATTTTATTTTTTCTAGTGGCGATATCGAAGACGAAATGTAGAAATACATTCCGAATTTCTTTATTTATTTACATTTCGTCTTCGATATCGCCACTAGAAAAATAAAATAATTACATTTTTTGAAAAAAAAATGATACAGTTTATGTAGAATTTTATAAGGAACACAAAAATAGCAAAATAAATAGGGGTTGCCATTTAAAATTTTAGGGGTAGGTGCCCTGGGGGTTAGGGGGTTGAAAGTAACACGACAACAAATGTCTTAAAAAATGTCCCCCTCGATATATCAATTGACGTGTTTCGCCAAATATTCATACTATCATTGGTAGAGGCAATATTAAATGCTGTTCGTTTTCAAATTGTCACCCTGTATATTATACGATAGGGTCAAAATTTTGTGAATAAAAAAATCCAACAAAACCCTAAAATATATAGATTGATTTAGTCATTGCAGTAATTTCTTTTATTTAAAATCTACTATTAAGTATTAATTAATATTTTAACATCTTCGTAACTTTAACATGTTTTTCCCAAAGATCGACCAGTAGCGTACTTAATGTAAATTTTGTAACAATAACGTAGTTTTTCATATGCACAATAGGACTATAAGAAGCGAAATCCATTTGCTGTTTATTTGTACTTAGTGTAGATAAGAGTACTTTAAAAAAAAAGAGTTTAATTTATTTATAACGTTGAATCGTGGCTATAAACGATCGGAAAAATACTTTTATAATTACAAATTATTAAAATTTTAATTATTGCACCAACCATTTTTGCCATACCTATGACACTGGTTTCACAAAAAAACCAAAAGAGAAACAAACCATTAGATTACATCCTGTATATTTAGGAACTATAATTAAAAGTTATATTACTTTGGTTCACGCTCTGAATAATAGATATTTTAAACGGATTTAAAATGAGAAAATCAATTTTTAATAAACTTTTAGTAGAGTGAAGTCTTATGGCCAAATCAACGTTATTTTGAAAAACTCTCGAAACTATTTAAAATCTAGTTGCTAGATTTTAAATTCTTTTTAATATAGGAAGTTTTATATAGAAAAATCAATGATATGTGTTCCTTATATGAAAAAATCCTAATGTTTGTTTAAAAAAGTGCTAAAAATGTGTTTCATTTGAAAAAATAATAAATTTAAACGTATAGGCCTGAATTATTAAAAGAATTGTAGATATTTATGTGTTGTGAAGGTAAGTACTCATATTTTACATAACAAATATGTTTTTAAGTTTAAAAATAATTAATATATAAAATCGTAACTTTATTTTACCTGCCAGCAGGTTAAAATGAATATTTTTTTACCGATTATCATTTAAAACAAAAGTTTAGCTTAAAAAGAAAAGTATTTTTGTTTTACTTTAAGCTTATGTAAAACGTAATTGCTTACTTTTGCGCTTTGTTTTTATAATATAAAAAATTAAAATATGATAACCAGGCTTTGTTTTTTTTTATTTCACTTCGTCATTTTTTTTATCAATATTTTATTACGTTTCGGTTCGTCAATTTGTTCGCTCTGGTCATACAAATATCTAAATATTTTTTTTATAAAAGCCTTTTTATATATTTTAATTTTATCCAAAAAATGTGTTCTATGCGAAACTCTGGCCTATCATTGGCCAGTTGATAGATGTATTTAATAAAATATCTCTGTGCTTAAAGATTTAATTATTATTGCGTTGTAACGATAAAGATATTTTTAAAACCGATCGTTTTTAATTCCAGAAAAGTATGTTTTAAATAAGAATGTGTTTGCTAGGAAACTAAGCTTTAAAAAATATGCCTATAAATACTTAAACCAGCTTCGTGAAATGATCTTCCAATTAAAAGTTTCAATTGCTTAGAAAACATGAATTGCCAATATGGTCGTTGAGAAAGAGCTAAAAGTTATATCATCTCCGTCGGAAATTGTTAGTGTTTAATTGTTTTAATAATCTTAATAGAAATTGTTCAATTTTTTATTGAAAAAGTTTCTCTACTGGAAACTGAACCAGGCATCTCTCACTTACGGGATGGGACGATTACTTTTGTCTTATTAATTCATCTGTCATTTTTGTATAGTCATAAATGTATGATGGAAGGTACCCACTAAGATGAAACTTTTTAGCTCTGACTTAACCACCAAATGTAATAGACATTTTGCCGAAGAGCCTATAACCTTAGAACAGCGAATGAACTTGTCCAAAAACGCAATTTTTAAGTCTACACGTGGAGCCAATTTTTCAGATTAAGTTATTAGATTTAAGTATCCGAAAATATTTTTTAAATAAATAAAATTAATATTTTGAAAAAGGATTTGAATTTCTACAGCCTAAAAACGTCCGCTGAAGTCACGCCTATTTTGGAGTTCGGCACATTGTGAATGGTTTCTATCCATCAGTTTTTCTGTATTTAAATTCAAAGGTGCAGGACACTGCAGCATGTGAAAATATACAGGGTGGAATTTTTAACTGGAATAAATTCAGTATTAGAAAGCCTCTTTATTTGCGGAGAAAATACGGAAATACGGGTGCCTTTATTTTTAGTTTGGTAAACTTTTTTCGTCCCGTCATGAAATTTACCCCTAAGTAAATGCTTATGTGTATAAAAACGTACATCACAACTGTTTTTAAAAATTAATTTTCGCCAGGACGGCAGAAAATTTACCTTTTTTAGTAAAGTTTTATCATAATTTGGGCGCGAAAGTATTTGGAGCTTTTGTTGATTCTCAATACACAAACATATTTTTTGTATGTTGTTTTGTAGTTAACACATTTAAAAATCGATAATAAAAAAACCTAAATAATTTTTTTTAAAATATTAAACATTTTTAGATTCCACTTACCTCTAGTAATAGGCTCCATAGCAGCTTTGCGAAATGTGTCCAAATGTTTGACAAAGAAATACAGTTGAAATTACTAACTAATACACTGCTTCCAGCAATTATGGAATACAGAAGAAGAATTTCCTTTCGTTTCGTCAGTTCCATCCCTAGACGCGTTTCGCCATATCATGGCTCATCAGTAGGGCTAGGATACGACGAAAGAAAGGAGAACTCAAAGCTGCTTATGCACTTGGTGGGACACAACGGTAAATACCTATGCATTTCTTTTATGGAATAGTAAAAAATGTACATTATGATTTGAAATCAAAAGCCCATATTTTTATCAAAATTTAATCAATCAATTAATTTTTAGTGTATTGGGTAGACTGTCTCTTGGACCATTAAGTACAATGTGTCTGACTTTTACTTTATATCTTTTCTATACAGGGTGATGGCTAAACTATCAATGTTTTGGCCAAAATCGCCTGTGTGGGACGCCACTAATGGAGAAATAGAACATCTTTTGTAACTAAAATATAAGGTTTTATATCCATTAAAACTATAAGTAAAGCCCTTCCGGAGATATTAGAATATAATGCCTTAAAAAATAATTCATCATCCTGTAGCAAAAAATTTAAAGCCGTTATTGTGTTTTTATTTTCTTGATAAAAGACACCAAAATATAAGCACGTCATTAAGGAACACCATGCAGTTACCAACTCGACGCTTCTTCCTTACCACGACAATACATAAATCATTTAGCTTTATCTGAAAAATATATCCGTAAGTTAAAGTAACTATAAGCAAATCTATTAGTTATTGTGATAAAGTATAAGAAAAGTTTACTATATAAAATGTAGTCAATTCTTTTTGTTAGATATAGCAGGACTGTGGAGTCCTAAGGCGTATGTTTAGTGTTTTTACTACCGTTAGATTTGTTTTACAGCGGTTGGTTCATAAAGGTTTGGTTTGAATTGTTGCGATAAAAATATTTTGAATGTAACTTTAAGTCGTACCGAAAAAAATGGACTTATATGTTTGTTTTTAGCTAAATGTAAGCTCAACTTGCTTTTTTAACTTGAACCAAGGCTTTATGAACCAACCCTTACATTTAATTTAATCTATGCTACAGAGTAGATACATGGCCTATAATGAACAACTAACTCTTAGTTAACTTAACACTGTAAGTCAACGCAATTAACATTATTTTTATTTTGAAAGATATTGTATAAATGACGATAATAATATATAAAAAAATTAACTTATAGAATTTATTGTTGTAGGCCTATGGCTGTAATTATGATTATTATTGATTGGTTTAAATAAATGACATGCTTGTACAATTCGAATTTTGTTTTATTTATTTGCCGCTCTTTTTTTTAATTTTGTCACAAGTTCCTGCCACCGTCCCTGATTTTCGTTTTATTTTAACTGAATTTAAAAAAAGTAGGTTATCAATTTCGCTTTTAGTGTCATTCATTATTGAGGTCAAAAGAGTCAAATTTGAACATTAAATTTTTTAAGAATGCAGGGAAGAGTGTAAAATGTAAGATCTCCCAACCCACCCCATTCACGCGCCGGTACCCAGGCCGGATGAGATCGGACATCTCGTGGGATGCGGAAGAAGATACACACTCCTCAATCGGTAGGTCATGTAATGGCAAGAAACCAAGGGTTGATAGCCCTTGGGGGGTGTCGCATGACCGAGGATCGTGGTTCGGAACCCACGTTAAACTGTAGGTCTAAGAGCAAGCTGGCTGAAAGGACAAGTGACCATCAGTATAACCCAGAACAGCAAGCAAATATTCAACGCTTAAGAGTAGGGTAGGAGTCTCCAGGTTTGGTTTGGAGTCACCAGGTCGAAACCCTTTGACTCCAGGTTACGGGTATAGGGGAGAAGGGTTACACGATGTAGAAGACCATTTTTTCTAGAAGTCACGAGAATGTTTAAAAATCACTTTAGATTGGGGGAAATATAAACGCCATATCGGAAGCTCCAGGTTAACAACAATAAAAAGGCGGCAACCATACTTAAGAGTAAAATCATTTATTCGGTAAAATGGCTGAATTTAGGCGATAAATTGTAAATTTAGATATGAAATTTCAAATTTCTTTTATTGTAGCCACGCGAGGTTATTTGAACATTTTGGATCCGTTACATGATATGCAGATTTTCTGTAATCATCTCACATTAACATGATCGATAGAAAAGTAATTTTAAGCGATATAGATTTGTTGATAAAGAAAATGCTGTGTCATTGCATATATAGTAGACTTTATAAACTTAAAATAATAATAAGTACTATAATTGATTTGTCCTTGTTAGCTCATTTTAGATAAAATGTCAATCTATAGTAAATACCTAATTAATTACGAGTGTCTTGCATAATATTTTACAACTGTGCGCAATATTTATCTTAAAAATAGTCGATTTTCTTTAAAATATGTTGGGATAAATTATATAATATATCGAGAAAGTTTAGTTGTATTTAGTGGTTTGTATAAATAGGTATCGAAAGAGTTCAAGCGATTGGGATAACTTTTTCCTCTACCTCGAAGTGGATTGATACCTATAAAATAATGAAGTAAATATTTTTTGGATTCTTTTAATTTTTAAAAACGGTAAGGAAGTAAGGAAACATTTTACACTTATTATTCAGGGTGATTCCTAAGTTGATGCTTCTTTTTTAGCTGTGTATAAAAGGCATTAAAATAAACATTTTCAAATACCTTTTTTCAAAAAACTTAAGGCGAGATACAGAAGTAAAAGATCTAAGTGCGGGCCTGGTCATCAACACGTAGCCTGCTATACTTTATGTTGTTTGTGTTATCTCTTATTAGTTATGCACTTTACTGGTCGGTGGTGAGTTATTTAACAATACGCTGCGGTGTGTTTTTCTGAAAAGTTAATTTTAAATTGGTGACCCGTAAAAATGGTAAAATAATGAACTAGTAGATATGGTGCTAATTTACGGTGAGTGTCGTGAAAGTGCGGCTGCTGCTTTGAGATTATACGCGGAACGCTTTCCCTTGCGGGCTCATCCTACACCCAGAAGTTTTCTTAATGTTATTCAACGGGCAAGTTAGGCAGGACCGTATTTGATCCATAGTGTAATAAATGAATGTAAGTATTTTATTTTTGAGTTTTTTGAAAAAAGGTATTTGAAAATGTTTATTTTAATGCCTTCTATACACAGCTAAAAAAAAGTATCAGGAATCATCCTGAATATACTTAAATATATTACAAGCATACAAAATATCCATCTTTAACGCCTTAAACAGTAAGGAACGGCGAAGAAATATCACAAAAGGCACATGGCCATATCAGTTCATACTGACGAACAAAGTATATCGATTTATAAATATCGATACATACCACCTTCTCTAACAACTGTCAGTCACGGGCAACCGAAGTCCTAACCTCACTTTTTGCTTGCATATTATCGAAAATATTTTTGTAATAGAGTAAGGCAACTTATTTTTAAATTGATAATTTACAAATATTTTAGCTACATAAGGTGTAAGAAATGGTGCTTGAAGTGTAGATAATATACCTATTACCTGTTTGTAGTGAATAGCAATGGATTCAAGCAAAAAGTATGAAAATAAAAGCCCTGAAGAGTCGGCAGGCTTTTTTTCTAGATTGTTTTTCTGGTAAGTAAAATAATTGTATCATTGATTTTTACTTTTTCTAACGTTATTACTGTTGAAAAGTTTATTTAAATTGTTGTTTAACGTTGTTACCTAAAGGTATGACCAATTTCTTAACAATTTTTAATAATACATGACCGTGCATATAATATATAGTATATATTCGCAATCTCGATAAAATACTTAAATGTACAACAGTTCTCCACCTAAGTTACAGTGTAAACAATATATTCATAAAAAAGCGGCTTATATAGGGTTTAGACTGTGGATTATATAGTTCATATTATTGTCCATTCATGATGAAAATACTTTATTTTATCATGAGCTTTCATAGCGATATTTTTTATTTCACAGAATCATTTGATATTTGAATTATTCCGATCTTATTTCAAATCTAAGCAACTATACTTAAATGTTAATTCTAATTGAATTCTAATAAACTATATTCCAATCACATTCCAATAAAATATCCATAATCTAATCAGGTATGTATTTGTTGAAATTGTAGGTGGGGGGAATTTGCATATTGGTATGTTGGCTGAGGTTAAATAATCCTAATGATAATAGTTTATTTACATACCATAAATATCCATAAAAATAATAAATTTCTTTTAATATTTTTTGTGGTGTGACTTTAGATTACAGCATAATAACTTTTAGTCCATGGAAATCGTACTAAAATAGGGGTGCTGCCTTGCATGAAATAAGGTAGTTCTGATTTTTTGATATGTTGTATCTGATGAAGTGGTAATGACAAATCCAAATTTTCGACCTCGAAAGCCCTCCGGATCATTGTTAAATATCTCAAAAACCTTAAATTTTGTTACTTTTTTCAGGCTTTGCCAATTTTAACCACCAAGGACTAATATTACGGCAAAAGTGATATACAATCTAAAAGCAAACAAAATTTGCAAAAAAACGAGACTAATTTCGTCTTTGTAGGTTGAATAGTTTCTGAGTTATGGCAGTTCAAACTTGTGCAAAATTTCCACCTAATAGTTCTTGGGACACAGATGTCCAAAGCTGATGAGATTAGTAATAAACGAAATAAGTGTTATAATTATCAAAAAAAAAACCTTGTAGTAAGTACGAATTTATTATTTGAAGTTTTTTTTATAATATGAAATATATTCAGAACCTATGCACTATTGAACTTGCTTATGTATTTTATTATATACAGGGTGATTCACGGTGGATGGTACGTTAGAAGTATATGACGAACCAGTTAACGAATCGTTTTGAAAATTTGGTTGTTTATATAAACGGACATGCTCTATTTATCTAAAATATTTTTAATGATGCAGTGTTGCCACGTCTACCTAAAATTAGTAGCAACTTCGTTATTTTAAATGGAACACCCAGTATTTTATTAAATTTTTGAACCCTCTATTACTTTCTTAACAACTTTATTTAATGTTGTTCTATACTTATCTCTTACCGTTTCTAAGATAATAATTAAATTGCATTTTTTTGACGAAAAACGTTAACTTAAAAAAATGTTGATATTTTTGAACTCAGAAATATTAGAGCCCCGAAAATTGGTGACTGGGTAAATATTACCAGGGGGCTTCTAACCCTATGCCGAAATCTTAGTTGCGATATACAGGGTGGTTTAAAAATACAGTTAATTTGGAGACTTCAATAGGTGACCATAAGTATATTTTTTTAAATGTAACACCCTGTATATTATCACTGATTTAGAAAGCTACCTAAATTGGCTTTTTATTTTTGTATAACATATCTATACCTAACTAGTCAAGTTTCTGACTTATAAGCCATTATTTGTAAAATTTGCTCAAAAATTTGATTTTTAGTAAGTATGCCATGACAAACTCTTGTTTGACATAAAAATTATGGCACTTTCTTTAAAAATTCAGTTAAAAATTACTGAAGAAAACTATTTAAACACAGTACTTATGAATTTATTTATTTTATTTGGACAGTGTGATATAATTATCGCTAGAACATGTATAAAGTTTAATGAAATGTACCCAAATCTACCGCCAATGAACTTAAGAAAATTCTTACGGATCCAGAAAAATTTTATTGAGTTTGGTTCAACTTTAAAAGCCCCAAGAAACTTGCCTTGACCCGTAACTTCTGACGAAGACAACCAGATTAATGTTTTGGCTTATTTTCATGCATTTCCTCAGTCGTCAATACGTTGTGCTAAATATGAATTAGGTCTAACATATTCATCAGTCCAGAGGATTTTAGAACAGCATAACATGCATGATTTTATATTTACTAAAGTTCAAGCCATGAAGCCTCAAGATCCACAACAGAGAGTTGAATTTTGTGAGATGTTATTAGTGCGCACCCAAGAAGATCCAAACTTTTTAAGTAAAATAATTTGGACCGATGAATCTAAATTTTCAAGGGAAGGGGTTTTCAATAGAAGAAATAGTCATTTTTGGTCAAGAGATAACCCTCATGTCACCAAGGAAGCTGGATTTCAAGAAAAATTTAGTTTTAATGTTTTCTGCATGTTAATGGACAATCAATTAAACTATTTTATATACGACGAGTCATTAACATCGAGAAGCTACTTACATATTTTAAGAACAGTTGTCGAAAACTTTGTTGATAATCTGCCCCTTGAAGATTATCGAAGCTGTTGGTATCAACTCGATGGAGCTCCTGCACATTGTACAAGAGAAGTTACAGTGGAACTCGATAGACTTTTTGATGATCGTTGGATAAGACGTTTAGGGCCTTGGAATTGGCCTCCAAGATCACCCGATCTCAATCCATTGGATTTTTACTTGTGGGGCATGTTTAAGGAAAACATTAACAAGTCACCAGTACATTCAAAAGAAGAATTGCTACGTCGAGTTACCCAAGCATTTAGAGAACAAAATCCAAACGAGATTAGATCTTCCACGACCAATGCGGTAAATACCCGCATCTTAAAGTGTTTGGATGTAAACGGACAGCGTTTTGAACAATTGTTAAAATGATCGATTTAATTTTTTTTTATTACAATCCTGAAATAGTATAAATTTCCTTAAGTTCATTGGCGGTAGATTTGGGTACATTTCATTAAACTTTATACATGTTCTAGCGATAATTATATCACACTGTCCAAATAAAATAAATAAATTCATAAGTACTGCGTTTAAATAGTTTTCTTCAGTAATTTCTAACTGAATTTTTAAAGAAAGTGCCATAATTTTTATGTCAAACAAGAGTTTGTCATGGCATACTTACTAAAAATCAAATTTTTGAGCAAATTTTACAAATAATGGCTTATAAGTCAGAAACTTGACTAGTTAGGTATAGATATGTTATACAAAAATAAAGAGCCAATTTAAGTAGCTTTCTAAATCAGTGATAATATACAGGGTGTTACATTTAAAAAAATATACTTATGGTCATCTATTGAAGTCTCCAAATTAACTGTATTTTTAAACCACCCTGTATATCGCAACTAAGATTTCGGCATAGGGTTAAAAGCCCCCTGGTAATATTTACCCAGTCACCAATTTTCGGGGCTCTAATATTTCAGAGTTCAAAAATATCAACATTTTTTTAAGTTAACGTTTTTCGTCAAAAAAATGCAATTTAATTATTATCTTAGAAACGGTAAGAGATAAGTATAGAACAACATTAAATAAAGTTGTTAAGAAAGTAATAGAGGGTTCAAAAATTTAATAAAATACAGGGTGTTCCATTTAAAATAACGAAGTTGCTACTAATTTTAGGTAGACGTGGCAACACTGCATCATTAAAAATATTTTAGGTAAATAGAGCATATCCGTTTATATAAACAACCAAATTTTTAAAACGATTCGTTAACTGGTTCGTGATATACTTCTAACGTACCATCCACCGTGAATCACCCTGTATACTAGTTATTTTTATAAAACTTTGACGGACCGGGCTGATCTTCTAAATCCACAGCACTTCTTTTGGGGGCAGCTTGCTGTGTCAACACTTCATCATCAGGTAGATCTAAATCGTCATCTGACGGTGGATCGTCGATAAGTGGCTCATCAATGTCGTCAATAAGGTCTGGTATGTTCTCGCAAGATTGACCGCTGCAGTGGTTACAAACAGCCGAGCATTTAAGTCCTGCCTTTCTGTCCTCGCCTCGCAGTTGTTGGTACAACCTTTCTTGCAGTTGCAGGAAATCATGTTTAGCAGGGGCTGAGGAGCTGGTGGTTTCGTCATCAGTTGCGGAATGAGGCCTTGTTCACTTCGCATCCAACCCCAATCGAGAGGATTCTTCTCATTTCCCAGCCACTTCTGTACCTGAAAAAAAAACAACTAAGAACCATATCTCGCGAAAATCTATAGTGACTGATAGATAGTCTTTTAAAAAAAAACCTCTTCAGACAGACAATATAATATTAAATATAATCTTTACCTGTTGGTAAGTACGCAGACAGTGAAATATTGCAGCATCCCTGGTCGGAGGCAACCTGGCGAGGTTCATTTTAGACTTAGCTGCCGCTCTCGTAAACAACTGGAAGCGAAGGTCATTGAGATTTTGGGATTCACTATTGCCTCCATATAGCAAAACGAGAAAGCTTTCTCCTGCTTCGGTGACCTGCGTAGGTGTGGAATTGGGGCTCAGAAAAACTTCAGCGTTTTGTTCCAGGTGCCGTTGTCTTTTCAGTATCGATAGAAATTTCATTTTCCCTTGTCCAAAAAGGGCGGATGTTGTGTCACAACCACTGAACGCATGCAGAAACAAGGCTAGTCCGGGTTGTGCTCGGTATGTGAATGAAGTTGACGAGTAGCTGATGTCTGGGTTTTTACCTCTCCCACATTTTTCGAATATGATTGTCTTTGGTCGGTTTGCTGAATGAGTGTGGTCTCCTACATCTCGCGCGTTTTTTCTTTTAAAAGGCTATCTATCAGTCACTATAGATTTTCGCGAGATATGGTTCTTAGTTTTTTTTTCAGGTACAGAAGTGGCTGGGAAACGAGAAGAATCCTCTCGATTGGGGTTGGATGCGAAGTGAACAAGGCCTCATTCTGCATCTGATGACGAAACCACCAGCTCCTCAGCCCCTGCTAAACATGATTACCTGCAACTGCAAGAAAGGTTGTACCAACAACTGAGGTTGTAGAAAGGCAGAACTCAAATGTTTGGCTGTTTGTAACCACTGCAGCAGTCAATCTTGCGAAAACATACCAGACCTTATTGACGACATTGATGAGCCACTTATCGACGATCCACCGTCAGATGACGATTTAGATCTACCTGATGATGAAGAAGTGTTGACACAGCAAGCTGCCCCCAAAAGAAGTGCTGTGGATTTAGAGGATCAGCCCGGTCCGTCAAAGATTTATAAAAATAACTACATAGTATATATTATAAAATACATAAGCAAGTTCAATAGTGCATAGGTTCTGAATATATTTCATATTATAAAAAAAATTTCAAATAATAAATTTGTACTTACTACAAGGTTTTTTTTTGATAATTATAACACTTATTTCGTTTATTACTAATCTCATCAGCTTTGGACATCTGTATCTCAAGAACTATTAGGTCTAATTAAACGAAACTAGTGTCATTTTGTTGAAAGATTAGCCCTTCTCTATTATTGTTATGATAACTTTTTCGTAAAATAGTTACTTGATGGTTAAAACCAACAAAAACAAAAAAAAAATCTATTTTGGAAATTTTGCACAAGTTTGAACTGCCATAACTCAGAATCTATTCAACCTACAAAGACGAAATTAGTCTCGTTTTTTTGTAGATTTTGTTTGCTTTTAGATTGTATATCACTTTTGCCGTAATATTAGTCCTTGGTGGTTAAAATTGGCAAAGCCTGAAAAAAGTAACAAAATTTAAGGTTTTTGAGATATTTAACAATGATCCGGAGGGCTTTCGAGGTCGAAAATTTGGATTTGTTATAACCACTTCATCAGATACAACATATCAAAAAATCAGAACTACCTTATTTCATGTAAGGTAAAATGTACCAATTCCATGGACTATTTATTATTATTTGGGGAAAAAAATTTCTTGAGCAGAATTTTTTATTACCAATATATTTTAATTTTTGCCAATGTTTCGGTAATTTGGTTTCTACCGGGGTTTCTACCTTCTTCAAGGCTCAATTAAACCATTAGTAGGGTCGTATTTTTGATCACTCCATGAGGGTAGTCAACATTAAACAATTAAAATGGCACATCACAAAACTGCAAAGATTGGAAACGAAAACAAGCTGGGACGTTGCCACCGTTCAGTACTACATCATATTACCAACTGGAGTGTTCAAAAGTATGACCCCACTAATATTTTATTTGAACCCTGAAGAAGGTACAAACCAAATTACCGAAACGTCGGCAAAAATTAAAATGAATTTGTAATAAAAACATTTGTCTAATCTGCTCAAGAAATTTTCTTTACCCAAAAAATATACCTGGACGTGACTTCTCTACCAGAATTTATTATTATTTATCAATTTTACAAAATCCACTGTTTATTTATTTATATTTATTTATTTATAGTATCAACAACTTATACAAGTTAATTATAGAAACATATACATAAACCTAATTCTAAGAGCTTATAAGCTATAGGAATTTAATATTAATTATTGTAATTGCCTAATTAACTCAGTTTTTAATTTTAATTTAAATCTTTTAAAATTTATATTAAATATGTCAATATCTCCACAATACTTATTGAAATGAGAGCATAGTCTTACAAGCGGAGAGTTCCTATACAAATTTGTCCTCGGTGCAGAAACATAAAACATATGTAAAGATCGAGTATTAATTATTCCTATCTTAAATGGGAGCTGTTCTAAAAACTCTTTGTTATCTATCATATTTAGAATTAATTTATACAGGAAAACAACACCCGTCTCCACACGCAACAGCCTTAAAGATGGAACAGCAAACAGACTACACAGAAGCTTTTGATCAGTACCTCTTGGTGGATAAGTTGAAAATGACTTATAATGCAAGAATTTTAAAAATTTTCGCTGAACACACTCCAAGAGACTAATTTTATTTGCATACTGTGGATCCCAAATAGTACATGCATACTGAAGTTTTGTAACTACCAGCGACTTATATAATGTGATTATAGCATTAATATTTTTAAAGAATTCACAGGTTCTAATAATGAATCCTAACATTTTTAGAGCGCTGGCAGTTATGTTATCAATATGCCCGACAAAACTTAACTTAGGGTCAAAATAGACTCCAAGATCCTTGTGTAAATCAGTTCGTTTTAGAGATATATCATCGATGCAGTATGTAAATTCAATCTTTTGAGTTCTACATGTAAAAGACATTACTGCGCACTTTCCTATATTTATATTTAAATTATGCTCTCTGCACCAACGCACAACCAAATTCAAATCACTTTGCAGGATCTCTGCATCAAATTTATTTTTAATAATATGAAAGAGTTTATAATCATCAGCAAAAATAAGCCCTCTGGTGAAATTAATGCTTGTTCCAATTTTATTTATGACTAGTATGAAGAGAAGTGGCCCAAGGTTTGAACCCTGGGGCACTCCTGATGTAGGTGAATATGTTTGTGATGTGTAGCCTTTAAGTTCAACAAATGATGATCTTTCATGTAAATATGATGATAAAAGTAAAATAATATTTTGGTTTACTGAGAAGTCTTGAAGAGCTGTTATTATTTCACCAAAGTCCACCTTGTCGAACGCTTTTTCCAAATCATTGAAAATCACATCAACTTGCTGACCGTTTTTAAGAGAATTATGAATAAATTGTGTAAAATTTATTAAATTAGTGACAGTTGAGCGTTGGGGTAAAAATCCATGTTGTTGGTCCGAAATTCTGTGTTTAACATCATTATATATTCTATTACAAAGAATTAACTCAAAAATCTTTGAGCAAGCCGAAACAAAACTAACTGATCTATAATTTTTAATGTCATTTCTTTCTGTCATGTCTTCTGTTATAATGTATTTGTTTTGTATTGTATTCATTAACCGACATTAATGAAATGATTATCTATTTTACTGGGGCAATTAACGAACTTTTTGATCGGCATGCGCCTATAAGACCTTGGTATCACTAAAACACCTCATTGATTACCCACGATATTAAATTTATGATGTGTTTAAGGGCTAAAGCTCATTCTAAGTACAAAAAATATAAGACTGAGGAATCTTGGAATGATTATAAGCAACTTAGAAATTTTTTACTTTGTCAATACGTAATGAATAAAGGCCTTTCTGAACAATCAATTTAGGATCGATCCTAAAGGCACTCTAAAATGGATAAATAATAACTCTGTTCCTAAAAGGGACCTGAGCGATGTTGGTTCATCCTGCTAATAATAACTTATTCTTAAAAAGTTAATAAATAATTCCTATTACACAGACTCCAATTCTCGGAAGCAGCACAGTATAACCACCGCTCTCTTAAAAGTCACAGATGACATAATGCGCGCTACAGATGACGGGAAGTCTACTTGTTTGCTGTTACTCGATTACAGAAGTCATCTGAAGACGACCGGAGATACCAGTTGAAACGTTGTGATTCAAAACACATCATAAAGACCATACAAGTCCAAAACTCTAATGCCGTTCAAGAAACATCATTATCTTTAACCCAGACACTCTACTTGTAGTTGTATATCAAAGTTAATAAAAATCAATGTGGAATAGTTGTTGGTCTTTATGTTAGTTATAATACTGTAAAAATTGTGTTTTTCAGCTGGGTGTTACCAATTTTTAAAGTTGGTTATGAAAAGAATTTGAATCTTAAAGACATTTACAACTCAACAAAGAAAGATCTATCAGGACCTTTAGGAGATCTTTTAGAAAGGTAAGTTTTAAAACTATACATAGAAATATATACTTGATATAAAATGTTTTGGTCAAAATACCATCTGACAACATTCAGGATACAAAAAACTAAAAATATTTAGAGGCTATGATGTCATGATGTTAGATGGCTATCTGTTTCTAGAGTTACTATTCACGGAACATCACATCTTAATTAACTTTGTATCATAGTCAATACTTAGAGTTTTAAGCATGTTTGGTAGAAAATATTTTAAATATTTCTAGGTATTTTTTATATACTGTTTTATGTACAGAAAAGACAGTTTTTGGTCTCACTATATTGTTTTTTATTATTCTATGATGGATATAAGAATACAAATTTTATCATCAGAAAAATTAGTTCTTCATGACTGTTTTTATGTATTAAATTATAAAGTATGATAGGTTCCAAGTTAGGTTGTTAAAAAAAAATTTTACTAAATACTAATTGCATCATCAGAAAAAGTAGCTCTTCATCACTGTTTTTATGTATTAAATTACAAAGTATGACAGGTTCCAAGTTAGGTTGTTAAAAAAAATTTTTTTATTCTTTTTTACTTTTGAACTCTATTTCAAAGGTTAATGATAATTTTATAAAACTTTCCTTTTTTTATAATATTACCCGCCGTAAAAAGTGTTAAAAAAAGTGACAGTGTTGTCAAATTTAATATATTGCCCCTGATATTACACAATGAGCTTTTTACAACATAAAGTATAGCAGGCTACGTTTTGATGACCAGGCCCGCACTTTTATTTCTGTATCTCTCCTATTTTTAAGTTTTTTGAGAAAATGTTTATTTTAATGTCTTCTATACACAGCTAAAAAAGAAGTATCAACTTAGGAATCACCCTGTATATTTTCAATAGGTCCTAGTTCAGAATGTTATGCTGTATATGATAAATTGGATTATAGTGAAAAAGACCATTGTATGAATTTTGTTATTTTTAGCGAAATTTCTGTTATGTGTTATTTTTGTAGAAATATTCTTATATCTTTATTTTAGAAATTGGAGGGATGAAGTACTTAAAACACAAAAAACTAAGAAAAATCCAAGTTTGAAAACTGTAATTTGGAAAACTTTTAGGAAGTCATACATGTTTTATGGAGTATTGATATTTTTTAATTGTTTTTTCGTTAAGTAAGTATATTTTCTGACCCTTAAAAATTGACAAAATAATGTTTAGTTTTACAGTATACATATAGTAACACAACTTACAACAAACTCAAATCCAGTATTTACTTTTAATATGGCACTCAACATGCCAAAAATATCTTAAACGAATAAAAGTACTTACTTTAGAACAGGGCCATCAAAAGTATATACTCGTTGCCAATGAGATGTCCTACACAACGTTACACTCAAATTATAATAATATACTCTCATTTTAATTAAAATTTATTCGAACGGCAGTAGAGTTTTGGACTTGCATTGTCTTTATTTGTTTTTGTCAGTATTTACCTGAAGACGACTTAAGATGCTTACCAGTTGAAAATTTGTGATTCAAATCAAATAAAGACAATGCAAGTCCAAAACTCTACGGCCGTTCAAGCATTCGCTATTTCGTTTTTTTTATCAAAGCTTCGTTGCTTATTTTGTTTATCCAAATATCCATGTTTGGAGCATAATTACCTAAAGTTGAAAGATAACGAAGCTTAAATTTATAAAGTAATAGAAGCAGAAAAGAAATATTGATAAATTGCACAAAATTTCGCTTTCATTTTTTGGATAAATCGACTAGGATACGAAGTTTATCAAAAATTGAAATGGCAAATGCTTCACTAGACCTAACTCTGTAATGTAATACAGGGTTCCCACTTTTCTGGAAAACCTGGAAAGTCAGGGAATTTGAAAAGTAGTCAGGGAAGTCAGGGAATTTAATACATAAACCTGGAAAAAATAATTTTTGTCACAATACTTAATTCCTTTTTTGTTCTGTGTTGCTTTGAAACAGATGCGACGCATAACAGCAGATCCCGCTGAGAAAGCAAAGACTGAATATTTTACTTTTATTAAAAAAGAAAATATTCAAAAATTTGATTGTACAATTCGTCTAGACGATTATTTTGGTAACATATTAAAAGATAGATATAGTTATTTACAATTACAACAAAATTTGTTTAATTATTTACCCAAGAATTTCATTTAAACAAAAAATTGTTACGAAAATATACCCATAGAACGCACTTGCCCCAGGGACTGGGGTAAGTGGGTTTTCAACTTATAAATCGCGTTTGAGTAATGTTATATTCAACTGGAGCAAGTGGGTTAATCTATTGCGACTTCACCAACAACAGGTTTTTTTTCAGGTTTAAAAAAATTCCTAAAAATAAAGAAGTTTATATGTTAGAGATTTCTTCTTCTATAACTTTTTTTAAAACTATGTAATACGGTTTTTAAGTTTTTATTTACTTTATAGTTTTTGCAGATTACGCACAATCTCACTGTTCAACTTCTTAAAACTTTTCACTTTGAATTTTATTAATATAAAAAATTTAAATGGGACAAGTGGGAACTAATCCCCACTTACCCCACTAACAAAAAAAGCGGGGCAAGTGGGAACTATGGACCTAAAACTAAAAACCTGAAAAATCGAAGTGTTAAAAAAAATACAAAAGATAACGTTAGTAATTACAACTTTGAAGATGTAAAAACTTTGAACCTAAGTTTTAAATAAGTACCTACAGATAAAAAATTTTAAAAATGTTTGCCGTAACTTGTAACTATAGACGAAGTTTAGATACATTTGACATAAGCTGTGTTACTTTAAAAAAACATTAAAATTTTTTTAACAATATGTTGGGGTCTATAAAAGTCCAAAAAAACATTGTTATTTTTTTCTTTTAAACACATTTTTTTTACAGAATTTTCCATATATTTATGTATATCAATTTTTTCTGTAGAGCTAATCTGATGTAAGTCAGAGAAAATTTTTGCAGTAGACCTGGAAAGTCAGGGAATTTCATTTTGACTTTTTGGTGGGAACCCTGTAATAAAACCACACACTAATTGTTAATTCTTTAAAGAGGTAGTAGAGTACAATAATTGACCTGAGTCTTTTAAACATATTTCTTAATAATAAAAAGTTTAAAAATTAAATAAAAAAATACCTCATTCAATTACAAAAATATAATATGGTTTTAATATAATAAATAAGTGAAATGAGAAAAAAAATTTCAGATTGGTTCATCCTATCGTCTTGGCCTACTACATAAAATACTTCGAGAAAACGTCAAATGCCGATCCCTCGACAGGATGGCTGCTTGCCAGTGGTGTAATAGGACTGGCATTTATTAATGTCGTAAACATGCATTACACCATGATCAACTGTTCGCGTACTGGAATGAGGGTGCGGATTGCATGCTGCTCCCTGATGTACAGAAAGGTATTATCTCTAATATACAGCGTGTTATGGAGAGGACTTATTTTATTTAAATGGGTGACTCCTTGCCTTTGTTGTTCTACAGAAACACGTTTTTTTTAATCAACCGTATAAAAGGTTAAGTAAGAACCTTAAAATCGGGCTACATACGCGGCCAATGACCGTCTTTAAGAATAATATAGCGTCGGGTGCCGACAAAATACCGTTAAAACAGCGGCGGGCTATAAATGTTTAAAGACAAATTGACGATTTTCTCTGTTATTTTACATTAAAGTGGCATTATTTATTTAATTACGGACAAGCTCCATATTTACAATAATGATATAAATTCTATAATAAAAAAAGTTAATTTACAAATATACAGGGTGGAATTTTTAACTGGAATAAATTCAGTATTAGAAAGCCTCTTTATTTGCGGATAAAATACGGAAATAGGGGTGCCTTTATTTTTAGTTTGGTACACTTTTTTCGTTCTGTCATGAAATTTACCCCTCTTTTGGGGGTAGAAACCGCCCCCAACTTTATTTTCTCAAATGTAAAGGTATGTATTGCGATAGCTCGTTGGAAAGCAGGTCGGTCTGCTTGGGTGTGACCTCTGGAGTTTTGCAGGGTTCACACTTGGGTCCCCTGCTTTTTGTATTATTTTTGTATGACATAGAGACTTGTTTTCTGGACTCAAACAGTGTGTATTCCTTATATGCTGACGACCTTAAGATTTCAACTATTATTAACTCGCCTTTGGATATAGTGAAACTGCAGGGGGACATTAACAGATTTTTTGAATACTGCACACTAAATCGTCTGCATCTAAATGTTGATAAGTGTCAGTACATTGTTTTTTCCAAGTTGGTGTCACTTAAGTTACTATATTTATATTATCTTCTAAAGCTATTCTAATAATAACATTTATCATACATGTTACTCCTTAACAACAACAGTAACAAACAAAAAGGAAAACAAATTACCTATACAATATTTTCAAAGAGAATATAGTTTTGGGATATAAAACTTTTACAGCGTTTGTTGAATTGTTTTGGCTGCGCTATATTTTTAATAGCGAGAGGTAGCAAGTTATAAAATTTAGAGGCAAAGTTATGTAGGAATTTTAGACCGAGGGTTTTTTTACTTTTAGGAATAATTACATTTTTATTAGTCTTATTGCGCGTGTTATGTTTGTGGTGAATGGATATTACTGTTTTTTCCTTTTTGTGCATAAAATTGCAAGTAGACAGAATATATAATTGCCGAATATTTAATGTGGTTAAAGATTTGGGGGTTACCTTGGACTCCAAACTGTTATTCGAGTCTCACATAGAGGCTATTATTCGGAAAGCGTTGCGCATTTTAGGATTTATCCTCAGAACTACTGAAGGCTTTAAGAGCCTTGCATCGTTAATTACTTTATATTGCAGCATGGTAAGAAGTACTCTGGAGTACTCGTCAACAGTCTGGAATCCGATGTATCACAAATATAGTGATCGAATTGAAAGTGTCCAAAAAAAGTTCATCAATGCTCTTAATTTTCGTTACAATAGACAACGGCACTTTTACTCGTATAACGAGAATTTGTTATTTTATAGATTGCAATCGCTAAGGTCCAGAAGGCAGTGTTTTGATATTTTCTTTGTTTATAAGATAGTAAATAACCTCATCGACTCTGAATTTTGCGTAAATTATGTACTTTTTAACGCTAACCCATACACACTTCGGAACAGGCTAACTTTTAGTGTCCCTACTTTTACAACTAATTACCTTTCTAACTCTCCTCTCATACGTTGCATGAGAACATACAACTAT
The DNA here is from genome assembly GCA_935413205.1 of Polydrusus cervinus. Taxonomy (NCBI): domain Eukaryota; kingdom Metazoa; phylum Arthropoda; class Insecta; order Coleoptera; family Curculionidae; genus Polydrusus; species Polydrusus cervinus. The sequence continues at coordinate 102,151,925 of OW284511.1, forward strand.
CTTGTAACGGGTGATAGAGGCATTGGCCTGTTTAACACTAACTTATGTACCTTTAAAAAACTTATCAGAAAGAAAATATCTATTATCCTTTGATTAGGGAGTGCATTGCTATCACTCGCGCTTTATAATTTGTTTTTGGATTTATTATTTGATTGTACAAAATAGCCTTTGATTCTTTACTTAAACTTATTGTGTACTTCTACCGAACTTTGTAAATTTCTTTTTGTAATCCGTGTCACTCTATAATTGGTCTGCTCCAAGCAGTCTGTTGAGTGACCTTGTTTGTCTAAATAAATAAATAAAAGGGCATAAAAAAAGGAATACGACCCACTATTTACTTTTGCATTTCAGTAATCTAGACGCAACTATTTTTATTGTAAAATTGTTAGAAATGTTGCCTATTTTTTTCTTGACAAAACCAACAACAAAAATTGACCACTGGAATGCGTCATTAACTAAACAAACAACATTATTAATAACATGTTTCCTTTTTTTAGCCAGCCTGCGCTGCCAAAACCAAAATTGTAGTCTAAATTGTTGCTAAAATGGCCAGTTCTTAGTTTTTTCTGGCTTTCTACACTACCAAAATGCAAAAGTAAATAGTGGGTTCTATTTTTTGTTATGGCCTTTCCAACGAGCTATCGCAATACATACCTTTATATTTGAGAAAAAAAAGTTGGGGCGGTTTCTACCCCCAATAGAGGGGTAAATTTCCTGACGGAACGAAAAAAGTGTACCAAACTAAAAATAAAGGCACCCGTATTTCCTCTAATACTAAATTTATTCCAGTTAAATATTCCACCCTGTATAATGTCGTAGTCTTATAGTGAAATCCGTCATTTCATGAAATGCCGGCATATTAGTGTAAAGAAATATTGTTTCGCTATTTGTCTCGATTTTTCGTGAAAAGCCTAAAACTTTTGGTCATATAGTTGAACTAATTACCTCTACACGATCCGCAGTTTCTAACCATCATAGCTTGGGAAATATTCCCGCATAACAAAATGACCGACGTATGTCTGAGCAAAGACTATTCTAATAAAACAAACCGTTCTTTAATTTTCTTCCAATTAATATTTTTTTTTACAATCAGCAAAATCCTGAAAAATATCTGACACATATTGTTGTGAATAATTTATGTAATAAGTTTTCTGATGATGTGAATAACTTTTCCCGAAACGTAGGTCAATAGGGTTAAGTAATACATCATTGTATTTGGGGTAAGATGTTTCCCACGGTAATTTAAAATATTTTACTTCATATTATATAATTTCTGTCTGTCTGCCTATCATTGTACAGGGTGATTCCTAAGTTGATACTTCTTTTTTAGCTGTGTATAGAAGGCATTAAAATAAGCAACATTATCAAATACCTTTTTTCAAAAAACTCAAAATTAAGGTACTTACATTCATTTATTACACTATGGATCAAATACGGTCCTGCCTAACTTGTGCCTTGAATAACTTTAAGAAAACTTCTGGGTGTAGGATGAGCCCGCAAGGGAAAGCGTTCTGCGTATATTCTCGAAGTAGCAGCCGCACTTTGACGACACTTACTCTAGATTAGCACCATAATTATTATTAGTTCATTGTTTTCAAATTTTACCATTTTCACGTGTCGCCAATTTAAAATTAACTTGCTTCAGAAAAACACACCGCAACGAATTGCTCAACACCACCCGTATGACTAATAAGAGATAAGAAAAAAACATAAAGTATAGCGGGCTACGTTCTGATAACCAGGCCCGCACTTAGATTTTTTACTTCTGTATCTCGCCTATTTTCAAGTTTTTTGAAAATATTGTTTATTTTAATGCCTTTTATACACAGCTAAAAAAAAAGTATCAACTTTGGAATCACCCTGTGTAACAAATTAATTATACCCTTAGCTTCTACGACTCAACCACATTTCTCTGGGCAAAACGGCCGCCGGCCAATTGGTGAATTTAATGTCCAATGACGTGGTCCGTTTTGATGCGGCAGCTTTGTATTTCCATTACATGTGGATCATGCCCTTAGTGACAGTTGCCGGCTTCTGCGTCATGTACAGCTACATTGGATTGGCAGCGATACCCACCATTATCGTCATGACGCTGCAAGCTGTATTCGGTCAAGGTATGTTAAAACACTGTTGGAAAACTAGTTCCAACACTGGAATTATTAAATTTTCAATAATTATTGCTCTCATTAAAATATCTTTAATTTGCCCTGTCTAAAAATCAATGCATCGAAAACAGAATAAATCATAAAAATTTCCACAGTTTAAAACTCTCAAATAGACAAATTTACACGTCTCAACCCGATAACATTCCAAGAAATTTCTATTTATAGAACACAGACAGACGGTTTGCATTTCTCGTTTGTCTTCTCTCACCCCTAATCTAAAATATAGATTTCTATTGGTCCCTATTTCGCGTCACTAATCAATCATTGGCCCTTCTGGAGGTCATAGGCCTCTTGTTGCTCCGCGACCCGTCGGTCAGAAGCCAGATACGAAGTAGATATCTCGCTGTCAAGACACGCTCGATTTTGACGAAAATCTCTCGCCGTTTCCGACACCCCCGTCGGTCGGTCTCTAAAGAAGATAGAAATAGTATCTCACATTGTTCAGTCACGCTTTGTTTTTTCGGAGTTTTAATAAAATCTCGCTGGCAAGACACCCCCGTTCTGTACGTCAGCAATTGAACGTATCGCGCCAAGTCACACTCGGCTTACGGCAAATTCCTGTCAAACATTCTCGTTTTGGCAGTCTCCAATAAAGTGAAGCAAGACATCAACTGCATTTCTCACTGTGAATTTCCTGTCAAACACTCCCGTTTCTCAGGTTCAAAATAGATTAAAAATAACTCGTGTTCTTACAAAACTCGTGTTATTATCTCGTGGTTATACTCGCAGTTGATTGTATTCTGAAGTTCCCGTAAAATAATTCCACTCTGAAGGTCTACACTCTGACCTCAGTATGTGATATAAGAAAAACAGTTTTGTGATGTATTTGTATTTGTGAAATGTTTGATTATTTAAAATAGAAGACCTGTAGATCAAGGTAGGATCTAATCTAGTTGTCAATCCAATCAAAGTACGAGCAGTTTTGCAAATATTTGCAATCAAAAGAAATTGGTTGCATCCAAGCTACATTTGTATGTAAATGTAAAAAACTTTCATAGTTTTTAAAAATCATTCGACATTGATTTACCCGTTTTGTGGTTAATAAACAATTTATGAAAACCACTGTTTCGTGATTATAAAAAATAGAAAAGTGACTTTGACATTAAGTGAATCTTTTCGAATAAAAAGTTAATTTTGAGCATTATTATGTTCGGGCTCTTTTAAGGTTTAAATGTAAAAACCATTTTTGACTTATAGATTTTGAACAACTGTTCATAGGTTGTTGAGATTTATATTTATTTCATGATCAAAGGTTATTGTATTTTTGATTTAGTATTTTTTAGTAGTATTACTGTACATAGTTAGTTGTATTGTTTTGATCTTAAAACAATATGTTATTTCAATCGTTACTGATCCGGTATTTAAATTTAAGATTGATTTCAGACAATGTCAAATTGTATTTGATTTAACTTATTGTAGATTTCGTAAATAACGGAAGATACAGTAAATAAAATAATTTGTTAACACAAATTTAAAGTTCGTTTTTATTCAATTTGAACCACCCTTGGCATTTTACAGTCTGTTTCAGGCGATGTTGTAGAAACAACTAGCCACCCTTCTTTGAATATGTAAGAGGCTTGACAGTTTCTCACCAAACACCTTACCAACGATATCTACAGCGGTATGCCGACTAACAAGCTTAAATTTAGACACTACTGCGCATGCGATCACATACGAATGACACGAGTGACAGTTCTAATCTCACATTGCCCGATCATTGTAAAAAGCGGGCAAATTATCTTTCTGTAGCTGTTAATGTTTTATATTTTCATTTCGGATAGTTATTTAGTGTACTAGACAGCGGCGGCACCAAGAGGGAGAGGGCGAGATGATTCAAGATCTTTTATATCACTTGCATTATATTTAACACTATTTATTTTAAACTGTAAAGGAAACTGGAGCACATAAATAGGCTTGTTCCCAACGAGAATCATGGACAAGTGACAATCCCTGACTGCTGTGGAAACAAACGTAATGATGTAGATTTTTTCAATTTTAATCGTGATTTAAATCAAATTATAAATTGCTGTAAAAACAAGTCGCCGAAGCAAACAACTCATCAGGAAATTTAAAAAAAAGAAAGATAGTTTATTTAAAACGAAGTATTTAGATACATTATGTAAGTGTAAAAACATAACTAATCGTCATCAGTCCAGCGTAAAAAATATTCATAAATTACGCTGCCGAAAATGTTCATGTCAATACAAGTTATTTTGTATGTCGCCGAGGAGATTTTGTAACTATAAATCTAGACAACAAATATTTTTGGGCGAATAGAGACAAAATAATGAAAATAAGTGATTTTAAAGTTCATTATTCCATAAGGAACAAATCAGTATAAACTGATAAAAATCAAAGAAATCGCGATTTAATGAAAAAAATCAGATTTTTTTCAAAAAAGTCGTGATTTATTTCAACCCTGGGTTTAAAACACTATGTAATTATTGAGACGTTTTGATCATTTAATAAACAAAATATCACAATTGGTATTTTTCATATTATTGAACTATAAAGAATAAATAATGTTCAATTTCATTTCGAATGTATAGTTTTTCTCTATTTTCAAGGTTATCTATCGAAACTGCAAGGAAAATACAGAGGAAAAATCGCGCATTTGACAGACCGCAGAGTGAAACTAATGAGTGAAATCACTTCAGGAATTCAGGTTATAAAAATGTACGCCTGGGAAAAACCGTTTGAGAAAATTGTGGAATTCGCTAGAAGGTAAAAATTCAATATTAGCCATGTTAGTTGACATTATTTATAATTTTTTGGCGCTAATTTTTGCCGGTTTCTTCTATCTCAAAACCTGATTATAATTAATTTAAGGTATTTTTTTCTTCTGTAATTTTTCAGAAAAGAAGTAAATGTGATAACAAAGACTTCCTATATAAAAGGCTTTTCTGCGGCCCTAAATGTTTTTGTAGAGCGGGCGACTCTCTATATAGCTGTGATATCTTTTGTGTTATTAGGATATAGAATATCAGGTAAGATAGTTGAATTTATAAAATCTGTACATTAAATAATACACAGGGTGTTAAAATTTAACCGCCACGGTCGAATACCAGTAACTCACCTCTGAGGCACTGCCGTGATGAGCGTCAAATTTATCCTTTATTTATTATTCTTCTTTAGGCGAAGTTGTTTTTTCAATGGCTCAACTTCTGAACACGATACAATTGTACATGTCTATTTTCTTTCCACTGGCCCTTTCAAGTTATGAAGAAGCTAAAGTATCAATAACAAGAATAGAAGAATTTCTCCTGATGGAAGAAAATGACATGTTGGATACCGAGGCTTATTCAGACACTGGTAAATATTTACAATTTAATATGTGATATATTTTATTTAATGTTAATTTAGGGTCTACCATTGCTTTTGGGGAGTGTGTACGTTCTTCCGCACCCCACGAGATGTCCGATTTCATCCGGCCTGGTTACCGGCGTGAATGGGGTGCGTCACGTTTATTATGTTTGATCAAAAACGACTAACACCCACTTGCACCGACTTTTTTTTAAAGGACCATTAACTAATGGACCTTTAAATTTTAAGGGACCATTAATTTTAAAAGACTTGCACGAACTCATTCTTTCGGACCTTTAACTAATGGCCCTTTAATTTCGCAACAATATGGCAACGTCACACGGATCTATGGATTTCAGTATTTTTGTGATTAAATCAAGTAACATTTTTGATAGGATAACCTTAAAATTTAGGTTTTCTTATATTTTTTGAACTTTTACAAAGTCAAATGAGAAAAAAAAGGAAAAAGGGTGTTACATTTCAGCCAGAAAGAGGTGTCCCATCTATTTAAAATCGTTATAAAGTATAAGGGCATTATAAAGAAAATAAACAAATAAATGCTGTTGTAAGAGCGTTTTCACACGGCACCATATATCGCGCGCGACAAATGGTCGCAATATTGCTTTTACACCAAATTATGTGTTTTCTAATGAGCCATTTTCACACACAAGCGATATTAGAGAACACATAATTTGGTGTAAAGCAATATTGCGACCATTTATCGCGCGCGATATATAGTGCCGTGTGAAAACGCTCTAAGTAGCAAAAAAACCGAGGCCTGGGAAAAATTACAACGGTATATAGCTACATTCTCTGACCTCAACAACAGAACAGCTTAAAAAATGCTACGATAATAAAAAGCAAAATGTAAGAAAAAACCCAAATGAGACAGGAGGCCTTAAAAAAAGGCGGGAGCTTAAGAGCGTTTTCACACGGCACCATATATCGCGCGCGATAAATGGTCGCAATATTGCTTTACATCAAATTATGTGTTCTCTAATATCGCTTGTGTGTGAAAATGGTTCATTAGAAAACACATAATTTGGTGTAAAAGCAATATTGCGACCATTTGTCGCGCGCGATATATGGTGCCGTGTGAAAACGCTCTAAGAGAGTAAATATGATAAGTTGGACAATTTGGTTCTGGCTACAAAGGATTTCCTTATTTCACGCAAAGTGGCAATTGCCGACTACACTCTACACAAGTTGTAAAAAGAAGGATTACATGCGGAGGAAGAGCACTGACTCAGACAGAAACGTGTAGAGCTAGAAATAGAAAAAAAAATAGTAGTAATTTTTTTACAAACGTGCCACGCTATTCTTTGTTTATTTTTTCCGGTATTGATTTCTATATTTAAATTTAAAAAATCTATAGGTATTTCACACATAATGACTTACAAAAAAAGTTTTAAAGGGTAATTTTTTTAAAGTTAATATCGTTTTTCTTTCATCTCAATACCGGATAAAATAAAAAAGCTATAGCGAGGTACGTTTATTAAAAATCACCAATACAGAAAAAATAATAAAGATTAAAATAAAGAAAATGTTTTAAAACTATTTCATGTTTATTTATAATACATATTATTATATAGAAAAGGTAAACTTCCTGTGGTCTTGCATTTTTCTTTTTGTGGTCGGAGTGCTGCAAGGACCCTTGATACATAAGCAACAACTCGACTTGCAGTTGACTCGTGGACATTCAAGAAGTCAGCTACCTGGACAAGGTTCACTACTTGCATAAAAGCACAAAGACAGAAGTAGCTGGTTCATTGGTGAAAAACTATTGTTCCTAAAAAGAATGGGTAACTTTTTTATCACGAAATAAAATACAGACGGCAAACTTATACTACCAAGGCATAGGTAAACCTATAAGGCATGTCTTTTGAGAAATAATATATTATTTCTCCAAGGCATTGCCTATAACGTCTTAAAAATATCTATACCTATGGGTACTTACCTGTTATCTGGCTATTCTAATTGAGCCTCAATCTGTGTTAACCGATGCAGTACTTGCCTTGGTTAACCTTAATCTTCGAAGAAAACTTAAATGGTCGATTTCTTCGTAATAATTACGGCGCTCATTTAGCCTTCGAGAAAAGCCAAAACCAACAAAATCCAAAACTTCCAAATCATCTTCAAGAGCATTCTACACCAACTTATCTTCGATAATGTTTACATAATAATCCATCTTTATAGCGTCTGGTTTTTACGTTTTGGTAAAAATGGAACTACCATAAAAAATACGGGACACAACTAACTTCAAAACTGACAACTGTCATTTTTAATTGACGGAATTTGGCCAATTAGTTAATGCTCCTTTAAAGAGCGCTTAAGGGACCATTAAAGTCGGTGCAAGATACAAAATACGCTAATGGTACTTTAAAGGGCCCTTAGCTTAAAGGTCCATTAAAAAAAAGTTGGTGCAAGTGGCTGTAAGACTATCGAATTCATATCAAGGTTTATTGAGAGATACTGAAGTCGTTTTTGTCTCTTTGATGTTTGCGCCATTAACGAGCATCAAGAGATAAATATTTCAAAATTAGATGCAAAGGTCCGGCTATCACCAATATTACACCTAGTGGTGTAGCTAGAAAATATGATATGCTGGGGGGGGGGGGCGTAAGTAGGACACTTTTCCGAAGAGAAGGACAGTCGGGACTACATGTATTTCATGATATAGGCGGGAAAAATGTTCGGGCCGACGCCCAAAGTTCGTTTAAAATTCACCTACTATCAAATTTCGAAAATTAAATTATTACCTCTCCCCCTCTGCATGGTTTTATTAATTTTTTTTACTTTTTTTTTGATATTCCTAGCTGGCCCTTTATTAAAAAAAAAGTTTTTTATATTTAAATATGAATATTGGTATCAATCCAAAATTTTAACATAAGACGTATGTATAACTCTAACCAACGTTTTTCGGGCTCGGTTTTTCATGATTAAAAATAAAGTAAATATCGCTCACCACGCCAAAATTGATGATTTTTTCAGAAATCATGTATTTTAGGAGCGTAGATCTAAGAGCAGTTTTTGGTGCAAATGCTTAGGTTTTGAAATACTCCTTCTTAAGTGCCGTTTTGTATATATATAAAAAAGCATTCTCGTTTCTTCCCGCACTATTTTTTTATTATAAATTATCACATTCTTAAGGCTTTCTTTGGGAGAAAATAATTCTTAAAATTGGTTCAATTATTCTAACAAAAATTATGGTATATTTTGGAAATGAACATTACATAAGAAACAGAGTCAATGGACAAGTTTTTCGGTATATTTAAATTGAAACGAATCGTGTTCTCGTTTCGGAATTTGGAAGAATTCAAAGTAAAACTAAAAGTGTTATTTTTGTTGATACGTTTAGAAAAATCTTCGATTGGTATAAAACTTGTGAAAGCTCGGGCAAGTTGGTTGCCTAATCCCATTGCCCACACGCTGATGGATATAGATCTGGTGATTAAACCCGGAACCTTGTGCTGCATTGTGGGTTCCGTGGGATCTGGAAAAAGCTCTTTGTTGGAGGTAAAAAAAATTTAATATTACAAAAACCTATATAATATTATTTTAAAGGAAAGAAATAAGACACTTAAAATCAAGGGATCAAGAAGTGAAACCTCTACATTCTACATGTTTCAAACGTAGCACCGTTTACCATCAGGAATAATGTTGATATACAGGGTGTGTCAGTAAGGTATCTGTCTAAGATAGCACCTAAACTATCAAAGATAGGGAAAAAAGTGTAATACAAAAGTTTAAGGGTTTTTTAGGATACATAATATAAAAATATTTTCTAATCTACAGGGTGGTTCTAAAAAGTGGTACTGAATAATAAAAAAGAAAATTAAATGGGACACCCAGTATAATTTTCTAGAATATGATCCAATGGAATAAGGACTTTGCAACCCTATTAAAATTTTTGAAGTGAAATGTAACGTTGCCAAGTAATTAATTTTTTACCGTAATTTTAAGGGTATCGTTAAAAAATCGTAGCAACCTGTGAATTAACCCTAGGCAAATATAATTTACGTTGTAAGTACTTTAAGGTACGATATATTGATCTATAATAATGTTTTTTAAATCTCTTATACAGAGCGTTCATTACAAGTTGGACAACTCGATAATTTTAAAAATGCTTTATTTCAATTTTTTTAAATGGGACCCCCCTAATTTTTTTAGGCAAAAGAATTTACCTTTCGAAAACCTTACTTTTTTGTTAAACATGTCATATATCTAAATATCATAGTTTTTGAAATATTTTAGGATTTGTCTTAAATCAGAGTTAAATAGGAAAGTTCTAATTAAACTATTCAGTCAAGTTTGCTTTGGAACAAAAAATAAATAATTTTCTTTGTCACAGCTGTCATTGCAAAATTATTTCGCCAACATTTTGTGCTTTATTACTGTTTAAATTTTAGTTTCCTGAACTAACTTTATCAAAATAGAAAAATACGAGGAAAAATATGAGTTATGATAAAGTTAGTTCAGGAAACTAAAATTTAAACAGTAATAAAGCACAAAATGTTGGCGAAATAATTTTGCAATGACAGCAGTGACAAAGAAAATTATTTATTTTTGTTCCAAAGCAAACTTGACTAAATAGTTTAATTACAACTTTCCTTTTTTACTCCGATTTAAGACAAATCCTAAAATATTTCAAAAACTATGATATTAAGATATACGACATGTTTAACAAAAAAGTAAGGTTTTCGAAAGGTAAATTCTTTTGCCTAAAAAAATTAGAGGGGTCCCATTTAAAAAAATTGAAATAAAGCATTTTTAAAACTATCGAGTTGTCCAACTTGTAATGAACGCTCTGTATAAGAGATTTAAAAAACATTATTATAGATCAATATATTGTACCTTAAAGTACTTACAACGTAAATTATATTTGCCTAGGGTTAATCCACAGGTTGCTACGATTTTTTAACGATACCCTTAAAATTACGGTAAAAAATTAATTACTTGGCAACGTTGCATTTCACTTCAAAAATTTTAATAGGGTTGCAAAGTACTTATTCCATTGAATCATATTCTAGAAAATTATACTGGGTGTCCCTTTTAAATTTCTTTTTCATTATTCAGTACCACTTTTTAGGATCACCCTGTAGATTGGAAAATATTTTTAGATTATGTATCCTAAAAAACCCTTTAACTTTTGTATTACACTTTTCCCTATCTTTGATAGTTTAGGTGCTATCTAAGACAGATACCTTACTGACACACCCTGTATATGTTATGTTGCTGTGCTGTGATGTATTTATGTTTGAACGGCAGTAGGGGTTTGGACTTGCATTTTCTTTATTTGTTTTGAATATCAACGTTTCAACTAATAAGTATCTCCAGTTGAAACGTTGTGATTCAAAACAAATAAGGACAATGCAAGTCCAAACCCCTACTGCCGTTCAAGAAACATCATTGTCTCCAACCTTTAAACGCACTTATGTTTGTTTAAAAAACAATTTAAACATTTTTTTAAAACTGTTTATAAGGTCTAATGATGCCAGTTTAGGGCGAAATATGTCACAACAAAAATAATCCTATCGTAAAAATTTTTAGACCGAGACTTTGTGTCTCTTTTCTTACAGCAGTTAAAGCATGGAGAAAGAAAAAGGAAATTATTTAATAATAAATTATTTTTTGGATTATACTGTTGGTGAATTTTTGAACGTTAATAGACCTATTTTTTTTAGGTTATATTGAAGGAGCTGCCCCTAAATATGGGCAGACTGGAAGCGCCCAAACGAATATCGTATGCATCCCAAGAACCATGGCTTTTTACCTCCAATGTGAAGCAGAATATTTTATTTGGAATGCCTTACATTCAAGACAGGTAGGTAACATGTTATAGTGCCATCAATAATAGTTCTCTAATTATAAAAATGGCAATAAAGTGTATATTGTACACAATGTGCTGGATCCGTTATTAATATTGTCACGCCCAGATTTTAGGGTGCGACGAGGGCTGCGGGACCTTAGCAACTATCAGGAAAACAAAGTTATTTAGAAAACAAATTTATTATAAAGATCAAAATAATATTTACCTAAAGGGTTCACAAAGAAAATCAAAACTCGATAAATAACATCGATTCAAACCTTTAACAATAATTTGAAAGTACAATAATTGTACTTACATTAATTTTGAGCTCATCTCTAGCTTCTTGACAATTCGGGGACCAACAAATTGTTTCACAATTTTGACGTGGATGTGTGACCTCTCACAGAGTCGAGCACTGGTGCCAAAAGATATATTTTCAACCAATAATGTGCCGTTTCATCAAGTCAGAAATGTTTCCTACTTTTAGGGAAACGACGAACTTAGGTCGTACACCTCATTTCTGCTGACTCGATGACTCGACAATAATTGATAGCTCGTTTATAACATTTCATAATTGCAACTTTATTAATGTGTTTAATAAACTTGAACCTGTGTTTAACGTGAACAATTTATAAAAGAGCAAATATTGATTTATGAAATATCATGATCTTATGATTCCCTTTCGTGCCAATGTAATGTAGGTGCATTATACATTAATTTTTATCATCTCGGTTGAGTAGTTTGCGAGTTATCTTGAAGACATGCGGGATTGATTCCACGACATGCATTAAGAACGTTTTTTAAAATCCATCGTTCTATATGTTTTTAGATACAAAAAAACTGTTAAAGTCTGCGCTCTTGAACGCGACTTCGAAGAGCTCTCTTTTGGAGAAAAGACCCCCGTAGGCGAGAGAGGCTCAGCCCTAAGCGGAGGGCAAAGGGCCAGAGTAGCCCTGGCTAGAGCTGTATATAGAGACGCTGACGCATATCTATTCGACGACCCCCTTAGTGCCGTGGACGCCCATGTTGCCAAACATTTGTTCGAGGAATGCATTCAGGAATACCTCAAGGGCAAGACGAGAGTGCTGGTCACTCATCAGGTGCAATTTTTGAAGGGAGCCGATCTTATAGTTGTTATGAATAATGTAAGTATATTATCTATACTATACTAAAATTTTTGTCAATATTGATTGATTTTGTATTCAGGGACAAATAGAAAAAATGGGAACATTTGCAGAATTAGAAAACGATCTTTCATCTATTTCCAAAGAGGTGGAACAACAAAGAGAACAACAAGAAGCTGAAGCGAAAGCTGAGGAGTTACCAAAAATTATTGCTTACAAGAGAGAACGTTTACAGTCGATATCTTCAGTAGTTGTAAGTAATAGGTTGCTAGTATGTTTTCTTAAGAAGTGATTTAATACTTCTAGTTATTATCATTAAACATGCCCAGAATCTTCAGCAAAATTAAAATGTAATACCGCTTTACAGGAACTGACAAAAGATCTGATAAGTATAGCATATTATACAGTGACCGACAATTCCAATCGCAGGCTATTCCAAACTGTATACAAAAATTTAATAAATTATATGGCTGAAGTTGGTTATAAGAATCTCAGACTCTCCGAAGCGTAATTAGTCGAGCGATCGACAGGTTCTGGGTTCCATTCCTAGTGGAGGCATAAAACTTTTTGAATTTTAAAAAACTATAATATAAAGTTCGGAATACTTATATAAATAACATGAACTATTTATAATTCCTTTATTAGAGTATGGTCGGTTCTGAACCCGACGAATCTCAAGAATTATTAGAAAAGGGATCCATCAAAACTTCCACGTACTTAGATTACTTCAGAGCTGGAGCATCCATACTTATGTTGATATCTTTGGTGCTTCTCCTAATAATAGCACAAATTGCTTGTAATGCTTCAGATATGTGGGTTACATATTGGTAAGTAAATTACGTAAACGTCAAAAGAGTTATTTTAATTTTTTAATATTTTGTTTAATTTTTCCAAAAAGGCTCGTAAAAACCCAAGCTTGTGTAACTTTAAAGACTTTCTGCTGATGATGGAAGTTTATATTTCCGAATTAAACATTTAAAACGTTTTAATTACCCTTAATGATATTAATATTAATATCAATTTGAGATCTTTGTACGGTTTTTAGGACAAACAAAGAAGAACTTAGATATGCGCGCAGCCAAATATCAACGACTCCTTTACCTACTCCAAGTGCCTTTGTAGACAACCTTCTGTTAAACGAAGAAACTTCCACATATATAACTACAATCTTACCGTTAAATATAACCGAAGATTTATTAGGAAATTTATCAAGTAATGATGTGAATGCGACTGATAGTAGTACCTTAAGTATTAGTTCGACTGTAGCTGCTTTTATTGAGGCAAATGACGAGCCACTTTTATCGAGAGATAGTTATATTTACATTTATACTGGTTTGATTATTATAGCCAGTGTATTAACTAGTCTTAGGTAAGTTAGTCCTTTGAGTAGAGTAAAAATATTCAATGTAATGCGGCAACGCTGTAAGCCAACGGCACTGAGAGTGACTCATCCAGTACCGAAAAATTTAAGCCCATTATAATTTATTATCTACAGTATTCTACAGGGTGGCCCATTTGTCTGACAAAGTAATATACTGTCTCTACTATTAAAGATATCAAAAAAAGTTCTTATAAAAGTATGAGGTATAAAAAAATATATGTTCTAAAATTATTTTTAAACATACAGGATGGTCCAGAAAGTAGGACAATGAAAAGATACATTTTTTTAAATGGAACGCCTTATATATTTTAGCATTTTTTGTTTTCTTACAAAAGTATCCATATGACGCCATGTTAGTTTTTTAATTTTTTGCAACGTTGCCAAACAAAATGCAAAATTCTTAAAATTTTGGGAAAAACATGGTAGAAAGAAATTACCTGTATTTCTCAATAAGAGTATTGAAAATCGAAAATTTCTTGTACGCTTTTAAGTTTAGGGATAGAAAAACTGCCCTAAATCTTTAAGTACCTAAAATTTTGTACAGGGTTTCTGTGGACATCCAAATACAAAATTTTAAAATACAATAACTATGTTTTTTTTTTTTAAATGAAACACCCTATATTTATTAGGCTCATCTGATAAATATGGTAAGTATCTTTTATTATTCTTAAGTCATACCTATACCTAATTTTACTAGTTTTGCCAATATTTCGTTTTTTATTTAAATTTTCGTGAAAAAAAAAATTATTTTTCTATTTAGCCTTGACCAGCAAAGTCAAAACAAATGTAATTGAATATAATCTCATAATTAAATAAAACTTCTTTTTTATTACTTAACTTGATATTGAAAATAATAAACATTTTTTTTCTTCTATGGTCATAGTCACACTTCTTGTTCTGTCAAACCTCTCCATTAATTTTTCCAAAGCTGGTTTATTGGATTGTCTGGATATTTTCACGAAAATTTAAATAAAAAACGAAATATTGGCAAAACTAGTAAATTTAGGTATAGGTATGATTTAACAATAATAAAAGATACTTATAATATGTATCAGATGAGCCTAATAAATATAGGGTGTTTCATTTGAAAAAACAGAGGTACTATATTTTAAAATTTTGTATATTTGGATGTCAACAGAAAACACCCTGTACTAAATTTTAGATACTTAAGGATTTAAGACAGTTTTTCTATCCCTAAACTTAAGAGCTTCCAAGAAATTTTCGATACTCTTATTGAGAAATAAAGGTAGGCAATTTTTTACTCTATCATGTTTTTTCCAAAATTTTAAGAATTTTGCATTTTGCTTGGCAACATAGCAAAAAAAAAGGAAAGGAAACAAAAAATGTTCCGTTTAAAAAAATGTATATTTTTATAGTCCTACTTCTCTGGGCCATCCTGTATGTTTAAAAATAATTTTTTTATACCTCATAACTTTTATAAGAACTTTTTTTTGAAATCTTTAATAGCAGAGACGGTATATTACTTTGTCAGACAAATGATTTACTCTGTTTATTTGTTACTTAATTAGTTAATATATTATTTTTAGATCTATCCATTTTTACAAAATCTGCATGAATGCTTCGAAAAAACTACACAACACTATGTTCAACTGTTTACTAAAAGCTCCAATGGAATTCTTCGACACGAACCCGTCCGGAAGAATATTAAATAGATTTTCGAAAGACATAGGCGCGGTCGACGAAACTTTACCCAGATGTATGTTGGATACCATTCAGATTTTTTTGGTTATGAGTGGTATTTTAGGTATGGTAAGTGAATTTTCAAGTTTTGCTTTTATATTTTAAGGGATCATGATGGGTATTTTCCTCTAACACCTTGATATTATAACGTTTACTCAGTATTTTTCAGGGCGCTCAAAAGAAGCAACACATTGTGTAGTTGAACGCCTGGTTTATTTTTTTCCACTGTTATAAATTCCCGGTGCACGTGGGCTAAAGCGGCTAATGTCGCATTAATTTTAAATATATTTGTTCATTTACAGATTTGGGATTTATAATATACGACCTCTGGTAGAAAATGTTACCTGTTGTCGACAATTTCTCATGACAGTTTGACAGCTCAGAGTTCTCGGTTATCCTTGTCTTGACAGTGACAGCAATAAACGTGTTTTTTTTTTGTTTTAAAATGTAGGTTGTCTGCATGCCGGCAAACACTTTTCATTTTAAATGTTTTTTTTATTACGCGCCGAATTGAGGAACCTTTCCAAAAAATATCCATACGCCAACTTTTTGAGAACGCGGAGATTTCTCTATAAAGAAATATGGATTTTCAGAGCTCCAAAACCATGTAGTTGTCTTTATTAAAATAACCATTTTCATTATTAGGCAAACCACTCAGAAAATTGCATTCGCTGTGACCGGTTGTTTGGTAACAATTCTTGGAGTGAGCTTTTTTTTTTTTTTTTTTTATGATAAAACACCTGCACTGTAGGAAAAATCCTTTAAGGCGCTCTGGGAGCGGTGCGAGTGCGAAAAAAGCGATTAACGTTGGTCTTGAAACGTTGAAGATTGTATTCATTGGGAAACACGACCTCAGGAAGATCATTCCACAAAGATGACGTTCTCCAGATGAAAGAATTCTTGAACAATGAAGTTCGAGGAGTACTAAGCTGAACAACATATGGATGAGCGGCAGTGGTTTGCCGTGTATTTCTGTTTTGAATTGCTCTAGGTGGAATCAAGTGGGCAATGTCAGTCGAACACCTGCCATGGAAATATCTGTAAAAGAGAGCCAAATCACCAACCTGTCTTCGATGCTCCAGGCTATCGAGGGTCTTGGTCAGCTCGGGGTCGCCGATCAGACGAATGGCTCTCCTTTGAATGGAATCCAGTAGCCGAAGGGTGTGCTTGGGTGCAGAGCTCCAGACATGAGAGCAATATTCTAATGATGGTCGAATCTGGGCTTTGTAGAGTGTCAAAAGTTGATGAGGTGTGTACAACCTTTTGGTGCGGAAAAGTACACCAAGTTTCTGTGCAGCTGCCTTGGCAATTGCGGCAACGTGATCATGCCAAGACATATTACCTCCCAGATTGACCCCCAGCAAATTAATAGACGGTGCCAGGGGAATTGCGTGTCCTGCCATGACTATATCCGGTTCTGCAATGTTAACCTTTTTGGAGAAGACTGCTGCCTGGGTTTTCTTAGCATTAAATTCGACTTGGTTACTGTCACCCCAAGCCAAAATTTCTTCCAGGTCTTTGTTGAGGCGCAATACTTCATGCTGCCTGCGAAGATGTGCGTCGGCAGCGGATGTTTGGGGAGTCAAGGTAAAAGATGAGACAAGTGTGCTGTCATCAGCAAAGCTATAAATTGGATTTTGGGTCTTCACTAGAAGGTCGTTAATATACAGTAAAAAGAGGGTAGGCGACAATATGGACCCTTGAGGAATACCGGCATTGATGGTGAAGGTGTCTGAGAGAAACCCGTCAATCGCCACTTGCAGAGAACGGTTCTTAAGGAAGCTGGTTAACCATAAACAGAATCCATTAGGCATACCGTAGGATCGCAATTTACTTAGAAGCCCATCGTGCCAAACACGATCAAAAGCCCTAGAGATGTCCAGTGCAACAGCCCGGGATTCTCCATGATGTTCGATGGTGTTGCTCCAAAGATGGGTGACATATGCCAGAAGGTCACCTGTTGATCTGGACTTACGAAACCCGTATTGATGGTCGCTGATAATGTTAAGCCCTTCCAGATACAGAGCTTAGAGAATAAGCGCGAATTAAATGACACGACCGACAAAGCTCCTTTTAAAAACGTTTATTTTTATAAAAAGGGCTTAACTTAACTTATACTTAAAGTAAAAAGACTTAAAAACTACGATGACAATTATTACGAACAGCAAGTAGCTTTGACACGAAATTAATGTTAAAGTTTAATATTCAATATTTGCTTTTATATAAACTAATTAGTCTATTCAGCAGTTATGGCTGGTCTTGGGATATTACTCCTCCACCCTGAGATCTTTCAACGTCCTCGTTGATAATCTTTTGAAGGGTTTTAATAGGGATAGCTTTCAAATACTTGTGATTTCTCCAATGATAGATAGCTATGCTCAGAATACACACAAGAACAATACAGATTGTTGAAAAGATAAAATAATGTGTTTGTTTCTGAGGGGTAAGGTTTTCAAACCTAATGGGTTCTAAAAGATCTTCCTGGATCTTAGTAGGGTCCTCTAAATGCTTGATTTGTAGGTTTAAGGTAAAATTTGTCGGCTGAAGGTTTGTTGCCTCTGGATATATAGTAGTTATGTTGTTTATGGCTAAGGAGTATTTACTTTGATTGATAATAACGTCACATTGACTTTGAATAAGGGAGCAGTCTTGAAGGGTGACCTTTTGGAATTGGAAACAGTCTTCATAAGCCATTTCAGAAGCTTTTGTACAAAATAGTAGGGCATTTTTGTAAGTTAAAGTGTGTATTTGGTAGTTGTTCTGGACAGTAGCATACTGACAGTTTTGGCTTAAGGAACAGCTGTTCGTAAGTGGCTCGGAGCACATCCATTTTGTGTTGATTTCTTCACAATTTTTGTACCATAACTCGTTACAGTAGTATTTGCTAGGGCTAATTAAAATTTTGGATTCATTGTTCGGTATAGGGTATACAATTTTAAGATTACAAACATTTCTTTCAAAAATAGGTATTTTAATTGCAAGAATTGCCATTTCGTGCAGAATTAAAAGACCGGTTTTACAAATAAGGGTGAGTTCTGATGCATGTTTAACAGACCATAGCGTGTTTTTTGGGTAGTGCATTTCCAGATATTTCCAAAGCTCATTTATCTCATTTAAGCTTAAAATTTCGAGGTCTAAAGTTTTTAAATGTGCAAAAGAGAAAATTCTTAAGAGTTTTTCTAAGTATTGATTTAAACTATTGATTTGTATGTATTGATCTTGTATTGATAACATTATATTTATTTCATTGTTTAATTTTGAAAGTTCGGTCCTGATCGTTTTTGAATATTCATTTATAATATTTATATTTTCTCTGAATTTGTTCATGATATTGCCTGCAAGCGAACTAAAGTCGTTAATCTTATGCATCGTGTTTAGTTGATTATGCTTAAGTATTTCTAAATTCTGAGTAATTGTCTCTAGGTCATTATTGTCTAGGTTGCCGGTGACAAACTTGATACCGCTGCCTATAAAGTTCATTAGCCCTCGTTTCTTGCGATTGTTTTCATAAACATTCAACTTTGCATATGTGTCGAAAGTGCTATTTAATGTTTTAAATAAATGAAAAATTTGTGTTTTTGTAAAGTTATTGTTTTGTTTGTTTACCATAGATTCTAAAATTATAACATTGCTTAACAATTGGGATAAAGTAAACTTAATACTAGATATATTAAATGATATATATGTTGTATGATAATGATCAATAACTAGGGAAGAAGATATTTCTTCTATGTAATACCCATTATTAGGAAGTTTGTAGATTTGAAGGGCCTGGTAAGGGTTCAATTGAGCCTGCAGGATTAGGATCGGGAGGCTGAAAAGAAATAGGAGTTTTTCTAAGTCTTTTAATTTTTCGAACATGTGTAGTAGTGGGTTTTTTTCTTGAAATTCCTGTTACTGTATTTTTATTTACTGTTGTTACCTTTACAGGTATGTACTGGGGGTTCATTTTATTTCGAAGGGTATTTTTCTTATATATAGTTTGACCGTCTTGTATTGTGGGTGGTTCTTAGGTGTTTTTATTTTGTCTTTGGGTATTCTGGGACTGTTTTTGATAGCTTGTTTTATATACATGTTCATAAAAGGGTAGTAGCTCGTTCTTTCGTTTTTCGGTATATTGTTCAAAAAGTGTTAAATCGTTGTTTAGATTTGGTTCATTGAGGTACGGGCCGTATAATATAGAAAAAGGGGAATGTCCGGTAGTTGAGTGAATACTCTGATTATAAATAAGGATGGCAGAAATCATAAGGTTCTGAGGTGTTTCATCAGGATTTTTCATTTTAAGTACCCTTAATTTTTCAAGTAAAGTGGAGTGTAGTCTTTCTACAGGGCTGTTGGAGGACGAATTACCGGGGGTAGTATAATGAATTTCTATACCAAATAATTGACAAAATTCTTTAAAGAGGTTATTCTGGAACTCCTTCCCTTGGTCTGAAACGATTTTTCTCGGGGTGTTATGATGAGCAAAATAGTGCCTTAATTTATTTAGAATAGTAACTGCATTTTTATCGGGTACAAAATATGCTTGGGCATATCTCGAAAATGAGTATTATTGTTAGAAATTGGCAATTTAAAAATTGAAAGATATCTAAATGAAGGGTTTTAAAGGGTTTTTCTGAAAGTAGTGGACCTTCGTAAGCAATTTTGTAGGGATGTCTTTCATATTTACTTTGTAGGCATATTTCGCATTTGTTTAAGAAATTGGTAATGGAGTCTCTAAGTTTAGGCCAATAATATTTTTGTTTGATATTATTATAGGTTTCAATTATGCCATTATGGTTAGTTTGGTGGTAGTTTGAGATTATTTCTAGCTGTTGTTCTGGGTTAGTTACGTCTATTAAATAAGAGTTAGATAGTACGAGTTTAGCCGTAGTATTTAGAGTGGTAGAAATCAATCGTTGAAACTCGATTCTGAGTTCTTGATTTGGAATATAAATAGTGAAGGTAAGGTCAGGTCTAATTATTTCTTTAAGAATTTTCAAAATGTGTTCTTTGCAATTTTGTTTTGAAATCCGTATTAAGTGGTGATTTTTTTGAAAAGGTTTTGTGAATGTATGTTTAAAATCGTCTCCATAGTCTATTACTAAGCGATTTGTTGCGTAATTTAGGGGTAGTTCTGAAATGGGTAGAAATTTGCCTTGAGTATCATTGTTTGAGTGAACTGTGACGTCAGACGAGGTGTCATCTGCGTTGGGGTTTACAGATGATCTAGTTTGTTCTTCAGAAGGTGGTTGGATTGAAGGTATTTCTTTATTTAGTACTTCATTGTACTTTTCGTTAAGAACAAAATCGGCAAGGTCAAAGTCAGCTAAGTTAGCGACAGTGTCGTCGGCGTTGGGGGCATTAGATTGGGCTTCAAGTTGGTCCGTATTTGTCGTTTCGTTGGTGTTAATTTCTATGCGTGATAGGGCGTCGGCTACGACATTTTCTCTGCCTTTTTTATATTTAATATCGAAATTGAACTCTTCTAATTTTAATTTCCAGCGAATTAATCGGGAATTGGGTTCTTTAATTTTTGAGAGCCATACGAGGGGGTTGTGATCAGTTTCAATTAGAAATTTCATCCCGTAGAGATAACATCGGAAATGTTTTGTTGAATCAACAATAGAAAGGAGTTCTTTTTCAATAGTAGAGTAATTTTTCTCGGCGGAGTTTAGAGTGCGAGAATAATAGGCTATTGGGTGGTTATTTTGGGACAATACACTGCCAATAGCGATATTTGAGGCATCAGTAGTCAATTTAAAAGGCTTACTAAAGTCTGGATATTGAAGAATATGGGAATTGCTAATAAGTTCTTTACATTTTAAAAATGCTTCTAGGAAATCTTGATTTCCAATGTTTTTTTCGCTATTTTTTCGAAGGCATTTGGTTATTGGAAAAGTGACTTTTGAGAAGTTTTGTATGAATCTGCGGTAATAACCTATCAGCCCTAAAAATGCTTTTATTTCTTTTTGTGTTTTTGGTATGGGGTATCTTTGGATAGCTTCAATTTTTGTAGGATTGGGTTTTATTCCCTCGGGGGTTATGATGTGGCCTAAAAATGCGACTTCTTTGCATAAGAATTCTGACTTGTCGGGCTGGATCTTGAGATTTACTTCTTTTAATCTCTTAAATATTATTCGAATATGATCAATATGTTCGGATAGAGATTTTGAGAAGATTACAACGTCGTCCATGTAAACAAAACAGAATTTATAGAGGTAATCGCGCAGAATTTCGTCCATCATTCTTTGGAAGGTAGCCGGACCATTTTTGAGGCCAAAGGGCATGCGCAGATACTCGTAGTGGCCGTTGTTGACAGAAAATGCCGTTTTTTCAATAGAACAAGGGTTCATTTCGATTTGGTGGAAACCCTGGGCTAAATCTAGCGTAGTAAAGTAGGTGCATTTTCCAAGGCTATCTAGGATTTCTTCGATCCTAGGTAAGGGATATTTTTCTTCTACGGTGACGTCATTTAGTCGCCTATAGTCGATAACCATACGAAATTTGCGTTTTCCAGACGCATCGGTTTTTTTTGGGACTATCCATACGGGTGCGGAATAGGGAGAGATTGAGGGACGAATAATTTTATTATCGAGTAACTTTTGAATTTGGGACTGAATTTCTTGGTTCATACTAGGAGGGTGTCTGAAAGATTTTATATAAATGGGCCTGTCATCCGTTGTCCGGATGAAGTGTTTAGTTTGGCTTGTGAATGTGAGATCGCAGTCTTCATGGTACATGATTTCTTTGAACTCATGACAAAGTGGTAAAATTTTTGATTTTTCGAGGGGGGTTAGGTGGTCAAGCCGTAATAAATTTTCAGGATTAAATTTGATTGGGATATTCGGTGAGGGGTTAAGTAGCTCAAATTGATCCTGCGGGATAACTTTAACTCTTTGATGAAAGTTGATACTGACATTAGGGGTTGGATTTGGAATTTTACTTAGGCCATTATTTACGTTGATAAGAGAGTCTGGAATGGTGTGACCGTTGACCGAAAAAGAGGGCAGAATAGCAGTGCCTTTTTCATAGTTGACTAGTATTATAAGAAAATTGCTATTCAGATTTTTAACGGGTTGATGAAGTGGTTTATTATAAGCAAGAGAAAAAGGTATGGTGATATTTTTTAACGTTAACGTCTTGTTTTCGTAGTTTATAAGGGCATTTAAATTTTTTAGATCTTTAGTGCCTATAAGTGCATCGAAGTCGTTATGCCAATTTAACACTCTTAATTTAAAATCTTGGTCTATACCTAGTTCTTCAAGTAGAGCAATTTTTAGATTTTTATTTTCTTTATAAACTTGTTTACACGCAGTGACCTCAAAGGGCTCAAAAAATAGATTTTTTGGAAATAATTCTGCAATTTTTGGTGTGATAATGGAATCGGAAGCGCCTGAATCAATAAGTACTGTAATTTGCTTATGGGGAAGATAGAAATATGGTAGTTCAATTTTTTGTGCTATGTTGTTTAGGTTAATTTTTGATTCGAGGCTAGATTCAAAAAATTTTCGTCATTATTTTCGACAGATTGTTCAAGGTCAATATTTTGGGTTGCATAGTTTTGGACAGGTATGTCGGAATCTGAAAATGACTGTTCTTCGGGATAAGAATTATATGCGGAATATTGAGCATATTCTGAGGGTTGGAATTCCTCGTAGGGGTTGTTATATGGGGGTTGAGGTTGTTGTACTTCTACGTTATATAACTCTTGGGATACCCAATTTGCGGGTCCTGTGGACCGAAAAAAATTTTGATATCTGGTTGAGGGTTGTTTTTGTTGTTGCATGCGGGAAGGTCCTATAGTGGAAGTGGACATAGGGACAGGTGCTTCTTGGCGAGGAGCTCTATTTTGCGGTGGTGCAAATCTAGGTTGGTTGCCAAAAACCTGAGCATTTGTTGGGTAATGTCTTTGTACAGGTCGGGGTTGTACAAAAATGGGTTGTCGAGGGAAATAAGGAGATTGTACTGTATGTGGGGGTTGTACGTTAAAAGGTCTATTTATTATTCGGTTATTCTGATTATTATTATTATGTTGTCTGTGTACTGGGGTTTGCAAAGTTGAATAGTTAGTTGCAAGATTGATTTGTGATTCAACCATGTTATAATTAACCACGTGCGCAAGAGCGTCACTTAGCTTTTCAGGGCGGTTTATCATAAGCATCGTTTTTAAAGTTTGGGGCGAGTTTGCTGTTAAAATTAACACTGACGTGTTTTCTATTTGTTTTATTAAAATAAGTTTTGAATTATTATCTTCGACTTCGCATTGTACTTTAGAAACGATCCTTTGCACAAATGTTTTTAACCTATCGACAAATTGTAAAATATTCTCACCTTTGTTTATTTTTAAATATTGTAATTCCTGCATTAAAACTATATAAGTAATAGGATCACCGAATTTTTGTCTCAATGCCTCTCTAATAGAGGGCCAGTCTAATAAATCTGGTCTAGAAAGTAAGAAATTTCTTGCATCTTCAACTAATTTCGATTTGATGGCGGCTAAGACTACCGTCTTTTGTTCGTTTGTATTATTGAAATAAAGTGTATAAAATTCGTTTATAGAAAGAATAAAACTTTCTAAATGATCCTGCTTGCCTGAAAATGTTGGCAAGAGGGATGAATGAAATCTTAAATTTTCCATTTTGTCTTGATTTAGGTTTAAATTATCAAATAAATTTGCTAGTTCTTCCTGGGTTCCAGGAGTTAAAGTCCTATCTAATGTATTATCTACGTTACCCTGGGTTCCAGGAGTTAAAGTCCTATCTAATGTATTATCTACGTTACTATCAGAATTATTTTAAGTTTGGTTTTCTGGAATATCTAACCCTAAAGAAACCCTATTGCGTAATAAAATATTTTTTAAACGATCGGATGGAGCGGACATTAAAAAAAAAATGGCAATTTAGCAATTACTTACAATACAATCAAGGATGAATCCATAGAGCTTATATTATAGAGGTACACAGCCAAAGGAATCCCTATAAAGGCGTGGCTAAAGGGCCTTAACGTCTGGAGCGTCGATCTGAGTCTAGGAGGACAGGAACTGGATCCACAGGTCACTAGCAACACGGCAGCCGATTTGTTTCACCAATTTCTTCCTTCAACACACTTCTGGGAATCGCACTGGGTTTAATGCTTTGTTTGAAACAAATTTGGTTTTAATGTTTTGTTTGGCACAAATACACAGTCAGTACGGCGAATCCGGAAGGTCCTTTTTTATTTAGTCCGAATAGTGCACTAAGATTTGAAAATCACTTCCGCACAACGGGAACCGATAAAGGGCGAAATTGCACTATCCTGTTCGCAGCGCCAATTAAATGACACGACCGACAAAGCTCCTTTTAAAAAACGTTTATTTTTACAAAAAGGGCTTAACTTAACTTATACTTAAAGTAAAAAGACTTAAAAACTACGATGAACAATTAATACGAACAGCAAGTAGCTTTGACACGAAATTAATGTTAAAGTTTAATATTCAATATTTGCTTTTATATAAACTAATTAGTCTATTCAGCAGTTATGGCTGGTCTTGGGATATTACTCGCGCATATGCAGGTCACATTCCTGTACTGCATTGCAGGTTCTGTAGGAAACATCTACTTGATGGCCTAAACGCCGCCGCATATGGTTGTGTCGGTGTTCATTAACAATTTGCCTCACTTCCTTTACTTTTTATGTAGTGCCAACTTTGAGTCTTCGACTATCATCATTTTTATTCACACTTTCTGTTTCTCTAAACAAATCCACAGATCTATGTAGCATAGCTAGGCAAAGCACTCGAAAAAGGCACCAAGCTCTTTGGAAAAGTAATTGCCAGCATCAAGCACTTTAGAAATTCCTCCTTACAATTACCAATTACCGAAGAAATTAATTTTGAGTGCTAAATTTCTAAAGTAATTTTCGATTATAAAAACTTTTTGTGTTGCCGTGATTACCATATTTAATTTTATTTATTATTTATTTATTTACGAAATTGACGGGAAACCCCATTTTACAAAATATATAATATACTGTTACACAATATTACACTTAAATAATGAAAGAAACGAAATAATCTACATACTAAAAATAAAAACGTCGCCACGTGAAAGTTCATTCACCTTTATGTTTTACTGCTTACCTAAGTTTCCTTTAAAAAGTAATTTAAGACATAATAAGGAGTCGATTCCACGGCAAAATAGGCAAAAACAAAGTTCCTTAAAAATTTACCTAACTACTATCAAATTTCGAAAATTAAATTAGTACCTCTCCTCCTCTGCATGGTTGGATTAAATTTGTTTTTGTTAATGTTTTTTGATATCCCTAGCTGGTTCTTTATTAAAAAAAAACACATTTTTTATATTTGTGAAAAATATGAATATTGGTGTCAATCCAAAATTTTAACATAAGACGTATATATGACTCCAACCAACGTTTTCGGGCTCGGTTTTTCATGATTAAAAATAAAGTAAAAAGCCAATATTGATGATTTTTTCAGAAATCATGTATTTTAGGAGCGTAGATCTAAGAGCAGTTTTTGGTGCAAATGCTTGGGTTTTGAAATACTCTTTCTTAAGTGCCGTTTTGTATATTCATAATAAAGCATTCTCGTTTTTTCCCGCACTATTTTTTTTATTATAAACTATCACACTCCTGACATAAAAAAAAGTTTCAATTAAAATTTTTACTTTAATTTTTATCTTTAAAAATAAATACCTAATTGTCATTGAAAGTAATAACATCGACATGAAATAATTATATAATTGTTATGAAAAACATAACTTATTTATTTATTTTAGACATTCATAGTAAGCCCCTGGATGATACTTCCAGCCATTATACTCGGCTACTTGTTTATCTATGCGAGAAACGTATACTTGGCCTCGGCACAGGATATCAAACGGTTGGAGGGAATGACCAAAGCTCCGGTATTCTCGCACGTGTCGGCCAGTCTCTACGGGATGGGAACGATCAGAGCTTTTAAGTCGCAGAAAATGATTATTAAGGAGTTTGATGTCCTTCAGGTAAGAAATACAAAAAAAGCCACACTAGTTTCGGCTTTAATTAATATTTTATTGGCCTTCAAAACCCGTTTTTCGTGTCAAACAATAACTATAAATCCAATCTACGATTTTGCCGCTTTTTACTACAACACAAAAGCAACTCGCTATTGAAAATTAGCCACAAACATTTAAATAGTGTAAAACTAAGCACATCCGAACGCGAAAGCCATTGTCAGACTAAAGTCGTTAAACGGCGAGAGGCCGGTGGCACCTCAGTCGTCATTTAAATCCGGTTACATTAGGCGCTCACTGGCGTGGAGTTTTTTACGGTCATTAAAATAAAGTATGGAGTATTTTTCTAGGATATCCAAGATATATTTAATTATAATGCCTTAATTCCATAACACTCGGGAAATGTAAATATTTTTTTTTAGGACCAGCATACATCAACTTGGTACCTATTTATTATAGCCAGTGAAACCCTGGGTTTCTACTTGGACGTCATTAGTACAGCCTTCCTTGGACTAGTCACTTTTCAATTTTTAGTATTCCAGAACGAAAACACTCTTAGTGGAAATGTTGGCCTTGTGATCGCCCAAAGCTTAATATTAACCGGTAAGAAATAGTACAGTACTGCGAAATTAGGTGAAAATATTATGGAATAGAGATGAAAATGATGAAAAAAGCACGGTTAAGTTGGCTAGAAAGCGCCGTATATCACACGCGTATTGAAAAAAAATATTTCAACGCGAGTGTTAAAACACAAGGCACACTATTTAATTTAAATATATGGTGGCAATTTGACAGACTATTTATTAAAAAGAACAAATTTTAGAAAGCAGTAATTGTAAAGTGTTTAACCTATTTATCATATATTTGTCGAATGATTCAGAATTAGAGTGTCTAAATACGCCATCTGAAATTATAAAAAATGTTAATAATATACTGGAAAATCTATTACCAGAAAAAACAAATCGCGCTAAAAAGAGTATCATGTATTAAACAATAAATCTTTAACGGTAGCGATAGCGTAGAGAATGGAGCTCTAGCCTACAGATCGCAAGGTCACAGGTTCAAATCCCATCAGGAATATTTGACTTTTTTTATAAAAACATTAAATAATTTATAGAATTATTTTAAATTGAAATCTTCCTTGTTGGGTGGATTTTTTAAATTTATGTTTAATGCATCTTTTCTTGATTAAATTTAAAATTTTTCATTCTGGTTAAGCTAGAATTCAATCCAGGATTAGTTCTTCCTATGATATATAAAATATGAAAAAATTAAAAAGTTACACTACAAATAAAGGAAAGTCTATTGACAAACGATGAAATCAGATATTAAGTGGAACATAATCCTAAGTATGCTAATTTCAACACTAGTGTTGATATTTTTTTTCAACACTAGTGTTGAAATATTTTTTTCACAAATCAAAGGCTTTTTAATAATTCTTTGTGGTCGTAGGAAAAATAGTGTACATTACTCGTGTGAAAGTAATTATTCTAAAACTCGGAGAATTTCCGCTCTCGGCTAACGCCTCGTGATAAATAACTCCTCGTTTGAAATGTATCACTTTCATCACTCGTTATGTAATATACTATAACTTGAAATTTTGTTTTCTTATAATGAAAAAGTGCGTCTAAAATAACTCATTTCATCGGTTGATGTTGAACGGCGTCTTCTTTAGGAATGCTTCAGCATGGCGTTCGCCAATCGGCCGAGGTCTCCTCCAACATGACAAGCGTGGAGCGTATCGTGCAATACACGCGTTTAGAGGAAGAAGGTCCGTGGGAAGCGTTGCCAGCTCACAAGCCGCCCTCTGACTGGCCGGCGCAAGGGCGCGTTGCCTTTAAAAACGCTTACTTGCAATACGGACCTGACATACCGCCCTCCATCAAGGATCTGAATGTGGATTTTAAGGCGGGAGAGAAAGTTGGAATCGTCGGTAGGACTGGAGCAGGTAAAATGAACATTTTTAGCCTTTAGAAAAAAAGCTAGTTATGCTTTTGTTGTAGAGTGTGCTAATAATATCAATGTGTAAAAAAAATGTTTTCTAAATCGCCCATAGATGGCGGTCGTTATTTAAATTTTCCACTTATTCATCAGATTTGACTGCGTCAGACTTCAACTTGTTCCAAATATTTAAAAAGTTATTCAGTGATTTCGGTTCCGTTAAACTTCTGTGATAATAATTATGATGTGTGTCTTTACAAGTGACATTTTTGACATCACAGCGTGCTACAATGTTTATGTTTTTACTATTCAAATCGTCTTTCCTTTCTTTCATTACATCCTAGCCTTACTGATGAGCCATGACATGGCGACACGCGTCTAGGCATGGAACTGACGAAATACAAAGAAACTTTTTAAAAGTTTTAGATGAAGAAAAATTTAGGACCAAATTAATAATCCGTGCTATAATTATTTTGCATTTTTTTTAAAGGAAAATCCTCATTGGTTGCTACTTTGTTTCGTCTCGCACCAATTGATGGACAAGTTGAGATAGACGATCGGGATACCGCCCTTGTGGGATTGAGTGCACTGCGTTCCTCAATATCTATTATTCCTCAGGTGCCAACGTTGTTTTCGTCAAGTTTAAGGTAAGTTTTCGTAAGTACGTACACACTTTACGCTTGCAAATAAGCTCTGGAATATTATTAAATGAAAAATAATTGTTTTTTAACTTTATGGTATTTATTTTTTTATTGATTTTTGTATAAGGTTACAAGGAAGTTATGTAATGTTTCTCAACAATAAAGTATATTGTATTGTATATCTAGATCAAATATAGGCAATAGATTCCCAAAAAAAAAATAAGCCAATGAAAATCGTAAAAATAATTATTATAAAAATTCATTTTATCGTAAAATATATTGATATATTTTTATTTAAAGTCAAAATTTAAAACGTTTTAAAACCATTAATAAACATGACCAGGATTCGGGCCAAGAGAACGCAATGGTTTTGGTCTACAAAGATTTACATGAATGATAGAAGAGTTTGTTTTGGACTTGCATCGTCTTTATTGATTGTGATTTTAAATTAATAAAGACAATGCAAGTCCAAAACTCTTTTATCATTCAAGAAACATCATGGTCTCCAACCTTCAAACAGACATAAGATTTACAATAATTACTAACATTTATAATAAAATAATTTATTTCTAGATATAATTTGGATCCATTTGAAAGATGTTCAGACAATCAGTTATGGAAAGCCCTGGAAAGGGTAGAATTGAAGCAGAGTGGCGTATCTCTTGATACGGTAGTCAGTGAAGGGGGAGCTAACTTTAGTGCTGGACAAAGACAGCTCATATGTTTAGCTAGAGCTATAGTCAGGTAAATAAACACTGCAGTAACAAACAATTACCTTGCCGAGTTAATTACCACAAGCTGGTATTTTTTTTATATATACAGAGTGTGATGAAAATGACTTATTATACCGGGTGACACATAAAGATGCTAGTCGCGTGTATAAGCCCTAATAAGTTGTTTCAAGACAGCTTCAGTATGCCTCGAAAAATAATGTATTTTAGGTTTGAATTGTATATTAAATGTATACCAATTTATTTGGTTATTGTTATTAAGGTTGTACATATTGTGCCATCAGTCTTGGGATTTTTGAGATAGGTTTAATTTTTATTTATTCCTACACAACCAAATGTTTGCTTGTCATTTTATCTCATGCGGTTGTGTTTACGAGTACATCAGCAGTCGCGCCATAAATTTTAAAAGACCAATGCTGAATAGTATCGCTTATTTTGATAAAGCGATTTTTAAAATATTTTTCTGAAATTTGTTTCCTTTCCAGGATGTATGAGTTTTTATATAATCAGTAATTTTCATAACAGCCTGTATAAAAGTCATTTATTTCGGTTTTTAAGTAACTCGTTTCTGTTTTATGTAGGAATAACAAAGTATTAGTGATGGATGAAGCAACAGCAAACGTAGATCAACATACAGACTCGTTGATACAGACTACAATCAGGGAAGCATTCAAGGACTGTACAGTTATTACAATCGCTCACAGGTAAGCTATGAGCCGTTTCCCGTTTCACTAAATGTTATTTTTGGTTCCATTGTACAGGGTGTCCCACCGGGAACCGAATCGCTCTATATATAAAAAACTATACATAGGAAAATTTTGAAAATTTGACAGTATACTGATGCTGATGGGGGCGACCGGGCTAAAATATTTTCATAATGGTGGCACTTCCGGTTATACCGGAAGTAAGTGTCAACTTGCTTATTTTAAATGGGACACCCTTTATATTATTACATTTTTGCATTCTAGGCAGATTATGTACAATTTAAGCGTCCCGGCATGGTTATTTATTATTGTCAAATGGTAAGTGACAGCTTCAATGCCGTCATAGCCAACTAGGAGTAACTGAACTTAAAATAAGCTGCAAGATCGCCATATAAAAATACTAAATTGGCAATATTTCGAAAACTAAAAAATTTTGGGATATGCAACCTTACACAAACTTACCCTTATTTTTAATGCTAAATAAGAAATAATTATAAAATTTGGGTTTTCCATTTGAAAATCTACACTTTTTGCAGTTTTTTCAATTTCATTTTTAATCTTATTTTTTAAACACCCTGTATTAATAGTTATCAAAATATTATAAAAAATCTATTAAAGCAGGTCCTTTATAACAAGGAATCCCACTTAAATTAAATAAATAAGGCTTCTTTATAGAAAAAATTGATAACTATTCTAAGGCTTTTGACATAAAAATTCAAATATGTCAAAAACGTTTAGACATAGGTATAGGACATGGTATACAAAATCTGCCTAGAATCTTGCGTAGAATGCAAAAATGTAATATTATATAGGGTGTCCCATTTAAAATAAGCAAGTTGACACTTACTTCCGGTATAACTGGAAGTGCCACCATTATGAAAATATTTTAGCCCGGTCGCCCCCATCAGCATCAGCATACTGTCAAATTTTCAAAATTTTCCTATGTATAGTTTTCTATATATAGATCGATTCGGTTCCCGGTGGGACACCCTGTATAAAGAGCAAGAAAAATAATATTTTCTACGGTTTCAGTTTTTAAATTCTTAATTATTTACTAAGAAAATAATTAAACAAAAACGCGCGAAACTACTTATGACGTCACAATAAATCCAAGCAATCGGCAGCCGAAGACGATACTTTATCCGACACGCTCCTACCTGCGTAATGTATCGAGTCTGATGTCCTGTTTCTAATCTCTTCTTCTTTATTTAAGTTATCGAAACAATATAATCTGTCGTACGACTGGTAAATGAAAGAATTGTGCCGTTAGTAGGATGACGTACATCTTTTCTCATCTTATGTTTTCATATTTTTTGCTTTCGGGGCGCCTTTTTAATTGTTCCTAGAAAAAGACGCTCTAGGAAGATTTATATTGTGTTGAAACAAATACTGTTTTAACGGTATAATTACAAAAAAAATCATAATGTATGGTAAAAATTAAGCAAATCAATATATACAATACATTTAATTATCTAATAATCACTCTAGATTCTACAAAAGTGGCAACGCTGTCTTTTCACGGACGATGGAATCCTTATGTACGTTTTTTAGTATTAGCAATCAAAATTACACAATACACAGATAGACAAATTATAACAAACATGACAGTTGCGACTGTTACTATTATTTAAAAATAACATGTCACCGTTATCTAATTTCTTTTCAAATTTTGCTGGCTTTGTAAACTGTTCTTAAGTACCTACTGTAATCATTCGGGTCGAGTTAGCCGCCGACCAAGGGCGTCGATAATTTTTGGGGGGGGGGGGGGGGTAACAAATTAACAAGATACATTTTTAAAACATTTTTATTGTTTGTATGCCTTTGCCCCTTGGCATATTGAGGAAAAGAATTATAAGATAACAAAATTTATAATATTTAATGTAAATAAACATAATTCTTGTATTCTTTCTAAAGTAACCTTTATTAAAAAAGCTTTGAACTAGAATATAATGTATATTTTTACATGAGGATAAAATGTATATTTTTATATATGAGGAAAAGTGATATAGCACATAAATTTCAAGTGTAGGCAAAAAACTTTTTTTTGTCAATCTTGGGGGGGTAATTACCCCCCATTACCCCCCCCCCCCCCCTTATCGACGCCCTTGCCGCCGACAGCGTGCAAGACAAGCCGACAGGAGTTCGCCTCCTGGTCTTTACATCACATTACAACAAAGGGACAGGACAGAATAACAAGGAATACTGATATAAGACTCAAAAAGCTGTAAAATAGCGATAAAAAAAGTTGTTTTAGTGCATATATTAATTTTTTTTTCAGGTTAAACACAATTATCGATTCTGATCGTGTGTTAGTAATGGACCACGGCAGCGCCGTTGAATTCGCGCCTCCGCACAAACTTTTACAAATACGCGACGGCCATTTTGCCAAAATGGTGGAGCAAACCGGACCCGCCATGGAGAACAAATTGAGACAAACGGCCAGAGAGACTTACGAAGGGCAAAATTTGCCGGAGACGACGAATGGTGGTTTAAATGAAGAAAAAGAAGAACGGAATGAAAATCTGTAAAATTATTATTTTTTTTTTGAAAGAGACTGCCAGATTTAGTTTTCGTCTGGCCCTTTTTTCAAGTGGATTGTGCGGGTAACACATATAAGTCTAAAACTTAAATATTGTACATAATTTTTAACTGCCAGAACGCTTACTTGGTGCTAAGCTTATATAAGTTGTTAATGTCTTTCGTTCAAAACATGTGGCGACTCGTGCGTAAAATTTTGGGTATGCCAGGCGAGCAAATAAAAAACAAATAAGATGAAGTGGGATAAGTGGGGATCTGGGACAAGTGGGTTTTTTTTGTATTAATTGTAAAAAAATTACTTTTAAAAACTAAAACTGCAATAAAATGTTTTTGGACTTTTATAAACCCCAACCCAACATATTGTTAAAAAAAATTTAATATTTTTTTTTAAAGTAACACAGCTTATGTTCAATGTATCTAAACTTCGTCTATAGTTACAAGTTACGGCAAAAAAATTTTTAAATTTTTATCTGTACTATTTTAAAACTTAGGTTCAAAGTTTTAACATCCTCAAAGTCGTAATCACTAACGTTATCTCTTGTATTTTTTTAACACTTCGATTTTTCAGGTTTTCAGTTTTAGGTCCATAGTTCCCACTTGTCCCATTTAAATTTTTTTATATTAATAAAATTAAAAGTGAGATTGTGCGTAATCTGCAAACTATAAAGTAAATAAAAATCGTATTACGTAGTTTTAAAAAAAGTTATAGATGAAAAAATCTCTAACATATAAACTTTTTTATTTTTAGGAATTTTTTAAATCTGAAAAAAGCCTGTTGTTGGTGAAGTCGCAATAGATTAACCCATTTGCTCCATGAATATAACATTACTCAAACGCGATTTTAGTTGAAAACCCACTTATATATTTTCGTAACAATTTTTTGTTTAAATGAAATTCCTAGGTAAATAATTAAACAAATTTTGTTGTAATTGTAAATATCATTAAGTACTTCCTGTCTAAAGCGCATCTCTGTAACTCGATTTTTAAAAAAGTTATGTGGTTTCAAAGGCGACCTTTTATATTTTTAATCCTCACTTGCCCCACTTCACCTTATATTATTTATAAAATGCAGAACTGACAATAAAATTCTCTTAAGCACCTGGTTTTTTAACGACGAGTCGCCACTACCTCGCATGTGCCTTATTCATAAATATGACTGAACTTGTTAGGCTACAGTGAATAATTATTGTAGATATTTCTGGGATAAGCATCATGCAAACTACTTATAAGATTATGGCAAACAGTATGACAAGGTTCCTAACTCTGCCGTGACAACGCTTTTTAGTTTTAAGGACATATTTATTACAGTGTTATTGTTTTAAATCAACAAAATGTACCTATATGTATAAATGACCTTAGGCGCGGTTATACAAACCCCCAGTTAAAGTTGATCTATAGTTTAAGACGTTAAAAATAACCATTTGGGCTTGAACTGCAGGTTTTAAAAAGTTCAAAATTTCTTCCAGACAACACAAGTTTTGAAAAATATATTTTTTTACAATTTGTCGACTACTACTTAGAGTTTAGATGGTGTTAAAACTGTCAATCCAAAGAAGTATTAATATTTTATATTTTTGTAATAACTTGACAATACAATTGTCTAATTTTAACACATGACAAATATATAAAAACTGACAATTTTTTGTGTCTACCGTATGGTTTTCCACCGCTTTTTTAACTCCAGCATGGCACCTGGAGGGGGGCGACACTAAGCTTTTTATCCAATTTACAAGGGACGTCAAACCAATAAAATGACACTAAAATTTAAATTGGATAAAGAGCTCATCAAATGGTACGAAATCCCACTGTTATACACCAAGTGTATGCTTGACCAGGTTTTTAACCTGTTTACAACCATATTTTTGACGTTTTTTTTTAGTTTTAAGATTATTTATTTATTTATACTAAAACTTGTAGTAAAACTGTTAATAAAGAACAAATTAATGTAATTATTATTTTTTTACATATCCTTGGACTAAAAAAAAAGGTCCCCGTTCTGTCTAAGTGTCCTAATAATGGGTTTTTGCTTAGACTGTATAATCATTATGTGCCTGCCAATTGACCGTTATTTTCTAACGAGTACAGTCACATTCTGAAATAGTATATTACATAAGAAGTGATAAAAGATGAAAGTGATACTTTTCAAACGAGGAGATATTTAGCATGAGGCGTCAGCCGAGTGCGGAAATTCTCCGCGAGTTTTAGAATATACGATCACAAAGCATTATTAAAAAAGCCTTTGATTTGTGAAAAAAATATTTCCAACACTAGTGTTGAAAAAAAAATATCAACACTAGTGTTGAAATTAGCATACTTAGGATTATGTTCCACTTAATATCTGGTTTTCTAGTTTGTCAATAGGGTTTTCCTTTATTTGTAGTTTAACTTTTTCATTTATTCATATTTTATATATCAAAGGAAGAACTAATCCTGGATTGACTTCTAGATTAACCAGAATGAAAAATTTTAAATTTAATCAAGCAAAGAAACATAAATTCAGAAAATCCAGCCAACAAGGAAGATTTCAATTCAAAATAATTCTATAAATTTATTTTTATAAAAAAAAAATCAAATGATGGGATTTGAACCTATGACCTTGCGATCTGTAGGCTAGAGGTCCATTCTCTACGCTATCGATACCAATAAAGATTTGTTGTTTAATACATGATACTCTCTTCAACACGATTAGTATTTTCTGGTAATAGATTTTTCAGTATATTATCACTATATAATTTGAGATGGCTTATTTTCACACTCTAATTCTGAATCACTCGACAAATACATGATAAATAAGTTAAACACTTTACAATTACTGTTCTAAAATTTGTTCTTTTTAGAGGTTGTCTGTCAAATTGGGACCATATATTTAAATTAAATAGTGTGCCTTGTATTTCAACACTCATGTTGAAATATTTTTTTTCAACACGCGTGTGATATACGGCGCTTTCTAGCCAAATTGACCGTGCTTTTTTTCATTTCATTTAAACACTAGCGGGGAAATACTCAGAAAAAGTTCAAAATATTATTTATTTTTTAAATGAGATTAACTTGCCCTTTTTTAACCAAATTGGCAATGCCACCATAACTAACTAAAACTTGCGACCCTTGCGTTAGATCAACCAATTCACTATCATCTTCAGCTCCTTCGTCGATAATAACACCGTCTACATCTTCTTTGGACTTGACAAAAACCATGGTGTGTAAATTCGGTTCGATAATTGGGGTGGGGGTCATTTCTGGACAGAAACTCATTACTGAATCAAAATGGTTCTTTATACCTAGAAAATAATTTAAAAGAGTTTAATATCATACCTACAAAGAGCATAATGGAAAAGAATTAAAGATGTATTAAGATCAAAATCACTCATCATTAATAATACTATATTGATTATTTAATTACTAATAATCTAAAGTGCAAAGCAATATTCCTTACTAGGGACTAATAGTAATTCTGGTATTAATACCTAAAACATTTCTTACTAACTCTGTTCATATTCCTGGGCAAATAAAAACTCATTTTTATTTAAATACATTTCTTCTCCTCTTTGACTTCTCAGTTTTTCTTGCTCCAAGATAAGTGTGAAATATGTTTCAATTTTTTCAATCCTTAGTCGTAAGTAGCTTGTAATTACAAATTTTAACCTACAATAGATTTGTATAGTTACGCTACCACATTACAAGTCCTTAGTAAGTTAAATTATATGCCTACTATTAACACAAATCTTAGAAGTAAGTACCATATTATTTTTTGGGGATTTAAAATATATTATAATGTGTACAGAACACAAAACATTTCAATTTATTGAAGTGGTTACTCTATTTACCTATCAATTTCCATTTGATGTAAACTTCTTTTAAAATCTGTGATTTTTAATTTAGTTAAATTGTCTTCTATGTAGGCAACCTGACCTAAAAGTATTTCTACAACTTCTGTTTTGTGGGGTAGTATTTCAGGGGAGAACTTCTCGTTGAGCCATGACTCTTCCATTAATTGAACTAACTCTGGAGGAGAGACTTGATTCTAAAAACAACAATCTTTGATCACAACAGTTTTGAGAACTCTAAATGATAATAAAAGGAGTTAAAAGAGTAACCGACGCCTTTGCTTCCTGCCCTGAAACCCCCAAAAAAATTTTTTTTTGTAAATTTACCTCATCATCGTCATCGTCCATGTCAACATTTTCTTCGATATTTTCACTTAAATTCCCATCGGGGTCCATTTTAATTAGAGTTTACGGACCACCTAAAAATATTTACATTCAAAATTCAAATTAACTTTTACTTTTTTTTCTAGGTTATCTAATTTCCCGCGCTGTCAGTGTGATTCTTGAAATTGAATAATTTTAGGCAACTAATAGTACCCACTTCTGTAATAACAGTTGCCTAGCAATGCGAATCAAGTAGTTCAAATAAATAAGTTCTGTAGTAATGGCTTGTATATCGACAAATATTATTTCGTCGATGTTCCGACTCATGATAATATAATTAAAGTAAAAATATAATTCTCTTTGATGATAAAGTTAGGCCCTATTTCGCTCTCTGTTTCATTGATGCCTAATATATAATATATTTATTGTTGAATTGTTCATTTATCAATCACTATTACATATTACTACGTTGTCATGAAAAAATTCAATATAGAATGATCTAGGTGAGTGGGGGCAAGTGACCCTTATTATTGAAGGGAAAAAGTACATATTTTACTACACCGCAGGCGAATTTATGTTTGAAAATAAACATTTAAAAAAAATGCTTTTATTTGTTCGGTAACATTTCAATCCGTCTGACCGCCTCTCATAAAGTTGTTTAAAAATATTTTTTTCAGCGATCTTTTTCAGCATACGCGGATATTAAAAAATTACGGCGGTGGCGCTTGGTTTACGATACTAAAAACAAACAGTTCTCAACTTTTACCTTTTATATTGTAATCCAGCCCGGCCAAAGAAAGCGAAAAAGTATTATTAGGGGAAAGTAGGGTAAAATCAATCATAAAAATTTCAAGCAATGTCACCAGCCCATCGCTCTGTAAACAACACACTTCTACCTGACTGAGGTCTCAATACTGGTATCCTCTTTCTAAACTGTCTTTGTTTATTTAAATAAATTTAAATAAAAGAATTGCGCGGTTAATAGGATGACATCTTATGTTTTTAACGTTCTCTGGATTCTTTAATTGTTTCTAGAATAGGTTTTAGTTCAGGATGTTAGTGCTGAATATGATAAATTCGATTATGGTGAAAAAATTCTTTAGAAGAACTGTGGTACTCTAGACATCATTTACCTTGCTTTCCCCTACGAGACTAACACCTTTCATTTTCATCTTACTGCAACAAACAAGACATATCTTTACCCAGAGGCGCACCATCTCTCTTCTCCGCACTCGGAGAAAGGGGGGCCGTCGGTTCGCTCAACATGGGGGGCACGTAAATACCAACGGGTGCTTTCTTGAATTTTCAGTATATTCGCGCGGACATTGTTAAAAAGATGGCGCGGGTACGGGTACCATCTACGTTTGTGTATGTGTCCCTGTTTTTCGGATGCGTAGGGGGGCAGTTTTTTGAGGGAAATTTTCAACAACAGCAGGTAAGGCAAATGAAATGAGATAAAACGATTTTTTGTATAGAATGGAACAATACATTTTTTTATGCACCCGGCATCATTGATTTTTTTTTATTTGCCGTATACCGACTAAATTTTCCATTAGATTTTGTGAAAAAAATACAAATGACTCTTCTTTAGTATTTCAGTATAAAAACTACTAGGTGTTTATAATATAATCATAAAAGAAAATCTTATTATTTTTTGATCCCCCTAGAACGTCCGTATCCTACCAATTTTGTTGGACTAGATAGAAAAATTATCTTATTGCTGGTATTGTAGGCTGGATAATAGCATTACAAATACAGGGTGTTCCCGATGGATGGGGTTACCTATACGACAAAAAGTCTTTCCTTATAAAAAATTTTCTTGTGAAAAAATTAAGATTTTTCAGTAAAAAATTTAGTTTTGTATATAACTTCACTACCTTAATTTTATGTTTTAAAGGAAAATTCCATTAGGAAGTGTTGGTTATAGAATTACCTTTCTCGTCATAATTCAAGATATAAAGAAAATTTATTTTACATCGATTTCTCGCCATGCCTTGGATTTCTTACATTCGAAAAACAGCTTATATAGGCATGGAGAAAAATCGATGTAAAATAATAAATTTTCTCTAAATCTGGTATTATGCTGAAAATGATTAATCTAACCAACATTTCCTAATTGCAGTTTCCTTAAAAACGTAAAATTGTAAATTAATATTTTTTAATATTAGTTTGTTTTCCTGACCGTTTTAATCGATTAAAATGTTTGTTTTTTTTGGGTTTTCGGTCATACCATTCAAACGTGACCGAAAACCCAAGAAAAACAAACATTTTAATATTTTTTAAGATTTTGACCTCCCTTTATACAAAAACAAAATTTCCTAATGACAATTTCATTTTTTTACAAGCAAAATTTTTTTATAAAGAATGACTTTTTATGAGCTTCATTTATGACAGCTCCATCCAGAGACAACGACGTTCTCGTCGCTGTATAAAATAATTTATACCGGCTATTTATTTATATAAAAGAGATGCATACTATGTATAGGGTTGCCAACTTTAAAGATCAGTTGACCCGGAGATTTGACAAAAAAAAAAAAAAAAAAAAAAGCACTCAGTAGGTGTATTTTATTTTCATGTTTCAAATATCATTCCATTGCTGTATTCATAACTTCAACTTTTTTAAGTATTTTTAAATATAAAGCTATATTTGGTATTCTTTTGGCATGCTTTTAATAAAGGCTTTTGTTCGCCTTTCCCTAAATATTGAGCAAATTCGTGACAGGTCATATTAAAATTTACTTTAGTGCATAATTCTGCCTTTACCAAAGCTACTCTCATTCGATTACGTTCATCAGTTCACAGATTAATCATTAATGAGAATATCCTTTCTGGATAAGCGTTGCTTATAGGAATTGACAGAATGTTGCTTACAATTTTGAACAATTGAGGCATATCTGCATTTTGAAATATCTGACACCATATTTTATCTATGTCTGTTTTAAAAGTCACTGAATATTCCTGCAATTTTTTAACTGTTTTTTTTAGGAAGAATTACTTCATTATATAGCTCGTCTGCATCTATGTTTAGTTTGATGGCATTTGTTGCCTCTAAATCTAAAACTAACGAGTATTCAATATTCGGATATTTTTTTAAATTTAAGCAATCAAAATATTTAAAAGGAGAGTTTTCAAAATTATAATACCGCAAGGTCCTTTGGTAAGCTAAAGAAGCTTCTTTTGCAAATGTTTGTTTTTCAGATGGTGTAAGATATTTTAAAGCCGATGTTATTTTGCTACCGAAGAACTGAAGTGGCTAAAATAAAAATCGACGTGACGGCATTGTCGACGGCAACCATGACAATCGGTGAAATACCCAAGAGTCTGAGCCAACGTGTGTAACTTATTGGCGCGAAATTTGAACAACGAATTCTGTCAGGTGTTTTAATAGTGCGACAAGTTATTTCTCTCTCGGACGCTGGGTGAGACGGAAACGCGCATCTAGAAATACGAAATTGCATGACCTTGGCCACTACCCTTGTTGTTACGCCGCATTGCTAAGAGTTTAACTTTTTCCTAGCATATATGTATATAAATATAAATTAATTTATTTTTATTTTTCGTGAATGTGGTTTAACCCGGAGAATGTATTTAGTAAACCGGAGCCCGGAGACCCCATATCAATACCCGGAGTCTCCGGGTGAAACCCGGAGAGTTGGCAACCCTAACTATGTATAAGTCAATGAAATTCCTAAAAATAATTGCTAAAGTTCAATGTATGTTACAATTACAAAAAAGGTCTGTAAGAATTGTTGCTGGACTTAGCTACAAGCAGGACCCTAGAGATGTTTTTAAACAAGGTAGGTACTTACATAGTAACAAATAATGAAAATTATATTTTTTAATAAAAATAATTTTCTGACACGTTTTAAAAATTCAATAATCAACATGACCAGGATTCGGGCCAAGAGAATCTAATGTTTGGTCTAATTTAATATACAGTGTGTCCACGGATAGAGTTTGGATGAGCAAAAACTTTTTTATTAGTAGGTATAGAATAAAAGGTAATTCATTATATAAACTTCTGCTTATGCTGAAACTGCAATTTTGAATATCAGATTTACGATTACTATACAGGGTTCGTCAGCAAAAACATTTTTAGTTTTTGGATCATCATTTAAAATAAATGTACCTATGTAAAAACAAACAGCTATCTACTTAGAAAATGATTTTATATCTGTCCGAATAACGACTTTGTTGTACGAAAACTATTTTTATTTACAACCATGTATGTAATAATGACATTTCACCTATCTTTGAAAGGTGGAAAGTTGACGTTTCTTGACTTTTACTTTCCACCCGGGTGGAAAGTGCTCACTTTCCACCCGGGTGGAAAGTAAAATTGTTATTTTTTGTAATTTTATTAAAAATCGATATCTCAAAATAGTAAATTTTTTTTTTTTTAAATTTTAATAAAAATCGATATCTCAAAATAATATACAAACACACCAACACACAACTCATTACACAAATTCAACAACAATAATTTTATTTTTTATTTCTTTAAATGAATTATACCTAAATGACATTTATAAAAAACAAAAAATTAACATGGTTTATGTTTTACTTATTTACATTAAATATTACATTGGCATTATTGTAGGCAGTCACAGATATGTTTAAACCTTGCTGAAATTCTTCTTTTGAAAGGTTTATTTCATGATTATTTGAAGTTAAAGTAGTGTTAGTAAAACTTGAACTTGGCTTTGAAATCAATTTTGCCGTATTAACCTGAGTAGAAACCGAACTGTCTATGTATCCCTCAGCTACTGTGCTAGATTTCCAGCCTCCTAACCGCTTTATTTGCATAAGATCGCCACCGTTATTTGCGAGCAAAGTAGCCGCTGTTCTTCTGAAACAGTGACCAGTAAAACCTTCAGTATTCAGCTTCAGAAAAGCTGCAATTTTTTTTGGAAACTGACTTAAAGTGTTGTGCCCAATACATTGTTTACTAATTTTTCCATATCTTATTTGCATAAAAAGCTTTCCATCCTGTATATTTTTCCGTAAAGTTATGTACTCCTTAAGTGGTGCAATCCATTTATTATCAGTTATCATAAATGATCGTGGCTGGTACGTTTTGCTATTTTGTATTTCAATCGCGACCTTTTCTTCTAAAAAGTGAACGTCTGTTGTTTTCATTTTGTATAATTCATCTGATCGGCAGGCGCCTGAGACACCAATAACCAATGCGACCTACAAATGTATAAAATAATAAGTTAATATAGAAATAGTCAACCTTTTAGCCTAAAATACCTTTTGAACAAGAAATTCCATAGGTGCTTGTTCCAAAAATGTTTCAATATTATCCATAGACAGTGTGGTCGATTTTTTCGGCTTGTATCCTTTGTTTTGCTTTTTTAAAAATGCTAATAGCTTTGCGTGTTTAGATATGTCTACTTTTTCCCTAATTGATAGAGTGGTCCTCAACATTGAATATATTGACCAAAGCGTTGATATTTTCTTTGTCTTGGCATTTTCACTAAAATAAGCTAGTAGCGCCGATTCAGAACCAGGATTTTGAACTTTGTTTCCAATACACCATTCTTTAAAACAGTTATATGCCTTGTCATATCTCGGGCGGCTTTTAGTTGGCAGAAGATCTTCTTCTACTATTTTTGCTGCTTCTCGAATTTCTGGGGGAGTAGCAGCCAAATCAAATTCCTCATCTGAGAGCATTTTTTTGGTGTTTTGTAAAAACTTTGACACTAACGTTTTAAAAAAATAATATATTGTTTAGTGACATGGAAACCATATTCCAAAAATGATATTTGCCATCTTGATGTGTATTATTACCTACGTTATTTTATCACCTGCGGTTATTTGAAATTCTAAATGTCTGTCTACTTTTGCAATGGAAAAGTCAAAATGACATTTACCTTTTAATAATTATTTGAACTCAAAATAATAAGAAGTGGATGTTGGATGTGGTTGTAAATAAAATAGTATACAAACCTCGGTGAAAAGTTTCATTACTGTCTCTGAGATATAGTTTACCTCGACGCTTCGCGTCTCGGTAAACTATCTAATCTCTCGACAGTAATGAAACACTTTCCACCTCGGTACGTAATATACTATTCTTTGTCTACTTTTGAAGTATTTTTATTGATACATATATTTCTTAATTTATTCAATCATAAATTATAAAAAAATAAAAAATGTTTTTTCTGTCCAACCCTGCATAGTAATCGCAAATCTGATCGAAATTGTGATTTCAGAACAAGCAAAATTGATTTAATAAATCAAGGAATTGAAATTTAGAATTGAAAAAAAATTCAAAAAACTAAAAAGGCGTTTCTGACGAACCCTGTATAGTAATTGCAAATCTGATATTCGAAATTGTAGTTT
The DNA here is from genome assembly GCA_935413205.1 of Polydrusus cervinus. Classification (NCBI taxonomy): domain Eukaryota; kingdom Metazoa; phylum Arthropoda; class Insecta; order Coleoptera; family Curculionidae; genus Polydrusus; species Polydrusus cervinus. The sequence continues at coordinate 102,195,429 of OW284511.1, forward strand.
TAATACAAGCAGACGTTTTTATAAAGAATGACTTTTTCTTCTATAACTACTAATAAAAAAGTTTTTTCTTTTCCAAACTTGGTAAACTGGTAATCTTGAAGAAGGATTTAAAAATATTGGTCGGATGCTCTTAATAATAATTGATGACCATCGGACAAACCAGATTGGATCACTGCGAGCGAAGCTACGGGTAACGGAGACCCAAAAAATACCGCGACTGATTTAGTATTTTTTTCTTTTCAAATTTCCCGAATTTAGAAAGAACTTCCTTTTACAGCAGTACGAAAAATTAGGTCTAAATCGATTAAGCAGCTTTGAGTTATTCTGTGAACAGAGCCTAGACCTTGTCATTGCATGAAAAGCCTCAGATTTTTTATTTTTATCGGATTTTGACATTCAACTCACGTAGAAAATTTGGAATCGTTAATTATTATAAATTTGACATATATTGCACATTTGAGGATTGCGGAATTAACTCTTAACTTTGATAGCAGGCAAAAGGGCACGTAAAGGCGTAGGAAATTTGTTAGTTTATGTAGAAAAATTCTTTCACGCAATGTAGGTACTTTTTATTGCTTGATCTTGATATCCACCATATCCAAAACTTTTTCTTCCTACGCCACTATAGGGTTATTCCTAAGTTGATACTTATTTTTTAGCTGTGTATAGAGGCATTAAAATAAACAACATTTTCAAATAGATTTTTTCAAAAAACTCAAAAATAAGGTACCATATCTACTAGTTCATTGTTTTCAAATTTTACCATTTTCACAAGTCATCAATTTAAAATTAACTTGTTTCAGAAAACACACCGCAGCGTATTGCCAAATAACTCACCACCGACCCGTAAATTGCATGACTAATAAAAGATAAGACAAACAACATAAATTATAGCAGGCTACGTTTTGATCACCACGCGCTTAGATTTTTTACTTCTGTATCTCGCCTAATTTTAAGGTTTTCGAAAATAGGTATTTGAAAATTTTGTTTATTTTAATGCCTTCTATACACAGCTAAAAAAGAAGTATCAACTTAGGAAACACCCTGTATATTGGACAAATTCAAATGAAATGGGTTTAAATGATCTAGATTTTGGTTCATTGCGAGAAAATTTGTGGAGAAAATCTTCTTGTGAAATAATTTATGATTTTTCTTTAGATACCCTAAAAAAACTACTGCTTTTCCATTTTTTTATAATGAAGATAATTGCACAATCAAATATTTAGGTTTAAAAATATTTATTATAAAAAACTTTATTTCCTATTGACATGCTGGTTTAATTAAGTAACAATTTGCATTCCGCAAAAACATAATAATTTTTATATATGTAATAAAGTAAAAGGCCATACCATGGAAGAAACCTACAAGGTGTGACATCTATACAAACCACCTAACGCTAATGATTATTTAATTATTATAATTCATAATGGGTAATTCTTCTGCTGGGTGCGTGTAGGTATTGTTTTACTATTGTAATTAGATGTATGTTTATTGTTATTGTGTTTATTTTAGAAACTTATGCACAGTGGTTTCATAACGTGAAATACCCATACTTACTTCATTTTAATAGCTAATAGTTCATTTCTGTCAAGTATGTGTGTATCTGTGCATAATTTGAAGGTATGGGAAACTTATTCATTTCAAGAGAAATAAATATATTCAATTAAGAGATGTAATATTGTATTATAATGATTATTTTAACTAGATAGACCAAAAGTTACATTAACTAGATAACAAGGTTTACTAACTAATGTAAATGTACATATATCTGGGGCTTCATTTGAATTACAGATGGTAATTGCTCTATCCACAATATGTACAATGTAATTCAAATATTGACCTGTATGCGTGGGTTTTCTGTACACTGAAGTATGGATGGTGTTGCCATTTTTCTTTACGTTTACATCCAGGAAAGGTAATTGACTGTTTTCTTCTCTCTCCATGGTAAATTTGATTGTCGGCTCCCTATTGGCTAAAGGTCTAAACTTCACTATTGCTCCAAAAGAGGTACCAATATTGGACATCATTAGCGCCGTCGACTCAACAAACATAGGAGAAACACAAGCGGAAGAATTCAGATGGAAGGTTAGAGAGGTTCTAGAAAAAATCAAGACCCCCAAAACAAAATATTAGTAAGGAAGAAACAATATCGCTTGCAAAACTACGTAAAGATCCGAATATCAAGATTCTTCCAGCCGATAAAGGAAATGCAACCGTCATTATGGATGTTCAGACCTACGATCAAAAAATCGAAGAAGTTATTCAGAAAGGAAACTACACCCCCATGTCCAAGGATCCTACCTCCACCATTGAAGGAAAAGTCTACCGAACACTCAAGAAATTTGACCAATACATACCAGAAAAGACACGAAGACGCCTGACACCACATCACAGTAAGCCTCCACACCTCTATGGCTTGCCGAAGATACATAAACAGAACATGCCTTTCAGACCCATAACGAGCTCTCGAAACCCTCCTACCTACGAACTTGCGAAATTCTTACTACCCCTACTTCAACCACTCCAAGGAAATAGCACATCATTTGTGAAAAATTCTCAACACTTCGTACAACTTATTGGCGGGATGAAAGTACAACCAGAAGATCAACTTGTCAGTTTTGACGTCGAAAGTCTCTACACTAACGTCCCTGTAAAAGATGCACTAAAGGTTATTAAAAGCAGATTTGAGGAAGACCAGACACTACAAGAAAGAACACTGCTACCTATCAAGGCCATCATGGAACTAATAGAATGTTGCCTGAATAATTCTTACTTTCAGGAAAAAGATAGGTTTTTCAGCCAAGTGGACGGACTACCGATGGGCTCATCTCTCTCACCAATAATCGCCAACATTTACATGGAATGGTTTGAATCCGAAGCAATAAAACAAGCAAAAAAGAAACCAAAAACATGGCTGAGATATGTGGACGACACCTTCATTATTTGGAATGGAAACGATGACGAACTCAAGGAATTCCTATACCACATTAACAGCCTGGCGCCGACAATCAAATTTACCATGGAGAGAGAAGAAAACAGTCAATTACCTTTCCTGGATGTACACGTAAAGAAAAATGGCAACACCATCCATACTTCAGTGTACAGAAAACCCACGCATACAGGTTAATATTTGAATTACACCTCAAATCACTCAAATAGCACAAAACATGGCATAGTAAGAACGCTTGTGGATAGAGCAATTACCATCTGTAATTCAAATGAAGCCCTCAAACAGGAAACTAACTACATCAAGACCGACCTCAACAAAATGGCTACCCCGGGCATCTAGTTGATAAACTAATGGAAAATCGCAAGAATCGGTCAAATACACAAAAGAAGCCAGTAGAGTCACAATCAACACTCAATATTCCGTATGTCAAAGGAGTATCTGAGAGAATTAGAAGACTAGGACAACGATACAACATTAATACGGTATTCAGCTCAAAAGACACTTTAAGAAGCCACCTGACGAAGACGAAACCAACAAGTCAAAAAGATAGGAAAAACTGTGTCTATCAGATTCCCTGCGAATGTGGCAGATCCTACATTGGTGAGACTCTAAGGCCACTTGAAACTAGGGTCAAGGAACACAGAAACAACACGCTTAAAGGAGAAACCGAAAAATCAGGGGCAGCTGACCATGCCTGGACACACGGTCATCACATTAAGTGGACAGAAGCTCGAATCCTGCACAAAGAACCACATTGGAGGAAGAGGAAGTTCAAGGAAGCTGCTATCATATACCAGAACCCAGATTGTTTTAGTAAGCCCTCACTAGATATAAGAAATATCTGGAAACCTTAAGTAGATGTAAACTTAAAATACCGCACAAGAATTAAACGCATGACTGCACCCATCTCAGTCATGCTCCAGTACATCTAGCTAGTATAAATAGAGTTGTAGTTACTTTACTTATTTAGTATTCACCTGAAGACGACTGGAGATACTTACCAGTTGAAACGTTGTGATGTAAAACAAATTAAAGACAATGCAAGTCTAAAACTATTCTTCATTCAAGAACAAGGTATGTAGCACATATATACATACATATTTATTAGTCCTGGATTTATAATTAGGCCGCGGCCTAGGGGCGGCAGATTTCAGAGGACGGTCACTCGATTTCAGACGATAAAAGTCAAACACGTTCACTGGTTTTATCATGGAAGAAACTCATTCCTATCGAAACCTAGTGAGTGATAGATAAGAGCAGTGCGGCGGCAAGCGGACGGCAGTGGCTCAACGCGAACGTAACAAACCCCGCTTCCTTCCTTATAGAAAAAGCCGAGTTTCTCGTGAAATATTATACCAATGATTTAGATGACGATTTGATTCAAGAATGTGTGCATTTTCACAGTCACATTTCCTCTGATAAAACTGCCGAGTGTGCAGTGAAGCCTGGATCAAACTCACTACTCAGTCTCTCAGCGTTTTTAAGAAATCAATCTCTGTCCAATGTTTATCCTAACTTGGATATAGCTCTCCGCATTGCACTTTTCACTCCGGCTACAAATTGTTCTGGGGAAAGGAGTTTTTCCTGTTTAAAACGCGTGAAAAATTATCAAAGGTCTTCACTGTCTCAAGAAAAAATGAATTCTCTAGCTCTTCTTTACATAGAAGCAGAGATAATAAATACCATAAACTATGATGATATTATAGATGATTTTGCTATTAAAAAGTCCCGTAAAAAATTGTAAATCTTGTTTCTTTTTTGCACTTTTTCTTAATGACTAATTTATTTAACTTTAAGGCATTCTAAATGTAGTAAACTACAAATGGAAAATTATTATTTTAGAAAGGTATGTACATGGGGCGGCGGAAAAGTGGCCTACACTCATAAAAAATATAAATCCGGCACTGATACTTATAAGTATTTAGCTACAAGCGTTTAGAGAAGGGAATACAAGATGCGACTTTTATGTCCTAGAGGCCATTATGGCAAAGAGTAGTCGTTACCGCATAGGATACGGAAATATGCTTACGGCAAATGGAATATGGTAGGTACAGGGTCCTCCAAGCAGGGCTGAACATAGAGTCGTATTTTCAGAGTTTCCCTGTATTTTTATTAAAGCCAATATAGCCATCTTATTTAAGTTTGACTGTAGAATCTAAAATTGCCATTTAAAAGCTACTTGGTTTAAAACAAGAAAACTGTTGCATAAATTTGTTGTTTTTTAATGAAACCCCCTATACAGGGTGTTTTTTAATTGAGTGCCGATACTTAAGGTTATAAATCCTTGGGTGATTTTGAGAAGAAAAGTTAATATTAACTTATGTACTAAAGCTCTTCCTTTTTGAGCTACAAGGTGTTAACACTTTTTAAAAAATATAACTTTTTTATCATAATTATTATATCACTATTAGATGTTTTTATGACATTTTGTACACACCTCTAAATTATTAGAGAGCATTTTGTGATTTAGATTTTTTTAAATTTTTACCAGGGGCGTCCGTACAGGGCTTGAACTAAATATTTTTAAAGAAAAAAATGGTACGCCACTGATTTTTCTAAAAACCAAACATGTAATTAAAATCCTCATTTATTTTGGAGCAAATTGGGTTCATAAACTTACTTTCGTATGATGCACCCTTTTTGCATAAAAAAATAAAAACAAAAAAACAATTTTTTTCTTCGGTTCATTGAGACTGCTTTCGATATTTTGTTGAAATGAAAATGAATAAGCTTTAGGACATATGTTAATATTAACTTTTCTTCTTAAAATCACCTAAAGATTCACAACCTTAAGGATCGGCACTCAATTAAAAAACACCCGTATATCTTTTGTTTTATGAAATGTCTTTTTTTCCAATTTCCAAAAATATATAGTTTGTCTATATTAGCTTAGACGGTTTTTAAGATATGAGCAATTAAATCTTTAAAAAGCTCCATATTATCAATAATTCTAGTTATCTTTTGTACACCTAATATGTCTAAAAAAGGACAAATATAGTTCATAATAGGATAGCGTTATGGGTGCCATCTTTTAATTTCTAGATGTATTAAATTATTATAAAATGAATATTATACGCAGCTTGTTAAAAATTTGATCGCTCATATCTAAAAAACGTTTTGAGCTAATATTTTTGGAATCAGGTAGGAAATACCTTTCATAAAAATAAAAAATATACAGGGTATTCCATTAAAAGAAACAACAACTTTCTGTTGTCGCAACGACTTTTTGGTTTCTAGGCACCCTAGTTTAGTTTGCGTTGGACAGGACGTTCTTTTTTGAAAAGGAAAACCACATAAAAACTGATATCTAAGGGACTCAATGCTGAATGATTTGCAGAACATCTTATTATACCATTATGTAAACTAGAACGTATAATTATAATTTTTGAAAAACAATCTAAATTAAACGTTCAATACACACATGTCATCAGCTGCAGTGAAGCAACAAAAATAGGCGCCGATAGACGCTTCGTATTCCTTTCATTATTTTTTCCATCTGACCTACTCCGGTTCAAGTAATAACAGTTTGTTGATGGAACGGTGAAAAATTGAAAAATCGTTACATAACAGTTGAATTAACAATACGCTCGTAACTAACTTAGTAACTCGATTGCTATCGTATCCGCCAAACAGGAACAATGCAGTTTAGTTCTGGTTATATAACGACGATGTACCAACAAACGTACTAATCTGGTATATTATGGTGCTTTTGGTAGGTTACTTAGACCATTCGTAAGATTTTTTTTAGTTCGGGCATGCTATAACACTTACACTATAATTTATTTCTAATTGAAGGAAAAAAATGTATTAAAGAAAATTACTTTAATTTTACCATATTTTTTGTATTATTCTACTATATTGTTTATCACTGATGACGGCGTAATTACAAAATTACAAATTTTACAAAATAGAGATTTGCGAATTTTATTTAATATGAATGCATGTCAGTTAAAGATTTAGAATAGTAAATTGTAAAACATTTAGTATTATTTGTTTTATTTTTGTTTTGATATTTATATTTCAATAGTATACGTGTTATAAATCATCATTTTATAGCACGCGTCTATGTTATAAAATGAGCCGCTTGCAGCGAGTTTTGTACATAACATATAGTGGCGTAACCAGAAAATCAGAATATATGCTCGGGGTGGGGGGAGGGGGGGGGGGCTCATTGGACGTAAGTAAGACATTTTTTTTTCTGAAGAAAGGGACAGTCGGGACTACTATAATCATGTATTTCATGAAACTGTACCCACTCAGTGAAGAAGGTGGAAAAGCGCCGTAGACGAAAAATTTTCGGGGCCACGCCCAAAGTTCGTTTAAGATTCAACTAACTACTATCCATTTTCGAAAATTAAATTATTACCTCCCCCTTTGCATTGTTTTTGTAAATGTTTTTTTTTTGATATTCCTAGCTGTCTTTATTAAAAAAAAAAACATTTTTTATATTTGTAAAAAATATGAATGTTGGTGTCAATCCAAAATTTTAACATAAATGTATGTATAACTCTAACCAGCGTTTTTCGGGCTCGGGTTTTTATGATTAGAAATAAAGTAAATATCGGTCACTATGCCATAAATGATGATTTTTACAGAAATCATGTATTTTGGGAGGGAGCGTAGATCTACGAGCAGTTTTTGGTGCAAATGCTTAGGTTTTAAATTACTCCTTATTAAGTGCCGTTTTGTATATTCATAATAAAGCATTCTCGTTTCTTCCCGAACTATTTTTTTTATTATAAATTATTACACTTCTTCCATACAAAATGTTTCAATTAAAATGTTTACTTTAATTTTTCTCTTTAAAAATAAATACCTAATTGTTTTTTGTTTTTGTTGTAAAAATATTTTATTGCATTGGGTTATATTTTTGTTGATTTAAAATAGGTCTTAAAAAGGGAAAACGGAACAGACAAGTATATAATAGAAAAATACTATAAAATATTATTATTTTCACTCGTTTTCCTATAAAATTGCATCATAAATCAATAACTAAAACGATATACGTCCGAAACCTTAATCTCCATATAAAATCCAATTTATAGCTTTGCTGATGACAGCACACTTGTCTCATCTTTTACCTTGACTCCCCAAACATCCGCTGCCGACGCACATCTTCGCAGGCAGCATGAAGTATTGCGCCTTAACAATGACCTGGAAGAAATTTTGGCTTGGGGTGACAGTAACCAAGTCGAATTTAATGCTAAGAAAACCCAGGCAGCAGTCTTCTCCAAAAAGGTTAACATTGCAGAACCGGATATAGTCATGGCAGGACACGCCATTCCCCTGGCACCGTCTATTAATTTGCTGGGGGTCAATCTGGGAGGTAATATGTCTTGGCATGATCACGTTGCCGCAATTGCCAAGACAGCTGCACAGAAACTTGGTGTACTTTTCCGCACCAAAAAGTTGTACACACCTCATCAACTTTTGACACTCTACAAAGCCCAGATTCGACCATCATTAGAATATTGCTCCCATGTCTGGAGCTCTGCACCCAAGCACACCCTTCGGCTACTGGATTCCATTCAAAGGAGAGCCGTTCGTCTGATCGGCGACCCCGAGCTGACCAAGACCCTCGATAGCCTGGAGCATCGAAGACAGGTTGGTGATTTGGCTCTCTTTTACAGATATTTCCATGGCAGGTGTTCGACTGACATTGCCCACTTGATTCCATCTAGAGCAATGCAAATCAGAAATACACGGCGAACCACTGCCGCTCATCCATATGTTGTTCAGCTTAGTACTCCTCGAACTTCATTGTTCAAGAATTCTTTCATCTGGAGAACATCATCTTTGTGGAATGATCTTCCTGAGGTCGTGTTTCCCAATGAATACAATCTTCAACGTTTCAAGACCAATGTTAATCGCTTTTTTCGCACTCGCACCGCTCCCAGAGCGCCTTAAAGGATTTTTCCTACAGTGCAGGTGTTTTATCATAAAAAAAAAAATAGAACTTTTAGAAGAAAAAGTTTAAAAACTAAACGTTTTCTACAAGACCTTTGTAATATAAGCCAAGAATACATTTTTAAAAAATTTAAATTAAGAGTCCAAGCGTGAGACGAAAAATTAGGTTGCAATTAGACTTTTAGACCCGAGCTTCTAGGCTCGGAAGAGGGGGAAGGGACGTAAGCCCGGCAGCCCCCCCCCCCCATACGCCACTGAAAACATGTATTTTATACTATTTTCTTTATTTTACATTTTTTTTTTTTTGGTTAAAAACTACACATTTAAAAAGAACATACTCCTTTCAAATTTTGTAAATTTTTATATCTAAATTTTGTGTTGGTAAACTACTATTAAATTATTTATCATAGTAGCCTTGATAATAAATAAATATGTTATCCATGTCCGCCATTGTCGAGAAACTTGTTTCGTAGTTTTTCTTTAATATTTTTAAAAAATATGGAGCAAAAAGTAAGATGATTGTTTAACTTCGCCTACGGCGTCGTGCTCGATTTACTTCCTCGTACAATATGGTGGACATCATATCCACCCTTGTTGTACAAACTACTATTTACGCAACAGAATAAATAGGGATGTTTCAAAAGCTGATTTAAAAATTCAATAAAAATTGATTATTTAATTAAAATGTATTATGTAACCAAGAAGTGCTAAATAAATGTTTACTGCTGTCAAAAAAATGTATAAGTAACTGCTAAAACCACTTCACAAATATTCTAAATATATCTAAGGATACAAGTTTCTCAGAATGGACTCTTTCACTAAATTTTGAGTTGGGTTGTAGTGTAGTGTAGAAAGAAATAAAAAATAAAATTTTCTGTGAAGAAATAATTGTCCAAAACGGACTTATGCGGAAAAATAAAAAAAAATAATCATATTATTTTCACAATGTTATCTATATTTACTCTTAAAATAAGTTAATAAAGAAACAAACTACATTATTTAACTAGCATAAAGGTTTTACATGTGGCAACACCGAAATTATTGACAGAAAACCAAGCTAATAAAATGACAATTGAAAAAAGTCCAACAGTTATTTGTCGATCTTTCCGGTCTACGAGGAAATAAATTTTTAAAAAAAACAGTTATTTTAAACATAAATGCATTAAAATTCCACCCTAATTTGGATGTAAGTGCGATGTAAATGCATCACTGATTTCAGAAACAACCCAAGTCACACATAACGACTTTTGAGATAATTAAAAAAAATTAATTAGCTGCTTAGAGACATTTTTGTATCAATTATAAAATAACCCACAACTTATATGAGCATTAAAGCTAAGTAAGTATGATAAAACAGAAGACTGTTGGTCATGTCACGAAGGGTCAAAAGGTCAAAAGTCACGTGGACTTAGGTTGTTTCTGCAGTCAGTGAAAACCAGCAATGTAATTTTTTTAAATCCAGGACTTGGGTTGTTTCTGCTCTCACTGCATATTTTTAGCCTGTTTAAAATGCATTAGAGGTATTGGACAAAATTTTTTCTGCACTCAGTTGATGAGGCTATGTCTTGTAAATGTTATTTTTTTACATGCATAACTCAAAGAATGATAAAAGTGGACTTACGGTGTTTCTGAAATCAGTGATTCAAATAAAAACATCGACATGAGCAGTGAAAGATCGGTAACGATTCTAACTGTAAATTTGAATCGGATCGACGTCATCGAATAATCGCGCCAGTTTTGCGTTTTTAAAATTTGTGGAAATTGTGCATGTTTTCAACGAACTGGAAAAAATTTATGGTATGACCTAGCAACAGTTTTATTGATGATAAACTCACATTATAGCACCGACTTTAAATGCCAAATATATCAAATATAAGATTTAGCAGAATATTAAGGTATTTTGCCGTATTTGGTCCTTGCCAGTTGTCGATATCTATGTTTGCCATTATTACTGTTACAAATGGACCTTTAAAAACTAAAATTGAAATTTGATAATCTCACAATCAGCATCTAATCCTTAAATAACCTGCTAACGCAAGAAACCAACTATACCATGTTATATTCAATAATCCATTTGGACAAAGCATGTAATTACGTTAAATAAGTACATTTTAATTATCGTACTTTACGCGTGATAAATCAGAACGAATGAAATATATTGCAAAATATGCCAATAATATTGATAGTATTAAGTTGGTATAAGTATATCACAAATAATCTTTCGTTAGGTTTCGTAAAGAAGGATGAATTGCATGATGATATGACATTTAACAACTGAAAACAGTAAGTACAAAAGCCAATTTCAAAATTTGCTGTGATTAATATCATTCAGGACTATCAGTCTGAATGATCTTGTAGGGTCCCAATAACATAATTACATTAGGAACGTCAGTAATACTGATAGTATTACTGTCCTAGGATTTTGTTTGAATGAGTGGGCAAGAAGCATTAAGCGACCTTTAAATTAGCAATAATACCATTTTTATGGTAGCTTGTACCTATTACAAAGCAGATTTGCCCACAGCCGCCATTTTTGTTAATCGTTTTAGGCATGTGAAAAAAAAAAGAAATATTACGAATTAAACTACGTACGTAGGTATACGAAAATTACCTACGCATCCAGATATGGCGAAGAGTGTTGCTATTGCCATTTTACACAATATGGGTGGCTTTTGTGGCCAGTAATAATTACAACAGCCAAAAACGCATTAAATTAATGGAAGATAGCTTGAAAACGCTACATTTATTACATCATTGATACGATATGTGATCTAAAAAGAATGCGCGTATACTCTTTATAATTTTAAGTTTCCGTTCTTCACATTCCAATGGCTATTTAGTGCTCATCATAAGAAGTTGCGTCGTCACTTTCTTCTCGTTTCGTGCTTACATCCTAAAGGCCGAGGGTCAAGATCATCATCCGCAGCGTTGTATAAAGTACTTTGGCTTTTCAATCTTTTTTCTTGTTACTTTCTCCTTGATCACGCGAAGTACCATCATCGCAACAACAGGTATTATTGAAAGAAAGTCACTATATATGTTACATGCAATATCCAATAATAGTAGCGACATCAAAGGATTACTTAAGTAAATAAATTTTTCTTGTTTGACCAATAGTATTTATAGTCGTATACTTCGGACGCTGGCGGTAATTAATGATTTTCTTGGAAATGGTTTGATGTTTTTTTTAAATGGGCGTGGATTTAGGAACTTGTGGAAATATCAGTAACGTATCCAGGGAGAAAATCCTATAGTCGCGGCATAGCAGCTCCAACCAGTCGACAACAGCTATAACGGAGTTATGTCAGGTGCGATCCCACCTGGATGAGACCTGATATCACGAATCAAGTGTTATATAGGTATGATTTTTATTGTTGGCTGGTATCAGCTTAAGTATTTGGTAATGATGCTATTAAAAAATGTGCCAAAGATAATGGGTACTTTTGTTTTAATATAATTTCTCAATTGTTAAATTATTCAGTCTATAAATTACAAATGTATAAAACCGCACGAATAAGAAAAACAATATTATTTTTAAATATTTGTAATTACTTCACGGCTATCTATTGTTAAATTTTATGGTCTTTTAACTGAGGGCAATGGCGTTTTTAAGGGGAGAGGGGCGCGCTCTGCCTCCTTCATTGCCCCTCACGTGTAAACATTCGTTCTGATTTCGTCATCGTCATCAAACCTATGACAACCCAGTTGTTTTATTCGAATATAACTAATTTGTAGTAAATCGACCTATATCGATGTGAGGATTCTGTCATTAAACGTACCGGGTGGCCATACAAGAATTGATACCGCCATACCGCAGGAACCGTTTATCACAATGTTTTGAAATAAAACAAATTATTACAAAATGGACCAATACAAATAGCTGGAAATTATTTTTAAGTTCCTAAATTTATCTCTAGATGGTGTTCAAGAAGAATATAGGATTTATATCGATATGGCAAATAAAGTTATGCCAAAAAGTAAGTATTGTATTCTTTGGAATATACTATACTGCCTTTGCTTTAGTACATTTTGACAATTTTTTGTCACCTCCGTCGCCGCTAGAGGGCGCTATATGTGCAATCACCAGATTTTTTAATTTTTTTTCTAAAGTTTTTAATAAAACCATAATTATATTGATATTTATTTAGATAAAAAATGATGAAAACTGTTCCATTTAAAATAAAAAAATTGTGCGCACTTCCGGTTCAACCAGAAATGACAGTCAGGCGTTTGAATATTAAAAAGCTGCGCACAGTATAACCATATAACCTACCAAAATTTTAAAATAATGTTTTATTTTATAAGGACGTGACAAGCTGGGAAGTAATTTCGTTGTCACCCGGTGTACAGCCGTTTTCATAATATTATTTCTTGTATCTCCGGCTTAAATTAGGATATCGACATGCGATTTTTACCAGTTTTCTTCGTTTTTAATCTATTCTTATTTAAATAAATATCAGTAGGATGATTTTATTAAAAACTAAGAAAAAAAATTGAAAAATCTAGTGATTGCGGAAATAGCGCCCTCTACGGATATAACAAAAATAGAACCCACATTTGTTAAATTTGGTTAGGACAAACCCCAGTTATGAGTATTTCTTTCAAAAGAGGTTCCCCCTCCTCCCTTAGTTTATTAAACCTCTAAACAAGTGAAAAAAAGCAGCAGAACACGCCTTTTTGCTGATGAAATAATGTCGTTACCTTTTCGTACCTCCATAAAGTGACAATTCAAAAAATTTCCATAGATATTTAATTACTTATTTTACCGCCCATCCATCCTTTTCACTATAAATAATAAAAGAAATCGTAATTCGCACGCATTATCACATTAAATCACACACTTAGCATATATAAACCTATACCGAATACGATTTTATAATGAAGAAATTTTTTCACAGGTTATTGATGATATTACCTTTACCGGTATTACCACCAACGTGTTATGGTAATCTTAGTCGGAAAGATGATGTTGGGAGAAAGTGGTCATCAGTAACGATTTACTAACACCTGTAATAATTTAATTATTTAATTATAACCATAAGATGACCATTTAATATTCATTGAATTTGGTAATATCGCTATTGCGGATGTTATATTTAGAAAAGATTCAGTCATTGCCGTTTTTATACATTATTATAACTTCACAAGTTTTTTTGATGTTTTTGACTGTTGTGGCGGTTCTTCCTTAAGGCTGATGTGACCGCACGCCCCTCCCCTGCCAAAAATACGATACTTTTGATAAAGAAGGAACTATATTAGCTATAGCAAACTTACACAAACATCGTTTTATGAAATATGCCGTGGAAGATATAGCTGAGAAATATAGTGTAACTGTGCTGCGCACACCGCCATATCATTGCGAACTGAATCCTATAGAACTTATATGGGCTCAAGTAAAAGGATTTGTAGCAAGACACAACACGACCTCTTCAGATGACGAAGAATATAATGATTTTTTATAATTTAATATCTGCATAATGTATTTTTTTTATAATGATTAATAAAAAATAAGTTTACCTAATACTATGTACATAATGCACGCCTTTGTCACACCATTTTCAGTGTTTGGGAATGGATAACAATAGGCACAACCCATAAATTGAACCAAATCCGGGTGGTACTACTTGCACTTGATGAGAATAAAGAATTTTGCAATGAAATCAATGCCAAGTTATGAAAGTGGCTTAGATATTCGTTGGGTCACTCTGTAGTCCCTTTGCATACCTAATGAGCTTTTATTACTCCTTTCTGAAATAGATTATACACTCTCTTACCACCTTCGTTACCTACTAATCCACGCGCCATCATCTAATGTGCTCGGTACCGAATTCTCCACAGCCGTTTTTTTCTGTCGAACGCGTAAAATCAGCTACCTCGCATGGCCCCATTCCGTCCGCCGTTTAACTGAAAAGACGCCGAAATATCGTTGGTTTTTCTGCGAATGTATCGCGGCAAACGGCAAAGCTCCAACGTAAAGTGGCAGACAGCAGCAAGCGACTACCATATAAAATAGTGGCTTATTTTGACACGAATTACAAAAAAACTAAGAAAGATATAATAAGAACCCAATATACAGGGTGATTCCTAAGTGGATACTTCTTTTTTAGCTGTGTATAGAAGGCATTAAAATAAACAACATTTTCAAATACCTTTTTTCAGAAAACGTAAAGATAGGCGAGATATAGAAGTAAAAAATCTAAGTGCGGGCCTGGTCATCAAAACGTAGCCTGCTATACTTTATGTTCTTTTTGTCTTATTAGTCATGCAATTTACGGGTCGGTAGTCAGTGGTTTATTTGGCAATCCGCTGCGGTGTGTTTTTCTGAAGCAAGGTAATTTCAAATTGGTGTCACGTAAAAATGATAACATTTGAAAAATCGAACTAGTAGATATGGTGATAATTTACGGTGAGTGTCGTCATAGTGCGGCTGCTGCTTCGAGATTATACGCAGAACGCTTTCCCTTGCGGGCTCATCCTACACCCAGAAGTTTTCTTAATAGTATTCGACGGGTAAGTTAGGCAGGTCCGTATTTGATCCATAGTATAATAAATAAATGTAAGCACCTTATTTTTTAGTTTTTTGAAAAAAGGTATTTGAAAATGTTGTATATAATTTCGCAAGGAGCTGGAAACTTTAGAGCAGAATTTAGAAATATTGTTCGAATGCTCTTAAAAAAAAAACAAGAAGACATGAATCTTATAGTGGCCAATTTTCCTAGCTAAAGTGTCTCCCTCAAGCATGAATTATTTCCAGAAATTTTTTCGAGGTCGCAAATTATTTGAAAATTTCTCGAGGCGAGTTCTTAGAAAATTGGCGACTGCCGAAAAATTTCCGGATTGATAATTCAAGCTCGAGGGAGATTCGGTAAGAAAATTTCGCACTAATAAAATATTACACCAAAATTTTTATTACGAATGAAAAACATTTAAAATAACATTGTGATCCATGAATAAGAATAAAATTACTTGATGTTTCCCTAGCAACTAAAAAATATGCCCTTTTTACCTTGACTTGAATTTAATTCTGTCATTCCGTGTCATTATTTTGACATTTAAAGTGTAATTTACCGCCATGGTTGCCATGGTAATAATTTCGTATGCATAGACTCAGAGATAAATGTTTTAATTTAAATTAAAAAAGAACAAATTTACGTGTAAATTTGGTTTCTTTGTAATATTGACCACTGTGATTAATCATCAGTTTCATATCCTAACCAGGATGGATATGAAATCCTATCCGTTCAGTTAACCGGAATCGTCCACACTTATCCAATCACTTTAGTGTAAAGGAAACAGCGAATTTCCATGTGGGAGTAGAAAAAGTATGTAGTAATATTTAGTTAGTATGTTAAAGCATAAATTACAAAGGCTTCCTACATTTTTAGGTTACTATTTATCTATGTATAATGTATATCTACATCTGCCAAAAATAGAAAGTTTTATTGATAACTAAAATTACTATAACACATGTGTATTTTATTATTTTTAATGAATGAGGAGTAATTCTTTAAATAGATAAAATCGCGTACTCCACCTAGATCTTCATTCAAGAGCATCCTTTTCTCGAGTTTACATTTGTTGTTATGAACAATTAGCTCGATATCATTACTGCCAATTAAAAATATGGTTTTATTGTGTGCCATTTCTTTTTTTATTTATTTCTGCCTTGTTAACCCACTAAGTGAAATAATTTGTTTATTAAATTGCTCCTAATTTATGGTTTATTTGTGATGGTTTAGATAAAATCGAAATATTGAAAGTCATATTGAGGTTTCATGGACGAAGTAATCTTTTTTTTTTGACTGGATCTTAAACAATGAAGGTAAAATTAAAAAATTTATAACTTCACGTACATAAGCAAAGTCCCCCGGATTTAAGCATGCGCACTGTTATATATTTATTTATCGATTTAAAAAGATGGACAAGAATAGACTTATCTGTTTAACATCCAAACCTGGCCAAACAAATCATCTTGCACCAATCTAACGATATTAAAAAAGAAGTATTGGTGGCAGGTACTGCTTTTTTTTAGAACTTCCTTTTGATCGAAGGAGAATTTTTTTGAGGGAGACATTTTGATTAGAAGTAACTTTTGATTATGGGAGATGTTGTTATGGCAGGGACGATCTTTTCTTTATAAGTCAGTTTTCACATTACACGAGACATTTTTATGCCAGAGACAGTGGCGACTCGTCAGGTGACGTAGGTGAAGGGGCTCTTCACCAAAAAAAAAAAAAAAAAAAAAACCAGGAGGAAATTTTTTCGACAATATTAAATCATAATGTACCACTACAGCTACCATTTTAGCCCTTAAAAAATAATTATATTCGAATTAATAATATTAATTGATTCCGAATGTAGCTATGTATAATAGGGCCACGGATGGACAATAATTATAAACACTCTAGCATTCTAGCGCGCCCCAGCCGACCGTGTCCGTTAGCTCAAAGCAAGTGAAGACCCAACGCCTAACATGGCTTTGATATTCACCGTTGCTATGGTCACGTGACGTCAGTCACGCAAACAGCATGTAACAATTTGAATTAAGATAGAGGGCAATTTAAAAATAGATGAGTCATAGCACCATTGTATTAGAATTGGTTCGCCTAACCCTAAAGTATTTGAGGCTTCGCGAAACTAACGGTTATAGATATCGTTTTTACGTGATTTACTGTGTGATTAAAAAGTTTTGTTTTTATTTTTCAGTTAATTCAGTAGTGTACGTACCAACTTAGTTGTGTGTTTTAAAAATGAACCCAATTAATGACATAGTTTGTAATTTGTTGGAAACTCCATTCAGTCGTTGGACAGATGAGGATAAGAAAGACGTTTTGTTACACAGGTTTTTAGTCAATGTTTGTTTAAGTACCCGCACTATATCTAGCTCTTCACCATTTTTTTAAACCGCGAGCCGCCACAAGCCAGAGATAAAAACATTTTTAATTGTTTTGCATTTGCAAGCGTCTACTGATTTTTTTAGACAAAAATATATTTAAACCGGCAACCCTGGATCAAGCGAAAATGGCGACATAAACACGAATGATTTCGCATCTCAGCGTTGGGCTCCCTTCGCCCAGTCGTCAAGGGCGCCCATGGAAACATACTAAAAGTGGCCAGCTTTATTAATGTTATAAAATATTTTATTGAAAATTGACATGACCACTAAGTATGATCTAATACACATTTAAGTGGTTTTTCGTAATAATCTATTGTGGTCATTTTTATACATAACGACTTAAATTATAGAGATCAGATCAAAATACATGTTATTAGTGTTAATTTAAAACCGCCCATTAGCCGGTAGATAACACAATAACAACCGCATACCGTAACTAAAATGTATGCGTGATTCTTCGAGCTTTTTTCCGGATAGCTTACCAACTTTCTCGAGTCGCTGTTGTGTTGTATTGCCTCTTGTAAAAACGTTGATATTTATTGTTTTGTTCCCACGGAATCACTGTTGAAATTAAATGGATATCTAAAACGAATATATTAGGAATTTATATTAATTTATCTGTTTTCAGTTTCACACAGCAGATTTCTATTCAATTTCGTTTTTCATCTCTGTTTTGTAAAACAATAAATGCGCGCATATAACATATTTTATATAAAAATTCATATTGCAAGTGCAGAAACAAGCATGTGTCTTTAGGTGAAGATAAATAACTTAATAGCCCATACTAGCAAGTCGCAATATTCATGATGAGGTATGATATAGAAAAATTGCACTAAACCTAAATTATCTTTGCCAACCAAATAAAACTATTGTATTTTAGTTTTTTTTTCCGAAGGCCCGTCCGTGCGCCGAATGCACTTGCGGATGCCAGGTTTAGCTCATTGTGCTCACCCTGTTTGATTGTTCGGGTTTGTTCCTTGCACTAGTTTGTGTAGATCAACTAGAGAGAGAGTAAGGATGTCTTCCGTTTCCAGTTTCGGTTGCCCAAGTATTTGTTGCCTCCTCCGATCTAGTAACTCATACCCGTTTTTTCAATCGTTTTTCCAGCAAACACCTAGCAATATAATTTAGTAAAAGAGCAATCGTGTCACAACAAATTTTATAAGCGAAAGCTAAAATAGAAATAGAAATATATATATTACATACTTGGTTATAAATTATAACAAATCGTGTATATAGGGTGATTCACGTTGAGTGGCCTATTAGAAGATCTCGGAAACGAGTAAACTTATCTTTCTAAAAACTTGATAGCTGGCATAATTGGCTTTGAGCTTTTAAAACATTATATTTTGACTTTTTTATTACTTCCGGTTGTACCGGAAGGTAATGCCAACTTTGCTATTTCAAATGAAACACCCTATATATTTAAGCATTTTTGATTACCTTATTAATTTCTAAATAGCTTTTGTTAATAATAATCTATTCCTATCTCTAACCGTTTTTGAGATATGAATTATAAAAGAATTTTTTGTGTAAAAACGCTCCGAAAAGAAAGTTTAGTAACTCTAAAACTAATAAAGGTAAAGATTTAAAATTTTGTAAGCTTTCAAATAATACATAGATCTTTAGTTTAAATCACTCAGGTTTTACGTTTTTTATACAGGGAGTTCTTAAAATTGTGCCAATGTTTCCTTTTAAATAAATGTGCAGAAGTTAATTTTTGCAAATAGAACACTCTATTTTTTAGCTTACTAACACGTAGAAAATAAAATTTCCTATCTAAATGCCTAATATGTTACAATCCACATTTTTAGTCGTTTTGGATTTAAGAGCAATTTAAATAAAAAATCCTAAAATTTCTGTTTGTGTTAATGCGACATTATTTTTGAAAAGAAGGCTTCGACTGGGATTTTCGTTTGACTTTGAAAATTGGAAATAGCTAAGCAACGAACATAGGCACTTAATAACAAATAATAACAAAGCTCAAAGTCAAACGAAACTCCCAGTCGAAGCTTTCTTTTCAAAAATAATGTCGCATTAACACAAACAGAAATTTTAAGATTTTTTATTTAAATTGCTCATAATTCCAAAACGACTCAAAATGTGGATTATATCATATAAGGCATTTAGATAGGAAATTTAATTTTCTACACGTTAGGAAGCTAAAAAATAGGGTGTTCTATTTGCAAAAATTGACTTATGCACATTTATTTAAATGGAAACATTGGCACAATTTTAAGAACTCCCTGTATAAAAAACGTGAAACCTAAGTAATTTAAACTAAAGATCTATGTATTACTTGAAAGCTTACAAAATTTTAAATGTTTACCTTTATTAGTTTCAGAGTTACTAAACTTTCTTCTCGGAGCGTTTTTACACAAAAAAACCCTTTAGAATTTATATCTCAAAAACGGTTAGAGATAGGAATAGATTAACATTAACAAAAGTTATTTAGATTTTAATAAGGTAATCAAAAATGCTAAAATATATAGGGTGTTCCATTTGAAATAGCAAAGTTGGCATTACCTTCCGGTATAACCGGAAGTAATAAAAACGTCAAAATATAATGTCTTAAAAGATCAGAACCAACTATGCCTGCTGTCAAATTTTTAGAAAGATAAGTTTACTCGTTTCCGAGATCTTCTAATAGGCCACTCAACGAGAATCACCCTGTATATAAATAAAATCTAACAGTGTAAATAATTGTCTATAGGGAGTTTTGGTTTGCACCTAGGGAACTAAATCCCTGTATGTGCGAATAAACTCTTTCATGGCAGTATAATGGATTACACGAACTGACCGATTATAAAACAACAAAAGTCAATTTTATTTCTACCCTGTGGGTCAAAACCAGCCCCACCAGGGCGTTAGCCTTGGTGCATGTCCTGGTTAGTAGTGACCAGTAGTATCTACTAAATAAAAATACTGTGTGTATCTGTGTTTTATACCATATATTATGATTATATGTATTTACTGTAGAGTAAAATGACAAAAACCAAATTATACAATGAATAAAGATGTTTTTAAAGTAAAGTATCTAGTGACTCGCAATGGAAAACTATGTGCTGTACCAGTTTCACCCTGACTTGTCCGCCTAATCTGTAGTCAAGGTTTCCATTGTACAGTTGCATTCGGTGCAGATAGTTCTTGACAGCTGTGTCCTGTCAGAATTCCTGTAATGGTTCTCAGCTGGTTCAATTTCATTTGAAGCAGCTGTTTCGTAAGTCTTGGGTCCGGATCTCCAGTGGATTTTGTGTTCAATCCTGATCTATGGCTTTAATCTCGTACTATGCACTATGATACTCCGAGTGTCGGTTCTGGATCAATGAATACGTTTTCTGAGCCTGTATTATCGTATAATCAAAATTTTAGTTTCAGCACAAGCAGACGTTTTTATAAAGTATGACTTTTTCTTCTATACCTACTAATAAAAAAGTTTTCCATTTTCCAAACTCTATCCGTGAACATACTGTATAGGAAAATAAAATTTAGTTGTTTTTTTATGGTATCCTTTACGTGAGTCCATTTGTGGCCAAGGTAATAACTGAATTTGCTATGTTTCTTTCTATAGTGAGTAGCAGCAGGCCGTGAATTTCAAAAGACAAATCGTGAATTGTCTAACAAAAAATAATTGCAAATTAACTCCGATTAGACAATAAAAGTACTTAAACTACCAAAATTTGTATCAATTACCCAAAAATCGTGATCCACGAAAACCCGTAACGATACTCACGATTTAATAAATTGATCTGTTTTATAGAAAAATACACCGAATACAAATTATTTAAACTCAGTAAAACATAAAATACAATTAAGCCATTAAGCAATCAACAATTATTGATTATTACCATTCAGAGCATACGACCAATAATTCTAAATTATCCTCCAAAGAGAGTAATTTTTATCTAAAAAAAAATCATATAATTATTTACAATGAACTTTAGTAATTATTTTTAGAGTTTTCATTGGCTTATATTTCTTTTAATTTCTGCATGAAAATAACTTTCCTACATCCACATAGATACCACCTTCACTGTTAAAAAGGAACTCTAGTTTCTAACCAATATACCTATTGCTAATAGCAAGTACAAGATTTGTGATCACATGGATGGAGGACTTTAAGGGAATACAGAGTTTGCCATTTCATATCATTTTGTAGACCATGTAAATAGTAAACAGGGCCAATTATGTGAGTGTTATAAATTACACGGCACGTAAAAGGCACATACATATCAACCATAGTAGTATGGCATAAGGACACCCAAATTGTAATAAATTTATAATAAAAATAACACACCTAAAAATTTCAAAAAAATACACGAAAATAATCACAAACAAGGGCCACAAAAGAGAAGAGGGCACAGAGGAATTGTCATTATCGCTATACCCAGGGGCTCTTATGTAGAGCCGGCCCTGCTCACATCGCGTACGTCATGTCATCCACAGAAAAAAAAATGGTCAAAACTTGTAGTTTATAGTACATAATCCGAGATTGTCAAAAGGGTCGGTGCATGTATTGGTAATACAGGGTGATTCCTAAGTTGATACTTCTTTTTTAGCTGTGTTTAAAATAAACAACATTTTCAAATACCTTTTTCAAGAAACTCAAAAATAAGGTGCTTAAAATCATTTATTACACTACAAATCAAATACGGTTCTGCCTAACTTGCCCGTTGAATAACATTAAGAAAACGTCTGGGTGTATGATGAGCCCGCAAGGGAAAGCATTCTGCGTGTTATCTCGAAACAGCAGCCGCACTTTGACGATACTCACCGTAAATTAGCACCATATCTACTAGTTCATTGTTTTCAAATTTTACCATTTTCACGTGTCACCAATTTAAAATTAACTTGCTTCAGAAAAACTCACCGCAGCGGATTACTCAACACCACCGATATGACTAATAAGAGATAAGAAAAACAACATAAAGTATAGCGGGCACCGTTTTGATGATCAGGCCCGCACTTAGATTTTTTACTTCTGTATCTCGCCTATTTTTAGGTTTTTTGAATAAAAGTATTTGAAAATGTTGTTTATTTTAATGCCTTCTATACACAGCTAAAAAAGAAGTGTCAACTTAGGAATCACCCTGTATATTGGTTATTGTGGGTCGATTCTACCTAATGTTTAGAATTTCGAAAATAGGTCAAAAATGAAAATATTATGATGGTCCCTTTTACTTATGACTTTGAGCTTTAGAGTTATGAAATGTATGTTTATGAGCAATTTTATGTTAATAGGCACTTTGTCACTAACATGTTAATGACGCTTAAAGCGTTTATCAAGAAATAATAGATATTTGCATCCTTTCCTTTCTAAAGGCGGCAAAAGATCGAGTATGAAACTTGCGTTAAAAATTTCTATTGTACTTAAATGGTTTTAGATACTTACAGTTACTGTCTATTATATTAATTTTTAAATACAGAATATCAAAAAAGTTAATTTAATTGTTAAATATTGCTTAATTGTAAGAATTGTTTAATTAATAAAAAAAATACCGGGTGACACAAGATATTATATTGGTAATTCTACAAGTAAAAGATTAAGAAATTTCATGAGTTAATAAGTGTGTAAATTGCCATTTTTCGGCCAATTCAAACCTGCAAGCCCACTTCCAGTTTTACCGGAAGTGAAATGAACTAATAAATTTAGAATGAAAACCCATCATTTTTATTTAATGCTTAAATTATATAAAAAAAATGCACATTATAATTTGTTGTAAAAATGGCCGTCTAGATCAGTTTTCCCTTGTTTTCTAAAACGTTCATTTCTTTAGTACAACAACGTAAAGAGTAGGCTGTGGAAATGTTAAAATGGATCTACTCTATATTATGTTTCTGTTAGGGCTTTTTTATTTACGACCTGTTTTTAAAAATAAAAAAAAGCGAAATTTCCCGATTTTTCAAATAGCAACCCATCTTTTTATTATTATAATAAAATTTTTCATTTAGTTTTCATTCCAACAATGTATCACAAGTTAATAATTATTAAGTAATAGAAGCCAGTAAGACGAAATCATAAATGTAATTTCTAGCACGTTTTATTTCTGCTTTTATTAGACCAAAATGTCAGATATTGTTTACTACTAATTACGAAGATTGATGTGAATGAATTATTTTCCATGGTTCTAGGCATTACATACATAGGTATATGATAGGGCGGTGGAGTAGCCAGAAATTTAGTTTAGGGGGGCCCAAAAAGGACCTGAACAGACCCGAAAATTTTTTCGGGTTCCACCCCCAAAAAACCCTATTTTGGACCATAAAAAAATTGTTAAATTAGAAAATATATAATTATAATATTTTTATAGAAACTTGTAGGGAGTTATACTAATATACCAAGTAATTTAAAACATAAAAAAAATTTTGAAATACGCATACCAGAGCAAAAAAATATTGAAAATAGGGTTTATTTTTATTTATTGAAAACCAAAAAAATATATATTTATAATCGATAATTATTAGAAGCCAAAGTCATGTAAAGATTATGCATGCACCAATAAAACTTTTTAAGTTAATAAATAAAATTCGAAAAGGGTGTCGCGCGCCGCGCGTATACCGGGTGTCCCATTATAAATGGCCAACAACCGTATCTCGGAAACTACTGGGTATAGAAATTCGGGAAAAAAATGATAACTAAAGTGGCCATGACAAAATCCTGGAAATAATTTTTAAGTTCCGTATTTTGCCGCAAGAGGGCGTAATTGAGTAGTAAATTTTAAAATTTTACATATCTCCGAAAATTCCACATTAAGGTATATCTTTGGTAACACCATTAAAAAGCTTGGACAATTATGCATCATTTTAGTCTTATGCTCATTGGCGTACCGACTTTAATAAAAATGTTGAAAGTGTATTTAAATCGCTGTAACTTATACACGACTTATTCGATTTTAGCAAACTAAATACATAGAAAAATATCAGTCGCGTCCCACTTTTTTTCTAAAAAATATATACCGCTTCTTTATTTAAAGTTTTAAAAATTATTCTATTGGCGATAACGCTGAAACGAACGGAGATATCGAGCTGCGGTTTTAATATTGTTTTCTAGCAAATTTCATCTACTTTTCGATTATGGTACCATAATTATACCGTATGGTTAATTTTTTCGGAGTAAAATCAAAAAATGTGTTATTAATACAAATTGCGCCCTCTAGCATTATTTTTGAGATCTATTATGGACAACTAAATACGATTGGTGAAAGTACATACATTTCTCTTCCAAACAGTTTTTAGTTTGATAAAATTGGATAAGTCGTTTATAAGTTACAGCGATTTAAATGAATACACTTCCAACAGCTTCCCCCCTCTTATTAAAGTCGGTACGCCAATGAGCATAAGACCAAAATGATAAATAATTATCCAAGCTTTTTAATGGTATTACCAAAGATATACCTTAATGTGGAATTTTCGGAGATGTGTAAAATGTTAAAATTTACTTTTCAATTAAGCCCTCTTGCGGCAAAATGCGGAACAAAAAAAATTTTTCCAGGATTTTCTCATGGCAACTTTAGTTATCATTTTTTTCCCCGAGTTTCTATGCCCAGTAGTTTCCGAGATACGGCCGGTGGCCATCCATAATGGGACACCCGGTATTTAAAAGTTTTAAGATTTTCGTAGATGTCAGTTTGTCTTGCAAGCATTTTGTATATCTAAGATGACATGTTATTTCATTTGGTGCGTTATTGATCCCTATCAATTGCCGTAATTTCGTTCCCCAATTATATTTTAAATCTTTTGATTTTTTGAATTTCAGGGGGGCTTGGCCCCCTGGCTACGCAACTGCCATAGGGTCAAAATGAAATTTTTTTTGAAAAAGCTCATTTTAGTCACACTGAAGGGCCAGAAATGGGAAATATAATTTAATTTATTAGATACTGATATTATTGACTATAAAAGCATTAAACAATTAATATTGAAACTATTTAATAGGTGAACTATTTACGGAAGCAATAAAGTACGTCACACAACAACTGAACAACGAAATTAAAGTCCTTCGATCGAAGACGAAAAAACCAGCCGCCGTGAATTCACTTTTTAGAGAAGCAATTTTAAAACAGAGACAGTTCATTTCTTCGTAGTATTTCGATTTTTCTTTAAAAGTTTCCTTTACTTTCAGACAGGTGACAGTCAGGTTGTCCTTTTCTCTCTTAGTGATGTCACAAATGAAAATGCACACCGTGGTAGGCGTCTGAAAATAAAATATAGTATTAATGTACCCAATATATGTTCACTTAAGACTATTAAAAATTGTTGTAAAACTTAATGAGCATCTTCGCTAAAATACATTTTTACTCTGTTTCGCACAGATCAAGAATGTTTAAAACATGGTTTTTGTGATCTAGAGACCCTAAAATAATGTATACAGCCCTAAATAAAAACTGCCTGATGAAATACATTAAAATGTATTTTATTTCATTTTATGTTTTGGCAAGGGTGTATTTAATTGTTTACTGATATAATAGAGATTCTGAGGGTTTTGATGAATTATGAGGGGAGATACCACATATATATATATATCTTAAGATGGAAAGTTCTTGTGTATAAACACCTAATTTGAAATTCAGAAAAAAGTATTTCCTCGAGCCGGATTCGAACCGACAACCTCCGTATATCCAGTACAGAGCGCTAACCAATTGCGCCATCAAGGAAGTAGGTTCACAACGGCAAGTCGGGAAACACTTTCGTCCGAAAATTTCAAATATTTACTGAAGTACGCACAGTGATGATATTGTTCAAAAACGGCACCTCAAACAGATCCTTCAACTGGGTCATTATTCTGTGAAGGTGAAAAACCAGTACCTCTATTTTTTTTAAGTTTGATGATATATTATCGTTGTCCTGGAACTTCAGTTCGTTCACAATTTTTTTTACATGTTGGTACCTGATTTTTGTAGCTAGTAACAAAGTTATTATAATTATTCGTTCTAATAAAAGATACCCTGTTAAAATGAAAATTATTACAGGAAATAACAATAAATCTAGAATTATTAGTTCCATGTTATTTTTTTCTTTTGAGCAATGGAAGTAATGGAGCCCCAATACAAGTTTAGAAAAATCATGCAAAAAAGAATTATCATCCATTTTTTGAAGTATTTAAACAGTTTTTTTTCAAACTTTGATTGTTCTGGAAATACTGTTTCATCTATTAAGGAAAATTCGCAAAACAGTTGACGCCAAGTCGATTTTTTGTTAAAAGAGATAATAATCGCAGTTAGTAATACCGGAATATAACTCAACGATGAAAAAGCTTTAAGAACTTTTAAAACATTGTTTGCTTCTTTTCTTCTAATTTTTTCAGATACCCAATACGTGATACTACTTAGAAGTATAACAAATATGACAGCAAATATAACCTGCTTTTTGTACCATCTTCTTCGTATTAAATTGTTAGTTTTAAAGTCAAGGTGAGGAATAAGACCAAAAACACTTGCCAACTTGGCAATTGGTGCGAAAAAAAACACTTCGTGCCCTGAACTCATTTTTCCTATGATCAATACTGTAATACTGTGTTGTTTAAATGTTTTCTTTACTAATTAAAATTATATCGATTTTCATTAATTTATTATCGTTCTATGAGGGGTAGAAAAAATTACCTTGGACTACACTAAACAAACAAACTTTAAAAAATTGGTCGAAATATACAAATGTATGATAATCAGTGGCGGCTCGTAGATATTGAGTATGGGAGGGTGCAAATCTGGTTATGCAAAATTGAGTGCCTGCTGATATTTTTCTAATTTTTGAGGAAATTAAAGTACACTTAAAAATTAATATCGAAAACATTAGCTAGGAAAACTGGACACGATGTGATTCACGTTTCTTTATTTTTTGAAGAGCATCCGAACAATGTTTCTAACTAACCAGTGCATCTATCTTTTGCATCAAAGTACACAGGAACGCCGAATGAAATGGGTTCCCTGGGGCACAGGTATAACAGGCTGTTTTGTCCTTATTGGGACTCATCAAAAAGGCATAACCTGTAAGCAATTTCCAGTACAGCGAAAATATCATCACATTTTTAAGAATAAAAATGTGATGAAAACCTAGTATCTCTATCTATAGAAATCAACTTAATGCAAAAGATGGTCGTCGACGTGAAAATAACAACAATAAACCAAGTACGTTAGGCCAACACACCAGTATAGGAAACGTTTTTGCGCATCCCTACACTTTTGCTACGGGTTTGTAGATTCAAATATAGATCGCGCTGCAATGACCCACTGGGTGCTGCACCAATCCGTAATACAATGCCGTGTTTAAAAATAAAGTAGTTGAATTACTAATTAATACTACTAATACGGACACTAAACTCTACTACTTTAATGTTTTTAACTTCATCTCAAAAAATACCAGCTCCTTCCAGATGTTCTTTTGCCCAACAACACAATAACCTTAAAAAATAAAATTAATTTTTTTCTATAAATCTTATAATTTCGTTTGATTTATCTGGTTTTATTTATGCACTCAGCTTCATTTTCCACAATTTAAGGAAGATTTGCTATTTATTTTTTGTATATCTGTTGCATATAATAAAAGTTTTAAGGTACATTAGTGGTTAAAACGCAAGAAACCAACAAAGCAAGCATAAAATATTTATTTTTGATATACATCTTAAGGCCTTTTTACATTAGATGCAAGTTGCAAGTGGTCGTTTTCAATGGAAAAACTTGCATCAGCTGATCAGAAGTTTTTATAATTAGTAATTCTCTAAAAATGAGTGGATAACTGGAGATTTTCGAAAAAAGAAACAGCTTTTGTACACGAATCTTTAGTTTGGTCGGAAAATAACAATAGTTCGGTGAAAATATATTTTAGTAGTTTATCTTCAATTTTCACACCAACTCAAGCACTTTTTAGGAAAAATTGGTTTATACAAATACATGGGCTCTGAAATAAATGTTTTAATTCAAATAAAAAAATAACAAATTTTATCTGACATATTTGCATCTTTTTTAAATATATTCTTAACCTCACTTAACTGTTAAGTAGAAATAAATAAAAAAACATAAAGTCTTTCTCTACTGGTTTATTAGAAATAAAAATTAAAAGGTGGTAGATACTCTACAACATGTTTCGGGTGTAGTAACACCCATCATCAGGAACAAAATTTAAAGAGAAAATATTCATAAGTAAGAGGAACAGACCTAAATGGTGAGTGGTAGTGAACCTCGATGGAGCTCTCATCGAGCCATGGAAGATCAAATATTGAGAAATGGGATAATGATTAAAAAAAATTGATATACTTAAGTCTTAACACTGACCATGGGCAACAGGTAACAGTAGTAAGAAGAGGCCCGTTTGGGCAAAGAGAAAAATTACAAAATGTAAGAAAAATGGAGAGTCACAGGTCAAGAACTTTCATCCTGTGAACCGTAGGGAGAAAGAAAAGTTATTTATTTAGCCCTCTTTTTTAAGGGAAAAAAAAATTTTTGTTTAGAAACGTAGAAGGCATAGAACTGATGTTAAATCTTAGTTCATAGCAGAAAAAAAAATTA
Organism: Polydrusus cervinus; assembly: GCA_935413205.1. NCBI lineage: Eukaryota > Metazoa > Arthropoda > Insecta > Coleoptera > Curculionidae > Polydrusus > Polydrusus cervinus. Next base: position 102,224,680 of record OW284511.1, read on the forward strand.
TAAAATTTTAGGGGAACAAGCCCGAAAGGACTGGAACCCCAGTAGGCGTTAATTTCAGCTGAACTAACTAATAGACAATTAAAACTTAAAAAACTTTTAAAAAGATTCAAAAAAGACTAGAGAATCGGAGTTCTTATTGTTAGACCTTCATTAGGCACGAGGTCAAAAAGGAAAAGGCTTAATTGTCTATTTGTTAGTTCAGCTATGCTGAAATTAACGCCCACTGGGGTTCCAGTCCTTTCGGGCTTGTTCCCCTAAAATTCTTTAATTTTTTTTCTGCTATGAATTAAGATTTAACATCAGTTCTATGCCTTTTACGTTTCTAAACTAAATTTTTTTTCCCCTTAAAAAAGAGGGCTAAATAAATAACTTTTCTTTCTCCCTACGGTTCACAGGATGAAAGTTCTTGACCTGTGATTCTCCATTTTTCTTACATTTCGTAATTTTTCTCTTTGCCCAAACGGGCCTCTTCTTACTACTGTTACCTGTTGCCCATGGTCAGTGTTAAGACTTAAGTATATCAATTTTTTCTAATCATTATTTGATTTTCCATGGCTCGATGAGAGCTCCATCGAGGTTCACTACCACTCACCATTTAGGTCTGTTCCTCTTACTTATGAATATTTTCTCTTTACATTTTGTTCCTGATGATGGGTGTTACTACACCCGAAACATGTAGAGTATCTACCACCTTTTAATTTTTATTTCTAATAAACCAGTGGAGAAAGACTTTAGGTTTTTTTATTTATTTCCATAAATTAACTCCACTTTAAGAATGGACTACTTCTTCATAACTGTTAAGTGTTAAAACGACGCGTAAAATTTACAATGTTTAAATATGTTTTTTTTTAATTGACGCCTGTGATTAGCCAGTTTCATATTCTAACTTGAATGAATATAAAGTTATAACCGATCAGTTACCCGGAATACTTATTCAATGACTTTAGTGTTGAGAAAACAGCAAATATTCATGAAAAAGTGGAGAAATAACCAAAAAATAAAATTATCAAAGAAATCGTTCATGGTTAGATAGAAAATTTGGCCTTGGCATTATAACACTATCCATTTTAAACCCTCTAATCATTAAATTAGATGATATTTAAATTAAAATCTCTTGAAACACTTAAGTGACCTATTTAAAGTATGTAATATAATAAAAAGTTATTTTTTATATAACAAAACTTATAAGAAGATTAACGTAATTTTGGCTTAACTGGATAACAATTACCAAGATAAAATATTTATAAACACAATTATCATGAATACGAACAGCCGTTTATATTTTCTTTAATTCGAACTTCGCCTTGACATAATAGTAAATTATATAAATATTGATTTAATCTTATTATTCACAGGTAATTTATTTACTTAGGCATCCTGCAACATTGGTAATTTGACGGTTACTAATCAAAGGACAATTTTTTTCAGGGAATCTTAGTAAAAGTATTTATGAAATCAAAGAGAAAAATTATCATCTCCAGGCCCCTTTGGAAAGTAGTAGCGTAGTAAATAAAGATACAGTGCTCAGAAATTCACTAAATTTGTTGATTTTATTTATTAGCTCATTCACATTTTTCTCTTGGGGAGTCTTCGCTTCTTTAGAAAGGTATTTTTTGACAAATAAACAATAGAAGCATGGAACATATGGACAATTCACTCGAGTTGTACAGTATATTTTTTCCACGACCAAAGTTACGAACGTTATGTTAAAAAAAATGTCTCAAAAATTTGCAGGTTGCCGGGCTTGAACTCACGACCATTGGATCCAAAGTTCGACGCTTTATCGTTTTGAGCACAGGATCATATTAGAAATTATGGTAAAACCAACTCAATAATAATGCTACATGAAATTAATTTTCTATGCACATTCAGCAGGTTGCATTATTGATAAAACTATAATAGATGCATATACATTTTTTGTTATATTGAACAAATTAATAACATATTATACCATATACATAAATTATATAATTTTGTGTCTTGAAAAAGAAGGCGGAGCCTCAGTAAATTACAATAAACTGTGATTGGTCAGTAATTTATAAGATCGCCACAAAGAATTTGTCATTTCATGCCATTCTTTCGAATTAGGATTTTTTCCTCTTCGTTCGCTGCCAGGGCCATTCCCGAGGGGAACGTGGGTTCCGAACCACGATTCTCGGTCATGCGACCCCCCCCCCCCAGGACTATCAACCCTTGGTTTATTGCCATTGCATGATCTACCTTCTTCCGCACCCCACGAGAGGTCCGATCTCATCCGGCCTAATTTCCGGCGTGAATGTGTGGTGGGTTGAGAGATGATACCTTTTACACTCTTCCCTGCATTCTTAACTACACGAAATTTCCGACATACTTTTTTTTATTGTACTTATACCAACTCCGGGAATCGACCCCGGGTCGCCACGGTCGAATGCCAGTAACTCACCTCTCAGCCACCGCCGCACGCCACAAAGAAATATAATTTTTATAACAATGTTGTCAACTGATGGGAAATTTCCGGATTCGTGAGAACAAAGCACAAACGAATGATGTCTCGAAAGGGAAAAGGCAAACTTTTACGCACAGTGTCATATTGGTAGAATATTCTTTAGGTGTAGTTGTGATCTGCTAAAAAAATACTTTTTTCGTATCGTGTGCATTCGTGGAATTTTTCCTTAAAAATGGGAAATTTTATTTTTAAAGATCGCAACACTGTGCAGCTTTAACAGTAAGAATATGAAATTTTGCCGTACAATTAACTGGCATAGCCTACTTTTCTCGTCATTTAAGTTTGAATCAGTAAATTCCTATGTGGTAGTAAAAAAAATATGTTTTTTTGATCTTCGTTGATAATTTCGACTCTCTATTATATCAAACGGACAGACAGAAGGAAGCAGTGGCGTAGCTAGAAAATATGCTCGGGGGGGGGCTCAGTGAGCGTAACTAGGACATTTCTTATTCCGGAGAGAGGGACAGTCGGGACTACATGTATTTCATGATATTAAACTTAGTGAGGGCGGAAAAGCGCCGCAGGCGAAAAATTTTCGTGGCTACACCCAAAGTTCGATTAAAATTCACCTAACTACTATCAAATTTTAAAAATTAAATTATTACCTCTTCCCTTTTGCATGGTTGGATTAAATTTGTTTTTTTTAAATGTTTTTTTTTTATATTTCTGGTGTTTCTTTATTTGAAAAAAAAAACATTTTTTATATTTGTGAGAAATATGAATATTGGTGTCAATCCAAAATTTTAACATAAGTAAGGTAAGGTTTTTCATGATGAAAATAAAGTAAATATCGCTTACCACGCCAAAATTGATGATTTTTTCATAAATCATGTATTTTAGGAGCGTAGATCTAACAGCAGTTTTGGGTGCAAATGCTTAGGTTTTTAAATGCTTTTTGCATATTCATAACAAAGCATTATCGTTTCTTCCCGCACCATTTTCTTTTATTATAAATTATCACACTTCTTCCATTAAAAAATGTTTCGATTAAAAATTTGTACTTTAATTTTTCTCTTTAAAAATAAATACCTAATTGTTTTCTGTTTTTGTAGTAAAAATATTTTATTGCATTGGTTATATTTTTGTTGATTTTAAATAGCTCTAAAAAAAGAAAAACGGAACGGAACGGAGGTATATTATAATAGAAAAAAACTATAAAATATTATTCGTTTTACTCGTTTTCCTTTAAATTTGCATCATAAATCAATAACTAAAACGATATGCGTCCGAAACCTTAATCTCTATATAAAACGGAACTTTTAGAATAAAAAGTTTAAAAACTAAACTTTTCCTACAAGACCTTTGTAATCTAAGCCATGAATATATTATTTAAAAATTTAAATTAAGATTCCAAGCGTAAGACGAAAAATTAGGTTGCAATTAGACTTTTAGACCCGAGCTCCTAGGCTAGTGGGGGGCTATCGGGCTGCAGCCCCTCCCCCCCCCCTAAATACGCCACTGAAAGGAAGTGATCCCAAAGTTGTTGCCTCTTTCGAGATTTTATATCAATCACTATAAACAACACAAGATACATCGTAATATTGCTCGGTATTGCCAAAGAATTGAACGCAATGGCAAACAGTAGTTATAAATAATCGGCAGAAATAAAAGATTTTTTGAACCTAAATAATTGCAGAGGTGAGTGGCATCCGCCTTGGGGCTAGTGAAAGTCCACAAGTTACACCGATTGCAGGTAGCTTCGGACGTCTTTGGATGCTGCTGCGATTATTGTACGTCTGTGTCGAAACCTTATTACCTACTTGTTTTACCATTTTCGGAAAATAGCCTAGAATTATCCCATTGCGAATAGACGGGAGAACTGCTGAACCATTGAACCAATGATAAAAGATGATTCATTACAAATACCACGTTTGTTTTTAAAAAAAATGAAATCGTTCGATACTTCTTGGTCCTTAACTAATATCGTCGTCTTCTTTTTGACTTAGGAAAAAACAAAAAACACTTTCTCATAGACGTTATTTATGTTCTACAAGATGGTGTTATTAGTTTTTAAATTGGACGTTTCGTTCTTTAGATACCAACCTCAGGTAAATTTTTTTAACTACGGACCTGGAATTTTAAAAATAGTTAGGGATTTCTAAGCTTTAGAAATTTATTACATTTTAAACGTGTTTAAAATATTAACGGCTTGTCATCAAATAAAACATCATTAGTAGATATTTCAAATTATTCTTTCTTTACTATTGCGGCCCTGGCAATTATTTTTAGAATAACTTAAATATTAAAATTAAATTACATTACAGGAAGTTATGGTGTTTAGACCGTTTATCATTTCAATAAGATTTACCGTAACAATACAAGTAAGCAAAGTTTTAAGACGTGAGAGTAATTATATTTTTTATTAGTATTTTATTAATACAACATCTTAAGTCCTATGGTTTTTGCCTTAGACTTAGACCGAAATACGGCCACCCAGAAAAAAATTATTGCTCCCGAGTGAAGAAAAGGTAACTAGTAGTTATGTTACCGTGATGCGCTTATGTTTGTTTCCAAGTATTTTTACTGTTTTTTGATGATGCTAATTTCAGGCAAAACATGTAACAAAAATGAACAGACAGAAAAATATTTGAGGCCGAGACTTTAGGTATTTTTTCTTACAAAATATCAACAAGCAGGCCTCTTGAAGGTAAAAATGAACGATTTTTTGAAATCAGAATTTTTTTTTGGTTTGGTCGAATTTAAAAACTAATAACGCAATCTTGTAGAACAACAAAAACGGCTAAGAAAAAGTGTTTTTCCCAAGTTAAAAATAAGGACGCAAAAAATTTAAAGCTAAAAATAGAAATTTCGGTTTTTTTATATTTTTTTATCTCCGAAAGCATTCGGAATATTTGCAATTTTCTTTTACCAAATTATTAAGCCCCAAAATACGTAACTTGGCGTCAATTTAACCATCTTCGTATCTCTTACCGTTTTCGAGATACTTTTGTACCCTGTATAGGTAGTAATAAAAAAAAATTAAAAAATCTATGTATTTTAATTTGACCAATGATAATTCTATGTACTGTATTGCATTTAAGGGAATAATTTCAACCTAGAGGATTAAGCCCCCCCCCCCCCTCCCAAGAAGCACAAACTAACCTGTAAATAATAAACTATTTATTAGTACAAATCTGCTTGTCTTGCATGTAAATATTCATTTCATAATCGTGAAAGTAATATTAAAATGTGAAGCGATTCATTTAAAATATCGAAAATGAAGAAAAAGGACGAGTGGTGAGAAATTCAATCATTAGATAGGTCGTATATGCCTAATGAGAATGTGAATGGAACGGATGAAATTATTCAACCATTAAAATCACCAAGTATTAATATTACAACTGTTTCTTTGTTGGTTCTTTTTTCTTTTTTTTAACAGTTATTACTGCAACGGGTTTTTTGACAGAATTTTGATAGTCTCTAGCAGTGGCGGCTGTTAAGGGTAGGCAAGGGGGGGAGGGCAATCCATTAAAATCTACAATTTCCAGCTCAAAACAAAAAAAGATATAACTTCTGTTCCTTTTGTTTGGTATACAGTTAACCATCAAGAATAACTATTTAAAAAGCCCTGAAGTTTCAGAAAAATTCGTTACACGATATGATACAATTCAATGATATTTTATTTCATTTCATCTGTTAATTTTTAAATTTGATGTGATGTTAGTTTTTCTTCAAAAACAAGACCAGGGGGAGCGCCCCTCATATGACCGCCCTTGAAGCGAGCATTTTGCATTTATAATGTTTGCCTAGAAAAAACTAGCTCTCAAATGATTGCAACAGCAACATTCAAAAGTCAAGAATATTTTCGTGTCTACATAATTACCAAATTACAATTTCCTATTTGTTTCAGCAATTTTCCAATCCATCCCAGCTTGACCGAACTACTCAACAACAACTCTCCCCTCAACAACAGGGTCAAATCCTAAGCGACGTTCAACAGCACCAGCACAGGTTCGGCCTGCATCAGCGAGGGAACAGTGGCGTTCAACAGCCGCAGCTATTCAACCGGAATCAACAGCTTCTGGCGCAGAGCGGACTGTTTGGCCAACAGCTTCAACAGCACTTTATTAATCAGGCTCAGCAGGTAAACAACTAAATCTGAAATTTAACTTAAAAAAATAAGGATAAACACAGAAAAAAGTACTATTATACAGGGTGTTTTTTAATTGAGTGCCGCTACTTAAGGTTGTGAATCATTGGGTGATTTTAAGAAGAAAAGTTAATATTAACATATGTCCTAAAGCTCATTCATTTTCATTTCAACAAAATATCGAAAGCAGTCTCAATGAACCGAAGAAAAAAATTGTTTTTTTGTTTTTATTTTTTTTATGCAAAAGGGTGCATCATACGAAAGTACGTCTATGGACCAAATTTGCTTCAAAATAAATAAGGATTTTAAATATAAGTTTGGTTTTTAGAAAAATCAGTGGCGTACCATTTTTTCTTTTAAAATATTCAGTTCAAACCCCGTACGGACGTAACTGGTAAAAATTTAATAAAATCTTTTGTGTCGAAAAATGCTCCTTAATGATTAAGAGGTGTGTACAAAATTTCATAAAAATATCTAAGAGTAATATAATAATTATGATAAAAAAGTTATATTTTTAAAAAAATTTTAACACCCTGTAGCTCAAAAATAAAGAGCGTTAGGACATATGTTAATATTAACTTTTCTTCTTAAAATCACCCAAGGATTCACAACCTTAAGTATCGGCACCCAATTAAAAAACACCCTGTATATTCAAAAAAGAATAGTATAACCATATCATTAACTAAAATTTCATAACAATATAAGGACGTGACAAGCTAGGCAGTAATTTCGTTGCCACCCGGTATATGTCATTCGACAAAAATAATATTTAACATAACCACACATAAAATAAAAACTTTATAATTCCAGGGTTTGTTCAACCAACCCTCACTAGCCCAACAAGCCAACCCGCCGGTCTTCCAACAGTCAATAGCCCCAACAGCTCAACAACCGCTCACATCAACCCAACTGTTACCAACAGCCCAAGCACAGTTGTCCAGTCAATCTTCACGACAGCCACAGTTGAGGCCCGAAGTACAGAAAAATTCTTTAGTATTTCCGTCTGTACAACCGTCCGTTGGAATACCATCCGAAGTAAGTTTTTGAACTACAGTCCAACCAAACTATATCTCAGAAACTGTGATGGTATAAAAATGTTATAATTTATTTTTTTAGTCTGTGATTCAACATCATACCCAAACTAGATTTACACCCAGTTTTATTAACCAGGTGACCCAAAGAAATCAATATTTCAATACAAGACCTACTGCCGACCCGATAGATATCATTAACGAGCAATTAAGTCAGCTGGATCCAGAAACGAACAAGCAACGAATTAAAGTAAGTGCATTGTTCTTGATCATATAAAAAAAAATAGTTTCGCATGAAAAATAAAATTCTTAAACTGGGTTCAGTTGCGTATTTAGAAGGGGGGAAGGGGCTGCCGGGCTGAAGCCCCCCCCCCCCCCGAGCCTCGGAGCTCGGGTCTAAAAGTCTAACTGTAACCTAATATTTCGTCTCACGCTGACATTTAATTTATCTGTTTAAATAATGTACTCTTGTCTTAGGTTACAAAGGTTTTGTAGGAAATGTTTAGTTTTTAAACATTTCCTTCTAAATGTCTTGTTTTATATAGAATTTAAGGTTTCAGATGCATATCATTTTCGTTATTGATTTATGATTCAATTTTATAGGAAAACGAGTAAAAAGAATAATATTTTATAGTATTTTTTTATTATTCCCTTGTCTGTTCCCTTTTTCCATTTTTTTGAGCTATTTTAAATCAACAAAATATAACCCAATGCAATAATATATTTTTACAACGAAAACAAAAAACAATTAGGTATTTTTTTAAATGGAAAAATTAAAGTAAAAATTTTAATTGAAACATTTTTTATGGAAGAAATGTGATAATTTATTATAAAAAAATAGTGCGGGAAGAAACGAGAATGCTTTATTATGAATATACAAAACGGCAGTTAAGAAGGAATATTTCAAAACCTAAGCATTTGCACCAAAGCCTGCTCTTAAATCTACGTTCCTAAAATACATGATTTCTGAAAAAATCATCGATTTTGGCGTGGTGAGCGATATTTACTTTATTTTTAACCATGAAAAACCGAACCCGAAAAACGGTGGTTAGAGTCATACATACGTCTTACGTTAAAATTTTGGATTGACACCAATATTTTTTACAAATATAAAAATGTTTTTTTTTTAAATAAAAAGCCAGCTAGGAATATCAAAAAAAAAATTACCAAAACAAATTTAATCATGCAGAGGGGGAGAGGTAATAATTTAATTTTCGAAATTTGATAGTAGTTAAGTGAATTTTAATCGAACTGCGGCGTTTTTCTACCTTCTTCATTAGGTACAATATCATGAAATACATGTGGTCCTGACTTACCCTCTATCCAAAAAAAAATATCCTACCCACGGCCACTGAGCCCCCCCCCCCCCCCCCCCCCGCCCCCCGAGCATTTTTTCTGGCTACGCCACTGACTGGATTTATAATGAAACGAACGTATGCAACTATTTTTGAGTTATTTATCTTAGCGTTTGTTTATATAGTACAAAACACCAAAAAGTAATGACCGAAAAGTGTAAAAGTGCAATTTTTAAAATAGCTTAATTATTTATTGTAGGAGCTGCAAGATAAAAAAGCGATAATAGAAAAACATAACCAATTTATTGAAAAACAATATAAAAAAGCATTGGACAAGGCCCAACAAGAACACAAAGAATTTGTTGAAGCTCAGAAAGAAGAAAGAAAGAGATTGTATCAAAAATTGGCACAGTCAGCAGGATCAGAAAATATTTACAGATATTCCCAATCCGTGCCGAGGTAAACAATATTTACAATTCCTGCTTTTTAATAAAAAAAAATGTGGGTCATTCCGCGTTGCAGAGTTTTTATATTTCTATCTTTAAAAAATGGGCCTTTTTTCACTAAAACATATCCTGAACTTAAACCTATTGAAAATATAGCTCCATAATAAAAATCTTAATAGAGTATGACAATTTTTTTCTAGAAACAGTTATAAACACGGCTAGAAAGCAGGAAAAACATAAGACGAAAAGAGATGTAAGTCATCCTATTAACCGCGCATTTCTTTTATTTGCCAGTCCGATTATATTGTTATCTTTGTTTCGATAACTTAAATAGAGAAACACAATTTAGAAACAGGAAACCCCTGTCAGGTAGGAGTGCGTCGTTTGTAGACCGATCGGTTGTTTTTATTGCATGGAATTGTTGTGACGTCGGTAAGTTGTTTCCAGTGTTTTTATTAAAGAGCGTATTTTGTTTAATTATTATTCTCCAAGTAAATAATTGAGAATTAAAAAACTGAAACGGTAGAAAAAATTTGAAAAAATTGATTTGACGTACAGAATAGACAACAACGTTTATTCTTTGCCTTGTTATTGAGTTCTTTGCAATGTAGCTGATACCAAATGGAAATATTTGGTTCAAAAAAACAAGAGGCGAAATTGAGTGACCAGCCAGAACCCTAGGCCTCACACTTTTGAACTTTTATTTGTCGGGTAATTTAAAAAATAAGGTTTACAAAAATAGATAGGTTAATATTAAAGACAGTGGCGTATTAAAGGGGGAGGGCTGCCTGGCTGCAGCCCCCCCCCCCCCCCCCCCCCCGAGCCTAGGAGCTCGGGTCTAAAAGTCTAATTGCAACCTAATTTTTCGTCTCACGCTTGGACTCTTAATTTAAATCTTTAATAATGTATTCTTGGCTTAGATTACAAAGGTCTTGTAGGAAACGTTTAGTTTTTAAACTTTTCCTTCTAAACGTCCTGTTTTATATAGAGATTAAGGTTTCGGACGCATGTCGTTATAGTTATTGATTTATGATGCAATTTTATAGGAAAACGAGTAAAAAGAATAATATTTTATAATATTTTTCTATTATATACTTGTCTGCCCCGTTTTCCCTTTTTTAGAGCTATTTTAAATCAATAAAAATATAACCCAATGCAATAAAATATTTTCACAACAAAGACAAAAAACAATTAGGTATTTATTTTTAAAGAAAAAATTAAAGTAAAAATTTTAATTCAAACATTTTTTATGGAAGCAGTGTTATAATTTATAATAAAAAAATAGTACGGGAAGAAACAAGAATGGTTTATTATGAATATACAAAATGGCACTTAAAAAGGAGTATTTCAAAACCTAAGCATTTGCACCAGAAACTGCTCTTAGATCTACGCTCCTAAAATACATGATTTCTGAAAAATCATCATGTTGGCGTGGTGAGAGATATTTACTTTATTTTTAATCATGAAAAACCGAGCCCGAAAAACGCTGATTAGAATCATACATACGTCTTATGTTAAGATTTTCATTCATATTTTTCACAAATATAAAAAATATGTATTTTTAATAAAGAGCCAGCTAGGAATATCAAAAAAAATGTAAAAAAAAACATTTACAAAAACAAATTTAATCCAACCATGCAGAGGGGGAGAGGTAATAATTTACTTTTCGAAGTTTGATAGTAGTTAGGTGAATTTTAAACGAACTTTGGGCGTGGCCCCGAAAATGTTTAACCTGCGGCGTTTTTCCGCTTTCTTCGCTAGGTACAATATCATGAAATACATGTAGTCCCTGCTATCCCTCTCTCCAGAAAATAGAGTCCTACTTACGCCCACTGAGCCCCCCCCCGAGCATATTTTCTGGCTACGCCACTGATTGAAGATTATAACTAATGGGTTATAATTCAATTTTTAGATACATCTATCCGGAAGAAACATCCCTTTTCGAAAAATCATTAAAACAATACTATAAGGAACACCCAACCACGACAACAACTACCACGACCACCACACCCAAACCAACCACAATCATTAGAAAATCAAACATTAAAAAGTCGTATCAGAAACCTTCATTTTTACCCACAATTGTGCCGAATACCGTATCAAATTCCAGAGTAAGTAATAATTATTTTTATAATATTTTCATTTATTTCTTATAGCTTCAAAAATTGTTTTTTTTTTGTTTTGTCTAGGATTTTTTATCATTGATTTTTTTTAGATTAAATCTATCCAGTCTTTGAACGACCTAGACACACTTAAAAGTCAATACAAAAGTCAACAAATCAACAAAGACGATCTGTTGGCTCAGCTAAGAGCCGCCATCGGCGCCACGCAAGACGGGTCACCCAAAAATCTATCTTCAAGAGAAGTATCTTTGTCCAATGGAAAGAAAGTCCAACTTATTGAAACGTTTGACCCAAAGTTGATCCCTCAAGGAAAAGAAGAGGAAATTACTCTGCCTAATGGAGATAAAGTTATTGCTATACGAGCTGATCCGAATTTATTAGCCAGGTAAAATTTCGTCACCATTTTTTCACTAAACTTGAATGGTATGTAGTAGCGTAAGTTTAAAAAAAAAAAGTCCTCTAAACATGCATGCCGTGGAATCAATCCCGCATGTCTTAAAGTATTACTCTTGAAAGGTAACCTGGGTATAAGGTAAAGGTGAAGGAAAAGTAGAACTGCCAAGTTCTGAAGAATTTGTTTAAAAAAAGTTTTTGTCGTAGTCATTTTAAAATAAAAGACATACACAACAAAGAACCTAAAAATTAAATATTTCACCTTCTGCCAAAAATGTTTTCATTCTTCTTTTAACAGAATCGAAAAGATTGGTGAGCACTCTTCTTAAATGTATTTGTGATTCTAGTAGATCTTTTTTCGATTTTCGAAAAAGGTTTTAAATACCGAATTTTTAATTATTTAAAAAATGGAAGAGTTTTTATTTTATCAATGGAAAGGTGGTAGGATACAGATGTATGAATATGCAAAAGGTATTTTCCTGCAGAAGAAAAATTCGAGGGACAAAATATAAGCCAAGAAACCCCTAAAAATAATTACAAAATTTAATTGTATTTTAAAGAATATGGAAAATGATTCTTAAAAAAGAATCTATTAAAAAATAGAAATAACTTTCTCAATATTCTCCAATAACTTAAGAAATTTTTGAAAATTCATTAATAATAGTTATAGCCAGGATTCGGGCGAAAGAACTCAATGTTTTTGATCTAATTTAATATACAAGATGGGGACTTTATGGAACAAATTCAGAAAAAATATTTATGAAAAATGCAAAAACATGTCGATTAAGATGTTTTGTGTGCTTCACATTAGTACTAAAAATTTGGTACAACTTATTACTTATTTTTTTTAATGGAACTTATGACACCTTTTTGGAAAGTTCTTTTAAAGACAAAATTTGCAATGCTATGGTTTTTAATGTTAATTTATTTTTTATTGTAAAAAAAATAAGTTTGGTGCCAAAATGTAGCTCAAACAAATTCTTAATCGATGTGTTTTCCCATTTTTCAAAATTATTTTTTCCTAAACCTCTAGCCAATTTGTTTCAATTAACGTCCTGACCCTGTATCTATAGATATAGTTTCGCATCGAAATCGAGAAAAAAGAAAATTTGGTCTGATGCTCTTAAGACATTCAAAATCGATTTCAAGGCGTTATGGCTTTATTTAAATCTAACGTTATGCAACAATTAGAAAATAATATTTCATATTTATAGATCGTCTAAACAGGCCAGTCTAGGTGACGAAATTACTTTACCAAGTGGACAGAAGGTCCAAGTTATTAAAACTACGAAAAACAATAAAGAACTGTCACATTTATCTGGAGAAGAAATCACATTGCCCGATGGTAAGTACATAATTGTCTATTCCGTATTAAGTGTGGTAAATGGTAGTTTATAGAACAAGAGTGGATATGATGTCCATATCGCACGAGGAAGTAAATTGAGCACGACGCCGTAGGCGGAGTGCTCAAACGTCCGAGGGCAATATGGACAATCCACTCGAGTTGAACAGTATATTTTTTCTACGACCAAACTTACAAACCTTATGCTAAAAAATGTCAGGTTGCCGGGCTCGAATTCACGACCATTGGTTCCATAGTCAAACGCTCTACCTCTCGACTATCGAAACGTTAAACTTATTATGGGAAAACCAACTGATAAATGATGCTACATGAAATTAATTTTCTATGCCCATTCAGCAGGTTGCATTATTGATAAATCTATTATAAATGCGTCTAGATTTTAATATATTGAACAAATTAATAACAAATTGTACCATAATATGCATTTAAATTATATAATTTAGTGTCTTGAAAAAGAAGGCGGAGCCTCAGTAAAAATAATATACTGTGATTGGTCAGTACTTTTAAGAACAACAATGACTTCTCTGTAATTGACTACTGTTATTGGTCAGTTTTATTACCTATCTAGGATAATTATAAAATTTTGCCGCACAGTTAACTGGAATAGCCTACTTTACTCGCCACTGTCAAATATTCACAGTGGTATGCCTGTGGCTCACCGCTGGGCCACCGCCGCAGTCGAAAAAAGAATTAAAACAGTTGGGTTAGTTCCATTTTCTGTAAAATGTTTTAATCTCGGTCCCATTATTACCTTCGAAACTAAGAGTAAAGGATTTACTTGTGACAACATCCATTATTTTGTGAATTGAATGCAACGTTCTTTTGCTCACTAATGGTAATATATTTTAGGTCAAAAGGCAGAAATATTTAAAACCAGCTCAAGTTCCGCAGCTCCAACGTATAAAGCTCAAGAAATAACTCTACCAAACGGCCAAAGAGTTGAGGTGATTAAGACATCTGACCCAAAATTGGTACCTGGTGGAGTCGCTTTGGAACCAGGCAGTGATTTGGGTATGTTAAGTAAAATTCTTGCAGTATTGTTTATTTTTTTGACTTTTCAGAGTAGATTATCTAACCTTTGACGAAAACGTAAAAGATTTTATTAACAATATTTGAATACCACACTTGCCGAACCAAATAAATCTTCCACCCATATGAGGGAAAAGCAGGGGATTTTGTAGAGGGGGGGGGGGGGAGGGGGATAACGGATGATGGATAAATATATTTTGGCTGGCGAACCATATAATAGTCGAAATAGATTAATAGCGGCTGTGTGCACTTTTTTGAGGTGGAAGGGAAGAAAACTTGTATTAAAGTGAATTAAATTTTTATTGAAATTTCAGAGCGCTTTCGGCTTATTGGGCCAGAAAGACGCTTTGTAATTTCAAAAATAAAAAATAAAGTAAATTAAAATTTAATGCACTTTAATACAAGCTTTCTTCCCTTCCATATAATGGTCATCAATACCTCATTAACTAGATATCGAACATTATTAACTTACAATTTTACAAAATTTAGAAAATAACAATTGTTAGCAGAATATTATGAGTTGTGACACAAACTTTTTCAACCCCAAATCACTATATCAAGAAGTATGATCATCATTTCTGACTCCCTTCACAATATCATAAAATATGATAATCATTACCATTCTTGTAAACAATATCAAATCAAATGATCTAATATTTTTTGATAAACTCTATATAATGTTTTCTTAATAACTATTACATTGTATCTGTTTTCAACTGGCAGCGACAGTAAACAATAACCTAACCACGAAATGTCCGATGCGATCGGTACAGCTAGGACTGCATTTAGCTTTCGTACTTAAATAAACATGTTTTCCGATTATATTGTAGCTTTATTATGCACTTAAAACTTTATATTTTAGCTTTGTGGTTGTGCATAGGGCAGTGCTTGTCTTTTTGTGTCTTGTTTAAAATTGTGCATCCTGTTCCGGTTAAATGTCCACGTGTATTTGTTTTCATTTCCTGTCAGTTGGAAATAAATTAACTATAATTTTTATTATGTGCCATTATTATCTGCGTGATATTTATTGATTATTATAAAAAAAAAATTAAGAACATTAATAATATATGCCATTTATTAAAGCAAGACATTCCATATTAACAAACGTTTTTTTCTAGAAAAGTTGGTGTTAGCAAAAACCACAACAGTAAAGCCACCAAAGGCACTGTTTGAAGAACTCACCAAAAACCACGTTCCTCCAGGCACAGAATTTGAACTACTAAAAACAGGTAATAATATTTTTTATGTATCGGACCTGAGTCGTTGAACTGAGTTACCTTTGAATACACAAAGCTGGTAACTTCAAAATTGACTAAAAACAATAGGTCATTTTAAAACTTACGCTACTTATGCGAAACCTTCAGGTTATATCATCAAGAGGCTTGGAGATACACAATAACCAATACGTTGTGTTACAAATACAGGGTGATTCCTCAGTTGATACTTCTTTTTTAGCTGTGTATAGAAGGCATTAAAATAAACAACATTTTCAAATACCTTTTTTCAAAAAACTAAAATATTATGGTACTTACATTCATTTATTACACTATGGATCAAATACGGTTCTGCCTAACTTAAACATAATCTCGAAGTAGCAGCCGCACTTTGACGACACTCACCGTAAATTAGCTCCATATCTACCCGTTCATTGTTTTCAAATTTTACCATTTTCACGTTTCACCAATTTAAAATTAACTTGCTTCAGAAAAACACACCGCAGCGAATTGCCAAATAACTGACCTCCGACCCGTAAATTGCATGACTAATAAGACAAACAACATAAAGTATAGCAGGCTACGTTTTGATGACCAGGCCCGCATCTTTTTTACTTCTGTATCCCGCTTACTTTTAAGTTTTTTGAAAAAAGGTATTTGAAAATGTTGTTTATTTTAATGCCTTCTATAAACAGTTAAAAAAGAAGTATCAACTTAGGAATCACCCTGTATAGTGAATGATGAATCAAATATTAAGTTTCAAGCACAAGTAGTATGTTTTAAAATTCTTGCTATTGTAAAATGGCATTTCCTGGATTTGGGGAAATCTAACTTGTTTAGTACCTATATTACATAATATATGAATATATAAATATCTAGGAAACTCAACTTTAATAAGCAATGGAAACCTCTTTAATAATCTTGACTCCATTGAATGAATACTTTGACAGGAAATTGACATTATTTATGTTAAAAACAGGTGCTAGTGGTGGACTAGAAAACATAGGAAATACACTACCTAATCAAAAAAAGGTAACGTTTGTCCTACTCGAAGAGCAAAGTGACGGTAGCCTAAAAGTCCAGGGCGTCAAAGGCAATGGTAAAGAAAAACCGGACGTAGATCTAGACTCCATATTGAAGAAAATTAAAGCTGGCGAAATCAAATTACCCAGTACGACCACCACTACCACGACTCGACCCAAAGTGACTATAACTTCTACCGTCGCGACTGTGACTAGTACCGAGAGGCCATCAAGTGTAACAACACCAAAAACTATTTCGGTCACTGGTAAGTTTATTTAAATGTTAATATACAGGGTGTCTATGAAATGACTGTACAACGCTTCACCACAAATTCCTTAATAAATAATAGGGCAATCTAGGCAAACTTACCTAATACATATGCAATGTTGCTTCGTTTTGCCGCTACAGGGCGCTAAAGTTTTCAAATTAATATTGTTTTTTCTGAATAATTTCTAAAAGCCTTTATCGATTTCCACTAATTTTGGAGGTAAGAATGACCACTATTAATAGCGTGTTTTGAAGTATGCGCCATCTTTTTTTAATACCTGCAAATTTGAAAATGGCGTGTGATTGGTAATTGAAATTTCCTCTTTTTGTTATCCCCCGTATAAATGACTTACATTATTTCTCTGACACTAGCTGACTTCACGTTGAAACTTTTTAGTCTCTGTAAAAATTTAGCCAGACATGCAGTTTCTCTACAAAATATGTATTTACGATGCAAAACATGAAAAATTTTCGAACAATAAAAATCAAACTAGTTGGTAGTTATTTCGAATTAAAATTGTTTTCATGTTTCTCGTTCTGAATAAACAGCAATGATGGTATGGTATGAAGGTATGGTTAATATTTTTTTTGCAGAGAAACTGCATGTCTGGCTAAAATTTTACAAGAGGCAAAAAAGTTTCAACATAAAGTCAGCTAGTGTCGGAAACTAATTAAAGTCATTTATACGGGGGGTAACAAAAACAGGAACTTTTAATTACCAATCACACGCCATTTTTAAATTTGCAGGTATTAAAAAAAGATGGCGCATAAGTTAAAAGACGCTATTAATAGTGGTCATTCTTAGTTCCAAAATTAGTGGATATCGATAAAGGGTTTAGAAATTATTCCGAAAAAACAATATTAATTTGAAAACTTTAGCACCCTGTATAGGTAAGTTTGACTAGATCGCCCTATTTTTGGTTAAGGAGTTTATGGTAAAGCGTTGTACAATCATTTCATGGACACCCTGTATAGCAGGGACAGGGACATTATAAGTACCTAGAAACTAGGTAGTAAGTAGTAGTGTTTTGCGAAAAACAAATAAAAGTATAGTATAAGTTTATAAGAGTCTATAAAAAGTTCTAAATTATTTAACAGGTACTAGTAATACTTAAATAGGCCTTGTCACTAAATTTTAATATAGACTCTACCACATTATTATTTTCAGTAACACCAAATTCATTTGCAACAAACGAGGAAGTGTATTCCCGGCAACCTGTCAAACCTTCAAGCACCCTGTCAACACCAGAAGAACTCACTAACTTCCCTATTTTAAAAACAAACATAGGGACCCAGTTTTTGAGTAGTCCTGCGCCTACAAGCAGCGCATATACCACCGCTGGAGATATTTTTTCTTCGAGTAGCAGAAGTACTACTCCTAATTCTATTTTGGAAAATAATTATAGTAAAGTAAGTATGAGTACAGTGGATCATATTTGTATTTTGCAATTCGCTTTTATGAACTGGTTTTTTAAATTTTAAAATGAATCCTCTAAACAGGTGATACAGGTGTTTTGAGCTAACATTGTCTTTATTTGTTTTAAATTGCAACGTTTCAACTGGTTTCAATCGTTTTCAGGTGAATACTAAGTAAACATAGTAACTACAGATCTATTTATGCTAGCTAGGTTAACTGAAGCATAACTGAGATGAGTGTAGTAACGCGTTTAGTGAGTAAGCGGTATTCTTCATCTACTTAACAAAGGATTCAAGATATTTCTTATATCCAATGAGGGCTTACTAAAACAACCTAGGTTCTAGTGGATGGTAGCAGCTCCTTGGAGCTTTCTCCTGTGTGGTTCTTTCTGCAGAATTTCCGCTTTTGCCCAAATGATATGATGGCCTTCTTTTAGCGTATTGTTTCTGTGTTCCTTGACTACTCGAAACAAGGATCACAGAAATAATACACTAAAGGGAGAGATCCAGAAATCAGGCCCAGCTGATATGCCGTCATATCACGTGGATAGAAGCTAAAATCCTGCCATAAACACCGGAGGAAGAGGAAGCTCAAGGAAGCTGCTACCATACACCATTAGAACCCAGGTTGTTTTAGTAAGCTCTCATTTGATATAAGAAATATCTGGAAACCTTTGTTAAATAGATGCAATCTAAAATAATACCGCGCGCCAACTAAAGGCTTGACTGACTCCATCTCAGGTATGCTTGCTATGAGAGCCAGTATATAAAATGTATTCACTGTACTTATTTAGTATTCGCTTGAAGTGGATTGGAGATACCAGTTAAAACGTTGGGTATTATATAAAACAAATAAAGATAATGTCAGTCCATCAATCATTTAAAATTATAAAGTTCTAATAACGAATGATTTATAATAGAACCATTTTTATATAGACGACCCGAGCAGCTTTTTCAACATCTCAGGACCAATCGAAACAAGAATCAAGCATTTTATCCAGCAACCTCAACACCATCCTTTCGGATCCAAAACCGACGATATCAACTCCGTATACTTCCCTGCAACCAGCTGTAACTGAATACGTTGTTAAATCCCATTCTAAACAAGATAAAGACAAAGAAGAATTACCGGAACTTGCTTCTGTGCTTAAAGCAAGCGGTAGGTATACGAGATTTAACAAATAATCACTCTTGGATCGAACAGATATAAACCTTAGAATATAAAATATTAGGCCACCTTTTGAATTTATGGAAATATGCTTTTTTTGTTTATAAATAAATATTTTTTAAGGATTGTATGCCATGTCACGATTTCTTAAACAATCTGGGCTCGATTCGGTACTAAATGATACAGGACCGTACACAGTTTTTGCTCCCACCGATAAAGCATTCAGAACATTGTTGGTGCAGCTGGGGGGACCTGAAAGAGCCGAAGAGAAATTCAAGGAAAATCCCAGGTTATTAAGCGGGGTAAGAAAATTTCTATTAAAATATTAATCACAAAAAAAGTAATTTTTTAATGTATCCATAAAGTTTATTTAGTAAAAAAATACACAGAAAATGGTAATAGTTAATATATAATATTTTTTGTAGAGGTTTTGAACCGGTAAACCAATAAAAAAAATGTCGAGAGAAAAAACTGACGTCCTTCTTAAAGAAAATATTAGTGACTCGCACAATGGGAAGCTCAAAATCTATATTATATTTTTTCTTTTAGTTATTATTACACCATGTGATACCTGGAGCTTTCACGATATCTACTCTGCAGGACGAAATGACCGGGGTCTCTTTGGCAGGGACACAGTTACGGGTCAACCAATACAATATGCATGATAATGAGTGGAATGACGTTAAGGCAAGTTTTGAAGTCATCAATGATTACAAAAATGTTAGAACGCCGCGTAGATTAAATTTTGAATGGTGCACGCGTTCGATATGAACTTTTGATAATAAAATTTGTGTAACTAAACCACTTCGCTAACACCTGTCGTAGTTTAACGTTAGTTACCCGCTTTTCATTAATCAGGAGTTCCCAGCGGGAACTGCTTTGATCTATATATGGAAATCTACACACACACATAAAATTTTGAAAATTTGTTAGTGCTAATGCTAATGATGGGGGCAACCCGGCTAAAATATTTCTAACACAAGAAATTTACATGTTCAAAAGGAAACCTCTAAATTTTATAATTATTTCTTATCTAGCAAAAAAATTGTTCGTTTCGAAAAATTTGAATTTTCGAAATATTTCCAATTCAATATTTTTATATGGCGATTTTTCTGCAGATTTTAAGTTCAGTTACTCCCAGTTAACTATGGCGGCGTTGAATATTCTTTGAACTGTTAATTTGGATAATCCCAACTTACGCAGTTTGTCACAAACATTGTTGGATACGCATAAGATCAAACATTTTCAAAATTTTCCTGATGTGTATAGTTTTCCATATTATAGATCGAAATAAAATCAGACCACATAAATCCAAGGTTTTGCACATCATACGAAATAGTAATGGATGGATGGGATGTGTGGAAAAATAAAACACCAGAAACAACTTCTGGGGGGCAACAATCTAGTACCCAGGCGGCTCTAAAACCAAAAAGGGAAGCGGAGCGGGAAAACACGGAGTAAGACTGGAGAAAAATTCATTTTTATCCCTGGGGAAAGTCTTCCACTATGTTCCAAGCAGAAATCTACGCTATATTACAGTGCGCGTACGAAAACGAAAGGAGAGCTCACCTTAACAAGCGGATCCGTATATACTCTGACAGTCAAGCAGCGTTAAACTGCAACAAAGTGACCTCAAAACTGGTACGGAAATATCAAGGGAACTGAAGGCCCTGGCAAAAGTTAACAAAGTACCATTGCAGTGGGCACCAGAACGCGAAGGTATTACAGGGAATGAAAAAGCCGATGAACTTGGAAATAAAAAAAAGAGATCGAAGCGTTTCCCGTTGAGACACCCCGCAGTGTTCATATTGAACTAACATCATTGATAACTATAATAAACGCTCAACTAAATATTATTTTTCTATCCTTAGTTAACCACAATCAATGGTGCCAGAGTTTTAGAAGAACACCAAGACATCCCCATACCCCAGGGCATCGCCCATTCAGTGGACAGAGTCATGTTTCCTCTTCCAGTAGGAGACCTGGTCCAGACCATGCAGGCGGATAGGGAGAGGAGGTTTACTTCTTTCTTGAGAGCTGTGTTCGCATCGGGCTTAGCTGAAATGTTGCAAGGTAGTTTTTATTTAATTGAATTTTTGCTGCAACAGTGAGATCATTTAGAAAATCCAAACTTTTTAAAGTGAATATATATTTTTTTTTTATGATAAAACACTTGCACTGTAGGAAAAATCCGTTAAGGCGCTCCGGGAGCGGTGCGTGTTCGTGTATAATAATAGTTTATTATTGTCTTTTTTTGGGGGGAAGCGGCACTCCTTTTGCGTCCATTGATTAGCCGCTATTAGTACAAAATCCAATTGACAATTTTTTTTGTTTAGGTCCAAAATCGCTTACGCTGTTTGCCCCTACAGACAAAGCCTTCGTGGAACTTAGTCCTGCCGATCTCACAAGGACAGTAACGGATCCCGCTCTGGCTAAGGAGTTGGTTCTAAGGCACATTATACAGGGTGCTTTGTATACGAACGGCATGAGGTACTACCAAGTCAAAGATAGTCTGCAAAATGATGCACAACTTACTATAAGTAAACATTCAGGTAAGCAAAAGAACGCCGCATTTTCAATGTGGACGTCAAAAAGGCAATAGAGATAGAGGTGATTATTTAGATACAGTTATACAGTTGCGTTTTGAAGGGTACCAAATTTAAATGGTTTACAACGTAAAATATATATTTTTTAAATAAAATTTTTTTGTTTTATAGCACTTTTGAATAATAGTATTAAACCAAGCACAATTGTTAAAATGTTTCCTATACTACCTAAATGTTACTGACATTTTCGAAAGATTATATATTTTTTGCACTGGTAGTACAACTTGAAGAAAAATCGTTTACACATTTCGATCTGAGTTTTTTTATTCTTTAAATGCCAAATTTAATAAAACCGGTCAACGTTAAAAAAAATAGGTAAGGTAAAGTGGGGTAAGTGGGGATTACAAATATAAAAGGTCGCCTTTGAAACTACATAACTTTTTTTAAAATCAAGTTACAGAGATGCGCTTTAGACAGTAAGTACTTAGTGATATTTACAATTACAAGAAAATTTGTTTAATTATTTACCCAAGAATTTCATTTAAACAAAAAATTGTTACGAAAATATACCCATAGAACGCACTTGCCCCAGATACTGGGGTAAGTGGGTTTTCAACTTATAAATCGCGTTTGAGTAATGGTATATCTCTGGGTTAATGCAGAATAGCATACTATGTCACATTTAGTAGTTTATACAGGGGAAGTAAAAAACTGACTAACTTGCAAAAAACTTAATATTAAATTTTTTGAAAACCGGTACTCTATTGTGTTTTTAGTGCAGAATATTCTCTAAATATTAACACACTTAATTTTTATAAAAATCAAAAATTATAGGACATAGCATACCTTTGTATTGAAAATTGTATCATAATATGTCCATTTGAAGTGACTTAGGATACTTTGGTTTTATAACAAGTATATGTCCATACTTAAAAATCAAGAACAAAACTAAACCTATGCGTAATCAACTTAAAATTGTAGGTCAAATAAGGGGACCGCAAAATTGATGTAACGTTATTTATTAGGAACAGAACTATTTTTCCTATAACACAAAATTATCACTGAAAACAATGTAAGATGAAGAAACCAAAAAAAAAATATAAAACTTAAGGTTAAATATAGAGATACGATATTTCTGCAGCAAGTGTTAAAACATTTGAACTGGACATAGGCGTGAAAACCTCAATTTCGCTAGAAATGGACATAGCATACTTCTGCATAAACCCAGCGATATTCAACTGGGGCAAGTGGGTTAATCTATTGCGACTTCACAACAGGCTTTTTCAGATTTTAAAAAATGCCTAAAAATAAAGAAGTTTATATGTTAGAGATTTCTTCTTCTATAACTTTTTTTAAAACTACGTAATACGGTTTTTAAATTTTTATTTACTTTATAGTTTTTGCAAATTACGCACTATCTCGCTTTTGAACTTCTTAAAACTTTTCACTTTGAATTTTATTAATATAAAAAAATTTAAATGGAACAAGTGGGAACTAATCCCACTAACAAAAAAAGAGGAGGCAAGTGGGAACTATGGACCTAAAACTGAAAACCTGAAAATTTGAAGTGTTAAAAAAACACCAGAGATAAAGTTAGTGATTATAACTTTCAGGATATAAAAACTTTGAATCTTTGAAGTTTTAAATTAGTACAGACAAAAAAGTTTGCCGTAACTTGTAACCATAGACGAAGTTTAGATACATTTGACATAAGCTGTGTTACTTTAAAAAAATATTAAATTTTTTTTAACAATATGTTTGGGTCTATAAAAATCCCAAAAACCATTTTATTGTAGTTTTAGTTTTTAAAAGTAATTTTTTTTACAATTATTACAAAAAAACTCACTTGCCCCAGATCCCCACTTGACCTTAGTAATTTTTTGTGTTTAAAATATTTCTCAATGGCAAAAACACGATTATAATTTGATATATTCGATATCGATATCACCAAAATATAAGCATTAGCAAGGAATGTACCGGCAACGGGCAAAGAACTAATAAATAAACATAATTTTACTAAGTATTATATAAAAATATTACACATAATTAGTTCCTACTGTGTTAATAACTTTAAACAGCTGTATTATTTTAAAATTCATAAAATTATCGATGCTTTCAGATAATTATCTAGCCCAATTACAAACGGTTGCATAATACTATCTCTTCTCGTTCTAAGATGTACCATTTTTTCTATATAAATATTTTGTCTTCAAGTATGCAACAATATGAAAGGTAATTATTTTTATAATAAATAATAAAAAAATAATTATGAAACAATTAACTAGGTAAAGATTACCATAGATTAGTTAAGGAAATAATTTGATTGGCTGTCAATAAAATTATGTAAGGATGCACTTTTTTTAATGCTTCTATACAGAATGGTCCAAATGAATGTATATGTTGTTTTCTTTACATGCTTAATTTTTTTAATGTGCCTTGGAAAATTCTATTATTTTTAATTTGCCCTAAATAATTTTAAAATTTGTAGCAAAAATGATCTGAAAAGATCGAAACACGTGTCAGGAAACTGAATTAAAAACTGTGAAACAACCGCTCTTTTATTTTCCATGTAATTGAGATTTCGTTTCATCAAGAATGTAGCCCAGCTCAAATAAGTTATATTTCTTGTTAGTTTTTAACGTTGCGGTTTTTGTTTCCAATTGCTAACAAATATAGCCATGCCCTTTAGGTTTTTCACCTTTAATTCCTAAATCAAAGAGTGTGATGTTAAATTACAAGTGTTAGCTTTTACTTTGTTAAGGATACTAAGGTTTTTTTCGTCCTAGTGTTATAATATCCAAAAATTAATAGATATCCCTGTTATTTTAAAGCGTTTGTAGACAGCATAGTGAGTATTGAACGATGAAAATGAAATAAAAACAAAATGCTTCCCGCTAATTCTAAACGCCAACTAAAGCAGTTCACACATTTTAAACTTAGCTCTGAATGGATAATTTACTAGCCTAGTTTCGGTTGAACAAATACAAAAAGTTCTTTTATCTCTTTATAATAAAATTACTATATAAATGTAAAAAATCTGATTCAGATACTTTAAATATTGCTTTGATTGTTTCATATTATTATTCATAGATTTATTTCAAAATTTCTCATTATAGTATGGTAATATTGTTGACGTTTTTCATTATTAAAAAGAGAAAATTGCAATAGGTTACAATATAAATCATTATTTAAATGGATAGGCATTTTTTATGGGAAAATAAATATTATTGCCTAATTTTGTAGTTGATGGTACTGAATATATTATTTTTAAACAAATAAAACATCTGTCGTCCCTCTCACAAATATGTGCAACTGGAGAGAATGTTTGCAAAAACTATTCGAAATTTAGGAAATTTGGCTGTTCTCTCTATAAATATTATTTAAGTGACAACTTGTTAAATATAGACAGTAATAAAGTGATAGTTTCTTAAATCAAAGCATGGTTGCTATGTAACGCATTACGGTATCTGATACTGTAATGTTCCATTCACCGAACGCAAATGAGTACAGAGTAAGTCGATTTACTGGACGGGATAAAATAAATGATTTTATAGAGCCTTGGTCATGCGCGGATCGAGGGGAAGGGGGGCGAAGGCGATTTCGCTCCCCCTGAGCCTTACAAAATGGGTGTTTTGTTTACTTTGAGCCTTGAAACTTGTAGACCTTTTTTTTTAAAGTCACTTTTGAGAGCAGGAAGATTTTTAGAGCAAGGATACGCCCTTTTTCTTTTTGAAGTAACTTTTTTTTAGTCGCTCCCCCCCCCCCCCCCTTCAGCAAAATCCTGGATCCGCCACTACCTGTTAACTAAACCCAGCATTTTTAATATTTTGTATCCAGATTATCTGGTATCTCCTTTTACCTCGATTGTGTGCAAAAAATCTTAATAATATCATTTTTTTATGCTACAGTTAATAAAAACGCGTAACAATTTTATCAAAAAAAAACATTGATATTAATTAAAGAAAGTAAAAGTCTACATCATTTTTTTTTAATTGAGATAAATTTGAACAGATTTGCATATGAGACTGGCCCG
The DNA here is from genome assembly GCA_935413205.1 of Polydrusus cervinus. Taxonomy (NCBI): domain Eukaryota; kingdom Metazoa; phylum Arthropoda; class Insecta; order Coleoptera; family Curculionidae; genus Polydrusus; species Polydrusus cervinus. Next base: position 102,250,602 of record OW284511.1, read on the forward strand.
AGGCTAGCTATTCGTTATTTTTAGTATGTAATTAAATAAATTCTTCTTATGGTTTTAAATCTTGATGTGATTGTATCGGTCTACTAGAAAATCTCCATTCTATAATATCTTTTTTATTGGAAGCATCGACTTATTCGTAGAGCGGAAATGTGGACGTTTTTATAATATCGGACTACCGGCACGGCCTCAAAATAATTATAACAACTACTGTGTCGAAGCCAATTGTAAATATTTTACGCGTAAATTGTAAAAAAAACGTTGAATTGTATTTTTTTTATAAAAAAACTTTTTTTAAGCAATATAAAATCGGTGTTTTTACATCACTATGTGCAGCCAAATATACATCCTTATAAGAAATCCTGCAGCTAGAAAAGCAGGATCGCGACGATTTAAATGATGATTTAAATCAAATTATAAATTGCTGTAAAAACAAGTCGCCGAACCAAATAAATAACTCATCAGGAAATTAAAAAAAAAGGAAAATAGTTTATTTAAAACGAAGTGTTTAGATACTTTATGTAAGTGTAAAAACATAACTAATCGTTTGTTTGAAGGTTGGAGACAATGATGTTTCTTGAATGATAGAATAGTTTTGGACTTGCATTGTCTTTAATTTGTTTTACATCACAACGTTTCAACTGGTAAGTATCTCCACGATTGGAGATACTTACCAGTTGAAACGTTGTGATGTAAAACAAATTAAAGACAATGCAAGTCCAAAACTATTCTATCATTCATAACTAATCGTCATCAGTGCAGCGTTAAAAATATTCATAAATTACGCTGCACGCTGGCGAAAATTTTTATTTCAATACAAGTTATTTTGTATGTCGCCGAGGAGATTTTCTAACTGTAAATCTAGACAACACATATTTTTGGGCGAATAGAGACAAAATAATGAAAATAAGTGATTTTAAAGTTCATTATTGCCATATTTAAGGAAAAAATCAGTATAAATTGATAAAAACAAAAAAATCACGATTTAATCGAAAATATCAGGTTTATTGATTTTTTCAGAAAAATCGTGATTTATTGCAACTCTGCGAAAAAGTATTAAAATTTCGTTCTCTTTTTCACAAAACCAATCAACGGGTCAAATTAAGAGCATCCGACCATTATTTCTAACTTCTTCAATTAAATTGAATCAAAAACATTGCAATCTCTTGGCCCGAATCCTGGCCATGTTTATTAATGGATTTTTAAAACTTTTTAAATTTGGAAACTTTCTAAATTTGGAGAGTATCAGAAATTTATTTTTATTAAAAAAATTAATTTTCAATATTTTTTACAGTAACAATGAACCTTAGTAATTATTTTTAGGATGTTCATTGGCTTAAATCTTTTTCTTCAGACTTTTTTCTGCACGTATATGCTACTTTTCCATTGGTGATTTTAATTTATTTAAAAACACGCAGAATCTTTTCTTATTTCATTAACATTATTGTGAAATAAACAAATTATAGGAAATGTGAAAGTGGTAAGTTCAATGTCGGTCACCAAGATCCTCAGCTGAGGCATCTCTAATGGGATCTTCTTCGTTGTTTTTACAGAAAGAAAGTGAAATTTTGATAGGACGACGAACTGAAGAATCGTTACATAAGAGAATTTTCATCAGGTGTTTAAGGAATTTTTAATTTTAGCTTCTCGTGTTCCGTACCGATATGCATATATCACTTTAGGGTCTCTCCCTCTCTGTCTGTAACAATCATTTTACTCATCACAGACAGTGGCGTGCATATAATATAGGCAAAAAACCATTGCCTACCTTGGGAACAATAAAACAATCAGAAACAATTTTTTTTCTATATTAGTTTTTATCCGTGTAATTCAACTTTGGCATTTTATCTCTTATCTTTTATCTAAACTAGATCCCTGTATAAGCATTCCGTAAGACCGTTCTAAAAGCAAAGATCTCGCTGTACATTAGCGTCTTATGCAAAATCTCTGCGTTTGTACGAGTGGAAGCAAGCGAGAGAGCCGATAGGCAGTAGGGTAGAAAGAGATGTAACAAATAAACCCGTCGCAACCCTCGGCCTTTCTTCATTGATAAATGAAGGCTCGGGCTCGGGCTGATAAACCCGAGCCATGAAAGCACGCGTTTGGTAAGTGCATTGGTGCCAATCTTCAAGTTTTACCGCAGTTTGGAAAATACTGCGCTTTCTCAATATAAAATATGAAACATGCCTCTATATAAGTGTTATTATTTAGACATTTTGAGACAAAATTTAAAATGTAGATGCTGGAATGCTACGAAGGTAAATTTTTATCCTAAATGCAATTTTTGCCTATACTGATTAAAACAGCATTGCACGCCACTGATGACAGATTACGTTTGATATAGAATGCTAAAATTTGGCATACATCTGCTTTTGGTTAATTTTGAGCTAAGTGGGGAGGGTGTAGCAGCAAGGCGGGGGCGTAAAAGAAATATCAAATCTCGCCGAGAAGGCGTAACATTAGCGATAAGTAATGATAATGAATCTGTAGTCTGTTTGAAGGTTGGAGACAATGATGTTTCTTGAATGATAGAATAGTTTTGGACTTGCATTGTCTTTAATTTGTTTTACATCACAACGTTTCAACTGGTAAGTATCTCCAGTCGTCTTCAGGTGAATACTAAATAAGTAAAGTAACTACAGCTCTATTTATACTAGCTAGATGTACTGGAGCATGACTGAGATGGGTGCAGTCATGCGTTTAATTCTTGTGCGGTATTTTAAGTTTACATCTACTTAACAAAGGTTTCCAGATATTTCTAATATCTAGTGAGGGCTTACTAAAACAATCTGGGTTCTGATATATGATAGCAGCTTCCTTGAACTTCCTCTTCCTCCAATGTGGTTCTTTGTGCAGGATTCGAGCTTCTGTCCACTTAATGTGATGACCGTGTGTCCAGGCATGGTCAGCTGCCCCTGATTTTTCGGTTTCTCCTTTAAGCGTGTTGTTTCTGTGTTCCTTGACCCTAGTTTCAAGTGGCCTTACAGTCTCACCAATGTAGGATCTGCCACATTCGCAGGGAATCTGATAGACACAGTTTTTCCTATCTTTTTGACTTGTTGGTTTCGTCTTCGTCAGGTGGCTGAAGACGACTGGAGATACTTACCAGTTGAAACGTTGTAATGTAAAACAAATTAAAGACAATGCAAGTCCAAAACTATTCTATCATTCAATGAATCTATAGTTACGAAAGACCCAAATTGCAGGAGATTATCTACTGCTTCTCGAACACGAAAAAAAACGTAATCCTTAACCAAGGATTCTAGTTCTTTTTCCGCCGGAAATTGTTTCCAGATTCGTTATCTCACTACAAAATAGATCAATTTGGCGCCATAAGCGTATAATAGATGGTGGTCCGACTGTCCAAATATTTACTCGTCTGTTGTTTAGAGCGGGATTGTAGCGATACTTTTTTGCGGGCAAGGAAAAGCAAAATAAGAATTCTCCAAACGGCTGCAAGCGGCTGAAAATTTTTGCGAACCGTGTGCATTTTTAATTTAGATTTGCAACAACGGGTACGCCTATGGTTCGAATACAAACGTTTCAACTTTAATAATTAACTTAAAAAAATAATAGGAGCTGTAAAGTGGCGGCATTTATGCCAATTAACACCAAACAATAGACGGTGTTTTTTGATGCCTGTAGATAAAGTGCAATAAGAAATGCATTATTACTGCTTGTTGGAATAATGGAACACTTTCTTTAAAATTGGTAGTTCCTGACCGTTAAAAGACCTTTTACTTAAAACAAAAATATCATTTTAATTAAATCAATGTTAGATAACGTATTAAGTTACTGATAATGGGTTTTCGGTTCAAAAGGGTGAAATGTTGGCAAGATGTTTTTGGTTTATGTTTATAGAGAACAGAATACTTAAAAAAATAATATTTAATGTTTTTAATTATAAACTATCTTTAAATGCATCGTCAAGAAGTGCCTGCAGAGGTTTCTTTCCGTTTTTCCATATGTTTATAAGTAAAATCACCAAAAACAAAAATGGAAAATTTCATTTTCGGTATTCGGAGTTTTCCAAATTTGTCGACGGCTCATTACTTGTCTCCAAAATGCACAAATTTACCCCAAATTAACCTTCGCTGTATTTTTTACCGTTTACTATATACCAATGGTGAGCGTCAGATTTGGAACACCCTGTATTAATGTGGCAATTTAAAAAAAAACTATATATTCTGTAGAGTTTCTGAAAAATTTCTTTTTTTTAAATTTTTTGACACCCTGTATATTACAACTAAAGCTGAAATATTCGTATTCGAACCATAGAGGTACCTATACCCATTTTTACAAATGTAAATTAAAAATGCAAAAAAAAATTGTATTCTAAGAAATTTAATATTGTCCAGAATCCTTATGAAAATACCTTGCAAAAAACGCCTATTTTGAAAAGGATACATTGAACGTTGGCCGCCGCGTAACACTGTTCCGTAGGTAAGTTGCATCCCAATTGAATAAAGCCAACCCAACAACGCAATGGTAGATAGCTCGCAAAATTTTCCGACCGTTCGTAGCAGTTTGGGGGATTCTTATGCTGCTTGTCCTTGCCCGACCGCTGTGACGCTTTTTTATTTCAATTCCGTCGTGGCAGCTTTACTAATTACTAATAATTTTTTCTCTTTCAGGTAAAATAAAAGTAAACAATCAACACCTGTCCACACCAAATATCCCTGCAACCAATGGAGTTATCCACGCCATAGACGCACTGTTATGAGAAAACCGATATTGTAGATATATTTATTGAAAATCATAAAAGATAATACGGTGTCATATTTTTGTTAAATTGGTCAAGACGGGTGTAAGTTTTTTTGTTACAATGAAAATTAAAACTACCTAAAATAACCATTGATCATTTTGTGTTCTATGTAAAAAAAATAGTTCTATTTTTACTCAGCCCATGCAGCACCCTTTTTTTATAATGTCGACATTTTAAATATATTGGTTCCCTTCCGAGCATAATGAATAGATAGAATGTTTACATTTTAAATAAGGTATCCAAAAAGTTAAAATATACGGGTTGTTTTATTTGAAATACCAAAGTTACCCATTACTTCCGGTATAACCGGAAGTGATACAAACGTCAAAATAGAATATTTTAAAAGTTCAAAGTCAATTACGCCTGCTATCAAATTTTTAAAAAGATAAGTTTATTTGTCTCCGAGATCTTCTAATAGGTCACTCTGTATATTGTAACAAAAAAAAATGAATACCCTCTAGAACAAATATTTTTTTAGAAATTAAAACAAAAAAAACACATACTTATAAACGGATGAAAATCTTTTCAATTTAATAACTATTTATCTTACGAGTGAGGTCTAGTAACGCACAGGCGCGGATCCAGGGGGGTCTCCCCCCATAAGCCTTACAAAATGGGTGTTTTTTTACTTTGAGCTTAGAAAATTCTACGGTGTGTGCAGGATCAGAATTTCTTTTAGAAGTCACTTTTGAGAGTAGGAAGACTTTTAGAGCCGGGAACGCTCTTTTTTTTTAGTCGCCCCCCCCCCTCAATAAAATCTTGGATCCGCCACTGGTAACGCATTTGTTTAACTTAAAGTTAAACAAGTTTGCATTTACAAAGTAATAAAAGCAGAAAAAGAAATATGGCTTTTATTAATTCATCAATCAAAATGTCTTTAAAATAAAACTAAGTAATTGCTATAATACCCATGGACGGATATTTGGGCGTTTTTTGAATAAGGCAAAAAGGTATATTGATCAAAAATGTAATGGCGAATACGTTACTAGACTTCTCTCTTATACATAAAAAAAAATCAAATTTGGGCTTGTTTAATAATGGGATATTAACCCAATCGCATTTCGGTTTGTATTGTCAAAATTTGAAAAATATCAACTCAGGCCAATTTAGACTTAGAGTATCGCTTTTATATCACTTTCGAGTATGCCTTAAAACCACAAATACAAAAACAATGTTTAGCGAATCTGTATATCAAAAAGGCTGACTTTTTACGATGTTTATTGGCGAGGCTAAAACATTGCTGTATACCGAGAAAATGTTAAATTATTTAATTTTAGTTTTGTAAGATTTTGTAAGATTTTGTAATATATTAGAACTTAAGCGTAAACAAATAGAAGATACAATAATGTAATAAATGTATAAAAATATCAAAGCTGGATTTATTTATCTCCCCAAATTAGAAGAGATACAGCGGGTTACATAAAGAAATATAGTTCTCGATAAGCTTAACAGCGTATTAAAGACAAAATTTAATCGGAAGCTGGCATGGCCAATTTCGTATTTGTGCGACATCACTGACAGTGGCCATCTTGTGCACATTTTATATTCGGAACTTCCTTTACTTCATTAATTGATTAATTAAAATGTTTGAATCATCCGGTCTATTTACGGCAGTTAATGAGAAGACTATAATTTACTTTTATCAAACTTAACGTTAGTTTATAGGTTTGTAGCCAGTATTTTATAACACATATCCTCTTGAACGGTAGTAGAGTTTTGGACTTGCATTGTCTTTATTTGTTTAGAATCACTACGTTTCAACTGGTAAGCATCTCCAGTCGTCTTCAGGTGAATACTGAATAAGTACGGTAACTACAGCTCTATTTATACTAGGCAGGTGCTGTGACGCATGACTAGTGGGCGGAGTCATGCGTGTTGCTAGGTGATGACGCATAACTGGATGAGTCATGCTTGATGAGTGATGCTCGATGACGTCATGCTCGATGAATCATGCGTTTAACTCTTGGGTGGTCTTATTCTAAGATGACATTTACTTAACAAGGGTTTCCAGACGTTTCTCATATCTAATGAAGGCTTACTAAAGCAACCTGGATTTTGGTGTATGGTCGCAGCTTCCTTAAACTTCCTCTTCCTCCAGTGCGGTTCTTTTTGCAGGATTTCCGCTTTTGTCCACATGATATGATGGCCGTGCGTCCAGGCGTGGTCAGCTGCACCTGATTTTTCGGTGTTATTCAGATGTTCTTTAATCCTTACTTCTAGTGGTCTTAGTGTCTCACCAATGTAAGACTGGCCGCATTCGCAGGGGTTTAAACAGACACATATCCTCTTCTTATAGCTTTATTTGTCACACTATCCTAATCATCACAACTAAAGGTAATACCAGTGTCGTCAGCATAAGAAATGGCTTTACCACTTATGTTCAACATTAATAATAGGTTTATGTATATAATAAACAAGGTGGGACCCAACACCGTCTCCTGTGGGACACCAATTCTTATCCTGAGTTCACTACTAAGTGTGTCATTAACTCTGACCCTCCGATATATCAAGTAATTTTTCACCAGCCGCAACACCGCAAACCTTTCTCTAATACCATTATGTTCCATAACTCTAAGAAGTTTGTCGTGAGGAACAGTGTCAAAAGCCTTTGTCGGTCAATGAAAAAGCCCACGGATTATTACTTATTACCAGCATTGAAATTTCTAACCTCAGAAACAGAAAACACATTGCATCGGTGATATTACAACTCTCAAGTATCTTAGTATGTGTATATCTTTCTTACGCTTATACCCTCGCATATCTATCTCTCTTTCTGTACTTCATCAATCCGCGTGTCTTCTCTGCGTGCTTTTAATAACACAGAACCACACGCGCGGTACCGCATTCAACACCAGTCCGGCCCTGACCAAACCTTAGGCTCTGTAAAATGAATATAACCAGAAATGACGTGTCCAGAATTGACGTGTGTCATCGACGACCATTAAAAGCTTACGTGAAATTTGAATAATAAATAAATAAATTCGATTGACTTTTAAATAAAAACCTGCTATTTCGTAATTTAGCATTTATTTTAGTGTGAAATCCATACAAATATATTGACAATAATTTACATGGTTACCAATCGACATCAATAGGACTAGTTTTCACATAAATATTTTTGAGCTACATTTTTTTTTAACAATAACTCTTGTTTTGATACATCGAGGTATTTTTGATCTAAAAATCTAACATAAAATACCGTTTTGGTAGGCGGGTTGTATCTTTTAATATTCAATTCTATTTAAAAAGCAACATTATTTTTAAAACTTTTTTATCAACACAAAAAGTTCAGAAACACTTTGAAATTAAAAAATGATTTGTCGCCACTGATAATATTTACAAAAGTACTAACATTTTCGATCGAAGAAGTGCAAAAAAATATACATATTCATATTTAAAATAGTACAAGTTTAAATATTAAAAAGATACACACTTTACAACCTATGAACCTAAATCTAAGAAAATTATCACAATTACAACGTGCATAAAATATACAGTACATTTTTTCTAAACAGAAAACAAGTTCGGGCAGTGTTGCCAGAATTGAAGGAATTTCTGGATATTTTGGGATATTGAAGGAATTTTGACTAAAATGAACAATTTTGGGCGTTATGAAAGATGTTCAAGGCATTTAAAGATTTTTAAAGAAAAGAGACGTTAGATTAGTGACCATAGGAGAAATATTGGAAAAGTATGGAGTTTTGATTTAGGGGGAGATTTTGGGGGAGATACGTTTTTTTTTAGAAGTCACTTTTGACTTTGACTTTGGAGAAGTTGATACGTGTTTTTTTAGTATTTTTTAATTACAAACAGAATTGAAGGATTATGAAGGGTTTCTGTAAAAAGAATCTGGCAACAGCTTCATAATAAAAACGACACAACTCACAATGATGAGACGCTGTTCTAGATCAAAGATAACCGATTTTTGAGTTGGTCTCAGCGATATCGTTATAACAACAAACTGTTCGACTTATGACGCTTTATATATTTTCTGTTTAGAAACATTTCTACTGTAGGTAAAATTAGTAAAATCGAACAATAAATTAATAACTTAATATCACAAACCATGTCGATGCTAAACTAACTATAGGCCAGAATGTTTCGTTAAATACTTTTGTAATGGATATTTGGTTGTTTTTCACTTAAAATAATAAAAATGCACAGAAAAAGAATGTGTTAAATGTGAAAGCACCCAACAAGAACGAGACGAAAGCGAAATAAAGCTTTTACAATTGTATGTTGTCAGAAAAAAAACATCGAAATTCACCCAGTAAAATAACAAAGCGACTATGTTCAGTTATCCCGTTAAAGAGCAACAATCCTTATCCTCATATTTCGCCGCGCCGCGCTTCGCATAACTGGGTGACAAGCGCTATAAGGACTGACAATAGTACATAAGCAAGAAAGAAAATAATTCACCGTCTGAATTTTTTTTCATTGGAAATGTTTCTTGTGGATGCATCAGAAAAAAAAATTAAAGAATAAAAGGATGAAGCAATATACCGGATGTCCCATTATGGATGACCACCGGCCGTATCTCGGAAACTACTGGGCACATAAACTCGGGAAAAAAAACTTAATAACTAAAGTGGCCATGACAAAATCCTGGAAATAATCTTTAAGTTCCGCATTTTGCCGCAAGAGGGCGTAATTGACAAGTAAATTTAAAAATTATACATATCTCCGAAAATTTCACATTAAGGTATATCTTTGAAAACACCATTAAAAAAACTTGAACAATTATGCGTCATTTTGGCCTTATGCTCATTGGCGTAACGACCTTAATAATAGGGGGAGGGGGGGGAGGGGGGGAGCTGTTGAAAGTGTAATCAATTAAATCGCTGTAACTTATAAACGACTTATCCGATTTTAGCAAACTAAAGACTGTTTGGAAGAGAAATGTATGCACTTTCACCAATCGTATTTAGTTATCCATAATAGATCTCGAAAAAAAATGCTAGAGGGCGCAATTTGTAATAATAACATATTTTTTGATTTTACTCCGAAAAAATAAATCATACGGTATAATTATGATACCATAATCGAAAAGTAGATGAAATTTGCTAGAAAAAATATTTAAACCGCAGCTCGATATCTCCGTTCGTTTCAGCGTTATCGCCTATAGAATAATTTTTAAAACTTTAAATGAAGAAGCGGTTATATATTTTTTAGAAAAAAAGTGGGACGCCACTGATATTTTTCCATGTGGATATTATTTCGAATTGGCCTGGTCAATTCTGCATAAAAATAGTCTCTTGCGTTTTTCTCCTCAGGCACACCATTCTTAATTAAAATAGCTCAATTAAATTAGCTCTACTATTTATCATTATTATTAACATTGATAATGAAAAATTGTGTTTTATAAAAATTGTTGGAAATGACCACCTTCACACACTTAGGCAAGCTTCCTATTAGGTTAGGTTAGTTATCATTTTTTTTTCCCGAGTTTCTATGCCCAGTAGTTTCCAAGATACGGCCGGTGGCCATCCATAATGGGACACCCGGTATATCATACAAAAATCAGATCAACTTAACATACTGAACATGTGGGGTTAATACATATAAAAAAACTACTCAAAAGTGCATTACTGAGGAACCAACAGAAAGGCCATAGTCCATCACCCATATTATGAATATTTATGAGATATTTAAAAAAAACTTTTTTTGTCTCTTATGTTTTGGCATTATATTCGGATACCAAATTTCATTAAAGAAGGCAATGGTAGTTCAGTTGGTCTCCGGGTAAACAGAAAACTGTGCGAGACGAAATATCAAAATATTACGGACAATTCCTTTCTTGAAAATGAGATTATTAATCACAAACTGTTATTCGTCGTCCCCGTGACAAACGGGCGTATCGGACAAATTGTAAATTTGAGTCTACAAAATAGACTTTATGTTATTAAGAATTAACGTCACAATGTTATGGATTATAGTCCATGCACAAATTATTATTTATATCATAAAAACTGCAAGGTATCAGATGTTCCCATTGCCAAAACGGGGACGACGATATGGTGTAAGATCATCTAAAATTTAGCATGTACAAAAATACTAATATTATTGTTGCTACCGCGTGACGTAAATAAACACTTTTCAATTACAACATTTAGATTCTAATGTACAGTATTTATATTGTTATGTAGTGTCGACATAAGATTATATATTATATTTTGATCGTTTTAAGAAGATTCGGGAGTGCGGGACATTTTTATTGCCTGATTTTTAAGATTTCGGCTGTATTAATTTTTAAGAGATAAGGATATTTCAATAGATAATATAAATATGCATAAAAAATATTTTTTTTCCTAATCCCGCAGGTATATTTTCTTTATTGAGCTATACTAGAATTTTATATCCATTTTTATTATGGTATAAAACTAACCAATCGCAGTTTGTACATACTGACGCTCTACCTTCTTTTATTGATACGTTCTTGGTTCAATAGCGCCTCTGAAGGGGGGGGGGGGGGGGGGGGGCTTTCAAAAAATGTGCGACATTTCAAAAACAGCCGAATGACGGTTTAATTTTTAATTTATTAGATTTATTGTTATAGTAATTTACGTCTACTTAAGTTGGCTACATAATATGGGAAACTTTTTATTATTACCTCTACAAAAAAAAGTTATCCTTTATAAAAAGTTCTGCATGGTCTAAAACCTAAAATGCAACATTTTTTCAGTCGTATACGAGGTTTGTCAAAAAATATGAATTTTGTCCAAGAGTGTAGTACCTTTATTTTTGACAATATCGAAAACTGTAATTAAGAAAAGTTGTTCGGTATGAAAAACTATGTTCAAATATGCATTTACACTAAAAAGTATTTTTTTATTTTTACAAATTTTGTCTTAAATTACCGATAAATTTGTAAATATAAAAACAACACTTTTTAGTGTAAATGCATATGTGGACATAGTTTTTCATACTGAACAACTTTTCTTAATTACAGTTTTCGATATTGTCAAAAATAAAGGTACTTTACTCTTGGACAAAATTCATATTTTTTGACAAACCTCGTATACGACTGAAAAAATTTAACATCTGATGGCATTTTAGGTTTTGCACCATGCAGAACTTTTTATAAAGAATAACTTTTTTTCGTATAGTTAAAAATACAAAAGTTTTCCGTATGTGTAGACGTTAACTATCTACAGTTTTTTTTTGGTAAAAATATGAATTATAGTCGAGTGATGAGAGATATGGACAATCCTATCGCGCTCGGAAGTTTGAGCACTCCGCGTCATGCTCAATTTCCTTCCTTGTGCGATATGGACATCATATCCATTCTAGGATATTAAAATACTACCAAAAAACGAAAGCTTCTTTTATTTGTAGAATGTCATCACTCATATACCTGTTTCGAACATTTTGTTCTCGTGTTCAAAAATTTATTTTATTTAAAACCCCCTGGAAGTGTTATTTTGAGGCTAAAATATGGCCGCCCACTCCGATCTTCTTTTAACAACTAAACACAAACGATTAATTCCTCCAAAGTCCTAAAATTCCATATAAACGTACTAATTTTCAAACAATATAATCGTAATATATTGACTTTGTTTTAAACTTTCGCATTTCAGTTATTGTAAAATTATGTATACATGTATATGAACTAACAAGTATACATTATTTTAAAAGTTAGATAAGGTTCAAAATACGAAATGCGATCATTAAACGCCGGCTACTGCCGTGCATTGCGTTATTTTTCTACCCAATGATTCCTCTTAATAAATCTCTTAAAAAATCAAAAGACATTTTTTACTAAACTGAATTTTGCTAAAAATGGGCTACAAAAATTAATCGTGGAAGGTATCAGAAGATGCGGGAATATCAATTATTTTTAATTATAATATGCCTTTTCGAAGCTACTCTATCAGGTACCGAAAATCTACGAAAAATATCCTAAAAATAAAGACAAATAAATATTCGCGAATAAAAAAATAATTACTGGAATACTTGTACTGCATCTTTAAATCTAAAGAAAGCATTTTTAAACATGTTCGCCTCCATAAAACCTACTTTTATACATAGTTACCGTTATTAATATTCAAATAACTAAAAACGATTTATTTATGAACACTAATAGCTGGTTGCATAAAGATATATAGTTAGTCGATTAGCTTAATCGCGTATTAAAAAGACAAAACTTAATCAGAGGCTGGCAAGGCCAACTTCGTATTTGTGCGAAATAACCTTATATTCTATCTGACAGCAACCATCGTATGCCAAATCGCACGGAGTGGGCCTTTCCAGCTTCTAATTAAATTTTGTCCTTTTATACGCGGTTAAAGCTAATCGAGAACGATTTTTCTTTATGCAACCCGCTATAAGACTTTTACATTTAAGAATTTGTAAATCTAACCAATTCAGGCCGATATACAGATCGTTAAAAAAACATTCTTTTTATTAATTTGTCAAATGGTTTATGCCATAATTATTGTAAACAATGCCTTTTCGATGTAAGAAGAGTGAGTGAGACAGAATCTACAATCTCTTGCCGATGCATTTGGGGACTTTGAGTGATATCGGCGCGGTGCGGGGACGTTTTTGAGGGGGGCTTAACCTTCAGTGCCAGAACTAAACAATTTAAGGTTAGTTTTGTTTCTCAAATCGTAACAAGGCGTTGACATCCGTGCACGATACACATCGGGCTGTTAATATTTTGAGGTTAGTGTTATGACAAGATGTTGACATCGGTTTGTTTACTTGAAAGACAATTAAAAGAATATAAATTTATTTCCCATTTTCAGTCTGCAAAGAACGGTTTAGGATTAGGTAGAGGTTTAGGCACATGTTAACGATGTTGTGCACACTATGTGATATGGTCAAAGACGTTATTTTTCGATCTTTCCGCGAAGTACAGTAGTTGTGTTCATAAATCTATAATACACGTTTTAGTATAATGTAAACTGGTCTTCGAAATCGTCATCTGATGTCTCCCTGACAATGACTGGCAGTCAGTGTCAGGGAGACATCCGTTATTTTGTGTCAACTTATTTAACGTGATTTTGAGACAAATAAAATGCCACAGCTGAACACAGTTCAAAAGGCACAAGTTATTGCCTATGTGCAAGATGGTATGCCTATGAGAGACGTCGCACAAGTAATGCATGTAAATAAAAACACAGTTCAGAAAATAAAACATCTATGGGAGATACATGGAACATTAGATAATAAAAAGCCGACGGGAAGGCCAAGGGCTACGACCCAAGAAAAAGATAACGCTCTCGTGCATTTTTTAGAAGAAAATCTATTTACGGTAGCGGTAAAAGCTATGGCAGAAACAGATTTTCCAGCCTCAAGATGCACAGCATGTCGAAGAATAAAGAAATCACCCTTAAAAAATTATGTTACTGTAACAAAAACTATTTTAAGGCAAGAACATAAACAAGCTAGAATTATCTTCGCACTTAATAATATCTTGCGGGAAGATTGGAACAGGGTAATCTTTACTGATGAGAAAGTTTTCCAATCGTCATTCAATGGCCACATTAGAGTATATAGACCTCGCGGAACTAGATTTGATGAAAAATACACCAATAACTCGGAGAGATCTGGAAGATTTTCAGTAAATGTGTGGGCTTGGCTCAGCTATCAAGGTCTGGGAGTTTGCTGGGTAATTGAAGAAAGGTTTACAGCGCTCAGTCACAGAAACATTTTGGAAAATGTTATGCTGCCTAGTGTTTTAGAACATTTTCCTACTCATAATTTCCTACTTCAACAAGACAACTGCCCAGTTCACAACGTAGGAATGGTGAAAGAATGGTTTCAACAGAACAATATAGAAACTCTATTGTGGCCTTCAAAAAGTCCCGATATAAATATAATGGAGAATGTGTGGGGTATATTGACCAAAAAAATTTACGAGGTAAACTTCAGACCAGCCAACAAAAACGAGCTAATAAGTTTTTTACAAGAAACATGGGATGAACTCAGTGATAGCCAAGATTTGATAAGAAACCTTTATTCCTCCATTCCTAATAGACTAAATGAAATTTTAGGGCGAAATGGAGCCATGACTAAATATTAACTTGTTAATATATTTGTTTTTTTTTAATAAACTATATTTTATAATGTACCTAATTTAGTTGACTGAGGTTGAAAACAGTCTTGGAGGAACTAGATTCCACCTTAAAAATCAACATACTTGTTGTACTACTTTTTTTTGAAATGTGGCGCACTATAGGCAGGTTTACATAACTCAAAACTTGTCCTACTTTTTTATGAACACAACTGTACATCCAGCGTCTGATTCAGCAACTGCGGGAGTGGAGACTGGATAGCACTGATTTGAAACGACTGTTTTGTATGTTTTGAAAGCGAAATAGAATGATGTCGTTGTCTTTATAAGGCAGTAAACGGTTTGTTTTCCATAAAAAAAACGAGGAAACCTCGGAGGAACCACCTTAGGTGGTAAACGTCAAAATTTCCCCCGCTCCTCTCAAATGAGTTGGCCTGTTATAGTTTTTAACTCACTCTTCGTTAAATTCTAGAAGGCCATGATTGTAATTAAACCAAAATAAATATGTATTTAATTTTCTTTGTTCAATCATCGTTTTTTGGTGATTTTTATGTTCTAAAATTAAAATTAGGCCATAACCAATCTCTGTAGTTACTAACTATACAGGGTGTTACTAATTCGACACTCACTATTGGGATCTTGTAAACGGATAGAAGGTTAAATTGGGGCAAAATTGCACAATTTGGAGGCGAGTTAAAAGCCGTTAACAAATTTATTCGAAAAAAACCGAAATTCTCGTCTCGGTTTTAATTTTTTTCCAGCTTTATAGATGGTCTTTTTATATTTTCATTGCCACGTTTTATTTTCCACAACCTGTTGTTATCAGAAACTGTTTACGACGTTTCGTCTTTTGGGTATCATCATCAAGTACGTTTTTTTAAATACGGACCTGGATTTTTTATGCTTTTTTGAAGACCAGGTATCTTGATTTTTTTCGGAAGTATTCGGAATTTTCCAAATTTGTCATGTCATCTCCAAATTGCGCAACTTTGTTTCAATTCCCAGCTCCCAATGGAGAGCATCGAATTTGTAGCACCCTGTATTTGGAGATAGGACGAATTTATTTTCTCCAATCTCTCTAGAAACGTTATGTAAATTTCTATTTTTGATTTTAACCCATAATTTTTCTAGGGGGTTAAAATTTTTTTTATTTTTTGATATTTACAAGCTTAAAACTGAATTTTTAAAAATTTGTTAATGTCGATCTGTGATAGACCTTAATCGCCGTTACCCTTACGAATCTTTAAACATAAAAACTACCTTCAAAATACGCATTTCGAGTATTGTTTCAAAAACATCGGGCATCAATTACCGGGACAAATTCATTTTTCTTTACCACTGGGATCGTCTGGTACGTATATTCAGCTCTGCGCTGAACTGGGACCCGGCTGAGGTTCATTCGGCTTGGAGGGAGAGGTGGAAGGGCCCGGGTCTTTTGTCGTGAGGGCCTGCAATCGGGCGGGGAGGTCAGACGATGTCACGACCGCATGTTGGCCTAAAATTAAAACGTTATTAAATTTCTAATACTACCATATGTTTATTGTCGACATCCTAGTCTCACCGAAGAGCCATGATAGGGAGAAACGCGTCTTGTACTCGACTCGACGACAAATCCGTTTTGACATGTGAGGCTTTCTCAAGTGTCGAGACTTCCTCAGGAAGCACTATAAATACGGGCATAATACCCATCTTAATGGACAAAAAACTTTATGGATAAACATTATTCCTCAAGGAACCACTATAAATATGTGTATAAGTCAGGGGCGTGCATATATTATAGGCAAAAAAGTATTGCCTACCCTGAGAACAATAAAACAAACAGAAACAATTTTTTTATATATTAGTTTTTACTCGTGTAATGCAACTTTACCATTTTATCTCTACATTAATATAATAAATAATAATATATGACCGAAAACTTAATCCTATATCATTTCCACGAACACATTCTTTGCTTATTTATATCGTAAACTAGATCCCTGTATAAGCATTCCGTAAGACTGTTCTAAAAGCAAAGATCTCGCTGTACATTAGCGTCTTATGCAAAAGTAAAAGCACTGCTTTAGTACGATTGGAAGCAAGCGGGAGAGCCGGTACTGCCGGTAGGCTGTGGGGTAAAAAGAGATGTAACAAATAAACCCGTGACAAACCTTCGATCTTACTTTATCTATCAGCCCGCGCCAAGAAAACACGCATTTGGTAAGTGCATTGGTGCCAATCTTCAATTTTTACCGTAGTTTGGAAAATACTTCGCTTTCTCAATATAAAAAAGTTTTATTATTAATTAGTTTAGTTAAGATATTTTTAAAGGGATAACGGATACTGTATCGTAAAATAAGAAGCACTTTTGTGACAATTAAAATAATTTTTGCTGATAGGTTCATAATATTCAATAATCAGTAAGCTTATCATTATACATAATAATTGACTTCGTTTTTGGCAACATTGGTTTAATCCCGTGTATAATAGATTTTTTTATTATAATTAGTGTTGTCGGCCTTTTGCTAGACTTCGCGCCGTCGGGTTTCGGGCAAAAAATTAATATGGAGGCGTTAATTGTTACTATTCCGGATAGCAGCGCGTCTGCAGAACGATCCTTTTCTGGATTAAAAATAATTCATACCTATTTATTAAACCCACAGGGAGAGGCATGCTTATTAACAATAATCTATCTGGATAGCGACCTTTTACAGGATTTAATACGCAAAACCAATGTTTATGACGATGTTTTAAAAGAACTTTTACGTAAAGACCGCCTTGTTGAACTCATTTACAAATAATGTCGTTTTATTCTTCTTCTGTCAGTGTTCTGTCCACAAACTCAAAAACTCAACATTTTGTGACAAAATTTGAAATTTAGATGCTACGGAAATTTGGCATCTATGAACGGAAGGTAAATTTTTGTCTTAAATGCAATTTTTGCCTACCCTGATTAAAACAGCATTGCACGCCACTGGTATAAGTGGTCAAGAGGCCATGGAAACGTTAAAATAGTTAATTTTAACCTAATTTATACTATGAAATAAACTTTAACTATTTACTTACAACCTGTTTTTTCAAAAAACAGCCAAATTTATCGATTTTTTCAAATAGCAACCCACCTTTGTGTTGTTATTAGCGTCGGCCCTTTTTAATTACGCCCAGTGCGTTACCGTTGTTTGCCGCATACCGGAGATAAATTTAAAAAATTTTCGACACGCCATTTTTCCTTTAATCAAAATAACTGGGTAATATAAAGACAACAATGACATGGGAAACATATTTTTTCGAGATCTTCAATATTAAAAAAAAGCTGAATCCGCCCTTGCCTCTCAGGGAATTTTGATACGGAGACGACCATCTAAATATAAAATATATTCACTTTTTCCGCTCTTAAATCGGCCATTTAATAAATAAAAAGGCCCAAATCTAATTATTATGATACTATTCAAACCCCAATGCAAAAAGCTAAATCCGCTCTTGCAATATAACACTTACCTAGTATATCTGGTAGGGCATTTCTCCTTCCAGTCCGTCCGGATGTAAGAAACTCCTGGATGGGGGGATCGCCTGGGGAAGGGGAACCTGTCCCTGACGGACCTGCGCCCTGCGACCCTGCCTCCATCACGGCCAGCATCTTTAATACTATATTAAAATAAATATACATCAGCCATAAAATAATACTGCTTATAATAACTCTCCTAATTAACTAATTACTGTCCTACAATAATTGTAAAAACAAAAATTTTGTTTGAGATATCAGATGTCGACGTTTTAGGATATTTAGACCACAAAAAGCAAGTTTTTCATTTCCGTCAGTCCGTTTGTCTGGCTGTCTGTTGGCTCGGCACCATAAAAATTGCTTGACAGGGAATAACGAAATTTTGTATATGGATCAGGCATCTGTACTTAAACGCTCGTCTATAATCAGTGGCGTATTTAGGAGGGCTGCCGGGCTGCAGCCCCCCCCCCCTAGCCTAGGAGCTCGGGTCTAAAAGTCCAATTGCAACCTAATTTTTCGTCTCACGCTTGGACTCTTAATCTAAATCTTTAAATAATGTATTCTTGGCTTAGATTACAAAGGTCTTGTAAAAAACGTTTAGTTTTTAAATTTTTCCTTTTAAAAGTTCTGTTTTATATAGAGATTAAGGATTCAGGCGCATATCGTTTTAGTTATTGATTTATGGTGCAATTTAATAGGAAGTCGAGTAAAAATAATAATATTTTATAGTATTTTTCTATTATATACTTTTCTGTTCCGTTTTCCCTTTTTTGGGGCTATTCTAAATCAACAAAAATATAACCCAATGCAATAAAATATTTTTACAAACGGCACTTAAGAAGGAGTATTTCAAAACCTAAGCATGTGCACCAAAAACTGCTCTTAGATCTACGCTCCTAAAATACATGATTTCTGAAAAAATCATCAATTTTGGCGTGGTGAGCGACATTTACTTTCTTTTTAATCATGAAAACCCGAGCCCGAAAAACGCTGGTTAGAGTCATATATACTTCTTATGTTAAAATTTTGGATTGACATCAATATTCCTATTTTTCGTAAATAATATAAAAAATGTTTTTTTTAATAAAGAGCCAGCTAGGAATATCAAAAAAAAAACATTTACAAAAACAAATTTAATCCAACCATGCAGAGGCGGAGAGGTAATAATTTAATTTTCGAAATTTGATAGTAGAGATCATATCGCGATAGAAAACGGCGTTTCGACAGTTGAAAGCCACAGATGACATTCACAGCTGATTCTAGTTCCGCTGAAAAGTTACTAGATTTAGTGTGGACCGTAACAAGTTCACATGTCAGTTCGCGTCCTATTATTTTCGTTGTTTTTTGGTGTTTTTTAGTATTTTTGTGGCTGTTTTTTATATAGTGTATATAGAGTTTTCTGATTGAAAGTTGGAGTCATAACTAAAATGAAGCATAGTGATTGTTTTGTATACCAATATTTTAACCATATATACCATGTTTTACGTATTCTACCTAGCTGGTGCAGTATTACCGGCATTTATTACATTCTTTAACGAGCAAAGGAGAGTAGTGTGTCGATAAGTTAAATGTTTTACAAGCTTTGTCGATAATATTTATGTTACTAGTACATTACTTTATTGTAAGTAATTCCTAACACAATATCTAGGTAGTATTCAGTGGATACCTAATAGGTTCTTGACTTTTGTTCCAATTTGGATAACATCTCCAAAAGTTTCTTGACAATTTTAGTTGAGAACGATGATTTAAATAGAAAAATTGTAAAGTCTTCTTTGATAAATTAAAATGGGAGATAAGAATAATAAGAACTTAATATTTAAATATTTTTTTAGTTTGTTAATGGAACATAAAAATAGTCCGGTCCTGTCTTTTTAGCCAACCTCTAAACGTAAAATAGACCAGACGTCAACAGGGTGCCATAAATGACAAGTGACTTGGCGTTTTCTTAAAAAAATGTGACTTTAGTTAGAAGAATTTTAAACGAACTTTGGGCGTGGCCCCGAAAATTTTTCGCCTGCGGCGCTTTTCCGCCTTCTTCGCTAGATACAATATCATAAAATACATGTAGTCCTGACTGTCCCCCTCTCCAGAAAAAAAAATGTCTTACCTATGAGCATATTTTCTGGCTACGCCATTGTCTATAACAATAGCATATTTTACAATTCAAGAATAAATCAATACTTACAGCTGACCTGTTTACATCGTTTTGATAACAATTGTTTTTTTCTCTTTAATTTGTGTTGAGCGAGGCGAAGATCACTAGAGACACCTCTCACAGTATATATCATATTAGGAATATCGAAAGGTTACTGACCTTTTATGGTACCTAGTATAATATACTAATTCATATGTGTATGCTAGACTGATTAAAACGTGCGAATGAATGTGATTTCAAGATTTACTTTTGAAACTAAACTGGGAGAGAGACAATAGATAGTTTCACGACAATTCTATCGCAAGAAAATAATAAACGTGTTCCTTATATTATTATTTATTATTAAGCGGATCCTGACCGCGCTAATATTTCCCCGTGTTAAATTGCGGTTCTTCGTGGCCTTAATTATAAAAAACTAAGCAAATTGAGCTTTTTTATACCAATGGAAATGTGGGTGTGGAAGTGTGATTTTCATGCAGAAAAAAAAATTCGAAGGAAACAGATTTGTAGAAACCAAATTAGAAATGTTATTAAAAATCAATTAATAAACATGACCAGGATTCGGACCAAGAGAACGCAATGTTTTTGGTCTAATTTAATATACAGTCGAGTTGACATTAGTCAATTTTTGTGTGACATGGTCACGTTCTTGTACGATAATACCGTAAGTTATTGTTTTAAGAATGTGGTTGGAGAACAAAAAATTGAATATCAAAAAATTATTTAAAAAAAACGTCGAGAATATTTTCCAAGAAAAGAAGAAGACAAAAAAAACCGCGGCAGTGGCTCAGAGGTGACTTACTGGCATTCGACCGTAGGTTCGATCCCCGGAGTGGGCATAATAAAAAAAGTATGTCCGAGAATGTAAAATGTATCATCTCCCAACCTACCCCACTTACGCCGGTAACCAGGCCGGATGAGATCGGACATCTCGTGGGGTGCAGAAAAAGGTACACACACCCCAATGGGTAGGTCATGCAATGGTAAGAAACCAAGGGTTGAAAGCCCTTGAGGGGTGTCGCA
Source organism: Polydrusus cervinus (assembly GCA_935413205.1). Classification (NCBI taxonomy): domain Eukaryota; kingdom Metazoa; phylum Arthropoda; class Insecta; order Coleoptera; family Curculionidae; genus Polydrusus; species Polydrusus cervinus. The sequence continues at coordinate 102,272,041 of OW284511.1, forward strand.
TGACTGAGGATCGTGGTTCGGAACCCACCTGAAGCTGTAGGTCCCCTCGGGAATGGCCCTGGCAGCGAACGAAGAGGAAATAATTACATAAGAAAGATTTTTAAAAAAAACATAATCCAGGGCATTATAAGAAACAACGGCTGTAAGAGGGAGGTAGCACAAGAGAAAAACCTTTTCAGGCTTATCAATGTTCTAAACAACAGAAAAAAACGACAAATAAAAAAACTGTGATGTTTCAATAAAATTTGAGAGAAAACTGGGCGGTAAATATTAATAGTTTTATTACTTAACAAGAATACACACATTTACAACAAAATTTCTTTTTTTCATTTTCGCTGCATTTATATGTCACTAACGTTGAACAAAAATTGATGGTTTATAAGAAATTAAGACGCATTTAAAATATTTACACGCACAACAAGTAGCGGTTACGTTTATCCAAGTAATTTAAAAACTCTCTATCAAGTACATCAGGTGAACAATTACGTATCTCTTACTTTAGTAAGCTGGCAATCGAAAAAAAAATTGTTCTAATGACGTCTTTTCACGTCAACGGAATGCCGCTGAGTGCCGAATAAATAGAAACGCCAGTTCATAATTCGAGATAGGCTGCAGACAAATATAACATAATAATACCTAGTCCAAATATTTGCTTACTATAGCTGGAAGCAAACAAATTTACTATTTTATCGCCTTTATAGGTACCAATATGTGAATATTTTTGGGTTTTTTGATAACCCGAAATAATTGTCATAAATTAGATAAAATTTATGTGACCTAATTAAAGAAATTCAGCCTCCCCGCCGCCGGTGGCGTGCATTGCCTACGCTGGGAACAACGAAACAAACGCCAACCAAAATTATTTCTTTATATTTAAATTTTTGTCCATCTAATATCCGTGTACGTAGAGGACCGGGACCGAAAAGTTAATCGTACATTATTTAAGATAATTTCCATGAACGCATTCGTTACCGTTTACCCGTAAATTGAATCGCTGTATAAGCATCCCGTATGACCGTCTGAAAAGCAGTGATTTCACATCATATTAGCCCGTTTTGAAAAATCAAAAGCACTGCTTTTATACGAGTGGAAGCGAGCCAGAGGGGCGGTAGGCAGTAAGCTAGAAAGAGATGCAACAAATACACGTGACTCGATACCTGAGCCTCCTGCGTGTGTTAAGTGCATTGAGGCCAAACAAAAGTTTTGTCCTATTTTTAAAAAAGTACTACGCGTTCTCGATTTAAAACATGAAACATATCCCTATTATAGTTTATTAATTAGTAACGTAACATAAGAAGTACTTTTATGATGATTTAAGATCATTTTTGCTAATAAGTATCTTATATTATAATTTACATCTTTTCTAGCAATATATGGGTTCAATCAATGATAGATTTAAAATAAGAATATCAAACGCATGAGGATTAAAGTTATTCATAACAATAATAATAATAATAATAATAATATTGGTGTTATCGCCCTTTGTTTGCTTTTGCTAAAAGAGTCGCGCGTAGCCGTCTGTTGTCGAAAAAGAAAATTGGAGAAATGGTCATGTCCACGTACGCAACATTTAAGTGGTATGTCAACTGTAATAAGAATTAATATTTAATTGTTTGGAAATTAAATTTTTGCCTACCCTGTTTTTAACGGCTTTGCACACCACTGTTTCCCACATATTATAGATTATAAAAAAGTCTTGAACAAATTTTAATGCAGAAAATATACAATAAGTATTAAAAGCTCGATAAAAAATACATTTTGGTTATACCAAAATGATCTCTTTTTTTTCTTCCAATTTATACCACACAATTGTTGTTTGTCATTTTAAAAAGGTAATTTACATTCATTTATTTCCGGTGGTGCAGCGCCATATAAAATCCCACGTGAAATTTGCTACCTTCAAATATTGGCTCCCCTATTAATTTCACAGCAAAGTTGTAATATACTTTTTTGAAGGTCCTAGTATGATCAACGCGCAAATTTTATTATTTTCTAATAACCCATAAAAAGTTATTTAGAAAAAACTGAAATCATTAAAAATTAAATACAGCTATGATACACAGTACACACCTCAATGAAAATGAAACCATCAGTAATTATGATAATGTCATGTCAAATTTTAATAGACGTTTTATATCCTATTAGTTTCAAGATGTTTTACAGTATTCAAATTTAAAAAAATAACGATGATTAAGTGGTACTATTAGAGGTATTTCATATTTAATTATTTTTTTCTAAATAACTTATTGAAAAATAATGAGCGAGTCCATCACATCACACCATACCTTCAAAAAAGTTTATTACAATATTGCTGTAAAATTAATAGAGGGTATTATAATATCAGGGTATTTGAAGGTAGCAAATTTATTTAGTAAGAAGAAGTTTATTCAGGAAGATAAATAAACAAATTTATTATATTATAAATATTGAAATTAAACTCTTAATAGATGGGTTACGGTCAGTCAGTACACCACCCGGTATAAAAGTATGTTTACCAAGTCCGTCTTATCAAATAACTTTTGAGCTATCAAGCCAACAGACAGACAAAACAGAAATCGAAATGAAAAATGTGCTTTATCCCAAAACACTGGTTAGCAACATGTGGTCAAAGGGGAGTCTTGGAACAATCTGCAAGATCAAAATCTGATATCTCAAAAAGTGTTTTTTTTTCTGACTACAATATGTACTTTAGCCCTGACTTCCATCCATCTTGCAAGTAAAATATAAACAAAACAGTATTGAATGAAGTCGGTGTCACCTTCCACACAATGCATAATATTTTTTTTTAAAGAAAAAGCTAAAATTTGTCATACATAAATGTAAAGTTTAAACTTACATTTTGAACTTTAGCAGGTAATTCTGGAAAAGTTCAACTATTTGAATCAAATATTTAGCTATTTCTATGTAGTATAAAAAAATAGGTAAAATGCGCAACTGGTAAATCTTACTTTTTATGCAATCATTATAGAAACAGATCGAAACCAAATCACCCTAATCTACATAATAGTGTGTACCTACTTAACTTAATTCAAAATTCAACCTATATTTAAAAACCTTGTTAAACTTGAGGTTACACTATAGAACTACCACAATCAGGTTGTGGAACTATCTACCCAACGCCCATTACTATTATCTACATTTCCTACCAGTGCATGCTTACCCATTTGTTATAATAAAAAAATATAAATAAATCATAATAATATTGTTTTCCAACTGTGATTATTGTTAATAATAGGTTAATAAAGTAGGTACCTAGAGTAGCGTGTTAAGGTAAATAGTTTTCAACTCCATGTTACTTTATCACCTACAGGACATGTGCAAAATATCATTGCATGTATATAGCATAGTAAAACTATATTATTTAGTCTCCTACTTCACTATTTATTTTGTGCACTATAGAAGTATAAAAATATATATTTGAATAACTTCCACTGTGGAACTGGCGTAACTAGCCTATGATCTAGGGGTGGCTAAGGGTGGGTCTGTTATTGTGGCTCGTGTAGATTCGGGTCGGCGGAGAGCCAGACGCAGGCGAAATTTTTTTTGGACCACGCCAAAATTTTAACAAATTTGGTCAATAATCAACAGCAATATCACAAGACCTCGTTTTTTTATCGGTTAGATTTTTCAGCTATCACAAATTTTTTTTTGGAAATTTTTCGAGTGGAATTTGGACATGTATATTCTGATTAGATCCCGAGAGCGAAGCTTGAGGGATTTAATTTTTAAATAAACAAGCCCAAAGTTCAACATGTATTGCCAAAAAAGTTTGAGTGAACAATGGAAAATTTAACCAATAAAAAAATGATGGTCGAGTGATATTTGGCAAGATTATTTCGTACATCGTCGGGATCGCCGCGCATGTACGTTCATTGTTATCTAAAAATTGATGCTATATTTGCAAGGCGAGTAGCGAGCTTACAAAGTCAGCCTTTTTTTCTGGGGGGGGCCCGGCCCCCCTGTAGTTACGCGTCTACTTCCACAGGACATTTTAATATTGGGTGATAAAAGGTCTACTTACCTAATCCTATACATAAAGAAATACTTCACTATCACTGGCATTCTTGCCTAAGAAATACATTGTAATACCAGAAAATACACAAGTTATACCCTGTAATACCTGGTAATAAGAAACACACTTGTTGGGTGGCAAAAAGATTTTAAACAATACTAATTAAGTAACTTAATAAGAAAATAATTAATGCCAATGTATATATTCATCAAAGTTGCCTGGTTAGTTAATTATTGATTAAAATCTTTATGCAAACGGACTTTGGTCTTTTAAGAAATGCCTCAAAGTATTAAAGGTCTTGAAAAAATTTGGATCTTTGGGAATGAAGCCAGCCAACCTAATAACGTTAAAAATTTTTAAATCAGTAAAAAAACTCGTAATGAGAATAAAATCTTGGATATACAAAAATAAGTTTTAATCTGAAATAGTAGTTATATGATAACCCAGAAATACCTAGTACATACTGGGAAATACTTAAAAAAAAGTAGTAGGTACCTATTTTCTAACTATAATAAAATAAATAACTTACATATTTCAAAAAATTATTGTACAAAATAGGCCGGTGATTTGCCCCTTATCCAGTAGCTAAGTACCGAGGTATTCAATATTTACTATTGATATATTATACACTAAATTTGATGTACCTACTTTATTGTATCTGACAACAAATTTTTAAAATAATGAAAGGGGGGACAAGCAAGATTATTCATCTACCCAGTTTCTTAAACTGTCCCTACTTCCTACTATAAAACTTCAATTGTTATAAATACATATTATCATAAAAAATCAGAGATATGTAGGTATTTTCAACCTAGTTTTTAGCTTAATACAACAGAACTACTCAAGCATGTTAAATTAGCGTTAGAGGGGCTTCGCCAGGAGCAGATTAGAGCAGCGTCGTCATGCAGGAAGCAGCGTCACTGGAACTGCGCCTACCTGCTTTTCTGGTGAGCCCCTTTCGTGGGACGCGTGATATGCGCCCCGGAGGGGCCTTACCACCTACCATGGACATGCGGCAGGGGCGCCGTTTGAAGGGCTCCGCTTTGTCTGGAGGTTAAAGCAGCACACGCGACAAAGTACCTTGACACTTTTACATAATAATTATATAGGCGTAGTAATAATTAAGGAATATACGACATAAGCGACATAACTTGGAAATATGACGCTGTTGTTGACATTGAAATTTTGGACTCGGAAACAGCAATGACGTTTTGATGACGTTGGCGATAATACAGATTTCTATTAAATTAAAAATGGTGGTTTGTTGGTAAAATAGTATGACAATTTTTCATTTTTTAGGATTTCGATAAGAAATAAAGTTTTCTGTAATGTAATTGTAAATAGAGCATTACGAGATGTCGCTGAATATAATGACCCTCTCATATGCAACCAAAAATATCCCCGACAGTATATCTGGTTACCAACAATTTTCTGCAACATCTTTTTATGTTCACACCCAGTAAAAAATCAATTCATAGATATATACAGGGTGTTAAATACGTACTACTTTACTATAACGTAAATAAACTTTTAGGGGTGATTCCTTGTATGATTTTAAGACAAAAAATTCATATTATGTTCTAAACGTTTAGGTTACAATGCCTATGATTACTGTACTCGTTTCCCTTGTCTATGATACTTGTTGACATTACCAATAATCTACACTATCTACAGCGATCTTATTTTTTTGCGATTATGACCCCCTTTAATGATACACCCCACTCACAATTTTTTTATTATGACGCCAGTGACTAAGTTGAATCTTTTACCTTAAAATCATACAAGAAATTACACCTTAAAATTTTTGTCGACGTACTTATATCACACTTACATACTTGTATATCACAGGGGTGAAATTTAAAGGAGTTGGCATAAAGTATTATTTTGCATTTCAGAACAACCTGTGATCATTGACTCGGTATTAAAAAGAAATATTATTGGTAGAAACAAAAACACACTTTGGAAAATATATATAGCTTTATTTTTATTTGTTCACACGATCTCTTAGCAATAAATTACAAGAAAAGAATAGTTAAATATAACTTAAAATAAATAAAAATAAAGAGGTAAAAATAACTTTTTTTTAAACTTTAACTATTATAATTTATAATATATAATCATTCAGTATTTCGAGTATAATACAAGACAAAAATCCTATGATTAACTAACTTAAAGGCATTCGTTTCGCAACCATTAAAATAATATAAAATTTGTTAAAATTTTCTTCAATAATTATAAAAAAATACAATTTTTTTCTATATTGTACCTACTGTTTATACATAAAAAATTTAAATTATTAATACTATATTCAATTATAATAGTCCCCTTAAATTTGATACAACCTCGCTAAAATAAATAAATAGCCAATCCCATGGAGAGACACATTAAAAAACAAATACTAAAAGGCTTAAGTAATTAAGAATACCAGTAAAAAGAGAATAATATATAAATACACATAACTAATAATACCTATATATTTTTTTTAAGTACTGTCCTGTATATTTTTTTTGGTAGTAGCTAGTAAGTTCTGCAAATCTATATAGTTGTTAATTATACTATTGTATTTCTCAAAAACAGGTTATGTTAACAACTTGTTGGATCTGTCCAGCAGAAGTGTTTAACATGGCGTTATTTACAGCAAGCTTTTTGGTATGAAGTTTAAGCTTATAATAAAGAATGAAAATACCTGCCAAATATTTTTGTAAGTTTCCAAATTATTAAATTATTTATCTATTATGGAGAAGCCCTAGCAAAATTGACATTTTCTTTAAGAATGATGTACTTTGTGGCAAATTATTATGAATTTAAATGAATTTTATAAAGCGGTTTTTTTATTAATTTAGCATAACTTTTCTTTTTATACCCATTTTTAACTGACGAAAAAAGGAGGAGGTTATCAATTTGACATTAAATATCATCAATCAATCAGTAAATAATTTTTTTTTGCATATACTTAGTAGAGTTGGTTACAAAAATTGGCCCATTATAAAATTCTTAAAAAATTAATATGTGGGGAAGAACCACATATATACATACACTATAATATTGCCAATACAAGCAGCCGCACGAAGGAAGAATACACCCATCGTGCGATTCAAAATAACCTGAGTTGGGGGCCGTGGCGCTTGCGCAGTAGGGAAAAAATTAGGTAACCCACACGATTTCTAACAGAACGTAAACAGAACCCAAGGTCTCTTGAACAGAACCGGCTCGCCGTTATATTGTTATTAGTCGCCATCTTTTGTTTCCTTCATTCGTGTGTTGTTATAATTTCCAAGTTTTGGGTGTTAATATTTATAAAACTTTACTTTAGACATTTTTTTTGCTAGTTTGTAAGTTATAGTCGTTTCCATCTTTTTTACGTTGTATTCGTTCGGATGTTTCGTGTGTGATTGTGGATATTATTTTTAAGTTTTGGGTGCGAATTTAGGTATAAAACTTTCACAGACATTTTGTTATTGTTAGCGACTTGTGTCTCAGGGGCTCGATTCTTGAAAACCAGGGAGTAGAATAGCCGAGAGAAAGTAGGCGTGGTTCTACTGAAAATTAATAAATCGCATTCTTGAACGTGGTTCTATTCAATGGCGAGAGAACGATCGGTCCCTGTTGCTTCTACTGGGTAATTTTAATAGAACGGACGGGGAGCATGCGACATAACCTAACTAATTTTTTAATTTGTGTTTATTTTAATGTTAGTTTGTTTGACTTTAGTGTTCTTTTTGTGTCATTGTTGTTTGTTCAACAATGAATAACTTCGTCTTGTGGGATGAAATAATCCAAAACGTGGACGAGGCAGTGGTATTAAATCAGATTGTAAGGGTAATACTGCCAAAGGCAGATCCGTTTGATCTTTCTGAAGAGAACATTATGAAATTATTTAGGCTTACCTACCAAACTCATGTGTGAATTTAATAAACTTACTTACACCGTACATTATTCTCTAAAAACTACATTAAGTACAGTATGACAATCAACACAATGTTGTTAGTTCAATAGTATAATAAAATATAAATAGGTAGCTACCTTTAGGAGAATCAAAAACCTTAGCCAAGATGGAAATTAATAATTTAAATTTATAGTAAAAAGTAAACACAAGAAAACACCACCTGACCCACAACGTTTTACCTGTCACCGTATATCCGTAAATCCTTGATATCTGTCGAAAAATTCTGTATTGTGATTGGACAATAACTTTGGCAACGCGGCGACTTTGTTCCCCGCTTCAAACTCCCTCCTTTATGTTCAAGAATACGCATTTCTGCATTTTGTGATAGGGAGAGAACAAGTAGTAGAATAGAAGCGGGGAACAACCCCGGCGAGCGTTCTATTCTATCGCCCTCAAGAATCGAGCTCCAGATGGGTAGAAAAAGTGCATGATCCTTTTTTGCACGAAGCGCGGTTCAATACCAGGAATAAGGTATTTCAGGTATTTAAAATATTGGTTACTTAGTTTTATTTGACCATAAACTGTACACACCCGAACTAAACGGGTGAATTTAAATAAAAGCTTGTTAAAATATTTTGAAAGTCGGCCCTGTCAAATGTTTACATCAGGAAGCAAATTTCCGATCTGCGCAAACTCAACGGCCCCTGATCATCTGCTTACAGTGTTGTCATCATTGAATTATGGTATTAGTGTATGTATATATGTGGGAAGAACAGCAATATGTAACAACATATTTTATTTTTCAAAAATGTTGAGGTTTTCGTTTTTAGGGTTATCGAAGACAAAAAAACAACTTTGATGAATATATTTGTGGGTACCGGAAAATTGACTAGTAATATTAGATAAAAATTGAATTCCGGCCCTGTTCTGTAAAAAAAAATGTTACTAGAAATGACGTGTGTCAGCGACGGCCATTAAAAGCTTACGTGATAAATACCGTCATCCTTTCTAACAAAGAAAACTATTATTTGTCAATGTGACAACGTCACGTCTATTAGGGAATCCAAACCACGCGATTCAATATGGCGGATGGATGGCAAAAAGCATTGAGTCACCCGTTAAATGCCACCAGAAAAATTATTTTTATGGTCACGTGTACCAATCACAAATCAGTATTTGCCATCCAGCCGACAATTTGACACATCGTTGGATTGCCTAATTATATTTGCGATCTGATTCATCCCGATTCTAACCACCAGCTGTCAATTTAGCATGCTTTATATTTCAAAGGGACCGCCTTGACCGCTAATTAATCCATATTTAAACCATAATAGCCTGTAGTATATTTTTTGTTTTTGAACCAAAAAAATATGATGGCAAAAATATTTGGCAAAGTACACTTAGGGTGAAAGAATTTTGTTTAGTTTAAAATTAATTATTTCGTTCACCATAATGCATTACGAAAAAAAATATGGCACTTAAGAAATCCGTCTTTATGTCAACGTTATTTTCAGGTATATTTCCATTAAGTTATTAATACCAACGCCGCATAGAAAAAAAAGGGAACACTTTTTTAGTTCACTACAGTTGCCCTAGGTTTTTCACTACCGAAAATAAACTATTTTTCAAAGATCACAGGAAGAGCTTTATAATGAGTATCCCATTTTTCTCCATCGGTATTTATTTATAAAACTAAAAAAATTCAATTTACACTATCTAATGGCAAAATAAAGTATGTATAGTACGGCCAAAACTAATATGAATTTAAAAATAGAAATGCCCAAAGCCGGCGCCGTCTAATTGGCTGGCCCTCTGCAAACGAGATATTTTAAACAGGGTGATTCCTACGTTGATACTTCTGGTTCAGCTGTGTATAGAAGGCATTCAAATAAACAACATTTTCAAAAAATTTAAAAATAGGCGAGATACAGAAGTAAAAAATCTAAGTGCGGACCTGGTCATCAAAATATAGTCTGATATACTTTTTGTCGTTTTTGTCTTATTACTCATGCAGTTTACGAGTCGGCGGTCAGTCATTTATTTGGCAATTTATTGCGGTGTATCTTTTTGAAGCAAGTTAATTTTAAATTGGTGACACGTGAAAATGGTAAAATAACAATGAAAGATATGAGCGGTGCTAATTTACTGTGAGTGTCGTCAAAGTGCGGCTGCTAAGTAGCTTATTTCTGAGTTTTTTGAAAAAAGGTATTTGAAAATGTTGTTTATTTTAATGCTTTTTATACACAGCTAAAACAGAAGTATCAACTTAGGAATCACCCTGTATAATTTGACGGCCTATAATTTTAAAAAGTTCAGCTTGCGACAGCAGATCCTTAATACCAGCCACATGAATAATTAGTTTTTCTATAATTCAATGAGTTTTGGAACTACTATACACTAATGTACAGTGTGGCCAAAAACGACAGTTTTTATATTTTGCGAGGAAAAAAATACAGCCTTTAGATAGCTTGCATAGATATACATAGATTAGATAGATTAGATATAGATAGCTTGATTAGATAGCTTGCATAGATATACATACAGTGATGCAAAAAGTTGAAACCATATGGGAATTTTTTTTATTATTGAAATTATAAAAAAACTTTTTATGCTGATAGCCTTTGCATGATTGGTAACCTAAAAATTTGTTTTAACATTAGTCACGTGACTACTCGTTTGTCTGGAAAATTGAAAAGTATATATTTTTGGTGAAAATCTGGTATTAGAATAAAAGATATTGAAAAAATTTATTTGGAAAAAGTGTTTAGATTTTAATTTTATGCTGGCGTGCAAAGTTTAAAACGAAAATTCAAAAAAAAAATATATTTTTTAAACTTAAAAAAATATCAAATGTTACTTTCATACTTCCATCAATTTAATGAAAATGTGTTAAATGATTAAAAAGTAATATTTAAAAATTTTATTTAAACATTTTTGTTATTTTGAAAAAATGTTATTTGCTTTTTATCACGTAACTCGGTGCGTCCAGGTCCTGTATTTAGCAACGATATTTACTTACCAATTATAGGTATTTCTGGAACAATATGCTTACGAAAGGCAGTTCTTTCTAATTTTAAACTAGTTTTAACGAATCTACTAAAATTGCTCCTACCAAAATAAAAATTAGAAAAATAAATTCTTGGAATCAATTTCTAAAAATAAATAAATTGATTGAATTTGGTAGGAGAAACTTTTGGAGATTCGTTAAAACTAATTCAAAATTAGAAAGAACTGCCTTTCGTAAGCATATTGTTCCAAAAATACCTACCTATAATTGGTAAATATGGTTGCTAGATACAGGGCCTGGACGCACCCAGTTACATGATAAAAAACTAAATTTTGAATTTTAGCAAATAACATTTTTTCAAGATAACAAAAATGTTTAAATAAAAATTTTAAATATTGGTTTTTAATCATTTAACACATTTTCATTAAATTGATGGAAGTTTGAAAGTAGCATTTGATATTTTTTTAAATTAAAAAAAAATATTTTTTTTGGAATTTTTGTTTTAAACTTTGCACACCAGCATAAAATTAAAATCTAAACACTTTTTCCAAATAACATTTTTTAATATCTTTTATTCTAATACCAAATTTTCATCAAAAATATATACTTTTCAATTTTCCAGACAAACGAGTAGTCACGTGACTAATGTTAAAACAAGTTTTTAGGTTACCAATCATGCAGAGGCTATCTGCATAAAAAGTTTTTTAACAATTTCAATAATAAAAAAGTTTCCCATATGGGTCCAACTTTTTGCCGGTCACTGTATATTCTGTGCTTTAATTTTCAAAGCTCATCTGTATATTATTATTAATAATATTCTTAATACGTTTTATAGGTACTTCTTCGCACTAGTTAAGCTAGAATAACTCTTAAAACCCAAATTATAAAATGAGTTTTTTTGGCCACACCCTATCTGGGATATTTTTATGTAAAAAGTTAATAAATAACACTGATTGTTGTAAAGCACAAACGTTCCCGTAATAGTTGCTACACGTATAAAAAATACTATTTAAAATAAAATCATCATTTCAGTACCAGTCCTACCTTAAAATAAAAGTAAGTAGGTCCTAATTGTTCCAGTGATAACGCCCAAACGTTACCAATCACATAATTTGAAGTTTTACATAATGAATTACTGGTCTTTCTTTTCAACGCCATTTGTTACGATTACTTCACTTTCAGGGAACCTTAAAAAGAAAAAGTGGTTCTCTTAAAATATTCCGACGGATGAACGAAGGTATAATTTCAAATGGCGCGCCAAGCCATGCATTTCTTAGGGCCTGACGAGCCGGCGGAGATAGGAAAGTCGCTGGTAATCGACTATGTAAGCGGGCATATACAGGGTGGCCCACTCTCAACGCAGGATTTCATAGCATTTAAACTACTATAGTCTATTTCAGAAAGGTGTAGAGTAATAAAAGCTCATTAGGTATGCAAAGAAATGAAATTTTAATATTTAAAATAATACTATTTTATCTTATATTAGGCAATCCAACGATGTGTCCAAATGGCGGCTGGCTGGCAAATACTGCTTTGTAATTGGTGCACGTGACCATAAAAATAATGTTGCTGGTGGCATTTAACGGGTGACTCAATGCTTTTTGCCATCCAACCGCCATAATGAATCACGTGGTTTGGATTCCCTAATACCTGTTAACCTAATTCTCTAAAATGTTTGGTTAGTTATGATAAACAATTTAATGCACAAAATTTAGTAACGCCTATGGCCGACACCGAAATTAAGCCGAACTGGACGGAATTTCCCATTTTATTACTCTACACCTTTCTGAAATAGACTTGTAGTTCTATTCGCGTTGATGCATCTTCTTGTTAAAATGTGTTGTTTATCCTACACATTGCGCACACAACCCGAACATGAGCTAAGATGTTAGGTCTTCACTTACCTATCCCTGTTTTTCTCGTAGGCTTTCTCGGCGATATCTTTCAGTTTCGATTCCATACTTTGACCGGTCTGAGCGACCATCTTCGCGAAGTATCCGTTGGAGTTTTGTAATAACTCATGGGGAGAAGCGAATTCGACGGCTCTTCCACCGTCCATGACCAACGCGCGGTCATAGTCCATGATGGTGTTCAGTCTAAAATTAAAGGGAAAAAATTCACATACTTTTCTTGTTAATTTTACATTTTATGTTACTTAGATTATATTTCTATGCTTATTATTTTGTGAGCACCACTTCCCCCTCCCCTTAGGAATCAACTAATGGAGACAAAAGAATAGGGAATGTTAAAAGGATTCTTGCAAATTTTCTGAGGCATATACATGTCGCTAATTAGTTAATAAAAGTATTTAGTTGCATTTGATAAAAGAAAAATTTCTTTACTGTTCCAGGCCAGGGCCAGCGAGAAAGCTTCCTATTCAATATTCGCAAAAGATTTAGCCTGTGTGGCTTTTTTAATAATGTATCGCTGCATTCTGTGAGTTCTTGAATCGGCACCGAAACTTCTGAATTGATGATTTAAAAAAGTGTCGCCTGTCGCGCATTTTTCCCCTTCTCTTAGTGAAAAAATAAAAATTAAACCCCAGCTTTTAGAAATCCCATGATTGGCACAACCATATTAAAAAGAATGGCTTCAAATTCAATCTACGATTAAGTAAATCTTTTACCGCAATTTACATCACAACAAATCATTTACATCTCTTAAACACAAAACACAACTGTGCCAAAAGACCGAAGCTATTTTTATAACGTCAATGTATGCATACCTGTGAGCGATAGTAATGACAGTGCAATCTACAAACGCTTCCCTTATAGTTTTCTGAATGAGCGAATCCGTATGCCTGTCGACGTTGGCAGTTGCTTCATCCATAACCAAAACTTTATTATTCCTAGAATTAAATAAAAAAATGGTAACACAATTATTATTTAGGCAAAACCAATTTTAATTATACCCATGACCTTCTATAATTTACCTCGAACTATTTAGTACTGACCGCTGATATGAAGGTCACCACTGTTCGTTAGACCCCCTCAAACCCCCCGCCCCGGATCCTTCAAAAAGCCCAAATGAAAGGGTTAGAAATTTTATCTTTCTCACTATGTTTAGATTACGGCTATGATTACACCCTATCTTCGTCTATAAAACTATACTAGCCCAGCCAATAATGTTAGAGTCAAAATATATCTGACATCACACTGAGTTGCAAATTGAACGCTATACAGGGTGATTTCTAAGTTGATACTTCTTTTTTAGAAGGCATTAAAATAAACAACATTTTCGAATACCTTTTTTTTAAAAACTTTAAAATAGGCGAGATACAGAAGTAAAAAAATCTAAGTGCGGGCCTCGTCATCAAAACGTAGCCTGCTATACTTTATGTTGTTTGTTTTATTAGTCATGCAATTTACAGGTCGGTGGTCAATTATTTGGCAATCCGCTGCGGTGTTGTTTTCTGACGCAAGTTAATTTTAAACTGGTGACACGTGAAAATGGTAACATTTTAAAGCAATGAACTAGAAGATATAGTGCTAATTTACGGTAAGTGTCGTCAAAGTGCGGCTGCTGATTCAAGATTATGTTTAAGTTAGGCAGGACCGTATTTGATTCATAGTGTAATAAATGAATGTAAGTACGTAATTTTTGAGTTTAAAAAAAAAAGGTATTTGAAAATGTTGTTTATTTAAATTTTATACACAGCTAAAAAATAAGTAGGAATCACCCTGTATATTAATATATTCGTTTCAAGGACACGGGACAATCGATGGATACAGAGCAGTGGATAAAACCGTTTGGCAGAAAGAGATGCAGAGTTGTTCCCAAGTCACTCCGTATGTTTATAACGGACGCAGGCGCTGTGCGAAGACAGGCCCGTACTTGGTTTATAGCTAGGTCTTTTTTAATTATGATTTGTGTGTATATTTACCTCACTATAGCTCGAGCTAGACATATCAACTGTCTTTGTCCAGCACTAAAGTTGCCTCCTCCTTCACTAACCAAAGTTTCTAGAGATACTCCGTTCTGTTTGAGTTCCACGCGTTCCAAGGCTTTCCACAACTGTTCATCGGAACATTTTTCAAATGGATCCAAATTATATCTATGAAAAATGTACAAATACAACTTATGTTTTTATAAAATTAATTCTAAACTAAGAATTAACCCTTACAAACTTACAAAAATCAACTTTATTACCTTAATGTTGCCGAAAACAACGTCGGTACTTGAGGGATTATTGAAATGGTAGAACGCAAGATTCTCAGTCCGACTTGACCAGCGTCGATACCGTCTATCGCTACCAGACCATCTACTTCGGCAAGACGGAATAATGTTGCAACCAAAGACGATTTTCCTGAAAACCAAAAATTCAATATTATTGTTTTTTTTTCTATAAATTATAAAATAAATATGGATAAGATAAGAACCATAAGAATGTTCTAATTATTATGACCCGTTTCTATAAAAAAATAGGTTGAATGATTACGTTTTTATAACCCATAATGTTAAAAACGCCATTTTCTCAACATGTGTGTTGATTCAAATAGTGTATTGTGTATAGTAAAATTCATGTTTTTAATGCTTGGACGTTTCTCTTGTCAAACGCCTTAGCCAACATGCGATTCAAAAATGTCTTAATTCCGAAAACGGCTTTTCCTTACGCACATTGGCTAGATTAATGAGAGATGGATATATAACTTACTGTATAATTCCATGTACACGACACAGATACACACTGAAAACTCCAATCTGTTGCCCTTCAATCGGCTAAAACCCGTCAAGAAATTATTATTACAGAACCTGTCTTCGCATATCTCTTTCTGTACTTCATCAATCCGCGTGTCTTCTCTGCGTTCTTCCAATATCACACACAATATTCATTCGTTCATGTGTTGAATAATAAGTGCAGTATTGTTGTTGCATTTGGTATTTTTATTGCTATTATTTAACTTTCTGGTTATAAATTGTTGGACTGTGTGTATCTGTGAAGTGTTCTTTTTATGAAAAACAAGTAAATGTAGTGTTTATTTGCTAATTAACTATTTTAGGAACGCCAGTCCGGCCCTAACCAAACCTTAAATTCTGTAAAATAAATGGTACTAGAAATGACTTGTCATCGACGGCCATTAAAAGCATAGTTAAAAAATGCACTATATCTAGTAGAGGTTTAATTATTGATGTTTCTTTATGACAAGCGGTATCAGTACAAATTTCTCTTTCCGTTTGTTTCCTAAAAACGACCAAGTTGGACTGCGGACTCCGTGAGACGTTGAGAATATAGCAGATTTGATGACTCTAAACTTGTTGTCAGCCAAGTCCAGAGAGAAATACGGAATGGCTTACAGATTTATAGATTATTACCACGAAAAAAATACGCCCTCCCATTCCGAAAATGTTATGATTACGTCAGTGCACCCCCGGGCCTAGGAGCTCGGACCTAAAAGGTTTTATTGCAACCTAATTTCGTCTCACTCTTGGACTCTTAATTTATATTTTTAAATAATGTATTCTTGGCTTAGATTACAAAGGTCTTGTAGGAAACGTTTAGTTTTTAAACTGTTCCTTCTAAAAGTCCTGTTTTATATAGAGATTAAAGTTTCGAACGCATCTCGTTTTAGTTATTGATTTTTGATGCAATTTATTAGAAAAACGAGTAAAAAGAATATTTTATAGTATTTTTCTCTTCTATGCTTGTCTGTTCCGTTTTCCCTTTTTAAGAGCTATTTTAAATCAACAAAAATATAACCAAATGCAATAAAATATTTTTACAACAACAACAAAAAACAATTAGGTATTTATTTTTAAAGAGAAAAATTAAAGTAAAAATCTTTACTACATCATAGTGCGTGAAGAAACAAGAATGCTTTATTATGAATATACAAAACGGCACTTAAGAAGGAGTATTTCAAAATCTAAGCATTTGCACCAAAAATTGCTCTTAGATCTACGCTCCTAAAATACATGATTTCTGAAAAAATCATCAATTTTGGCGTGGTGAGCGATATTTACTTTATTTTTAATCATGAAAAACCGAGCCCGAAAAACGCTGGTTAGAGTCACACATAAGTCTTATGGTAAAATTTTGGATTGACACCAATATTCATATTTTCACAAAAATAAAAAATGTTTTTTTTTATAATTAAAAAATTCCTAGCTGGCTCAGGGATATCAAAAAAAAAGTAAAAAAAAAACATTAACAAAAACAAATATAATCCAACCATGCAGAGGGGGAGAGGTAATAATTTAATTTTCGAAATTTAATAGTAGTTAGGTGAATTTTAAACGAGCCTTGGGGGAGGCCCCGAAATTTTTTCGCCTGCGGCGCTTTTTCGCAACCTTCGCTGGATACAATATCATGAAATACATCCTACCTGCGCCAGTCCTTCCCACGACACCAATCTTCTCGCCAGGCCGAAACTCCACGTTCAAATCTCTGATGGACGGCGGACTATCATTCGAGTATCGCAAAAAGGCGTGATTAAACGTAACTCGTCCTTTCTGCGGCCAATCGAGAGGCGGCTTGGTCAGGGGTTCCCACGGACCTTCCTCGTCGAGTTTCGTATATTGGAGTACGCGCTCTACGCTCGTCATGGTCGAGGAGACTTCGGCTGATTGACGTACTCCGTACTGTAACAGACCTGAGAAAGAAAACAAATATTCATAGCACTGAAAAATATACTATACCATTGGTAACTTTGTTATTAATAAAGATGCAAAATTGTTTAAATTAGCAAACTAATAGTATTATTACAGCTCATTAAAATACAAGAATAAAAAAACAGTAGAGCATCGTGTTTTTGAGGTTAGAAGTAAAATGCAATTTTTTTTAAATGGAAACCTCTGTATATATATCGTATTTTTATCTGTTAGAGCTTTAAATTTTACACAAAACAGTAGTTTGTACAACAAGAGTGGATATGATGTATATATCGCACGAGGAAGTAAATTCAACACGACGCCGTAGGCGGAGTGCTCAAACTTCCGAGGGCAATATGGACAATCCACTCGAGTTGAACAGTATATTTTTTCTACGACTTTATGCTAAAAAATGTAAAAAAAAAAGTTTGTAGGTTGCCAAGCTCGAACTCACGACCCTTGGTTTCATAGTCTAACGCTCTAACGTCTGGACTATCGAAGCGTTTAGTTAATTATCAAAAAACCAACTGATAAATGATGCTACATGAAAATAATTTATATGCACATTCAGCAGATTGCATTATTGATAAATCTATTATAAATGCGTCTAGATTTTATTATATTGAACAAATTAATAACAAATTGTACCATATGCATTTAAATTATATAATTTAGTGTCTTGAAAAAAGAAAGCGGAGCCACAATAAATATAATATACTGTGATTGAACAGTGCTTTTAAATACACCACAAAGAAAATAAAGAAATGTAATTTTCATAACAGTGTTGTCAACTAATGGAAAATTTCCGGGTTCGTGAGAACAAAGCACAGAGAAATGATAGGTCGGCGCTGTCTCCAAAGGGAAAAGGGACATTTTTACGCACAGTGTTTAATTGTAGAATATTCTTTAGGGTCACTTGTGGTTGTAATCTGCTAATAAAAGACTTTTTCAGTATTGTTTGCATTCGTGAAAGTTTTCTATAAAAATGGGAAATTTTATTTTTAAAGGTTGCAACACTGTACATCCTATTGTAACATGTAAATTTGGTTTCTTTGTAATTGACCACTGTGATTGGTCAGTTTCATTACCTATCTAGGATTGTTATAAAATTTTACCGCACAGTTAACTGGAATAGCCTACTTTTCTCGGCATTTAAGTGTAAAGGAAACAGCAAATTTCCATGTGGGAGTAGAAAAAAGCTTATAATGACTTTTCTACTAAAGTCAAAAATAATGTCAATATTCAATTTCTAAATATAAATAGTAGAAAAATAATAAGGGAGCTATGAAGACCGCATCACCATCGCACTATTTAATATTTTTTTGACATCTGGAAGGCTTTGGAAAACAATGATAATTTATTTAAGTATTTTGTTTTAGTAGGTGTGGTTTTTTTTCGTTTATAAGTTTTGTTGTGTCAGTTATTATTGAAAAAAATATGGTTTTTACCCATGCAGAAAAATGTGATATGTTAGAAACTTACTTAGTGTGCAGAAAATCCTCTTCGAGAGCAAGAGAGTACTACTCTGAGGTATATCCACTTCGCATTCAACCGAATGAGCGATGTTTTCTAGGACTTCACCGAAAATTTAGAGACAATGTAAGTACTTTTGCCAAAACAAGGACAAAAAAAAATTTATAATAAGCGAGGCAACGGAACTTGAAGTTATGGCATATTTTAAAGCCTACCGTGAGAATTACATTGCAGATATTGTCAAGGACTCTAATTTGTCTTATAGTTCCTTTTCATAGGATTTAAAAAAAGCACAAATTTATTCCTTACAAGTACCGCCCAGTTCAAGCTCTTTTGGCAGGGGATCCAGAGAAAAGACTAATTTTTTGTCATTGGTATCTTAACTTCTGTCATCAAAATGTAAATAATTTTCGTTATATTTTATGGACAAATGAATCCAATTTCTCAAATTCTGGAATGTATAATGGAAAAAATCATCATACTAGTCACGGGAAAATCTTTTCTTAGTACATCCACGTGCTCCACAAGTCCGTTTTAGTTTTAACGTTTGGTGCGGTTTAATTGGTTTAAGAATTGTTGGTCCGTTTTTTTTATGAGGGCACCCTAACTGGTGAAAGATACGTGGAATTTATCACTGAAATTTTAAATATAATTTCTTAGACGAACTTAATTTTTAACAAGATGGCGCACCTGCCCATAACTACAGAGGTACTTATCAACTTCTAAGTACTATTTTTAATAATCAATGGATAGGAACAAATTCTGTGGCCTCCCCGATCACCAGACCTAACCGCTCTGGATTTTTGTTGTGGGGTGTTTTAAAGAACCAAATTACAAGCGAAGATACAATAACGTTGACGATTTAAACACTTAGAGAAACGATAAACGTGATAGATGGTAGGACCATACTTAAGACAGTTCGAGCAGTTAAAAACGTGCACAAAAATGTATCGAAGAAAGGGGTGGTATTTTTGAGCATCTTTTAAGAAAAAAATAGTGATATTATTTTGTTTTGTTATAAGTTCATGTGTATAATAAAGTTGGTAATCGGTATCTTTATTGTATCAATTTGGGTTTAATAAATTCTTTAGTTTTTATCGTAGGGGAAATTCATTATAGGCTTTATTGTTTAAAATTTGAAGCTTTAACAGATAAAAATATAATATACAAAAGTTTCCATTTAAGAAAATTGTAAATATTCGAAGATACCAGAAAAAACAAAAAATTTTAGTTTTGGGTTTTAATTTTTTGCGTTTTCATTTTTAACATTTTGACACTTTTTCATAGCCGTTTTTTATGTTTTACAAGATGGCGTGATTAGTTTTCATAGAAATACACCACAACGACCCGAAACGCGGCAAATTACCTGTCAATGCAAGAGTCTGAGATATAACCAGACCGACGTTGCCGGCCTTAGTATTTTCATCCGCAAAAATGAGAAACTGGAAGGTGGTAAATGCCAGGAACAGAGTACTGATCACGTCCAAATAGAACCCGAGAGATTCGCTGGTAGCGCCGAACAAAAACCACGTTCCTGTATGTTGATCCTACAAAAAAAAATTGAGTCAAGATAGGAAATTTTTTTTGTATGTGTAACTAACAACGTTGTTGAGATACCCTGTTCATTTATCCTTACCTGCAAACTGTCAAATTCCTGCACAATCAAACTTTGGGCTTTAAATGCCCTGATCGTAGGCATTCCGTAAAGACTGGCGGATACGTGAGAAAATACCGGAGCTCTAGTGGCGCCCTCTAGTCGCTTGATGTCCTGAGCCGATGTTAAGTATACGACCCGGGCGTACCAAAAAATAGAGCCCAAGAAGATAGCGGGTACTATCATCCATGGACTTACTATGAATACCTAAAAAAAATATAAATGAAATCGATACATTCTTATAGTCTATTTCAGAAAGGTGTAATAAAATGGGAAACTCCGTTAAGTTCGGCTCAATTTCGGTGTTGGCCATAGGCGCAGGTAAATTTTGTGCATTAAATTATTTATGATAACTAATCAAAGAAAAGAAAAAGAAGCTAATCTGATAAAGAAGGAACTATTAACTATAGCAAATTTACACAAATATCGTTTTATGAAATATGCCATGTAAGATATAGCTGTGAAAAACATAGTGTAACTGTGCTGCGCACACCGTCATATCGTTGCGAACTAAATCCTATAGAACTTATATGGGCGCAAGTGAAAGGATTTGTAGCAAGATACAACACAACATTCAAAATGAGAGACGTTAAGCTCCTGTTTGATCAAGCCATTAAGGAAGTGACACCGGAGAACTGGCGAAAAGTAGTCCATCATGGCATTAAAGAAGAGGAGAAAATGCGGGATCTTGACCACCCGATCGATCGGACTGTCGACCCGTTAATTATAACGTCAAGAGAAGATAACAGTTTCACAGATGACGAAGAATATTATGATTTTTTATAATTTAATTTCTGTATAATGTATTTTTTTATAATGTTTAATAAAAAATAAATGTACTTAATACTATGTACACAATGCACGCCTTTGTCACACCATTTTTAGTGTTTCTGAATGGATAACAATAGGCAAAACCCATAATTTGACCCAAACCCGGGTGGTCTACCTGCACAGTGGCTTAAATATTCGTTGGGTCACTCTGTAGTCACTTTGCATATCTAATAGGATTTTATTAGTCTACACCTTTCTAAAATAGACTATAGTTAATTTACGAACCTTTAAAGTTGCATTCAGAAATCAACTGTATCTTGTCATTTATTCTCATGTGTTTTCTTGTGCTTGAGAATGATAGCTCTTGATAGTGAAAATAATACTAATTTGGTACAAAATTGACAAAAAAAATTTGAAAACTGTCATTGATAGATAACTTACCATCCCCAATATACCCAACATAATGAAAAATATCTGCAGTGTCTCTAAAACGACCTTAGGTAAAATTTCATCGACCGCGCCCATGTCCTTGGAAAACCTGTTTAATATCCTCCCGGATGGGTTGGTGTCGAAGAACCTCATTGGGGCTTGTAACAAGCAATTGAACATTTTGTTATGGAGAGCTTTGGAGGCGTTCATGCAGATTTTCATAAACAGTGTTGACCTGAAAGGATATTAGCAGTATTTTAATACAATACCAAGTCATGTACATATTATATGTGTGATAGAATAGTTTTGGACTTGCATTGTCTTTAATTTGTTTTACATCACAACGTTTCAACTGGTAAGTATCTCCAGTCGTCTTCAGGTGAATACTGTATTTAAATATATATTTAAATGGTATCAAATAGTCTGGATAATTGTAACTAACAACTAAATATAATTTTTTGAAAATCCTTTAGAGCGTACTTTACATTTAGTTGAGAGTTGCGACGATTTAAATCAACTGATTTTTTCAATTTTAATCGTGATTTACATCAAATTATAAATTGTTGTAAAAACAAGTCGCTGAAGCAAATAACTTATCAGGAAATTTAAAAAAAGATAGTTTATTTAAAACGAAGTGTTTAGATACATTATTTAAGTGTAAAAACATAATTAATCGTCATCAGTCGAGCGTAAAAAATATTCATAAATTACGTTTTAAGCTGCCTGAAAATTAAGTTATTTTGTATGTCGCCGAGGAGATTTTCTAACTGTAAGAGCGTTTTCACACGGCACCATATATCGCGCGCGATAAATGGTCGCAATATTGCTTTACACCAAATTATGTGTTCTCTAATATCGCTTGTGTGTGAAAATGGCTCATTAGAAAACACATAATTTGGTGTAAAAGCAATATTGCGACCATTTGTCGCGCGCGATATATGGTGCCGTGTGAAAACGCTCTAAGAGTGTTTTGTATTTTTCATATATATCTGTTAAATCATGTGTCAGAAACTTAATAAAAACTAATTTTTAACTAATAATTACTTTAAAAATAACTTTAAAACGGTACAGACATATGGTCTATTTCTTTTCGATTGCGAACGATGAATAGCGCCAGCTGATCATTAGCCTCGTTCTGCGCATACTTCCGGGCAATCTTTTCTTGCGTGAAAGAAAAATTGCAAACTGTAAAGCGGCCTTAACAAGTGTTAATTTAAAATTCTAACCGCTATAAACAGTAAACAACAAAATGTCATTTATGACGTAAATCCCTAACCTTACTTTTTCAACTTGTCAAAAATGAAAATTCTTGCATTTTTTTATTGCAAAACGGGTTTCTGTCATCGTTCGCAATCGAAAAGAAATAGACCATAGTCACTAAATTGTTCTAAATTTAAAACCGTCCTAAACTGACAGTTTTGGGTTTAAAATGACAAGTGTCAGAATAAGCCAACTAAGTTTTTTCTGTAAATCTATAAAAAAAAATGTACCTTAGTAAGTACTGTGTTCTTAAATAGAACTGAACTGTATTTTCAACAACATTCCGGTAAGATTATTTGTCCGTAAAACGATGTAATTACAAAAAGATCATATTAACACAAAAGCCTCATATGGCATCAAAAACATAACCAAAAAAAAACCATCGTCACAGTTTCTGACCAATTACAACAGTTAAAGTGGAAAGGGGCGTGTTCTAACAAACAGTTCTTTGTTAAATCCGCACAACTGAAGGAATCACTTCAGAATCAGAACTGAATGTTAGTTCTCCGCAGAACTGTAATTTAGAAATTTTGTTATCCGCGAACGTCATTATATAAACTGTGCGTGCGAATTGTCCCGAATCGGTTCGGAATCCTCACCGCGAACAAAGCTATAATATTGTCATTTTCCACGAAATGAACTTTGATAGCTAATTTGGACCAAGGTCAATTTTAAAAAAATTGACTTACCGTGCGGACGTCAGTAAAATCGACGACAATATCAATACGCTATAAATATAAATATAGCTATCTCGATCCAAGCCAGTCGAATTATCCGACATAACATTCAAGGAATTGTTATAGACGGACTCAGTCACAGAACCCAGCAACGTAACCGCGTTAGCGTCTTGGTCACTCAGATAATCCAAACTGAGAGAGCTGATGGTAGAGATGGGATCGTTAGAAACTTCGGGATTGTCGGTTTCCTGGCTCTTGTTGGATTGTTGGTCTTGCTGATTGGTCCTAAAAGTTACAGTTGAGATAAAGAAATGATAAATAATTAGAGACCGATAAAGGTCGAATGAGTGAGACAGAAATTCTAACTCTCATTTTGTCACTTTGAGGAATCTAGGTGCGGGGACGCGTTTGAGGGGGGAGCCTACAGACAGTATGTATTATCAGTATCCAGTGGGGTATTTAGGGGGGAGAGGCTGCCAGGCTGAAGCCCCCCCCCCGAAATTTGATAGTAGTTAGGTGAATTTTAAACGAACTTTGGGCGTGGCCCCGAAAAAGGCGCATTTCGGCCTTCTCTACTAGGTGCAATATCATGAAATACATGTAGTCCCGACTGTCCCTTTTTTCAGAAAAAAAATGTCCTACTTACGTCCACTGAGCCCTCCCTGAGCATATTTTCTGGCTCCGCCACTGTCAGTACCTGTACCTACTACGCAAGCACCGCGGTAAACGTCAAATCTTAACTTGTCTTTTATTATGAACTGACCTAAATGGTGTATTTTTGTTTGTTGGAAATATTTCAAGGGAATCCCTGATTGGTCAGAAAAATATACAAAATCTAAAAACATTTTTCACTAATTTACTTACCAATACGTCACCCACATGTCGGCACAGTTACAGGAAATCTGAGCAACGATAAACAAAACGATTAAAAAGATCAACGTTATGTACTTTGCTCCCGAATTGTAATATTCTATGTAAGTCGATGTTTTCAAGGCACCTTTTTCTAAAAGTTCGTCTGTTTCTTCCGGTTCATCCCAACTCTAAAAATATAAATTAAAAAAAATGCAAATTAGTATTTTTCTGAATATAAAAAAAATTAAGTTTTTTTTAACTGCTCGAGTTCATCATCGCAAGTAAAATAAACCCATGCATTGTGCTGTCACTGAATTTCTTCCAATTAGGACATATGGTTAAAATCAAATATGGATTTTCCTTTTAATTCGTCAGATCCATCCCCAAACGCGTTTCGCCATATCATGGCTCATCGGTAGAGCCAGGCTCCGACGATAGAAAAGAACAACTCAAATCTGCTTAAACAGTATTTAGTGGAACACACCAGCAAGATTTTGAAGAAGTTGTTAGACACTCTTGAGCATACCAGCACCTTTACTAACAAGGGTTGCAATATATCACGATTTTTTTGAAAAAATCAATAAATCTGATTTTTTCGATTACATCGAGACTTTTTTGATTTTTATAATGAACTTTAAAATCACTTATTTTCATTATTTTGTCTCTATTCGCCCAAAAATATTTGTTGTCTAGATTTACAGTTAGAAAATCTCCTCGGCGACATACAAAATAACTTTTATTGACATGAACATTTTCGGCAGCGTAATTTATGAATATTTTTTACGCTCGACTGATGACGATTAGTTATGTTTCTACACTTACATAATGCATCTAAACACTCCGTTTTAAATAAACTATCTTCCTTTTTTTTTTGAATTTCCTGATGAGTTATTTGCTTCGGCGACTTGTTTTTACAGCAATTTATATCAAGAATAAAATTGAAAAAAAAAGTTGATTAAATTATTTAGTTTAAATCATCGCAACCCTGGTTTAAAGATATGTTTGAATATATTTTTCAATTTTGTTGGCAAATAATTGTTTAAATGAAAACAAATATTTTAAATTGTTTTGTCCTATGGACTTAAGATGTTATAAATGTAAACTTGTCTAATATTAATTTTTATTTTGTTTCAGAATGTAATTTTATTAAAGGATAAAGATAATCTTTATTAAATATAATTTTTAGAAACATTTTCTGTAACATTTCCAAATTTTTAACTAAAGTTTTATTTATTCCTCCCCAACCTAAAATTTCGTAATTTAAATGAGTTTTAAATAATGAATAATATAACATTTCCATATGTTTAACGTTCAAAATTTTTTTAATGTTTCTAAAAATTGGTAGTAAACTTCTTAATTTTTTAATCAAATATTCTATAAATAGGGAAAATTAGTAAGCCTAATGACGGGTTACAGAAATAATTTATCATATAGTCTTTAGATAGTTAAAAATAAACTAATCCGGCCACTTTGACTGTAGCATACCTGACATTGACAGAAATAGTGTTTTCCAATCTAAACATAAATTTACTTTCCCTCGACTTACCGCTAACGAAGCAATAGACTGCAAAGCCAATGATAACCCTCTATCTCTATCTTCTACCTTAGGGGTCTGTTCTCTCTCTACCTTGTGTTCCGCCGCTTGTAATTGGTGTTGCTGCTCTATTTCCTTAGAAAGAGTCGACAGTTCTTCTCGAAGGTCTTGGTAAGTTCCCATTCTCTCGATTCTACCCTGAAAAAGAAAACGTAAATGCAACTGTCTGACCATTTAAAGGGAAGTAGCAAAACCTGTTGATAAAAACACCGCTAAAAAAATATGAATGTTTTGATGACTTACATTATTCATAACAACAATAAGATCGGCTCCTTTCAAGAACTGCACCTGGTGCGTTACCAGCACTCTCGTCTTGCCCCTGAGGTACCCCTGCACACACCCCTCGAATAAGTGCTTGGCCACGTGGGCGTCCACCGCACTCAGGGGATCGTCGAGTAAATAAATGTCCGCGTCTCTGTACACTGCTCGGGCTAGGGCAACGCGAGCACGTTGCCCACCGCTAAGGGCGGCTCCTCGTTCCCCTACCAGAGTACGGTCGCCGTGGGGAAGTTGCTCGAAGTCTCGCTTAAGTGCGCAGGCTTGGATTGCGAATTTGTATCTATAAATTAGATATATTTTTATTATACAGGGTGTCCTTGAAATGACTGTACAATGCTTCACCACAAATTGCTTAACCAAAAATAAGGCGATCTAGGCAAACTTACCTATATGCAACGTTGCTTTGTTTTGCCGCTACAGGGCGCTAAAGTTTTCAATAATTTAGTTTTTTCGGAATAATTTCTAAACGCCTTTATCGATTTCCACTAATTTTGGAACTAAGAATGACTACTATTAATAGCGTGCTTTGACGTATGCGCCATCTTTTTTTAATACCTGCAAATTTAAAAATGGCGTGTGATTGGTAAATAAAAGTTCCTCTTTTTGTTACCCCCTGTATAAATGACTTAAATTATTTCTCTGACACTAGCTGACTTCACGTTGAAACTTTTTTGTCTCCTGTAAAATTTTAGCCAGACATGCAGTTTCTCTGCAAAAAAATTATTTACCATACCTTGTAATTCTTCATTGTGTTCAGAACAAGAAAACATGAAAATTTTTTAAATTCCAAATAACTACCAACTAGTTAGATTTTTATAACAATTGTTTGAAACTCTTTCATGTTTTGCATCGTGAATAATTTTTTTGTAGAGAAAAATTTTAACAAGAGGCAAAAAAGTTTCAATGTGAAGTCAGCTAAATAATTTAAGTTATACGGGGGGTAACAAAAAGAGGAACTTTTATTTACCAATCACACGCCATTTTTAGTTCCAAAATTAGTGAAAATCTGTAGCGGCAAAACGAAGCAACATTGCATATAGGTAAGTTTCCCTAGATCGCCTTATTTTTGGTTAAGGAATTTGCGGTGAAGCGTTGTACAGTCATTTCAAGGACACCCTGTATATTTATAAACTAAATTTTGACGTAGCCCCACAAAAAAAAGTCCAGTGGGTTAAGATCAGGCGATCTGGGTGGCCTGCTCCAATAAAATTTGTTTAATTAAAAACAAGGCGAAAAATAATTAAGAAGAGTTTGCTTTAAAACATATTTTGATAAAGGTCATGGATTAGGTTTCTAGGAAAATATAAGTTTTAGCTTTCTCACCTTTCCTTTACATATGGCATTCCAAACAGAATATTTTGTCTCACGCTAGACACAAAAAGCCATGGATCTTGAGACGCGTAAGATACATTGCCAATCAATTGCAATTTGCCGGTGTTTAAGGGAAGTTCTTTTAAAAATACCTAAAAAAAAATCGCTCATAATGTCATGAACAAACATGGCATTAATATAGAACTGTTATGATATTATTAACTATCTGTAAGGATTAGTGTATGTAGTAGGTATGTATGTTACAAGTATGTATATAATGTAGAATATATTTTATTTTAAATATCAACATGCGGCAGTAGAACTTTCGTTAAATAAATAAAAAGATTAAATTCGACGCTCACCTTTTACCAAGATTTTGTACGGTAAAAGATTGAGCCGGTAAGAGATACAGCGAAGGGCAAAGTTAAACATTTGGAGACGCCTGACAAGCTGCCGAAATATTTTGATAATTCAAAGTAATTCCGAAAATATTGGAAACAAACCAAAGTTTCTATTTTTATTTTTTCCTGGCTTGTGTCATCAGATATTGATTCTGATGTTTCGAATATCGGGTACCATCATCAGCTATTTTTTATGAGAGTAGACCTTGTGTCTAATAAAATAATAATGCAATACTACAGCGAGTCCATTAATTATGAAATAGTTAAATCCGTTCCATTTTTAGTTTATATAGTAGTCTCTTGAACTACTAAAGTGATGAAAAGAAAGGATTTTGCAATGAAATCAATGCCAAATTATGAAAATATTCGTTGGGTTACTCTGTAGTCCATTTGCATACCTAATGAGCTTTTATTACTCTACACCTTTCTGAAATAGACTATAATAATATTTTATACGTTTTCACTGTCACTTTCTCCATCATTTCCTGTAAGTTGGTTTTTCGAAATTTTAAGTCCAACGTTTTGTCTTCTGGGTGCGCTCATCAGATTTGTTGTTTAAATAAGCACTTTACGTTTGTTCATTGAACTTAAACGCGATATTAAATTGTATTGAATAGAAACCATTAGAAAAGCGCATATATTAATATGATTTATCTCTTAATTTAAAAATGTTACAACTTTATAGAACTTTACACAATATTTTTGAAACATTGATTTCTAAAATATGTTTATTGGAAGTAAAGAAAAATATTATAAACTAGATTGTACTCCAACCGTTTACAAAGATAAAGATTGAAGATGTTAGTATTAGGGTCGAAACGTTGATATTTAATTAGTAATTTTGCATTATTATATTATTAGACACAAGGTCTATGAAACAGCAATAAATAATACAAGTCAGTATTTAAAAAATGTGAAAAAATAAACCATTTGTACCAATGTAGGTAGTATGACACTTTAATTAGAGTGCCAAATAAACTTCATGTGGTTTATAAATTTATTTGATACGCTTTACGACTACAGTAGGTATACTAAGGCAAATATTGCCACACACGCCACTTCTTCCCGAACCAGTTATAACAAAATTGGAAACGTGAGTAGACGCTACAACCTAATATATTGTTAGTCAGAGGAAAGCAGCACACAATCAATTATTGTTAGAGTTAAACAAGCTTACAAAGATGTAAGTATAAAAAAATACTTGGCTCATATACATGCAAATTTTTCAAGGATGTCTATTACTATTAGGCAACTTAAAACACCACCAAGTTTGCAGCAGACCTTGTATTTTCAGCGGGAATACTCAATTTTTCGAGGTCCAATGATAACAATACGTTATAAAGTGACAATAAAGCTAAAATAAAATAAAAACAGAACCAAGAATTTTCAGTTTTATTCCGAAAACCTTCGGAGGTACTCGGAATTTTACAAATATTTCGACGTCTTTTTTGTTGTATTCACATCGCGCAACTTGCCTCGATTTAATCTTACCAATGGTGAGCGTCGCATTTGTAACACCTTATATACAGGGTGTTTTTTAATTGAGCGCCGATACTTAAGGTTGTGAATCCTTGGGTGATTTTAAGAAAAAAAGTTAATATTAACACATGTCCTAAAGCTCGCCATTTTTGAGCTACAGGGTGTTAACATTTTTTTAAAAATATAACTTTTTATCATAATTATTATTTTTTTTTTATGATAAAACACCTGCACTGTAGGAAAAATCCTTTAAGGCGCTCTGGGAGCGGTGCGAGTGCGTTAACGTTGGTCTTGAAACGTTGAAGATTGTATTCATTGGGAAACACGACCTCAGGAAGATCATTCCACAAATATGACGTTCTTCAGATGAAAGAATTCTTGAACAATGAAGTTCGAGGAGTACTAAGCTGAACAACATATGGATGAGCTGCAGTGGTTCGCCGTGTATTTCTGTTTTGCATTGCTCTAGGTGGAATCAAGTGGGCAATGTCAGTCGAACACCTGCCATGGAAATATCTGTAAAAGAGAGCCAAATCACCAACCTGTCTTCGATGCTCCAGGCTATCGAGGGTCTTCGTCAGCTCCTTTGAATGGAATCCAGTAGCCGAAGGGTGTGCTTGGGTGCAGAGCTCCAGACATGAGATAATGATGGTCGAATCTGGGCTTTGTAGAGTGTCAAAAGTTGATGAGGTGTGTACAACCTTTTGGTGCGGAAAAGTACACCAAGTTTCTGTGCAGCTGTCTTGGCAATTGCGGCAACGTGATCATGCCAAGACATATTACCTCCCAGATTGACCCCCAGCAAATTAATAGACGGTGCCAGGGGAATTTCGTGTCCTGCCATGACTATATCCGGTTCTGCAATGTTAACCTTTTTGGAGGAGACTGCTGCCTGGGTTTTCTTAGTATTAAATTCGACTTGGTTACTGTCACCCCAAGCCAAAATTTCTTCCAAGTCATTGTTAAGGCGCAATACTTCATGCTGCCTGCGAAGATGTGCGTCGGCAGCGGATGTTTGGGGAGTCAAGGTAAAAGATGAGACAAGTGTGCTGTCATCAGCAAAGCTATAAATTGGATTTTGGGTTTTTACTAGAAGGTCGTTAATATACAGTAAAAAGAGGGTAGGCAACAATATGGACCCTTGAGGAACACCGGCATTGATGGTGAAGGTGTCTGAGAGAAACCCGTCAATCGCCACTTGCAAAGAACGGTTCTTAAGGAAGCTGGTTAACCATAAACAAAATCCATTAGGCATACCGTAGGATCGCAATTTACTTAGAAGCCCATCGTGCCAAACACGATCAAAAGCCCTAGAGATGTCCAGTGCAACAACCCGGGATTCTCCATGATGTTCGATGGTGTTGCTCCAAAGATGGGTGACATATGCCAGAAGGTCACCTGTTGATCTGGACTTACGAAAACCGTATTGATGGTCGCTGATAATGTTAAGCCCTTCCAGATACTTTAGGAGTTGTTGGTTAATAGCTTTCTCCATTACTTTTGAAATTACTGAAAGCAATGCGACGGGTCGGTAGTTGCTTGGCAGGGTCTTTTTACCTTTCTTTGGAATGGGCTGGACACGCGCCGACTTCCAGCAGGATGGAAATATTCCTTTTTTGTAGGATAAGTTGAAAAGTCTACAAAATACTGGTGTAAGTTCATCGGCGCATGTCCTGAGAACAATGATAGGAATTTCGTCTGGACCAGAAGCTTTATTGACGTCGAGTCCTTTAAGAATCCGTTTAACAAGACGCTGACGGAACACGATTTCAGACATTTGCGATTGAACTGAGGGAATGTTGGGTGGTGGTTTTCCCTGAAAGTCTACAGTGGAATGCGAGGAAAACAGTTCAGCAAGTAGGTTTGCTTTATCCCCGGCTGTGGTTGCTATTGTGCCGTCGGAACGTGTTAGAGGTGGAATAGTTGACTTTGTAAAGTTTTGGCTGACGGCCTTAGCGACTGACCAAAAGGACCTTGATCCGTTAGGACTGGCAAGAAGTTTGTTTTTGATTCTCTCGTTATGAGCTTCTTTGCTTTGGTCTATCATTTACTTACATTGGTTTCGGGTAGTAACAAAGATGGCGCGATTTTCAGGAGTGGGGTTTTTACGCCACTGTCGGTAAGCCAGGTTTTTAGATCTGACAGCACGCTCGCAATTCTTGCTAAACCAGGGCTTGCCGTTGGAAGGGCGCTTTTTGGAGAAAGGAATAAAGGCCTCCATGCTAGTTAGAATGACGTCGGAGACCTCCTTTGCACAGACAGATGGATCATCCGAAGAAAAGCATACGCTTAGCCAGGGAAAGTTGCGAAAATGGTCCTTTAGGTCTTCCCACTTAGCTGATGTATAGTGCCAAATCTTACGGGGTTTAGGAGGTTGTTCAGAACTAATTGGCAGCTCGCTTAGGGTTGAAATAAGTTTGTGATCGGAGGAGCCCAATGGTGGTTGTACGGTGACCGTATATAGGTCTGGAATAACTCTTAGATATTTTTATAAAATTTTGTACACACCTCTTAATCATTAAGGAGCATTTTTTGACTAAAAAGATTTTTTTAAATTTTTACCAGTGATGTCCGTACGGGGTTTGAACTGAATATTTAAAAAAAAAATGGTACGCCACTGATTTTTTTAAAAACCAAACTTATATTTAAAATCCTCATTTATTTTTTCGTATGATGCACCCTTTTTGCATAAAAAGTAAAAACCAAAAAAACAATTTTTTTCTTCGGTTCATTGAAACTGCTTTCGATATTTAAAAAAAAAATGAAGATCTTTAGGACATATGTTAATATTAACTTTTCGTCTTAAAATCACCCAAGGATTCACAACCTTAAGTATCGGCACTCAATTAAAAAACACCCTGTATATAGATACAATTTTTTGATAATTTTCTGAAGTTTTCCCAAAAGTGAAAACGTCTTGGCAAAATTCCCTTTCACGATAATGACACCAAAAGAACGAAACGTGTAACGTTTGTTATAGAGAAAAAAATCTAAAACAATTTACCTGTAATAGAGAGCTCTTGCCTGCCCCTACCGGTCCCACGACGCAACACAGAGTACCCGGCTTTAGGTCTAAGTTAATATCTATAAGCGTTTCTACTATAGGGTTGGGCAACCAGCTAGTAGTTGCAGCCGTCACCTTAATAAGCCCAGCGTTTTCAAGCTGATCTACAAAAATATATTAGCTGTTAAATTTTTTTTATTGCATTAAAACCACTGACCTACACTATGGATCCGCAAAGGTTACAACCAGAAGTGGCAAATTTATGGCCCCGCGCATGTAAACAAAGAACGTAGTACCAGGCATGCGCACGAAAAAATTAACCGACTAGAGATGGACAGCTATCGATAGTAAATATACAGGGTGTGTCAGGAAGGTGTCTGTCTAAGATAGCACCTAAACTATCAAAGATAGGGGAAAAAGTGTAATACAAAAGTTAAAGGGTTTTTTAGGATACATAATCTAATAATATTTTCTAATCTACAGGGTGGTCCTAAAAAGTGGTACTGAATAATAAAAAAGAAAATTAAATGGGACACCCAGTATAATTTTCTAGAATATGATTCAATGGAATAAGGACTTTACAACTCTATTAAAATTTTTGAAGTGAAATGCAACGTTGCCAAGTAATTAATTTTTTCCCGAAATTTTAGTAATATTAAGGGTACCTATCGTTAAAAAATCATAGCAACCTGTGGATTAACCCTAGACAAATATAATTTACGTTGTAAGTACTTTAAGGTACGATATATTGATTTATAATAATGTTTTTTAAATCTTTTATACAGAGCGTTCATTACAAGTTGGACAACTCAATAGTGTTAAAAATGCTTTATTTAAATTTTTTGAAACGGGACCCCCTAATTTTTTTAGGCAAAAGAATTTATCTTTCGAAAACCTTACTTTTTGTTAAACATGTAATATATCTAAATATCATAGTTTGTGAAATGTTTTAGGTTTTAAAGAAGAAGATTTTCCTTTTCAGGACAGGTTTTGACTTAAATCAGGGTAAAAAAGGAAAGTTCTAATTAAACAATTTAGTCAACATTGCTTTGGAATAAAAAATAAATAATTTTCTTTGTCACAGCTGTCATTGCAAAATTATTTCGCCAACTTTTGTGCTTTATTACTGTTTAAAGTTTAGTTTCCCGAACTAACTTTATCTAAATAGAAAAATATGAGAAATAATTTTGCAATGACAGCTGTGACAAAGAAAATTATTTATTTTTTGTTCCAAAGTAATCTTGACTAAATTGTTTAATTTTCCTTTTTTACCCTGATTTAAGACAAATCCTAAAATATTTCAAAAACTATGATATTTAGATATATGACATGTTTAACAAAAAAGTAAGGTTTTTGAAAGGTAAATTCTTTTGCCTAAAAAAATTAGGGGGGTCCCGTTTAAAAAAATTGAAATAAAGCATTTTTAAAACTATCGAGTTGTCCAACTTGTAATGAACGCTCTGTATAAGAGATTTAAAAAACATTATTATAGATCAATATATCGTACCTTAAAGTACTTACAACGTAAATTATATTTGCCTAGGGTTAATCCACAGGTTGCTATGATTTTTTAACGATACCCTTAAAATTACTAAAATTTCGGAAAAAAATTAATTACTTGGCAACGTTGCATTTCACTTCAAAAATTTTAATAGGGTTGTAAAGTCCTTATTCCATTGAATCATATTCTAGAAAATTATACTGAGTGTCCCATTTACTTTTCTTTTTTATTATTCAGTACCACTTTTTAGGACCACCCTGTCCCTGTAGATTAGAAAATATTTTTAGATTATGTATTCTAAAAAACCCTTTAACTTTTGTATTACACTTTTTTCCCTATCTTTGATAGTTTAGGTGCTATCTAAGACAGACACCTTACTGACACACCCTGTATAAATAATAAATAAATAAAATATTTAATCAGAAGTTTCAATATTTGGGTTTAATAAAAAATATTTAAAAAAAATGAACCATATTTCAACTTCTGAAAAGGCGAAGTTCATCCTTTACCACTGTAAAGGTTGGTCTTACACTTAACCCTAGTCTTATATATCGATAGTACCTACTATCTATAGTTGTATTGTCGGTGGAAATGAGAGGGGGAAAAGTTACATTTGTTTTGAATACAAACATCTACTGTGATCAAAAGTGACTTCTAAAAAAACTCGTCTTCCCCCCAAAAACGTATACTTACCACTTCTTTAAAAACAGTATACTATATATATACTACTATACTATCAATAGATATGCTATTGATAGTAATTCAATAGTATGATAATAAGTGATACTTTTCAAACAAGGAGAAATTCTCTGAGTTTTAGAATAATCACTTTCACACGAGCAATGTACACTATTTTTGCTACGACCATAAAGAATTATTAAAAAAGCCTTTGATTTGTGAAAAAAATATCAACACTAGTGTTGAAATTAGCATACTTAAGATTATGTTCCATTAATATCTGGTTTCATAGTGTCAGGAAACCGCTGGTTTTCTATTTGGTTTATATAATTATTATTATTTAGTCACAGCGGCAATGTAGCGGGCCTGCTGGTTTTGTTTTGAGTATTGTTGGATTTTTACTGTTGCTA
This sequence comes from Polydrusus cervinus, assembly GCA_935413205.1. Taxonomy (NCBI): domain Eukaryota; kingdom Metazoa; phylum Arthropoda; class Insecta; order Coleoptera; family Curculionidae; genus Polydrusus; species Polydrusus cervinus. The sequence continues at coordinate 102,307,307 of OW284511.1, forward strand.
GGTTTTGTAAAATTGTTAATGTCACCAATGACAGTTCATCTTCAGAATTCAAAGAGAAAACGCGTCAAAAGTTTCTTATAAATCTATAATCGTTATATTGTAATAAATCTTCAATAATTAATTAAACTGTCTCTTTTGAGAATGACCTAAATGTTTGTTTCTCTACGAACCGTCGGTGCCGGAGCGACGGGTAGTCGCCTCAACGGTACGACACAAAACATAGTTTGTCAATAGGCTTTTCCTTTATTTGTAGCTTAACTTTTTCATTCTTTCATATTTTATATATCATAGAAAGAACTAATCCTGGATTGATCTAGATTACCCAGAAAGAAAAATTTTAAATTTAATCAAGGAAAGATGCATTAATCATAAATTTAAAAAATCTACCCAACAAGGAAGATTTCAATTCAAAATAATTCTATAAATTATTTAATGTTTTTATAAAAAAAAGTCAAATACTCCTGATGGGATTTGAACCTGTGACCTTGCGATCTGTAGGCTAGAGCTCTATCCTCTACGCTATCGCTACCAATAAAGATTTGTTGTTTAATACATGACACTCTCTTCAGCGCGACCTGTTTTTTCTAGTAATAGATTTTCCAGTATATTATTAACATTTTTTATAATTTCAGATGGCGTATTTTCACACTCTTATTCTAAATCACGCGACAAATACATGAAAAATAAGTTAAACACTTTACAATTACTGCTTTCCTAAATTTGTTCTTTTTAATAAATAGGGGTGGTCTATCAAATTGGCACCATATGCAGTGTAGTGTATTTCAACACTAGTGTTGAAATTTTTTTTCAACACGCTTGTGCACTTTCGAGCCAAGTTAACCGTGCTTTTTTACTCATTTTCATAGGTTGTCGTAGAAAAAAGCTTTTTTGGTGGTTAATTTTACAAAATATACTTTATTTTACGCATAAATATAAAAGTTAATAAGGTCCAAATGTTTGTTTATATTTTCTGAATAACAAATAGGCAGAAGTATGTAATGGACAGATCACGCTAATTCATTAAATTCAATTTTCTAAGCCTGGTGCTCTTATAAAGAGAATGGTATCTCCATATGTTTGATCCTCGTTGGTTACTAGTTTGCACCTATCAAACTTCCGCATGCCAAGCCGCATTCTTTTGCTTAAAAATACATTTTCGTACTTACCCAACACATTTGGAGCGTCGTTGTTTTCCTCCAACGATAAAAACTCTTCTATTCTTCTCATGGATACTTTACATTCTTCGTAAGTTGCCAATGCTAACGGGAAGAAAATGGCCATGTACAACTGAACAGTATTCAAAAGTTGAGCCATTGAAAACACAATATCACCTGAAAATAGGTAACCATTTTAGAGTAAGCAGAACTGGGTCGGCTCAATTTCGGTGTCGGCCATAGGCGCAGGTAAATTTTGTGCATTAAATTATTTATAACTAACCAAAGAAAAAAAAAATTTGATAAAGAAGGAACTATAAGCTATAGCAAATTTAGACAACACCGTTTTATGAAATATGCCGTGGAAGATATAGCTGAAAAACAGTGTAATTGTGCTGCGCACACCGCCATATCATTGCGAACTAAATCCTATAGAACTTATATGAGCGCAAGTGAAAGGATTTGTCGCAAGACACAACACGACATTCAAAATGAAAGACGTTAAGCTACTGTTTGATCAAGCCATTAAGGAAGTGACATCAGAGAACTGGCGAAAAGCAGTCCATCATGGCATTAAAGACGAGGAAAAAAAAAGAAAAAAAAAATGTGGGATCTTGACCACCTGATCGATCGGACCGTCGACCCGTTAATTATGACGTCAAGAGAAGATGACAGTTCCTCAGATGACGAAGAATATTATGATTTTTTATAATTTAATTTCTGTATAATGTATTTTTTGTTTTTTGTAAATTTAAATGACAGTTTATAATTTGTATTTTCACCAATTTTTACCTTACCCGTAATGTTTTTCCCCATAAGTACATAGGTTATCACAGCTATATAAAGGGTGGCCCTTTCCGTAAATATCATCAGAGCCAGTGAGAATCCCTTGATGTAGGACGTTTTTTGCACTATATCTATTTCTAACCTAAAAGAATAAATAATTTGAATTTATACAGTAAATTTTAACTCTAAAGCACATTAAATTGGTTAGAAATGCGAGTTTCAATTACCAATCATTTTTTATAAAGGGCTTGAACTACCAAATAATAAAAATAAGTTTATTTTCAATATTTATAATATAATAATGTGTTTATTTATCTTCCTCAATAAACTTCTTCTTTGATCCCCCGAACACGTGCTTGTTAGGGGCAAATCTTAGTATTTTAAATTATAATTAGGAATATTATATATAAAAATATTTGTTTATATTAGGTATATAAAGGTTAAATTGTAAATAAAAAACGTTATGTAAATTTCATCTACTTTTCGATTATGGTATCATAATTATACCGTATGATTTATTTTTTCAGAGTAAAATAAAAAAATGTGTTATTATTGCAAATTGCGCCCTCTAGCATTTTTTTTGAGATTTATTGTGGACAACTAAATACGATTGGTGAAACTGCATACATACATTTTTAGTTTGCTAAAATCCGATAAGTCGTTTAAAAGTTACAGCGATTTAACTGATTACACTTTCAACAGCTTCCCCCCCCCTTATTAAAGTCGGTACGCCAATGAGCATAAAACGAAAATGATGCATAATTGTCCAAGCTTTTTAATGGTGATATCAAAGATATACCTTAATGTGGAATTTTCGGATATGTAAAATTTTAAAATTTACTTTTCAATTACGCCCTCTTGCGGCAAAATGCGGAACTTAAAAATAATTTCCAGCATTTTCTCTTGGGCACTTTTGTCATAAAAAAATTTACCCGGATGCTGTACGATTACTAGTTTCTGAGATATGGCCGGCGGTCATTCTTAGTTGTCCACCCGGTATAACTCGATTGTCGATATCACGCTCGTGCGATATGGACAACATATCCACCGGTATTGTACAAACTATTATGTTATTTTGACATGATACGATACGAATATGACAATAATTAACAACAACAATACTTACTTTCTAGCTAGTTCTACGATCTTCTCGAAAGGTTTCTCCCAAGCATACATTTTGATCACTTGTATTCCCGACGTAATTTCACTCATCAGTTTCACTCTGTTATCAGTCAGTTGAGCTATTTTAGCTCTTAATTTACCCTGTTTCTTTGAAAGATACCCTAGAATTGAAAAAATAGTAATAGTACAGGGTCGACGTTAATGAAACTATAATTAAATATCTATTTGCCTACCATTTTCCCATTCATTTGAGAAAAACAAAGGGCAAAATATGTATTTTTTTATGTCACAATATTATACAGGATGATTCACGTTGAGTGGCCTATTAGAAGATCTCGGGAACGAGTAAACTTATCTTTTTAAAAATTTGATAGCAGGCATAATTGGCTTTGAGCTTTTAAAACATTATCTTTTGAGGATTTTGTTACTTCCGGTTATACCGGAAGTTAATGCCAACTTTGCTATTTCAAATGGAACACCCTGTATATTTTAGCATTTTTGATAACCTTATTAAAATTTAAATAACTTTTGTTAATAATAATCTATTCCTATCTCTAACTGTTTTTGAGATATGAATTATAAAAAAATTTTTTTGTGTAAAAACACTCCGAGAAGAAAGTTTAGTAACTCTGAAACTAATAAAGGTAAACATTTAAAATTTTGTAAGCTTTCAAGTAATACATAGATCTTTAGTTTAAATTACTTAAGTTTCACGTTTTTTATACAGGAAGTTCTTAAAATTGTGCCAATGTTTCCATTTAAATAAATGTGCATAAGTCAATTTTTGCAAATGGAATTTTGAAAATTAGAAATAGCTAAGCAACGAACATAGGCGCTTAATAGCAAATGGTAACAAAACTCAGAGTCAAACGAAAATCCCAGTCGAAGCCTTCTTTTCAAAAATAATGTCACATTAACACAAACAGAAATTTTAAGATTTTTTATTTAAATTGCTCATAATTCCAAAACGACTAAAAATGTGGATTGTAACATATTAGGCATTTAGATAGGAAATTTAATTCTCTACACGTTGGTAAGCTAAAAAATAGGGTGTTCCATTTGCAAAAATTGACTTATGAACATTTATTTAAATAGAAACATTGGCACAATTTTAAGAACTCCCTATATAAAAAACGTGAAACCTAAGTAATTTAAACTAAAGATCTATGTATTACTTGAAAGCTTACAAAATTTTAAATGTTTACCTTTATTAGTTTCAGAGTTACTAAACTTTCTTCTCGGAGCGTTTTTACACAAAAAATCCTTTTATAATTCATATCTCAAAAACGGTTAGAGATAGGAATAGATTAATATTAACAAAAGTTATTTAGATTTAATAAGGTTATCAAAAATGCTAAAATATACATTTGAAATAGCAAAGTTGGCATTAACTTCCGGTATAACCGGAAGTAACAAAAACCTCAAAAGACAATGTTTTAAAAGCTTAAAGCCAATTATGTCTGCTATCAAATTTTTAGAAAGATAAGTTTACTCGTTTCCGAGATCTTCTAATATGCCACTCAACGTGAATCACCCTGTATACCAAAATTTAGTGTAATATCTAACAGTTTAATCAGTACCTTGTGCTAGTATAGCTTGTACAGTAATGGCACCCATAGACGGCAACGCCGCTAAGCCGACGTAACTATACATGATGCAGGTCGCTATGATGAATAGAATGGGCGTTATCCAGAAGTAATGAAGGAACCACGAGATCATGTCGAACCGTATCACGTCGTTCGAGAGGAGATTCACTAGCTGACCCGCAGCCGTCTTGCCCAACGAAGCTTGGTTCAGTCTGAGAAGCTGAAAAGTAATAAAATAGGATTGACTTTCCGTGCCTGAGTTGGTATTACGTTCGCGCTTTCTTTAGACAGTTTTATTATTTTCTAGCCGCGGTTTATTTTGACTGGATAGGCTATACCTTTCTGTATATGAGCGAGCAAGCCGCCACCCTGGCCCTCATCCCTATTCTCTGCACCCCCATGTTACAGTAGTGGTCCAGCATGACCTTGACGAAGCACAAGCCAACCACGCCACCACCCAGAAGCCATCCGGTCTCCATGTGCTTGAAACTCTCAATGGGGTTATCGTAGAACCGGATGTAGTAGGATAGGCATATTGGTATTAACATCCTGAAAAAGAAGGGTTCTTGTTACCAATGAATTTAAAAAAAATAACATGTCAAGTAACATGTTATAGTATATTACATAACAAGTGATGAAAGTGATACTTTTCAAACGAGAAGATATTTAGCACGAGGCGTAAGCCGAGTGCGGAAATTCTCCTAGTTTTAGAATAATCACTTTCACACGAGTAATGTACACTATTTTTCCTACGACCACAAAGAATTATTAAAAAAGCCTTTGATTTGTGAAAAAAAAATATCAACACTAGTGTTGAAATGAGCATACTTAGGATTATGTTCCACTTAATATCTGGTTTCATAGTTTGGCAATAGGCTTTTCCTTCCTTGTAGTTTATTTTTTTTATTTTTTCATATTTTATATATCATAGGAAGAACTAATCCTGGATTGACTTCTAGATTAACCAGAATGAAAAATTTTAAATTTAATCAAGGAAAGATGTATTAAACATAAATTTAAAAAATCCACCCAACAAGGAAGATTTCAATTCAAAATATTTCTATAAATTTGATGTTTTAAAAAAAAAGTCAAACACTCCTGATGGTATTTGAACCTGTGACCTTGCGATCTATAGGCTAGAACTCTATTCTCTACGCTATTGGTACCAATAAACATTTTTTGTTTAATACATGACACTCTCTTCAGCGCGATTTGTTTTTTCTGGTAATAGATTTTCCAGTATAGGTATTATTAACATTTTTTATAATTTCAGATGGCGTATTTTCACATTCTAATTCTGAATCACTCGACAAATACATGATAAATAAGTTAAACACTTTACAATTACTGCTTTCTAAAATTTGTTCTTTTTAATAAATAGGGGTGGTCTGTCAAATTGGCAACATATGTTTAAATTAAATAGTGTGCCTTGTATTTCAACACTAGTGTTGAAATATTTTTTTTCAACACGCGTGTACGCTTTCTAGCCAAATTAACCGTGCTTTTTTACGCATTTTCATAGGTCGTAGGAAAAGTATTTTTCATAAATCTAATATAAATATAGTGGATCAAACGAGTTTGCATCGCGGCACAGTCGAAACTCGAACGGCTGGCAGATTATTAAGGCCGTCTGCACACGGGGCTTCTCGTCATAGACGCGCCAGAGACGCGTATTAGATTCGTCATGCAGCGACGATTTGTCTACGCCTGAAAAACTGCACACGGAACGTTTTGGAAGCGTATATTCAACCTGCAGAGACGAAAAAAAAACGCTTGTGTCAGTTTCTGTGAAGATGTCAAGTGGTGAAGAAGAGGACCTTCGTTTGTTAAATTATCTTCGTAACCGCAGCCGCAAGAAAAAGAAGAATCGTAGGAAGTTTTGGGCGCATCCCTATATTTACAATAATAGTAAGAAGAGGTTATTTATTGCCACCAAACAGTTATCAGAAGATAATTCTAGATTCCAGACATTTTACAGAATGTCCAAAAATACATTTAATGATCTCGTGCTAATTGTGGGCCCAGTCATTCAGAGGCAAAATACTAACATGCGTGAATGTGTTAGTCCAGAAGAAAGAATTATGATAAAAAAACACGTATTTTCTCTGCTTTATGTAGCGAAGCGACTGACACTACTGTACGACCGGCGTACTGCAGCTTGTCTGCTTTGACGAATCTGCGACGCTAACGCCTCGTGTGCAGATCTCTATACAATCACAAGTGAGCGGCACAAAAGTGTATACGCTTCGTCTGCAGCATCTAATACGCGTCTATGACGAGAAGCCCCGTGTGCAGACGGCCTAAAGGTGACGAATGATCTTATTGAGAATCCATGTAGGCCATACGTAATTTTTTGTGTTTCCTCACCCTTTCATCTTCATCTCGGTTAAGTTACCGTGTGTATATAACAATACACACATGGTGGGATTTTTATCTGGAATAAATTCAGTATTAGAAAGCCTCTTTATTTGCGGAGAAAATACGGAAATATACGGGTGCCTTTATTTTTAGTTTGGTACCTACACTTTTTTTGTTCCGTCATTAAATTTACCCCTCTTTTGAGGGTACAAACCGCCCCCAACTTTTTTTCTCAAATGTAAAGGTATATATTGCGATAGCTCGTTGGAAATGACATAAAAAGGGAATACGACCCACTATTTACTTTTGCATTTCGGTAATCTAGACGTAATTTTTTTATTGTAAAAATTGTTGAAAATGTTGCCCATTTTTTTCTTGACAAAACCCTAAAGTAAAATTCATGAAATTCATTCTTGACATTATGAACCATTTCCGGGGTTATTTGGCGAATTTCGTGTATAAGTCGTTGCCTAAGTTTCTCTACATTTTCTGGTTTTGTTACGTAAACTTTGGTTTTTAGGTGACCCCAAAGGAAATAATCCCTGCGGCATTAAATAAACAAACAACCTTATCAACATCATGTTTGAACGGCAGTAGAGTTTTGGACTTGCATTGTCTTTATTTGTTTAGAATCACTACGTTTCAACTGGTAAGCATCTCCAGTCGTCTTCAGGTGAATACTGAATAAGTACGGTAACTACAGGCAGGTGCTGTGACGCATGACTAATGGATGAGTCATGCTTGATGAGTCATGCTCGATGACGTCATGCTCCATGAATCATGCGTTTAACTCTTGGGTGGTCTTATTCTAAGATTACATCATCATGTTTCCTTTTTTTTAGCCTGCCTGCCACCAACCAAAATTGTAGTATGAATTGTTGCTTAAAATGGCCAGTTCTTATTTTTTTCTGGCTTTCTACATTACCAAAATGTAAAAGTAAATAGTGGGTCATATTCCTTTTTTATGCCCTTTCCAACGAGCTATCGCAATACATACCTTTCCATTTGAGAAAAAAAAGTTGGGGCCGATTTCTACCCCCAAAGAGGGGTAAATTTCATGACGGGACGAAAAACCCAAACTAAAAATAAAGGCACCCGTATTTCCGTATTTTCTCTGCAAATAAAGAGGCTTTCTAATACTGAATTTATTCCAGTTAAAAATTCCACCCTGTATAAAGAACATTGTTTGTTTTGAATTACGATGTGCGTTCATAGTTATGGAATTTTTTGCGTTTGAATAAATCAAAAAGAATGTTTTCGAAAACTGACTATGGCCCGTGTCTTATGCATGAAATATCTGGCTCGCCTAAATACTGGCCAACAAAATACGTGCTCAAGCAGCAAAGTGTAATTTCAAATACAAAATACACCAATAAATGTGTATTTTTACAAATTTGCATCTAAAAAGTAACAACCAAATACATATTTGTACTTCATCATACTTTATAAGGATGCTAAAATAACATTTTATTGGCAGGTGATTTCTGGAAAATAAATTATAAATTTATATATTTCAGCTGTACAAATCGTGATACAAGTAAATTTTAGAAAATTCCACCGACTAGCTTTAATCGTGAATATAATCAGTGATGTAATCACATCGAAACAACAAACGATGCACATTATTTTTAAACACTTTAGTTTAATTAAAATAAACAAAATTAAGGTATTTCGGAAAGTTAACCCTGTTCATTTTTATTTACATTAACCGATAAAGAAAGGGAATTACCATGCCGATAAATAGGAATGAGCTGTATTCTATATTAAAAAGAAAATACCTAGATTTTATTTTTTTTGATCATTTTCTTTTCTAGTGTGGGATGAAGACAAAACATTTCTGCCCCTACAAAACTATAGTCTATTTCAGAAAGGTGTAGAATGAGGTGTAGAGTGAGGTGTAGAGTAATAAAATGGGAAATTCCGTCCAGTTCGGCTCAATGTCGGTCTCGGCTATAGGCGCAGATAAATTTTGTGCATTAAATTATTTATCATAACTAACCAAACATTTTAGAGAATTAGGTTAACAGGTATTAAGATAAAATAGTATTATTTTGAATATTAAAATTTCAAGTAATTGCGTAATTCAATTCGGGACATTATAGTCTCTTTGCATACCTAATGAGCTTTTATTACTCAACACCTTTCTGAAATAGACTATAGTAGTTTAAATGCTATGAAATCCTGCGTTGAGATGATATGATAACTAACCAAAAAAAAAAAAAGAAGATAATCTGATAAAGAAGGAGCTATAGCAAATTTACACAAACATCATTTTATGAAATATGCCGTGGAAGATATAGCTGAAAAACATAGTTGTAACTGTGCTCCGCACACCGCCATATCAGTGCGAACTAAATCCTATAGAACTTATATGGATATAATATAAGTGAAAGGATTTGTAGCAAGACACGACACAACATTCAAAATGAAAGACGTTAAGCTACTGTTTGATCAAGCCATTAAGGAAGTGACACCAGAGAACCGGCGAAAAGCAGTCCATCATGTCATTAAATAAAAGGAGAAAATGTGGGTCTTGACCACCTGATCGATCGGACCGTCGACCCGTTAATTATAACGTCAAGAGGAGATGACAGTTCCTCAGATGACGAAGAATATTATGATTTTTTATAATTTTATTTCTGTATAATGTATTTTTTTATGTTTAATAAAAATAAGTGTACCTAATACTATGTATGTATATAACGCGCGCCTTTGTTTCACCATTTTCAGTGTTTGTGAATGGATAACAATACACAAAACCCATAAATAGACCCAATGGTACTGCACTTTATGAAAATAAAGAATTTTGCTATGAAATCAATGTCAAATTATGAAAGTGGCTTAAATATTTGTTGGGTCACTCTGTAGTCCCTTTGCATACCTAATGAGCTTTTATTGCTCTACAACTTTCTGAAATAGAGTATAGTGCTGAATATGATATACACATATTCGGTTATAGTGAAAAAGCCCATTCTAACAAGACAATCTTATTTTTTGAAGGGATTAAAAAATCTATTATGGCTATTTATGAACATCAAGCATTTGCTAGAAATTTCCCTGTACATCGACAAAAACTAGAGAAAACCGCTTCCGTTCATTTGTAGTCCATGCGCCAATTTAGTGTACAGTTATTGAGTCATATGCATATATAATCGAATGAGCGGGAAAAGTGTCAATCTCAGAAAATAGCATGTGATAAGCAACGGTAAATAACAATGATAATTTGCCATTGTTTAACAAAGGCTAAAAGTAAAAAGCTAAATTTTATTAAATGAGAAAAGTTTGTGTTTTATTAAATTATCGGTTTTGTGACGGACGACCTTCCATAAAAAGCACATGGCAAATTTATTTACCTTTATGTTATCTGATCGTTATTGTTATTAATATTTAGGCTATCAATTTATTTTATCTGCCACGCTTTAGATTTGATGCCACTTGAATAAAAGGGATTTTGCGGTAAATTTGATATCCCTGAGAACAATGACACCAAAATCATTATTTTGAAGTAAATAAGTTGTTTTAAAAATGGTTTTCTAAACAGTTGTCATTCGTATTTGCTGAAAAGTAAGTATTATTTTGTGAGAAAGATAATAAAAAACAGAATTTTTAAAATTAAAATTTTACCACTTTTGAGAGAAAAAAATCGAAAAAGTCAAAATGAAAAAATTCCGGACAACATACAATCCCCGAACATTTTTTAAAAACCGAGATATATAGTAAGAACAATTTAAGGAAAATTAATTTTTTTGGAAAATCCATGGATCAAAAACACCCTGTATAAAGTGTGTCCACGGATAGAGTTTGGAAGAGGAAAAGCTTTTTTATTAGTGAGTAATTGGGTATAGAAGAAAAAGTAATTCTTTATAAAACGCCTGCTTGTGCTGAAACTACAAATTTCGAATATCAGATTTGCGATTACTATACAGGGTTCGTCAGAAAAAAACAATTTTAGTTTTTTGGATTTTTTGTTCAGTTCTAATTTTCAATTCCTTGATTTATTAAATCAAGTTTGTTTGTTTTGAAACCACAATTTCTAATATCAGATTTGCGATAACTATACAGGGTTGGACAGAAAAAACATTTTTAATTTTTTATAATTATGATTTAATAAATTAGAGAAATATGATATGTATTAATAAAAATATTTTAAAAATAAACAAAGAAAAATAGTTTTCTTCCAACAAAATCGTTATTCGGCCAGATATAAAATCATATTCTAAGTAAGAAGGCAACAATAGCTGTTTGTTTTTACATAAATTTATTTTAAACGAAATTTAAAAAAAAAATTCTGACGAACCCTGTATAGTAAATCTGATATTCGAAAATGTAGTTTCGGCACAAGCAGACGTTTTTTATAAAGAATGACTTTTTCTTCTATACCTACTAATAAAAAAGTTTTTCCTCTTCCAAACTCTACGTGGCGGGGATGGAAGATTAAATCATTATCGAGAAGCTTATCAAAAATACTAAACCAGCATAAGGTATCGACCTAAAAGCGGCATATTTTAAAAATATTTTACATTATACAGGGTGGCTCAAAAAAGTGTGGCGGACTAAACTTGCATTTTTTTAAATGGAACACCCTATATATTATATTATTTTCTAATTCCCTATACAATTCCACGTATATTTTGTATAAAATGTCATATGTCTAAATTCAATTGTTTTTGAGTAATTGACGTTTAAAATATGGCATTTTTTGACTTTGACAGGCTGTAACATTGGAACGGTTCATCTTAGAAAAAAATGGTTTTCACCTCCCTATCTTAGTATTTTATTCTCTATCCAAAAATACCAACTTCCGGTTTAACATGTTAAACCGTTAAAACCGTTTTTTTGGTTTAACATGTTAAACCGGAAGTTGGTATTTTTGGATAGAGAATAAAAAACTAAGATAGGGAGGTGAAAACCATTTTTCTCTAAGATGAACCGTTCCAATGTTACAGCCTGTCAAAGTCAAAAAATGACATATTTTAAACGTCAATTACTCAAAAACAATTGAATTTAGACATATGACATTTTATACAAAATATACGTGGAATTGTATAGGGAATTAGAAAATAATATAATATATAGGGTGTTCCATTTAAAAAAATGCAAGTTTAGTCCGCCACACTTTTTTGAGCCACCCTGTATAATGTAAAATATTTTTAAAATATGCCGCTTTTAAGTCGATACCTTATGCTGGTTTAGTGTTTTTGATAAGCTCCTCGATAATGATTTAATCTTCCATCCCCGCCACGTTGGCGGACCCGGTATGTGGGCACATTGTATATTTATTAATAAAAATGTACAAAACCATACCCAATTTGATTTATTGGTCTGTTTCTTGGTTGCTTGCTTGTGCAAAAATTATAAAATCAAGAGATAAGCAAAATAGGTCTAAATATTCGTTTTAAACAGTTAAAAACGGCTTTTCTGCTTTAATATTAACTTTTAATCTTCCTATGATAAATATTTTAAAAATAATCGCCAATTTACATACTAGCAATACTGTAAACGTGGAAGGAAAAGTGGCAATACTCAAGTAATACCCGGCCACAAACGTGGTATATTTTCTAAGCTCCCATAATACGCCGCGGTTGCCAAAGCCCCAAAACAAATCAAAATGACGAATGTTAGTATTTAAGACTCCATCATATCATCCAATAAAAAGTTCCCCAAATCCTTGACAATCTATAAAATGTGACAACACTGGGTAACGCTGGTCTTTTCAAGGACGTTCAAAGCCTCATTACATCTTTAGAGCTTGCAACCAAAAATACATAATGATTTTTGGAAATTAATCTCCAAGAAATGTTGATTGAGTTAAAATAGTGAAAAATTTGTAAAGTAACTGATTTGGGGGCACGATTTTCAGTTCACAAGAAAGGGTTTGTTCTTTCTAGCCATAACCATAATACTACTTTAGTGTTCGCCTTACCTTATTATAACACTCTGTATAAACATAAAGCCTCCGTAGAAACAATAGGACTTGGCGAAAGTTTTGAACATTGCTCTTTTAAGGCTCGGTTTCTCAGTTTTTTTCCGTTTCGATTTTTTCGTTCTTTTGACTTCGTCATCCCAATTTCTGAAAACAAAATTGGTTAAAAACTTGCGCTTCGATTAGTCGATTTAAAAAAATATCTTAAACGATTAATTGAATATTTTGCCTACTCCTAATAATTGTGCCTACCTTTCCAAGGCATCTCCTAACGGTCCCGACAAATCTTCTTTGGTGCTGTTGTAGATGTCCTTTACTTCCAAATCTTTTTTGTATCCTGTTCTAAAAAATGGCAGAACCCAGCTGAAAAAATAAGAAATTAAGTATAGATATGGACTACTAGTTGGTTTACCTCAAAAAATCATACACCAAAAGCGATTTGTTTTTTACTTTCTGAACGTTTCCTTCTAAAAGCCTTATTTTATATAGAGATTAAGGTTACAGACGCATATCGTTTTAGTTATTAATAATATTTTATAGTATTTTTCCATTATAATTGTCTGTTCCATTTTTCCTTTTTTAGAGCTATTTTAAATCAACAAAAATATAACCCAATGCAATAAAATATTTTTACAACAAACCAAAAAACAATTAATTAAAGCATTTTTTATGGAAGAAGTGTGATAATTTAGAATTTAAAAAAATAGTGCGGAAAGAAACGAGAATGCTTTATTATGAATATACAAAACGGCAGTTAAGCAGGAGTATTTCAAAACCTAAGCATGTGCACCAAAAACTGCTCTTAGATCTACGCTCCTAAAATACATGATTTCTCAAAAAATCATCAATTTTGGCGTGGTGAGCGATATTTACTTTATTTTTAATCATGAAAAACCTAGCCCGAAAAACGCTGGTTGGAGTCATACATCTTATGTTAAAATTTTGGATTGACACCAATATTAAGTTTTCACAAATATAAAGAATGTTTTTTTTAATAAAGAGCCAGCTAGGAATATCAAAAAATACATGTAGTCCCGACTGTCCCCTCTTCCTAAAAAGCGCCCCCCCCCCCCCCCCCAATAACAGAATATTTAATTAAATTCCTACATGGTGTATACACAAAGTGCTGTAAGTATAGGATGAATATATTAGAGATTATTTAATTATTTTGTATAACAGAACATCACATAAGTCTCAACCACATATATACATACACTATATTGCCAATACAAGCAGCCGCACGAAGCAAGAATAAACCCATCGTGCGATTCAAAATAACCTGAGTTGGGGGCCGTGGCGCTTGCGCAGTAGGGAAAAAATTAGGCAACCCACATGATTTCTAACAGAACGTAAACAGAACCCAAGGTCGCTTGAACAGAATCGGCTCGCCGTTATATTCTTATTAGTCGCCATCTTTTGTTTCGTTCATTTGTGTGTTGTTATAATTTCCAAGTTTTGGGTGTTGATATTTATAAAACTTTACTTTAGACATTTTTTTTTGTTAGTTTGTAAGTTATAGTCGTTTCCATCTTTTTTTACATTGTATTCGTTCGGATGTTCCGTGTGTGATTGTGGATATTATTCTCAAGTTTTGGGTGCGAATTTAGGTATAAAACTTTACCAGACATTTTGTTATTGTTAGCGACTTGTGTCTCAAGATGGGTAGAAAAAAGTGCATGGTTCTTTTTTGCACGAATCGCGGTTCAATACCAGGAATAAGGTATTTCAGGTATCTAAAATATTGGTTAATTAGTTTTATTTGACCATAAACTGTACACACCCAAACTAACGGGTGAATTTAAATAAAAGCTTGTAAAAATATTTGGAAAGTCGGTCCTGTCAAATGTTTACATCAAGAAGCAAATTTCCGAGCTACGCAAACTCAACGGCCCCTGATCATTTGCTTACAGTGGTGTCATCATTGAATTATGGTATTAGCAATATAGTGTATGTATATATGTGTATCAACATCGACTATAGACTATCATTTATCAATGCAGCCACTTAAGCATGTTCTCTGTGTAATAGATAAACATCGCGCTCCTTATATTCGAAGACATTATTACTTTTTTGTCTTTTCTTTGTCGATAAAAGCAATAATTCACCGACTACGAGGAAAAAATAGCCCAATTAACATAAAAAATAAACCAATTAGGTATTCTAATGCCTATTAAAAAAGGTAAATTGCTTAGAAGCAATTACAAATCGCATTTATCCGTATCAGGCGCTAAGATAATGAACACACTGGTTTTTTTAGACATAAAAAATCAATTACGGGTATTAACTATGTAGAAAAAATATAAACACAAATGGAGTCATAAATATTAAGTGTATCGGTCACATGATTTATGTTTTAACGGCTTATTGTGTTAAAATTAATTAATGTCGTAGTACCTATTAAATTAATATGACTTTGTTTTGATGCGAAACTGACTTGAAAAATGTTTTTTTCTGAAAAAGTATAATACACTCACCGGCACAAAATTCCGCCACCCTGAAATTTTAACCAAGTTTGATGTTTTATAACTTATTTATTTTTTATCCGATTTTCATGATTTTTTTATCAGTTTGTAGATCCAGTTATTCTGGTTTTCTTTAATTATTTTATAAAGTATCATTTTTCGATTATACTATATTATACAGGAGGAAATCAAAGTGTTGTTTTTTGTCGTAATTTCAAAACACCCTGTAGGGAAATTGAGGTGGATAATTTTGTTTACATACTATCTCTTGTAATCGCTGATGTATTCTAAACATTCCTTTTTTTGATTCATTCCATTATCTAATTTTTGCTGAGAGCTGCAAGATTTTAAATGAAACGCTGTTATTTTTTGAAAATGTATGTCAAGCTTTAGGGTAAAAATTATCCAGGTTGGCTAAGGCCGCGATTTATTGTGGCAGAATGTTTGACAGTGACAATATTATAATTTGTTGTGTGTCAATATGGTATTAACTCCAGCAGACGTGGATAGAATTGTTGTGTTAATAGAGGATGGTCGTAGCAAAAGTTATGTCGCCCGTACTCTGAGAATTCCGCGGTCTACAGTTCGAGATGCCTGGAATAGGTATTTACAGACGGGAATTTTTACTAGACAGCAAGGCTCTGGCAGAAGGAGAATGACCACTGCAGCTGATGATCACTTTGTTATCATTAGTTCTTTAAGAGATCGAAGATCTACTGCAGTGTGTCTAAAAAATGACTTGCAAATGATTCGTCGAGTGAATGTAAGTGAAAGAACGATACGTAGAAGATTGGCAGAAGATGGGCTTCATTCACGAAGGCCAACAATATGTCCACGATTAATTCCTCGGCATCGACAACACCGACTGAGGTTTGCAAGATCGCATTCTGACTGGACTCTAGAACAGTGGGGAAACGTACTATTCACAGATGAATCCAGGGTTTGTTTAAGGTCGCCGGATGGTCGTGAGCGGGTATACAGACGTAGAAATGAAAGATATGCTGACTGCACCATATCATAACGAATCTCATATCATGGCGGTTCAGTCATGATTTGGGCGGGTATTTCTACCGAAGCACGCATCAATCTTGTATTTGTTGAAAATGGAGCTCTAACCGCCCACCGTTACATTGAGGAAATTCTCCAAGAAGTTGTTGTTCCATTTGCTCCTTTTATTGGGAACCAATTTACATTAATGCATGATAATGCTCACGTTGCACATGTAGTAAGCGAATATCTGGATGAAGTTGGACTTCCAAGATTGGAATGGCCTGCATGTAGCCCGGATCTCAACCCAATCGATCATCTTTGGGATCAACTTAAAAGGGCCGTTCGTCGTCGTCCTGTACAACCACAAACCTTGCAAGACTTAAGACTGGCGCTAAACGAAGAATATCAAGCCATTCCTCAAGAAAGAATAAGTGATCTTATTCATTCGATGCCACGAAGACTGCAAGCTGTCAAATTGTTTATTAACTTTATGATATACCTAGTGTTTGTTTTTCTTAATAAAATTAGGCTTCAAATCAGCGTTTTATTTAAAATTTTGCAGCTCTCAGAAGAAATGAGATAATGGAATGAATCAAAAAAAGAAATGTTTAGAATACATCAGAGATTACAAGAGATAGTATGCAAACAAAATTATCCACCTCAATTTCCCTACAGGGTGTTTTGAAATTACGATAAAAAAACAACATTTTGATTTCCTCCTGTATAATATAACCTAATCGAAAAATTATATTTTATAAAATAATTAAAGAAAAACAGAATAAATGCATCTACAAACTGATAAAAAAAGCATGAAAATCGGATAAAAAATAAATAAGTTATAAAACATCAAACTCGGCCAAAATTTTAGGGTGGCGGAATTTTGTGCCGGTGAGTGTACATAACAAGTGATGGAAGTGATACTTTTCAAACGAGGAGATATTTAGCCGAGTGCTGAAATTCTCCGAGTTTTAGAATAATCACTTTTACACGAGTAATGTAGACTATTTTTCCTACGACCACAAAGAATTATTAAAAAATTGTAAAAACACAGAATCTCTTACTAGTCAGGTGGAAGCAACCATTTAAGAAAGCATGAAAAATAAATTTTCAAACCACCTGAAAGTGCCTTATACTATAAGGTGTATTTTGTCTAACACTGTTAGATAATAAAATACAAATCGGATTGCATAGTTCTACCAAGAAATGAAAACTTACATTGGTAGGATGTCACCACCTGCAGACCGGTTTCGAACTCTTTTGTTCTCGTCAGTACAGGGTAGGTGTTCATACCATACCAAATGAAAGTTTTAAAACCTAATGCATATAATATCAACCTTCTTCGGTCGTATATATACGTATATATACGAGGTTTTAAAAGATAGTGCAAAAACTAGTGACGTATGAAAGTGCACTTGAACAGATTTTTAGGTTTGCTTGTTTTATTATAGTTATTTAAACAGAACGCGCTAAAATTTCCCATGTTAAATTGCGTTTTTTTAGCCGAATTACAAAAATCTTAAGCAAGCTTTTAAATTTATGTTTTCACCAATGCAAAGATGGTATCTATGTGGGTGTAAGAAAGTTATTTGCATGCAGAAAAAAAAATCTAGGAAAAAGATATAAAAAAATTATCGGGAATTATGTGTTAAAAATAAAAATAACTTTCTCACATTCTCCAATATCTGTAGTCCGAATTTAAAAAGTTTTAAAAAATCGATTAATAAACATCACCAGGATTCGGACCAAGAGAACGCAATGTTTTTCGTCTAATTTAATATACTGAGTCCGCCAACGAAGCGGGAACGGAAGATTAAAATCATTATCGAGGAACTAAACCAACTTGAGGTATGAACTTAAAAGCTGCATTTTGTAAAAATATTTTACATTATACAGGGTGGCTCAAAAAAGTGTGGCGGACTAAACTTGCATTTTGTATAAAATATCTTATGTCTAATACTCTAAATTCAATAGTTTATGAGATATTGACGTTTAAAATATGTCATTTTCAGACTTTGACAGGCTGTATTATTGGAACGGCGCATCTTAGAAAAAAATGGTTTTCACCTCCCTGTCTTAGCTTTTTATTCTCGAAAGTTGCAACTTTTAGATAGAGAAATAGAGAATAAAAAGCTGCTCTGGTTGAATCCAGAGCTGGGCAAAGCACTCGAAAAAAGTGCTTCGAGCACCAAGCCCTGAGGAAAAGTAATTGTCAGCATCAAGCACTTTGGAGTGTGTGATTAAGTGCTTGAATTATCGAGGAAAGTAATTGTGACTGCTTGCAAGCACCTTAAATGACTAGATATACGAAATTCAATTACCAATTAAGTACCAAGAACTTTTTATGAAGGGCTTCAATTACAAATTACCGAGCACTGTATTTTAAAAATGCTTGCAAGCTTTATGCTTGAAGCACTTTTTCAAGCAATTAGTGCCCAGCTCTGGTCGATTCCTTTGGTTTTCGATGGTATATCGACAAGGAAGTTGTAGAGGGTAGTTTTCAATGACGATATCGAGCAAAAGGTGGAAACAACCCACCCAGGATATAAAAAAAATATTCTTAAGGCTTTTGCTACATGCATGTTGACATTCAAGTACGCAGCCCTATAAGGGTGTATTACTAACACGTCGTCGAATATCAGTTTATTTTCTTATCTTATGATAAATTACTGTATAATGAAATATTTAAACTTTTCTGATGAGATGTGCATTTTTAATAGGTTAAAATGAATTTAAAATCTTTAAACGTGTATTTATATAACGTACATCGTAAAAGCTTTTCACGTGTTCAAATCGTGAAAATAAATGCTAAATTAAATCAAGTAATATTATTTGGTGGTAAAATATAAAAATGTTCATTGTTGAAACAATAGTAAAGCATAAAGTTATTAGCTGACCATATACAGGGTGTTCCATAATGACGTGCTAATATTTTAGGGTGTGATATCTCAAGTCATTTTATGAAAAAAAGTTCATATAAACATAAAAACATATGTCCTAAACGGCTTAAATTTTTTGCTACAGGGTGTTGAATTTTTTTTTCTTTAATTCGTTTTTTGTAATATCTACGAAAGTATTTTAGATAATATTTTCAATTTTGGCATGTGCCAATCGGACATAAAACCACATGTTTTAGTTATAAAAGTTATTTTTTTATCCCACCAGTTAAATTAATGAAGACAAGAAAAAGACTAAACACACACATCAACCAGCATATAAAAATAAACGTAAAAGAAAAGTAAAATACTTAGGTGTAATACTCGATAAAAAACTAAATTTCATCTCAAATACGACACAAATACTAAGTAAATTTTTGTAATGCAACTAAACACCTACAAAAACTACTAAACAACGGTTATTTTATATCTCCACAAAACAAACTGACAATCAAATATAAGACCAACACTAACGTATGTTGCACCAGTTTGGTGCATTGACAGTCATTCCCTTATCAAGACTGTCAGTCTGACTGATTGTGTAGAGTCTGCATTAAATGCCTCGTCTGGGAATTCAAATAACAGTCGTATTATCAGTTTCGTTGCCTTATCATTTTCAAAGATTTTATTTTGGCACTGAACTTCAAAGGTGAAAGAAAGTAAATATAACATGTTGTTTGATTTAAACAATAACTAGGTACTTTATCTACAATGTTTAAACAAATCGTTTGTGACAACGGAAATGAGAATATTATGTAGTAGTAATAGGTAAATAAAATTAATGAAGTTTTATAAATAAGATGATTTAGGAGCATCATAAATATTTCTAAGTTCTTCTCCAAGGTTACCAGTTTCATGCGAAATTATATGAACTGAAGTACACGAATTTTATATCATTATAAAGGGAATTTTATCATTCGACCCCCCTTTCCATTTAAGATTTTAGGGGTGGTGCCACCCCCGCCCAGGGGGCTGCACGTGTTAACGTGATTTTTTGCCAATTTTGTGTCCCCCTCGAAAACAAAATCGTAACTGTCTCTGTTTCGTTTTCGATGCGCCACCCTGTATAAATTTCGCCGTCTCCCGCCTATCCAACAAAAAGTGTTTAACATTTTTTCTCCACGACCATTACTGAATGCAATAATTCCAAAATCATTTTTGATAATAGAATGTAAAAATTCTCGCTCTTGAGTTGGAATATTTATTCTGAAACACTTGCTTCTTATGCGTTTTGCGTGTATTTTCATTCCATAACAAGATACGGAATAAATATTCTGTAATTGATCTAAACGACATAGGTTGCCATGAATTTCGAAACTGTCAATGTCAGCAGACAAATTTTAATGCAAGTCAAAATATGAGTGAAAAATCGGATGAATCAGATATGGAACTGGATAATACTCCACCTGAAATTACAAATATTGCGAATAGTATTTTTGGTCGTGGAGAAAATATAGTCTGATACTCGGTTAAAATGAAAGTTCGATACTCGTTGTTCCTCACGCTCACTACGCTCGCGTTCGGAATCTCGGAAAAAAGCGACAACGCTGTATAACGGTCGATTTCTAGAGCTGGCAACCAAAATTACACAATGATAGTAGATATCAACACTGCTTTTATCAACAATATACAAGAACAGAAGCAAAGACAGAAGGGTCTGGGATTGTATTCTCCTTTAGCTGTCAACATCGTAACGTAGCATCACTTTAAGAATGTTTGACTTGTACACTTTATTTGTATTTTTATAAATGAATCACCCATAGTAAAGATTGACAACATTTTATTTTTAGTTTTTTGAAACACCAAAAAAAGTAAATAACATTCTCATAAAATGCACGGTTGTTTTCGATGTTTGTATACAGGTTCAACCTAGAAAATATACTTAAGAGTAAATACCTACTTACCTGATTCCAAAGATAAAATAATCGTTGATTTTGTTTAATTAGCACGTATCCATAATGTCGGGGGGCTAATTATACATAGGCATATTTTTCCACAAAGTAATTTTCCCAATTTTCAAAAACGCGAAAATATTTATATTATTTAATATAGGCTATAATAAAATCTATAAACCAAATAGGCAATATTGTGCAACTATTACCAGGAGTGGGTAGGTAAAAAATTATACATATTGAAATTTACAACATTAATTATTTATATTATCGGCCATTATTTTTGTTTATAGTCTATTTCAGAAAGGTGTAGAGTAATAAAATTGGAAGTTCCGTTCGTTTCGGCTCAATTTCGGTGTCGGCCATAGGCGCAGGTAAATTTTGTGCATTAAATTATTTATGATAACTAACCAAAGAAATAAAAAGATAATTTGATAAAAAAGGAACTATTAGCTATAGCAAATTTACACAAACATCGTTTTATGAAATATGCCGTGGAAGATATAGCTGAAAAACATAGTGTAACTGTGCTACGAATACCGCCATATCATTGCGAACTAAATCCTGTAGAACTTATATGGGCGCAAGTGAAAGGATTTGAAGCAAGACACAACACGACATTCAAAATGAAAGACGTTAAGCTACTGTTTGATCAAGCCATTAAGGAAGTGACACCAAAAAAATGGCGAAAAGCAGTCCATCATGTCATTAAAGAAGAGGAGAACATGTGGGATCTTGACCACCTGACCGATCGGACCGTCGGCATCGACCCGTTAATTATAACGTCAAGAGGCTGACAGTTTCTGAGATGACGAAGAATATTATGATTTTTATAATTTAATTTCTGTATAATGTATTTTTATACTAATTTTGTATTTTTTTTTTTAAATGTTTAATAAAAAATAAGTGTACCTAATACTATGTAAGTAATGCACGCCTTTGTCACACCATTATCAGTGTTTGTGAATGGATAACAATAGGGAAAACTCATAAATTGACCCAAACCCGGGTGGTACTATCTGCACTTGATGAAAATAAAGAATTTTACAATGAAATCAACGCCAAATTATAAAAGTAGCTTAAATATTCGTTGGGTCACTCTGTAGTCCCTTTGCATACCTAATGAGCTTTTATTACTCTATCCCTTTCTGAAATAGACTATAAATGTTAAAAAAAATCGCAAAAATAATATGTTGTGATTTTTAACAAGGAACTTAACCTGCTGTATTTTTTATTGTTTATTTTACTCAAATTTTAAATATTGACATATATATTTAAAGGAACAACTTGAGTACCCCTGAAGTGTAATTTGTAGTAAACCTCTTATTGTATCCATATGATAAAACTATTTAATTTTAGATAAATTACAGTACCTACCAGAAAATAAATTAAAATTCATAAGTACTGAAAAGGACTTTGGCCAATGACTTATTGAATTATTTGTTGTTCTATACTTAATAGGTATTTTACAAGAATGTACAAAATAAATCAAAGAGGGAAAGAAATATACTTTTTAAGTGGGTATTCTACCTTGCAGAGAGCATTGAAGATATTACCTTTAAAAATGTTTTACTAGGTCTTTGTTTCCAAAAATGTACTTGAACAAAAATCATATTTTTCTATTATAGAGCTACTTACACCAGTTACAACTATGTTTTCTTAGGAACAACATATTTTGGGGCATAGATACGAATGTGAGTGAATATAGCTTAGTTTAGTTGGACTGAGGGCCAGGGTAATCAACCTTCCCCATGAATGGTGCCCAGGTAGTAGAAATATTATTTTTTGAAAATGGATTGGACACCCCCCTTGAAAACCTATCTTCCTCGAGAGCATTACCCCCCCCCCCTCGACTAACAGCAAAATTCAGTTTCCACCCTTGCTTTTTTTTCTGGAGCCCTCAATGAATATTTTAATCTAGGCACTGCCTTTTACTTATTTTAATTGACCTGAATATGCAGTTAAACTGCTACATGGCTAGAAGTGTGTGTACGAACCTTGACCTGGCTGGTTCGACCATCCTTGTGGACAGATAGTTTACCATTATAAACAGGCACTTTAAAAAAGAATGCTTATGTCATAAACTAAGATTATACTCAAAAACGGCCCGCACATTCATAATCTAGGGTCCAAAATAGATTGTTCCTTCAAAAATCATCAATTTTGATGTAGGTAAGTAATAAAAATTACCCAAATACTTATATCTGAAAAAACTTACCAAAAAAATAATCTGTTGCAAAAATTCGCCTTTTCTTCTGGACTTGGATTATCAAACTTCTTAGTGGAGTCCATACTGTAAAAGTGTGATCAATTTTTTTTGAATTTAATGGACAAAAATTTGATTATTCACCTAAAAAATAACAATAATCTCAAGCAAATAATGAGATTCTAGGTGAAAATTTGAAGAAAGCTTACATCACAACGTTAAAACAAGACAATTTGGAAACAATCATTTATATTTTGTAAATCGCTATGCAATATACAAGTTAAAAATAGAAAAACACTCTGAAATTTAAAGATTTTTAGTAAAAGTAGGGTTATGAAACCATTCTCCCGAACCCAAACCCACACAAAACAAAACACGATCGACTACTGAAAAAAATGAATGGAAGAATAAAATTTGACGCTTCGTTTCGTCGTGACTCGTGTATTCTCAATTCTTCTTCGATCAAGGTTAAATAAAATAGTTGTTACCGGCATCAATTGTGATTGGAGCAGTTGGATTATCTCTACATCTCAGTTTATCTAAATAAAACTATCAAGTTCACTCTTTTTAAAAATAATCGGTTGCTTGGCAATACCCACGCCTGACTCGATAATTGAACCGATACCGATAATCAGCAATATCAGCATTACCTGTTTGCATTACTGCATTGCATTCTCTCTTTCTTTCGTTTCGTTACCAAAATAAAAAGGTAATAAATAATAAATAAATGGATATTTTGAATGACCGGATTTAAAACCGAGCAAGGAACTTTAAAAATATGGCAAAAGATTTCGTCAGAAAAAGTAATAAACCTTCCAAGGAGGCTGCTGCGCAGTTCCAGGGGGGGGGGCACTCTACAAACATGGGTGCCCACCCAAAATTGGGGAAATCGGTTTTGTAATGGAATTTCCGCGGGGGAAGGGATATTTGACTATGAAATTTTTGAGGAGAAAGGAGTATAATATAGCATAGTTTTTTTAGAAGTCGTTTTTGATTTGGGTAGTGCCCACCTTAAAATCATCGGGGCCTCTTGTGCCCACTCCCACTCATCCCATGTTGTGTCGCTTCTTTCTGGTATAGCGACAACCTATCATTCCTCTGTGTTCTGGTTGCTCGTCTTTCGTCTTTGACGGATTCTGGTGCGGGGGTGCGGCGACGTCTTTAAGGGGGGAGCGCTTAGGGCTTAGACAAGCCTTGTCTAAGACTTAGACCGTCTAGAACAAGTGGCGACTTCTTCCTTGCAGCAGTTTGGTTTGCACATTGCCTTCCATGATACAATGTGTGGTTGTATCATGATGGCCTTCTAGAATTTCAGGAAGGCTAAATAACAAACTACACTGTTTCTGTGTTCTTACATCGAGAAGACAATGGATTTGTATATAGGTCTGGCAAAATACTTTAAAAATCAGGCTCGTGATGGGCAGAAAAGAAAACATAATATACCAGCTCTAAATTAAATAAAGCCTGCTTTCTCGTTGCAGACTTTATGTCTTATCCAGTGGCGGCGCCAGGATTTTTGGGATGGGTGGGCACAAATGGGCCCGATGATTTTTGAGTGGGCACTACCCAAATCAAAGGTGACTTCTAAAAAAAAAGGTCGCCGCCTCCCCCACGCTCAATAACGCCATAAGCAGGGGCAAACAAAACTTCCCTCTATAAGTGACTGAAAGAAAAGGTCATCGTTCTCTTCAAAATAACATGCAGCACCACTCTTTTCTCATTAAAGCTATCATAGCCAAGTCCCCCTTCCCCCCGGAAATTTCATAACAAAACCAAATCTATCAATTTTGGGGGGCACTCATGTTTCTAGGGTGGGCCAGTGCCCACCCAGGCGCCGCCGCTGGTCTTATCTAACTACCGTAGATGACCATATTTTTTAAATTAAAAACTTAAGTTGTATTAAGGATTAAAAATATTTGATATAATAATAATAAATCGACATTTATTAGCGACATAAAATAACTAACATTTCTTCTTAATGAAACATACCCTATTGACAAACTCGAATCTAGAGTGCCGAAATAGACGTATCAGACGGAGATTATTAGTAGCTTTTAACACGTTAAACAGAGAACACGCTATTCTTTACCTCCCACCTTCCATTTTTTATAACACGCGATCGAAGCATTTGATACGTCTTCGCCGTGTGTTCTAAAGAATGGAAGGTGGGAGGTAGGGAATAGTGTGTTCTGTTTAACGTGTTAAAAGCTACTAATAATCTTCGTCTGATGCGTTTATATTGGCATCCTAGATTTGAGTTTGCCAATAGTGTATTCTCCACAAATAAAATCTGACGAACACATGTAGATTACGAATCTGAAAACGACTTTCGGCGTAATGGTGCAGTTTTTGAGATATTCCTTTTTAGAAGTGGTTTTGTTACGGGTTTGCCGAAGAATTTTCTAATGCTCCTTAGTTATAATTTAACTTCTTTAAAAAAATTTTAAAAGGGCACATTTAATTGGTTTATCAATTAAAACATACTTATTTTCAAAATAATCGATTTTTCTTATTTGATTCATTATTATTGCTTTTAGGAAGCTGGTTTTTATTTGTTTTTAATTGCGTATTATTCAAAATAAATTTGTCCAACCCGAAGAGGTTCTATATTTTGGTTGTGTGGATACCTAACTATTAAAATTGTCAAAGAAAAAGAACAAAGACAAAGAAGGTACAAGGATTTAAAGTAAAAAAAGAAAAGCTTATAAAACATCATTTTATTTAAACAAAGTTTTTGGTGAAAAATACAACAAAGTTTAGGTAAAAAATATACCGCGCACGCCTATAAGAAAACTGATTCTATTCTGTAGAAACAGATAATTATATTATACAGTGACAAAAGAGAAAATGGAAAAAGAAAGGCAAATATGCCATCAAAATGACATACTAAAAGCAGTCGAACTTAAGAGGTGTGTTGTGACTCCTTAATAATAATATCACACTTACAAGTGACAACTTATATTTTTAGTAGACAAAACACACATAATATGTGTTTTTAAAGGAGTACGTGTATCTACGCTAAACATTAATATTACACATTAAAATACTCATTCACACAAACAAAAAAATCGTTCTATTTTCGTTGTCTCGAGAGCAAATTAAGCTTTGAAAATTTAAATAATCAAGTCAAAATAACTTACTTTAAACACGTTGAGCTCGCAATCACTTTTCATTCTTTTGATTTCTTTAAATAAAAAACTCAATTTGCTACAAAAACAATTCAAAATGATTATAAAACACTTTTCTCTACTCTTTTTTCGAATGCTCGGGCTTTCCAATCGAAAAGTCCAGCCTTACATATATGATGGCCAATATGAAAATTAGGAACAATGCGAGAGACACCAAAAGGGGCTCGTGCAGCAGCATTTGTATCTTCCAGGTGTATGTTATCTCGATGTCCTGCATATGCTGTTCAACCAGGTTCGTTTTGGATGCTCTGATGACGGTTCTAAAAAATAAAAAGAAAGAGCGATGAGAAAACAGGTTTGCAATAAATCACGATTTTTTTGAAAAAATTAATAAATCTGATTTTTTTGATTAAATCGTGATTTTTTTGATTTTTATCAATTTATACTGATTTTTTTTCCTTAAATATGGCAATAAATGAACTTTATTATTTTCATTATTTTGTCTCTATTCGCCAAAAAATATTTGTTGTCCAGATTTACAGTTAGAAAATCTCCTCGGCGACATACAAAATAACTTGACATGAAAATTTTCGTCAGCATATTTTATGAATATTTTTTACGCTGGACTAATGACAATTAGTTATGTTTTTACACTTACATCATGTATCTAAACACTTCGTTTTAAATAAACTATCTTCTTTTTGAATTTACTGATGAATTATTTGCTTCGACGACTTGTTTTTACAAGTAATTTATAATTTGATTTAAATCACGATTTAAATTGAAAAAATCGGTTGATTTAAATTATGATTAAAATCGTCTCAACTCTGATGAGAAATGTGGAATATTATTTAAAATAAATAGACAACGAAAGTCTCATATTATAGCCCTTTTGACCTTAATAGATTGATTGATTATTGTCATATTTAAGGAAAAAATCCGTATAAATTGATTTAAAAAAAAACGTGATTTATTGCAACCCTGGTGGAGTCCCTGTAAACATGCTCTCTAATAATATATTTTTTTTAAAGTTGTACGCCCCTGACTATTTTCCATGTATGTAGTTATTTTTTCTAATTAGCATGGTCAATTCTTCATAAACATGTATCTAGTTCTTACTTTAATTGTTTTAATCAAGGACCTGCTATACAAAATACGTTTAGAATCATTAAAAAAAATCCAATAAAATATGCAAATTTCTTGGCCTTCATGTAGACTCACAGTTAAAGTGGACAGCTCATGTTGATTTTGTTGCTAGTAAACTTAATTCGACATATTTTGCTATAGTCAATTTAAAAAATTGTATGGATAGCAAACAATTACTTAATATTTACTATGCATTAGCCTATAGTCACCTAAGTTATCTAATACTTTACTGGGGCCAATCAATAGAACTACAAAGATTATTCATTTTGCAAAAAAGAATAATTCGTAAAATTTACTCTTTAAGCCCATTTGAATCTTGCAAGGAAACATTTCGGCGATATAAAATTCTTTTTCTTTCTTTCTTTTAAAATATCTTTATTTATTTGTCTTTGGTACATACATGTCAGGTCAATAATACAATACGGTTAACAATGATACTAATTACATAGATACACACTGAAACACTAAATATGGTCATATGTCCACGTGACATAGATACAACGACGAGGCAATGCCCCCCCCCCCCCCCCCCCCGGAGCTGGTGTTTGCTCTGTATTACGATTTACTGACTTGGTCTTTCTGTCGACGGCAAGTTCCAGTAATCTTTTACTGCCATGAGAAGATATGTTTGCCTTTTTATTCAGCTTGTAGGTTTTTAAATGATTTATTGCTAGCTTAATGGATTTTGACTAAGCTTGCTGGGAAAACAGGCGAAAAACCCAGCTTAATTTTTGGCAGGTACTCAGTAGCATTTTCTAGTTTGCTTGCGCTTGAAATGATCAGGTGGGCGGGAACATTTGGATGGGATGGGCTAGGTCCACGTGGTATGAGAAGTGATTTTAATATTTTATTTAATTATTTATTTTATTTTAATTTATTCTCAATTGTTGATATATTGGTAATTTATTATAAATCGGGGGATGGACGTAATTGTCTTGCTGTCTCGTATGCGTCATGTTTTCCGTCAGTCTCGTTTTGCTTGGTTTTGTATTGTAAAAGTCTATCGCTTGTTCGTGTACGTATTGTTGTATGTACGGTGTGTTTGTCGTTTGGTGAAGTATTCTTAGCGCTGTATTTCTAGGTGCCGATAGTATTTGTCTAAGTGTTATGTTCTGTAATAGTTGGAGTCTGTTAAATTGTTTAGTGGACATACTACACCATACCGGTGCCCCGTATGTTAGTATTGGTCTGATCATTTGGTTGTAAATTGTCTGTTTGTTTTGTGGCGATAAAAATGATCCTCGTCTAAGTATGTTTTTTAATGTGTTTGTTGCAAAGTAGTATTTCTGTATTGTCTTTGTCGTGTTTTGTATGAATGTTAGTCTTCTGTCTAATGTTATTCCGAGGTATTTCAGGGTTGTTTTTGGCTCTATTTCTTTATTATTTATTTTTAAATGTTGGTTTATATGCGTGTCGTTGAATTTCCTAGTTAGTACCATGCATTCGCACTTCTCTTCATTTATTTCCAGTTTCCACTTCTCATACCACGGGAGTAGGACTGATAGGTGATTGGATAGGTGTTGCCTAGCCACATTTGCATGAAATGAACTGGCGTATGTCAGCACATCGTCCGCGAATATGGCTAGGTTTGAATTTGGGAAATGTGGGATATCGGCTGTGTAGAGGTTGAATAGCGGTGCCGCTAATGCCGTCCCTTGTTGCAACCCTGCATGCAAGACAATGGGGGTGGATAGACTACCTCCCACCCTGACTCTCAGTGTTCTCCCTGTTATGTATGATTGTAATAATGTAATTAAGTGTAGTGGGAAGTTGTGTGGTGTTGTAAGTTTGAAAATCAGTCCATTATACCAAACGCTGTCGAATGCCCGCCGTACATCCAGAGCCAGAAGCACAGTGCATTGCCCTCTTTCTATTTTTTCCATCGCACTTTGGGCTACGTGTGCCACTAGTAGCACTGCACCTCTGTCTTCTCTGAATCCGAATTGTTCTTCCGGCACATTCTGGAATAATTTTCCTATTTTCAGTTTGTGATGTATAATTTTCTCTGCAACCTTCCCCACGCAGCTGAGGAGGGCGATTGGTCTGTACGAGTCCGGTCTGTCTGCCGGTTTTCCATGTTTTAGTATAGGTACTATAATCGCTCTCTTCCACCTGCTCGGGAAATGTTGCAATAAGAAAATTGCGTTGATTATGTAGTGCAGTTGTATTATTGTTTTGAGTGGCATGTTTTTGAGCAGGATGTTTGGTATTTCATCCTCCCCCGGTGCCTTGTTTATTTTGAGACTCTTCAACACTCTACACAGTTCCTGAGGGTTGGTATAGAGGGTGGATAATACTGGTGGTGGGATGGGGTATTTTTGTTTTGTAAATTTGTTAGCGATTTCGGTTATTTCATTTTGCTCCTGTGTTAGATTGGGTTTTCCCGCGCACGCCTGGGCAAACTGTTCTGCGAGTGTTTGTGCCTTTTGTTCGTTTGTCTGTGGGTCCGTTGTAAATGTTGGTATTGTGTTGTCTGTTGTTTTTGTCCGTTTTACAAATTTCCAGAGTGAGTTGTCTCTGGTGTTTAGGTTTGTTAGTATGTTTGTCCATGTTTGGTTTTTGTGCTCTTTTATTCTTTGTCTTACTTGTTCCTGTAGTTGGTTAGTCATTATTCTGTCCTGTATTTGTCTGAGTCTTTGCCACCTTTTTCTTGTCTGGTTTTTGAGTCTTATTAGTTCTTGTATGTCTTGTGGTAGTTTAGTCTCATTTCGTTCCATGTTAATTTTTGTGGCTGTCCTGTTCCTGGCATTTTGAATGTTTTTTGTCAGTTTGTCAACTTGTTCTTCTAATTGTTCAATGGTTGTTATATTGTTTGTTATTTCGGTAGTTTCGTTTAGTATTCTCCTGTATTTTGCCCAGTCTGCGTTTTTGTAGATCCACGTTGTTCTTCCTTTTTCCCTCTCCACGTCAGTGCTCAGTTTCAGCATGACGGGGAGGTGGTCCGAGGAAAGTTCGTGTATTGTTTTTAGTTCTTGTATGTTTGGTATGTTTTTTGTAAGTGCTATGTCTATGTATGTCGGTTGTGTCGGGCTGTTGTAACATGTTGGTTCTGTCGGTAGTATTAGTTGTACGCCGCTTTCGTCCAAAAATTGTCGCAGCACTCGTCCTCGTGTGTTTGTTGGATAGTTGCCTCCATGCCATGTTATGTGCTTTGCGTTGAGATCCCCCAATGCTAACACCTTTGCACCCTGTTCAAAAATGTGTTCGAAATCGCTAACTTGAATTCCTGCTTGTGGGGGGGAGTAGCAGCTTGTGATTATTACATTATTAATTAATTTTATTGATATATGTTCCACTGCCGAATTAATTTGTGGTAATTTGATGTGCGGAATATTATTTTTGATTAATAGGGCTACGCCCCCCCCACGTACATTTCTATCGCTCCTATACACCTGATAATTTTTAAGTTTTAATTTTAAATTTGGACCTAATTTGGTTTCAGAAAGTGCTAGAATATCTACTTTATACCTTGCCAAAAAATGATTTAGTTCACCCGCTTTCCGGAACACGCCGTTCGCGTTCCATGCTGCAATATTGAGTAAGCTATGGAAGACTGATGTTATAGTTATTGAGATTATCCCCCATCAGGGACATCATTACTGATACTCGTTCTTCCTGGGATCTAGTCTTCCTTAGCTCCCTCGTGCAATCATTTAAAAACCTTATAAATTCATTGATATTAATTAAATTATTAAAATCTCTCATAGCAGTGAAAAGATTACCTGCTTGTGATACACCGAAGCTTTCTGGGGGGGGGGGGGGGGGGTTGCCTTGTCGTTGTGGGCGGTTCCTTGCGGTTTGGAAGAACTCCCTGTCTGTCTCGTATTCTGCGTCCGTTTCGTCCTGTAAGGGTTGGTTTCTGGGGATGTAGGGTGCCCGTTCTGGAATTCGGCCAATATTTGCCCTGTTGGCTCTAGCTGCGGCACTTGCCCTGCCGTCCCATACATTTATTGCGGGGATTGGAGCATCTTTATACTGGGGTTGATTGGGTTTCTGCCTTGCCCGGTTGCTTTTCTCTATTTCTTCTAGTTTGAAAAGGTAAATCGGGCATTGCTGGGATGTCGTCTTATGTTCTTTGTTGCAGTTTATGCATTTATGGGAGTTAGGAGAAGTGCATTCTGCAGTGGGATGAGGCAGCGCGCAGTTTAGGCAGAGTGTTCTTCTGTAACAATTCGAAGTTGCGTGTCCCCATTGCCCACACTTCTTGCATTGGATTACGCCTGTTGATTGTCTTCTCCTCTCCCATGTTACACGGACGTAGTTTAAATATTTTATTTTGTCTAATGTTGTTAGTTTTGTTGCTGTATCGGTGATTATTAGGTATAGCGGTCTGTATTTAGTTTTCATTATGTAGATGTTCTTTGTGTTTATCCCATGTTCGTCCTTTAGCTCGTTCTTTATGTCTTGTACTTCTGGTAAGTGGTCCAATCCCTTGACAATAAATGCGTGTGTCTTCTCCTGTTGAGTGGTATAAGTATGCCACTCCACTGCTTCCTCCTGTTTCAGCGCGTTCTTGTAGTTTTGGTAGTCTGTCATGTCGTCGATGTATATTATTGTGTTATTCTTTGTGAATTTGATATTATATTTATTTTTGATGTTTCTTTTTAGCTCCCTGGTCAATTCCTCGTATGCTTGTTTATTTTGTGCAACCCCTTTCAGGATAATTGGGGGTGGTTTCTCGATTTTTGTTGTTTTTGGTGTTCTTGTTTCTGTTTGTTTTTCCTTTTGTTCGTTGTTTTGTGGTTTTTGTGTGTTGTGTTTTCTTTTAGCTTGTTTCCTGAATGATTGTTTTGTTTTTTCCGATATTTCTGATCTAGCTGTCGATTCTTCGTCCGTCTCTGCAACTTCCATGTCAGTTTCTAAGTCAGATAGTGGTTCGTATCTGTTGTGTGTTTGTATTGGTCTTGGTTGTAGAATCCTTTTGTATTTAGAGGGTTGCTCATCCCCTGCTGTTTGTATTTTTAAAGCCGGTACCGGGTTTTTAGGCTTTATAAATTCTCCATTTATTATTTGTTGTCTTGTTCTCTCCTCTTCCTCCTTGTTTTTGTTTGTGTTCTTGTCGTTTTCGTCTGTGATGCCTATGAATGCTGCCAGTTTTCTGGGGGTTTTTGTAACTGGTGGAGTTAGGGGTATTTTTGCTTTAATTCGATGTTCAACCTTTAGATGTTCGATTACTTCCGCCCTTAGCTTATCTCTCACCTTCTTCTCTTTGCATTTTTTGTAGTAGTCTTGGCATGGGTGGCAATAACCTCGATGTGTCATTATGTAGCATAATAAAGTCTTTGCCGTTTTGTTTAGTCGTGCCGGGTTGCAGGGGTTGCTTGCCATGCTGCTAGCGATGCTAATTTCGTCGTCATCCCTTGTTCTTGAGGCTGTAAAGTTGTTTGTGTTTTGGTTTTCGCTTGCTATCGTGTCCATTAGTATGTAGGTTTGTTGTTGCGTTATTTGGGTGCCTACGGCACCCGCTTGCTCATTCATTGAAGTAGGCGGGGCTTGCTTGGGTTTGTTCGTGACCTACCTTTGGTTGTAGGAATGTCGAGAATTCGAGGAATGTTAGTTATTGTGTTGCAGAGGCAGTGTTTTTGTGGGTGTTTTTTCACTAACACCACACCACACTGCACTCACTGCACCACAAACTACACTTTAATATATAAATTTGCAAAAATTATGTAGATTAAATTATCAATAATCAGTTCGCCTACTGAATATCCTGTTTATTTTAAAAACCACTGATCGAGCAACAGACGATGTCCGACCACGGTCACGGTCGGAGCGATTTGCAGTTGTAAAAAAATACTCTTCCAAATTCCCCAATACCTCAACAATTCATAATCGTGATACTAGAAACTCGGATAAAATTTACATTTCTGGCTACAAAACATCCTCTTATCGAAAAAGTCCATATTGTGTCTGCAGTTCTCTTTATAATGCGCTCTCGGAAACTGTCAGAAGCATAACTCAATTCAGAAAGTTCAAGAACAAAGTAAAGTGCTACCTTCTTGACAAAAATTCTTATGATATTCGGGAATACCATGATATTATCACATAAAACTTAAAATAACTTTTCTTTCTTACTTTGACAATGTCACTATTTACTTTGTAAATGTATATGGCAATGAATGAATAAATAAAAAATAAATAAATAAGTCGTATCCCATTTAAAATAAATAACGTTGACGGCTACTTACGGTATAACCGGAAGTGATAGAAAAAGACCAATCGTTTAGGTAGAAAAGACACATAAAAAATACTAAACTCGCAAGGTTTCAAAAACAGTGGCGGCTCTTCCATAATTTGGCCAATGACCTTCAGTTATTATCTTCTCATGCAACTTAATATTTATCAAGTTTAAAATCCATCCAATCAGCCAAACCTCGTTTATTTCGTGTACTATTACTAATTTAATTACTATCACTTCTAAAATATCCCTCGTAACGAACGCACTGCTAAATAAGCAATATATTTATAGACGTAACGGCGCAAATGACAGCGGAATATCTATTCCGTTCGCCCCCCGCAAAATATCCGGTCCGCAGATTTGGTGACCATCACTCTAGATAGAACAATGCGAATAAAATAATTCTGTAAGCTAGAGAAAAATAAACACGACATGCTACTACTAAAACGGAAGGCAAAGAAAAATACAGTGGGTTTTTTTCCAAATAAATTTTTGATTGAAGTTCCGATGGAAGTTATAAAGTTGTGGAAACGTGTGGGAAAGAGATATTAAGAGTTATGTTGAAGGAGTTTTTTTTGGGTCAGGTGATTTCTGCAGTCTAGGTAGTTTGTTTACATTTTCGAGATTTTTAATTGTAGAATTTAGATACAGGTGACGGCAGGACGTGATAATTTGTTGATTTTTTATTTTTTAAATCAAGTAGTTGTAGGAAAATGTTTGTTGTGCAAATAATTAAAGACTTAATAAACAATAATAGTTTGGAATTTGATTGCATGCATTGGCAAAAGTGTGTCATTTTAAAAACAAACTGTACCTTCCAATATTATCCAAATATTTATATGTAACACCATCGGGCAGCCTCTTCACTTCATACGGAGTCTTTACTTTAATATCAGACACACCAACAGGTAAGACAATTCGAGTTTCTAATTCGTCAACAACCATGTCATCGAAAGCATGATCCAAAAGACGAATGTTCAGAACGAATTCACCAGAGGGCTTCTTGAAGAGATAAGGATAGCTTGGGATGCTGTAGCCTAAAAAATTTCACTTTTTTAGTACATCATAACATTAAAAGAAAGTTGTAAATAGCGGGCCTAACTAGCGTTATGTGATACTTAAGAACTATAGCAACAAAAATAATATTTAAAAAGTTATGTTGCCAACAATCATTTTATTACTATAAAAATTGCATAGGATATAGAAACATTATTTTTTGAATTAATACAGGTGATAAAAAGGAGTGGTCTAAGTACCCCCAGGGCTGTGTTACAGACAGACATAGATACCACTACACTAAAAAAAAAAGATAAAGTCTTACCTAATACATAAGAGCTTTGCCACCCACCAAACAATGGAAACCTTGGTCTAAGCTCCAATTCAATGTATTCTTTACGTGGTTGTACACTTGATGTAGAAATATTTCCATTCATATCTCTATAACATGCAAAATTGGGTTAAAAATTAAATTGTTAAGGAAGAGATACAAATAATATTTTCCTTCCTCTAAAATAATGACTTAAGTTTTATTTTTACCTGTAATAAATACTATGAGCCAATGCAGGCAAGATAGTCTTATAACTTCTGATGCTGTGATGGTTGCTGCTGGTCTCTCTTTGGTAGTCGTACCTGGAGAAGGGCCCCTTCAACTGAGCACCAGTGTGTTTTATTTCGATGCTCTCTTCTACAGCTATGTTACCCCAATGGGAGACCTCAATTGTACGTTCTAATCTAAAGAAAACACAGGAATTAATTTATCATAAAAAAAATAAAATAATCACACCAAATCGTATGAATATTTCAAAGATACCCTAGTATTAAATTACTAAATAACCTCCAAATAAATCTACTATCCCTCTTCAGTTGCACTGATAGTGTAACTAACTTTAGAAAACTTTACCTTGTTGCTGTTAAAAATGGAGCATTATTTTCATAATGGACACTAAGTTCATCAACAGAAAATCCTGCCACATTTTCATATGGTCCATAAGTGACAGTTGAGTCGGTCTGACTAACAGGTTTTAATTTACTGTAGCTTTCAACTGCTCTTGAATTGACCTTAAATAATAAAATAAGATAATATTAATTAAGTGATCATTTAAAAAAAAAGGTTCAATGTAGAAAAACCCCTTGGGGATCAAGTTACAAAGAAATTACACTTCATTATACCTGAGAGGCATGTTACAAAGATTACAAGGTATGATATTCAGAGGCTGTGATGTCCTCTTGTGAGTAAGTAATCCAAGAAACACATGGTCATTTTCATTTTGTTTCCATGGTTAGGGATGGAAATTTTACATACAAGGTGATGTAACAGCCTCTGAATATCATACCTAATCTTTTTACCATGCCTGAGAGATATAAATAGTCCTTACATGATTATTACAGAACAATATTATTTTAAAAACTTACCAAAACTTCAGTCTTCTGTGTACGAGTGGTATAAGGCGAGTAAAAATAGTGATTTCCAAAATATCTCACAAGCTGTTTATCTTTTTGGGTGATGCTGGTTGGGTATGGCTTCAATGCCTTGGTCAGAACTATTTCAAAAATAATTGTGCTAGTTTTACCAGGATCTATGTTTTGCCTTAGTTGAACATTGTACCACTGCTCACTTGTACCTTGAAAAATAATACAACAGTTAAATTTTTATCTTTATTCCAGTAGTTCCTTCGTAATGGAAATGTTATATTATTTAAAGCATACCTCGTCCTGCTAGCGCAACGGGTGATATCTTCAAAGGGTTCTTATGAGAGTCCTGGACCCCAATGTAACTAACTTTTCCTTGCAGCTCCCTTTCAAATCCGATTAAATACTGTCTCGCCCCTTCTTTCCCGGTGTTTTCTATGGTTATGGTGCCAGTGATTTTCACAAGTTGGGAGTTCAAATCAACAGTTCTGTCGACATTCTTATTTATTAAACTTGGGTTAATGTTTTCCACTGCATATGCGACGGCCAAAATAAAGAATAACGTAAAAATTTTCAACATTTTACCGAAGTTAAACTTACGTCCACATCAAACCTCTTGAAAAAAAACAGCAAAAGTTGACGTGTCAAAAACGCCGCATGGAATTGTCACATTGGTCAAAAAAATTGTCATTATTGTCAACATTTTGGGTAGTGGTTGCTATTCGAATAACGTGGTATAAATCGATCCCTAAAAATACAGTTGTACACGGGCAACCGATAGCGACGACCTATCATTCCTTTGTGGTAGACACGATCTTTACGCGACATCTATTAAGTAGTAGTAAATACGCATTTTCGTCCTGTAAATATCTCCATGTGTTATTTTGACAGTAATGACGTTTATCTTTTGTTTTGATTTGATGTTTTGTTTACATAACCAATAATTTTTACAATTTTTTAAAATGTTTCATAAAACTTTACAATTTTGTTACTATAAAGTAAATATTTATACTGTAAAAGAGTATGCTAGTATCGCTTCTACTAATCAAAACCTTTTGATGGACATATTTGGTAAGAGAGACAATTTTTTTTACGATATTTTGTTTAAGCCCAAGTTTTTTCTTTCTCAAACAAAATTGTTAATGTTCTTTTAAAATAGGAATATCACCAAGCGAGGCCGAACTCCTGATGCTAAGAAACAAAATACTTCAAAAAATTGAATCAGATCAAATAATGGAATCTTACCATTTCTGTAAAAAGATAAGAATTCCCAACCAGGACCTCTTGAAATATTCCACCCTCTTAACAAGCCACCCTGTAAAAAAATTCCATCACTATAAATCTTTGGAAGAATCGGGATGCAAGCCTATCGATGCCCGTTTGTTAAGTAGGTAAAGTTGTTTCAGTGGTAGAAGTTTCTATTATTTGCTTCATTTCTTTTTGCCATTTTAGGTTTTTTACCAATGTTTTTACAATTTTTCTATGCTCTGAGAATACAACAGTTGCCAAGAGGAGGCCCTAACAAATTACTAAGCATAGAATATTTTAAATTTTATTCTATAAACGGATATTATTAAACCATAAAAAATATACTTATTCCTTTTGATAAGCACTTTAACATAATCTT
Organism: Polydrusus cervinus; assembly: GCA_935413205.1. NCBI lineage: Eukaryota > Metazoa > Arthropoda > Insecta > Coleoptera > Curculionidae > Polydrusus > Polydrusus cervinus. The sequence goes on from OW284511.1 coordinate 102,345,207, forward strand.
GTAACTGGAGAATAGCAAACATTATCTTTCTAGGGCACAGATATACAAATCTAGGAGGGTTTCTTTATTGAAATTAGACGAATATTTGGAACCTTCCATTAATGTAGCTGACCAATTTTTAAGTTATCTGGAACCCCCCATAAAGATGCCAAAAGATTTGGACAAAAGTTTAACAACTTTGGATGCAATGACATGGTCAACGGTTCATATGAAAATATTATATGACTGGTTAAGTAAGTAGGTTTAATGATGTGTACCTATATAAGGGAGAACAATCTATACAGGGGGAAACTTCTGTAAAGATTCGTTCCCAGAAAAAACATTACGATTTCTAGAATTAACACAATCGAAGGTAAACGGAAGCTGTTCAAGAATATCAGGACAGTCAATATCACCCTTAAGGATTTTAAACATCGAAAAAAAAAAAAAAAAAAAATCATTTATTTCGTGTCCAAAACAAGAGGTCAATGCAAATAGTATCAACCTCCAGTTTATCCCACTAGTCATTTTACAATTATAAAATTATTTTGATATAAATTACAATACAGTACAAAAATATAGTATATAATATATGAAATAACAGTCAAAATTAGTAAAATCTATTTAAAAAAACAATTTAAACGAATAATTAATAACGGCGATACAAACAACGGTGTACGGTAATGTAAAAGGATAAAAGAAAAGAAAAGAAAAGAAAAGAAAGACTCACCTCACAAAATTCAAAGATCTTTGCAAGTTCAACTCAGATAACCTGCTTCAGAATTCGCGAAATGTATTAAGTTATTGTAGTAGCATTCATAAATTCATCAACGGAGTAAAAACAATTATCTATTAAATAGTTGTGGACCACCCCTCTAAATGAGCGGGTATCTTCCGAGGTAACCCGTATTTTATTGTAGAGCTTAATCCCCATATATATTGGCGAGTTCTGTCCAACCTGCAACCTTGAAAAAGGCTGATGCATATGGGAACTAGTCCGGGTGGAGTAAGGGTGTATGTCTTTATTTTTCAAAAATTGGTGTTCATTTTCTTTTATGTACATTATCAGATTAAAGATGTACAGACTGGGCAGGGGTAGAATTCGGTTTTTTTTAAAAAGAGGTTTACAACTGTCTCGAGGATGGGCATAGTTCATACATCTTAAGATTTTCTTCTGGACAACAAAAGCTCTGTTTAAGTAGGCTGATGATCCCCAGAAAATGAGTCCGTATTGGAGGACAGATTGAACAAGCCCAAAGTAGAGAGTTCTTAGTATATTGGGTGTTACTGTGTCTCTAAGCATTCTTACAAGGTAGCATGTGCTGCTAAGTTTACTGCATATTGAACTGATGTGTTTTTCCCAAGTAAGTTTACTGTCCACTATGACTCCCAGAAACCTCATGCTGTCTGTGACCTGTATTGACTTTTCCCGTATTTTCAAAAGTGGATTGGAATCTGTTGTTAAGTTTTTGGGTACGAACTTTACACATTGTGTCTTGCTGACATTTAGTTTGAGACAGTTGTTTTCACACCAGGAGAGAAATTCCTCCGATGCAATATTTCCTTTGTTGATAAGGTTTTGTGAATTTTCCTGCGCTATGATGAAATTAGTATCGTCTGCATAGATAATGGTCTTATTTGGGGTCGGGCAAGAGGTTACAAGGTCATTTATGAAGATTAGGAACAGTGTTGGGGATAAGATGGACCCTTGCGGGACACCGCGACTGGTTAAAAGGGTGGTGGATTTGTTACCTTCAATCATTACAGTTTGTGTTCGATTCGACAGATAAGAGCTAGCCCAGTCATGTGAATTGCCACGAATTCCTACTTTGTAAAGTTTTTCCAGGAGAATGGAATGATCCAATAGATCAAATGCTCGGCTTAAATCATAAAAGAAGCCAAGTGTGTGAAGTTTGGCATCAAGTGAATCGTACACAAAGTCTAGACAGTCAAGTATTGCGCTGTTGGTAGACTTTTTTCCTCTAAATCCATGTTGGACCTCAGTTAAAATTTTGTTTTCCTCCAAAAAATTGACTAGGCGTTTGTTAAAGGCAAGCTCAATAATTTTTGAAAATTGATTTTGTATACATATAGGACGGTAATTTGTTATGTCGTCCTTATTACCTTTATTTTTAAAAATTGGAGCACATCTAGATTCTTTTAAGCAACTGGGAAATAAGCCCACAAGAAAAGATTGATTTATCAAATAGGACAGGGGTGTGGCTAAGTGCTCTTTCACAGCTTTTAGAACCCTACCATTGATGTCATCAACTCCTTGGGCAGGTTTGGAAGATGTCTTGTTTATAATGTCAATTATTTCATTTGGTGTTGTTGGCGCCAAAAAAAGTGTTTTTCTATAATTTTGGAGATGTATTTGGTTATTGCTTCGTTGTGTGGTTGTGTCAGATAAACTGATGAAGTAGTTATTGAAACAATTGGCTAATTCGGTTAGATTGGGTATTGATTCGCCTTGTGGGTTTTTTATGCTTAAAGCAGCGAAGCTATCTTTTTTATTTTTGTCCCTATTTATAATTTTCCAGCGTTCGCGACTTATATTTTTGGTGTTTAAGAGTCTTGAGTTGTTTTTCTGTTTTTGATATTTTTTTACGGATTTTTTGTAAAGGGTTTTAAAGTTTTTAAACGCCAAGGAGTAAGCTGGGTCATTTAGTTGCTTGTTTAATGTTCCCATTTCGCAGAGTTGGTTATGCATATCTTTGATTTGGGGCGAGTACCATTTTTTGGTGTCTTTTTTGGGTTTGTGCTTGTGAATTGGAAACGCACAATTATAGTGGTAGATAAAGGTTTCGTAAAAGATGCGGAAACCCGCATTAATATCATTGGTGTTGTATATCTCGGACCAATCCTCCCCACTAAGAATAGATCTAAAAGAATCGATACTCGAGTTATTAAGAGTTCTTTTATATAAAGTAGGGCTCAATATTTTCTCGCAAGGTAGATTTAGTCTGCAAAGTTGGTAGGTATGGTCCGACATATAAGATTCCATAACACTCACCCTAGTTATGTCTGCGTTGGAAAATATATTGTCAATGCAGGTTGCGCTATGTGTTGTTGTCCGGGTTGGTGTATTAATAAAATGAGTAATGTTAAATTCAGCCTGTAAATTTAGTAAAATGGTTTTGTTTAGGCTAGCCTTCAGCCTTTATGTAGCCTTCCACATTTATGTCACCGCAGATTAGATACAAGTTGTTCTTGTTATAAATATCATGAAGTAGAGAGGTTAAACCGTTGATGAACTCATCATAGTCACCATCTGGTGTTCTATACACTGCAATAATATAGATCTTACGCCGAGTCTTTCCATTCTTTAAACTAAAAGAGGCTATACAAACTTCAAAATTTTTTTCGATACATTTGGTAGAAAATACCGGTACTAGGGTTATATCGTCCCTACAATAAATACCAACTCCTCCGCGCGTGATATTCGTTCTTGAGAAAGATGAGATCAGTTTATAATTTCTAATTTGAGCTATTTTAAGTTCTTCACTATTCAACCAGTGTTCACATAAGCAGAGAATGTCAGTTTTTTCTTCGTTTAGTAATACACTTAGGTAGTCGGTTTTGTTTGATAATCCCTGAATATTAAAATGCATCACAGTAAGGCCTTTACTATCTGTATCAGTGGTCGATGATTCAGGTGTAGGTTCTTTATCAGTCGCCGGTGGTATAACATTTTTCACGAAAAAACCGATTTAAATTGGTTCTTTGAGTAGCACTTGTTTCGGTGACAGTTTTTGAGTGTCTATTGTTGGGTGCCTCGCTGGTGTGATTTTTTAGGTTTTCACTAGTAATATCTTCTGGGTTAGATCTTATTTCTGGTGGATATCTTAGGGCGCTAAGTCGCTCGAGGAGTATTTTATGTTGAGTAAGTGCGTAAAAGTCCTCACAGACAGGTACAATAAGGTTTTCGCATATGTGCCCCACCAGTCTATCCTTGTTTCGATATGCCATGTGTTTATCGACATAGCTTTGGGTAAGATAAAAATCATTTGCATTTATGAAGTGTACATGTTGTGTTTTTTGGGCAATCTCTGATAATTGAATGTTTTGTTCTGATATGAGTCTGTTTAGGATTGGTCTTGCAGGATGAGTGTAGTATGCTGAACTTACTATTACCATGTTTGTATTTTAGGCATCGTACACAGGAATATCCTTATCCTTCATTTACTTAAAGATAATCTATTAAAAATTCCCAAAAGATGCTCATTATCACAACCCTGAAGAGGATAAATCCCAAACTTACTGTAATGCATGCATTTCAAGAACTTTTTCTGCACTCCCTCATAAATCTTTATCCAAAGCACAGAATATATAGCTACTATATATTGCGTAGCTATATATTCTGTGTCCAAAGGTTATACCGATACCAAATTATGCTGCCATATTCCAAAATATCACCAAGCTGTCAAACAAATAATGGCTGACATCAACAATCAACTTTGAAGTCTTTAGTACTTCTTGAAATCAAGGTTAAGATGATTAAAATCAATTAATTAAAATCACGATTAAAACCATGATTTTAAACAGTATGATTTTTTTTTAAATCATGATTAATTAAAAAAAAGATTTTTAAAATTTTAACACTTAAAATGTATTTGTTCATACAAAAAATAAAACCCAGGCGCATTTTTATGTGATGATATTTATAATTTTTTTATAATAATTAGAAAGAACAGCTGGTTATTACAAAAATAAAACTTTAAAAAAATTAAAACCAAAAAAATCTCTTTAATACAAAAAAATATATAAAAGAACCTAAGTGTTATAATGCTTAAATAGAAATACTAGTTGAGCTGCTTTCCGATCCAAATGACCGCTACTCCCACTATTTTTACGTCCACCTACACTTCCCTTTTCACAGTTATCGCTTCTCTGTTTCTTTGCCAACTGGATAATTTCACTCTGGCTAGTTCCAGGCTGTGACTGACAATCACAATGAAGAGTTTCAAGACCACTGCTAATATCACTAGTTTCACTTTTGCAGGTTTCCCAAGGAATTTTTAGTCTGTTCGCTAGACCTTGCAATTCTTTACCACACTTTTTACATACTGCTTTACAACCTAATTTGCCCATCACTTTTTTTTTAAATGCTGACAAATACTAAATTCCTTTCTGCCCCGGCTTGTCATGACTCCAAATGTTTGGATAGATTAACCCCCAAAGCAAAAATATTACTGACAAAACTGAATTAAGTGCGTATCGTTTATATAGCCGGGTGTTTTCTGCCAGTTATTACAAGTTTCGACAAAGGCGCAAACTTGCAAAAACTACGCGAACGAAATTTGCATGTTAACAGTTAAAACTTCTCCAGTTTTGCTTCATATCTGTACTATTCCTGTCTAAAAATATTTGTTTACTTAACAAAACAAAATATAAGCAATTTCTGCAATATTAGAGGGCTTAACACTAACATCAATTCAGTCCACCAGCACTTACAATCTTCCAAGCCTCATGTGCTTGCACTGACCGAGACAAAAGTCAGAACGTCAACGAACACCGTCAGCTATTTATATCCTGGATATGATTTTCACTTCCGTTTTAGACGCAACTTTGGGATCTGTCTGTTCATTCGAGATGATCTTTGCTGCCAACGGGAGGAGATACTGGAACCGAAAGACTTTGATGTAATGTGGTTTAAAATATCTTCACAAAAAATCACTAAGTTTATATGCTGCCTTTACCGTCCTCCAAGCGACATGCATTACAGGGCCCTCTTCTCATCACTAGCCAACACAATCGACTTCTTGCAAACCAATCATCCGAATGCCGAAGTTGCTATCTTTGGCGACTTTAACGTCCACAATATCAACTGGCTTAAATACTCAAACACCAACGATGAGCAAGGCCGCGAGGCCGAATCTTTTGCGATCAGTTCTGGTCTAACTCAACTCGTAGAAGAACCAACGCGGGTTCCAGACCGAGCTGGGGATTTTGCTAGTCTTTTAGATCTCTTTTTAACTTCAAATCCAGACCTATATACGGTCACCGTACATCCACCATTGGGCTCTTCCGATCACAAACTTATTTCAACCCTAAGCGAGCTGCCAATTAGTTCTGAACAACCTCCTAAACCCCGTAAGATTTGGCACTATACATCAGCTAAGTGGGAAGACCTAAAGGACCATTTTCGCAACTTTCCCTGGCTAAGCGTATGCTTTTCTTCGGATGATCCATCTGTCTGTGCAAAGGAGGTCTCCGACGTCATTCTAACTGGCATGGAGGCCTTTATTCCTTTCTCCAAAAAGCGCCCTTCCAACGGCAAGCCCTGGTTTAGCAAGAATTGCGAGCGTGCTGTCAGATCTAAAAACCTGGCTTACCGACAGTGGCGTAAAAACCCTACTCCTGAAAATCGCGCCATCTTTGTTACCACCCGAAACCAATGTAAGCAAATGATAGACCAAAGCAAAGAAGCTCATAACGAGAGAATCAAAAACAAACTTCTTGCCAGTCCTAACGGATCAAGGTCCTTTTGGTCAGTCGCTAAGGCCGTCAGCCAAAACTTTACAAAGTCAACTATTCCACCTCTAACACGTTCCGACGGCACAATAGCAACCACAGCCGGAGATAAAGCAAACCTACTTGCTGAACTGTTTTCCTCGCATTCCACTGTAGACTTTCAGGGAAAATCACCACCCAACATTCCCTCAGTTCAATCGCAAATGTCTGAAATCGTGTTCCGTCAGCGTCTTGTTAAACGGATTCTTAAAGGGCTCGACGTCAATAAAGCTTCTGGTCCAGACGAAATTTATATCATTGTTCTCAAGACATGCGCCGATGAACTTACACCAGTATTTTGTAGACTTTTCAACTTATCCTACAAAAAAGGAATATTTCCATCCTGCTGGAAGTCGGCGCGTGTCCAGCCTATTCCAAAGAAAGGTAAAAAGACCCTGCCAAGCAACTACCGACCCGTCGCATTGCTTTCAGTAATTTCAAAAGTAATGGAGAAAGCTATTAACCAACAACTCCTAAAGTATCTGGAAGGGCTTAACATTATCAGCGACCATCAATACGGTTTTCGTAAGTCCAGATCAACAGGTGACCTTCTGGCATATGTCACCCATCTTTGGAGCAACACCATCGAACATCATGGAGAATCCCGGGCTGTTGCACTGGACATCTCTAGGGCTTTTGATCGTGTTTGGCACGATGGGCTTCTAAGTAAATTGCGATCCTACGGTATGCCTAATGGATTTTGTTTATGGTTAACCAGCTTCCTTAAGAACCGTTCTCTGCAAGTGGCGATTGACGGGTTTCTCTCAGACACCTTCACCATCAATGCCGGTGTTCCTCAAGGGTCCATATTGTCGCCTACCCTCTTTTTACTGTATATTAACGACCTTCTAGTAAAAACCCAAAATCCAATTTATAGCTGTGCTGATGACTGCACACTTGTCTCATCTTTTACCTTGACTCCCCAAACATCCGCTGCCGACGCACATCTTCGCAGGCAGCATGAAGTTTTGCGCCTCAACAATGACCTGGAAGAAATTTTGGCTTGGGGTGACAGTAACCAAGTCGAATTTAATGCTAAGAAAACCCAGGCAGCAGTCTTCTCCAAAAAGGTTAACATTGCAGAACCGGATATAGTCATGGCAGGACACGCAATTCCCCTGGCACCGTCTATTAATTTGCTAGGGGTCAATCTGGGAGGTAATATGTCTTGGCATGATCACGTTGCCGTAATGGCCAAGACAGCTGCACAGAAACTTGGTGTACTTTTCCGCACCAAAAGGTTGTACACACCTCATCAACTTTTGACACTCTACAAAGCCCAGATTCGACCATCATTAGAATATTGCTCTCATGTCTGGAGCTCTGCACCCAAGCACACCCTTCGGCTACTGGATTCCATTCAAAGGAGAGCCGTTCGTCTGATCGGCGACCCCGAGCTGACCAAGACCCTCGATAGCCTGGAGCATCGAAGACAGGTTGGTGATTTGGCTCTCTTTTACAGATATTTCCATGGCAGGTGTTCGACTGACATTGCCCACTTGATTCCACCTAGAGCAATGCAAAACAGAAATACACGGCGAACCACTGCCGCTCATCCATATGTTGTTCAGCTTAGTACTCCTCGAACTTCATTGTTCAAGAATTCTTTCATCTGGAGAACGTCATCTTTGTGGAATGATCTTCCTGAAGGCGTGTTTCCCAATGAATACAATCTTCAACGTTTCAAGACCAACGTTAATCGCTTTTTTCGCACTCGCACCGCTCCCAGAGCGCCTTAAAGGATTTTTCCTACAGTGTAGGTGTTTTATCATAAAAAAAAAAAAAAAAAAAAATAAGCAGTTATAAATATTTAAAAATAATAATATTTGTAAAAGCTGGTAAATTAAAAAAATCATCGATTTTTGATTTTTTTTTAAATCATGATTTTTATCAACCCTGCTTGCAATTAATCCTGCAATTCTTTGGGCACTCTCAATTCTAGAAATTATATGACTGGAAAAAAATAAGGTAGTATGAAATAAAATTCCTAGATCCTCCCGCTCAAGTTCAGCATCATTCAATGGATAATCATGGACAACAATATTTTTATTAACATTTAAGTTAAAACCATTTACATTACACCAACAGCAACATCACAGAAATCCCGCTGAATTGTCTCACAATCATTCCTCGAATTAATTTTAAGAAAAATCTTAAAATCATCCCCAAATACTAAGCTCTTTATTTTTATTTTTTTAATTTTATTTATTTTATTTATAAACAAAAATATTTTACATAAAAACATAGTATGGTCATTCTAAAATTAACACAAATGGAAAATAACATATCAAAGTAATTTATAACACCTAGGTGTGGATCACCTGTATGTGCGTAATTTACATTAAATATACGTATTTATGTAATGTATTTAACAGTATGCACATTCAGAAAAAAATAATACATTTCTAATATCTAGTATCACTTTTTAGTGCAAGAACCGAAAGAAAGTAGAAAAAGAACTAAAACAATTGTAGAAAGCCAACAATATTATAAAAAATATAGTTGTTCAGTTGTTTTTTAAATTGCCTTTTGTCCGTTAAGGTTCTAATATTTTTTGGTATTAAGTTATATAGTTTTGGACCATAGTATGTTACAAAGTGTTGCATCATTGTTGTTCTAGTTTTATAAATATTTATTAGTTTATTTGTGTTTTCTCTGGTCTGATGATCATGTGACACCTGTGATCTTTTGAAATCATTATTAAAGTGCAAAAATTGACATACCGTGATAATATACAAAGTTCTAATGTTACAGAGTTCTCTGGAATAAAGTTGATTTGTAGGAAAAAGCTTAGGTTTCTTAAGACTAATTTTTACAATGGAATTTTGCACAATTCGAAGTTGCTCAAGATTGCAGTTGTACATTCCTCCCCAGACCAGTATACCATATTTTAGAAGGGGTTCAACAAGCGCCTTATAGACCATAATGATAAGCTTTCTGTTAAGAAATTCTCTTAAAATGTAAAACTTGTGAATTAAGCATCTGACTTTTTTATGCAAATATAAAACATGTTGGTCCCATTTAAGGTGCTTGTCAATGACAATGCCCAAATATTTAAGATGAGTAACTTCCATAAGTGGCTCATCAATACCTGGAATCACAATTTGATTAAAGTTAGGTCTATTTACAGTATTTAATGAGAACGCGATGTAATGCGACTTTTTGATATTTAAAGTTAATTTGCGGCTGTCTAGAAAACTCTGTATTTTAAGAAAATTTAATATAATTTTTTCTTTTAACAATGACCAACTTTCATCACTAAAAATGACAGCCGTGTCATCCGCATATGCCACCACCTTTCCACCCACGCCAAAATTGCAGATGTTATCTATGTACAAATTAAATAGAATCAGTCCCATCACAGTACCCTGAGGTACACCATGGCCCACAATTTTGGGAGAACTAAGCATTAATTAACTATTTTAGAAGTAAGACTGAAAGCTACGGACGACGATTTGATAAAATTGTTTCGAATCCATAAAATGATCCCGGGCAAGAGTTTTCGTGTCATAAATGAAAATATAACGCTGGCAGAATCTATAGGATTAAATAGCTCAAAAATCCTGAAATGTGGCTATTTATTGAACAACTATCCGGAATATCCGAAAACGGTGTTAAAAGAGTTTCCAGATCTAGCTGGATTGGATATGAGAAGAGCCATGAAGGTCAATCCTAAACTAATGATGGTTGCCCCCAAAAAGATTTTAATGATATATGGAATTTTGAAGGTATGTCAACCCACTGATCTCATAGGGCACTTTCAGTGGCGTAGAAAATGTGCTCCTGGGGGAGGGGGGCTCAATGGGCGTTAATAGTATTTTTTTTTCTGGTGAAAGGGACAGTCGGGACTACATGTATTTCATGATATTTTACATAGTGCAGAAGGCGAAACAATTTTTTTTTAAATTTTTATTTTTAATATTCTTAGCTGGCTCTTTATTAAAAAAAACATTTTTTATATTTGTGAAAATATGAATATTGGTGTTAATCCAAAATTTTTACATAAGACGTATGTATGACTCTAACCAGCGTTTTTCGGGCTCGGGTTTTCGTGATTAAAAATAAAGTAAATATCGCTCACCACGCCAAAGTTGATGATTTTTTCAGAAATCATGTATTTTAGGAGCGTAGATCTAAGAGAAGTTTTTAGTGTAAATGCTTAGGTTTTGAAATACTCCTTCTTAATTGCCGTTTTGTATATTCATAATAAAGCATTCTCGTTTCTTTCCGCACTATTTTTTTATTTTAAATTATCACACTTCTTCCATAAAAAATGTTTCAATTAAAATGTTTACTTTAATTTTTCTCTTTAAAAATAAATACCTAATTGTTTTTTGTTAATTTAAAATAGCTCAAGGGAAAATGGAACAGACAAGTATATAATAAAAAAATATTATAAAATAATATTCTTTTTACTCGTTTTCCTATAAAATTGCATCATAAATCAACGAAAACGATATGCGTCCGAAACCTTAATCTCTACATAAAACAGGACTTTTAGAAGGAAAAGTTTAAAAACTAAACGTTTCCTACAAGAGTACATTATTTAAAAATTTAAATTAAAAGTCCAAGCGTGAGACGAAAAATTAGGTTGCAATTAGACTTTTAGAGCCGAGCTCCTGCAGCCCCCCCCCCCCAAAAAAAATACGCCACTGAGCTCTTTATTTTGTTAAAAAGTGAATTCATTTTATATCTTAAATCGATTTTGATTGAAACTATTACAATACTGATTGAATGCTATAATAATTTGGAAATACAATACATAACTTAGATTTTTTTTAGGAATTTAACATACCAGACGAGTCTATCCGAGTAAAGCATCAAGTTTTCTGCATGAATACGGAAACTTTACGTTTCCGTTTGCAAGAAATAAATAAGATTCCCGAATTTAAAGTCTTGATGCGCTATCCTCGGGTTTTGTCCTTGGTGATAAGTCATAACAAAGCGAAATCAAAGTTGTCCTTTTTGCAGAGTTTACAATTGAAATGTGCCAGTTTTTCTTTAATGGGTAAATTATTGATTCAATTTTTAGAAAAATACGCTATTTTTTTAAATCAGTTCGAACAAACTCGCTTTTTCTTAATTTAAAGAAAAATTAAATAAACTATTCACAGCCATATTCACTAAAGGTTTCTAAACGTAAAACTGCCCTAAATTAACAATTCTGGGTTTAAAATTACGATTGTCAGTCAACTAAAAGTTTTGTATTATTAACATTTTTTTTGCTTTTCTTGAAATTTATTAAGAAAAAGTATCTTTTTTACCCCTACATGGATATGTGTGTCCTTTACACTAGAGTAATTGTATAAGTGGGCTATTCCGGTTAACTAAACGGATATAATTTCATATCCTTGTTAGGATAGTGATCAATCACAGTGGTCAAGTCATCATAAATTGAAAGAAACCAAATTTACACGTAAACTGATATTTAAGCAAAAGTGAGGTTAAGAATAATATTTTTCAAAAGCAAATCTGTCAAATCAATCCATTTTTTTTCCATCATTGAACGATATGTGTAGCAAGCCTCGAACTTTAGAACAATAGCTAAAAGACACGTTTTATTTTTTCAGGAGATGAATCGAAACTAGAAGGGCGATTTGACAATCATATAAAGGAGGGCCGAGACGTGAACATCAAATCAGACGTAATTATGTTCTTTTCGTTGTTGTTCGAGAAGCCGAAACCAGAAATTAAGAAGAAAATCGAAACTCATCCTTATGGTTGTTACGTGCCTTACAAAGATATACAAGTCACATATGACTATTTAAGAAGCATAGGGTATACCAAGGATAATATTTATAGATCTATGATTATATGTTTATATCCAAAGTAAGTATATTTTTTTTTTATGATAAAACACCTGCACTGTAGGAAAAATCCTTTAAGGCGCTCTGGGAGCGGTGCGAGTGCGAAAAAAGCGGTTAACGTTGGTCTTGAAACGTTGAAGATTGTATTCATTGGGAAACACGACCTCAGGAAGATCATTCCACAAAGATGACGTTCTCCAGATGAAACAATTCTTGAACAATGAAGTTCGAGGAGTACTAAGCTGAACAACATATGGATGAGCGGCAGTGGTTCGCCATGTATTTCTGTTTTGAATTGCTCTAGGTGGAATCAAGTGGGCAATGTCAGTCGAACACCTGCCATGGAAATATCTGTAAAAGAGAGCCAAATCACCAACCTGTCTTCGATGCTCCAGGCTATCGAGGGTCTTGGTCAGCTCGGGGTCGCCGATCAGACGAACGGCTCTCCTTTGAATGGAATCCAGTAGCCGAAGGGTGTGCTTGGGTGCAGAGCTCCAGACATGAGAGCAATATTCTAATGATGGTCGAATCTGGGCTTTGTAGAGTGTCAAAAGTTGATGAGGTGTGTACAACCTTTTGGTGCGGAAAAGTACACCAAGTTTCTGTGCAGCTGCCTTGGCAATTGCGGCAACGTGATTATGCCAAGACATATTACCTCCCAGATTGACCCCCAGCAAATTAATAGACGGTGCCAGGGGAATTGCTTGTCCTGCCATGACTATATCCGGTTCTGCAATGTTAACCTTTTTGGAGAAGACTGCTGCCTGGGTTTTCTTAGCATTAAATTCGACTTGGTTACTGTCACCCCAAGCCAAAATTTCTTCCAGGTCTTTGTTGAGGCGCAATACTTCATGCTGCCTGCGAAGATGTGCGTCGGCAGTGGATGTTTGGGGAGTCAAGGTAAAAGATGAGACAAGTGTGCTGTCATCAGCAAAGCTATAAATTGGATTTTGGGTTTTCACTAGAAGGTCGTTAATATACTTTAAAAAGAGGGTAGGCGACAATATGGACCCTTGAGGAACACCGGCATTGATGGTGAAGGTGTCTGAGAGAAAACCGTCAATCGCCACTTGCAGAGAACGGTTCTTAAGGAAGCTGGTTAACCATAAACAGAATCCATTAGGCATACCGTAGGATCGCAATTTACTTAGAAGCCCATTGTGCCAAACACGATCAAAAGCCCTAGAGATGTCCAGTGCAACAGCCCGGGACTCTCCATGATGTTCGATGGTGTTGCTCCAAAGATGGGTGACATATGCCAGAAGGTCACCTGTTGATCTGGACTTACGAAAACCGTATTGATGGTCGCTGATAATGTTAAGCCCTTCCAGATACTTTAGGAGTTGTTGGTTAATAGCTTTCTCCATTACTTTTGAAATTACTGAAAGCAATGCGACGGGTCGGTAGTTGCTTGGCAGAGTCTTTTTACCTTTCTTTGGAATGGGCTGGACACGCGCCGACTTCCAGCAGGATGGAAATATTCCTTTTTTGTAGGATAAGTTGAAAAGTCTACAAAATACTGGTGTAAGTTCATCGGCGCATGTCTTAAGAACAATGATAGGAATTTCGTCTGGACCAGAAGCTTTATTGACGTCGAGTCCTTTAAGAATCCGTTTAACAAGACGCTGACGGAACACGATTTCAGACATTTGCGATTGAACTGAGGGAATGTTGGGTGGTGATTTTCCCTGAAAGTCTACAGTGGAATGCGAGGAAAACAGTTCAGCAAGTAGGTTTGCTTTATCTCCGGCTGTGGTTGCTATTGTGCCGTCGGAACGTGTTAGAGGTGGAATAGTTGACTTTGTAAAGTTTTGGCTGACGGCCTTAGCGACTGACCAAAAGGACCTTGATCCGTTAGGACTGGCAAGAAGTTTGTTTTTGATTCTCTCGTTATGAGCTTCTTTGCTTTGGTCTATCATTTGCTTACATTGGTTTCGGGTGGTAACAAAGATGGCGCGATTTTCAATAATTTATATATATATATATATATATATATTTTTTTTAAATAGGGAAAGTGGTAAATATTTTGGGTGAATACAGTATTCACCGGAAGACGACTGGAGATACTTACCAGTTGAAACGTAATTTAAAACAAATAAAGACAAAGTCCAAAACTCTTCTACCATTCAAGAAAAGGCATTCTCTCCTACCTTCAAACCAGTTGCGTGCAATGCTGTTTTAATCAGGGTAGGCAAAAATTTCATTTAAGACAAAAATTTACCTTCCGTAGCAATCAAGCATTTAATTTCAAATTTTGTCACAAAATGTCTTGTTTTTGAGTTTGTGGAAAGAACAATGGCAGAAGAAGAATAAAACCACATTATTTGTAAATGAATTCAACACATTTTTCTCGTCTTTACATAAAAATTATGTTAAAACATCGTCATAAAAATTGGTTTTGCTTTTTAAATCCTGCAAAAGGTCGCTCTCCAGAGAGATTATTGTTAATAAGCGTGTCTCTGTGTGTTTTGTAAATAGGTATGAATTCTTTTAAATCCAGAAAAGGATCGTCCCGCAGACGCGCTGCTAACCGGAATAGTAACAATTATTATTAACAATAATCCATATTAATTTTTTTCCCGAAACCCGACGATACGACACACGACGCAAAGTCTAGCAAAAGGCCGAAAACCCTAATTATAAATTAAAATTCAATCATCCACCTGATTGAACCAATGTTGCCAAAAACGAGGTCAATTATGTGAAATATTATAAGCTTACTCAATATTAAATATTATGAACCTCAGCAAAAATTATTTAAATTGTCACAAAAGTGTTAAAGCTAAAAAATAGGGTGTTCCATTTGCAAAAATTGACTCATGCACATTTATTTAAATGAAAACATTGGCACAATTTTAAGAACTCCCTGTATAAAAAACGTAAAACTAAGTAATCTGAACTAAAGATCTATCTATTACTTGAAAGCTTACAAAATTTTAAATGTTTACATTTATTAGTTTTAGAGTTACTAAACATACTTCTCGGAGCGTTTTTACACAAAGAAATCCTTTTATAACTCATATCTCAAAAACGGTTAGAGATAGGAATAGATTATTATTAACAAAAGTTATTTAGAATTTAATAAGGTTATCAAAAATGCTAAAATATATAGGGTGTTCAATTTGAAATAGTAAAGTTGGCATTAACTTCCGGTATAACCGGAAGTCACAAAAACGTCAAAATATAATGATTTAAAAGCTCAAAGCCAATTATGCCTGCTATCAAGTTTTTAGATAGATAAGTTTACTCGTTTCCGAGATCTTCTAATAGGCCACTCAGCATGAATCACCCTGTATAAAAGTAAATTGTTTCTGTTTATTTTATTGTTCCCGGGGTAGGCGATGGTTTTTTGTCTATATTGTATGTTTTCCACTGTTTTAAATATACATTTTTTGCTGGGTTCGCCCTGTTCGCCTCTAAGACTAAGTACCTCTCAGGGCCGATATTCCTTATATTTTCTTCTACTATTGAACCATCGAACTACCGAGGAGTAACGAATAATAATAATTATTGTTTCAGAACGAAAATAGAAAAATCGTTAATACACCTTAGGGCGGACAGAGACGTAAACTTTGGTAGATTGAACCAACGGAAACAGTTGCATCTGGTTTTGTACCACATCGAAAAGGACCATCATTTTACCGGCAATGGCATCTGGAATACCGATTTCGTTTCGGAAACTGGTTACACTGTATCTGAAGAGAAAACTTTAGAATAATAAATTTACAACTTAGATACGTATTGTGTTTCAATTTTCCATTAAAAAAACAGTGAAAATTGGAGAAAAAAAAATTAATTAGCCAAAAAACGAGTTGTGAACATTGGCAGAAGAATAAGAGGAAAGGCCTCTAATGGTATGTACTAAATTACCTTAATTTGTTTTCTACACGAGGATTCGTTCATTTTTTAGTTTGTCGCAGTGGCGGCTCGCGGTCTTAAAAAATGGTGAAGAGCTAGGTATAGTGCGGGTACTTAAACAAACATTGACTAAAAACCCGTGAAACAAAACGTCTCTTTTATCCTCATCTGTCCAACGACTGAATGGAGTTTCCAACAAATTACAAACTATGTCATTAATTGGGTTCATTCTTAAAACACACAACTAAGTAGGTACGTACACTACTGAATTAACTCAAAAATAAAAACAAAACTTTTTAATCACACAGTAAATCACGTAAAACCATATCTATAACCGTAAGTAAGGTTAGGCGAACCAATGCTAAAGCAATGGTGCATACGACTGATCTATTTTTAAATTGCCCTTCATCATAATGCAAATTGTAACATGCTGTTTGCGTGACTGACGTCACGTAACCATAGCAACGGTGAATATCAAAGCCATGTTGGGCGTTGGGTCTTCACTTGCTTTGAGCTAACGGATACGGTCGGCTAAGGCGCGCCAAAATGCACCAGTGTTTATAATTATTGTCCATCGGAGTTTTCGGTGGCCCTATTATGCATAGCTACATTCAGATTAAATTAATATTATTAATTCGAATGTAATTATTTTTTAACGGCTAAAATGGTAGCTGTATTGGTACATTAATATTTAATATTGTCAAAAAACTTTCCTCCTGGTTATATTTTTTTTTTGGTGAAGAGCGCTTTTTTCGTTTAAGGGGACCCAGAAGGTTTAATCAAGAATAACATTTTTTGTGAAACCAATAATAAAAAAGTTTTCTCTATGGAGCCAGAATTCTGCTGGTCACTATTCAGGATGGAATTTTTAACCAGTAGTAGTAGTAAATTCAGTATTAGAAAGCCTCTTTATTTGAGGAGAAAATACGGGTGCCTTTATTTTTAGTTTGGTACACTTTTTTCGTTCCGTCATGAAATTTACCCCTCTTTTGAGGGTACAAACCGCCCCCAACTTTTTTTCTCAAATGTAAAGGTATATATTGCGATAGCTCGTTGGAAATGACATAAAAAGGGAATACGACCCACTATTTACTTTTGCATTTCGGTAATCTAGACGCAATTTTTTTTATTGTAAGAATTGTTGGAAATGTTGCCCATTTTTTTCTTGACAAAACCCTAAAGTAAAATTCATGAAATTCATTCTTGACATTATGAACCATTTCCGGGGTTATTTGGCGAATTTCGTGTATAAGTCGTTGCCTAAGTTCCTCTACATTTTCTGGTTTTGTTACGTAAACTTATTTTTTTCTGGATTTCTACATTACCAAAAAGGCAAAAGTAAATACTGGATCGGATTCCCTTTTTTCATGCCCTTTCCAACGGGCTATCGCAATACATACCTTTATATTTGAGAAAAAAAGTTGGGGGCGGTTTCTACCCCCAAAAGAGGAGTAAATTTCATGACGGGACGAAAAAAGTGTACCAAACTAAAAATAAAGGCACCCGTATTTCCGTATTTTCTCCTCAAATAAAGAGGCTTTCTAATACTCAATTTATTCCAGTTAAAAATTCCACCCTATAAATCACTGCAGAATTCATGCTTTTTTGAAAAAATTAAGTCATAGGCGAAAGTCCTCGAAAAATTAGAATAAATTAGGTAAAGGGTATAAAATCAAAGTACTTTTAGAAAATGTGGTCACCACAGCGGTACTTTTGTAATAGATGATAATTTGTTTGCCTGCCAGGAAGGGAAAGGGGGGGGGGGAAGTGCCCCCCTTACCCTTATCTATTTAGTAGCTTAAAAAGAAAATACACAAGTGGGAGCAGAAAAAAGGATATTATTTCTTACTTTCTGATCGTTTTTGAAAAAGGTTTTTAAAAACATTATTTGGACAAACACTATAGCGCTATTAAATTTTTTTCAAATAGAAATTGGCGCTTTAACATTTTTGAAAAATAACGCGGGCCATGTTATATGTATACCAATAACACGTGTCAAAAATATATATATTTTTAGAAGAATGGAATAAAATAATTTATTCAAAATTGAGCGATTTGCTAAAAGCGTGTTCGACATAAAAAAAAGAACAATACACCAATAAATAATTATTTTATTGCAAATGGTCTGAATATTTCGCATTTTTATGGATTCCATGCGAGCACATGGTCTTGCTATTTAGTGATGTCACAGTCACGCCCGGTACGCTAACCAATTAAAACGGTTTGCGATAAGATTATTCGCAAGTTTCATATGGTGAGATCTTTGTCCGAAGTACTTTATTTTAATCTGGCCGTGTTGCCAAATTATTTTCGGCTAGGAAACCCGATATATCAGTAATATACAGTGTGTCTACTTATGTTATTTTTCATAAAAAGTTTCTTCTTCATGCTACAGTGTGTCCACGGATAGAATTTGGAAGAGGAAAAACTTTTTAATTAATAGGTATAGAAGAAAAAGTTATTCTTTATAAAAACGTCTGATTGTGCTGAAACTATAATTTCGAATATCATATTTGCGATTACTATACAGGGTTCGTCAGAAACAACATTTTTAGTTTTTTGGATTTTTTTTTCAATTCTAATTTTCAATTCCTTGTTTTATTAAATAAATTTTGCTTGTTCTGACACTACAATTTCGAATATCAGATTTTGTTGGTTGGACAGAAAAAACATTTTTAATTTTTTATAATTTATGATTGAATAAAATAAAGAAATATGATATGTATTAATAAAAATAAGACTTCAAAAGTAGACAAAGAAAAATATTTTTCTTACAACAATATCGTTATTCGGCCAGATATAAAATTATATTCTAAGTAAGAAGGCAACAATAGCTGTTTATTTTAAATTCATTTTAAACTAAATCCAAAAAAACTAAAAATGTATTTTAGACGAACCCTGTATAGTAAATTTGATATTCGAAATAGTCGTTTCAGCGCAAGCAGACGTTTTTATAAAGAATGACTTTTTTTTCTATACCTACTAATAAAAAAGTTGTTCCTCTTCCAAACTCTATTCGTGGACACAGTGTATATTAAGTGGGTCCGAATAATATTTCTAAATTATTCTCCAAAGTAACCAGCTCCATGCGAAATTATATCTTTATGCAGGGTGACTCCTAAGTTGATACTTCTTTTTTAGCTGTGTATAGAAGATAAACATTTTCAAATACCTTTTTTCAAAAAACTCAAAAATAGGCGAGATAGAAAATTAAAAAATCTAAGTGCGGGCCTGTTCATTAAAACATAGCCCGCTATAGTTTCTGTTGTTTTTCTTATCTCTTATTAGTCATTCAATTTACGGGTGGTGTTGAGCAATCCGCTGCAGTGTGTTTTTCTGAAGCAAGTTAGTTTTAAATTAGTGATACTGGAAAATGGTAAAAATATATAGATATGGTGCTAATTTACTGTGAGTATCATAAAAGTGCGGATGTTTCTTCGAGATTATACGCAGAACGCTTTCCCTTGCGGGCTCATCCTACACCCAGAAGTTTTCTTAATGTTATTCAACGGGCAAGTTAGGCAGAACCGTATTTGATTCGTAGTGTAACAAATAAATGTAAGTATGTACTTTATTTTTAAGTTTTTTTAAAAAAGGTATTTGAAAATGTTGTTTATTTTAATGCCTTCTATACACCGCTAAAAAATAAGTATCAACTTAGGAATCACCCAGTATACTAGAAACATTGCGTGCTCTTGAACCGAATCCTGCCCATGTTTCTAGGACGAATTTTGAAAAACTTCTTAAATTTGGATTCAATGTGGACAATGTGAAAAAGTTATTTTTATCTAAACAAATTATTCTCAATATTTTTTACAATACAATGCACTGTAGTATTTTTTTTTAGGATTTTCATTGGCTTGTATCTTTTTCCTCGATTTTTTTTCTGCATGAAACTAAATTTCCATTGCCGGAAAAAAAATCAATAACTTGTTCAGTTTTTTTTGTAATTCATTTAAAGAAACCTCAATTTAACATGGGAAATTTTAGCTCGGGCGGGTCCACTTAAAAAAGGCTTATTTGTACTGGTTGAAATAACGAAAATATCTTTTCAATTAGTATTGTTTTCGTCCAATAGAATTGCTTTAATTTTGGTGGATGGTATTCCGAAAAATCCTACTTTGGACTAACTTTTGACAACAAGGTCACTGTAGCCGGCTAAAATATTTTCCTTATCCAATTTTTCAGCAGTCGACCGTGGCGATCTCAACTGTTTTTGATACTGAGTATTTACGTCGCGCCGCGTCGTTTACTTTTTAAAACATCGCGAAAATTTTAACAAACGTGCTGGCGATGATAAAAAAATAATATTATACAATTCTAACAACAGTCAACGATAATTTCTAATTTTAAGGGCTTCGTCGCGTCGTTTTACATGTGTTAATATAAATGTTTAGTTTGTGAATTTTTTTTTTGGTTCGTGTAGAGTCCGTCATAGTGTTGTGGTCACCTTTTTGCTTTAAATCCTTACATCTAATTAGGCAGCCGGAAACATGGGAGGAAATCGCGGAAGCAAGAAAAAATCCCGGTCTAAAAGCAGACGTAATTTGCCCGGGTGTTCTACGGATACTCAAAGGACGGCGCCTCTTGATGATCAGGAGTCTGAACATATTTTACCAACTGTATCATCTGGTGATACTATTTCCTCCGTCGAAACTGTAAATGCTGCAAACGGGGATGATGAAACTAAGACTGTTCCGAAAGAGGCTAAGCCGGGTTCTGTAAGGAGACGAAGGCGAGTAGCAAGTAGACGGATGTTTACTGGGCTGATGGAACGAACTGGCCTTTGTAAGTGTTTTATATGTTAATTTTTTACATGTTTTTTTTTCTACTTCTACCTCGACTTCTACGGTCTGATGCAATAGAATTATTACTTGCAAGATGACTGGCAGAAGTGGTCCCCTCAATTTGAATGAATTTTAATTGGAATATAAGTAGATCAAAAAGTAAAAGACACCTCTTTTTTAGTTTCCTTGAAAAAGAAAGTATTGTAATCGTGATTTTTTTTTTGAAATATATGTCGACGCTTTAAAGTCCCTAGATGGCAAAGAACATGTTTCTTATTTCCGTCTGTTTGTTCGGAAGCTTAAGAGTCTTCCACACTAGCGTGAAAGGAGGCATCATTTAAGTGTACTGGCTAAAAAAAATTTACAAAGGGGTGTACAAAAATTTCTAGTTTGGCGGATGATACTTTATTTTTTTTTTCAAAAAAAAAAATTGCAAATTTATTTTTAAGTTTTAATTATATAGGTTCAAATTATATCATCCGCCTTCCAGAACATAAAAATAGAAATATTGCGGCTACTCATGTTAATTTCTTATTTTTCATTAAAAAAAATTACAAACTATTCCCCGATATTAGCCAGTTTTTGTCAACCAACAAAATCCCGCTAAACAATATTTCAAAGGTAAATTTCTCTGAAACTACACTAATAACTTGGTAAAAACCTGTCTCATATTGAGCGGCAAGTATCATTCTTTCTAACAAAGCCAACTTCTGGTGTAACTGTAAAATTTGTAAAACCGGTTTTACGTTAAAAAACATTTTTTGTTAAAACTGTTTCTTTGGAAATATCCAATTTAGTTATTGCATTATCCAGTATATTTGAGGTATGTGTGTCTTAGTGGCGGCTTCTCCATAAACTCATTTCGTCAATAACCTCCCTCGGTAATTCTCTTCTCATGTAATTTATTAAGTTTAAACTTAATTCAATCAACCAAATTTTATTTATTTCGTGACTATATTACTAATTTAATTACTATAACTTCTAAAATATCCGTCGTAACCCACCCACTGCTAAATAGGCATTATATTTATAGACATAACGGCGCCAACGGCGGCGGAATACCTCTTAAATAAAATAATCCTTAAATGCCATAGTATTTTTTAATTGAAGTTCCGATGAACGGTACACTGTTGTAGAAACTTGAAAGATACCTTAAAACTTCTGTTAAAAGTGTAGTTATTTATTTATTTTCGAGGAAAATATCGTAACATTTATAGGGTCAGGTGATTTCTGCAGTCTGGGTAGTTTGTTTACATTTTCCCGATTTTTAATTGTCGAATTTAGATACCTGAAGGAATCGTCTAAATCTATTTTGATTTGTGGATGCGACGACGTGCCTAATAAACAAATTTATTTTACAATTTTCTATGCTAGTTTCTCTAAATGTTATGCAAATACTGTGCTGTTAAAACAAATGTTGGGCACAAATAATAGGTACCCTTTAATAAGTTTATAATAATAGGAAGATGACGGTTTCTGTCAGCTCCGATCAGCAAACAACATTCTCAGAAGTTATTACAGTTAAAGAAGGCGTGCCACAAAAGGTTCTATATTGGGCCCAATATTGTTTCTGATTTGCCAATGATCTTAACAAAAAAATTGACATTTCAACTTTGTATCAGTCTGCGGATGATTAGTCATGTATAGTGTCCTGTGTAAGTAATATTTTGTTGGCAACAAAATCGCGTGACGAGTGTGTTGGATGTTGGAATGGTCTACCTACAGCATATTAAATAGTAAAAAAAACCTGCTTAATTGTTTTTCGAGGTAATAACAATTCTGATGAATCATGTTAGGGATGTACGTTCCTATTGAAGGAAAAGTATAGAGCAGGCACAAACTGTCAAATTTCTAGGAGTCACGTTGGATGATACTCTGCAGTGGACCTAACAGGTTAATGCTGTTGTAAATAAAATTACCAAGGCAGCATATGCTATTCGTTTTTTACGTCACCAGGTTGGTCTGAATGTTTTAAGAATTTTTTATATGTCCAGTGTGCAATCTGTGATTCATAATGTTCTGGTATCGTAATTCGGTTGTAAATGCACATAGAGTTTTAGTGAATCAAAAGAAAATTATGTTAGGGATGTATTACCGAGATTCTTGTAGAGGTAAATTTAAATAGCTAAACATCATGACTCTACCATCCTTTTTTTAGCTGTGCTGTATTTGTAAAGACTAATGCTAATATGTTTGTTAAGAATAGCGATGTCTCCAACAATATTTATACTAGGGGTAAAAACGATTTGGTTACACCTCTTCACCGAACATCTTTGTCTGCATTAAAGTGTATAACTCTCTACCAAATGATGTTAGCGCCATCCAGGGCAGTGAATTATTTAAGCGTCACTTAAAGAGGTTTTTGATTGAAAATGAATTTAATTTCTTTAAGAGATAAATGTATTTATATTGGAATGACGATATGCTGCTCTGATTTTTGCCTTATTGATTTTGATTTTTAGTGTTTTCGGTCGTTTACTGTTGTCTGTTTCGTTTGTAAACTGAGTATTGTTTCTGGATACTATATTTTCGTCACTTATTATTGTATTAATTGTTTACTTACTCTAAAATTTTATTTTTACCACTGACGTTGTCAATGTTCATTACAGAATGTTTTTTATGACAATAAAGATATAAAAAAATAGGCATTAAATTGATACAAGTAATAACGTACCTGTATATGTATATCTGCATTTTTATATGACCTCTCCCATGTAAAATTGTCCACGAGGCGCAACTGCATGTTGAAATTTAAAAAGTGAATCACACAAAAGAGAGTCTCAGGAAAAGATGGATATTTCAACATGTTTAGGCTGTTAGTAACTTCTCCACAGGGTAATAAAAATTTTCGAAAACAAAAGCATTTCTACGAGCATTTTTATCGAGATTTTTATTATTAAATTTTATTTTTTTATCGTAAATAGCAAAAACTACGATATTGGCAAGAAATCAACCATGAGTTTATACTTAAATAAAACTAGTTTTTTTTTAAACGCGAAATAATGGTGCCTGCCCTTTAAGGTATAACCAATAACGTGATTTTTTTTTTAAGTTTTAATTTTCATACTTAAAAAATTTCGTTTAAACCAAGGGGAACCAAAGTTCCATTAGGCTAATATTGCAATAGAGTTGAACTGATTAAATGAGAGTTAAAAAAATGCTCAATTACCGTTAAATTTAAACTTTGAAATACGGCTTACATATTTTTTAGAAATTTACATTTTCAAAATCTAGTTCAAAGTATAATTTTAAAAACAACAAAAATAACAAAACTAGTTTTCAACGTTTATATTATTTGATTTTTTAAATTCCAATTCATAAAGAAATAAATTCAAGGTTTCAATTTTAAATGTGAATAGTTGGAAAAAAACAGGAACATTTAAAAATTGTATTTGTGTAGATAACTTTTTGTGCTTAGAACCAAGGTCTCTAAAGTTAGAGACCTTGGCTTAGAACTATGGAAGGATTAAGGAATCCAAACCACGCGATTCAATATGGCGGTTGATGGCAAAAAGCACACCACACCAGCAATGTCATTTTTATGGTCACGTGTACCAATTACAAAGCAGTATTTGTCATCAGCCACTATATTTGACACATTGTTGGATTACCTAATAAAAAGAGAACTGACGTCGTAGCTGTCATGTTTTTGGACTCTACACTGTGGCTCAAATTAAAGGAGTACACTTTTTAATTGTGAATATTTTTCTAGATTTTGCACTGATTTATTTTATTTTTGGAGTGATGATGAACTGAAATCGTCTTAGTAAAATGTGCAATTTTTATCAAAATATTTTGAACAGGGCCGGATTGACAGGTTTTTTTCAACAAACGTGCACTTATGCTCGTTGCAAACGAAAAGTGATTTATTCATAATTTAGATAATACGTTTTTTTGGTAGATTAACTATCGAAACTTCTTCAGTATAAGTCTCATTCTGAAAGATTCTTAAATTCAAGAAATACAATTTATTTTGTTCATTGATGTACTAAAACATTCCGGATATCATTTTGGAAATTTGAAGTCGTTTGAACCATGATCGCAGCATCCATGACCGTTATTAAAAATCAAAGTATCCATGACTATTAATAAAATAATAAACAATGTTATTTTTGACGTTTTGTAAGCTTCATGACAGCTAATCCGTACCCAATGGCAGTTTTAAGTGAAGAGGATCGAATTCTTATCAAATATTTTCGACAAACACATAATTACGGCGCAAGAAAAATTGTAAAGGAGTTTCCTGAAAAAAATTGGTATGTTGGAACAGTTCGCAAGTTTTTAAGACATCTTAGAGAAAATAGTGGATCCATAAAAATAAAATTTGGAAGGGGAAGGAAAAAAACTTCAAGAACTCAAGGAAATATTACCATGGTAAGAAATATTATAGAAAATGTACGACCTGAAGAATCTGTAGGTACCAGGAAAATAGCGAAAAGAACAAGAATCCACCGTTCTACAGTTCAAAGAATTCTTAAACATGATTGCCAACTTAAAGTCTTTAAAAAAGTTTACTGTCAAAAACTTAGTGCCAATGTGAAGGAGAAAAGATTAGAAAGATGTAATCTATTACTACGAAGATTCCGTTCTCGGGAAAATATCGCAAAGATATGGTTTTCAGATGAGAAGATGTTTTACTTAAGGCCGCCAAAGAATACACAAAATAATCGGGTATACGAAAATGTGCGAGTAAAGAGGGAAATCCCATTGGAAAATCTTTTAATCGAGAGAAGTTACTTTTCACCTGGCATAATGGTCTCTGTGGCAGTTTACAAATTGGGGAAGTCAAGTCTCATTGTTGTAGATGCCGGAGTAAAACTCAACTCGGACGCGTATCAACAACAAATTTTACATCACTCTCTTCCTGAAATTGAAGCAATCTGCGACGATTACGTATTCCAACAAGACGGTGCTCCTTCCCATACCTCTCGGAGTACAAGAATGTTTTTGTTTGAACCACCCAATAGTCCAGACTTAAACCCTGTTGACTACTCCATATGGGGAATTTTGAAGGCAAATGTTCACAATGATCAAAGGTTTAATACCATCGAAGATCTAAAGAAAAGGTTACAGTTCTGTTGGAATAATTTTACCCAATCAATGCAGCTATTGACCTATGGCGAAGGCGACTGCAATCCGTGATAGAAAATCATGGTGATCATATTTATGTTATCCTATAAATATTTCTACTACTTTCGATTTTAAGTGATAGTTAGTCTTGATATCAATAATTGTTAATATTATTAAATTTGTTATTAATATTGAACAAAACAAATTGTATTTCTTGAATTTAAGAATCTTTCAGAGTGAGACTTATACTGAAGAAGTTTCGATAGTTAATCTATCAAAAAAACGTATTATCTCAATTATGAATAAATCAGTTTTCGTTTGCAACGAGCATAAGTGCACGTTTGTTAAAAAAAACTGTCAATCCGGCCCTGTTCAAAATATTTTGATAAAAATTGCACATTTTACTAAGACGATTTCAGTTCATCATCACTCCAACAATAAATTAAATCATTGCAAAATCTAGAAAAATATTCACAATTAAAAAGTGTACTCCTTTAATTTGAGCCACAGTGTACGTATTTAGTTAATTTCAATATTTCTCTGTCACGTTATCATTTTCTTGTCCTGTTAAATGCATATTACCGCAGCTCTCACAAGATGTCGAGTACTGATTAATTTATTGGAGCTGGAAAAGGGAATGGCATAACTTAATTTGACGTTTGTTTGAAAGTTGGAGATAGAATAGAAACATTTTCGACTTTATTTGTTGGAAATCACAAAGTTTAAACTGGTATCCCCAGTCGTCTTCAGATGAATACTAAATTAGTACAGTAACTACATCTCTATTTATACTAGCTAGGTGTGCATGTGTTTAGTTGGTGCGTGGTATTATTCTAAGAGTATCTACTTAATACATGTTTCCAGATATTTCTTATATCCAATGAAGGCTGGGTTCAGTGTATGGTAGCAGCTTCCTTGAACTTCCTTCAGTGTGGTTCTTTATGCAGGATTTTAGTTTCTGTTCGCATGATGTGAAGGCCCTGTGCCCAGACATGCTGCACCGGATTTGTCGGTCTCTCCTTTTAGCGTTTCTGTGTTCCTTAATTTGAGTGGTCTTAGTATCTCACCGATATAAGATCGGCCACGTTAGCAGGGGATCTGGTAGACACTGTCTCTTTGGTTTGTTGGTTTCGTCTTCATCTGGTGGCTTCTTAAAGTGTATCTCGAGCTGAATACCATACTGATGTTGTATCGGTGTCCTAGTCTTCTGATTCTCTCTCAGATACTCCTTTGATATACGGAATGTTCAGTGTCGGTTGTACCTTTTTTGAGCATCTGGCCGATTCTTACGATTTTCCAATATTTCGTCAAATTATCTCAGGGGTAGCTTTTTTTTAGGTCAATCTTAATGTAGTTAATTTCTTCTTTGACGGCTTCATTTCAGTTACAAATGGTAATTGCTCTATCCACAAGCGTTCTTACTATGCCATTATTTCTGTTGTTTAAGTGATTTAATGATAATTGAGATATTAACCTGTATGCGTAGGTTTTTTGTACACTGAGTTTTAAATGGTGTTTTCTTTACGTTGACATCTAGGAATAGGCCGGAAAGGTCATTGAAGAAGCAGTTTCCTCTGTATGCGTCACTCAGGGGCGTCATTTCACATTTCTCTTGGGGGGGGGGGGGGGGGGATACCTATTTTTAAAAAAAAATTGGACGAAAAACAAAACACTTTATTAATTCAACAACATTCTTATTAAAAAAAAAACAACACAGAAGCTTAAACATAAATTAATGATTTAGTGGGTAACGGCGATGCCTTATTGCAGAAAATTCGTCAACTAATTTGTCTAGGTCAAACTCTTTAACCATGTTTGGTTCAGATGCCATCAGCATTAATGAACGAAGTCTTTCGTCTCCCATAATTGTGCGTAGATAGTCTTTTACTCTTTTTAGTACTGAGAAGAACCTCTCATCACTAGCCGTGGTTACTGGAAGTGTACAGATTACTTTTAATACTTTAATTACCTCCGAGTATGCTACTGGAAGTTGTTTAAGATGGTCCAACATGTTAAGATGTTAAGTGCAGTGTTAGTCTGTGTCGACTGTCCAATCTCCAATGTATTTAACAAGTGTGTCTTTGCTAGTGGCAATTGAGTATTTAGCAATGACTTGTCGATTAAATGACCGTAAATTTGTAAAAATGGCGAAAGTTCTTTTGCTTCCAAAAAGCAAGACGTGTCTTCTTTTTTAACAAATTTAAAGGCCGAAAGAATAAGGGCATTATTTTCTGAGAGTCTCTGTCCAAATTCTAATAAAAAACGATCGACAACAGCAACATATTCACTGTAAAAATTTAAGTGGTCTGTGCTATCTCTGTGACCAACAGTGGTATCAACAAAGCTATCCGTTAGCTTTTTTGACAAAACTCGCGTTCGCTGTACACGGGTGTCCGTCCATTGAAAACTGCAACTGCTTGCCAATTGCTTGGAGCTTTCAAGTATGCTGTTAAAAGTTTCGTCGGGTCTGTTCGGTAAACCGTAGTAAGTATAAGTTATAAGGTGTTTTTAAAATGTGTTTTTATTTGTAAAAATTTTGATTTTTGTGTGCGAATACGCCCCGCCCCCCAATTGACGCCCCTGGCGTCACTGCTCAGAACCTTATGTGGAACTCAGGGTGGAACTATACAGATGCAAAATTTCGTTTTTTTTGTTTGTTTCTCCGTGTAACTATATTTTATTTACTAAATAATATAAGCCGTTGAACTAATAAATTGAATTGACCTGTCACAGGTAGTATAGGGCACACGTGGGATTACGTTCAATGTGGAATAATTGTTATTGTCGTTTAAAAATAGTTTAATCTCAATCGCCGTTCAAATCGCAGCATTTTCGTGCGAGAAAATAAATCGGTTCGTGCGTGCGCGTTTGTTTTAGTTTTTTTTATTAATCGGAACAGTGACCTCTGGTGTTTTTTTCGTAAATGTTTTACAAGGATGCAATTTAATAGTGCTAAATGATATAATTTATTATTATTTTTTTTTTTGGTAATGGCGACACAATAAAATAAAAATCCAGAATTTACCTTAATTGACCCTATTCTTTACTATTTAAAATTTTATTTATTATATAAATAATTTAAATTAACCGATTCCTGCAATTTTTCCATACTTATTAGATGCCTGATGTGATCGTATATATAATAAATAATTTCCAAAATTAAATGCAAGGTAGTTATTTGTAAACAAACTATATTTCACATCATAGATAGTTTGGAAAATTACATTACAAGTCTAAATTTTTTTCCAATTTTCAGAAAAACTATGAAATAAATAAATAACATTTATAATTCAAACAGAAAGAACAAACAAATGTAAGGGATTTTCATTTTTAGGTTGGTATCTCATAACTCACCAAAAAATCCCCAGAATTGCGCTTGCAATTGCAATAAAAATAGTGTGAGAGTTATATTTCTTGCAAGCAATACAAATTGCGCCAGCTGATCACTAGCCTCGTTCTGCGCAGGTAATCTATTCTTGCGTAAAAGAAAAATTGCAAACTGCAAAGCGGCCTTATTAGAGATATAAATCTAAAGGCTTTTTTACTTTAGGTGCAATTTTAAGGAAAATAAATGAGGAGAAATAATACTCTAAGTCAATCTTCACTAAGATATGTGATCAGAAACCTTTATTTTATTTATTGAATATATTACTTTGTGATATTGCATATTAACAAAAAGACAATATGTGTAATTTGACTTTGTTATAATATCACTTTTTTATTTACTGATTAGTTACTGCAGTCTCGTAGTACTACTACATTATCAAACTGAATACCTTAAACTACGTTTCACAGTTATAAATAGGTTTTTAACAAAGGGTGGTTATAAATATTAAAATAAAAATAGAATCTTGATCCCTTAATCTAGTAATTGATCCCTATTGTATAGTAATGTAAATAGCGGAATAGCGGGGAATTCCACAAGTCTGTTTGGTCATTTAGTAGGTTTATGGTCGGGTTTTTATAATGTTTGTAAATTTCTATTGATTCTAAGATGTTAAGCCTCTTGCTTTTTGGTGCAGTATATAATTTTTAAATTATTTACATCTGGGAAACAATGACCTGTATCCGAACAGTGTTTAGCGAAATTGGAATTTTCTTTGTTTAACAAATAAGAAGTCTTATGTTCATTGTATCGGATATTAAAATTTCTTCCTGTTTGACCTATATATATGAGCTATTACATTCTGTACAACTTAGCCTATAAACTCCTGATTTTTTAAGGAGGGGTGTTTTTTGTTTGGCATTAAAAAATAATTGAGACATTTTTTGTGCTGGTGTGAATGCTACTTTTATATTGTTTTTTGAGATTATGTGTGCGATTTTATCTGAAATTGGACCAAAATATGTTAATTTTCAATATCTACTTTTTTCATTACTTTTTATGTGTGGGTATATTTTGTTTAGTGTTATTTGTCTTTGTTTTTTATTTATTAAAGAATGAATGATGTTTGCGTTTAAACCCGTTATTTTCTGCTATTTTTATTATGGTGTTTAATTCTTTTTTGCGGTTGTCTTCATTTAAAGGAACTGTAAAGGCTCTATGTATCATGGATTTGTATGCTGCGAGTTTGTGGGAAATGGGGTGTGTGGAGTGATTAGGAATTGTTGCGTCTGTGAATGTTGGTTTGCTATAAATATCAAAGTGTAATTTGTTGTCTAGTCTAGATATTGTAATATCCAGAAAATTGATTTTCCAATCTATTTCTTTTTCCATTGTGAATTTTATTTTGTTATGTAAACTATTAAGGTGATTTAAAATCAATTGTAAATCTGTATCCTTACCGGTAAAACATGGATACGTAGATGATATTTTCGTTTGTTTTACCGGTAAGGATACAGATTTTTTTCTCCCCTACTTCTATGGAAGTTCTTCATCACTTTTCTTTAATTAATTAACTTCCTCAAAAGCTTTATGAGGCTGTCACTCACCATTTCCTAATATATATTCCAACATAAGCTATACTTCTCCTGAAGATGACCGTTTATATGTTCGAAACATGTAGAGTACAATAAAATGAAGGGTTCTTATCAAACATATCTTAGTGAAAGCTGACCTCGAGTATTATTTCTACCCATTTAACTTGCCACTTCACTTCAAGTATGGACTACTTCTTCAAATCAAGTAAAATTGCCTGAAAACATACGCTTTGATCAGCTGATCAATTTTTTTCATTTAAAACGACCATTTATTTGCAACTGGCACCCAATATAAAACGGCCATTATAGCATATGGAAAAATTGCACCAAGCTCTTTAATCTTGACGCAAAAAGAAAATTGCACTCAAGCTCATTTCAATAATTGCGATTTTTATTATTGTTTGTTTAACATTCGATTGTACCGTCTGCCGATAGATATCGAATCGAGATAACTACAAAAACAATACGCGTTTGTACAGCTAGATTTATAATGTCAATTTTCAAGTAAATATTTTGATGAAATTATTTTACAGCATTCTAATAGGTCAAAATACGATAATTTAAAAATAAATTTCACACCTTTTTTTGTTTATTGTTTTTTTATGCAGTTTCGACTGGAGGTCGATACTTGAAACCATCCTAACTTTTTTTACGTTACTCTAGCATACTTTATAGTATATCCACGGATAGAGTTTGGAAGAGGAACAACTTTTTTATTAGCAGGTATAGAAGAAAAAGTCATTCTTTATAAAAACGTCTGCTTGTGCTGGAACTACAATTTCTAATA
The DNA here is from genome assembly GCA_935413205.1 of Polydrusus cervinus. Classification (NCBI taxonomy): domain Eukaryota; kingdom Metazoa; phylum Arthropoda; class Insecta; order Coleoptera; family Curculionidae; genus Polydrusus; species Polydrusus cervinus. The sequence continues at coordinate 102,376,928 of OW284511.1, forward strand.
TCAGATTTACGATTATTATACAGGGTTCGTCAGAAAGAACATTTTTAGTTTTTTTTTTATTTTTTTTTCAATTCCTTGATTTATTATATCAATTTTGCTTGTTCTGAAACTACAATTTCGAACATCAGATTTGCGAACACTATACAACTGTATTTTTTGATTTGATTGTCAATCTAAACAAAAATATCGAACCAATGTGTCCTACAGGGTTGGACAAAAAAAACATTTTTAATTTTTTATACTTTATGATTGAATAAATTAAGGAAATATGATATGTATTAATCAAAATACTTCAAAAGTAGACAAAGAACAATAGTTTTCTTACAACAAAATCGTTATTCGGCCAGATATAAAATCATATTCTAAGTAAAAGGGCAACAATAGCTGTTTGTTAAACGAAATTCAAAAAACTAAAAATGTTGTTTCTGACGAACCCTGTATAGTAATCGCAAATCTGATATTCTAAATTGTAGTTTCGGCACAAGCAGACGTTTTTATAAAGAATGACTTTTTCTTCTATAACTACTAATAAAAAGTTTTTCCTCTTCCAAACTCTATCCGTGGACACACTAACCTGGGGGAAAAATTTAGAATTATTAGTTGGGATGCTCTTAGGGCCACCTGTATAGGTTCAGTTTAAACTACAAGTGACAGTTAAACTTAAGTTTATGCCGTAGTGTGCATACATTTAAGTTTAGCTATGACTTGTAGTTAAAACCGAACCTATACAAGTGGCTCTTAAAGCCATATGTACTACGAGAATGGGTTCGATTTTGGTGCACCTATGGACTCTAACTTTATTTCTGGCTCCCTGTTGATAAAGCACCGCAGAGACGTCAAAATTGAATTGATGTATGTATGTTTTCAAGATCGACAAGAATACATAAAAAAATTGTTAAACTAATACCTACAAAAAGTCCAAAATTTTCGAATATCTTTTAAAATTGTTTATAACTTATGATTAAATTTAAAAAGTGATTAAAAACAACATGGCACCACGGTGGAAAATAGTAAATCAATTAAAGTGGTCTCAAAAATTAAATGACAAATTAAAGAAACTACAGGGAGGCTACAATGCATTAAAAGACAGTGACAATTATTCCGAGTACAACCATGTCGTTATTGGCCAAGACGGTAAGTCAACATATTAATAGATATGTGAGTGGACGGGGAGTAATTTTTACAAAAACTTTTTTTTGTAATTAATTTTTTACTCAGGACAAAGGAGAATTGAACATTTTTTGGGTGCCACATCCCAAAACCCCTTTTTTTGACGTATCAATACATTTTTCAAAATTAATAATGTATTTATGTATGCATGTAGTATTACTAAACCTAATTGAATTTTTTGTATGTGACTCATATTTATTATTACAAGAAATGGATGGTGTTATGCAAAAATGTTAACCCACAACACACATGTTAATGAGAAAAAGGCGTTTTTAACATTATGGGTTATAAAAGATTTACGAAATAACTGTTTATGTTTATAACAAGAAAAGCATATTAATTCAACATTTTTTAACAGAAACAGGTTATAGAAATTACAACAGTTTAGTAGTAGTAATTAGTGTTTTGTGGGTTAACATTGTATTGCATAACACCATCCATCGGTTCCTGGGTTTTATAACTTTCCTGCGTGTCAAGCATTGATAAAAGCCGCCAAAGTCAGTGGCGGCTCGCGGTCTTAAAACAAACCCGGTAACAAAACGTCTCTTTTATCCTCATCTATCCAGCGACGGAATGGAGTTTCCAACAAATTACAAACTATGTCATTAATTGGGTTTATTTTTACAACACACAACTAAGTAGGTACTTACTTACACTACTAAATTAACTGAAAAATAAAAACAAAACTTTTTTATCACACAGTAAATCACGTAAAAACGATATCTATAACCGTAAGTTTCGCGAAGCCTCAATATAAATACCTTAAGGTTAGGCGGTGCATACGACTGATCTATTTTTAAATTGCCCTTCATCATAATGCAAATTGTTACATGCTGTTTGCGTAACTGACGTCACGTAACCATAGCAACGGTGAATATGAAAGCCATGTTGGACGTTGGGTTTTCACTTGCTTTGAGTAAATGGACACGGTCACATTCAGATTAAATTATATTATTAATTCGAACATAATTATTTTTTAAGGGCTAAACTGGTAGCTGTATTGGTACATGAATATTTAATAGTGTCGAAAAACTTTCCTCCTGGTTTTTTTTTCTTTACCTGTTACCTACTTCACCTGACGAGTCGCCACTGGCCAAAGGCAAATTCGATCTCTATGATATTGCTGCTCAAGCTCGCCTAGTCGGAGCATTATATTAAGAGTAAATGCTAGTGACACATTCGTCATTTTGTTTTTTGATCAACATTCCGTTACTTTTTCGTTTTGTCCAAAAATGGTCCAAATACCAATCATGTTTACCTCTAATTTAAAGTTAACAAACGTTTAATATACCGGTCCGCCAACGAAGCGGGTACGGAAGATTAAATCACCAAGGAACTTATCAAAAGTACTAAACCAGCACGAGGTATGGACGTAAAAGCGACATATTTTAAAAATATTTTACATTATACAGGGTGGCTCAAAAAGTGTGGCGGACTAAACTTGTATTTTTTTAAATGGAACAACAATATTATATTATTTTCTAATTCCCTATAAAACTACACGTATATTTTGTATAAAAATCATATAGGTAAATTTAATTGTCTTTAAGATATTGAAGTTTTAAATATGGCATTTTCAAACTTTGACAGGCGGTGGTATATTGGAATGGCACATCTTAGAGAAAAAGGGGTTTCACCTCCATATCTTAGTTCTATATAAATCTAGCAACTTCCGGGTTAACATTTTAAACTAAAAATGGTTTTACGGTTAAACCGGAAGTTACTACTTTTATATAGAGAATAAGAACTAAGATAGAGAGGTAAAAACCATTTTTTTCTATGATGTGCCGTTCCAAAACCTAATGGCTTGATCAAACAGTAGCTCAATGTCTTTCATCATGAATGTCGTGTTGTGTCTTGCTTTAAATCCTTACACTTGCACCCACATAAGTTCTATAGGATTTAATGCGTAATAATATGGCGGTATGCGCAGCAAAGTTACACTATGTTTTTTCAGCTATATCTTCCACGGCATATTTCATAAAACGATGTTTCTGTAAATTTGCTATAACTAATAGTTCCTTCTTTGGTTAGTTACTGTGGTTAGTTATCATAAATAATGTAATGCACAAAATTTACCTGCGCCTATGGCCGACACCGATATTGAGCCAAACTAGACGCAATTTCCAATTTTATTACTCTACACCTTTTTAAACTAAACCATAATAATCAAAAACAGGTACTGATTTTACTGTAAATAAGTGATTTGAAAATGTTTTATAATAAAAAAAATATCATGTAGGTACGAGGAAATCTTACATACAATTATTTCATTTTAATGTGAGTATTCAGTACATTCCACTAGAAAAACGCAAAAACTTCCATCTGTATTTTTTTACAATTTTTTTCGAACGGATTTATCGGTTATCCTTGAATTTTAAATCGCTGCGATATTTTTTCAAGTGCTTGCGCCAATAATTTGTTGCGTTGTTGCTAGATAATAACAATGGGGACCTTCACTTGTCAAATAAATTTGCAACGACCTTTAGGGACTGAATACAAATTGTACCATATGGCGTACCTACCAGTGTTGCCGATCTGTTACAATCGTAACAGATCTGTTACGTTTTGAAAGGATCTGTAACTCTGTTACGCCTTTAAGCATCAATCTGTTACGTGTTTTGAGCCGTCGTAATTTTAAGGACGTCAGCCTTTAAAGAGGACGATGAGGACCCTTTTTTTAGAAGTCATTTTTGATTTGGATAGTGCTCATCCAAAAATCAGCAGGCCCAGCCATCCCAAAAAAAAAACTTGCTAAAATGCTGTTACTATTTTCGTAAATATGTAAATATTTTTTATTTTCTAGAATACTGTTACTATTTTGGCAAATCTGTTATGTTTTTTAAGCAAATGTTACGATTGAAAAAAATTCTGTGCAACGCTGGGCATATCTACAGTTGACTGGCGCCTATACGCTGAATAGAACGGAGCTTTGAGTTTTTCTGTTTAAAATTGGGAGGGCGGGGGTTATAATTTCATCCAACTACTAGAGTTCGATCGTCGGAGTGGGCATACGCACAATAAAAAAAATATGTCCGAAATTTAGTAAGTTTAAGAATGCAGGGAAGAGTGAAAATGTATCATCTCCCAACCCACCCCATTCTCCCGATAACGAGAGAAGGTACACACTCCCCAATGGGTAGGTCATGCAATGGCAAGAAACAGAGGGTTGATAGATCTTGGGGGGTGTCGCATGACTGAGGATCGTGGTTCGCAACCCACGTTAAGCTGTAGGTCCAAGAGAAAACTGGCTAAGTGTTCGAAAGGACCAGTGGCCATCAGTAACCCAGAACAAACAGCAACAACCAACAACGGAAACGGGAAACGCTTTTTTCGTGATCTCGAGATCCCTAAAACATCTATGCGTGAATAATATCTCAAACATTTTTTTCATGCATACAATACTTTCTCTCAGAATATACAGGGTGATTTCTAAGTTGATACTTCTTTTTAAGCTGTGTATAGAAGGCATTAAAATAAACAACATTTTATACGGTCCTGCCTAACTTGCCCGTTGAATAACATTAAGAAAACTTCTGGGTGTAGAATGAGCCCGCAAGGGAAAGCGTTCTGCGTATAATCTCGAAGCACCAGCCGCACTTTGACGACACTCACCGTAAATTAGCACCATATCTACTAATTCATTGTTTTCAAATTTTACCATTTTCACGGTTCACCAATTTAAAATGAATTTGCTTCAGAAAAACACACCGCAGCGTATTGACAAATAACTTACCATCGACCCGTAAATTGCATGACTAATAAGACAAACGACATAAAGTATAGCAGGCTACGTTTTGATGACCAGGCCCCCACTTAGATTGTTACTCTGTATCTCGCTTATTTTTAAGTGTTTTGAAAAAAGGTATTTGAAAATATTTTTAATTCCTTCTATACACAGCTAAAAAAGAAGTATCAACCAAGGAATCATCCTATATTATTATTGACATGTATTATTTTAATGTTTTTTTTAAATTACTTTTTTTTGTTGCAGGTCTGTGTGTGGGTAAGTCTCCAATACAGCAGATATATTAATTTTGAAATACATTAATTAATTGGAAATAATTATAAAAAATGATTTCTGCAAAAACGTTTTTACAAATTGATTTTCAAAATTTTTCTAAATAATTTTTTTGTAGTTTATCAGTGCGCTGGATTTAACCACAAAACTTGTGACTTGTGCAATCCCAGGCGGATGGCTGGTTACCAGAAAATGGAAAATGAGCAATACCGAGCTGATCACAAAGACGAAAGCGTTGAAAGAGACATAGACCAGTATAACAGTGTAAGTTTTTGCGCTATGTCGGTAATTATAAAGACGAAATACCAACCTCAAATCAATTTTTTTTAAATACGGACATGGAATTTTAGTTTTAGGGACTTCTAAGCTTTAGATATTTAACACAATTTAAAGTGTTTTGAGATTTCAACGTTTTGAAAATCTAATTATACATTTTTTCGTGTTATCTTTTTATGTCATTACGGTCCTGAACATTTAAAGACAACCAAAAAAAAAAGATTTGTGATTTGAAAAATCCGTCCATTTTAACTCAAAGAGGCCTGATATTTGATATTTTGTGAGAGAAAGACGTAAAGTCTCGGCCTCAAATATTTTTCTGTCTGTTAATTCTTGTTACATGTTTTACCAGATTTTTTAAATTTATGTTTAATGCATCTTTCCTTGATTAAATTTAAAAATTTTCATTCTCGTTAATCTAGAAGTCAATAGGATTAGTTCTTCCCGAGGTTCTTCCTATGATATATAGGTAAAATATGAAAAAATGAACTAGTTAAATTACAAATAAAGAAAAAGCCTATTGACAAACTATGAAACCAGATATTAAGTGGAACATAATCCTAAGTATGCCAACTAGTGTGGATATTTTTTTTTTCAATACTAATATTGAAATATTTTTTTCACAAATCAAAAGCTTTTTTAATATTTCTTTGTGGTCGTAGGAAAAATAGTGTACATTACTCGTGTGAAAGTGATTATTCTAAAATTCGAAGAATTTCTGCACTCGGCTGACGCCTCGTGCTACATATCTCCTCGTTTGAAAAGTATCACTTTCATCACTTGTTATGTAATATACTATTTCAACGAAGAAAGCAATTATTTATTTCAGATTCGTATAGGAAATTTCTCGTAAGGGAATTACCGTCTTGGGCCAAGAGTGACCTCATTTGGACCTATTTAAAAGCTTGAATCTTTTGCATTTATGCATTATGCTCTTCTCCCACTAGATTAGTGTTTTCAGTGTATTAACTCAGTGATTAGTTTAGTTTCAATGTTTCAAACTTTTTTACTTATCTAAACATTTTTTAGCTCTTGCTGAATTTTTACTTGGACAGTCCGTGCGTGCCAGAATTTTGCCCTTTATTAGTTACACGTGGTATGACGACGATTGATGCTATTAAAGGAGTGGCTTTAAGCCAGAAGAGCGAAGATTACCACAGATATACGATCGTGGAACACTGGAAAAATTATGAAGCAGGTACTTCTACTACTACCAAAAGATACTTTATTGTCGACTAAATTTAAGGTTTTTTGTGTTAGAGCCACTGGCGTAGCTAGAATTTTATAAGGGGGGGGGGGGGGGGGTCAGACAATGTGAAACTCGCGACCTCAATGCAAAACAAACAAAAAGCGCAGGCGAAAAATTTTTGGGGGCCGTGCCCAAAAATGTCTTGTTTGGCTTATAAAAAAAAACTTTTACACTTTTACCTATTTTTAATTATTTATTAAGTAATTAAAATATGTACTAATATCTAATATTAAAATTTTTTTAAAGCGCAATCACAAAGTTTTTAATAAATGGATGAAGCCAATTTTTTAAGTTGGTAAATATTCATAAGATTGGGAAAGAAACTACCGAGAATCGCTTTTATTTTTATTTTTTTAGCGTCGAAATAAAATGCAGCGCAGTGAAATGTATTATTCGTTATATCCGGTAACTTATGGGCCGTAGAATAACTGGAGATACTAGACATCAAATTATGTCATATAAGTTTTTTCGGATTGTCACTTTTGTTTTTTTTTGGTAATTTAATTAATTATGTACTATGTTTTTTAATGCTTTGGGATGTTTAAAGGGAAATATCTCGAAAACCGTTAAAGATATTAAGATCAATCAAGTACACATTTTTGACTCAGAAAATGCCCTTTTTAAAAAACTATAATTGAAAAACACCTAATATCACAGGTAAGAAAAAAAATCATAGATTTATGAAGCCCAGTGTATGCAACTAGCGCCCTCTAGTTTGAAACTTAAAAATTTCTACAAATTCTTATTTCTTGCTCATAAAAACATAATATTGCTAACTTTTATTTTGATTCATTAAACCGTTTTAAAATTATGACTTATTTTCGAGAATAAACTTTTACTTTCAACACCCTGTACCTCTAAAATAAGTAACAATCCGAAAAAACTTATATGACTTAATCGGCTTAGTTTGATGTCTAGTATCTCCAGTTACTCTACGGCTCATAAGTTACCGGACACCCCGTATTTATTATCCTTATATTTATTATTAACCCAGAATTAATTTTTCTTAAATCACTGATCCATTTTCGCCAAAATTCTTGTATTGCCCATTTGCAGCATTAGCGTGAGTTGCTGTAACAATTAATAAATATAACGTGGGCGAAGCCCCGGTAGAGAGCCAGTAAATAAATGAAAGTAAAGGAGATAAACAAATCCCCCATGATCTTTAATCAAAGTTCAAGTGCATGATATAATTTGAAAAGAAAACCTTGGACCTGACCAAATAACCCCAGTTAAATGAAGCATGGTCAGGATAAGGTAATCCTTTTGGCCTTGTGCAAACGCACACTTCATGAGCCAAACGAATATAAAACCTTATATTGTAGACGAACAAAACCAAGACTGTTACTGTATTGGTATATGGTAAAATTGTCACGGTTGCACTGAATTTTTCTGATTTTAATGTATTTTAATCGGTTTCAATAGATTTAAAGTTATACAGGGTGATTCCTAAGTTGATACTTCTTTTTCAGCTGTATATAAAAGGCATTAAAATAAACAACATTTTCAAATGCCTTTTTTCAAAAAACTTAAAAATAGGCGAGATACAGAAGTAAAAAATCTAAGTGCAGGCCTGGTCATCAAAACGTAGCCCGCTATAATTTATGTTGTTTTTCTTATCTCTTATTGGTCATAGCCCCACTGGTTTTCGCACTGCGGTGTAGAAAGGAAACGGAACTCCTACTACACTATACTATTTCCAAATAATCTAAATGGCTATAGTACAAACATAAACACGGCCCTCAGTCCGGGGCACCCCTTAAGTGGGGAGAGGGTGCTAAGAATCCCCCCGTCAGACACAAATAAACACCAAATATATAACAAAACGACGCGAATTGCCACGTGGAACGTGCGCAGCCTATATATGGCCGGGAAGCTCGCCAACGTTGACGCGGAGATGGATAGACTGCAAATCAAGATATTGGGTCTTAGCGAAGTCCGATGGCCCGGCTCAGGAACACAAAAAACCAAACATGGCATCATATATTATTCTGGCGGTGACGATCCCGATCACCGTTATGGGGTGGCCATCATGATCACGTCCGAATTAGAAAAACCTGTTGTGGACTTCATCCCGCTGGGAGACCGAGTCATGCTGCTGAAGCTGAACACTTCTCATCGCGTCATGAACATTATACAGGCGTACGCACCAACAAACGATAAAACAGATGATATGGTTGAAGACTTCTATGCCAAGCTCGATGAAGTCATGAAATTGACAAAAAATGGTGAAATCACAGTGATCCTTGGAGACTTTAATGCAAAGATTGGTGCAGGAACCGCTGACGGAGACTCTGTCGGAAAGTATGGTCTAGGAGAACGAAATACAAGAGGCGATCGACTGGCACAGTTTTGCTCCGAACAACGACTAAGTATTGCCAACACTTTTTTCAAGCTCCACATGCGACGTTTATATACTTGGCGTTCACCTGCTGATCGCGACGGACGTATTGTAAGAAATCAAATAGATTTCATTCTCATTAGACACGAATACAAAAAGTTTATTAAATCAGTCAAAACTTATCCTGGAGCAGACATCAACAGCGACCACAACCCAGTTGTGATGGACATCAAAATACGCCGCTTTGTTAAATACAAACCGGTCTCACGACAAAAACGCATTGACATAAGGAAACTCCAGAGTCCTGTAGAAGGAACACAAATTAGCCAAAAACTTGAGAACAGGCTGAAAGAATTAGAGAGCTCTAAGAACACTCAGCCAGGCGATGACATTGAGTCTTCATGGGAAGATCTGAAGGATACGTTAATTATGACCCAGGAGACCGACATTGGATTTGCAAATAATTTCAAAAAACAGGAGTGGATGACTGATGAAATCATAACACTAATGAACAAACGAAGAGAACAGAATTACAAGAATACAGTGAAATATGCCGAAATTAACAAGCTTATTCGTGCGAAATGCAGGGAAGCCAAAGAATCATGGCTGGCGGGCAGATGTACGAAAATAGAAACCCTTCAGAAGAAACATGACCTCTTTAACTTACACAAGAATATCAAGGAGCTTACAGGTAGATAGCAGGGGGGTCACAGCGGAATATTAAGAGGTTCCAACAACGAAATACTTATAGGAGTGGATGGGAAACTGAAACGCTGGAAAGAATACACCGAAAATCTTTTTAATGACATGAGACCAGACTTACCCCCAGATCCAGACAAAACCAATGAAATGGGTCCCGAAATTACCAAGGAAGAAGTTAAACACGCAATTAAACTTCAAAAGAACGGAAGAGCTGTTGGTCCTGACAATGTGCACGCGGAAACCTTTAAACTCGCAGCTGCCGAGGACGGGGCTGGTCTAAATCTCATTACCACAATATTCAACTGAATGTACAGAGTCGGAAAAATACCCTCGGACTGGCTGAGATCCACTTTTGTCGCTCTGCCAAAGAAGAACAATGCATCACAATGTGACGAATACCGCATGATCAGTTTGATGTCCCACGCCTTGAAGATATTCTTGCGGATCATTCATACCCGTATATACAAAAAGTGTGAGAGCCTGGTTGATCGTTCGCAATTTGGCTTTAGAAATGGAATGGGAACCCGAGAAGCTCTTTTCTCTTTGAATGTACTGACTCAGAGATGTAGAGACATGAATGCCGACATATTCGCATGCTTTATTGACTATAAAAAAGCTTTTGACTGTGTGTCACATCAAAAAATGGTCAACATCCTAAAATCTACCGGGATAGACGCACAAGATCTAAAGATCATAACCGGACTTTATTGGCACCAAACAGCAACAGTCAAAATCAAAGGGTCCACATCAGAAGAGATAGCAATAAGAAGAGGCGTGCGACAGGGATGTGTATTATCTCCCCTGCTGTTTAACCTCTACTCTGAGGCAGTGTTCAACGAAGCTCTCGAGAATACAACTGCAGGCATAAAGATCAACGGAAACATTATAAATAATCTGCGTTACGCAGATGATACCGCGGTAATAGCCAGTAGCCTACCAGAACTTCAGTCTCTTATGGACCTTATTGTGGAATACAGCGAGCGATTCGGCCTTTATATGAATACGTCCAAAACCAAACTATTGGTATTCTCAAAATCACAACGAAACGCCACCCTAAGGCTCTATGGGGAGATTATTGAACAAGTACCATCTATAAGATACCTGGGCACGCTCGTCAACCAGCAATGCAACCCAAAACTCGAAATCAGATCAAGAATTGAGCAAGCGCGGAAAACTCTGAACAGCATGAGGACACTTCTGGCAAACCGAAACCTCAACCTGGAACTCCGGACCAGAATACTTCGCTGCTACATCTTTCCCGTTCTTTTGTACGGATGCGAGAGTTGGACCATGGATGCGGCCACAGAAAGGAGAATCGACGCGTTCGAAATGTACGCCTACAGGCGAATGCTGCGAATATCTTGGACGGAACATAAGACAAACATAGAGGTCCTGCAGCAAATGGGTAAACATAAAGAACTCCTCGCGACAATCAAGGAGAGAAAGCTGCAATACCTGGGACATATCATGAGGGGCGAACGATATGAGATTCTCCGCCTGATAATTGAAGGGAAGATCGAAGGAAAACGGTCGGTCGGCCGTAGACAGAATTCATGGCTGAAAGACCTGCGCAGATGGCTCGGACAGACGTCTATAGAAATTTTCAGAGCCGCGGTTTCTCGTACGACAATAGCCATTTGGATCGCCAACCTTCGTAGGGAGTCGGCGTCATAAGAAGAAGAAGAATTTACGGGTCGGTGGCGAGTTCTTCGGCAATTCGCTGGGATGTGTTTTTCTGAAGCAAGTTAAGTTTAAATTGATGACTGAAAATGGTAAAATCTGAAAACAATGAACTAGTAGAATTTACGGTGCGTGTCGTCAAAGTGCGGCTGCTGCTTCGAGATTATACGCGAACGCTCTCCCTTGCGGGCTCATCCTACACCCAGAAGTTTTCTTAATGTTATTCAACGGGCAAGTTAGGCAGAACCGTATTTGATCCATAGTGTAATAAATGAATGTAACTACCTTATTTTTGAGTTTTTTGGAAAAAGGTATTTGAAAATGTTGTTTATTTTAATTTGTTCTATACATAACTAAAAAAGCATAATCAACTTAGGAATCACCCTGTATAATAATACAAAAAACGCGTCTAGCAATTGGTCCAAGGCTCAGATAAAATATTGTACAAGATACGTAACGCCCATAAGAAGCTAACAGGCTGTTATGGCTCTATCGCAGACCGTACACTATCAGTCGGAATGACAGTTTTGATAATAGAATGACAGTCATACTGATGATGTAAGCGCAAATTTTAAGAAATGAAGGTCGGACTGATGTAAATTCTCGTTAGAAACAAGACTGACGCGAGAATGACGAAGGATTGATATAATTTAGGGCCGTCAGTCCGCATGATGTAGGATCTGTATTATGTCACAAACCTTATTCAATAATTCGTCCTGTTTTGGTCAGATTAGTTTCATTAAAAACGTATTCATGCACATTTTTATTCTGGAATCGCAAAAATTATAATTCCTGGTCTTTTAACTGAAAATTCCCAAATTTTAAATAGAAATAAACTTTGTGAGCTTTTAAACCAATATTATTTTACAATAATTATTTTTTAAACTCCATATCTACCTACCGGTACTGCCTAATGGTTTTGTTTACTTACTGATGAAATGATACATAATCTTGTGGTTTGCTCCTTACTCCGCACACAACACACTTATTAGTTGGTAGTTATTTAATCTAAGATCGCTATGAATGCTGCCATACTTTGTTTTTTTTTACGCCATTTTGTTTTAACAGTCATGTTCTTGAAAACTGTTAAAGATACATGTTGCATACTTAATTTTACGGACAGTATTGTATGTATATCCGGTTGAACCGGAAACGACAGTCAGACGTTTGATAATGATGACTTTCCAAATTATCAAAACAAAAAACAAAAGGGCAAGCTGGTTAGTAATCTCGTAGACACCCGGTATATACACTCATAAAAACTTTTAACATCTTTTAAGAGAGAATACTGGAAGACCACGAATTAATTCAAGATGTGAGAAGAGAGCAAGTCAGATTTTTCAACCACAAATTTGTGTTTCTTTATCGCAGCGAATTGGAGAAATATGAGTACATTAGAAACAAAGAGGTAAGTACACAATATATCAGTTCTTATTATAATATAGGTTTTATCTATTTGACACTCACTCTACACGATCACTCAGACTGATAATGGATAGAGAATAAGACAGTAATGCAATAAATTTTCAAAGATTGATGTCCAGGCTGATGTGATTGATATCAGGTAGGCCTCTCAGTCTGAATGATCGTGTAGAGTTCCCATAGCGTATTTACATTAGTAATCAGTGATATAGTATTACTGTCATTAATAATGATCATGCAGGCTTCGATTTGATTGAGCGAGAATGACGAAACGATTATTATTACTCAGAACTATCTGTCGTATTTAAACAATTTTAGAAATACTTTATCCGTGTTGATTTAGACTACTCAAGTTGCCTCTTTTCGTCACACAGCCTAATATAGTTACGCAGTCAGTTGGGATTCTTTTAAATTTACTTATAATTCTCATGAATTTCAGGTTAAAAATTACCTCCATAGGCTCCATATTGATTATTTCGCGTCACTTAAGAGACTGAGTCGGGTCGCGGATACTCGGGTTAATGGCGATGACAACTTCTACCTATGTATACCTTCCTTAAAATCCATAACATACATTATCTTAGGAGATTTACCCCCCTGCTCTCCATATCAAAAAGCTAAATGCACTGTTGTTTAAAGTTCCAAAATACTAATCGAGACTTTATAAAAACTCGTGTTGCCTTAACGCGTTTTTTATCATTATTTTTGAATTTACACAGTTCTGGTGCGCCATCTGAATGAATCTACTTATATTTTTAAATCAAGCGACAAAACTTGCTGCTGAATAAGATGTTGCAGGAAAGTTATTGTTTTTAACGCTAGTGTATAGATGACTCTGGTAGTATTATATCAACTTTATTTAAACTATTTCAATACAGGAAATAATGATTTTTGAGGTTTAGCTCGAATAAAAAGAATTACAAAATTTCGTTTTCTGTTATTTTAACGGCGAAAAGGTAAAAGTGCCTATGAAATAATTTTAATATGATTAACAAGGCAGTGTGTGTAGTCTTTTAGAATACATGGTCTCTATTCTAAAAGGCTACACATACTGCCTGCTAGAGAGTATCTATAGTATAATAAAATGTGGAGAATGCTATATTTCACAGGTTAATATCTCGATAACGCAGGGGTTGGTTTTAAGTAGCTACCCATAGGAAAGGAAACATTATGTTAACTTTAACTTTACTTGATTTGATCCTAAGGGTTCAAAAATGCTCTAATATATGTGTCCATATAGATAGGTTCAACAATATTTTTAAGTTGTAGGCTATTTTTGGTATCCTACAACTTTTGTATTAACAGATTTTAGGTAATTTTTAAAATGTATGTATACCGGGTTCGCCAACAAAGCGGGGACGAAAGATTAAATAGTAGGTTGGGTGAATTCTCGACGAATTTCGGATGTGACCTCCAAACAAAAAACACTCCTAAATACGTCACTAGGTTTAGGGCTTTATCCCTCCCCCCCCCTCTTATCTCTGATGACTTAAGCTATATTGTTATGTCTATTTTCTTATTCCAGGACTTTTTCATCCATCCCGATGAGGTCCGATGCATAAAATACAAGAAACAGTCCGAAGATCCCGTCCTAATCCAGATACAGGATCCATTTTATAGCAAAAGGACTAATATTTTTCGTGAACCGCCTTTCGTTTCAACTGTGGAAAGCGATGACAATGTGGTAGAGGTAATTATGAAATAGGTATACAATTGGCATTTATATTTGTTTAATCTTTCATTTGGATATTTCGGAATATTTTAGAGTTTTTTAGAGAAAATTAAAAATATTACTAAAAATCTTCACGAACTAATGATTTTAATATCAGGGAGACGGTCTAAATGTCAAAGTAGTTTCGGCAGAGCAGCGTTGGGAATCAATTAAAGGCGACACTCTGCGTATGTTTCTCTCGCCAAAAATAAATGAAACTCAATAATTTATATTTTTTTTATTCTAGTCGTCTTTAACCATTCAAACCATAAAAGAAGAAGTCTCAGAAGAAACCCTACTGAACCCGATATTCTGTGGTTGCGTGTACGTCAAGCAAGGCAAGGATATGACTATTGCCGAAATCGAGAAGCTTCCGGAACAGAGAGAGAAAGCGCACTGGCCTAAAAAGTATCTTTTGCTCAGGGACAAAACTTTGTACTTTGTGGACAACCATCAGAATATGCTGAAGTTTTACTACATTGATGACCAGACGTTTCAAGAAATGGTAAGTGATTTTTTTGAGTTTTTTTTATGGATTAAAGTAAATTATAATGGGCTCTTTCACGAGTTTTGGCATTAAAAATGTTAAATCGGTGCTATATTAGGAGTTTATTATCAATCATTGCTGGGTAATATCATGAATTTTTATCGGCTCATTTAAAACATGCACAAATTGGACCAATTTTAAAATCGCAAAACTTGCGCGATTACTCGATGACGTCGATCCAACAGTGAGCATCGTTATCGATCTTGTCACTTGTTGTGTCGGTGTTTTTGTTTACATCCCAATTATTGTGGAATTTTATTGTATTTTTGTTTAAAATAACTATTATTTTATTTATTTGCTAATAGAGGCAGATTTTAAAAAGACCAGTAAATCCTAAAACATGTAACTACTGTTTTCATCTGACAAGCTGTGACTTTCATCTTGGAAAGTATATAAACATTTGGTTTGAAACACTGACATTGGTTTTTGAGTAACACTGTACAACACAATCCTTAGTTTTCTTTGTAGACATATTTTAATATAATATGAATTTGAAGGTTTAAATTAACTTTTAAAAATACCAACAACCCATAGAAAGATCGAAATAATTTAGGTTAGACTTTTTTTTTAACTGTCATTGGATTGAATCGGTCTTCTGTCAATAATTTCGGTGATGAAAAGTTTTAAGCTAGAAATAATGTATTTTGTTCTTAGAACTTTATTAGCTTATTATAAGACAAAATATAGATACACTTGTGAAGTCCTTACAAATCTTTAAACGTCATTGCTTTTGGGTATGCATCACATTTATTAATGTTCACACAACAACTATCGAATTTATTTGAAGTTATGTTTGTTTAATGAGAGATATTGAAGTCATTTTTGTATCTTTGACGTTTGTGCCATTACCAAACACCGAGATAAGAATTTCAAAGTTAATTAGACAGGCGGAAGTGAAGGTGGTCATTTCCAACAATTTTTATAAAACTAAATTTTTCATTATCAATGTAAATAATGATAATAATAAATAGTAGAGCTAATTTATTTTAATTAAGAACGGTGTACCTGAGGAGAAAGACGCAAGAGACCATTTTTATGTAGAATTGACCAGGCTAATCAGAAATAATATCCACATGAAAAAATATCAGAGGCGTCCCACTTTTTTTCTAAAAAATATATAATCGCTTACTTTTAAAAATTATTCTATTGGCGATAACGCTAAAACGAACGGAGATATCGAGCTGCGGTTTTAATATTTGTTCTAGCAAATTTAATCTACTTTTCGATTATGGTATCATAATTATACCGTATGATTAATTTTTTTCGGAGTAAAATCAAAAAATGTGTTATTATTACAAATTGCGCCCTCTAGCATTTTTTTGAGAACTATTATGGACAACTAAATACGATTGGTGAAAGTGCATACATTTCTCTTCCAAACATTCTTTAGTTTGCTAAAATTGGATAAGTCGTTTATAAGTTACAGCGATTTAACTGATTACACATTCAACCGCTTCCCCCTCTTTTATTAAAGTCGGTACGCCAATGAGCATAAAACCAAAATGATGCATAATTGTCCAAGCTTTGCAACGGTGTTATCAAAGATATACCTTAATGTGGAATTTTCGGAGATATGTAAAATTTTAAAATTTACGCCCTCTTGCGGCAAAATGCGGAACTTAAAAATTATTTCCAGGATTTTCTCATGGCCACTTTAGTTATAATTTTTTTTTCCTGAGTTTCTATGCCCAGTAGTTTCCGAGATACGGCCGAGAGCCATTCTTAGTGGGACACCCGGTACATCTGGGCACAAATCTTTAGGTCGGTCAGAAAATATTTTTTGGTTTTATATCTTTAATTTTGGCACCATTTCATGCACTCTTTACTAAAAAATTGAGTATGCATAGGCTATGGGATAAATGTTTTGTTTCAAATAAAAAAAAGACAGATTTGTATCTTTTTGAAGTATATTCTTAACCTTTTACTTTTGTTCAGTGTATAAAACGACGCGTAAAGTTTACAACAACGTATCAATTTGGTTTCTTTGTAATCTTTCTCAAGTTATAATGATCTGACCACTGTAATTGGCAATTTCATATCCTAACCAGGATAGATATGAAATTATGTCCGTACAGTTACCCGGAATAGCCCACTTATCCAATCTTTTTAGTTTCAAGGAAACAGCAAATATCCATGTGGAAGTAGAAAAAAGCTTTTTATAATCTAGTGATCAGTGATCTTAAACTTCAAGATGTGACAATTTTTTTTCGATAACAATAGAATGTTTCTACGAGAAAAATAATTTACACATCGGTATTTATTTTTGACTTATCTTGTGTCTACAATCATTATTAGGTGTAAATATGCATTGCATATCTTAAATGATGAGAACACCTTTCGAGCTGTTTTCCATAGAATAAAAAGAACCGCATTTTTGAATAACTACACTCCGTGTATTCTATTTAAATTCTCCAGACTGCTTAGGCGTTGGAATTATATTTTTTAACAACCTATAAATATGTATGTGTGTAGGGATTTTATTTATATAATCAAGTGAGACGCTACGTCATAATTTTTTCTTGCATTTACAACAGAACCTGACCTTTCTTAATGCATGACTGCTGTAATTTGCAACATGGACTGGCAGAAGTTCTTTTTTCCTTACATGATACACAAAATTTAACAATTAACCTATCTAGTGAAGCTAATGATAAATTTTCGAACAAAAGTAATTTCTAAAAAAAACAAAAAGAAACGTATCTCTCTTCCCCAAACTAAAAAAACTGCCACCAAAAGTTCTGTTTCAATATGAAATAATCGGTGCATGGTGGTTTGTTTGCCGGATTTTGGGGGGCTGCAGCCAGCACCGGATTTACATACCAGGGGGCCCTTTCTTACATTCTCCAATACAGTGGGCGTATTTAAGGGGGGCTGCCGGGCTGCAGCCCCCCCCCCCCCCCCCCGAGCCTAGGAGCTCGGGTCTAAAAGTCTAACGGCAACCTTATTTTTCGTCTCACGCTTGGACTCTTAATACAAAACGGCACTTAAGAAGAATTATTTAAAAACCTAAGCATTTGCACCAAAAACTGCTCTTAGATCTACGCTCATAAAATACATGATTTCTGAAAAAATCATCAATTTTGGCACGGTAAGCGATGTTTCTTTATTTCTTATCATGAAAAACCGAGCCCGAAAAATGCTAATTAGAGTAATACATGTTAAAATTTTGGATTGACACCAATATTCATATTTTTTACAAATATAAAAAATGGTTTTTGTAAAATTTAGTCCAACCATGCAGAGCAGAGAGGTAATAATTTAATTTTCAAAATTTGATAGTAGTTAGGTGAATGTTAAACGAACTTTGGGCGTGGCCCCGAAAATTTTTTGCCTGCGGCGCTTTACCGCCTTCTTCAGTGGGTACAATATCATGAAATACATGTAGTCTCGACTGTCCCTCTCTCCAGAAAAAAAAATATCCTACTTACGCCCACTAAGCCCCCTCCCCCCCCCCCCCCCCCCCCCGACCATATTTTCTGGCTCCGCCACTGCTCCAATATCTGTAAAGTCCAAAATTAAAAAGTTTTAAGAAATCCGTAAATAAACATGGACAGGATTCGATTCAAGAGACCGCAATGTCTTTAGTATATATAACTTCGCATGGAGAGAAATATTGAGCGAATCCACTTAAATTCCATCTGTGTAATAAAATAAAATACAGGAAGCGCATTCTGGTAGATCGTTTTTTTTTTTAAATCAGCCGTAACCACTTTGCAAATGTTTGACTTTGCCTTGACCGACAGAACGGTGACTTAATTAAGTTTTTAGTTTTAGAGACAAACAAATTTTAATTAGCAATAAAAAAATTATTTTTATCGTGATTTCTTCATTTTATTGATTGGTGTTTCAAGCCACAATAATAAAAATTATTCTAAAAATGTAAGTATCTTTTTGGAAGTGGCAAAAACATTATTTGGTAAAAGTTCCGTCAGTGCAGTGGCGGCGCCAGGATTTTTGGGATGGAAAAGCACAAATAGGCCCGATGATTTTTGAGTAGGCAGGTGACTTCTAAAAAAAAGTCATCGTTTTCTTCAAAATACCATACAACCACTCATTAAAACTTTCATAGCCAAGTCCCTCTTCCCCCAAAAATTCCATTACGAAACCGAATCCATCAACTTTGGGGGGGGGGGGGGGGGCACCAGGGTGGGCACTCGTGTTTCTAGGGTGGGCCGGTGACCACCTTGGCCCCCCCTGGCGCCGCCGCTGCGTCAGTGGCGGCTCACGGTCCTAAAAAATGCTGAAGAGCTAGGTATAGTGCGGGAACTTAAACAAACATTGACTAAAAACCTATGTAACAAAACGTCTTTCTTATCCTCATCTGTCCAACGACTGAATGGAATTTCCAACAAATTACAAACTATGTCATTAATTGGATTCATTTTTAAAACACACAACTAAGTTGGTACGTAGACTACTGAATTCCCTGAAAAATAAAAACAAAACTTTTTAATCACACAGTAAATCACGTAAAAACGATATCTATAACCGTAAGTTTCGCGAAGCCCCAAAATAAATACCTTAAGGTTAGGCGAACCAATGCTAAAACAATGGTGCATACGACTGATCTATTTTTAAATTGCCCTTCATCATAATGAAAATTGTTACATGCTGTTTGCTTGACTGGCGTCACGTAACCATAGCACCGGTGAATATCAAAGCCATGTTAGGCGTTGGGTCTTCACTTGCTTTGAGCTAACGATACTAATATTGTCGAAAAAATTTCCTCCTGGTTTTATTTTTTTTTTGCTGAAGAGCCCCTTCACCTACTTCACCTGACGATCTTCCACTGAATCCCGTTTGGTAATGCTATAGTTCTCGAATTTCAGAAAAATGTTTCTAGGACGTAACATTTTAACATGGAGACAAATCCTATCCCCTTAGTCGAAAATTCCTGTCAGTGATTTATCGCTTTCATATAGAGTGCACCGGGTTGTATGAAGTTAGAGGAAACAATTTTTTTTATTTTTGAAATTCTAATAGAGAGAATATTTATTTTCATGGCATTATTTTCCTCCGACTTCGTACAACCGGCTGCTTTTGATATGAAAGCGATGAGTCACTGACAGTAATTCTGGACCTGGAGTACCTATAGAGTATTATATAACCGGGGGGACAAAGGTTATTAACATCAATTACAAAATCGAGGTTATCTATTTCCACCGAATTTTCATTATAATTATTAGTTCTCGACTCCAGTAATATATTATTGTTGCACCAAAATATAAAATGAACAGGGACACAAAGAAAAATTTGGCCTTGCATTTTTAGTAGGAGGCGGTTAATGGAACATACAAAGGACAAATGAAAGTTAAAAACATAAAGAGAAGCGTTATAGAAATGTTTATGAAGTGTTTTGCAACAATATCAGCAGCAAATTTTACAAAATCATTAAAGGTTTATCATCAAGGGCATCCGAAGGCGTAAGGGAGCAAGTAGGGCACTTGACTTTCCTAAACTTTTCGCCTGCGGCGCATTTATTCTGCATTCTTAGTGCTATTATTGAGGTGGACGGGGGTTCAGCTTTATTCCCCCAAACCATCATTCCACGTAAAAAATTGTGGAAAAGTAAAAACACACACACAACAAAGAATTATTAAAAAATACTTTGATTTGTGAAAAAAATATTTCAACACTAGCGTTAAAAAAAAATATCAACACTAGTGTTGAAATTAGCATAGTTAGGATTATGTTCCACTTAATATCTGGTTTTATAGTTTGTCAATAGGCTTTTCCTGTATTTGTAGTTTAACTTTTTAATTTTTTTATATTTTATATATCACAGGAAGAACTAATCCTGGATTGTCTTCTAGATTAACCAGAATGAAAAATTTTAAATTTAATCAAGGAAAGATGCATTAAACTGAAATTTTAAAAAAATCACCCAATAAGAAAGATTTCAATTCAAAATAATTCTATAAATTATTTAATGTTTTTATAGAAAAAAATCCAAATACCCTTGATTGGGTTTGAACCTGTGACCTTGCGAGCTGTAGGCCATAGCTCTATTCCCTAAGCTATTGCTACCGACAAAGATTTTTTGTTTAATATATGACTCTCTTCAGCGCCATTTGTTTTTTAAGGTAATAGATTTTCCAGTATATTATTAACATTTTTTATAATTTCAGAAGGCGTATTTTCACACTAATTCTGAATTACTCGACAAATACATGACAAATAGGTTAAACACTTTACACAATTACTGCTTTCTAAATTTGTTCTTTTTAATAAATAGCGGTTGTCTGTCACATTGACACCATATGTTTAAATTCAACAGTGCGCCTTGTATTTCAACACTCGCGTTGAAATATTTTTTTTCAACACGCGTGTGATATACGTCGCTTTCTAGCCAAGTTAACCGTGCTTTTTTTTCTCATTTTCATAGGTTGTCGTAAGAAAATATTTATTTTATGCCCTAAGGACTTTTTTAAAAGAAAATATCAGTAGCAAGTTGCGTAAGGAATACGTACAAAAGGAGTCCAACCCACTCCTAATCGTTTTTCTTTATAAACGTAACTGAAACACACCAAAAAAAGCTAGAACGCCATTAGGTTGCAAAAATATTCTCCCATAGCCGTTTTAAATTCAACAGGGAGTGTAACCCAGACAGTTACATAATGGAAAGAAGCAAAAAAAAAGAGTCGCAAATACGGAGTCCGGTGAGGCGGATATATTGAGCCCTACGGACGTGACTGAGTTTACGTGTGCAAATATTTAGAATTTCGAATTAGGTTGCAGTGTTGCGGAAGACACACATGTAATTTGTGGAAACATATTTCTTTTAAAATAGGTTTTTGTGTTTTATTTTTTAAAAAATCGTTTGTGTTTGTGGTTCGACCGGCGTGCTGGTTTCTTATTAGGATTTTAAAACCTCCCGTCCCTACCCTACATACTGAAACGCCCCTGGTTAGGTTAGGTAAGAATGGCAAACCTTTGGTTCTGACCAAACAGTCTCACGTAGTCCTATTAGGTCCGTTGTGATACCACACGTGTTCCGTAGAACCCACCTTCATCAGATCTCTGATGTTAGTGCGGCGTACACCGCAGAAGGATTTTAACAACTTATTCAAACCAGTCACTACTATTCAGAAACCTGCTCAGTCGTCCAAGTTATAAGTTGCTTAGTTCCTCCAGGCTATCGAAAAATGGTTCACCCAGAGCAGTGAACCTTCTTTTTGCGAGGCCAGGGCATTTACACAGAAAATGTTGAATACTTTCTTCCTCTTCCTCATCTCTGCAACTTCTGCAGAAGTCGTTAGTGGATATTTGTATACGTTCGACATGTCTACCGAAGAGTCAATGTCCGGTACTACAGGTTGTCAACTCTATCCATCTGTTCTGTGCAAACTGCTTGGCCGTGTAATCAATCTCCTCTTTGACTAATCCCAGTGGTTTGTTCACCGTATTATCTGCTAGATCAGCTGGCATGCCTGCGCCCTCTCTCGCGAGCGCCCTGGTTATGTCTCTTTATAAATTTGATAGCTTGTTTGAAAGGACAATGGCGGCGGGTACGATGGGTCAACTTTTTTTTTAAGATTCGTATAATATGTTTTACTCCCTAATCCCTCCTCCCCCCCTCTTTTCTTCCCCTAGAGACGTCCTGAATATGCCCTTGTTTGTTTCATCCTATAAAAACATTCGAGTTAGAAATAAAAAGTTATATTTTTATTACCGTCAGTATAGACAATAGAGCTGTCAAGAAAATATTGAAATTTTATCGAAAGCGATACTACAAAGTAGTTTTTGTTTATCCAAGAAAATCCTTTCCAGGCTAGAATATTTACGATATAAATTTAGTGTTTTTTTTTTGTTACAATATCAAAGAACCTCAAAAAATGTTTTGTGTTGAAATGTAAGTAAAAAATATTATTTTTAGTGTTATAATATACAGAAATTGGTAAAATGGAAAACAGGGATACAGTCATAGGCGTCGTTAAGTGGGGGGTGGGGGGATAAGAAGGGGCACTTTTCCCTACCCTCTTGGAAGTTAATTCGATGTTTTATTTTCTTTTTGTGTAATTTTTTTTTCTTCGTTCGCTGCCAGGGCATTTCCGAGGGGATCTACAGATTAACGTGGGTTCCAAACGACGTTCCTCAGTCATGCGACACCCCCCAAGGGCTATCAACCTTATGTTTCTTGCTTGCCATTGCATAACCTACCGATTGAGGAGTGTGTACCTTCTTCCGCACCCCACGAGATGTCTGATCTCATCCGGCCTGGTTACCAGCGTCGGTTGGGAGATGATAGATTTTACACTCTTCTCTGCATTTTAAACCTACTAAATTTCGGACATAATTTTTTTATTGTGCGGATACCCACTCCGCGGATCGAAATCGGACCGCCACGATTGAATGCCAGTAACTCACCTCTGAGCCACTGCTGCGGTGATGTTTCATTTCTTTATCAAAACCCTTCAAGTCGATGATATCACCAGCAACAAAGTAAACAATAGTAACTTAAAGAAATAGTCCATACTTAAAGTGGAGTGGAAATTTAGAAAGTAAGAAATAAGGACACAAAGTCTTCCTCCACTCCAAAGAAATATTTTAAGAAACTTCTCTACATGTTTTGAACGCAGAAGCATTCATCTTCAGGAGAATAAATAAAAAGAAGAAAAAAGTAGTAGATATCACCATAACTAAGCAACAAATTGTAGGTTCGATGAAAAATTAGTAGAACGGTGAAAAAATAGGTAGGTACACACGTTGCATTGTGAAAGAGAAAATTATGTGGGTTTGAGGCTTAGGGTACTATAACAGTTTAAAAGTAGAATGAAAAATTTGACATCTATCATCTATGTGTGAAAAACTGTTGAAAGATATGAAGCTGAAGTAAAAGGAAATAATCGTTTAAGAAAAAGAAAATTGATGGCTAGTCATTTGAGAAACTATGGAGAATTGGATGGAAGTGTGAGGAAGATGAATATTAAAATGTATTAAAAATTAAGTGGTAGTCTTAGCTCATACCTCATATTGGTTATAAAATTGGATTATGAGTATATGTATTGGAAAAAATAAATCTTATTAGATTCATTTCTCATTTTAACAATGATATGCCAAAAACAGGCTTTTTGTTTGTACTGCATTACAATTTTAAAGATCTGGCCACTTAAAATTTTGCCCCGCACCGCAAACGCTGAAATGGCGCCACTGAGAAAAAATTAATTAAAAACATTAAAACCAATTTATTAGATTTCTAACGCGTCGCAGAATAAAGAATCATAGCTAACCGAACATTTTTTACTTCACATAGTATGTAATGTTGTCTACAGGTGTCCTCTATTTCTAATGATCAAGTATCCATTTTTCTGCATGGTGATAATTATTATTTCAGTAATAAATAATTTGCAAGGTAATACAGTAACTATCACAGGTGTTCGTTACATCACGTAGTCTTCCGACACAATTACCTAAGTTACAATATTAACTGTTAGAAAAAAACTATGTTAATCGTTTCTTTGCCACAGATCTTAACATGAACCAAATGACCGCATTTTTAATTAACTTCTGTGAACCATCGTAAATTTTCATTATTTTCCACTAAACCATTGTTTTTTTTTAATGTTGAAACATTTTATTTCTTTTCACGATACGTTTTATGAACGACAGAAAAAGAATGGGATTAGGCTTGAATTGTGGAAGAAAATGTGCATCCGATAAGAAAATATTTTTATTAATTTATTGACAAACCATATGCATTTCGTTGTAATTTATTTGCGTTAAGAACGTAAAGGATTAAATAATTGTATTTAAAATGCATATATATTTTTGATTCCTGCAATAAATTCTATAGTCTATTTCAGAAAGGTGTAAAGTAATAAAAGCTCATTAGGTATGCAAAGGGACTACAGAGTGACCCAACGAATATTTAAGCCACTTTCATAATTTGGCATTGATTTCATTGCAAAATTCTTTATTTTCATCAAGTGCAGGTAGTACCACCCGGGTTTGAGTCAATTTATGGGTTTTGCCTATTGTTATCCATTCACAAACACTGAGAATGGTGTGACAAAGGCGTGCATTATGCGCATAGTATTAGGTACACTTATTTTTTTATTAAACATTATAAAAAAATACAAAATACAAAAAATACATTATACAGAAATTAAATTATAAAAAATCATAATATTCTTCGTCATCTCCTCTTGACGTTAAAATTAACGGGTCGACGATTCGATCGATCAGGTGGTCAAGAGGTCGTCAAGATCCCATATATTCTCTCTTCTTTAAATACATGATGGGCTGCTTTTCGCCAGTTCTCTGGTGTCGCTTCCTTAATTGCTTGTTCAAACAGTAGCTTAACGTCTTTCATTTTGAGTGTCGTGTTGTGTCTGGCTACAAATCTTTTTGCTTAAGCCCATATAAGTTCTATAGGATTTAGTTCACAATGATAAGGCGCGAACAAACCCGAACAAACCTGATGTGTTCCGCGTTTACTGTAGTAAATCGGTAAATAATCATGCATTTTTTCTAAACTATTATGAGCTATCAAGTTTGTTTCATATTTGGGCACTTTCCAGGCCTGATCACATGCACTGGTCGATTCCATCGTCTTGTTGCTAGGCTGGTAATAATGGCTTGGTCGTCCTTTTCGAGCCTTTTCCCGTGACCCATGCTCGGTTGACGATAGCCACAAGCTTCTCAGGCATTATTATTTCATATATCTAATAATTATTGTTAATTTTTATATAATATACATATAATATGGGTGGTTCGGTTAGTAATATGGAAAAACAAAAATTCATAGTATAAAAATCAGCCAGTATGAGAAAGTTTCTGTATCAAGTGCAAACCAGGCGCGGCTCGTTAGGTTTTTTACAGGTGGGGCCAATTGGCAGTAACGTAAGGAATAATTATTTACCTATTAATAAACACCGCAAAACCATAAAATACTGAAATTGCATTTTTGCTGTGACTTTTTTTAAATTATATTAATCAGCTTTACTTTATTATAATTGGATATTAATATTCCTAACTGAAATCACCACCAACATGATGCATTCATCTATGTTAACATCATAATCAACACATAATTTATAATACATTTTTATTAACATTTATATCGCCCTCACACGCGATATTTACTTTATTTTTAATCATGAAAAACCGAGCCCGAAAAAGGCTGGTTAGAGTCATACATACGACTTATGTTAAAATTTTGGATTGTCACCAATATTCATATTTTACAAAAACAAATTTAATCCAACCATGCAGATAATTTAATTTTCGAAATTTAATAGTAGTTGGGTGAATTTTTAACGAATTTTGGGCGTGGCACCGAAATTTTTCATGGGATTCCTATAGTCTCGACTGTCCCTCTCTCCAGAAAAAGTTTCCAACTTACGCCCACTGAGCCTCCCCCCCCCCCCGGGCATATTTTCTGACTACGCCACTGATGATATCTACTAGTTTCTTCTTTCTTCATTTGTTCGGGTCTGTTCTCCAGAAAAAGTGTCCAACTTGCGCCCACTGAGCCTCCCCCCCCCCCCCCGGGCATATTTTCTGACTACGCCACTGATGATATCTACTAGTTTCTTCTTTCTTCATTTGTTCGGGTCTGTTCTCCAGAAAAAGTGTCCAACTTGCGCCCACTGAGCCTCCCCCCCCCCCCCCCCCCCCGGGCATATTTTCTGACTACGCCACTGATGATATCTACTAGTTTCTTCTTTCTTCATTTGTTCTCTTAAATATGAATGCTTCTGCATTCGACACATGTAGAGAATTTATATTTTAAATTAAAAACATTTCATTAATATAATAGTGGAGGAAGACTTTGAGTTCGTATTTCTTTCCTTCTAATGATATAATTATTTTAAAAAAAAGTTTTTTTTTTATTAAAAATGTTTCAGAGCATGTTAACAGGGACGCCACTGATAAAAATTAACCCAAATTTTCACCCCAAAAAAATGTATTTTTATACATGTACAAAAATTGAAAAAAAAAATACAAAGCAGTTTTAGAGATATTGGGAAATTTTTTTAAATTTCATAACACCCTGTTATCTTATCATATAAAGAATTTGTCTTAGATCATCCAAGTATTATCGCCCTTTAGGATTAGCATTCAATTATGAAACACCCTGTATATACGCTACAGCCAAAATCAAAATTTAATAAAAAAGGTTACTGATCATGTGATGTCATGATGAGAAGGCTTGATTTTTATTATGCATTTATGAGAGATCGAGAACATTTTTAAAGTAAAATTTTTTTAAAAAATTTTATTTAATTTAAGTATAAATAAATGAATGATTTGGTGCCATATCAATAAAAAAAAATTATGGCGCCTAATACGGGCTTATAATATCTAAAATTTCTGATTTTAATATCGCTCATTTAAATTTTGTGGCCATAAAATTTGAATATTATTGGCAAACTTTTTGTTAATGTGGTTTTTAAACCCTTAAAATAACCACAACGATAATTTCCTCCTAAAAAGGAAACAGTAAATCGCATATTGATAGGAGCGTGGTTTTCGAACTGTGGCTTAGAATATCACTGTGAGATAGTTAGGCCATTCAGAGAAAAATAAAGTAGGTTCAATGAACTATTAAAAATATAGAAGCGATGTCTGTCTGAAGGATGGAGACAATGCTGATTCTTGAATGATAGAAGAGTTTTTGACTGGCATTGTCTTTATTTGTTTAGAATCACTACGTTTCAACTGGTAAGCATCTCCAGGTATTCACGTAAATACTCAAACACACATACACCTCTAAATCTGGGCAGTAATTGCCTCGAAAGTGTTTGAAAAAGTGCTTTGAAAACAGTGGTTGCACTTTTAAAATACAGTGCTCGGTAATTCAAGCCCTTTATAAAAAGTGCTTGGTAATTGGTAATTGAATTTCGCATTTCAAGCCATTTAAAGTACTTGCAAGCAGGGTTGCATTTTTTCGAAAAAATCAATAAATCTGATTTTTTCGCTTAAATCGTTTTTTTTTTATATTTATCAATTTATACTGATTTTTTCCTTAAATATGGCAATAATGAACTTTATCGTATCATTGAAGATTAAGTCATTTTTATATGATATCTTTATTAATAATTATTAACAGCATAAACGTACTAAAACCTACATAACACCTTAGTTACTCATAATACATTAGTTACCATAATTTAATACGTTAGTTACGAAAGCATAATACGTTGGATACCAAATAATATTAGAACTATTTTTCATGAACATGTAAAACAATATTTTGACAGTTTTCAAATTTGATGGATATACCTTTGTCTTTAACGTCCACGATCTTAGGTATGCCCTCTGAAGACTGATTAATGACCGAGCAAGCACTCCTTTCGATTTCGTGCGGTTCCCCAGTGCTTAATCCACTGCCGGAAACATCGTCGATTTGAATTTTGCGAGCAATGGAAACTTTCTTGGTCACACTTTCTTCTAAATACCCTCTAGCAACCTTCGCCGATTCCCATCCACCAAGTTCTTGTAGGTCTAATATATCTCCTCCAGCATTAACAAGAAAATTTGCCGAAGATCTTCTAACGTAGTGACCAGTATACAAATTAGGATTTTCAAGTGAGAGATACTTAGCTATTTTTTGAGGTATTTTAGAGAAGAAGTGAATGCCGCAGGGCTGTACCGTACATTTCCCTTTTCTATGATACAAACAATCTTTGGTGAGTGACATGGTCTGGCCTTAACATTGCGTACTTTTTAAATAAAAGCACAGGATTGACTTCGCCGTCAAATATCACAGCGAAAATACGTTTCTTGTGGGTTTTTGAGTCGGGAATAGTAACAATCAGCTTGTCCTCTAAAACGTCAACATCTTCCGTGGTCATCTTCGCTAATTCATTAGTTCGACAGGCTCCTCCAATTCCAATTAAAAAATCCACTTTCATCATTAAAAACTTCTCGTCTGAGGCAGAACACACAAATTCGATGACTTGTTCTCTTGTAAGTACTTTTGATTTTTTTGCTCTATATCCAACATTTTTCTTCTTGATGAAACGTATTTAGGCGCCGTATTTGTCGATTTCCACTCTTTCCTTCAGTTCTAAAGTCGCTCGTAACATGGAATATTTCGGCCAAAAGGATGAAGCAGAGTATTCCTCAGAGAGTTTTGCGAAATACGCCAGCAATACCGTTTCTTCTGCACCTTGAACATGTACTTTGTTTCGCCACTCACAAAACTGCCGATATTCTTTTTCATAATGGATTTTAGATTTGTCCGGAAGCAAGTTCAACCTTATAATGTTGGCTGTAGCTAATATATCGTCAGGAATATCAAAATCTTGCATGATTTTAATGATGACTTTTTGAAATGCCAAAATGAAATGACATAAAACCTTATTTTTATTTTCACATCGCCGTTGCCAATGATACGATAAAGCTTTGAATGCAACTCGATTATTAGCGATTAAACACCGTCTCCGACATTGCGGGTGACTCGGCTGTTGCCTTGTCACCTAGTAATGTCCTCGACTATTATAAATCGCATAATAATCTCGTTATATTAATAGCTATTAAAATCACTTATTTTCATTATTTTGTCTCTATTTTGTTGTCTAGATTTACAGTTAGAAAATCTCCTCGGCGACATACAAAATAACTTGTATTGTCATGAAAATATTCGGCAGCGTAAATTATGAATATGTTTTCCGCTGGACTGATGACGGTTAGTTATGATGATTTTTTAATTACATAATGTATCTAAACACTTCGTTTTAAATAAACTATTTTCCTTTTTTTTAAATTTCCTGATGAGTTATTTGCTACGGCGACTTGTTTTTACAGCAATTTATAATTTGATTTAAATCACGATTAAAATTGAAAAAATCAGTTGATTTAAATCATGATTTAAAACGTCGCAATCCTGCTTGCAAGCACTCAAAATCAGTCGAAATTACTTTTCTCGGTAATTAGAATTGCTTGATGTTGGCAATTACTTTTCCAAAAAGCTTGGTACTCGAAGCACTTTTTTCGAGTGCTTTGCCTAGCTCGGCATACTTCAAATAATCGTCTTCAGGTATGCTTCCAACAAACATAAAGTCTTTGGCTACCTCAAATAATAAAAATCTAAGTAATTTTTACATACTTTTTTCAATTTGATGAAAACTGTCAATAAGTGATTTCATTGTGGTGAATTTGAAAAGGTATTATACCTAATTAATTTTTTTTAAAAAACATACGGGGTAATTTAAAGTTTTCGAAAAAAAAAATTTTTTTTGAATGCCAGGCTATAATTTTGAATTTGGGCATAATCTTTAATTCTAAACAACTTTTCTTAATACAGTTTTCTTCTATTTTTGGACTTCAGGTACTTTCCTCTTGAACTATTCTCATATTTTTTACCTATCCTGTATGTTGTTTTACTTTTGTTATAGGACATACGCCACCTTTTGGCGGTATTTAAGTTTCGATTGTGCAACTAATTAAAAATTTCCCATTTATGGACCACACTATATAAATTAGACCATAATCATTGCGTTCTCTTGGCCTGAATTCTGGCCATGTTTTTTAATGGAATATTTAAAACTTTTTAAATTAGGACTGTACAGAGATTGCATTGTCAGAATAGTATATTGTATACCTAGTAGGAAAAGCTGAACATTCCCGGACGACCGTAAGATTGTATGTCGAGGCACAAGCCGAGACTGACAATACGGAGTCCGGGAATGTTGCTTTTTCTACGAGGTACTATTGTGCCGATAAAAAACTGGGACAAGAGATTTACAAAAACAATGTAAGAAATACATATCCCCTAGACTATAAAAGGTGTCTAGAGCTAAAAAGGAAAAACATTCAAAATTTAAAAAGTAACCTAGGTTACATAATGGAATGTTTTGTATTTTTCGATACGAGGAGGTTAAATTTGAGAGACATCATATAATATGGATAAAGTAAATTTATTAGATGTTTTTAAAATATTTTATAAATTATTATATTTACCATTACCACAAAATAATAAATAAAGCTAATACAGGTAATAAAATACATTTAATAAAAAGAAAAAAATTGCGAACACAAAGTTTGTCAAAACAACACAAAATTAATATTTGGTCATAGAACCATTTCTGTTTATTACTTTTTGGAGCCTTTGTGGCATACTTAAAACTAAGTTTCTACATAATTCGACAGTTATTTCATCCCAAGCTTGATTTATCCTATGACGTAATTCATCCCTGTTTCTCGGTTGAAAATCATGTTTATACATAGATTTGACCATGGCACCCCAAATGTTTTCTATCGGGTTCAAATCGGGACTCTTCGAAGCCCAGGGAAGAACTGCTATGTTATTTTCTTGAAGAAAATTTTGTACAATGCGCGCTGTGTGTATTGGAGCATTATCATGCTGAAATGTGTAATTTTGACCGTATACAGCGTTTACCGATGGTATCATCACTTCGTTTAGTATATTAACGTATACTGCTGCAGTTAGTCTTCCTTCGACGATTTGGCAAAGTCCTGGTCCTCTAGCGCTAATCCAGCCCCAAACATTTATGGAGAAACGCCCACTTTGGTTGGTTTTGTGGGTGTATCTCTCATCATACCGCATGCCGGAAGGCCTATACACCCGAATTCTCCCATTATTGCATGACTGAAAAGTTTTCTTGTCAGAAAATATAACTGTTTCCCATAAATTTATTTGATTAATATATTCATGTGCAAATTCTAACCTGCCCTGTTTATTTATTTCCGTTAAAAATTTTTTATTGGCAGCACAACGGCTTCGTATATCGGAATTTCGAACCCTGTCTCTAGCGGTATTTGCAGAACCTGGAAAATTCGTCTCTTCTTTTGCCTTGATTGCAGTTTCGAAGGGATGATCCCTTAGATAATTAACCAGTCTTCTATCATGATCATCAGTAGAAATTTTAGGGGGACCAGAACCTGCATTCCTAATAATAGTCCCATGTCTTGCTATTTTTTGTTTTGCCAATAGCACGGTATTCTTGCTTACTCCCAGTTCATCTGCAATATCCCTAATAGCAACACTATCTCGCAACCGACTATAAATAATTGCCTTTTGCTGGGGGGTTAATTGTGGCATATTTACAAATAAAATATGATTGTATGTTTGACGAGTCAATCATAAAGTGACAATCTTTATTGACATGCAAATTTTCATGACATTTTACTGGTACCAGGCTTGATGTAAAATTATTCTTAATAGTCTAGGAGAAAATAGAAAAATTTCCTGTCCCAGTTTTTTATCGGCGCGATGGTACACATACTATTTTTCCGTAAATCGAAAATTATTAAAAGGACATAACTTATTACAATCAACTTTTTAAATTTTGAAATAAATATTATTAACTTTGTCCATAAATCAAGGATGCCATTAAATATTTGTGTTGTAACTATGGAAACACAATAATATTGAATTGTCAAGCTTAAAGGCCTTTTTACATTGGGTGAAATTGCAAGAAAAAATTGCCTGAAAGCATGCGCTTTGTCGACGTTTTAAACAGCTGATGCAGGTTTAAATGGGAAAACGTGCATCAGCTGATTAAAACGTCGTCGAAGCGCATGCTTCCACGCCATTTTTTTTGCAATTGCACCCAATGTAAAAAGGCCTTAACACATTTTAGTTTACAAGTAGCCGTACAGAAATAATATTTCCTTACAGTACAATAATAAATATTTTCTAACAGTTATTTTCCGTAGCCCAGCAACGACTAAGTGTAAGGAAATATTGACTTTTTCGTTCAGAAATGTTATCGAAAATGTCAATATTTCCGATCGATTTTCGGAAAAGTTATTTTTATTAAAAAAAATTATTTTCAATATTTTTTACAATACAATGAACTCCAGGAATTATTTTTAGGGTTTTCAATGGCTTATATCTTTTTCATAAAATTTTTTTATGCATGAAAATATATTTCCCACATCCAGATACTACCATTCTATTGATGAAAAAAAGAGGAACCAATTTGATACGGCAAACTTTAGCGCAGTCTGTTTCACTAAGCTAATAATAAATCTAAATCCTGACTGAAAAGCACTGTATTATTTATATACATGTTCGCGTTAGAAAACCAACTTAAGCAAAACATAAAATAGTTATTTACGGCAATTCAAGGATAAATCGATATTTAATTTGTATTTTATTATAAACTGAGTCTGCCACCATTGAAAGTGATCGACTAAAACAATACATTTTAAAATAACCTTTCTCGATCCGCTACGCAGTGAGGTAGGTCAAGCGGTTAAAATACATTGCTGTTAGTTTATTGTAAACAACAACTTATTTATTAATTGTTTAGGGTGTCCCGAATTCGAGGAAAACCATTCGGATCTTGGCAACTATAGGAAATACGCAGTGGTGTGGCCAGAAAATATGCTCGGAGGGGGGGCTCAGTGGACATAATAAGTAGAACATTTCTTTTTCTTAAGAGAGGGACAATGTATTTCATGATATTGTACCTAGCGAAGAAGGCTGAAAACCGCCACAGGCGAAAAATATTTGTGGTCACACCCAAAGTTCGTTTAAAATTTATCTAACTACTATCAAATTTCAAAAATTCAATTATTACCTCCCCTCCTCTGCATGGTTGTATTTTGTTTTTGTAAATGTTTTTTTTCTTTTTTTTTTGATATTCCTAGCTGGCTCTTTATTTAAAAAAAAAACATTTTTTATATTTGTGAAAAATATGAATATTGGTGTCAATCCAAAATTTTAACATAAGACGTATGTATGACTCTAACCGACGTTTTCGGGCTCAGTTTTTCATGATTAAAAATACAGTAAATATCGCTCACCACGTCAAAATTGATGATTTTTCCAGAAATCATGTATTTTAGGAGCGTAGATCTAAGAGCAGTTTTTGGTGCAAATGCTTAGGTTTTGAAATACTCCTTGTAAGTGCCGTTTTGTATATTCATAATAAAGCATTCTCGTTTCTTCCCGCACTATTTTATTTATTATAAATTATCACACTTCTTCCATAAAAACTGTTTCAATTAAAATTTTGACTTTAATTTTTCTCTTTAAAAATAAATACCTACATAATTGTTTTTTGTTTTTGTTGTAAAAATACTTTATTGCATTGGGTTATATTTTTGTTGATTTAAAATAGCTCTAAAAATGGGGAAAACGGAATAGACACAGTGGCGTTGAATGGGCCCTGTATCAAGAGCCAGGTGGTTAAATATCTGATATTTGATAAACAGCAAAAACATTTGTCCTCCTTTTGGTGGGCCCCCCAGGCCAGTGGGCCCTGTATCATTGATACAGCTGATACAGCGGTTGCTACGGTACTGAACAGAC
Source organism: Polydrusus cervinus (assembly GCA_935413205.1). NCBI lineage: Eukaryota > Metazoa > Arthropoda > Insecta > Coleoptera > Curculionidae > Polydrusus > Polydrusus cervinus. Next base: position 102,411,278 of record OW284511.1, read on the forward strand.
AAGTATAATATAAAAGAAAAATACTATAAAATATTACTCGTTTTCCTTTAAAGGTGCATCATACATCAATAACTAAGACGACATGCGTCCGAAACCTTAATCTCTATATAAAACAGGACTTTTAGAAGGAAAAGTTTAAAAACTAAATGTTTCCTACAAGACCTTTGCAGTCTAAGCCAAGAATACATTATTTAAAGATTTCAATTAAGAGTCCAAGCGCGAGACATAAAATTAGGTTGCAATTAGACTTTTAGACCCGAGCTTCGAGGCTCGGAGGGGGGGCTCCCCCTAAATCCGCTACTGGAAATAGGTACAAGTTTAAATTTGGCAAAGTTGCATAATTTGGTACTGAATCAAATATCTTTTAAAAATTGAAAAAATGCCTAATATTTTTGAACATATTATATGGAAAAAAAAACGAAATTTAGATTTTTATTTTTTGTTCTTACTTTGAATATCAAGCGTTTACGCGAAACACGAGGTTCAAATTCGTTATCTACGCCCCAAAATATATCGTTTCTGAAAAATAATCAATTTTGTCATAGTGAGCGTATAATAGATATTTACCACCTAAATTCCTTAATTAATGCCGTGTCCAAATTATTTTGTCGCGTGCCATTGGTTCGCCATCCCTGCCCTAAGCCATTATGACAGATTTGTTATATAATTTTCTAACAATAATAAATCTGAGATACTTACCCACCGTGCTCATTTACCCCTAATGACTATTTTAAATAATCCTGGATGGTGAATTTTAAACCGTAAAAATGCTAGCAAAAAGTCCGTGGCATGGAAACAAGCTAGAGCAAAAATGTGAAGTTATTTTACACCGAATTTTCCGGGTCGCAAAATGCAATTGGAAATTTAACCAAGTTTAAGCAATTTGGAAAGGTTGTTAACCGAGAGTGACCTCTGGAAATTGGATAAAATAAGGTGAAAAAAGAGCGGTTTTGAAACTTATTTTCGCGACAACCGTTTCATTATGTCGTTCACTTCCTCGGATGTTGCATAGCTTTTTGAATAAATTAACAATTGCTTTGTCGGTGCTGTGCACAATGTACAGATATTACAGACTCTTTATTAAATCGCTTTTGAGTGTTTTCCACTCTCACGCTCAGTAGCGTCCGAAGAGAAGGTGGTCCCCTCCCCTCTGGATGGCCATTTTTTTCTACACATTTCGATAAATATTTACAAAAAAAACTTTTGAAAAATAATTACCCTTAAACCTTGTATTTTAAAAACTATTTTTGCACTAAGATAAATTTGGCTTAATCTTCATACTTAAGCCTCAGTCATTTGAACCTTTTTTCTGGAGAAAGGAACAATCGGGACTACATGTATTTCATGATATTGTACCTAGTGAAGAAGGTGGAAAAGCCTCGCAGGCGAAACATTTTCTGAGCCACGCCCAAACTTCGTTTAAAATTCACCTAACTACTATTAAATTTTGAAAATTAAATTATTACCTCTGCCCTTCTGCATAGTTGGATTCAATTTGTTTATGTAAACGTTTTTATTTTACTTTTTTTTGATATTCCTAGCTGGCTCTTTATTTAAAAAAAAAACATTTTTTATATTTGTGAAAAATGTGAATATTGGTGTTAGTCCAAAATTTTAACATAAGACGTACGTATGACTCTAACCAGCGTTTATCGGGCTCGGTTTTTCACGGTTAAAAATATAGTAAATATCGCTCACCACGCCAAAATTGATGATTTTTTCAGAAATCATGTATTTTAGGAGCGTAGATCTAAGAGTAGTTTTTGGTTCAAATGCTTAGGCTTTAAAGGAGTGACGTTTTGTATTCACTTTCCCCAAATTTCTACTTTAATCAAGTGACAAATTAAAATTAGAATTACATTTTTTTTTGTTCCATTATGACGTCATATTGCGAGACGTTCTCGTCTTAGTTTATGAGACGAGAGTTTTTTGAAATGTATGAGATTTCTCGTTTCGTGAAACGTGAAACACTTCTTGTCATGTTTCACAAATTTCTAACATGTGTTTCGACCCCTTTCAGGTCATTATCGAAGCAGTGAGAACAAAAAGAAACACGTGTCAGGAAACTGAATCAAAATTGTGAAACATAACAAGTACCTAATTAATTTTTTATTTTCCGTACAATGGAAATTTCATTTCACCCAAAATATAGCCCAGTATCTACAATAAGTTATCTACGAATAATAATATCTCTTCAAATTGTCGAAACTAAAAAGCTTAAAACCAAAATCTAGTAAATAAATTACGTTTCGAATCAGTCTAAATCGATGCGAAAAATGCTGGCAGAGAAAAAGAGGCGTTCACTCGGAATAAACGAATCCAGTCAATATCGCTGGCTGGTGCTTGTAAAATTGATATCTTGGAAAGAGTTCAAGAAAAGCAAATATTTTAAGTATAAAATAACTTTTTACAATGCTCAATCATGAAACTAGGGTTTTTGATAGAAATAAAACGCCTGTTTAAGCGCGGATCCAGGGAGAGTCATGTTGGTCATGACCCCCTCCCCCCCGCCCTCCACACACAAACATATAAACCCAACAAAATGTATGTTTATAATATGAAGAAGTTTTTATTTAACATATTTTTTTTTAATATTTGGTTTTAATTAAATTAGTATCTCTGTCACTAAAAACAAAATATTTAAAAATTATATATAAGTATATTTTATTTTTATTTTGTGACACCAAAATACTGTTTTTTGGGCGTAGCAATGTTCGCGCTTTTTCTTTGTCCTAAATAAAAAAATAAATACAAAAAAAAGGTTCTGTTAAAAAACGGAAAAAAAGGTTTTTTTCCGCGACGGAAAGGTGGTATTTATGTGGGTGTGGAAAAGTTATTTTGCAAAAAAAAATTGAAGAAAAAGATATAAGCCAATGAAACTTTTGCTGGTAACCTCGGAGAATCATTTAGAAATATTGTTTGAGGATTGTTTAACCACAAACATTTAAATAGCGTATTAAACAAATAAGCTCAAACGCAACAGATCGTCGATTATTGCTCGATGTTTTGTCTCGTTTAAATGCGGTTCTGGTGACGCGGCCTGACTAACGGAATTTAATAAGTAAAGTATGCAACCCAAAAAAAATTGGGTAGATCTTTTTCTACTGAGAAGGTTATGGTTTTTTTCATAGGCGTCCGTCAAATTCGACGTAATTTTAAGGGTCCTAACCCAACTGTTTAGTTTAGATGGTCGTTTAAAAAAAACGTATCATCCATTTAAATATAAATCGGCAATTTCACACCACCCTGTTTTGTTAAATATTAAAAGACATGACTGGCTTTTCTGTCTGATAAGTAAAAAAAAACATAATAAAATCTAAATTAAAATTGGAGGAAACTTTTACAATCAAAAACTTTAGTACTTTCAGATTTCCTAACTTTACTAAATCTCGTTTAAGTTACTTTAGAAAGACGCAACTTTAAAACACTTTTAGGAGATAAAAACTGAGAGTTCTTATTTACTTCCTGAAACACTGTTGTAATCCTCCTAGTGATCTTTTGCCGTTTTGAGATTAAAATAAATACAACCCAAGATCTATTTCACCTACTTACCTGACGAGTTACTTCCACTCTAGGAGGATTACGTCAACAAAACTTTTAAGTAATAATGCATTTACCGTAAATTAACTTTATCATATTAATTTTAAGACACCCTGCATACTTAGCATTAATTTTCCAATGTGTACCTTTTTGAGTTCCTATTTCTTTTTTATATCCTTATATCTAAAAAATATTTTAAATCTGTTAGTTTTTCTTGCAAAGTATTCCTACGTATTCTGTAAACAAACCTAAAAATAATACGAGAACTATAATTTTAGTAACAGGTAACAGCACCTTACTTTTTACTACAAAATCTGTATATACGTACGTAACACAGCGTTATTCGTTCGTACAGTAGACCGAAATAGTGACAACAATGCCCCGTAAGCCAAATATTTTTTTACTCTTTGCAATGATAACAATGAAAAATAACTAATGCAATTTTGGGGGGCTTATGAGCGGATTATGAGGACTTAGTCCCTCTTCCTTCTAGTTGCAGCTATGCTTCTACCTAAACACGATAAGTACACTGTCTTTTTTTTTCTGGAGAAAGGGACAGTCGGGACTATATGTATTTCATAATATTGCACCTAGCGAAGAACGCGGAAAAATTTTCGGGGACACGCCCAAAGTTCTTTTAAAATTCACCTAACTACTATCAAATTTCGAAAATTAAATTATTACCTCTCCCCGTCTGCATGGTCGGATTAAATTTGTCTTTGTAAATGCTTTTTTTTTGATATTCCTAGCTAGCTCTTTATTAATTTTTAAAAAAATATTTGTAAGAAATTAATATCTATTGGTGTCAATCCAAAATTTTAAAATAAGACGTACGTATCACTCTAACCAGCGTTTTTCGGGCTCAGTTTTTCATGATAAAATATAAAGTAAATATCGCTCACCACGACAAAATTGATGATTTTTTCAGAAATTATGTATTTTAGGAGCGTAGATCTAGGAGCAGTCTTTGGTGCAAATGTTTAAGATTTGAAATACCGAGTGCCGGTTTGTATACTTATTCCTAATAAAGCATTTTCGTTTCTTCCCGCACTATTTTTTTTATTATATATCACACTTCTTCCATTAAAAATGTTTCAATTAAAATTTTTTACTTTAATTTTTCTCTTTAAAAATAAATACCTAATTGTTTTTTGTTATTGTTGTAAAAATATTTTATTGCATTGGGTTATATTTTTGTTAGCTCTAAAAAAGGGAAAACGGAACAGACAAGTATAAATATTATTCTTTTTACTCGTTTTCCTATAAAATTGCATCATTAATCATTAACTAAAACGATATGCGTCTGAAACCCTAATCTCTATATAAAATAGGACTTTTAGAAGGAACAGTTTCAAAACCAAACGTTTCCTACAAGACCTTTGTAGTCTATGCCAAGAAAACATTATTTAAAAATTTAAATTAAGAGTCCAAGCGTGAGATGAGAAAATAGGTTGCAATTAGACTTTTAGACCCGCGCTGGAGGGGGGAGGGGGGGGGGGGGGGAGCTGACTATATACACCACTGCTGTCTTGCATACATTGCATCTTTTCAAAAATGTGCCTAGTTTTTCTATGGTCACCGGCATGCTCTAAAAAATACAAAACATATATGTATAAACATTATGTTGGCTAGTGTAATAATTGCGCGTATGCAATACTTAGGTATATACGGAAAAGTAAGTACGTTTTATATTTGTTCCCGGAGAAACAGGTCGATGGCGCCTCTTGGCTGGAGATCCTGTCCAATATAGACTTTTGAGGATATACGTAAAATCTATCTATGTACTACGGCGATTTAAAGAATGCATTCTTAAGAACAAGTAGGAGTGGGGTGAGTCATGACAATTGGAACATTTAATTTCTCCACGTCGTAAATGTTCTCTTTACGGCGGACGGTGGCCGATTATCGAGATTTTTACCTGGGTTATGCAAATTAATTCCGTAAAAACTGAGGCGGCGTCGCGTTAGTAAATAAATTCAGTAAACTTATTTATTTTACACTTCAGGTTAAATTATAAATGAGTACTTTAAAGTAGGACATATGAAATTTGTAGATTATCAATATTTATGAGAAAGGAAAATAAAAGGCTTTATAAATAGGTAGGTATACAAAACGACAAAAGATGTTTTTATGAAAACTGGAGTGTGTTCATAAGAGTTAATATTCTAGCGTTTGAAAATATTTTGAAAGAGGCGGTCTTACCAGATCATCTTGAAACTCCTAGCAATTTCGGAATTTTAAATAAGACACCCTGTATAATTTTACATTTTGTTTCTGCTCAATAACACAAACATTTTTGTGTATATTATTGTTTTTAAGATATTAATTAATTAGTAATTTTTTGGGGCCATAACATGCTAACCAGAAAATCATATATTTTTGTCACCTAGAAAGTTAACAGTTACAGACGGTTCTTAAAGCATGGCCATCTAGGAATTTTGACGAGTTATAAAAATATTTTTACACAGGGCATATCAAAAAAACGTAAACTTCCTAATATAAATGAATGCAAGATATTTTCAAACGCTAGAACACTTATGAACACTAAAATTTTCATAAAAACCTCTTTTGTCGTATTCCAAATATTTCTAATAGGCCACTGAGTTGGGCACACCCTGTATAACAAAATATGTTTTATAAAAAAATCTCCTCCAGCTGTCAACACAAAATATGAAAGTATTTGACGGGGATCCAAATATACATTTTTTACATAATATATTTTTTTACAAAAAAATATTGAAGTCAAATAATAGGGAATTTTATTGGTATCATACATTTTTATGGAGTAGTTTACGTTACAAGTCCGATAGATGACTATTATAGCACACGTTGTTTTGCGGACGCCTAGTTAGCAATACAAGCGAGTACTGTAATACCACCTAAAGGACGTATATAGTATGATATTTTATTTCATCCTGTCTATAACCCTTTTTTAAAACAATACGAATGTTTATTAACGTTTTAAAAATAGTTGGTTGTATTAAACCATATTACCTACCTTAATTGCGATTGAGCTATTGGTTTTTATAAATAAATAGGATTGTCTTTGCTTGTCAAATCGTTAAATAAATTATTATTTTAAGTGACAACTTGTCAAAAATCGAAAGTAAGTAGTCATCGTTTCTAGAATCAAAATATGGTTGCTATAGGCAACACATTACGGTATCTGATACTATAATGTTCCATTTACAAGCCGCCAATGAGTAGGTAAGTAGATTTACTGGATAGAATAAAACAAATATATTTTTATTAAATAATTATATTTGTATATAATATTTTTTAATTCACAATGTATTTATCTTTTATGAAAAATGGCGTTATCAGTTTCTTTTAAATTATTTGTTATAACTGAGTTGTCAGTATTATGTTATCACCATTAATTAATATTTTCAATATGGACCTAGATTTTTGTGTATTATTATATCACCAGGAAATCTACGTTAAAAATTAAAACACTTAATCTTCAATTAAAAAAATTAGTAGATGATATAATTTCATTACATGCTCGGATTTTAAAACAAAATATTCCTGATAATGTAATATTTTTTGTAAAACGTCAGTCAACAGGGTTAAGTCATTGTATTCGGGGTAAAATGTATTCTAAAAAATAAAATACAAAATCCAGGTCCGTTTTTGAAAAGAAAGTGACGCTAATAATTCAAGGTATAATAAATCACATAACAAGAACTGCAATCTTGAAGAGACGAAAAAACCTGAATAATTTTTAGTTAACTAACGTAAAATTGCATAAATATTTGACCTTTTTAGGAAACCACGTACCCTGTATCTCATGAATCAAAAACAATTAATAACACAGTTATTGGAACTTAAAAAATCGAGACCGATAGTAGTCAATTTGAATAGTTAATGAAATAAAATAAAAAATGTACTAAAGAACAATAAATTACATTGCACATTTATTCTGCTTCTTTGGACTATTCACATCTAAAGTGCCTGCTTTATTCTGCGGCATTCCATCTTTGCTTACTTCACCTAATTCAATAGCTATTTTTGCCTCTTCTTTAGCGGCTTCTTTCCATTATCGACTAAGCTGTTTTACGAATGATCTCACTGGCTTGGTTATGACGTTCAACGTACGTTTTCTCGCTCATCATAGGTAAATTAATAGCCGCGGCTACTTCGTTTAAACTTGAATAACCAATTCCAGTTGAGATCGCTGCTATTGCTAGAGCTGTTTTTATTTCTTATAAAAAATTAGTATCTTCCGAACTTTCAGTTGGTAATTCTTTGATAATCCCACACATTTTACATTTTATGACGAAATTGGAGTAAGGGCCTCGTCTATTTTCTGCTATAACTTCCATAAACGTAATATTGCAGTCAAATGGTTTGTGCCTTTCCTGGTTTAACATTTGACTAAACAGGTATTTGACATCAAATACCCTTCTCCCGGAAGGGTGTAGGTGTAGCTTTTTGCGAAAATATTTTCTGTTATTATAGTATAATTTTCTTCATTCCAATAACTACATCCAGTTTGAAGGTTGGAGACAATGATGTTTCTTGAATGATAGAAGAGTTTTGGACTTGCATTGTCTTTATTTGTTTTAGTATTCACTTGAAGACGACTGGAGATACTTACCAGTTGAAATGTTCTGATGTAAAACAAATAAAGACAATGCAAGTCCAAAACTCTTCTATCATTCAACTACATCCAGATTGAGGGGGGATGTATTAGAATCGATATTTGGCGGCACATTTTCTTGCAGGGACCCTATTTGTGAAATAGCTTATGTTTTTTTTGTTTTCGTCTGCAAAATATCAAAAGAAAAAAAATCCCATTAAAATAAAATAATTTACCCAAAATTTGAGTTGTGTAAGAAATTCGAGGTTCAAGTAATTAACATTAGTATACTTGACAAAAATAAAACCACAGTCGTCTCTAACAAAGGTAGGCATCAACCTTTATACAGGGTAAATAATGACTTGACCATATGACGTCTTGGGCTAAAGTAGGTATTCTTTTAGATATAATATCTCTATAAAATTTAAAAACATGCAGTAATCAAACCACTTTTATAGGACTTTTATTGTACCTTATCGAATATATCACAGGTTTCCGTTTGGTTAAATAAATAAATAAATAGCCCCCACCGTAGCTGGTCCTCTTCAGGGGGGGCGGGGATAGTATGGACTCTTTTTTGGTTTATCGCTAATAACTCGAAAACAACACAACGTACCAAGATATTTGTTACATCAAAATAAAAGCTTATAACATTTTCTAAACGATTAGTTCTATACATTTTTTCGCTAAGACACTATTTTCAAGATATCTGCTCTGAAGAGTCGGTCATTTTTTAAAAAATCATTACTTTTTTGTCATAATTCTCCTGATAACTCCTCAGCTGTTTGTTTTAGAGAAAATTTCCATTGGAGAATGTTATAGAGCGTTAAATTTTCTTTAAGAATATATATAGAGACATATACTATTTTTTCTCCAATGGATCAGAAGTTACAACAGCCACTTAAATTTTTTGGTTTAAAATAATTATTTTTCAAGAAAACTCCTTAACGTTTTATTTGCGAAGAACCAAAAAAGGGACCTTTCTATCCTCCGTCTCCACTAAAGCGGACGGGCTAGGGGCAGGGACTTTTAGTATGTTTACCCCTCAAGTACCCCCAACACATTCCTAAAACAAAAAATGTTCCCCCCTCCATGCACTCTACACCCACTTCGTTGTCTAGCCTACTAATATACTATATAACTTTAAGAAAACCATTTATTTTAATTGATGAAAAATATAAAACCTATGTTTTCCTTTGCTTTTGTAAAAAATGTAACGCATTAATAATATAAAAGGTAGATACTTACCGCAATTTAGCTCGTCTCTTACTTTTTCTTTCGTTGTCAAAGCTGTATTTTTTCGGTTTAAATGTCTTTCTCTTTGCCTGTATTGGCCCATAATAAACTTATTTCACAACAATGTCAAATTGTCAAAGTAAAAAAAATTAAATTAATAACTACCTCACAATACAAAGACTGGTAATAATTAACTAAATTGATAACCTCTCTGTAGCGCTACTGGGTCGTATTTTAAACGGAACGCGCTAGCCCGACGCCGCCGAGGTAAAGTTCTCGCCACACGGGTTTGCCTGACAGAAAGCGACTATAAGGGATGGAGATATTTTTCTATAAAATTTGTAGAAAAAAACGGGGCATCGTTTGTAGCTTTATTGAAAAATAGTGAAGTGATAAGAATAGTCACAATGTTTCTATTTATTATTATTCTATGGCGGATGATATAAATTAAAGCTATAACTTCAAAACCTTTTTAAAAAAAATTCAAAAATTTTTTTAACAAAAAAATAAGGTATCATCCGCCAAACTAGAAGTGCTTGTGAATCTCTTAGTAACATTTTTATATTAAACTTTAAATTATTTAAGCCAGGAGAAGGTGCCGCGTTTTACCCTGATACAGGGTGTCCCACCGGGAACCGCTGTGAAACTATACATAGGAACATTTTGAAAATTTGACAGTATGTTAATGCTAATGGGGGCGACCGGGTTAAAATATTTTTATAATTATGGCACTTCCGGTAATACCGGACGTAAGTCTCAACTTGCTTATTTTAAATAGAAAACCCTATATATTACTACATTCTTGCATTCTACGCAAGGTTCTAGAGAGATCTTGTATACCATGTCCTATACCTATGTCGAAGCGTTTTTGACATATTTGAATTTTTATTTCAAAAATGACGTTTGCAAGTCTTAAAATAATTATTAATTTTTTCTATAAAGGACTTGCTTTAATATTTTGAGAACTATTAATGTGTTTAAACAATAAGATTAAAAACGAAATTGAAAAAACTGCAAAAAGTCTAGATTTTCAAATAGAAACACCCAAATTTTATAATTATTTCTTATTTAGCATTAAAAATAATGGTAAGTTTGTATAAGGTTGTATATCCCGAAAATTTTAGGTTTTCGAAATATTGCCAATTTAATATTTTTATAAAGCGATTTTGCTACAGATTTTAAGTTCAGTTACTCCTAGTTGGCTATGACGGCATTGAAAAATAGTCAAACGCTAAAGAAATCTATGAAACTGTCACTTGTCTTTTGACAATTATAAATAATCATGCCGGGACGCTTAAATTGTACAAAGAGTCATAACCAACTAGGAGTAACTGAAAAAATCCGCTGCAAAATCGTCATATAAAAATATAAATTAGCAATATGTATTTCGAAAACTACAAATTTTTGGAGTAGACAACCTTACACAAGGTTACCCTTATTTTTAATGCTAAATAAAAAACAATTATAAAATTTGGGTGTTTCCATTTGAAAATCTAGACTTTTAGCCCTTTTTTCAATTGCATGTTTAATCTTATTGTTTAAACACCATGTATTAATAGTTCTTAAAATATTATAGAAAATCTATTGAAGCAGGTCCTTTATAACAAGGAGTCCCACTTAAATTAAATAAATAAGGCTTCTTTATAGAAAAAATTGATAATTATTTTAAGACTTGCAAGCGTCATTTTTGACATAAAAATTCAAATATGTCCAAAACGCTTCGACATAGGTATAGGACATGGTATACAAGATCTGTCTAGAATCTTGCGTAGAATGCAAAAATGTAATAATATATAGGATATTCTATTCAAAATAAGCAAGTTGACACTTACTTCCGGTATAACCGGAAGTGCCATCATTATGAAAATATTTTAGCCCGGTCGCCCTTATTGGCATTAACATACTGTCAAATTTTCAAAATGTTCCTATGTATAGTTTTTCATATATTGATCGAAGCGGTTCCCGGTGGGACACCCTGTATACGCTGTGGCCAAAAAAAAAAATAATCAAAGGCGTATTATGTTTACGTTTTTTGGCATGTTTCGAATATTTTAAAAATTAAATAAGAATTTTAAAAACAAATGAAACTCCACTCTACTCAAACGTGCCACGTGCAGGCGAAAAATTTTTTTAGGTACCTACCACGCACAAGTAAAATGTTAATAATATACTGGAAAATCTATTACCAGAAAAAATAATTCGCGCTGAAGAGAGTGTCATAATATATTAAACAACAAATAGCGTATAGAATAGAGCTCTACTCTACAGATCGCAAGGTCATAGGTTCAAATCCCGTCAGGAGTATTTGACTTTTTTTTTTATAAAAACATTAAATAATTTATAATTATTTTGAATTAAAATCTTCCTTGTTGGATGGATTTTTTAAATTTATGTTTAATGCATGTTTCCTTGATTAAATTTAAAATTTTTCATTCTGGTTAATCTAGAAGTCAATCCAGGATTAGTTCTTCCTATAATATATAAAATATGAAAAAATAAAAAAGTTAAACTACAAATAAAGGAAAAGCCTATTGACAAACTATGAAACCAGATATTAAGTGGAACATAATCCTAAGTATGCTAATTTCAACACTAGTGTTGACATTTTTTTTCAACACTAGTGTTGAAATATTTTTTTTACAAGTCAAAGATTTTTTAATAATTTCTTTGTGGTCGTAGGAAAAATAGTGTACATTACTCGTGTAATAGTAATTTACGTTACAAGTCCGGAAAATACTGTTTTTTTTGGACGAGTCGGAAAGTACGTACTTCCCGGACTAGGCCGGAGAAATACTACGTTTTTTCAAAGAAAAAGCGTTCGGGAAGTGGGTACTTCCCGGACAATTGCCGAAAAAAGTGATTATTCTATAAAACTCGGAGAATATCTCCTCGTTTGAAAAGTATCACTTCAACTTGTTATGTAATATACTATTCCATCTTTAAATATATTTTAATAGCTAATTTTTAAAGCCAAGGCTATAAAAAAGGACTAATTTTAGCAATTTCTACCATAATTCAGATGGCATCTTTCGTCAAATCAAACCGCCCTTTCATAAATCGCTTTCGGCTATCGGCCGCAATACTTCTGGATCATAAATCCAGGATATTCGAAAATAAAAAGAAAACCTAAAGTTGAAAATGTTACTAGTGTCTGCGGTATTATTGTCACAATTTTGCGCTGTGCCACTTCGTCGGCGTCGTATTTTAAAATTTATCCTGAAGTAATCCCCAGAAATATAACGTTATTGTTTAAATTTCCATCTTAACCAAGCAAGAAATATGACAAAGGAAGCCGATGTTCTAGTAAGAAGAAATATTAAGAGCCAACGTGGACTACAAGAAAGCCCTATCCAATTCACTCTAATGAAAATTCTGTTGGCTTTTAAAGTACATTTTTCGCTCCTCACTGGCTTAATTAGTTATAAATTAGTATTACCATGCAAAACTCGACCAATCTAAATTATTTCTGATCGCTAGTAGCCGAAGCGCCGATACGGTTTCGCTCTGTTGTTATTTTCATGATTAAAAATAAAGTAAATATCGCTCACCACGCTAAAATTTATGATTTTTTCAGAAATCATGTATTTTAGGAGCGTAGATCTAAGAGCAGTTTTTGGTGCAAATGCTTAGGTTTTGAAATACTCCTTCTTAAGTGCCGTTTTGTATATTCATAATAAAGCATTCTTGTTTCTTCCCGTACTATTTTTTTATTATAAATTATCACACTTCTTCCATTCTTCCATTTTTAATATGTCATTCGAGCAGTGCGTATATCCAGAAAAATGGAAACTGGCTAGTGTTATTCCAATTTTCAAAAGTGGAGTGAGAGATAGTGTTACTAATTACAGACCCATAAGCAAACTTAACATCTTTGGAAAAGTTTTAGAATCTATTGTGCATAACACAGTACTTAACTTTATAAAGCCTCACATTATTGAGGAACAGCATGGCTTTTTTTCCCAAACGATCAATTGAATCTAACCTAGCATCTTACTCTGAGTATATCCTCTCTTCCATGGACTGTCAAATTCAGGTGGATTCCATATATACCGATTTCAGTAAGGCATTTAATAAAATTGATCACAATATTTTGGTAGCTAAGCTGAGTCAAATTGGTGTATGTGGGGACCTCCTTAAGTGGATAACCTCTTATATATTTAATAGATCACAATTTGTTGCAGTGAACGGTCACCAGTCTCCTATCTATAACGTGACTTCTGGTGTGCCCCAAGGCTCCCATTTGGGGCCTTTATTTTTCATTATATACTTAAACGATGTGAAAAAATGCTTTAAATTTTGTAAAATTTTACTTTACGCGGACGATATGAAAATTTTTCTCAGCATAGGGAGTATCGGGGACTGCTTGCTGCTTCAGGGTGAACTAGATTCTTTTTTTCAATATTGCGTTTTAAACAAACTCTTTCTAAACTTAGATAAATGTATATTTATTTCATTCTCAAGAAATGTAAATATTTTTTCTTATGGTTACAATTTTAATGGGATATTACTTAAAGAAGTAGGTAAAATAAAGGATCTTGGTGTTATTTATGATAAAAAAATGATTTTCAATGAGCATATTGATTATGTTGCTAACAAATGTAATCGCATGCTAGGCTTTATAATTAGATCATGCAAATTTGTGTCTTCTTTGCAGTCTTTAAAGGTTCTGTATTTTGCATATGTTTATAGTAGACTTAGTTTTGCCTCTGTCGTCTGGACGCCTCAGTATGCGGTATATAAAAACAGATTGGAAATTATTCAGAATAAATTTCTTAGATTTTTAAACTTTAAAAGCACCGGTGTCTTTGATCTTCATGCTAATTTACGAGAACTTCGACGGACTTTCCAGTTATTACCTCTTGAGCGCCAGCGTATTCAAGCTGATGTTCGTTTTCTATTTAAAATCGTCAATAACCATATAGATGCTCCAAATTTGCTATCCGGTATAGGTTTTAATATCCCCTCACGTAATTTTCGTAATACTCACCTATTTGCAAACTGTTTTTATAGAACTAATTTAGGTAAACACTCGCCTATAAGTCGTATAACCTCACTTTATAACGCTTCATACCATGATATTGATTTGTTTAATGTATCTCTACTAACTTTTAGGAGAAAGCTTAGAAATCACGCGGTTTTTCATAATTATTATTAAAATATAACTTTAGTATTAAGAAATTAAAATCTGTACACCAATTGTAATTCGTGGGTGCCGAATTTGAGCCAGAGGCCTGTTGGCATCCTATTTGTACAAATAAATAAATAAATAAAAAATGTTTGAATTAAAATTTTTACTTTATTTTTTCTCTTTAAAAATAAATACCTAATTGTTTTTTGTTTTTGTTGTAAAAATATTTTATTGCATTTAGTTATACTTTTGTTGATTTAAAGTAGCTCTAAAAAAGGGAAAACGGAACAGACAAGTATATAATAGAAAAATACTATAAAATATTATTCTTTTTACTCGTTTTCCTATAAAATTGCATCATAAATCAATAAGTAAAACGATATGCGTCCGAAACCTTAATCTCTATATAAAACAGGACTTTTAGAAGGAAAAGTTTAAAAACTAAACGTTTCCTACAAGACCTTTGCAATCTAAGCCAAGAATACATTATTTAAAAATTAAAATTAAGAGTCCAAGCGTGAGACGAAATATTAGGTTGTAATTAGACTTTTAGACGGCTCAGGGGGGAGGGGGGGCTACTGCAGCCCGGCAGCCCCCCCCCCTAAATACGCCACTGGAGTCGCACCTTGCAATTATACTGGCTGACAAACGACTCAGTCAGATTTGGTAGACAATATTTATTATATGATTATTGAAAAATATACAGGTTGGCATTTTTAACTGGAATAAATTCAGTATTAGAAAACCTCTTTATTTGCTGAAAAAATACAGAACTACCGCTGCATTTATTTTTAGTTTGATATACTTTTTTGAGACGAAAAATTAGTTGCAATTAGACTTTTAGACCTGAGTTCATAGGTTGGGGTGGCCGGCAGCTCTTAGACCCGAGCTTATAGGCTTGGGGTGGTCGGCAGCTTCCCCCCTCTCCAAAACGCCACTGCAACAAAGATGGATATGAAATTATATTCCTTTAATTAACTAGTATAGCACATCACGTGGATATAAAGGAAACAGACACTATCTATGTAGGAGTAGAAAGTGGCTAAAACTTTATTAAGTATTCCACCCCTCCCAATCGTAATCACATATATACATATACTATATTGCTAATACCATAATTCAATGATGACACCATTGTAGGCAGATGATCAGGGTCCGTTAAGTTTGCGCAGCTCGGAAATTTGCTTCTTGATGTAAACATTTGACAGGACCGACTTTTAAAATATTTTTACAAGCTTTTATTTAAATTAACCCGTTAGTTCGGGTGTGTACAGTTTATGGTCAAATAAAACTAAGTAACCAATAATTTACATACCTGAAATACCTTATTCCTGGTATTGAACCGCGATTCGTGCAAAAAATAATTATGCACTTTTTTCTTAGCCATCTTGAGACACAAGTCGCTAACAATAACAAAATGTCTGGTAAAGTTTTATACCTAAATTCGCACCCAAAACTTAAAAAATAATGTCCATAATCACACACGGAACATCCGAACGAATACAACGTAAAATAAGATGGAACCGACTAACAACTTACAAACTAACAAAAAAAAATGTCTAAAGTAAAGTTTTATAAATATTAACACCCAAAACTTGAAAATCATAACCACACACACGAAGGAACGAAACAAAAGATGGCGACAAATAAGAATACAAACAACCACATAACACCTAATGTGCAAACAACGGCGATCCGTTTCTGTTTACCATCTGTTAGATATTGTATCGGTTGCCCAATTTTTTACCTACTGCGCAAGCGCCACGGGCCCAAGTTTAGGTTATATTGAATCTCACGATGGGTGTCTTCTTGCTTCGTGCCACTGCTTGTATTGGCAATATAGTGTATAGATATATTATGTGATCGTAATATTATGAGTGAAGCTGACAACGTGGCGATGTCGTAATGGCAGTTAAATTAGTGACCGCCAACGCCCAGACCATAATAAAAATGTTGCGAACCGTTCGCTTAATGCAATAAAATTTTGACGTTTCGACCTGTTCCTTTTATTTCGTTTCTGGACTCAAACCTCAAACATGACGATACATTTCATTCAACTTAAATAATTGTTGTAGAAGCGGAGTTGTTTTATTTCAGTAAACTTTTGATTTGGTCGTTCTATAGTTTCGAAATAAAATCCGTGAATTGTGAAGTTGACGCATTACTTATCAGTGGCGTCCATACAATATAGGCAAAAAAGCATTGCCTACCCTGGGAACAATGAAACAAACTTTAACCAAAATTATTTCTTTATATTTAAATTTTTGTCCGTGTAATATCCGTGTACGTAGAGGACCGGGACCGAAAAGTTAATCGTATATAATTTAAGATCATTTCCACAAACGCATTCGTTGCCGATTAATCGTAAATTGAATCGCTGTATAAGCATCCCGTATGACCGTCCGAAAAGCAGAGATTTTACATCATATTAGCCCGTTACGAGAAAACAAAAGCGTTGCTTTTATATGAGTGGAAGCGAGCGAGAGATGCAGTAAGCTAGAAAGAAATGCAACAAATACACGTGACCTGAGCCTTCGTCAGCCGTCCGTCCGCGTTTGTTAGGTGCATTGGTATCAGTCTTCAAGTTTTGTCGTAGTCTTCAAATATACTACGTGCTTTCGATATAAAAGATGTAGTTTAATAATTAGGTTAGTTAAGATCTTAATTAGCAACGTAGACTAAGAAGTACTTGTAAGTAGGACATTTTTTTTCTGGAGAGAGGGACAGTCGGGACTAGATGTATTTTATGATATTGTACTTAGTGAAGAAGGCGGAAAAGCGCCGCAAACAAAAAAATTTTCGGGGCCACGCCCAAAGTTCGTTTAAAAATCACCTAACTACTATCAAATTTCGAAAATTAAATTATCCCCCTCTTTTTTTACTTTTTTTTTGATATTCCTGGCTTCTTATTAAAAAAAAAACATTTTTTATATTTGTGAAAAATATGAAAATTGGTGTCAATCCAAAATTTTAACATGAGACGTACCTATCTATGACTCTAACCAGCGTTTATCGGGCTTGGTTTTTTATGAATGAAAATAAAGTAAATATTGCTCACCACGCCAAAATTGATGATTTTTTTGCAATTCATGTATTTTAGGAGCGTAGATCTAAGAGCAGTTTTGAGTGCAAGTGCTTAGGTTTTGAAATACTCCTTCTTAAGTGCCGTTTTGTATATTTATAATAAAACATTCTCGTTTCTTCCCGCACTATTTTATTTATTATAAACTATCACACTTCTTTCATCAAAACTGTTTCAATTAAAATTTTGACTTAAATTTTTCTCTTTAAAAATAAATACCTACATAGTTGTTTTTTGTTTTTGTTGTAAAAATATTTTTTTGCATTGGGTTATATTTTTGTTGATTTAAAATAGCTCTAAAAATGGGGAAAACGGAATAGACACAGTGGCGTTGAATGGGCCCTGTATCAAGAGCCAGGTGGTTAAATATCTGATATTTAATAAACAGCAAAAACATTTGTCCTCCTTTTGGTGGGCCCCCCAGGCCAGTGGGCCCTGTATCATTGATACAGCTGATACAGCGGTTGCTACGGTACTGAACAGACAAGTATAATATAATAGAAAAATACTATAAAATATTACTCGTTTTCCTTTAAAGGTGCATCATACATCAATATAACTAAAACGACATGCGTCCGAAACCTTAATCTCTTTATAAAACAGGACTTTTAGAAGGAAAAGTTTAAAAACTAAACGTTTCCTAAGACCTTGGCAGTCTAAGCCAAGAATACATTATTTAAAAATTTAAATTAAGAGTCCAAGCGTGAGACGAAAAATTAGAATGATAGAATAGTTTTGGACTTGCATTGTCTTTAATTTGTTTTGAAAAACACAACATCATCAATCATTGTCTCCAACCTTCAAACAGACACGAAAAATTAGGTTGCAATTAGACTTTTAGACCCGATCTCCCAAGCTCTGCCGGGCTGCAGCCCCCCCCCCCCTCCCCTAAATACGCCACTGAATCGTGCTAGAAATGACGAGTGTCATCGTCGGCCATTAAAAGTTTACGTAAAATATACTATATCTTGTTTTATAATTAACAATGGTCGTTTTTAAATTACTGTCTAGAGTCTAGACGTATTGTATCCCCGTACCGAATAAAGCTTTCAATTTAACAACCTGTCAAATGGATTTTAAAATAAATTTAAAAATGGCTGCTGGCTTCGATAAAAACGACGGAACAGAAAAAGCGCCGCGCCAGCGAGAAATAAATAGAAAATTTTAAAAAGGAAATCGCAGGAAAGAAGTAGCGAACCGGATTTTCAATATTGGCCGGATATTTGTAAAATATTTCAGGGATTCCGAGAAAAATGTTTGCATTAACGGAAATCGGAAGTATTTCTTATCATGAATTTTGGTTTTTGCGCGTATAATCTTCCATCATCGAATCCTGTTTGTTACAGGGGGCCTCGAATAGTGCAACAAAGTAAATTGGTTAGAACTACGAGGAAGTTTCGTGAACAAAAGTACATAGATTTGCAGTGGCGGCTCGTGAATATTAAGTATGGAAGAGCGCAAATCTAGGTACGCAAAATTGAGAGTCTCCGGATATTTTTACAAATTTTTAAGGACATGTCCAAAATGCATGACTTACATATTCATATCTAAAACATTAGCTAGTAAAATTGGCCACGATGTGATTCACGTTTCTTGATTTTTTTAAGAGCACCCGAACAATATTTATAAATTTTTGTCCAAAGTTACCAGCTCCATGAGAAATTATATACAGGGTGCTACGAATTGGTGTGCGTACAATGGGGATCTCGAAAACGGTAAGAGATACGAAGTTGGTCAAATTGAGGCAAAGTTGCGCATTATGGGAATAAATAATTTGGTAAAACAAACTGTAAATATTCCGAATGCTTTCGGAGATATCCGAAAAAAACCTAAATTTATATTTTTGGTTTTTAGTTTTTTGCGCCTTTATTTTTGCCTTGGGGAAAAAACAAAAAACACTTTTTTATAGCCGTTTTTTATGTTCTACAAGATGGCGTTTTTAAATTTGACGTTTCGTTCTTTTGGTACCAACATCAAGTTATTTTTTTTTAAATACGGACCTGGAATTTTAATACAGTTTTAAGGACTCTTGAAAAAACAAAGTTAATGGTGGTTTTGAAAAAACCAAACGTCAGATTACAAATCTAATTATACACCAAGTTGCAGAGGATTGAAAGTGGTAATGAGACTGTAAACTTTATTTTAACATGTCTCTTCAAATAGGGTCAGAAATATTAAAACGAAATCGCGAAAAAAAAAGTTTTTTAAATTTGAAAACACAATGTTTCAAAATTTAGTAGGGCGCAACTTTTTTTAAACTTAACCATCTTTGTATCTTAGATGGCTTACGAGATCCTTGTAGAGTACATCCTTATCTGGGACACCGTATATATTATAGTCTTTATATTACAAAATAGGCTACCGAACCACAATCTAACACGGCATATTTTAGAGCGGTCGGGTCCACTTAAAAGCAATTTATCGAACTTTGTGCTAAGATGTCTAGAAGAAATGTAGGTACGCAAGAAAAAAGCAGTTGCGGCTCGCTGTCTTAAAAAATGACGAAGAGCTAGGTATAGTGCGGGTACTTAAATAGACATTGACTAATTTTACACCACTGAATTAACTGAAAAATAAAAACCAAACTTTTCATTCACACAGTAAATCACGTAAAAACGATATCTATAAATATAAGTTTCTCGAAGCCTCAAAATATTTATTATTATGTTTTTTATTGGTTTCCCAAATGGCCATCGACCGAAGTCCTTCAGCCACAGTACATTAATTAATTCTTAATATTAACAGTATATAGTATTTGCAAATATAAAATGATTAAATGTAATTTATAAATAAGAGCAACAAAAAAAACTAAAACAAGACAAATTAATTTGATTAATAGTTTTGCTATCTAGCTGCATGGTTCCTTAAAATCTCCAATATGGTTTGTTCTGGGTATCTATATCTAGATTCTTGATTATCTCTTGTTAGACACAGTTCTTCGATGAGATTCAGATTGTCGGGTTTGGCTTTGAATTTGCTAGTTAATTCAGTTAGTCGTAGATCAATGGGTTGTATATTGGTTTTTTGGTAAAGTTGTCGGTTGCTGGGGTTGTGAAGAGGGTTTTCTGGGTGTCGTATTTTTGTCATGGTTCTCAAAGCTGATGTTTCTGCTACTTTGAGGTGTTTTAAGGCTGGTGGTCTGGCATTACTCAGCAGTACGTGTCCATACTCTAGAAGTGGCCTGCAAATTGACTTGTATATTTTTGCTGCCGTTTTGGTGTTAATACCTTCATTCTTAAAAGTCAGAGATCTAAAGTACTTAGCTCGAGTTTTGACTTTGTTGTAATTGGCCTGTAGTTCTCTGGTAGTTTGTGGTCGCTGTGAGGTTTGGGAATGTTAATTATTGTTTCCTCTTTCCAGACGCTAGGGAAAATCAGGTTGTTTATGCAATATTCAAATATTTTGATGATATGTGCGTGAATGTTAGTGGATAGTTGTTTTACGACATACCATGGAATATTGTCGGAGCCCGGTGCACTGTTTTTTTGACCGTGTAAAATTACATAATATTCTTCTGGATTGGGGACAAGGTTTGGTGACTCTGCAGGATTTTCAAAGTAGTTTTGATTCCAGTGGTGAATATTCTCTTTATGTTGTGCATTGAAATATGGGAGGTTTGATTCTCTAAAGTGTTCTTTGTAGTGCTTCTGGAATAGTATGGCTTTCTCATGGTCTAAACTATATATAATGTCATTTTCTTCCAAATCAGGAATTGTGTTTGTTGATTTGTATCTAGATAATTTTTTGATTTTTCCGTAAAAGTTTCTGCCATGATCATCATTAATTTCCTTACATGTACTCAGCCACGTATGTTTCTTATATTCAAAAATTAGTTTCTGTATGTTTTTGTTGAACTTGTTGATTTTTTCTTTAACGTCTGGGTCTGGTGATGCATAATAGTCTCTGTACATGCGTCTTTTTTGTTTAATTAAGGACACAATATAGGGTGGGAGCGGGTATGCAAATGGGGCTTGTGTCGATTTTGGTGTGTGTTGTTCTATAAGTGTTTGTAATTTTTTATTAAATTGAGAAATATAATCTTCGTTTATTGTATGTTCTTGTTCTTGTATGTATTCTTCTAGTTTCTCGTTTATTTTTTCCATATTTGATTTAGCATAGTTCCATCTTTTCTGTATTTTTTCCGTAAGTTTTTGCTTTATATCTAGTTCTACTTGTATGAATTGATGATCGGAACCAACATCTGATATTAATTTAGTGTTTTTTATGCATTTTTTGAGAGACTTTGTATATATTAATGCATCCGGGGTCGAGTCAATATTATTGGGCATGAGGAATGTGGGAGGAGTGATAGCCTTTTCAAAATCTGCGTTTTTTAGGAACTCTTTTAGTTGTTTTTCTTTTCGTTTGTTAAAGTTCCAATCTCCAATAATTATTGCATACTTGTATATTGAAGCCTTGATAAATATACTTTCTTCAATTTTTGCTGTCGGATGTATATAAATTAAAAATATATGAATTCTGTCTTCTTGGTATGGTAGACTGAAATGCAAACACTCATTCAGTAGATTGTTGATGACTGGAGAATTTTCCTTTTTAACTTCGATTTTGGGGTTTGTTTGTATCATGCTGCCGCCTCTTGGGTAGTTAGTTATTTGGTTGCCGAGTTTTTGTATGTTTTTCCAGTCTTGATAGTTAGTTTTGGAGTCGATTTTGTTTTTTGTTTCTACTAGTAGCAATAAGTCAATATTGTTGTTTGTTATAAAGTTATATAGTTGAGTTTTTTTGCTCGTATATCCATTGATGTTTCCATACAGAAGGTTAACTGACATGGTGTTGACTGTTGTTCTCGCTGTTTAATGGTTCTGTTGGTGAAATGCTGTTCGGTTGTTGTAAGTCGAACATAAGTATATAGATTCTGTTTCCCGAAAATACTGCTGTAGTATCTATATAAATATATCTTGACCTCAATTTTTGAATCAGTTCTTCCCGATTGATGTTTTTGGGTTTGTTTAGTTTGTTTACATAAGTGCTTACAATGAGGTCATGGATTGTGATCTGTGAGTGGATTCTATTATTTTGTGTCTTTTCAGGTGGTATTTCCTTACTTTTCTTGTTGAGCGTTCGAATTTTCGCATTTGGGATTCCCTCGATTGGTTTAGTTGGTCTGTTTGGACATTTAAATGACCAAGCCCGGTGATCCTCCTTACCACAAGCTAAGCATTTAGCTGGTAGTGATGTAGAACATTTATGGGTCTGATGGTTTCCTTTACATTTTTCGCAGATTATTTGATTATTGCAGTCTTCCGTTTTGTGTGTAAATTGACTGCATTTTTTGCATGGAATTGGGGCGGGTGTTGGGGGAGCACTTGGGTAAATAGCATAGTGTCTATTTTTTGTAGAATAATCCGTTGTTAATTAAGTTTTCAAAGGATTTCTGACACGATGTAATTATGCGGATTAATGAAGTTGCTTGTCCGGTTGTTCGTGATATTATTCTTTTGCAGTATCTCTGTACGATTTGGATTTTTTCCAAGTGTTGGCTTATTTCTTCATCTTGGATGTATTTTTCGACACTGGCTATTACTACCGAATATGTTGTTTCTGGGTCTTTGCGTGTCGTTGTTGTGTACGGTGTTGTTTCTTTGTATGCAGTAATAGTTTTACTTCCCGTTAGTTTGGCTAGTTTTCCCAGTAAGTTGTATTTTTCTGTGTCAGATTTTATTAGAAATACTTTTTTTGTTTTTAAAATTGTATCTCTATTGTTGGGGAATTCCTGCTCCCAGGCATTCGATATATCAATTCTGTTTATGTTATCAGCGGTGCTAATATAAAAAAGATGTTTGTATTCTTTATGGATTATTTCTTGCATTTTGGGTGAATGGTTTTTGTTTGTATATTTAATGTGTTTTTCAAAATAAATACCTTAAGGTTAGGCGAACCAATGCTAAAACAATGGTGCATACGACTTACTTATCTATTTTTAAATTGCCCTTCATCATAATGCAAATCGTTACATGCTGTTTGCGTGACTGACGTCACGTAACCATAGCAACGGTGAAAGGCAAAGCCACTTCACTGTATGTTGGTCTTCATTTTCTGGGGTGCGCCAAAATGCACGAGTGTTTATAATTATTGTCCATCGGAGTTAACCGTGGCCCTATTATGCATTATTATAATTTAAGGGCTAAAATGGTAGCTGTATTGATACATTAATATTTAATATTGTCGAAAAAATTTCCTCCTGCTTGAAGAGCTTTATCTACTTCACCTAAGGAGCCGCCACTGGAATAAATAATTATCAGGAACACAGGGTACGGGACACTACTTATCGTGTGAGTTCACTTGACCGCCTTTTTTCGATAGGAAATCAATCAATTCTTTTAAAATCCGGCTGGGTAAATAAAATACCAACTTGTTATTTTTATCCATCGCAATCTAAAATCTCATTAAACGCAAATTTGTAAAGTATGGAGGGTAAATAAGGTCGCGTGTTTGTATTTTTGTAAAAAACGGAATTTTAATTGCGAAAATCGGAAAAAAGGAAAGACATCTCTTGACAAAATGAATTTAGAAACGCTTAAAATGTAGATTTCTTCCGTTGCCATTTACTGACATAAAAGTTAATCATTACCTAAATTTTTGACTGATAATAAACAAGGTGAATCGTTTAACTGAATAAACTGAACCCATCCTCATCCAGCAAAAGATTCTCTAAACACAAGAGTATGTCTTCCAGTGCAGTGGCGGCTCGTCAGGTGAAGTAGGTGAAGGGCTCTTCACCAAAAAATAAAACCCGGAGGAAAGTTTTTTGACAATATTAAATATTAATGTACAATACAGCTACCATTTTAGCCCTTAAAAAATAATAATATTCGAATTAATAATATACATTTTTTTCGAATGTAGCTATGCATAGTAGGGCCACGGTCTCCGATGGACAATTATTATAAACACTCGTGCATTTTGGCGCACCCCAGAAAATGAAGACCAACATACAGTGAAGTGACTTTGCTTTTCACCGTCGCTATGGTTACGTGACGTCAGTCACGCAAACAGCATGTAACAATTTGCATTATGATTAAGGGCAAGTTAAAAATAGATCAGTCGTATGCACCATTGTTTTAGCATTGGTTCGCCTAACCTTAAGGTATTTATTTTAAGACTTCGCGAAACTTACGGTTATAGATATCGTTTTTACGTGATTTACTCTGTGATTAAAAAGTTTTGTTTTTATTTTCCAGTTAATTCAGTAGTGTTCGTACCTACTTAGTATTGTGTTTTAAAAATGAACCCAAATAATGACATAGTTTGTAATTTGTTGGAAATTCCATTCAGTCGCTGGACAGATGAGGATACCTAGCGCTATACCTAGCTCTTCACCATTTTTTAAGACCCCAAGCCGCCACTGTTCCAGTGGCTTATTTAAGGGGGAAGGGGTGGAAGGAGTTCAGGTCTAAAAGTCTAATTGCAACCAAATTTTTCGTCTCACGCTTGGATTCTTAATTTAAATTTTTAAATAATGTATTCTTGGCTTAGATTACAAAGGTCTTGTAGGAAACGTTTAGTTTTTAAACTTTTCTTTTTAAAAGTCCTGTTTTATATAGAGATTAAGGTTTCAGACGTATATCGTTTTAGTTGTTGATTTATGATGCAATTTTATAGGAAAACGAGTAGGTAAAAAGAATAATATTTTATAGTATTTTTCTATTATGACTTGTCTGTTCCGTTTTCCCTTTTTTAGATCTATTTTAAATCAACAAAAATATAACCCAATACCCAATGCAATAAAATATTTTTACAACAATTGAGGTATTTATTTTTAAAGAGAAAAATTTAAGTAAAAAATTAATTGAAACATTTTTTATGGAAGAAGTGTGATAATTTATAATAAAAAAATAGTGCGGGAAGAAACGAGAATGATTTATTATGAATATACAAAACGGCACTTAAGAAGGAGTATTTCAAAACCTAAGCATTTGCACCAAAAACTGCTCTTAGATCTACGCTCCTAAAATACATGATTTCTGAAAAAATCATCAATTTTGGCTTAGTGAGCGATATTTACTTTATTTTTAATCATGAAAAACCGAGCCCGAAAAACTTGGGTTAGAGTCATACATACATACGTCTTATGTTAAAATTTTGGATTGACACCAAGAGTAGACTCCCGATTATCCGAAATAATGTGGACCGGACCGATTTCGGATAATCGAAATTTCGGATAACGCGGAAGTAGAGGGAGATGATTCGTTCTGCGTCAGATTCCGGAGGTCCCTTCTGCGCATGCCCAGGTTTAGCTGTTTTTAAACAGGGCTGTTTTAGCTGTTTTTAAACAGGGCTGTTTTTTAAACAGGGCTGTTTTAGCTGTTTTTAAACAGGGCTGTTTTTAAACAGGGCTGTTTTTAAACAGGGCTGTTTTTTAAACAGGGCTGTTTTAGCTGTTTTTAAACAGGGTTGTTTTTAAACAGGGCTGTTTTTAAACAGGGCTGTTTAAAAACAGCTAAAAGAGCCCTGTTTAAAAAACAGCCCTGTTTAAAAACAGCTAAAACAGCCCTGTTTAAAAACAGCTAAAACAGCCCTGTTTAAAAACAGCTAAACCTGGGCATGCGCAGAAGGGACCTCCGGAATCTGGCGCAGAACGAATCATCTCCCTCTACTCGCGGAGATTGAGAAAAATCATTAACTATAGGAAAAGTAACTATATCTATGTACTTTTATAGATATACATGTAGGATATTCTGGGTAGGTAGTACATTACCTAATTTTTGCTTTGCAACATGATATAAACATCATAAATTCTAATACTTATGTATATACATTAGTATGTTTTCATATTTATAAATTCAAGAAAGAGGTAATCTTGTTTTAATTTTAATGTCTGTTAATTTGATTAATTTCTTAGAAATTTCGGATAATGCGAAGGCATAGCAAGAATCATTTCGGATAATCCGGTTCATGGGTCGTGTCGGATAATGCGGAGTTCGCATAATCGGGTTTCGGATAATCGGGAGTCTACTGTATTCATATTTTTCACAAATATAAAAAGTGTTTTTTTTTTAATAAAGAGTCAGCTAGGAATATAAGAACAAAGTAAAAAAAAACATTTACAAAAACAAATTCAATAGAACCATGCAGTGGAGGGGGGGGGGGGATAATAATTTAATTTTCGAAATTTGATAGTAGTTAGGTGAATTTTAAACGAACTTTGGGCGTGGCCCCGAAACTTTTTCGCCTGCTGCGCTTTTCCCCCTTCTTCACTAGGTACAATATCATGATATACATGTAGTCCCGACTGTCCCTTTCTCCAGAAAAAAAAAATGTCCTACTTACGCCCACTTAGCCCCCTTCCGAGCATATTTTCTGGCTACGTCACTTTTCTAACATTTAACCTATATTAAAACTCCGAGCTTTAGTCTAAGCTACTAAAATCTTACTCAATATATCAAAATACTATTTAAATTACATAGAACTATTAGAAGTGGAAGACTTTTCTGCTGGTAGGATGTTACCACCTACAGACCTGTGTTCATCTTGTGTTCTCATCATTACAGGGTAGATAAGTGTTCATTTTTTACAAACTGAAAACCGTCACATTAGAAATAAATCAACCTTTTTGGGTTGTATATAACCTTTAACGCCCTCTCATAGCAGTCCCATGAAAAGTGTTTCTTTTACTTAAAGAACTGATAGCCAATGTTTCTTATTGCTTAATGCTTCTACTTACATAAAATTTTCTAATCTCTAGTCGATGACAAAACTTTATTACAGGAAATTGTGGCTAATGTTTCAAAATTATATTTATTAATTTCTGTAATAATAACACTTTTTGTAGGAAAATAATTTTTATTCTATAAATTAAGTAGAAATAATATGATATAAGACATTATTATTTTATTTTATAGTGGTACAAAATAAAAAGATTCGTACCTACACGACCAGATGCCAGATGTCAATCATAAAATAATCTAAATAAAACCATTCATTAAGATAAATCACAATATTAATATAATTATTTTGTAATGATAATAATAAGGGAATGAAAAAATAAGATAATTTGATAAAGAAGGAACTTGAACGGCAGTAGAGTTTTGGACTTGCATTGTCTTTATTTGTTTAGAATCACTACGTTTCAACTGGTAAGCATCTCCAGTCGTCTTCAGGTGAATACTGAATAAGTACGGTAACTACAGCTCTATTTATACTAGGCAGGTGCTGTGACGCATGACTAGTGGGTGGAGTCATGCGTGTTGCTAGGTGATGATGCATAACTGGATGAGTCATGCTTGATGAGTCATGCTCGATGACGTCATGATCGATGACGTCATGCTCGATGAAGTCATGCTCGATGACGCCATGCTCGATGAATCATGCGTCTAACTCTTGGGTGGTCTTATTCTAAGATTACATTTACTTAACAAGGGTTTCCAGACGTTTCTCATATCTAATGAAGGCTTACTAAAGCAACCTGGATTTTGGTGTATGGTCGCAGCTTCCTTAAACT
Organism: Polydrusus cervinus; assembly: GCA_935413205.1. Classification (NCBI taxonomy): domain Eukaryota; kingdom Metazoa; phylum Arthropoda; class Insecta; order Coleoptera; family Curculionidae; genus Polydrusus; species Polydrusus cervinus. The sequence goes on from OW284511.1 coordinate 102,439,308, forward strand.
TCCTCTTCCTCCAGTGCGGTTCTTTTTGCAGGATTTCCGCTTTTGTCCACATGATATGATGGCCGTGCGTCCAGGCGTGGTCAGCTGCACCTGATTTTTCCGTCTCTCCTTTTTGGGTGTTATTTCTATGTTCTTTAATCCTTACTTCTAGTGGTCTTAGTGTCTCACCAATGTAAGATTGGCCGCATTCGCAGGGGATCTGGTAGACACAATTTTTCTTGTCTTTCTGGCTTGCTGGTTTTGTCTTCGTTAGGTGGCTTCTTAAAGTGTCTCTAGAGCTGAATACTGTGTTGATGTTGTATCGTTGTCCTAGTCTTCTTATTTTCTCGGATACTCCTTTGACATACGGAATATTGAGTATTGGTTGTATCTCTTTCTCTGCTTTACGTGTGTTTGGCCGATTCTTGCGATTTTCCAATATTGTGTCAATCAATTTCATGGGGTAGCCATTCTTGTTGCGGTCGGTCTTGATGTGGTTAGTTTCTCTTTTGAGAGCTTCGTTTGAGTTGCAGAGAGTAATTGCTCTATCCACCAGGTTTCTTACTATGCCATGTTTTGTGTTGTTTGAGTGGTTTGATGTATAATTGAGATATTGCCCTGTATGTGTAGGTTTTCTGTACACTGAGGTTAGGAAGGTGTTGCCATTTTTCTCTACGTTGACGTCTAGAAAAGGTAATTGGTTGTTCTCTTCTTTCTCCATGGTGAATTTAATTGTCGGTGCAAAGGTATTAATGTGATGTAAGAATTCTCTGAGTTCGTCCTCGTTTCCGTTCCAAATAATGAAGGTGTCATCCACATATCTTAGCCATATTTTTGGTTTCTTCTTTGCTTGTTTTATTGCTTCGGATTCAAACCATTCCATATAAATGTTGGCGATTATGGGCGAGAGAGATGAGCCCATTGGTAGTCCGTCTTCTTGGCTAAAGAATCTGTCTTTTTCTTGAAAATAAGAATTGTTAAGGCAGCATTCCAATAGTTCCATGATGGCATTTGTAGGTAGCGGTGTTCTTTCTTGTAGGGCCAGGTTTTCCTCAAGTCTGCTCCTGATGACCTTAAGTGCGTCTTTTATAGGGACGTTGGTGTAAAGACTTTCGACGTCAAAGCTGACCAGTTGGTCTCCTGGTTGTACTTCCTTTTCTCCTATTAATTGTGCAAAGTGTTGCGAGTTCTTTACAAATGACGTACTGTTTCCTTGAAGTGGTTGGAGTAGGGGAAGTAAAAATTTACCTAGTTCATATGTAGGGGAGTTACGGGAGCTTGTAATTGGTCTCAGAGGCATGTTATGTTTGTGTATTTTTGGTAGGCCATAGAGGTGTGGTGGTTTACTGTGGTGCGGTGTCAGGCGTCTCCGCGTCTTTTCTGGTATATACCGCTCAAATTTCTTAAGTGTTCGGTAGACTCTTCCCTCGATTGTGCCGGTCGGATCTTTGGAAATAAGGGTGTAGTTTCCTTTTTGCACAACTTCCTCGATTTTTTGGTCGTATGTCTGAACATCCATGATGACAGTTGCGTTTCCTTTGTCGGCTGGTAGAATCTTGATATTAGGATCCTTACGAAGTTTTGTGAAAGCGATTGTTTCTTCCTTACCGATGTTTCGTTTTGGAGGCCTTGATTTTTCTAGAATATTTCTAACCTTCCATCTAAATTCTTCCGCTTGTGTTTCTCCTATGGTTGTTGAGTCGACGGCGCTAATAATGTCCAATACTAACCACATCAAGACCGACCTCAACAAGAATGGCTACCCCATGAAATTGATTGACACAATATTGGAAAATCGCAAGAATCGGCCAAACACACGTAAAGCAGAGAAAGAGATACAACCAATACTCAATATTCCGTATGTCAAAGGAGTATCCGAGAAAATAAGAAGACTAGGACAACGATACAACATCAACACAGTATTCAGCTCTAGAGACACTTTAAGAAGCCACCTAACGAAGACGAAACCAGCAAGCCAGAAAGACAAGAAAAATTGTGTCTACCAGATCCCCTGCGAATGCGGCCAATCTTACATTGGTGAGACACTAAGACCACTAGAAGTAAGGATTAAAGAACATAGAAATAACACCCAAAAAGGAGAGACCGAAAAATCAGGTGCAGCTGACCACGCCATGGACGCACGGCCATCATATCATGTGGACAAAAGCGGAAATCCTGCAAAAAGAACCGCACTGGAGGAAGAGGAAGTTTAAGGAAGCTGCGACCATACACCAAAATCCAGGTTGCTTTAGTAAGCCTTCATTAGATATGAGAAACGTCTGGAAACCCTTGTTAAGTAAATGTAATCTTAGAATAAGACCACCCAAGAGTTAGACGCATGATTCATCGAGCATGGCGTCATCGAGCATGACTTCATCGAGCATGACGTCATCGATCATGACGTCATCGAGCATGACTCATCAAGCATGACTCATCCAGTTATGCATCATCACCTAGCAACACGCATGACTCCACCCACTAGTCATGCGTCACAGCACCTGCCTAGTATAAATAGAGCTGTAGTTACCGTACTTATTCAGTATTCACCTGAAGACGACTGGAGATGCTTACCAGTTGAAACGTAGTGATTCTAAACAAATAAAGACAATGCAAGTCCAAAACTCTACTGCCGTTCAAGAAACGTCATTGTCTCCAACCTTTAAACAGACAAAAGAAGGAACTATTAGCTATAACAAATTTACACAAACATCGTTTTATGAAATTTGCCGTGGAAGATATAGCTGAAAAGTATAGTGTAACTGTGCTGCGCACACCGCCTTATCATTGCGAACTAAATCCTATAGAACTTATATGGGCGCAAGTAAAATTTTGTAGCAAGATACAACATTCAAAATGAAAGACGTTAAGCTACTATTTGATCAAGCCATTAAGGAAGTAACACCAGAAAACTGGCAAAAATCAGTCCATCATGTCATTAAAGAAGAGGAGAAAATGTGGGATCTTGACCACCTCTTGACCACCTGATCGATCGAACCGTCGACCCGTTAATTATAACGTCAAGAGGAGATGACGAAGAATATTATGATTTTTTATAATTTAATTTCTGTATAATATATTTTTTATATTTTGTATTTTTTATATAATTAATAAAAAATAAGTGTACCTTATACCACGCCTTTGTCACACCATTTTCAGTGTTTGTGAATGGATAACAATAGGCAAAACCCATAAATTAACCCAAACCCGGGTGGTACTACCTGCACTTGATTAAAATAAAGAATTTTGCAATGAAATCAATGCCAAATTATGAAAGTGGCTTAAATATTCGTTGGGTCACTCTGTAGTCACTTTGAATACCTAGTGAGCTTTTATTATTCTACACCTTTCTGAAATAGACTATACTAAATAATTACCCGTGACAAATAGAAAATGTAAAATGTTCATATTACAAAATAAGTGTATACTGATTGAAATGTGTCACTGCCAAAACTTATTTTTACAATCCAAATGCGACATTGAGCAAGGAGGTTTGTTTAAACAAATCAATAAAAAAAGAAATGCGCACTTTTCTTTTTATAACTGTGTATACCCATACACGTTTTAATAGTCCAGGAGGTTGCGAATTTTTTTTTGGTACAAATTTTCCTAGTTAGCGAACGGTTTTCCGATGGCGTGAGGCAGAAAATGACTTGGAAGATCTAAATGAGTTAAGCGTGGCAAATATGTCTGGATTTAAAAAAATTACCAATTACTTCGCCATAACTCCCGTCCCCGTCCCCCTGCCCCCGCATTTTCCCCTTGTCCCTTATGTTCCCCTGCCCCTCGACCTTTTCTGCCTGTCCCTCATGTTCCCCTGTCCTCCCTGTCCAGTGGCGTATTTAGGGGGGGCTGTCGGGCCGCAGCCCCCCCCGAGCCTAGGAGCTTGGGTCTAAAAATCTAACTGCAGCCTAATTTTTCGTCTCACGCTTGGAATCTTACTTTAAATCTTTAAAATAATGTATTCTTGGCTTAGATTAAAAAGGTCTAGTAGGAAACGTTTACTTTTTAAACTTATCCTTCTAAAAGTTCTGTTTTATATAGAGATTAAGGTTTCGGACGCATATCGTTTTAGTTATTGATTTATGGTTCAATTTTATAGGAAATCGAGTAAAAAGAACAATATTTTATACTATTTTTCTATTATATACTTGTCTGTTCCGTTTTCTCTTTTTTAAAGCTATTTTAAATCAACAAAAATATAACACAATGCAATAAAATATTTTTACAACAAACCAAAAAACAAGTAGGTATTCATTTTTAAAGAGAAAAATTAAAGTAAACATTTTAATTGAAACATTTTTTATGGAAGAAGTGTGATAATTTATAGATAATATAAAAAATAGTGCGGGAAGAAACGTGAATGCTTTATTATGAATATATAAACAAAACGGCACTTAAGAGGGAGTATTTCAAAATCTAAGCATTTGCAACAAAAACTGCTCTTGGATCTACGCTCCTAAAATACATGATTACTAAAAAATCATCAATTTTGGCGTGGTGAGCGATCTTACTTTATTTTTAATCATAAAAAACCGAGCCCGACAAACGCTAGTTAGAGTCATACATACGGCTTATATTAAAATTTTGGATTGACACCAATATTCATATTTTTCACAAATATAAAAAATGTTTTTTTTTTAAATAAAGAGGAATATCAAAAAAGAAGTAAAAAAAAACATTTACAAGTACAAATTCAATCGAACCATGCAGAGGGGGGGAGAGGTAATAATTTAATTTTCGAAATTTTATAGTAGTTAGATGAATTTTAATCGAGCTTTAGGCGTGGCCCCGAAAATTTTTCGCCGGCGGCGCTTTTCCGCCTTTTTCACTAGGTACAATATCATAAAATACATGTAATCCCGACTGTCCCTCCCTCCAGAAAGAAAATGTCCTACTTAAGCCCACTGAGCCCCCCCCCCCCCCCCGAGCATATTTCCTGGCTACGCCGCTGCCCCTGTCCTCCCTATCCGCCCTGGCTCCCCTTACCCCTTCTGTCCCCCTGTCCCCGCTGCCCCCCCCCCCCATAATATATACGATATTTTTTTTAGAATCACTAATAGGCGACTCATAAAACAGCACATAAAAAATACATTTACATAATTGTGTCTGCTAGATGTTAAAAATGCCAAGAAAATATTGGCACGGTGAACTAATTACCTCAATAAAACCATGAATCTAATAAAACTGATGCAATGCATTTAAAAATAAATATCATTCGGAATAAAATAATCAGTATGCAAGGCGGAAGCATAAACCAGCTGGGAAATTAAAAAAAAAATTTATTCTCATTTAAAGTCTGGACACGTCATTTAATCGGCCGGCCCGGACGTTTGCCAAAGTAAACTTTAAACAACAGAGAAACAGTAGTTAAAAGTAAAAAAAATATATATAATTAAACAATATGGCGATATTATTTTACATAGCTGGATAATATGATATATTTAAACAAATTAAATTTGTAAAATAGTTCCAAATAAATTGTTATTTTTGCTGTTACATGGTGGTTACATCTATGTTTTGGATCGCCATATAACGAAAATAGACTCGCGTCTATATTCTAGTCTGCTGCCAAGGTCAGGCGGATGGCGGGACATTTAAACGAGTGGTTGCAATGGATTTAATTATTTTTTTACTTCACGGTGATGAGTCATAGTCGAGGTATTATGTTTTCTTACAAGAACAGTTTGCCGGTTTGTTTATTTGTGGCCTTGTGGGGCATAATTAAAATGGAGGGGCAAGTTATTAATCAGTAAGTTTTGTTATGGCATGCGGCTGACACAAAATATTAAATATTTTGAAAGTAAAAACCTAACCGTCATTTTTTAAATTGTAGAACAGTTTATGTGTGCACAGAATGTGGAAGGGAATGCAGTACAAAATCAAATATTAGTGCTCACATGAAATTAAAACACAAAGTCTTCATACAATCACATTTAAAGACAATTACATGCCCTCTATGTAGAACTTTGTTTTCATCCTTGGCTGAACTGGATCTTCATTTTGTTGATGTCCATGATATAATAAGAAGACCTGCAATTTAATTCCGTTGAAGATTTTAAAAAGTGGAAGCTTACAATAGAGGCAAATAGTCAGTCATCATTTGTTATTGTACAATCAAGAACTCTTTCTAACAAAGATATGTCTGTCACCGTTCAGGAAGGTACACTGAAAATATTAAAAACGCACAAAAAGCGCGACAACCGAAAGTTAAGGGTTCCAATAAAATTGGATGCAACTGTCCAGCAAGAATTGTAATGAAAGCGTGACGTAAAAAATAATAAAATCCATTTCAACCTTAATTTTAAATGTCCCGCCATCCGCCTGACCTTCGCAGCAGACTAGAATATAGACGCGAGTGAAAATAGTAGTTTGTACAACAAGAGTGGATATCTTACGAGGAAGTAAATTGAGCACGACGCCGTAGGCGAAATGCCCAATTTTCCGAGGGCGATATGGACAATCCACTCGAATTGAACAGTATATTTATGTTTTCTACGACCAAACTTACAAACCTTATGCTAAAAAACGGAAACAGCTTCCAGGCTACCGCGGGCTTGAACTCACGACCTTTGGTTCATTGTATCCAAAGTTCGACGCTTTACCGTTACGGCCACAGAATCATATTAATAATTATGGTAAAAAAAATCTAAATGCCACAACTTAATAATAATGTTTTTTGTTAAACTGTGAATGGTCAGTACTTTATAAGAATTTACATAGCCATCCAATTTTTCTAACAATGTTGTCAACTAATGGGAAATTTCCGGATTTGTGAGATAAAGCACAGAGAAATGATAGGTCGGTGTTGCCTCCAAAGGTAAAATCATTTTCATCAGAGTTTTTTTTTCACCAATTGGAAAAGTAGTATCTATGTGGGTGTGGGAACGTTATTTTTTTAATGCAGAAAAAAATCGAGGAAAAGGATTTAAGCCAAGAGAACCCTAAAAATAATTACTAAAGTTCATTATGGTATTGTAAAAATATTGAAAATTTTTCTTTTAATAAAAATAACTCTCTGACACTCCAATATCTGTAGAGTCCAAATACTTATAAAAAGTTTTAAAAAAATTCTCCATAGCCAGGATTCGGTCCAAGGGGACGCAATGTTTTTAATATATACAGGGTGTTACTTAATGATGAGTCGTAATTTCCAGGGCGCATTTCTGAACCACATTCAAGTAAAAAAGTTTATAAATATAAACATATTGTGTCCTCAAAAGTGTGGTTTTAAAGATATAGGGCAGGTATGGCGAACCTTTATATACTTTCGTGCCATTTTTAACAATACTTAACTAACCAGCAACTTTGACTGGAGCGTTAATGACATTAGCAGGCATTATTTTCTCAAAATCAAAGTTGTCTGATTAGTAAATCAAGAATTTAAGCTAACCGGGTCACCGTGGTTGTAAGAAAACTATTTCTGCCAATGTCATTTATGCCACAGTCAAAGTTGCTGGTTAGTTAATTATTGTTAAAAATCTTTATCTACTTTACTCTACTTTATCTACCATTTAATAATAGGTGCATAATACTTCTGATAATAAAAGCATTATGCTATCCATAATACAATAAGTGTAATTATCATAAAACAACAAGTGTAGTTATAAATCACAATAGTAAATTTTAAAAACCAAAATCGCCATAGCGTGTTGTGGTTTATATAATACATACATACATCAGCCGTATTCCAACTCACCGCTAGTGTTTCGGCTTCATTATAACATAAAATTAATCTCATTATAGCTAAAAATCAGTACGGCGAAATATCTGACCAAAATCTCTCGAATACCCCCGTGCTATAATTTCACTTGTCGGAGTAGGCGTCGGATGCGACGGAGACGCATCGCATTTCTCTTCCGTCTCGTTACTATGGAAACCAGAAATGTCAACATAAGTATGTGTTGACGTAAATGTTAAAGTTTCGCTTGTATTTTGTGCGTGTTTTAACTTTAGTAATATTTGATAATAATGGATTTTGAAAATCGAGGTGAAAATGAACTACTCAACACCCCACCAGAAATACGCGTGGCAGCACAAGTAGCTGCATTGGATTTGCTTCCAAAAAAGTCTAGGAATAATTACGTAATAGCATATAAACAATTTATGGATTGGCGTTTAAGAAATTTGTTTTATTAATACTTTACATTCCTTTTCTTAAACAAACACTAGCTAAAAAACTGAATTTATAAGACAAACATGTTTACTTTTATTTCCTCAAAAAGTTGTATTTTTGATATTTCGTGATAACATATTTCAAAAAATAAAAAAGCGAAAAAGGTTTCCCATATGAACTCAACTTTTTTTCAGGCACTGTATAAATGGATGGTTGTAGATAAAGTATAGTATTTGACTCTCGTCTAATAAACCATAATACACTCGAATGATTTACAACACTCGCCTTTGGCTCGTGCCGTAAACTTCATCCTCGTTTCATAAACATATCAATAAAGTTTTATTTTTAACTTGAAAATTAATGTAATTTAATTTGTAATAATGTAGTGTTTTAGTCTTTGGTCTTTGTATGTGCTATTTGGAGTGTAATCTATCTCTGTAAGTGCTGATTAAATAAATAAATAAATAAATAAATAAAATTTGAATACTAAAAGACCTGGTTAGAAAATATGAGCCCCCCCCCGGAACATATTTTCTGGCTACGCCACTGCTTAGAAGGCGCGACTATTCGACCCTTAATGTTGACTCTTTTGGTGCTATAAACAAATAAGCCTGCGACCAATAATATGAGTAATTATTTCTTTCTGCTATTGAATAGGTAGTGGATACAAATGTGAACAAACAGAATAAAACATTACAACGGTTGCATTCTAAACGCCACAACGCCGGATATTTATGGGCAAAGTTTAAGTGGATTTTAAATTTAAAAAAGCGGGTTCATCAATCAATGGCGATTGCAAACCTTTAGTTAATGGGATCCGGATAGAGTATTTACTGTTCCTTCGGTAATATCCTGATTTATTGCCTAATATACAGGGTGTTATGGAATAGAAGCATTATATTTATACAGGGTCCTGCGCCTCACCTCCCGTCTTCTGTAGTTCACTTATTAATTAAGTTAGGATTATGACGTTTTGCAGGCTTTATCTGTATCCTAGGGTGCATTTCAGGAAAATATTTTTGTTTATACAGGGTGTTCCAAAAAAGTGTGACGTCATAAGGATGTGTTTTTAGATTACATGCCATATACTTTCTTACTTATTTGGATGCATCTTGTAGTTGCCTAAATACCCCTAAACATTTAATGAAATCGGTTCAGTATTATAGACGAAAAAAAAATAAAAACTAAAAAATATCAGTTTTGCACCACTGGTTTTAAAAATTAATAAAAATTAAAAATAATGTCTCGTTAATAAAATTATACAAAGGTACTTAATAAATAAGGTCTCACAGTTTCGTTAATCAAGTTTGAATAATACGAATTGTACAGGGTGTCCAAAGTTTAGTGTCAAACCTTGCAAACTTTTAAACAATTTATTTTTCTTAATTTAAATTGGAACCCCTCTATATTATTATATCACTCGATGCAGAATTAAAATTCAAACATTTGTTCTAATTACAACCCTATCGCAATTTCTAACGCATTAAGACTTATTTGCAGAAAACTCATTTTGTCAACTATTCCACCAGTCATTATTATATAATAAATATCAAAGGTGGCTTTAAAAAACAATTTATTGATATTAAAGTTTACTAAAAGGACAAATAAAAATTCTTTTAGCATGCTCCTAATATGAAAATCATATCTACGAGCTTTTCTTGGTTGCATTCCATCACAAAAAATAATATAGCTTAAATAATTAATACTAATCTAACAATATTTGAAACTATAAAATAACTAAAGTCAAAATGGGCTTTTGTCACTTTAATACCAATAAATTGTTTTTCAAAGCCACCTTTGATATTTATTATATAATAATGACTGGTGGAAAGGTTGATAAAACAAGTTTTCTGTAAATAAGTCTTAATGCTTTAGAAATGGCGATAGGGTTGTAATTAGAACAAAAATGTTTAAATTTTAATTTTGTATCGAATAAATTAATAATTAATAATATACAGATATACAGATAACAAAAATAAATGGCTTTAAAGTTTGACACTAAATTTTGGATACCCTGTACAATTCGTATTAATCAAACTTGGTTAACGAGACTTTAGGACCTTATTTATTAAGTACTTTTGTAGAATTTTAATAACGAGGCATTAGTTTTATTTTTTATTAATTTTTAAAACCAGTGGTGCAAAACTGATTTTTCTTAGTTTTTATTTTTTTTTAAATTTCAATAATAAAAAAGTTTTCCATATGGGTCCAACTTTTTGTCGGTCACTGTATAGCGCGTTCCATTAAAAAAAAATGTAAGTTTAGTCCGCCACACTTTTTTGAGCCGCCCTGTATAATATAAAACACTTTTAAAATATACCTCTTTTAAATGTAGACCTCATGCAGGTTTAGCATTTTTGATAAGTTCCTCCATAATGATTTAATCTTCCATCCCCGCTTCGTTGGCAGACCCGGTATATATTAAATTTCGCATGAAGTTGGTAACCTTGAAGAAGAATTTAGAATTGGTCGGATCCTCTTAATGTTAATTTATCAGGTGAGGTCGTGTTATCTTTCTCGCTTAACCTATAAATTCGCCCCTGAACTATTAATAAGCCCCCACCCCTCCCAGGGAAATGCCCCTCTATACCAATCCTTATCGGCAAATTTTCAAATTATTATAAAATTATAATCCTACAAATTAATTAGAAAAATCATCATTAATTTTCATCAAAGCCAGCTGATCGCAGAAAATTAATTTAGTCGTAGTCAGCGGCGGCAGACAGGAATATCTGTTTGTGTCGTTTGTCTATGATTAATCGTGGTTTTCAAAGCGCTGCTGTTACTGCTGCGGTTTTTCATTGTTTTTCGAATGTTTTGTTTTTCTTTGCAGAATCGATACTGCGCACACTGGTCCCATTTGTCAATCCGGATGGACATACAGGGTGTTTTTTAATTGAGTGCCGATACTTAAGGTTGTGAATCCTTGGGTGATTTTAAGAAGAAAAGTTAATATTAACATATATGTCCTATAGCTCATTCATTTTTTTCAACTAAATATCGAAAGCAGTCTCAATGAACCGAAAAAAAAATTGTTTATTTGTTTTTATTTTTTTATGCAAAAAGGGTGCATCATACGAAAATAAGTTTATGGACCAAGTTTGCTCCAAAATAAATGAGGATTTTAAATATAAGTTTGGTTTTTAGAGAAATCAGTGGCGTACCATTTTTTTCTTTAAAAATATTGAGTTCAAACCCCGTACAGACGTCACTGGTAAAAATTTGAAAAAATCTTTTAAATCAAAAGATGCTCCTTAATGATTAAGAGGTGTGTGCAAAATTTCATAAAAATATCTAAGAGTGATATAATAATTATGATAAAAAAGTTATATTTTTAAAAAAATGTTAACACCCTGTAGCTCAAAAATGAAGAGCTTTAGGACATATGTTAATACTAACTTTTCTTCCTAGAATCACCCAAGGATTCACAACCTTAAATATCGGCACTTAATTAAAAAACACCCTGTATAAATATTGGTTACAATTTTGACACGTTAAATGTACAAAAATTACTTCGGCCACTTAAAACACCTAAATGGGATTCCTGGTTGGCTATAGTCAGAAATGTGTAGTGTAATAAAAGCTCATTAGGTATGCAATGGGACTACAGAGTGACCCAACTTTCATAATTTGGCATTGATTTAATTGCAAAATTCTTTATTTTCATCAAGTGCAGGTAGTACCACCCGGGTTTCGGTCAATTTATGGGTTTTGCCGATTGTTATCCATTCAAAAACACTGAAAATGGTATGGCAAAGGCGTGCATTATGTACATAGTATTAGGTACACTTATTTTCCATTAAACATTATAAAAAAAATACAAAAAATACAATATATAGAAATTAAATTATAAAAGATCATAATATTCTTCGTCATTTAAGGAACTGTCATCTCCTCTTGACGTTATAATTAACGGGTCGACGGTCCGATCGAACAGGTGGTCAAGATCCCACATGTTCTCCTCTTCTTTAATGACATGATATGCTGCTTTTCGCCAATTCTCTAAAATTTTTGGTTAGTTATCATATCTAATTTAATACACAAATTTTACGTGCGACTATGGCCGATACCGAAATTGAGCCGAACTGGACGGAGTTTCCCATTTTATTACTCTACGCCTTTTTGAAATAGACTATATATAATATTAAAAACATTTCGTTCTCTTGAAACGTATCCTGACCATGTTTATTAACGGATTTTTAAAAACATTTACTCTACACACTCTAAAGACGCCCCAAATAAGAAAGTAAAAAGATGATCGTTGCATTTTAGATATAAATTATATTTTTGGTCATTTCTTTGATGTTTTATTTCTTATCTGAGACCAATGTACATATTGCGGCCAGGCATTACAGGGCCCTCTTCTCATCACTAGCCAACACAATCGACTTCTTGCAAACCAATCATCCGAATGCCGAAGTTGCAATCTTTGGCGACTTTAACGTCCACAATGTCAACTGGCTTAAATACTCAAACACCAACGATGAGCAAGGCCGCGAGGCCGAATCTTTTGCGATCAGTTCTGGTCTAACTCAACTCGTAGAAGAACCAACGCGGGTTCCAGACCGAGCTGGGGATTTTGCTAGTCTTTTAGATCTCTTTTTAACTTCAAATCCAGACCTATATACGGTCACCGTACAACCACCATTGGGCTCTTCCGATCACAAACTTATTTCAACCCTAAGCGAGCTGCCAATTACTTCTGAACAACCTCCTAAACCCCGTAAGATTTGGCACTATACATCAGCTAAGTGGGAAGACCTAAAGGACCATTTTCGCAACTTTCCCTGGCTAAGCGTATGCTTTTCTTCGGATGATCCATCTGTCTGTGCAAAGGAGGTCTCCGACGTCATTCTAACTAGCATGGAGGCCTTTACTCCTTTCTCCAAAAAGCGCCCTTCCAACGGCAAGCCCTGGTTTAGCAAGAATTGCGAGCGTGCTGTCAGATCTAAAAACCTGGCTTACCGACAGTGGCGTAAAAACCCTACTCCTGAAAATCGCGCCATCTTTGTTACCACCCGAAACCAATGTAAGCAAATGATAGACCAAAGCAAAGAAGCTCATAACGAGAGAATCAAAAACAAACTTCTTGCCAGTCCTAACGGATCAAGGTCCTTTTGGTCAGTCGCTAAGGCCGTCAGCCAAAACTTTACAAAGTCAACTATTCCACCTCTAACACGTTCCGACGGCACAATAGCAACCACAGCCGGGGATAAAGCAAACCTACTTGCTGAACTGTTTTCCTCGCATTCCACTGTAGACTTTCAGGGAAAACCACCACCCAACATTCCCTCAGTTCAATCGCAAATGTCTGAAATCGTGTTCCGTCAGCGTCTTGTTAAACGGATTCTTAAAGGACTCGACGTCAATAAAGCTTCTGGTCCAGACGAAATTCCTATCATTGTTCTCAAGACATGCACCGATGAACTTACACCAGTATTTTGTAGACTTTTCAACTTATCCTACAAAAAAGGAATATTTCCATCCTGCTGGAAGTCGGCGCGTGTCCAGCCCATTCCAAAGAAAGGTAAAAAGACCCTGCCAGGCAACTACCGACCCGTCGCATTGCTTTCAGTAATTTCCAAAGTAATGGAGAAAGCTATTAACCAACAACTACTAAAGTATCTGGAAGGGCTTAACATTATCAGCGACCATCAATACGGTTTTCGTAAGTCCAGATCAACAGGTGACCTTCTGGCATATGTCACCCATCTTTGGAGCAACACCATCGAACATCATGGAGAATCCCGGGCTGTTGCACTGGACATCTCTAGGGCTTTTGATCGTGTTTGGCACGATGGGCTTTTAAGTAAACTGCGATCCTACGGTATGCCTAATGGATTTTGTTTATGGTTAACCAGCTTCCTTAAGAACCGTTCTCTGCAAGTGGCGATTGACGGGTTTCTCTCAGACACCTTCACCATCAATGCCGGTGTTCCTCAAGGGTCCATATTGTCGCCTACCCTCTTTTTACTGTATATTAACGACCTTTTAGTGAAAACCCAAAATCCAATTTATAGCTTTGCTGATGACAGCACACTTGTCTCATCTTTTACCTTGACACCCCAAACATCCGCTGCCGACGCACATCTTCGCAGGCAGCATGAAGTATTGCGCCTCAACAAGGACCTGGAAGAAATTTTGGCTTGGGGTGACAGTAACCAAGTCGAATTTAATGCTAAGAAAACCCAGGCAGCAGTCTTCTCCAAAAAGGTTAACATTGCAGAACCCGATATAGTCATGGCAGGATACGCAATTCCCCTGGCACCGTCTATTAATTTGCTGGGGGTCAATCTGGGAGGTAATATGTCTTGGTATGATCACGTTGCCGCAATTGCCAAAACAGCTGCACAGAAACTTGGTGTACTTTTCCGCACCAAAAGGTTGTACACACCTCATCAACTTTTGACACTCTACAAAGCCCAGATTCGACCAATATTAGAATATTGCTCTCATGTCTAGAGCTCTGCACCCAAGCACACCCTTCGGCTACTGGATTCCATTCAAAGGAGAGCCGTTCGTCTGATCGGCGACCCCGAGCTGACCAAGACCCTCGATAGTCTGGAGCATCGAAGACAGGTTGGTGATTTGGCTCTCTTTTACAGATATTTCCATGGCAGGTGTTCGACTGACATTGCCCACTTGATTCCACCTAGAGCAGTGCAAAACAGAAATACACGGCAAACCACTGCCGCTCATCCATATGTTGTTCAGCTTAGTACTCCTCGAACTTCATTGTTTAAGAACTCTTTCACCTGGAGAACGTCATCATTGTGGAATGAACTTCCTGAGGTCGTGTTTCCCAATGAATACAATCTTCAACGTTTCAAGACCAACGTTAATCGCTTTTTTCGCACTCGCACCGCTCCCAGAGCGCCTTAAAGGATTTTTCCTACAGTGCAGGTGTTTTATCATAAAAAAAAAAAAAAAAAGACATCATACATGAACCGTTTGTTCTTTTGTTAAAACCTTTGGAGTTTTTGTGGTTTATTGATTAATTATAGGAACAAATGGTATTTTTCGTATTGTATATAAATAAAACGTAAATAATGATGGAAACTAATAAAAATAAAAGAATAATTGGCTAAACTTTTGAACAACTATATAACGTACTAAGTTACCGTTTATAATAATATTGGTGACATTTTGCAAACCAACAAAATCCCTCTAAACGCTATTTCAAACGTGATTTTCTCGGAATCCACACAAACAATTTCGTAAAAACCTGTTTCATATTCAGCAGCAAATATAATTATTTCCAGCGAATCGAGAATCCGGTTTCAGGTATCAGCCAGTGCGAAGATTTGACGGCCTGAAAAATCAATTAGCGGGATTTTGTTGGCTTGCAAAATGTCACCATTATGTTTTTTTTTTTATGATAAAACACCTGCACTGTAGGAAAAATCCTTTAAAGCGCTCTGGGAGCGGTGCGAGTGCGAAAAAAGCGATTAACGTTGGTCTTGAAACGTTGAAGATTGTATTCATTGAGAAACACGACCTCAGGAAGATCATTCCACAAAGATAACGTTCTCCAGATGAAAGAATTCTTGAACAATGAAGTTCGAGGAGTACTAAGCTGAACAACATATGGATGAGCGGCAGCGGTTCGCCGTGTATTTCTGTTTTGCATTGCTCTAGGTGGAATCAAGTGGGCAATGTCAGTCGAACACCTGCCATGGAAATATCTGTAAAAGAGAGCCAAATCACCAACCTTTCTTCGATGCTCCAGGCTATCGAGAGTCTTGGTCAGCTCGGGGTCGCCGATCAGACGAACGGCTCTCCTTTGAATGGAATCCAGTAGCCGAAGGGTGTGCTTGGGTGCAGAGCTCCAGACATGAGAGCAATATTCTAATGATGGTCGAATCTGGGCTTTGTAGAGTGTCAAAAGTTGACGAGGTGTATACAACCTTTTGGTGCGGAAAAGTACACCAAGTTTCTGTGCAGCTGCCTTGGCAATTGCGGCAACGTGATCATGCCAAGACATATTACCTCCCAGATTGACCCCCAGCAAATTAATAGACGGTGCCAGGGGAATTGCGTGTCCTGCCATGACTATATCCGGTTCTGCAATGTTAACCTTTTTGGAGAAGACTGCTGCCTGGGTTTTCTTAGCATTAAATTCGACTTGGTTACTGTTACCCCAAGCCAAAATTTCTTCCAGGTCATTGTTGAGGCGCAATACTTCATGCTGCCTGCGAAGATGTGCGTCGGCAGCGGATGTTTGGGGAGTCAAGGTAAAAGATGAGACAAGTGTGCTGTCATCAGCAAAGCTATAAATTGGATTTTGGGTTTTCACTAGAAGGTCGTTAATATACAGTAAAAAGAGGGTAGGCGACAATATGGACCCTTGAGGAACACCGGCATTGATGGTGAAGGTGTCTGAGAGAAACCCGTCAATCGCCACTTGCAGAGAACGGTTCTTAAGGAAGCTGGTTAACCATAAACAGAATCCATTAGGCATACCGTAGGATCGCAATTTACTTAGAAGCCCATCGTGCCAAACACGATCAAAAGCCCTAGAGATGTCCAGTGCAACAGCCCGGGATTCTCCATGATGTTCGATGGTGTTGCTCCAAAGATGGGTGACATATGCCAGAAGGTCACCTGTTGATCTGGACTTACGAAAGCCGTATGTAGTTCAATTAATAAAGTTTTCAAACTCATAAGATACAATGTAGTTAGTTTCATTGTTACTTAATTACCTTACATTTTTTTATTTCAATGCCAAGGACTATTGAAAGGTCTAGACAAATCAATCAATCAATTTAATTATTAATCATATTCGATTTACCATCTACCAGGGAGTCCCCTAAAAAAATCTTAATGTATAATATCTATTAAGAAAAACAACTGAGAAAAAGAAAACTCGATCAGCACTAAACTTTTTCTTTCTAATACTGATGGGAATACTCGGGAATTGATTTCTAAAAGTACTCACAAATGTATAGAAATGACGACTTTTTTTTGTCTTTTAACCATAAAATATTTTTAAATATCGCATCGCTGTAATAAACAAAAAAAAATTAATTGACCATTTGTTTTTTTTGTATTGACCACGAGTGTGACAAGATAAGAGTAACATGTGTTTGGTTTTATTTGAAATGTCGATTAATAGAAGTCAGTAACCCGTGATTATCTGTTCTTAGTTAAGAAATAAAACATCAAACATACCTTTTAGAAATCCCAAGACTGGCACAACCATAATAAAAAAAAATAATGGCTATAAATCAAATCTACGATTAAGTAAACATTTTTACCGCCATTTACATCACAACAACCCGTTTTCATCTTTTCAACACAAGACACAACTGTGCCAAAAGACCGAGAAAATTCACATTTAAATACTGTAAGTTAAATAACGAAAGCGTCAAATGAAACGAATGACGCGACGAGACTTGATTCGCACAAGGCCGCGATGAGATTTCGGTATTTTATGTCCGCGTTGAAATTAGAAAAGTACAGTTTCCAGTACAGCGCAAGTAAATTTTCCCCATTGGCTTCAGTCTGGTTTAGGAGCACTTATCCAACATTTTAGACGATCGTTTTAAAGAAAATAAAGTATGGAGGGTACCCAAGAGGTCACCCATTTAAATATAATGCGTCAATTTTATAACATCCTGTATACTAATGCGAAAGTAATTTAAATAGAGGGAAAGAAACAAATCGGTAAATTACTCGATGAATTTGTCATGTGGAAAGCAAGAAAAATTAGTCGTAATAAAATTAAGTTACATTATTATTTAAGACACCTTCACCATCAATGCCGGTGTTCCTCAAGGGTCCATATTGTCACCTACCCTCTTTTTACTCTATATTAACGACCTTCTAGTGAAAACCCAAAATCCAATTTATAGCTTTGCTGATGACAGCACACTTGTCTCATCTTTTACCTTGACTCCCCAAACATCCGCTGCCGACGCACATCTTCGCAGGCAGCATGAAGTATTGCGCCTCAACAATGACCTAGAAGAAATTTTGGCTTGGGGTGACAGTAACCAAGTCGAATTTAATGCTAAGAAAACACAGGCAGCAGTCTTCTCCAAAAAGGTTAACATTACAGAACCGGATATAGTCATGGCAGGACACGCAATTCCCCTGGCACCGTCTATTAATTTGCTGGGGGTCAATCTGGGAGGTAATATGTCTTGGCATGATCACGTTGCCGCAATTGTCAGGGCAGTTGCACAGAAACTTGGTGTACTTTTCCGCACCAAAAGGTTGCACACACCTCATCAACTTTTGACACTCTACAAAGCCCAGATTCGACCATCATTAGAATATTGCTCTCATGTCTGGAGCTCTGCACCCAAGCACACCCTTCGGCTACTGGATTCCATTCAAAGGAGAGCCGTTCGTCTGATCGGCGACCCCGAGCTAACCAAGACCCTCGATAGCCTGGAGCATCGAAGACAGGTTGGTGATTTGGCTCTCTTTTACAGATATTTCCATGGCAGGTGTTCGACTGACATTGCCGACTTGATTCCACCTAGAGCAATGCAAAACAGAAATACACGGCGAACCGCTGCCGCTCATCCATATGTTGTTCAGCTTAGTACTCCTCGAACTTCATTGTTCAAGAACTCTTTCATCTGGAGAACGTCATCATTGTAGAATGAACTTCCTGAGGTCGTGTTTCCCAATGAATACAATCTTCAACGTTTCAAGACCAACGTTAATCGCTTTTTTCGCACTCGCACCGCATCCAGAGCGCCTTAAAGGATTTTTCCTACAGTGCAGGTGTTTTATCATAAAAAAATAAATAAATAAGCATTGGTTACACGAAGAAAAATGGTCTGTTAAACCTAAAATACCTAAATACTACTTAAGTGCTGTGAGTTTTTGTGCCTCACAGAATATGCATTGCATAGACACTAACAAATATTATATCATTTGATTCCAATACCCACCGATAAGGGCAGTCGACCAACATTTCTAAATTCTTTTTTAAGGTTTCCAGCTCTATGGGAAATTCTATCATTTATATTAAATTAGACCAAAAATTTGGCATTCTCTTAGCACGAATCCTGGCCATGTTAGTCAATGGATTTTGGAGTCTACAGATATTGAAGGGTGTCAGAACGTTCTTTAGGTTTAAAAAGAGAATTTTTATATTTTTTGCAATATAATGAACTTTAGTAGACATTTTTAGGGTTTTCATTGGTTTATACAGGGTGGCCCATTCTCAACGCAGGATTTCATAGCATCTACTTAACTTTTAAATATTTTTCAAAAACATAGTAATAGGGAGGTATTAGTTCTACAATTTAAATTTATTTTAAGTCATACAGGGTGGCCCAAATAGTCAGGGCATATCAAACATACTTTTTTTTTAATGGAACACCCTATATATTATATTATTTATTAATTTCACAAAATATGCTTATTTGTATTAAATGTCATACGTCTAAATTCAACGGTTTTTGAGATATTGACGTTTACAATATGGCATTTTCAGATTGGTAAGTAACATTGGAACAATAATTCATCTTAGAGAAAAATGGGGTTCACCTCCCTATCTTGGTCTATCTAAAAGTTACCGTTTCCGTTTTCACATTTATCACCCAACCCATATGATGGTTAAATGAGATTAAACCAGTGGCGGCTCGTCAGGTGAAAAAAAATAGAATCAGGAGAAAAGTTTTTCGACAATATTAAATAATAATGTACCAATACAGCTACCATTTTAGCCCTTAAAAAATAATTATGTTCGAATTAAAAATATTAATTTAATCCGAATGTAGCTATGCATAATAGGGCCACGGTTAACTCCGATGGACAATAATTATTATAAACAGTCGTGCATTTTGGCGCGCCCCAGCCGACCGTGTCTGTTAGCTCAAAGCAAGTGAAGACCCAACGCCCCATATTGCTTTAATATTCACCGTTGCTATGGTTACGTGACGTCAGTCACGCAAACAGCATGTAAAAATTTGCATTATAATGAAGGACAACTTAAAAATAGATCAGTCGTATACACCATTATTTTAGCATTGGTTCGCCTAGGTTAGGTTAGGTAAGAGTGGCAGACCCTTGGTTCTGACCAAACGGTCTCACGTAGTCCTGATTAGGTCCGTTGTGATACCACACGTGTTCCGTAGAACCCACCTTCATCAGATCACTGATGGTTTATGCGACGTAACCGCGGAAGGATTTTAACAACTCATTTAAACCAGCCACTACTGTTCAGAAATCTGCTCAGCCGTCCAAGTTGTAAGTTGTTTAGTTCCTCCAGGCTATCGAAAGATGATTCACCCAGAGTAGTGAACCTCCTTCTTGCGAGGCCAGGGCATTCACACAGAAAATGTTGAATACTTTCTTCCTCTTCCTCATCTCTGCAGCTTCTGCAGAAGTCGTTAGTGGGTATTTGCATACGTTCGGCATGTCTACCGAAGAGGCAATGTTCGGTAACAACCGCAGTAATATTTCTCACGTCTTTTCGACTGTGTCTCAATAGCTCTGCGGTTCTCTTTTTATCGAATGTGGGCCACAGTTGCCTGGATGTACTACAGGTTGTCAACCCTGTCCATCTGTTCTGTGCAAGCTGCTTGGCCGTGTAGTCAATCTCCTCTTTGACCAATCCCAGTGGTTTGTTCACTGTATTGTCTGCTAGATCAGCTGGCATGCCTGCGCCCTCTCTTGCGAGCGCATCGGCAGCCTCGTTGCCATCTATTTTGGAGTGTCCAGGAACCCAGCACAGAATAACCCGATGTTGGTTGCCAAGTGTGCATAGATTGTTGCGGCATCGCTTTACGAGCTTTGATTTGACGCTGCTGGAACAGATTGCCTTAATCGCCGCCTGACTATCACTGAAGATGGTAATTGACGAGGCTACTCCCAAGCCAAGGTGTTCTTGCAGGATATTGACCGCCTTCTCTACTGCCAGTACTTCCGCTTGAAAAATACTACAATAGTTGGGGAGTCTATACGATTTCTGTATTTGTAAACTTTCGGAAAAGACCCCGGCTCCCACACCAACGTCCATCTTTGAACCGTCTGTGAAGATTGCGTGATCTGTTTTCGTTATATTCTGATTGCCTTTCCACTCTTCCCTACTCGAAATGAGTATAGAATACCTTCTATCGAAGCATGTTATTGGGACAGAGTAATCAGTCGGGTCTCGTAGATTATTCCCCGGGTGAATCTTTAGTATACTGCTGTGCCCGTAGTTAGTTTCCTTCCAGAATTTCGACTCTTTTAGTCGCAGGGCACTTTTTGCAGCTATACTTTTTCCATAGATATCCAAGGGGGGTATATATAACATGACCTCTAGCGCCGCTGTCGGGGTTGACTTAAGGGCTCCGGTTATTCCTAAACAAGCTGCCCTTTGTATCTTTGTTATTGACTTAGTGTGCACTGCTTTTTCCAAAGCGGTCCACCAAACCAGGACCCCGTATATTAATATAGGTCTTATAATAGCTGTATAGATCCAGTGTACTATGTGGGGTTTAAGTCCCCATTTTTTTCCAATTGGTTCGCCTAACCTTAAGGTATTTATTTTGAGGCTTCGCGAAACTTACGGTTATAGATATCGTTTTTACGTGATTTACTGTGTGATTAAAAAGTTTTGTTTTTATTTTTCAGGGAATTCAGTAGTCTACGTACCAACTTAGTTGTGTGTTTTAAAAATGAACCCAATTAATGATATGGTTTGTAATTTGTTGGAAACTCCATTCAGTCATTGGACAGATGAGGATAAGAGATACGTTTTGTTACACGGGTTTTAAGTCAATGTTTGTTTAAGTACCCGCATTATACCTAGCTCTTCACCATTTTTTAAGACCGCGAGCCGCCACTGGATTGAACACACTGGCGCCTTTAAACTAGGAAATGTGTATACCGCAAATTCCCTAAGTTTTAGGCGCATTTTTCTTGACACACACATTTGCCAATTTTATGATTTAAAAGTAACTTAATTTAGAAAACAGTTTGTAGTCACCTACATTAATTTGATAAATGCATGACAGATTGATATACAGGGTGGGGACTTTAACTGGAATAAATTCGATATTATTAAAACTGCTGAAGTTGCGCCTACAAAATTAGATATTTGGGGGTTCAGCCCATTCCAAAGAAAGGTAAAAAGACCCTGCCAAGCAACTACCGACCCGTCGCATTGCTTTCAGTAATTTCAAAAGTAATGGAGAAAGCTATTAACCAACAACTCCTAAAGTATCTGGTAGGGCTTAACATTATCAGCGACCGTCAATGCCTGGATGTACTACAGGTTGTCAACCCTGTCCATCTGTTCTGTGCAAGCTGCTTGGCCGTGTAGTCAATCTCCTCTTTGACCAATCCCAGTGGTTTGTTCACTGTATTGTCTGCTAGATCAGCTGGCATGCCTGCGCCCTCTCTTGCGAGCGCATCGGCAGCCTCGTTGCCATCTATTTTGGAGTGTCCAGGAACCCAGCACAGAATAACCCGATGTTGGTTGCCAAGTGTGCATAGATTGTTGCGGCATCGCTTTACGAGCTTTGATTTGACGCTGCTGGAACAGATTGCCTTAATCGCCGCCTGACTATCACTGAAGATGGTAATTGACGAGGCTACTCCCAAGCCAAGGTGTTCTTGCAGGATATTGACCGCCTTCTCTACTGCCAGTACTTCCGCTTGAAAAATACTACAATAGTTGGGGAGTCTATACGATTTCTGTATTTGTAAACTTTCGGAAAAGACCCCGGCTCCCACACCAACGTCCATCTTTGAACCGTCTGTGAAGATTGCGTGATCTGTTTTCGTTATATTCTGATTGCCTTTCCACTCTTCCCTACTCGAAATGAGTATAGAATACCTTCTATCAAAGCATGTTATTGGGACAGAGTAATCAGTCGGGTCTCGTAGATTATTCCCCGGGTGAATCTTTAGTATACTGCTGTGCCCGTAGTTAGTTTCCTTCCAGAATTTCGACTCTTTTAGTCGCAGGGCACTTTTTGCAGCTATACTTTTTCCATAGATATCCAAGGGGGGTATATATAACATGACCTCTAGCGCCGCTGTCGGGGTTGACTTAAGGGCTCCGGTTATTCCTAAAAAAGCTGCCCTTTGTATCTTTGTTATTGACTTAGTGTGCACTGCTTTTTCCAAAGCGGTCCACCAAACCAGGACCCCGTATATTAATATAGGTCTTATAATAGCTGTATAGATCCAGTGTACTATGTGGGGTTTAAGTCCCCATTTTTTTCCAATTGGTTCGCCTAACCTTAAGGTATTTATTTTGAGGCTTCGCGAAACTTACGGTTATAGATATCGTTTTTACGTGATTTACTGTGTGATTAAAAAGTTTTGTTTTTATTTTTCAGGGAATTCAGTAGTCTACGTACCAACTTAGTTGTGTGTTTTAAAAATGAACCCAATTAATGATATGGTTTGTAATTTGTTGGAAACTCCATTCAGTCATTGGACAGATGAGGATAAGAGATACGTTTTGTTACACGGGTTTTAAGTCAATGTTTGTTTAAGTACCCGCATTATACCTAGCTCTTCACCATTTTTTAAGACCGCGAGCCGCCACTGGATTGAACACACTGGCGCCTTTAAACTAGGAAATGTGTATACCGCAAATTCCCTAAGTTTTAGGCGCATTTTTCTTGACACACACATTTGCCAATTTTATGATTTAAAAGTAACTTAATTTAGAAAACAGTTTGTAGTCACCTACATTAATTTGATAAATGCATGACAGATTGATATACAGGGTGGGGACTTTAACTGGAATAAATTCGATATTATTAAAACTGCTGAAGTTGCGCCTACAAAATTAGATATTTGGGGGTTCAGCCCATTCCAAAGAAAGGTAAAAAGACCCTGCCAAGCAACTACCGGCCCGTCGCATTGCTTTCAGTAATTTCAAAAGTAATGGAGAAAGCTATTAACCAACAACTCCTAAAGTATCTGGTAGGGCTTAACATTATCAGCGACCGTCAATATGGTTTTCGTAAGTCCAGATCAACGGTGACCTTCTGGCATATGTCACCCATCTTTGGAGCAACACCATCGAACATCATGGAGAATCCCGGGCTGTTGCACTGGACATCTCTAAAGCTTTTGATCGTGTTTGGCACGATGGACTTCTAAGTAAATTGCGATCCTACGGTATGCCTAATGGATTCTGTTTATGGTTAACCAGCTTCCTTAAGAACCGTTCTCTGCAAGTGGCGATTGACGGGTTTCTCTCAGACACCTTCACCATCAATGCCGGTGTTCCTCAAGGGTCCATATTGTCGCCTACCCTCTTTTTACTGTATATTAACGACCTTCTAGTGAAAACCCAAAATCCAATTTATAGCTTTGCTGATGACAGCACACTTGTCTCATCTTTTACCTTGACTCCCCAAACATCCGCTGCCGACGCACATCTTCGCAGGCAGCATGAAGTATTGCGCCTCAACAATGACCTGGAAGAAATTTTGGCTTGGGGTGACAGTAACCAAGTCGAATTTAATGCTAAGAAAACCCAGGCAGCAGTCTTCTCCAAAAAGGTTAACATTGCAGAACCGGATATAGTCATGGCAGGACACGCAATTCCCCTGGCACCGTCTATTAATTTGCTGGGGGTCAATCTGGGAGGTAATATGTCTTGGCATGATCACGTTGCCGCAATTGCCAGGGCAGCTGCACAGAAACTTGGTGTACTTTTCCGCACCAAAAGGTTGTACACACCTCATCAACTTTTGACACTCTACAAAGCCCAGATTCGACCATCATTAGAATATTGCTCTCATGTCTGGAGCTCTGCACCCAAGCACACCCTTCGGCTACTGGATTCCATTCAAAGGAGAGCCGTTCGTCTGATCGGCGACCCCGAGCTGACCAAGACCCTCGATAGCCTGGAGCATCGAAGACAGGTTGGTGATTTGGCTCTCTTTTACCGATATTTCCATGGCAGGTGTTCGACTGACATTGCCCACTTGATTCCACCTAGAGCAATGCAAAACAGAAATACACGGCGAACCACTGCCGCTCATCCATATGTTGTTCAGCTTAGTACTCCTCGAACTTCATTGTTCAAGAATTCTTTCATCTGGAGAACGTCATCTTTGTGGA
This sequence comes from Polydrusus cervinus, assembly GCA_935413205.1. Taxonomy (NCBI): domain Eukaryota; kingdom Metazoa; phylum Arthropoda; class Insecta; order Coleoptera; family Curculionidae; genus Polydrusus; species Polydrusus cervinus. The sequence goes on from OW284511.1 coordinate 102,464,440, forward strand.
ATGATCTTCCTGAGGTCGTGTTTCCCAATGAATACAATATTCAACGTTTCAAGACCAACGTTAATCGCTTTTTTCGCACTCGCACCGCTCCCAGAGCGCCTTAAAGGATTTTTCCTACAGTGCAGGTGTTTTATCATAAAAAAAATGCGGAATTGGATTATGATGTCGGCGCAGTTGCCAGATTTCTCAGCTTTGCGCTACACGTAGTAATTTTGTTATTTTAAATAGAATACCTAATTTATTTTTATTACAGTGAATTGGGCGTGTTAAATTTAGTAAGATCCCAAATTAACAAAATTCTATCTTCACTAGTTTCTGAGACATGACTACACAGCATTTTCAAAAAAATTAAATTAAATTATTTTTTTCATTTTAGAATGAGCATTAGGCTTGTCGGAAATGCCCGAAAAAATGAATACCTTATGAATAGTAGGATTTGAACCTATGACCTTGCGATCTGTAGGCTAGAGCTCTATTCTCTACGCAATCGCTACCGATAAAGATTTGTTGTTTAATACATGCACTCTATTCAGCGCGATTTGTTTCTTCTGATAATAGATTTTCCGGTATATTATTAGGTAACATTTTTTATAATTTCAGATGGCGTATTTTCACACTCTAATTCGGAATCACTCGACAAATACATGAAAAATAAGTTAAACACTTAACAATAACTGCTTTCTAAAATTTGTTCCTTTTAATAAATAGGGGTGGTCTGTCAAATTGGCACCATATGTTTAAATTAAATAGGGGACCTTGTATTTTAAGACTAGTGTTGAAATATTTTATTTCAACACGCGTGTGATATACGGCGCTTTCTAGCCAAATTAACCGTGCTTTTTTTCCTCATTTTCATAGGTGGTCGTAGGAAAATATACATGGTGATTCCTAAGTTGATACTTCTTTTTTAGCTCTGTATAAAAGGCATTAAAATAAACAACATTTTCAAATACCTTTTTTCAAAAAACTTAAAAATAGCCGAGTTACAGAAATAAAAAATCTAAGTGCGGGCCTGGTAATCAAAACGTAGCCCTTTACTTTATATTGTTTTTCTTCGTTTTTTGTATATGAGTCATGCATTTTACGGATCGGTCGTCAGTTATTTATTTTGGCGATTCTCGGCGCGGTGTGGTTTTCTTAAGCAAATTAATTTTAATAAATTGGTGAAAATGGTAAAATTTGATAACAATGAACTAATTATGGTGCTGTGTGAGAGTGTCGAAAAAGTGCGGATGTTTCTTCTCTACACCCAGAAGTTTTCCTAACGTTATTCAACGGGCAAGTTAAGCAGAACCGTATTTGATTTATAGTGTAATAAATGAATGTAAGGACTTTATTTTTGTTTTTTTTTGAAAAAAGGTATTTGAAAATGTTGTTTATTTTAATGCCTTCTATACACCGCTAAAAAAGAAGTATCAAATTAGGAATCACCCTGTATTTTCAAGAGATTCTAGTGCAAGATATTAATGCTGAATATGATAAATTCGATTATGGCGAAAGAGTCCATTCGATTATAGTTAAAAGGTACCGGGTGGTCATTATCGGCAGTATTTACATTATTTTTTTACGGTGTAAAATATGTCATTTGTCTCGTCTTTACATTGTTTAACACATTTCCGAGAACAATTAATTAAACGAGACTCTGAAACGGTTTTTTGGCTGCCTTACAAAATTTCAGCACGTGTAAAACAAAATGAAATTTATTGTCTACTTAGAAATGATTAATTTGGTTGAAAGATCGTAAAGTTTTTATTTAAATCGATTTTTTACTGTCAGGAAAAGTTGGACTTTTATGCATTTATGTTGCCAAGGTTAATATAAGATTTTTGACTAAATTTTGCGCATAGTACAAGAACACATATTTTTGACAAGGAAAGAAATAAGAACTCAAAGTCTTCCTTCACTGCAATATTAACGGGGAAGTTATTTTAAAATAGAAATTCTCTACATGTTTCGAATGCAGAATCATTCATCATCAGAACAAATGAAATTAAGAAGAAAATGGTAGATACCATCTTAACGGAGCCTTAAGATTATAATATTAGATGAAATAAAGGTTCAATGAGTAGAATAGGAAGATAATCATCACCAAAATACACGACACACTGTAAAAAAGAACATTTATGTAAGGGTTGTTGCTTTGTGTGCTATAAGAATTTAAGTGTAGAATGCCGTGCCCATAGTATTTTTCAACAATTATCTTTTTCACACTTGGTTGTTAAACCATTTATTCTACACTTAAATTCTTATAGCACCCAACGCTACAAACCTTACATAAATGTCCCCTTTTACACTAAGACGTGTATTTTGGTGATAGTTTTCTCTTCCACGTATTGAACCTTTATTCCATCTAATATTATAATCTTAAGGCTCCGTTAGGACGGTGGCAGCTCGCGGTCTTAAAAAATGGCGAAGAGCTAGGTATAGTGCGGGTATTTAAACAAACATTGACTAAAAACCCGTGTAACAAAACGTCTATCTTATCCTCATCTGTCCAACGACTGAATGGAGTTTCCAACAAATTACAAACTATGTCATTAATTGGTTTCATTTTTAAAACACACAACTAAGTAGGTACGTACACAACTGAATTAACTGAAAAATAAAAACAAAGCTTTTTAATCACACAGTAAATCACGTAAAAACGATATCTATAACCGTAAGTTTCGCGAAGCCTCAAAATAAATACCTTAAGGTTAGGCGAACCAATGCTAAAACAATGGTGCATACGACTGATCTATTTTTAAATTGCCCTTCATCATAATGCAAATTGTTACATGCTGTTACATGACGTTACGTAACCATAGCAACGGTGAATATCAAAGCCATGTTGGGCGTTGGGTCTTCACTTGCTTTGAGCTAACGGACACGGTCGGCTGGGGCGCGCCAAAATGCAGTGTTTTAACCGTGGCCCTATTATACACATAGCTACATTCGGAATCAATTAATATTATTAAATCGAACATAATTATTTTTTAAGAACTAAAATGGTAGCTGTACATTAATATTAAACATTGTCGAAAAACTTTCCTCCTGATTTTATTTTATTTTTTTGGTAAAGAGCCCCTTTACCTAGTTCACCTGACGAGCCGCCACTTCGTTAGGATGGTATCTAGCATTTTCTTCTTAATTTCATATTATGTTCTTCTGATGATGAATGCTTCTGCTTCTGCATTCGGAAGAATTTCTATTTCTTTCCTTCTAAAAATCCACTTTAAGTATGGACTATTTCTTCATATTTTTTACAGTTACAGTTTTTAAAATCTTTTGTTTATTCCCTGAAGAACATACAATAATTAAAACTTAACTTTTTCCCTGTCGCTAGAAGACTACACCTTCGTAAGTGTTTTTTTTTTATTAGTCTAAGTTATTCGTTTATGAAATAACGTTACGCAATATTCTAACCACGATTCTCCGCTGACCTTCAAAGACATGATATCCATCATTACAATTACAAATAAATGAATATTCCTCCCACATCGACTTCTGTGAAAAATTAAGGCCGATTAATTAACATTACAACATTTTAAGTTTTCCAATTTGGCGCACGATCAAATTCTTTTATCTTTTTATACGTCGGCGATTAATACGCCGACATCTGTCGTGTATAAAAAATTCCGTGCTACATTTTACAAGTGCCGCCTCGCGAATTTTTAAGAGATCATAACCGCATTTAAAATTAACCCTTTTTTTACCCTCTGACGTCACGGAATCTCTTCAAATTGGGATATATGAGTTATTTGAGTTTAAAGATACTGACAGGGTAAAAAAAACTAAATTTGTTACCAAATGAACGCCGCAAACCGCAACGGTAAAAAACTAACAACATATAGTTACCGAACTCAGGGAAACATTGCCCTTCTGGTTCGGTGCTACTGACCATAGAAAAAATTTAACTAGTTGAACACATAAAAAATCAATACAATAAGATGTTACTGGTCGACATCTAGTGTCGTTGTTGGATACGTCGACAGCATACCTGCACCCCTGCAAATAAACCATGCTATGGCGAAACGCGTCTAGGAACTGATCTGACGAAAGAAGGGAAAAACTCTTTTATTATAAAAAGTTAGCACATATAAAAATTTCTTACCAAAATTTAATGAAGTTCATATTCACAATACGAGGATCACAATGGAGTGCCTGAACAACCTGAAAGACCTAGCAGCAAGGAACAACAGAGTAGAACTTCTATGGGTTCCTGGTCACTCGGGGATAGCGGGCAACGAAAAAGCCGATAAACTGGCTAGAGCCGGATCTTATCAAAAACTCAGGGGCCCTGAACTCGCCCTTGGGATATCAAAACAGGCAACCAAAGCAACATCAGACAGGTGGGTGCAACAACAACACCTATTCCGATGGAACAGGATACCTGGTCAAACCCAAGCGAGGGACACAACTGGGAAAACCTCCAAAAAGCTGTTAACTGGAATGTTGCTTCTAACGCGCACCCAGCTAAAACAAGTGGTTAGTTAGCCTACTAGCAGGCCACTGCCTCTTAAGAAAACACTTAGGTCTAATAGGAATTTAAAATAGTCACATTGAATGCAGACTTTGCGGCGAAGAGGACGAAACCGCCTTACATATCATATACAGGGTGTCAGGTAAATTATGGGCTGTAGAGTAACTGGAGATACTAGACATCAAACTAAGCCGATTATGTCATATAAGTTTTTTCGGATTGTTACTCGTTCTAGAGATACAGGGTGTTGAAAGTAAAAGTTTATTCTCGAAAATAAGCCATAATTTTAAAACGGTTTAATGAATCGAATTGAAAGTTGGCAATATTATGTTTTTATGAGCAAGAAATAAGAATTTGTAGACATTTTTAAGTTTCAAACTAGAGGGCGCTAGTTGCATACACTGGGCTTCATAAATCTATGATTTTTTTTCTTACCTGTGATATTAGGTGTTTTTCAATTATAGTTTCCTAAAAAGGGCATTTCCTGAGTCAAATATGTGTACTTGATTGATCTTAATATCTTTAACGGTTTTCGAGATATTTCCCTTTAAACATCCCAAAACATAAAAAAAACATAGTAAATAATTAAATTAACAAAAGTTACAATCCGAAAAAACTCATATGACATAATCGACTTGGTTTGATGTCTAGTATCTCCAGTTACTCTACGGCCCATAAGTTACGGGACACCTTGTATAACCGCGAAGCACTGACCCGAAGAAGATTCAAAATCTTCGGAGAAATCCAACGTGGGGATAACCTCCCGCATGACAAACTTGGTAGGAATTTACTGGACCTTATAAAAGGAGTGTATGTAGGGGGGCATAATTAGCCACTAGGCGGCAGTGCAGGAACCTTTGGCCGAACGCCCGATCCCCGCCTTAATCCATAATCCAACCAACCAACAATAGAAGAAGAAAAACTATATTTTGGATCATACAAATTTTAATCTACTCAAAAATCAATATTTTTTAGGGGTATAATAGAATATATTAAATTAAGGAATAAAATTAAAAGACGTAACTTAAAATTATTTATAAAAAAATTAAAAAACCAAATTTTACCTAATAAATTTAATACGATGATAGTATCTAGATAATTATCAAAAAAGATAAAAATTAAGCAAAATATATTGAAATATCTTAATGAGGTAATAAAAATTGATTATTATTATTAAATCCTAACAATGGACACACGTGTGCTTTATAAATAACGAAAAACATCTTATTTCCACCTTATCACTTTTTTTCTTCAAACGCAATAACATAAAATAAAGGCAAACTTTTATGTTCTTCACTTTTAGAGACATTTTCAATATAAGCAGACGTTTTTTCTTCAAGTTTTACTTTTATGCTTTGTTCGAAATCTTGCTGTTTTCTTTTATTTCCACTTTTTATGTCCGTCAGTAAAAACTCCTGAGACCAAATAGCTTTTCTTTTTTAATAGTCGATAAAAAAATAAACGGGCCATTCTGATTTTAGGTTATGTACAAAGCGCGTAGGTAGCTTGTGTTAAGGCTTATTTACAACGAGAAAATATAAATAAAATATTGTGGCTTCGCCAGAAATTTAAGAAGTTATTCCAATTTTTTTTTCAGAAAAATCGAAGGCTGTGTTATGTGTAGAGTTGTATTTATTGAACTGTTGAAGTCATAGCTCTTTACTACAATTACAACACACATAAGTACACTTTAAAACACACATAAGGGTTAAGGACATACTACTGGCGATTCGGCATTTCAAATGAAACAAAAGGTTTATGCAAATGTTGAAAATGCAATCCGCATATTTTGTAATAAGTTTTTCTTTGTCTAACGCACAGTTTTGATTGAAATAGCGTGATTAACGAAGCTGGTCAACTGTGTTTCCATTCATGTCTATTGAAAGTGATTGAACTACTGATGCCGATTGAACGCAATGTGTGCCAAAGTCCACAACACGATTTGTCTCCTTCCCGTCTTTTTTTCACTTCCGATAGCGCATATGTCTGTTTCGCTCTTAGTTTCTAATTCATTTATATAATCCTTTAATTATATAAACCCATAAGGTCAGCCGTGAGCTAAACTAAAAAACGGCCGAGTGGACGCTTCGATGTATATTGGGAAGTTTTTGAATGACACACTTTGGAATATTTGAATTTTTTTATATTATTTGCACCCATAAGCAACCCCCACTGGGGGGTTGCTTGTAAAATAAGTAACATGCTGTTTCCATGTAAAATTTTGGTCTAAATGAATTCCTACGTACTTTAAAGAAGTTTTTCTTTTAGCATAATCACATCTAAAGGTTTGAGTTAAGGAAGGTAAGTAAAAGGAAGTTTTAAATTTTGATCACAATAATCAATCTATCTATAAGTATAAAATTTATGTTTTAAGATTTAAGTCACAGTAGAAATTCTAAGGCTAATAGGATTTGAAATAAAATTATTAAAAATTTAATATAAAATGGCCTTTTAATAACGTAAACTACGCTTTGCCGTATAATTCGGCGCGTTCAATTCATAAATTCCTCACAAGGTGACGCGCCCTGACGTCCCAATCCACTGCGCATGCTGTTGGTATCATATCTTGTGTAATTGTATCATGGTCGTCGCCCAGCGACTAGCGACTGTAAAGGAAAACGTACTTTAAACAAGCATTTTGGATAAAACAACCAATAAGTTTGATGACTGATGAGATGGCTTTCAACTGCTTTAGTTACGTCATACATAGTACACTTTTACAGTGTACTAAGCCTTAAATCTTTGTATTCGTAAAGATTTAACAATGCTAACATACTGTAAAAATGAAAGAGTATCGAATTAATTGTGAATTTTGTGCTCTTGGTAAAATCAATTCGCTAGTAAATAAAAAGAACAATAAAAGTTGGTAAATGTTTGGAAAGAAACGTAATATTACAGGAAAAATACTTTCCGAAAAGTTTTAATCCAAGCTATTGGTTTTACAATAAAAAAATTGGGAAATTCATGTTGGTCTTAAAACTCGAAGAAATCGAATTTCTTTTTTTTTTTTTTCTTTAAATATATCTAATATTTTCATTCTGTTTCATTTAAAATGGTAAAAAGTTTCACCGAAAGTTGAGATCGAGAATAAAACCCTAAAAATAAGAATAGGTTCTCTCGAGTCTAAGAATACAAAATTATTTAGAGTAAGAATGGTGAGAAATAGACATTCCATTTTAATCATATTTTAGTAGGTTGTTTATATACAGTGAAAGCTCTCTTAGGCGGACACCTATGGGACTGCCTAAATGTGACCGCCTAATAGAGGTGTCCGCCCAAGGGACATTTGTTATTAGGTATTACTAAAAACGCGTTGTTTTTCTGCCATTGTTTACAATTTTAACCTTACAACTCACAAATAAACGGCGGACTGCTTTCGGGGAATCACACTACTTTCATTCGGCGAAGTCCTTTCGCGCTGCCACGCCTACGCGATTGGCTGCCAGTCTATCTTCAGAAAGTTTTTGCACCGTACTTATTCGTCTTCCAAATACTTCTAAATTTTTTTGTCCGTTTAAAGAAGAGTTTTCGCACTCTTTATAATAAAACAGCCTGTCCGCGTCCGCCCAAAGGAGAGTCCGCCCAAGACAGGTTAATTTTCATAAAATTTCATTGTACCTAGTTCTGGACTATGAAAAAAAGCCCGCTTAATAAAGATGTCGGCTTATCAGAGGTGTCCGTGATGAGAAGTTTCACTGTACATTTTTTACTACGTAACATGCAAATTTATACAAACTGTCCTTTATACTTACGTAATTGGCCATTTGGTTTTAACCAGAGCCATAAAACAAACACACACACACGCACACATACTTACGAACTTACGTAATATATAACTTGACCTGTTTTTACATCCATACCATAGCAACAAAAGAACAAAATAAATGAATATAAAAAAATGACTAGTACATACCTTAACACTGATTTTTTAAAAATTTAGTTTTTTGTCTCCCACACAAAGTAATGGATATCATCCAATTTGTGTTAAACGCGATAGGCATTACCATACTCGAAGTATTTGCAAATAAGCTCACCAGACTGACATGACCAAATTATAGAAAATTATTATTGTCAGCTATGTAATACTGACTTAGGGATGGGCCGGACTTGTGAAGTTTGTTTCCAGAAAAATTTTAAAGAATACTAGAATTAATTTACCAGACAACTTAATCATATGCAGAAATTTTGAATAGAAAGAATAAAAGAACTTCATAAATAAATATCTATGACCCTTTTTATTAGATAAAAAAGTACTAAAATCAGTGGCAGCGCCAGGATTGGGTGGACACAAGTAAGCCCGATGATTTTTAAGTGGGCACTACCCGAATTAAAAATGACTTCTAACTAACGCCATAAGCAGGGGGCAAACAAAACTTTCCTCTTGTCCAAAGTGACGTTTAAAAAAAAAGGTTATCAGTCTCTTGAAAATATCATACAATTTTTCTCATCAAAACTTTCATAGTCAAATTCCTCTTCCCCGGTGACCCCCCGTACCCCCCTCCCCTGACGCCGCCGCTGACAAAAATCTTCTTTCTTTGAAGCACCCGCTAATCCTAAGAATTTTTAAACACTTAGAAAGTGTAGCAATGGCGCCGCATTCTCTTCTTGAGACTAACGAACCAATGCTAAAACAATGGTGCATACGACTGATCTATTTTTAAATTGCCCTTCATAATAATGCAAATTGTTACATGCTGTTTGCGTGACTGACGTCACGTAACCATAGCAACGGTGAACATTAAAGCCATGTTGGGCGTTGGGTCCTCACTTACTTTTAGCTAACGGACACGGTCGGCTGGGGCGTGCCAAAATGCACGAGAATTTATAATTATTGTCCATCGGAGTTAACCATGACCCTATTATGCATAGCTACATTCGGATTAAATTAATATTATTAATTCGTACATAATAATTTTTTAAGGGCTAAAATGGTAGCTGTATTGGTATATTAATATTTAATATTGTCGAAAAAATTTCCTCTTGGTTTTATTTTTTTTTTGGTGAAGAGCCTCTTCACCTACTTCACCTGACCAGCCCCCACTGTGAAGAATACCACTTGTAATCCACCTATTAAGAAGTCCGTCTCTGTATCTCAACATTGGAGCATATTAAACGGGACAGACAGGCTTACATTCTAGAAGAAGGTCTGGCCGTATTTGTTGCAACATGCGGAACGGTCTGGCCCCGGCCCCGGGATGGTGTCCATCTTAATAAGATGTTTAGGATTTCAAACGTCAAACCAACCTAGCAGTCTGACTACTTTGCATACATTGTATTACATTGTATGTAGGTGGGTATTACATTCCACTTCACCGATAATTATATCGCCTGAGAACATCCCAAGTTAAATAAATAATTTAATAATAATACTCTGAAACCTGACTACGGCAATTATGCCATAAACATTGACAAAAAACGAGTGAGGCCTTTCATGCATAGAAGAGTGGATATTTATTTCATGCCCTCGGCAAACCCAGACAGATATTATATGTAGGTAACTTGAAGCGTATACAGTCAAAGCTTATGAAACCTACAAAAAGCTTCCTAAAATGTTTCTTTTTCGTTTTTCAATAGCACTATACAAGGTTGAACGACAGTAGACTTTTGGACTTGCATTGTCTTTATTTGTTTTTAATTATAACGTTTCAACTGGTAAGTATATCCAGTCGTCTTCTGGTGTACAGGGTCCTGCGTCTCTTCTCCCGTCTTCTGTAGCTCACTTAATCATTAAGTTAGGATTATGCCGTTTTGCAGGCTTTACCTGTATCCTAGGGCGCATTTCAGGAAAATATTTATGTTTATACAGGGTGTTCCAAAAAAGTGTGACGTCATAAGGATATGTTTTCTTAGATTACATGGCATATATTTTCTTACTTATTTGGATGCATCTTGTAGTTGCCTACATACCCCTAAAATTTTAATGAAATCGGTTCAGTATTATAGGCGAAAAAAAATAAAAACTAAAAAAAATCAGTTTTGCACCACTGGTTTTAAAAATTAAAAATAATGTCTCGTTAATAAAATTATACAAAGGTACTTAATAAATAAGGTCTCACAGTTTCGTTAACCAAGTTTAATTAATACGAATTGTACAGGGTGTCCAAAGTTTAGTGTCAAACTTTGCAAATTGTAAAGCAATTTATTTTTCTTATTTCAAATTGGAACCCCTCTATATTATTATATCATTCGATGCAGAATTAAAATTCAAATATTTGTTCTAATTACAACCCTATCGCAATTTCTAACGCATTAAGACTTATTTGCAGAAAACTCATTTTATCAACTATTCCACCAGTCATTATTATATAATAAATATCAAAGGTGGCTTTGAAAAACAATTTATTGACATTAACGTTTACTAAAGTGACAAAAAAGAATTCTTTTCGCAGGCTCCTAATATGAAAATCATATCTACGAGCTCTTCTTGGTTGTATTCCATCATAAAAGATAATATAGCTTAAATAATTAATACTAATCTAACAATATTTAAAACTATAAAGTAACTAAAGTCAAAATGGGCTTTTGTCACTTCAATAAACTTTAATTTCAATAAATTGTTTTTCAAAGCCACCTTTAATATTTATTATATAATAATGACTGGTGGAAATAAGGTTGATAAAACGAGTTTTCTGTAAGTAAGTCTTAATGCGTTAGAAATTGCGATAGGGTTGTAATTAGAACAAATGTTTGAATTATAATTCTGCATTGAATGACATAATAATATAGAGGGGTTCCAATTTGAAATAAGAAAAAAAATTGCTTTAAAGTTTGCAAAGTTTGACACTAAACTTTGAACACCCTGTACAATTCGTATTAATCAAACTTGGTTAACAGGATTTTAGGAACTTATTTATTAAGTACCTTTGTAGAATTTTAATAACGAGGCATTATTTTTATTAGTTTTTAAAACCAGTGTTTTTTTTAGTGGTTAGTTTTTTCGCCTATAATACTGAACCGATTTTATTAAAATTTTAGGGGTATGTAGACAACTACAAGATGCATCCAAATAAGTAAGAAAATATATGGCATATAATCTAAAAAACATATCCTTATGACGTCGCACTTTTTTGGAATACCCTGTATAAACAAAAATATTTTCTTGAAATGCGCCCTAGGATACAGGTAAAGTCTGCAAAATATCAAAATCCTAACTTAATTAATAAGTGAGCTAGAGAAGACGGGAGGTGAGGCGCAGGAACCTGTACACTAAATAAGTATGGTAGGTTAAGTTAGAGTGGCAGACGTTTGGTTCTTCAACACCTTCATCAGATCTCTGATGGTTAGTGCGGCGTTCTTCGCAGAAGGATTTTAACGCCCCTCCCCTCAGCATGAAAAAATAAAATTTTCTACGGTGTCAGTTTTTAAATTCTTCAGTTGTACAAGTGTACCGACGTCACAACAAAATCGGTAAATGATCAACCCGGGACAGTCTTCATTCGACACGCTCGTACCTCCGACCTGACTAATCTCTTGAGACTGGTATTCTATTTCTAATCTGTTCATCGGAACAAAGATAACAATATAATCGATCGCACGGGATTAATTTACGTATTATTATAAGTTTTTTTTAATCGAGAGAGAACTTTTTAGAGGGAGATACTTTTTTTTTTTTTAGAATTCACTATTGATAGGGGGAAAAGTTAAGCTAATCCAATGGCCATCCTAAAAATAGGTGGCCCTCTTGTGCCCACCCAGTATAATTTTTCTCCACGACCATTACTAAATGCAATAATTCCAAAATCATTTTTGATAATAGAATGTAAAAATTCTCGCTCTTGAGTTGGAATATTTATTCTGAAACACTTGCTTCTTATGCGTTTTGTGTGTATTTTCATTCCATAACAAGATACGAAATGAATATTCTGTAATTGATCTAAACGACATAGGTTGCCATGAATTTCGAAACTGTCAATGTCAACAGACAAATTCTAGTGCAAGGCAAAATATGAGTGAAAAATCGGATGAATCAGATATGGAACTGGATAATACTCCACCTGAGAGAAAATATAGTCTGCTACTCGGTTAGAATGAAAATTCAATACTCGTGGTTCGCTACGTTCGCGTTCGGAATCTTCCACTCGGATCAAATTTTCATTCCAACCTCGTCACAGAATCTACTATGTAGGTCCGCTTAGTTCGTGCAGACCCATCTTTAAAAAATTTAAAATTATGCCCTTACCCTGCATTTATATTATATACCAAACTCTTCTTGATATTCATAGCCACCCAGATAAACATATTAAGCTATCGCACAATCATACATACAATACAAGATCACACCAAACTTTATTTATTCCTAGGCATCGACTAGCAAGTACAGAACGTAATATTCTTTAAATGAATATATGAAGGCACCATCCCTGACAATATAAGATCTTTTATTTAGATGTAAACAACTGTTTTTTTTTTATATTAATCATTTAAATACATGTTTGTATCTTTTTTTGTGATACTTATACTATTTATTTTTTGACCTGCAACAAACGTATTTTATATATGTAACGTTGTCAAATAAAGGATATCTATCTATTCTCCACAGCCAAAAATACTATTCGAAATATTTGTAATTTAAGGTGGAGTATTATCCAGTTCCATATCTGATTAACCCGATTTTTCTCTCATATTTTGACACTAAAATTTGTCTGCTGACATTGACAGTTTCGAAATTCATGGCAACCTATGTCGTTTAGATCAATTACAGAATATTCATTCCGTATCTTGTTATGGAATGAAAATACACGCAAAACGCATAAGAAGCAAGTGTCAACTCAAAAGCGAGAATTTTTACACTCTATTATCAAAATTGATTTTGGAATTATTGCATTCAGTAATGGTCGTGGAGAAAATAAAGTCTGCTACTCGGTTAGAATGAAAATTCGATACTCGTGGTTCCTCACGCTCGCTACGCTCGCGTTCGGAATCTTACTATTCCATCACTATCTATACTTTTTATCACCTTTTTCCACCGGAGTATATATAGCTCATTATGTCCGCCACTGACATATTAATAAGGCCGTCGAACCTGCAAGCGACAAAAAATAAAAAAGTAATATTGAAATATGGATTTTTTAAATATACCTCTGCTACTCCATCCATCGTTTGTACTTAATTGCCATTATTATGTTAAAACTTTTTTACAGTATCAAAGAGTTAACATTTGAAACATACAATTATTAACACGATATGTTTAAAAACAATAGTGGTATTGTGTAAAATTTGTTAGACAGTGGCGTCTCATTGCTTTAAAATGAATTCTGCTCAAACTTCCGAGCGCAATATGGACAATCCACTCGAGTTGTACCGTATATTTTTTATATGGCTCAACTTTTAAACTTTATACTAAAATTTCAAAAAAATAAATGATTTAAATCAGGCATTATAACTTGTGGTTTTAGTTGGCCGTGAACTTGTGAGAAAGATAATAAAAAACAATTGAAGAAAACTTAATTTCGTTGGCAAAAAAACTAAATCACATTGTAACTGTTCAAAATTACATTTTTCCAATTAGTTTTTAGGGTACCTACCTACATACTGTTATAAAAATTAAAAATTAAAATATTAAGAACCCTGTTATACCATAAACATAAAATAAATATTCTCCTTAGTAATAAAATTTAACTGCCTTCGGTATGGGATGTTTATTTGTTTATGGTAGGTTTGGAATTCCCTAAGACCAGAGGGTCAATGATAAAATAGGTACAAGAAGAAGGAACAAAATTTCACAAAAACGGTCGAGAGTGCAACTTTTTCCTTGGCCAAAGACGGCCGGTTTTTAACTTTTCAAGAAAAGCACACAGCTTTTTGGTTGTCACTTGTCACCCTGTACTACGGGTTAGATTTTTCGTGTGTACTCACTGTACAATTTAAACCATTAGTTTTCCTTTGTCACCCTGTACTACGGGTTAGATTTTTCGTGTGTACTCACTGTACAATTTAAACCATTAGTTTTCCTTTGTCACCCTGTACTACGGGTTAGATTTTTCGTGTGTACTCACTGTACAATTTAAACCATTAGTTTTCCTTTGTCACCCTGTACTACGGGTTAGATTTTTCGTGTGTACTCACTGTACAATTTAAACCATTAGTTTTCCTTTGTCACCCTGTACTACGGGTTAGATTTTTCGTGTGTACTCACTGTACAATTTAAACCATTAGTTTTCCTTTGTCACCCTGTACTACGGGTTAGATTTTTCGTGTGTACTCACTGTACAATTTAAACCATTAGTTTTCCTTTGTCACCCTGTACTACGGGTTAGATCTTTCGTGTGTACTCACTGTACAATTAAAACCGCTAGTTGTCTTTTTGGTCATTTTCGGCAGATACTTTTGTTACCTAACTCGATAATATAATAATAATATAGTCAGTTTAGTTTATTAACATACTGTATGCCTATCTGTCAGTTACCATTTTTCCATTTACCGTCGCAATGTTAAAACTTTGTAAATATATGTTCCTGTTACCAAAAATAAAGTGTTTTTCACCACCCCAAGACCTATGGAGATATAATTATTTATTTGCAACGAAGTAGCTGCTGGTCCTTCAATATCGAAAAGATTTCTGTTGGGCGATCCCCAACAGTAACCTATTTGTCGATTTCAGTTATTTCTTATATATTATACACAAAATCACTTTGAATACTAATTCTATCTTTCTCATATTCGGCCTTTTGCAGAATAACAAACCAAAAGCTATTTATTATTTATTAATAAAAATGGACAATTTATTTTTTTAAACCTTGGCCATATTGATTAATTGTTCTGCTGAAATGTATTCTTTGCCTGCTTGCGTAACACACTCGAATAAACCTTTTTTTTGCTGTACAACACAAAACAAAACGAAATAATAATAGCCTAAAAAATGTAATTAATTTTTTTTTAAATCATATAGTTTCGTCTGTTTTATCTGGTCTTATTTACTTTACCAGTTATTTTTCTATATCTTTTGCGTATAATAAAAGTTTTAAGGTCCGTTAAAAACCAAGGCAAGTACGAAACGTATTTATTTTCGAAAGAATGCTCGGACACGTCGATTAGTATTTTTAGTTGCGGTCTTTTCCATTATAAAAACAATTATACAGTATGTCCCAAACTGGAGATAGGACGCCATCGATAATTTTTTTAAATGGCAACCCTGGTTTTTTGATGACTATTTTTAAAGGGCATCTCAAGTTACACATAAGTGCAAAATTTTAATTTTTTATTGCTTGCCGTTTCCAAGATAATTTAACAAACAGTTTTTTTCGAAAATTTTGTTTATGAATCAAATAAGAAAAATAACAAATTTAGTATGATTTGCATCTTTTTGAAATATATTCTTAACCTCACTTTTGTTAAATGTCATTGGTTAGTTTCATATCCTAACTAGGATGGATATGAAATTATACCCGTTTAGTTAACCGGAATAGCCTATTTATCAAATCATTTTAGGGTAAAGGAAACAGCAAGTATCCATGAGGGAGTAGAAAAAAAACTTTATCAGCGTTGCTTTGGACCGAATTAGGATTTTTATAAATTTGGGGGAAGGAGGCATATATATAGCTTATTTTTGGAAACGCCAATTAATTGATGAAAATTAACGAAGTCTAGTTTTAATTTTCTTTTAATAGAATGAGGAAGTGACCATAACATTTTCTTAAGTTTTAATCATGAGCAGCCACTGGCAATCAGAAAATAAAGAGAAAACCCATAAAAACAAGGTGAAATATTTGGACAGGATAAAAATGGAAAGCAAAAACGTATTAGCTATTAAGGGACATTTATATCTGTAACCAAACAAAAAGAAAGTGATAAGGCAGCAGCCAGAATAGTTTAAGCAATAAAACAAAATGAAATACATTTTGCGTAAAAATAACTACAGATCGACAAAAGAGTTTTAGACTTTGTCTTTATTTGTTTTGAATCACAATGTTTCAACTAATAAGTATTTCCAGTCGTCTTCAAGTAAATACAAATAACTACAGATATCTGATACATTTAAGAATATGCGCCCGCAAAACAGCCTTCGCATTTTTTTCTTCCATACTGTATATTTCTCGATGGGCGTATAAGGGTAGGTCGTTTTTTTCACAAATAAGAAAATAAATTAGATACGAAATCGTTCACAACCAAGTTGCAAAAGGAAAAAAAAGCAGCTGATTTCCCCACGGAGTCATACCTTATCATCGATTTTCAGTTCGTGGACTTTTACTGGCTTCGTTAGAAGGAAGTAATGGCCACAAGATAATAATTTATACGAAACATAACACCAGTCGATTCCTTAAAGAAATTTACTAGTAGAAATTATATTTTTTTATGAAAAAAAAGTACCTACTATCACCTATTATGTATTTGCAAGTGTGGAATATTTTTAAACGAGGGTAGAGTAATTATGTATTTCCGCGGAGGGACAAACAGACATTAATTCACATTTTAAATTTTTGCCGCCGGAATCGGCATGCCCATGGAAAGACCTTGGTCCATTTAACAAATCGGCGAATAATATCTTTATTCCAAGCAGAATATTGTGTCAATAGAGTAAACAGAGCCAGCAATAGTTATTTATGATATAAGTGTTGTAAAGACTCATATTACAACACGAGATGTTAAAGTTGTTAAGCGAGGCGTCAGCCGAGTTTAATAAAACATCGAGTGTAGTAATATGAATTTACAACAAGAATATTGTACAAAAGTTTATCTACTTTCATCTATGAATAAAAATATTTGGCAAAAGGCATTTTTCAAAATAAAAATGCACCTGTAAAAAAAGTTTACTAACCAAGTTTTTTATGTTACCTTTCGCATGGTTACTGTCGAAACTTTGTCAAACAAATTGAAAAATCTAAAAAGGGTTTTTCAAAATGAGCGATTCTGATGGAAGTTTACCCTCTGATATAGAAGCAGCGGCAAACGAAGCGGTCTCAAAATCCAAGGCGCGGTATGAGTTGGAGTATCAGAAGTTTGGTGGCGAATGGAAGTAAAAAACGTATTGTTTTACTAAATTTTCCACTATATTAATATAGTGCCTAAATTTCAATGGATTTCCACCAAGTATCGACCGATTCGATCAAAAAGTTTTGTTACTCATTAATATTATAGAATAGTGAAGAGTGACCAACCGATTTCGTGGTTAGGTTCATAAATGATTACTGTCGCTGCCAATTGAAAATAGATATACTTGGTATAACCTACATTCAAAAGCTGTAAACAGTACGTTTTTTACTTCCATTCGCCTAAAAAGTAACAAAACTGTGATAATTTCCACTATTTATTTTAAATTGCCTAACTAAAGTTAAATTAGACCATCTGACGAAGACACTCTGTGTCAAAACAATTGTTATGGCAATTTAAAATAAATAGTGGAAATTATAACAGTTTTGTTACTTATTAATATTATATAATGAATTTCCATCAAGTATCGGCTATTTCAGTAGAATATTATTCACTATTCTACTTGGTCTAGCAATTAGACAGGCTATCAAAAGTTCATGTTTATTGATGAAGCCGCATAAAAGCAAAAAGAAAAATCGTCCAAATATCTACACCAGCGTCATCATGTGTGATTCGTATAAGGAGCTAGTCTATTGACAATTTTTTTTTAAATAAATGGGTATTTCTCTGGATAGAGACGTTTTTACTGAAGAGCCGAAATATTTTACCGTTTTTTTTTCTAGCTTTTTGAACAGTTCAACAGAATTTCTTTTAGAATAACCCATTTTTGGGACAGGTAGATGTCGGCAAGCTTTATAAATGAATTTTTGATGGCCCTTCTATACTAACATAACTGCATTCAGTTTGCCTTGAATTTAGCCCATTCTGTGGATAAATAAGTAGGTATTATAACGATTTTTAACAATAATTAATTAACCAACAACGTTGACTGTGGCATTAATGACATTGGCATGCATTATTTTCTTAAAATCAAAGTTGCCTGATTAGTAAATCAAAAATTAAGCTAACCGGGCCACCTTGGTTATAAGAAAACTTTTTTTGCAAATGTCAATTGTTTCATAGTTAAAGTTGCTGGTTAGTTAATTATTATTAAACACAGACCTGGTTAGAAAATATGATAATTTTTCATTGCCTTCTCTATGTTAGAAAAGTGTTTTCAACGAACTTCTGGTTAAATTCTAGATGGCCATGGAATTTCACTTTATTATTTTTCTTACAAGTTCACGGCCAATTAAAAAGACAAATTATAATTCCTGATTTAAATTATATTTTTAGTATGAAGTTCGGAAGTTGAGTAACATTATTTGTGAATAATGAAATACATTGTTAAATTATGGAAGTAAATTTACAGCTGGATGACGTGCTTGATGAGTTATTTTATTTAAAAAAAATAATATTGATTACACGAGCGTATTCTATGGGACTTTAAACTTATTTAAAGGTTAGGTTAGTTCAAAATTTAAACAATTTTTCTAAGCGTGGGAGCGATAAATTGCGAGAGCCTAATTTGTTTGAGTTAGAGACAGAAAACGTCGTAAATTTTAAATTAAGGGAACTTTTGTGCTTGTCAAGCGCCGCAAAGTTTCCCTTCTTTGGCGAGAATAAGGAAACTTTAAATTAAGTTCCATGTTTCAGCCGGTGTTGTTCAAGATGCAGCACTTCGTAATAATTAAAATAACTTACGAAACAGATCATGTCTCTTCTAACAGCTTAATTTTTTTTTCTGAAAAACATTTTATTATACCACATATTATTATCATCAATGATTAAATTTCGTAGATAAAATTTGTCGAATTGCGGACTGTTGTGAATAAAATGAAACTCATTTCCTGCCTATAAGAACTATGTACTTATTATAAATATTTTTGAAAACTTATAGGGTACCTAGTTCACAATAGTACATTGTATACCTAGTAGGAAAAGCTGAACATTCCCGGACGACCGTAAAGATTGTATGTCGAGGCGCAAGCCGAGACTGACAATACGGAGTCCAGGAATGTGGCTTTTTCTACGAGGTATACATACTATTTTTCCGTAAATCAAAAATTATTATTGAAAGGACATAACTTATAACTTATTACAATCAACTTGTTAAAATTTTGAAATAAATATTATTTATTTTGTTCACAAATAAAGGATCCCATTAAATATTTGTGTTGTTACTATGGAAACACAGTAATATTGAATTGTCAAGCTTAACACATTTTAGTTTACAAGTAGCCGTACAGAAATAATATTTACTTACAGTACAATAATAAATATTTCCTAACAGTTATTTTCCGTTGCGTAGCAACGACTAAGTGTAAGGAAATATTGACTTTTTCTTTCAGAAATGTTATCGAAAATGTCAATATTTTCGATCGATTTTCGAAAAAATATATTTTCTTGGACTCTGGATAACAGGCGCGGCTTGTTCATAAGCTCATTTGGTCAATAACCTACCTATAAATTTGACCCACCTAATTAATTTATTTTTTTAAATAAATAAAAATTATTATCCTTCAAAAAATGCAAATACTTATTCCAAAGAGCAAAAACTCCCCAATATAGATCGAAGAAACCATCGAACCGCTCCGCTTGGCCGTTTTTTGGTTTAGCTCACGGTTGACCTGATGAGTTTATATTGAATTAAAAGATTACATAAATGAATGGAAACTAAGAGCGAACCAGACATACGCGCTCTCGGAAGTTAAAAAGAGACAAATCCGGTAGTCGACTTTGGCACACTTCGCGTTCAATCGGTCAGTGATTCAAACACAGGCACTTATAGAAATACAGTCGAACAGCTAGGTGAATTATTATGCATACTATTGCAACCAAAACTTTGCGTTAGACAAAGAGAAACTTATTACAAAGTATGCGGATTTTATTTGCAATATTTGCATGAACCTTTTGTTTCATTAGGAATGCCGAATCGCTCGTAGTATGCCCTTAACCCTCATTTGTTTCGTTTATGTGTGTGTTGAGACTTGTATTAAAGAAAAATGACTTCAATGGTTCAAGGAATATTACAGCAGTGGCGTCTCGTCAGGTGAAGTAGTTGAAGGGGCTCTTCATCAAAAAATAAAATAAAACCAGGAGGAAAGTTTTTCGACAATATTAAATATCAATGTATCAATACAGCTACCATTTTAGCCCTCAAAGAATAATTATGTTCGCATTAATAATATTAATTTAATCCGGATGTAGCTATGCATAAGAGCCACGGTTAACTCCGATGGACAATAATTATAAACACTCGTGCATTTTGGCGCGCCCCAGCCGACCGTGACCATTACCTCAAAGCAAGTGAAGACCCAACGCCCAACATGGCTTTGATATTCACCGTTGCTATGGTTACGTGACTTCAGTCACGCAAACAGCATATTTGCATTATGATGAAGGGCAATTTAAAAATAGATCAGTCGTATGCACCATTGTTTTAGCATTAGTTCGCCTAACCTTAAGGTATTTATTTTGAGGCTTCGCGAAACTTACGGTTATAGATATTTCTTTTTTACGTGATTTACTGTGTGATTAAAAAGTTTTGTTTTTATTTTTCAGTTAATTCATTTGTGTACGTACCTACTTAGTTGTGTGTTTTAAAAATGAACCCAATTAATGACATATATTGTAATTTGTTGAAAACTCCATTCAGTCGTTGGACATATAAGGATAAAAGAGACGTTTTGTTACACGGGTTTTTAGTCAATGTTTATTTAAGTACCCGCACTATACCTAGCTCTTCACTATTTTTTAAGACCGCGAGCCGCCACTACAGAGATGGTTAAATTTAAAAAAAATTGCGCCCTATTAAATTCTGCATTGAAGAGATATGTTAAAATAAAGGTCCCAGAAGTTTAAATTTTTCGAAAAATTCCATGAACCGAGAACTGGACCACTTTAAAAAGTCTTAGTCTTCCCGTCCCTGAATTTTCCACTGAAATAAACAATGATATCGACAAAATACATACCTAATAATTTTTATACATATTAACAAAAAGCTGTTAGGTAAATGTAAAAAATAAAAAAACACAGTATCTATCGGAGCAATTAACATAGAAAATGACTAACACTTCGGTATCACTCAACCTGCCAGTGTTGAATTTATGCTAAATTCTTTTGTTTAAAAAGCGTCAAGGATAAATTTTATTGCGCTTGGTGATAAAAGGTTTATAATTAAAAATGCATAAAAAGTATGTAAAATAAATAAGCAATTTCGTTAAAAAATTTCATATATATCCTAATATTCGTTTTAAAAGGCAATGTTAATAAAACAATTTTTTAAAGGACTCCGTACCCTACATCTCTTTACGGGTTTAATAATTAATTTAAAAAAAAATCGTTTTATATAAAGGTTTTTAGAAATTAAACAAAGAATATTGAATATACTTTTTGGTTTGTCATATATGTATTATACAGGGTGATTCCTAAGTTGATACTTCTTTTTTAGCTGTGTATAGACGGCATTAAAATAAACAACATTTTCCAAAACCTTTTTTCAAAAAACTTAAAAATAGGCAAGATACAAAAGAAAAAAATCTAAGTGCAGGCCTGGTCATCAAAACGTAGCCCGCTATACTTTATGTTGTTTTTCTTATCTCTTATTAGTCATGCAATTTACGGGTCGGTGGCGAGT
Organism: Polydrusus cervinus; assembly: GCA_935413205.1. Classification (NCBI taxonomy): domain Eukaryota; kingdom Metazoa; phylum Arthropoda; class Insecta; order Coleoptera; family Curculionidae; genus Polydrusus; species Polydrusus cervinus. The sequence goes on from OW284511.1 coordinate 102,486,447, forward strand.
TGTTCGGCAATTCGCTGCGGTGTGTTTTTCTGAAGCAAGTTAATTTTAAATTGGTGACTCGTGAAAATGATAAAACTTGAAAACAATGAACTAGTAGATATGGTGCTAATTTACGGTGAGTGTCGTGAAAGTGCGTATTTGTAATAAATAAATGTAAGTAGGTACCTTATTTTTTAGTTTGTTGAAAAAAGGTATTTGAAAATGTTGTTTATTTTAATGCCTTCTATACACAGCTAAAAAAGAAGTATCAACTTAGGAATCACCCTGTATACAGTGTCTACTTATTTTGGTAACTAATCGGAAACTTTTTTATTATTAACTTTACGAAAGAAAGTTATTCTTCATAAAAAGTTCTGCATGGTCCAAAACCTAAAATGCAACCATCACATGTTAAAATTTTTCAGTCGTATACGAGGTTTGTCAAAAAATATGAATTTTGTGAAAGAGTAAAAGTACCTTTATTTTTGACAATATCGAAAACTGTAATTATGAAATGTTGTTCGGAATGTAAAACTATATTTTAATGTACGGTAGTAGAGTTTTGGACTTGCATTGTCTTTATTTGTTTAGAATCACTACGTTTCAACTGGTAAGTATCTCCAGTCGTCTTCAGGTGAATATTCAGTATAACAAATAAAGACAATGCAAGTCCAAAACTCTACTACCGTTCAAGAAACGTCATTGTCTCCAACCATATATTTTAATGTGTTCTATGAATATTCTACACTGAATTTGCGCACATTCCAGGAATGTTCGAATCGGATGTTCCGATAAAAATATCTTCTGGTCATTCTTGTGTTATTAGAGCAGTAACGGTGACTTAGAGTCGTTAATAGACCATTACCTTAATTGAAAGAAAAAATTGAATCTATTTATACTCGCGTGTTACGATATGACCTTTTCCTGCAGCTCGATAACTGCACATATCTACCAGAAGGTCACAAATAATGTGACATAATTTATGACTACGGTAAATTTTTATTTATATTCCTGACGTTCTTGTAATCGTTATGCAATTTTGCTTACTACAATAATTTACTTAACAATCTTAATTGACTGCTTCTTAAATATTTTTATTGTATATTATTTATACAAAATTCGAAAATAAACCTTCATTATATTTCAGATGACCCCGTTACGTATATTTTTAAGTTTTACGACTTATTTTACAGCTTTTTATAAATAGACGTGAAATGACATTTTGGAAAATCCTTAATGCAACGAAAATGGTGTTACTTATGAATATTATTGGATTCTATCAGTGGCGGCTCTTCCATAAGGTTATTTGGTCATGTAACTTAATATTTATTTAGTTTAAAATCCATCAAATCAGCCAAACTTCGTTTATTTCGTGTATTACTTTTTAAATATCACTCGTAACCCACACACGGCTAAGTAAGCAATCTATTTATTGATATAACGGCACCAACGGCAGCAGAATACCTATTTCGTCCGCCCCCCGCAAAATCGTCGGCCCGCAGATCAGACCATCCTTTTTTGAACAATACGAATAAAATAATTCTGTAAGCAAGAGAGAAATAAGCACAGGCTACCACTTAAACTAAAGATGAAGATGCTTTGCCACCCTGTGGGCTTTTTCTTTTTTTTAAGCTGTATTTTTGGTGTAATTTTACCAGTATGTCATGTAAATAATTAGTAATTTTACTACTTGTTAAGTATTTTCACTCGGAAATTACATTTCCTCTAAAATTGTACATCAAATCTATAAATATTAGGTTTTTTATCAAGCAGTTCAATTTGGTTGAATCGACGAAATTGAACCGAAGTTCAAAATTACTGTCAGTGATTCATCGCTTTCTTATAGAGTTTTATGACATTTTGGGTTCTGTAGCACTGTTCTCTTTAGAAGTTTTGGATAATAAGATCCTTTTTTTTTAGAAATCGTTTATGATCGGAGGAAAAATTTTTGTTGGTAAGGTCGTTTTTTTTATTAGTCACTTTGGATCGTAGTGAGGGCCTTTTTTTAGAAATATGTTACGATTTAGAAAAAATTTTAATGTTAACACTGGTTTTATGTTCATAGTATTGGCAACAATTACTAGAATGATGTTACTATTTTAGAAAATCTGTTACTTTTTTAATTTATAGAAAGCTGGTACTATTTTGGCCAATCTGTAACGTTTTTTAAGCAAATCTGTTATACGACTGAAAAAAATTTTGTGGGAACACTGATCAGTCAGTCAAGTCAAGTCCAGGGAAGTCACGGGGTAGCACTCGTCTCGCCGCTCTTGAAGGCTCTTTACAAACTACTGGGGTTAATATAGTGCGTTTTACGTGCCTTGTAATTTCTAATCCTCCTCTACCGACCCTATTCAATATTTACATGATCCACAATAGTAGTTTGTACAACAAGAGTGGACATGATGTCCATATCGCACGAGGAAGTATGGACAATCCACTCGAGTTGAACAGTATATTTTTTCTACGACCAAACTTACAAACCTTATGCTAAAAAATGTAAAAAAAAGTTTTCAGGTTGCCGGGCTCGAACTCACGACCATTGGATCCATAGTAAAACGCTCTACCTCTCGACTATCGAAACGTTAAACTAATTATAGGAAAGCCAACTGATAAATGATGCTACATGAAATTAATTTTCTATGCACATTCAGCAGGTTGCATTATTGATAAATCTATTATAAATAGTCTAGATTTTGTTATATTGAACAAATTAATAACAAATTGTACCATATGCATTTAAATTATATAATTTAGTGGCTTGAAAAAGAAGGCGGAGCCTCAGTAAAAATAATATACTGTGATTGGTCAGTACTTTTAAGAACAACAATGGCTTCTCTGTAATTGACTACTGTGATTGGTCAGTTTCATAACCTATCTAGGATTGTTATGAAATTTTGCCGCACAGTTAACTGGAATAGCCTACTTTACTCGCCACTTAAGTGTAAAGGAAACAGCAAGTTTCCATGCGGGAGTAGAAAAAATTATGTTAACTGCGTCAATTCGGTCTCGTACCGTTTTGAAACCGCGCATACGATAATATTCTTCGGGATTGACTCAGCGAAAAACCTAATAAAAAAATAACAGGCTTAAATTTGATCAAATAAAAGCGTAGACGATGCCCTTAAAAACATCAATAAATAATTATTCATTTCGTCATTTGAAACGTTTGCCTCCTGTATTTTATGAGTATAGAAATGAATGAACAAAAATCCCATTTGATCACATCAGAGAATTTTTCTAAAGGCTGCTTTGGAAAAACAATCGTTTAAAGCCCGGCGAAATGAAATAGAAGACGATAAGAAAATGTTCCTGAAATTGTTATTTTAGTTTTCTGCCAGGTGTACTTTATTTTTATAAAAATATTTAGTTTTAGATATATTGTTTTTTTCAGCAGAATTAGAAAAAAAATACAATCAACCCAGTTTTTTTAAATTGACTGTATGTGTCAACAAAGTCAATGTTCTATAAAATTGATAATCTGCTTGGTACTCCTTATCAAGTCATGAGTGAGTTCCATTTCCTTAAAAGTCGTAACGGTATATGAAATTGACATTATGTCTGTCCTCTGCGGTCTCAGAATTCCTCCATATTGGTATATAGGATCAACTTCAATCAAAACCTAATAAAAACCACACTTGGCTCAGTTTTTGTCATGTAGATTAGAGATTAATGATTTTTCGGTTAATATAGCAGGTAAATTAATGAACTCTTCGTCACGCGTAGATATTAATAAGAACTTACTTACTTATCTTCAGCTATACAGAATAGTTTTATTTCTTTCCATATGGACCCTCTGATCATTCATTATCATTATGTTCAGGAATTATTTTAAAAAGGTAATTTTATTAGTGTAGATTAGGTAATAAGTTTATTTGTTATTTCCAAAGCAAGCTTATCGACCTCATCTCGGTTAGCATAGGTAAAGCTAAAATGACGACCAATATGGCGAATTTCACATAGATTTTTCTAGGCTTTTGATATGCTCTTATGAATATTATTCCAAGTCTTCCTGGGTAAGTCTACCATAGTGTTCCAAGCGGTAATCTACGCTTTTCTACAATGTGCGTATGAAAACAACAGCAGGACTTACTTCAATAAGCGAATTCATATATACTCGAAGAGTTGCAACACGATTACATCAAGACTAGTATGAAAATGCCAAGAGGAATTAGTGACTGGGGTAACAAAGTAAAACTGCAGTGGGTACCAGGGCACGGAGGTATTACAGGAAATGATAATGCCAACGAACTTGCATAAAAGTGTTTGGAAAAATCATAGGTCCACAACACAAGAGTCTGTGGACCAGACGGATAGGTGCACCGAAAGAAGCCGAACGCCGCGGAGTCAATCTAGGTTATGTGCGTTTACATGTCGTCCGAAACAATAATAAGATGTAGGCGTATTTACAAGTTTACATGTCGTTTTAAAACGATATTAGGTAATAAATAAATTATATTAAATTACGTTATATTTATGAATATTTCCGGCTTTTTATGTAATTGGCAAAAATCTTAAGTTCAGAATTCGACGGTGTTAGGACAGTTTTTAGCTATTTTTATTGTTTATTATTATGGTAGTAATACAAATTTAAGTAATTAAAAAAGTAAATCAAATGAAAATCATTTTTCGTATTAAAAAAGTAAAGACAAATCAAATAATAGTATAGGGATAACATACCTATAACGGTTGGTTGCCCATTAGATTTTCCTGAAATGCGCCATAGGATACAGGTCTAGTCCGCAAAATGCCAAAATAATAACTTAATTTTTAAGTGAGCTAGGGAAGACGGGAGGTGATGAGATACACGACCCTGTAGAATAAACTTTCATTCAAAAATGATAGACTGATATAGACATTATTCTAAATATTTCCCATTTAAAAAATGTGTATAAGTGGCTTTTAATCCTCCCTTGTATACTCGTACATAATTCAAAATATATATTATAATGTACCTTATAGTCCTAGATTGTCTCGCACAGGTCACAGGTCACACAATGAATACTAAGTACGCGTTTATCGTTTATCAAACGTGCCTGGTAAAACACATGAATTTCGCGCCAATAAGTTATGTCAAACGGTTTTCTTTCGATTCGATCGATCGGCACCGGGCACCGGAGTTCGGCTTCTTTCGGTGCACCTATCCGTCTGGTCCACAGACTCTTGTGTCCACAACCGGTACTCGGAGTCGCAAGTACGAGATGCCATAAAGCGATGGATCAGAAGGGAACACACAATCCACTGGAGCAACATACGGGGATTGAACCATAGTAAATATTTTATTAAAGATCGACCGATCCAGACCCGAAACTAGCGAGATATCTATTTCTCATAAAAAGGAATCAGCTGAGAATCATTATAGATATTCTGATGAGGCACATGGCTGTTAAGAGGACCTAACTAAGCTACAGACTAGGCGCGGTCAAGATAGGGAAAAGGTACAGCACATAACTTGCCATTGCGGAAAACGTACAGCACATAATTTGCCAATGCGAGACACTGAATAAAGGCCTTTTTACATTGGGTGCAATTGCAAGAAAAGTGGTCTGAAAGCATGCGCTTCGACGACGTTTTAATCAGCTGATGCACGTTTTCCCATTTAAAACCTGCATCAGCTGTTTAAAATGTCGACAAAGCGCATGCTTTCAGGCAATTTTTTCTTGCAATTGCACCCAATGTAAAAAGGTCTTAAGAATAGGCAACAAATACTCGGACAACCAAAACTAGAACAAAATAAGGATATCCCGATCCTCTTCCTAGTTGACCTACATATAAGTTACTGCGAGGAACTGGGATTACTGAGTGCTGCGTACAATAGAATGAAACAATAGGGTGAGCACAATGGGCAAAATACAAAATTTGGCCGAAGTGCATTGGGCACATGGACGGACCCTCAGAAAAAACCTTACTCTATTTCTTTTACACCTAACATGGCTAGTCAATTACTCATCAGCTCCACTCGTCCTTGATCAATTTTTATACTAATGCACTTTTATCAGGAATCAAGAACGACTTATTTTTGCCAAGTTTTTATCGCTTATAGATAAATTATTCGTCAAAAATGAAAAGAAAGGTAACTTTTATAACTTCAAGGGCTAAACTAAATTCTTGAAACAATCAGTCTCGAATAACACTACAAAAGGAAAAAGCTTTTAAAATAAATTACAAAAGACATCCGGAAAAATATCGCTGCTCCGTATATGGACATGAGAAAATAGAGAACTATTGCATAGAGCACAAAGCACGGTATAGCAAGTTTTAAAAAAATCGGAGTTTTCCTTTGCTCCGAATTTCCCCGCTGATTAATTTTTTAGTCGTTCATCCTGTATCAATTAAACTCGATTTTGTCGAAAATATATACAACAATGTACTTAATATAACTGGCGCGGCTTCTACAAATCAGCTCTAAAGAGCTGTAGTTACCATACTTATTTAGTATTCACGTAAAGATCACTGTAGATACTTACCAGTTGAAACTTAGTGATTCAAAACAAATAAAGACAATGCAAGTCTAAAACTCTACTGCCGTTCAAGAAACGTCATTGTCTCCAAATTTAAACAGACACAACAAGATTGATTGTTTGATCGTTGACCACCCTGTATCTCTGTCTCAAATATGTTTGGATTTATTAAACACATAAAATAGGCTCTTTGCAATATAACGTTGTAAACGGATTCTTAAAGGACTCGACGTCAATAAAGCTTCTGGTCCAGACGAAATTCCTATCATTGTTCTCAAGACATGCGCCGATGAACTTACACCAGTATTTTGTAGACTTTTCAACTTATCCTACAAAAAAGGAATATTTCCATCCTGCTGGAAGTCGGCGCGTGTCCAGCCCATTCCAAAGAAAGGTAAAAAGACCCTGCCAAGCAACTACCGACCCGTCGCATTGCTTTCAGTAATTTCAAAAGTAATGGAGAAAGCTATTAACCAACAACTCCTAAAGTATCTGGAAGGGCTTAACATTATCAGCGACCATCAATACGGTTTTCGAAAGTCCAGATCAACAGGTGACCTTCTGGCATATGTCACCCATCTTTGGAGCAACACCATCGAACATCATGGAGAATCCCGGGCTGTTGCACTGGACATCTCTAGGGCTTTTGATCGTGTTTGGCACGATGGGCTTCTAAGTAAATTGCGATCCTACGGTATGCCTAATGGATTTTGTTTATGGTTAATCAGCTTCCTTAAGAACCGTTCTCTGCAAGTGGCGATTGACGGGTTTCTCTCAGACACCTTCACCATCAATGCCAGTGTTCCTCAAGGGTCCATATTGTCGCCTACCCTCTTTTTACTGTATATTAACGACCTTCTAGTGAAAACCCAAAATCCAATTTATAGCTTTGCTGATGACAGCACACTTGTCTCATCTTTTACCTTGACTCCCCAAACATCCGCTGCCGACGCACATCTTCGCAGGCAGCATGAAGTATTGCGCCTCAACAATGACCTGGAAGAAATCATGGCTTGGGGTGACAGTAACCAAGTCGAATTTAATGCTAAGAAAACCCAGACAGCAGTCTTCTCCAAAAAGGTTAACATTGCAGAACCGGATATAGTCATGGCAGGACACGCAATTCCCCTGGCACCGTCTATTAATTTGCTGGGGGTCAATCTGGGAGGTAATATGTCTTGGCATGATCACGTTGCCGCAATTGCCAGGGCAGCTGCACAGAAACTTGGTGTACTTTTCCGCACCAAAAGGTTGTACACACCTCATCAACTTTTGACACTCTACAAAGCCCAGATTCGACCATCATTAGAATATTGCTCTCATGTCTGGAGCTCTGCACCCAAGCACACCCTTCGGCTACTGGATTCCATTCAAAGGAGAGCCGTTCGTCTGATCGGCGACCCCGAGCTGACCAAGACCCTCGATAGCCTGGAGCATCGAAGACAGGTTGGTGATTTGGCTCTCTTTTACAGATATTTCCATGACAGGTGTTCGACTGACATTGCCGACTTGATTCCACCTAGAGCAATGCAAAACAGAAATACACGGCGAACCGCTGCCGCTCATCCATATGTTGTTCAGCTTAGTACTCCTCGAACTTCATTGTTCAAGAATTCTTTCATCTGGAGAACGTCATCTTTGTGGAATGATCTTCCTGAGGTCGTGTTTCCCAATGAATACAATCTTCAACGTTTCAAGACCAACGTTAATCGCTTTTTTCGCACTCGCACCGCTCCCAGAGCGCCTTAAAGGATTTTTCCTACAGTGCAGGTGTTTTATCATAAAAAAAAAAAGGCCTAAAGGAGATTTTTAAAATAATAGAAAATTTACATACAAAATTTCCAAATTGCAATTTACACAAATTACATTGCAAACACGGTAGCATTTATTAAAGAATTACTTTTTTTAAGTTTGATTTCTGAACTTGCAGGCATTTCATGTTGGTTTTCAGGCAAACTCTAATGACTGGATTGTAAAAAGTATAAATTAACCCTGGTAATCATCACTAATAAGCAAATAAGTTTGTCTGGTTACCCTTGTTGGTGCAGGGAAATTTATTAGTTGCAGTAAAGTAGAAACATTTCAAAAAAAAAACCAAGCAAATAATTATTTTTTTTCCACCAAAGGAAAAGAGGTATCTATGTGGGTGTTAGACAGTTCTTTTCATAAAGGAAAAGGTATAAGCCAATAAAAACCCTAAAAATAATTACTAAAATTTAATGTATTGTAAAACATATTAAAAAATATATATATTGTTTAATGAAATAGTGTATTACATAACAAGTGATGAAAGTGATACTTTTCAAACGAGGAGATATTCAGCACGAGGCGTCAGCCGAGTGCGGAAATTCTCCGAGTTTTAGAATAATCACTTTCACACGAGTAATGTACACTATTTTTCCTACGACCACAAACAATTATTAAAAAAAACCTTTGATTTGTGAAAAAAATATTTCAACTCTAGAGTTGAAAAAATGTTTCAACTCTAGAGTTGAAAAAATGTTTCAACTCTAGAGTGGAAATACAAGGCACACTATTAATTTAAACATATGATGCCAATTTGACGGACCACCCCTATTTATTAAAAAGAACAAATTTTAGAAAGTAGTTTAGTGTTTAACTTATTTATCATGTATTTTTCGAGTTATTTCGAATTAGAGTGTGAAAATACGCCATCTGAAATTATAAAAAATATTAAGAATATACTAGAAAATCTATTACCAGTCAAAACAAGCCCCGCTGAAGAAAATGTCATATATTAAACATAAAATTTTTATGTGTTGCCATAGCGTAGAGACTAGAGCTGTGGTCTACAGATCGAAAGGTCACAGGTTCAAAAATCCCATCAGGAGTATTATTGAATTAAATTGAAATCTTCCTGCTGGATGAATTTTTAAAATTTAATCAAGGAAAGATGCAATAAACATAAATTTAAAAAATTCATCCCAAGGAAGATTCAATTCAAAATACCTAATTCTATAAATTGTTTAATGTTTTTATAAAAAAAAAGTCAAATACTCCTGATGGGATTTGAACCTGTGACTTTGCGATCTGTATGCCATAGCTCTAGTCTCTACGCTATGGCAACACATAAAAATTTTATGTTTAATATATGATATTTTCTTCAGCGGGGCTTGTTTTGACTGGTAATAGATTTTCTAGTATATTCTTAACTTTTTTATAATTTCAGATGGCGTATTTTCACACTCTAATTCGAAATCAATGATAAATAAGTTAGACAATAAACTGCTTTCTAAAATTTATTCTTTTTAATACATAGGTGTGGCCTGTCAAATTGGCACCATAATGTTTAAATGTGCCTTGTATTTCCACTTTAGAGTTGAAATATTTTCTTTCAACACGCGTGTGATATTCGGCGCTTTCGAGCCAAGTTAACCGTGTTTTTTTTCTGATTTTCATAGGTGGTCGTAGGAAAATACCTTTCCAAGAGTAGTAGTAGAATCCAAGTTAAAAAAAAATTAATAAACATTTCCAGGTAACGTTTTTTAATATATTGGTCGGATGCCATTAGGGAAACCCTTTTAAGGGTTTGTTATTCAACCAAAAGTCTCTATTTTCAACCGTTTATATTCTCGTCAGCTGTATTTATTTAACGGGCCATCGCTGAAAGCCTGTAGATTCACATAAAGTCTACCCCCAAGCCTTTTATTAAAACATTTTTTGTATTTTCAGGCCGTTTCTGTTTTTCTTTTGCATATAAGAGATATTAATGTTATGTTATCTTTTAAAAAGGTTACGTTACACGCACGTTGTATATTTATAGGGTTAAAATATCTACTAGAAAGGGTAATGTTATTTAAATTAAACCAGCTTTGCACAGCAGTCAACTTTTTTTATTAACATAAGACCCAATAATAATTTAATTTTAAGTCATTTGTTCTACTTCCAGGGCCGTAGGTAAGGGGGGGTTTAGGGGGTTCAAACCCCCCCCCCCCCCCCCATGATATTACTTCACTGAACTACCCAACTCAAAAATCGGCTCCCTAGCCTTACTAGAGAAGATAGAATAAATTCTTTTCTAAAAAAAATATTACTAAAATATATTAGATACTAAAAGCAATATTACCTAAATGAATCAAGGTGTGTCCTTCCACGTTCGCTTTACCTCATTCATCACCTTAAGATTTACTAATAATTTTATTTGTCCGTCCGTTGGACAACTTCCATTTCCGACAAGTGCGTATAGTCAGTCAGTAGAAGAAGTGTGATAATTTATAATAAAAAAAATAGTGCGTGAAGAAACGAGAATGCTTTATTATGAATATACAAAAGGGCACTTAACAAGGAGTATTTCAAAACCTATAAGCATTTGCACCAAAGCTGTTAGATCTATGCTCCTAAAATGAAAACATGACTTCTGAAAAAATCATCAATTTTGGCGTAGTGAGCGATATTTACTTTATTTTTAATCATGAAAAACCTAGCCCGAAAAACGCTGGTTACAGTAATACATTATGTCTTATGTTAATGAATAACGTCTAGCTACGGCCCTGTCTACTTCCATAGATATTTGCTGTTTCGTTTACACTCAAGTGACTGGATAATCGGGCCAGTGGCGTAGCCAGAAAATATGTTCAGGGGGGGGGGCTCATATTTTCTAACCAGGTTTTTTTAGGGTTCGAGGTTTCAAGTTAAAAATAAAACCATATTAATATGTTTATAAATAATCTGGTAATGTCGGGTTGCATAAAGATTTTTAACAATAATTAACTATCCAACAAATTTCACTGTGGCATAAGTGACATTGGCAGAAATAGTTTTCCTTCAACCAAGGTGGCCGGGTTGGCTTTAATTCTTGATTTACTAATCAGACAACTTTGATTTTGAGAAAATAATGTCTGTCAATGTCATTAATGTTACAGTCAAAGTTGCTGGTTAGTTAATTATTGTTAAAAATCTTTATAGCACCTACTTATTTATCCACCGAATTGACCGAATTTTACAGCAACAACTTTCAAGGCAGGCTGAATGCAGTCATGTTAAAATAGAAGGGATAATCGAAAATTCATTTATAAAGGTTGTCGACATTAAACAGCTTAGCCGGCATCTACCTGTCCCAGAAATTCTGTTTGACTGACTGATCGAAAAGCCAGAAAAAACGTTAAACTATATTTTTTTCGGCGCTTGTGTAAACATTTCACTATCCAGAGAATTAAGCGAGTGAGTAGAAACGTCGTTTTCAACAAACTAACGGTGCAACTCGAGTACGGTGCATAGCCGGCTTGGCGGACGGCTTGAGCTTAGTTGTTAGTACCAGTATGATGATCAGAGAAACACTGTTGCCAGACGTAGAAAAGTTTGAGTATTGATAATGTCAAAATGTAGCGGAATGTGGCCGAATATAAAATATTAGTAAACGGTGTAAGACGAACAATTAGTTTGCAATTAGACTAAAAAATTCGGGGGGGGGGGGGGTGTGCAGCCCGACAGGCTTCCCCTAAATACACCATTGAATCATCAGTTAACTGAAAGACCTAAACGGATATAATTTCCTATCCGTATTAACAATGTTGCCAGTGGCTTAATGCATTTTTTTCTAGGAAATAATAGATCCGATTACATAATGCATTATTCCCCTGCTCGGTCGGAATTAAATAAAGCCGTGCTAATTAAAATACGTGCAACCGTTAATGCACTATTCGATTTCCAGTGTAATTTTATAGGAAATTAATAGGTTCGTGTTCAATCACGCACAATCTAAAGCGTTATTAAACAATGCACTCTCCGTACTCTCGATGAAGTTAATTATTGTTTATAATTATTTTATTATGATGACTTTTATATAACCGGGGCGGACTCAGTCTGAGATTAGAATTTTTCTTTCCTGATAAACTAATGATTTAATGACAATATACCAATAATGTAGTGATTACATGTCAAGTAAGGTAAAAACAACAGGCTAATATTGGGTGCTTCAAGATTTCTAACCAGAATTAACTAACCATCAAGTTTGACTGACAGCTGACATTGAGTTGATAAAATAAGTTTTCTGAAAATAATTTTTGATGCGTTAGGAATTGCGATGGAGTTGTAATTAGGACAAATGTTTGACATTTAATTCAGCATCGAATGACATAATAATATACAGGGATTCCAATTTGAAATAAGAAAAATAAATTGATTTAAAGTTTGCAAAGTTTGACACTAAACTTAGGACACCCTGTACAATTTGTATTAATCAAACTTGGTTAATGAGATTGTTTGACCTTATTTATTTAGTACCTTTGTTTAATTTTAATAAAGAGGCATTATTTTTTATTAATTTTTAAAACCAGTGGTACAAAACTGATTTTTCTTAGTGGTTATTTTTTTTCGCCTTTAATACTGAACCGATTTTATTAAAATTTTGGGGGTATGTGGGCAACTATAAGAGGCATCCAAATAAGTAAGAATATGTATAGCATGTAATCTTAAAAAAATGGATCCTTATGACGTCACACTTTTTTGAAACACCCTGTACAAGCAAAAATATTTTCCTGAAATGAGCCCTAGGATACAGGTAAAGTCTGCAAAATATCAAAATCCTAACTTAATTAATAAGTGAGCTATAAAAGATGAGAGGTGAGGTGCAGGACCCCAGGGCCCGCTCTAGCAATAGCGCCGCCCTGGGCAAAACAAAAAATTGCCGCCTTTTTCCTAGTCTCGCACATAATTTCGAAAGTGTTTTTTCTAATTTAAAAAAATAAAACACTTGCCAGGTATTTTTATTTAAAAAAAATATTGAATTTTTTTTTATTGCGTATTTATTGCACATAAATAAATTCTAAATACTAACAAAGTAAAAATTAACTAAAAAACATTAAAATTTTTAGGCAATCTAATTGCACATTATAAACATATGTTTAAAAAAATTAAGCCCTTTGCTGCGACGCCGTCATGACCGAAAAAAGCACCGGTGCCGGAGTTGTTCGGCATGCTTTGTCGCGGAATTGCTTGATATTTTAATAATATTAAAAAGAAAAGGGATCGGTTGAAATAGTCACTGTTTAAAAAATAAAACAGCAAAACAAAGGAAATTAATGTTGTTAACTGAGAATTGGAATGGTTCAAACTTCAAATATACGTAGGAACGTAAGTAGGCAAAACGGGGATTTATGATGTTTTTTAGAATTATCATGCCGCTCTTCCAACTTGCCGCCCTGGGCAGGGGCACAGGTTTTCCCCCCCTAGAGCGGGCCCTGCAGGACCCTGTATATTTGAAGATATTTTTAAAGATGAAAATTAAAAATTTAACAACCATCAAATGTTTGTGGCTAAAAACTCCAGCAGCCCGAAAGACACGTACACACAGGGCGAGACATCACCGCATAAGGCTGCCTCGCGATATTGCGAGGCTGGTGTGGTCGGGACAGGCTATTTATCAAAAAATACACATTTTTATGAAATGTAGACTGACTTATTTAATTATACAAAATGCGTTGACAAGTTTGTTTCATTCTTCGAAACAACTCGAGCGTATCGCAGTTGTTACTTTAAACGGTTCCGAAAGGTACTTAAATAAAATAGTTCCTGGTATGTCTTGATGCAACAATGTTGCTTTGATAATAAGAAGTAGTTATTTCCTCGTTACATCCGGAGAATAAAAAACAGTTTTTCATCACGTTTATCAAAAAAGGTATATTAAAGTACCTACACGCAATGGCGTAGCCAGAAAATATGCTCGGGGGGAACTCAATGGACGTAAGCAGGACTTTTTTTGTCTGGAGAAAGGGGCAGTCGGGACTACATGTATTTTATGATATTGTACCTAGGGAAGAAGGGGAAAAAGCGCCGCAGGCGAAAATTTTTTGCAGCCTACACGTTTTATAAAGCATTATGGTATAGCACGCGTCCATGTTAGAAAACGATCCAAGTACTCTAATTGCTTTATAAAACTTATACTTAATACTATTTTTTTTATTTTGAATTTTTTTTTTGAACAAAAAAAATTCATATTTGAAAAAAAACTAGAAATGTCGATTTATCATGTGGGATTGGCAGCAAAGTTCGAGTTAAACGTGATTTACCTGGTTAAAACTACTTAATATAATGTAACATAACAATTTATGACCAGGTTGATTACTCTTAAATTGAACTTTGTTGTCAATTCCACATTATAAGGCGACCATTTCTAACATTTCCACGATTTTAGAATTATTTTTCGGGTGTAAACTTAGGCTTAGACTTTATAAGATTGGGCCAAAAAAGGAGTTTCCTTCTGATAATAAAGTATATTTTGACTTTGTCTCCTAGAACTTTTGATACGCCACTCACCGTGAATCTCCGTGCATAAAAAAAACTTCTAACGTGCTATAAGGCCCATATTATTCATCTCCTGGTAACTTTACCAGTCAGATAATTTCTATGGAAACAATTGCCTTAACAATAGTTTCTTTGGAAATTATCTCGCTGATAAAGTTACCAGGAGATGGATAATTCGGGCCTAAGAACCATATATGAACAATAGAACAATATCTATTTTACTGCTTCTAAGAAACACTTTTTTCTATCAGAAGCCTTAATATAATGTTATAATGTACTAACCTTTGCATGTGAAACGTGTTCCAATTTTTTTGGTTAAATTAGAGAAATACATAGAAACCTATTATCTTAAATATCAGCCGTCACGAATCGAAACTGACAAATTATCTTTTTCTTCTAATCGGAACGAAAAAAAAACGAGAATCGTGTTTAAAATTTAAAATAGAATTATGGGTTTGGCTCGTTACCGGGTCATTTTACAACAGTTGTTTGACTTAAAACTATAGTTAGCATGTTTAAAATGAAGTGTTTAGGTATGACATTTTGATAATAATTAATAACTACGTTGTATGGATAAATGTCGAGAATTGAAGAAGGCTCTTTAAACTGTTTTGAATTTTTGTTGGCCGATTTAATTTAAAATATTTTTTTTTTATTTTGTAACCCGCTGCATTCTATGTACAGGGTGTCCCACCGGGAACCGAATCGATCTATATATAGAAAACTATACATAGGAAAATTTTGAAAATTTGACAGTATGCTGATGGGGGCGACCGGGCTAAAATATTTTCATAATGGTGGCACTTCCGGTTATACCGGAAGTAAGTGTCAACTTGCTTATTTTAAAT
Source organism: Polydrusus cervinus (assembly GCA_935413205.1). NCBI lineage: Eukaryota > Metazoa > Arthropoda > Insecta > Coleoptera > Curculionidae > Polydrusus > Polydrusus cervinus. The sequence continues at coordinate 102,501,997 of OW284511.1, forward strand.
GGGACACCCTATATATTATTACATTTTTGCATTCTACGCAAGATTCTAGGCAGATTTTGTATACAATGTCCTATACCTATTTCTAAACGTTTTTGACATATTTGAATTTTTATGTCAAAAATTACGTTTGCAAGCCTTAGAATAATTATCAATTTTTTCTATAAAGAAGCCTTATTTATTTAATTTAGGTGGAATTCCTTGTTATAAAGGACCTGCTTTAATAGATTTTTTATAATATTTTGATAACTATTAATACAGGGTGTTTAAAAAATAAGATTAAAAATGAAATTGAAAAAGCTGCAAAAAGTCTAGATTTTCAAATGGAAACACCCAAATTTTATAATTATTTCTTATTTAGCATTAAAAATAAGGGTAAGTTTGTGTGAGGTTGTATATCTCAAAATTTTTAGTTTTCGAAATATTGCCAATTTAGTATTTTTATATGGCGATCTTGCAGCGGATTTTAAGTTCAGTTACTCTTAGTTGGCTATGACTCTGTACAATTTAAGCGTCCCGGCATGGTTATTTATTATTGACAAATGGCAAGTGACAGCTTCAATGCCGTCATAGCCATTATGAAAATATTTTAGCCCGGTCGCCCCCAGCAGCATCAACATACTGTCAAATTTTCAAAATTTTCCTATGTATAGTTTTCTATATATAGATCGATTCGGTTCCTGGTGGGACACCCTGTATATGAAAGCGATGAATCACTAACCCTACTTTTGGACTAATTGTATACGTATGTACTATTGTGCCGATAAAAAACTGGGACAAGAGATTTACAAAAACAATGTAAGAAATACATATCCCCTAGACTATAAAAGGTGTCTAGAGCTAAAGAGGAAAAACATTCAAAATTTAAAAAGTAACCTAGGTTACATAATGGAATGTTTTGTATTTTTCGATACGGGGTGGTTAAATTTGAGAGACATCATATAATATGGATAAAGTAAATTTATTAGATTTTTTTAAAGTCAAATATTTTATAAATTATTATATTTACCATTACCACAAAATAATAAATAAAGCTAATACAGGTAATAAAATACATTTAATAAAAAGAAAAAAATTGCGAACACAAAGTTTGTCAAAACAACACAAAATTAATATTTGGTCATAGAACCATTTCTGTTTATTACTTTTTGGAGCCTTTGTGGCATACTTAAAACTAAGTTTCTACATAATTCGACAGTTATTTCATCCCAAGCTTGATTTATCCTATGACGTAATTCATCCCTGTTTCTAGGTTGAAAATCATGTTTATACATAGATTTGACCATGGCACCCCAAATGTTTTCTATCGGGTTTAAATCGGGACTCTTCGAAGCCCAGGGAAGAACTGCTATGTTATTTTCTTGGAGAAAATTTTGTACAATGCGCGCTGTGTGTATTGGAGCATTATCATGCTGAAATGTGTAATTTTGACCGTATACAGCGTTTACCGATGGTATCATCACTTCGTTTAGTATATTAACGTATACTGCTGCAGTTAGTCTTCCTTCGACGATTTGGCAAAGTCCTGGTCCTCTAGCGCTAATCCAGCCCCAAACATTTATGGAGCAACGCCCACTTTGGTTGGTTTTGTGGGTGTATCTCTCATCATACCGCATGCCGGAAGGCCTATACACCCGAATTCTCCCATTATTGCATGACTGAAAAGTTTTCTCGTCAGAAAATATAACTGTTTCCCATAAATTTATTTGATTAATATATTCATGTGCAAATTCTAACCTGCCCTGTTTATTTATTTCCGTTAAAAAATTTTTATTGGCAGCACAACGGCTTCGTATATCGGAATTTCGAACCCTGTCTCTAGCGGTATTTGCAGAACCTGGAAAATTCGTCTCTTCTTTTGCCTTGATTGCAGTTTCGAAGGGATGATCCCTTAGATAATTAACCAGTCTTCTATCATGATCATCAGTAGAAATTTTAGGGGGACCAGAACCTGCATTCCTAATAATAGTCCCATGTCTTGCTATTTTTTGTTTTGCCAATAGCACGGTATTCTTGCTTACTCCTAGTTCATCTGCAATATCCCTAATAGCAACACTATCTCGCAACCGACTATAAATAATTGCCTTTTGCTGGGGGGTTAATTGTGGCATATTTACAAATAATATATGATTGTATGTTTGACGAGTCAATCATAAAGTGACAATCTTTATTGACATGCAAATTTTCATGACATTTTACTGGTACCAGGCTTGATGTAAAATTATTCTTAATAGTCTAGGAGAAAATAGAAAAATTTCCTGTCTCAGTTTTTTATCGGCGCGATGGTACATATTAGTGAGGAAAGGGCTGGGCAAAGGTATTTACCGGTTCTTTTTTATATTTTAAATGCACATAATAACCGTGGCAGTGGCTCAGAGGTGAGTTACTGGCATTCGACCGTGGCGGTCCGGGTTCGATCCCCGGGGTGGGCATACGTACAATAAAAAAAGTATGTCCGAAATTTAGTAGGTTTAAGAATGCAGGGTAGAGTGTAAAGTGTATCATCTCCCAAACCACCCCATTCACGCCGGTAACCAGGCCGGATGAGATCGGACATCTCGTGGGGTGCGGAAGAAGGTACACACTCCCCAATCGGTAGATCATGCACTAACAAGAAACCAAGAGTTGATAGTCCTTTTGGGAGAGGCTGTCGCATAACTGACGATCGTGGTTCGGGAATGGCGCTGGCAGCGAACGAAGAGGAAACAATTACACAACAAAAAAAATGCACATTATAATATATATTTAAAAATATATATATATCATAAGGAAGTCTTGTAATCTCTGACCGGCATATTCGCATATTTATCTTCATTAATCATAATTAGGTGAACTAATTAAAATAATCAGTCGTATTATTATGCCAGACACATTTTTGTTCATTTTGATAACATGTTACTTAGTTTGTTAAGAGGCACTGCGTAATATACTAAATAATTAATGTAATGCATTATGCATTGCTGGTTAGATTATAGTTTTGTTGTCGATAACTTGATACACGACCGTAGTCGGGGGGGGGGGGGGGGGAGGATAGATTTAATGAGATTTACTCCCTCTTCTCGAAATATGTACTGGTTTTAACATGGGAGAAAGATATGTACACATTTAAAGCTTTTCTTTCGTTATATCCATGAAGTATCATCTGCATTTAAAAATATTTTCATGCGCATTCGAAACAACCAAACATTTGGTTCAGAGAAGAAAATTTCTAATTACAGTTAATTAAAGAGAGATTTAAAAGGTAGAGAAAAAAATCTGGCTCACAAACACAGAAAGCAAGACAAACAAAACGAAAGTAAGCAAAGCAATTTTGGGTTTTAAGTAAAACTACAGTTTCTGTTGTTGTTGCGCCAAAGAAGGGGAGGGGGGGGGGGGGAGCGGGCACATTTACGTGTGCTTTACTTACAAAATTTGGTACGAACGGCTCGAATCGCGCTCCCCTCCCCCCTCGGCAAAATCCTGAGTTCGCTACTGACTACTAGTTTAATGTAAAAAATTTTCGACCCCAATGATGAGGAAGATATCTTTTCAAACGCTCCTCGTAATTACAAAGCTGTTTGTTCTTTTAAACATTGACATGACCTTTGCGTAGTATGTATTTATAAATTAGACCATAATCTACCTATACCAACATTTTATATTCTGTCCTAGGACATAATAAATCTTTCTCAATGCAATATTTATTTTGCCTATTAATCACAAACTTATCTCTGTGCACGTAACACATTACCTTGCATGTTTATTTATATGACATGATTGTGAATAATGTGGCATTATTTTAAGGTTACTAACAGTTATCTCAACTTCCTTATTGTTAGGTATTTTTGAACATTGAGTTTAATGAGCGTTGTTTTTGAAAAGATCTGCTTCTGCGATAGATACTCAAGATGTTTAGAGTACTCCTAAATAGTATATCATCCTATTAAAGGTTGGAGACAATGATGTTTCTTGAATGATAGAAGAGTTTTGGACTTGCATTGTTTTTATTTGTTTCTAAATCTCAACGTATCAACTGGTGAGTAGGTATCTTCAGTCGTCTCAACTTCCTTATTGCAGAATTTCGGTTCTGCATGTCCATCTGATATAATGGCGGTGCATCCAAACATGATCAGCTGCCCCTGATTTTTCGGTCTCTCCTCTTAGCGTATTGTTTTTGTGTATTTTGATTCTTACTTTGAGTGGTTTTAGTATCTCACCAATATAAGATTGACCACAGTCGCAGGGGATTCGTTTTTTCTACCTTTTTGGCTTCGTCTTCGTCAGGTGGCTTCTTAAAGTGACTCTTGAGCTGGATACTATATTAATGTTTTATCGTTGTCCTAGTCTTCTTATTGGCGACACTTTTCAAATCGAGCTAATTGATTTTTCAGATGCTAAAATCTCAGCACTGGCTGATGCCTGAAACCAGATTTTCGATACGCTGAAAAGAATTATATTTGCCGCTGAAAATGAAACAGGCTTTTACAAAATTGTGTGTGTGGATTCCGAGAAAATCACATTTGAAATATCGTTTAGCAAGATTTTTTTGGTTGGCAAAATGTAACTATTCTCTCAGGTACTTCTTTGACATATAGAATGTTAAGTGTTGGCTGTTTCTCTTTTTTTGCTTTTTTTGGGTGTTTGATATCGCCGTCGCATCGGTGGTCGATCGGTTCGATGGTTTGTTACATCCTGGGTTTATTCCTTGCGATTTCCGCTACGCGCTAAATATTTGTGTTGTTGTAACATATGAATAATATTATTACATAATGGTAAATAAATAAATCGAGCAACTGGTGACACCCGAAGGGAAATAACACGACTGAGGTGAGGGCAGTCTATTACATGCATGTGTGGAATCAAGAGCTTGTACAGAACAATATATTTGAGTATTATTTAGATAGACATAAACGGTGTGTGTAGTGTTGTAAAATTTCCCGAAATATATGTTTGGAAATATTTCCGGAAATATTTCCTGAAACATTGGAAATATATGGAAATATTGGAAACAAATTAAAGACTAAAAAAAAATAAGGAAAAAACTAAATAGTTATTTAAAAAATAACAACAAAAAATAGAACGCTTCCTATACACGAACACAAATAAATGTTAAACATCAAAAAAATAGAAATAGGGTCAAATTTGTAAAAAAAAATAATTATTTTTTACAAACAAGTCGAGCAAGAGGCATATCTTCATCGCTGTCGTCATTATCCTCAATATTATCTTCGGCATTAGGGTCTTCTTCATGCCAGTCAACTTCTTCAAAATCTTTAACAGTGTCACTAGTGTCAGTGTCGGAAATAAAAAAAATTTTTCGTGGGCGGCATTTTGACATCAATAGCAAGTAGCTGTAAAACTTGAGGTTGACGGTACTGGTGGTAGTATTTCTGATACTGAGCGTTCTGATTCAGAGGCAACAACAGTGGAATTATCACTCAAAATGCTTTCATTTACCAAAACACATTCGTTGTCGCTTGATGAGCCGTTTTCTTCGTCATTTTCCATAAAAAATTTTTTTACTTGCTTGGGACAGCCTTTACAAACTTTACTTAGATGTGCCTTCATCCTGGACGCATTTTTAAAGAACGTTTTACTGCAATTCATGCACTGGTAAATATTGTTACCTTTAGAAATGCAATACTTCCAAACAATGTCTTTTGTTTTCCCCATTTTAAAACTCACTAACCGTCGACACTATCAAAGAATCAAAAATATACTTTAAAAACTTGCACTGCTTGCTTTAACAAATTATACGATATTTTTGTCGAACGGGAATTCTCCGATGGGCTCGGGGCTTCCCCGCTTTCCAGATGCCAGCCGTAGAAATCCAATGTTGCCAATAAATCGGAGAATCTTCTAGCTGGAGATATTCATATGTGTTTGTGAAAACTGTATTATTAGTGTAGGGTTACAAAATATAAAAGATATAATAATAAACATTTGTTTTGAATCATTTAGAACAAGTTTTAAGTATTTTTTAAAATATTTCCAATATTTCCGAGACAAGTTCGGAAATTTCCAATATTTTCATTTCCATGGAAATATTTCCAACGGAAATATTTCCATTTACAACACTAGGTGTGTGTGTGTGTGTAAAGGGCAAGACACTACAGTTGTGTTCAAAATTTTTAACTGGGTTTTTAAAAACAATTTTTAATCCTTTTTTTGGTTGTAGTTTGTAATTGCAATATTATGCGCTCACATTTCTTTTCAAGGCATTAGAAATCTTCCCCTTGTATCACCAGTTAGTTTTTTTCCTAGTTGGCAACCCTACTTATTACAGTATCAAATAACGTTGTACGTTATCGTGAAACTACGATAGGTCAATTTACTGTTTTTCGCTCGGTTTCAATGCGACGCGTGGTGTATGTGTATCGGGCGAATGTGAATATTATTATCTTAGCCAAAATGCGGTCAAGAAATTCGGGTCCGCTGATTTCAAGCACCAGAATAAGGCTTTAAGTTCGATTGGTCGGTAAGTTGCGGTGGGGCCCTTGTAAGGTAAGGGAACTATTAAAAGACGAATTTTGTGGAAAAATAGTAGATAAGTAGCACAAATTCGTTACACCATCTATGAAAAACAACAACAACTTTTCGCGATGTTTTAAATATAATAATATAAAGTAGAGTCATGACGTTCCTTGTTCAGAAAGATAATTTTCTTCTGTATGTAACTTTTAACACACCCTCGTAAACGGCCCATAAACAATGCCTAGCAACAGCAGCTAAGCGACCTATACCTGTCATTGAGATCACGTCATTAATATTTAATTCATTCACTTTACATTCTCCTTCGGTCTTTCTAATATAAACCGCGACGGGGCTGCTACTGATGAGAATGAGAAGCCTGCTTCCAACATGACTCACTCCGTTCCTCCTGCTGACCTCGTTTGGCAGGTACTTATGTTTGCCATGTTGCCAATTATTCCTGCAATAAAAGGAAAATTAGTTTAAAAATTCGCAATCATCAAAACACTTCGTAACATCTATAAGAAGATAGAGCGACTGAACACTCAAATTATTGAAAATATATTAAGTTAGTAAAAAAAAGTACTGTCAAAGTTAAATACATAGAACTAAAGAAAAAACAACAAAAAAATTTAGTTATCGGACATATACATTTATATACAGGGTGTTGCACTTAATACCTTAATAACGAATACATAAATAAATAACACTACCATTTACCTCTAGAAGTTGAAATTAAAAACTTTTCCTACTCAACAATAAAATAAACAAAACCAAACAAAATGTCAGAGAGAGGTCGGATCAGTTGGATCGACAAATTCAGTGTAACGAATGCGACGGAATGAAACTATGTTAAAAACAGGAACTATACAATTACTTTGTCGTCGCGCCGAAGCCGGTACCAACCTGGATCATTGTCCTCGAGTACGTAATAAGAGTACAAAATGTAGTAGGCCTTTAACACTTGCAGAATAAGGTAACTTTCGCCATGGTAATTTTATTTTATTGACATTGAGCCTTTTCTATCGCTCAGATACCATTTTTTCAACCACTGTGTGTGGCGACGCCATACAAATATCAATCAATGGCAAGTATCTTGAAAGCGCTATATTTCAAGAGTTTGTTAAATTCTTAAAGAGCTTTTTGTTTAGAATTGATATTTCCACTCGTTTCTAAGATACAGTGGAATACCTAGTCAATTTATTTTGTTTATGGTCCTGTTGAAGGAAATGAAATATCGGAATAAAAATAAATAAAACCTTATTAAGAATATTCGTAATATAATGCTTTATCATAATTCATATTTAAAACTTTAACTAGGGATCATTATCAGATACATAATTTAAAATGTAGTCACCGGTTTGATTTGTTGGATGCCATGAAAATTAAGAACATTTTCTATAGCGGCAACTCTGCATTCTCGCCCACATTAACCGCACCTCGACGGCGCTTTCGATCAGCTGATTCTACAGCTGTCGGATGCCCTTCCTTGTCCTTTCGCAGCTTTTGTTCCACGTTCGATAATGTCTATGTCACTGCTAGTGTTGGGACACCGACTCGATACATCGATGTTAGGCATCGATGTCAGTCACCAAGATATCGTTGTTAAAACGTAGATGCTAAGGGAACATCGATATATCCCTGCGCTGCTCCTGCCACCTCTCCGACCATAAGTGACAACTAAAAAATCGCTGTTTCTATCAACTCACTCCTGGGTTACATCAAATATCGAAAATTAAACATCGATCTTGGCATCAATGTCTGTTACTTAATGTCGATGAAAGAACATCGAATATTGGCAACAATACATCGATGAACATCGCCCAACACTAGTCGCGGCCTGCTGCCTCATACTGTCACATTTCATACTTTGTACTATAAGAAATTCGAACAGACATGAAAACAGTAGTTCTATCTGACAAGATTTTAAAAAATTACTTGAATACCTGAAGACGACTGGAGATACTTACTAGTTGAAACGTTGTGATTTAAAACAAATAAAGACAATGCAAGTCCAAAACTCTACTGCGTTCAATAAACTTTAGTCATATTTTCCCAAATAGTCAGGGCATAGCCAACATAGGTACTTTTTTAAAATTAAACATTCTATATACATATTCTATTAGTTTATAATTCCCTATAAAATTCCACGTATTTTTTATACAATATGTCTTAATTCAACTATATTTAAGATTAAGAAATATGGCATTTTTAGACTTTGACAGGCTGTAGCGTTGGAACGGCGTATCGAAATAGATATTACGTAATAAGTGTTGTAAAAAGTAATTTACGCACAAATAGAAAAGTTATTCTATGAGTGCGTAATTGCATTACAACACGTATTACGTACCATACTTTACCTACGACCTACTTATTCACACAACATCATTTAGTTTTAGTTTTTCATCTTAACTGGTAACAATATTATTAATTTAAGAACGTGATAACATCAACGAGAAGGTATATATTGTAATAATTCTACAGTATGATTATTTAAATTTACAAATGTTATTTTTTATAATATTATTTATTCTCATTACAATAATTATTTATAGTTACAGAACAATTATTGAAGACAAAAGGTATATCGTTTCTTTTGCTTGTTGAAGCATAAGTAAGATTTACATTATTAGTTGCCTCAATGAAATTTTCATTAATACTATTAGTACTACTACTAGTACTTGCTATTGCAGATGATATTTTAGACGAATTGTTAGTTTGATTATTTAGGGAATTATCCACATACCCTTCAGCTACGGCTGAGGACTGCCATCCGCCGTGTCTTTTTAAATCTAATAAGTCACCACCCGCGTCAACAAGAATAGTCGCGGACGAGCGTCGAAAACAGTGTCCTGTATAATTCGCTGCTTCTGGTAGTCCCAGATATTTGGCTATTTCTTTTGGAACCTTTCCTAACTTGTTAATACCAACAGACTGTTTGGTACATTTTCCGTTTATATAGTTTAGAAAAAAAGGTAAATTTGGAGCTGTACTTACTGCAGAGCGAATGTTTATATATTTTTTAACCTTTGGGTAAAAATATTCTGACGCCACAAAAGAACGTTGCCGTTTAGTTTTTGAATCGGGAATATTAATAATTAGATTCTTCCCTGTGTCTTGGATATCTGACGGTTTTATATTACGCAACTCTTGTTTCCTGCATGCACCGCTTATACCAATTATAAGAGCAACCTAAAAGACGATTTGAAATAAATTTACACATTTAACATTATATTGAGCTCAATATATTACCTTCATAAACAAATGTTTATCATCTGGTGCGTTTTCTAGAAAATCGTTTATATTCTTGCTTGTCAAAATCTTGGATTTTTTGGATTTAAAGCCGTCCGATTTTCTCTTCAGAAGAGCTTGTAATTTGGAGTAGTTTGCAATATCGACATTGTGATTTATATTAATTGTGGCCTTTAACATTGAGTAAAATGACCAAAGTGAGGAAGGCTTCATCGTTTTTGATAGTTCTTGGAAATATGCCATCATTACATTCTCGGAAAATGATTTAACGTCGTTTTTTAATCTCCATTCCATAAATCTTTGGTAAGTAAATTTGTATCGATATTCAGATTTCGCCGGTAACAAGTTGTTTTTAGCAGCTTCTGCAATTTCGCTAATATTGGGTGGAGTTAAATTTTCTATTTCACTGTCACTCGACATTTTTTATGTACCTAATCAAACTAATTTCACTTTATAATATTACTCACATACAAATTTGATCTACGATTATGTCAGTTTTTGAATAAGTTTGTTTGTATTGACCGTTGCTAAGCGGTTGCTAGGAAAACTGTGCGATTTTTTTACCGTGCGTAATGGGAATCTTACATTGATCGGAAACGGTGTGTTTTTAAGTATTTACAGTAGTGGTCGTACACTCAAAGAAAAATCATTGTAAAATTTAAAAAAATGATAATGATTCAACTAAAATCCAATATGTTTTTGCTTCATTAGTGTTTCTATTTAAGTTAATAACAAATCCTTTGATTTTAACGCATTTTTAAAATACGCGTGCTCATAGTCATTCTTATTGGTTAATCCTTTTAAAACGTCGCACTGTAGTATTTGAAGTAAAGAGATACCATTAAGCAATTGAATTGACCTATCCATTTCAATGAACATGAAACACTATTATTTTTATAATAGTTCTGTATAGATTTAAATACCGATAATAACATTTTAAAAGTTAATTTGATTTAAAATAAAAATGCTATCCCTTTGATTTAAAGAGAAAATTATTTTACTTCCTGGGCTTTCCTTTTGTTTTTAAATTAGGTTCCATTTATTTCAAAAGTTACAGCAATATTATAAGTTGTTTGTAAATTTAAATAAAATTGTTTTCTTTATGAATTAAAAAGAAATGTTTATTAATATATAAGTATTTTAGTACCAACATTTTAAATAAAATCAACATTAAATGTATAACAATAATATTTTAATAATTTTGCATGGGTAGTATACAAAAATAACGTAAAATCAAGATTAAACTCTAGTAACTAACAAACAAAGACAAACAAACTAAAACATTTACTTGAAACTAAAACATCACTAACAAGAAACTGTATAAAAATAAGGCGTATCTAATAGTCTTTCACTGGTAAACTTTGTTACACAAATCGCCGGGTTCAGTGTTATCGCCATTTTCCAGGATAATGCTTGCTGGTTCTGCCATATCGCTATGGGGATATGTAACCGCCTTGCCAATTTTTCAATTCTCACGTGTTAGCACTCTAAAAGTGTATTGTAATTACCTGTAAACTTTATGCACAACCTTTATTCACACTTTCTGCGCTTTCTGATGTCCACGCAAGCATGGCAGTCGGCGTTGACCAGGTGGCCACTGCATCGAGTTTCTATTGGACAGTACAAGGTTTTTAAAATGTTGGCGAATCTTATAGAAACAATATCTTCTCGTTCTTAAAATAATAATGTTCACATAAAATAAAATGAATGTCTTATTGATATAAGCAGACGAGGAAAACATCTTCATATAATAATGCATTGCTGTTTGATTCGAATGTCGTTCTTTTCAATCATATAGCCGCTAATAATTGATTGAAAAGGAAATACTATTAAACATTTCAGAAATAAAAATGTGTATATTTGATTGTATCGCCGCCCTATTAATGTAAGTAGACAAGTAAAATAATTTAGCAATGCTACTTTATTTTAAATGTGGTTCTTTTGAATTATATGTGATAACATTTAATTTAAAAAGAAGTTATATTAGATATCCAAGAAAAGGAAATTCCCTTAATTTTAAATAATTACGTTTTTATTATGTAAGCAAATCAATATCATATCCTTAGCGAACGTTAATGAGGTAAATAATTTTAATTAATTAAATTAAGCAGACCAACTTAATTATTTTAACGTGATTTGTTGTGCATTTTAAAGCGCATAAATTTTCTGAGTGTAGGTAAAATAGTTTTTACCTCCCTATTATTTTCTATCTAAAAGTTATAACTTCCGGTTTAACATGTAAAAGCATTTTTTTGGTTTGATTTTGTTTTTCTTGATGGTTTGGTTGTGTTTGGAAGTTGATATCTATGGATAAATAATAACAAACCAGGACAGGGGGTAAATATCATTTTTCTCCAAGATGCGCCGTTCCAATCCTACAGGATGTCAAAGTCTGAAAATGCAACATTTTAAACGTCAGGATCTTAAAAACAATTGAATTTAGACATATGCCTCTTTACAAAATATACGTGAAATTTTATAGGGATATTGAAAACAATATAATATATAGGGTGTTCCATTTTAAAAAAAAGTTGACATGCCCTGACTATTTGGAACACCCAGTATAATTTAAAATAATTTTTAATTGCAAACCTAATGCCTGCTTATAACTCTATTATTGAAAAATATGAACAAGTTGAGTAGTTTAGGTACTATGAAATCCTGCGTTAAGCATCCTGTATATTAAAAAGGTTAACAAGACAGAACATATTTTGAAAGTGATTTCTCGAGTTAGGTACATAAAAAATTAATTCACTAGTATGAAACGTTAAACGTCGACCTTTTCGGAGGAAGCCATTACGAGCTCCTTTGAGCTTTTTCAAGTTATTTTTCTTTGGTAATACGAACCTTTAAGAGGATATATACCTAAAAAAATATATTTATTTTATAAATGTTGCTACAAGGGTGTTCAACGTAATTTGTTTTTTTTTAAAAATCTCAATAATTTGCTTATAGTATATAATTTTTTGTTACTTTCTCTATTTCTTTTCTTTTTTTTTACCGCTTGATACATTAGATAAAGCGATCTTTTTACTGATTAGGACTTTTTTAGGTTAATAAAACACGCTGTTTAGTAATAATACATTATTAACCAAGGTTAGACCATTGGTTCTCAAAGTGGTCCAGGGGACCCCGAAGGCTCCATGGAGGACTCGACGGGGGTCTCCGTTGGCGTGAAAAAAAGGGGGTTCACAATTCGTAAGCGGGGGTCCACGAAAATTTATCTGGTTTCGATAGTGAAGAACTAAAATGTTGGCTTGACTTCACTTATCAATGTAGGCAGATAATATTTTAAGAAGATCAGCGACTGTTAGGTACTTGTAAAAACTTGCATATTCCATATTCAGTACAACACAAGAAAATATACTATTTTTCTTTTTATTATTACCACTCCGGGAGTTTTCTAAATAAAATAAGTGAGAATTGATTGATTCTTGTGCTGTGAGTAGATGTCAAAAAAGTAAAGTTAGATGGAATCACTTTTTTGATTAACCAACTTTACTTTTTTGACATCCACTCACAGCACAATCAATTAATTAATTAACCAAGCAATTCTCACTTTTTTTTCAAAAACTGTTCGTGGTTGGAACTCAGCCGCAACGCAAATTTTCATGGTTAGATCTAATCTTCACATGTTTTGACGAGTTTTGGGAATATGGTAGAAATGGAGCTGCAGGGGGTCCACCGGAACCAGCAAAATTTTTAAAGTGGTCTATGAGAAAAAAAAGTTTGGGAACCTCTGGTTTAGACGGTTATCATTATTGCCCGAGAGTCGAGGGGAGCGAAGCGACGAGGAGTATTACGATTTTGTGCTATCCCTTTTTAACATGATATATGGATAAGAACAGAGCGAAATACTACCCATTGGTTGAATTGTGCATGATGATTATTTTCTAACTGATTAAGTCAATGAGGAGCGGAAAATAGGCTATAAAGGCCATTAGACTGGGTTTTCTTGTAGTCCACGTTGACTCTTTAAATTCTTCGTACTCGATACATTGCTACGTTTTTTATATTTTTTTGCTGGTGCTTTTTACAGAAGACGAAAATATAAACAAGAAAGCTATATTTGTGGAGATTACTCTAACCTGGTTTATCCTGTCAAGAACCGTCTTGATTTTGGGATTCTTAAAGTTATTTTTCACAAGGAATATGAATTCTTAATAAATTTGTTCTGGGAATTCCATTAGTTTAAGCGTGTTTTTTGGTTTGGGTAATATAACATCGTTTGCTTTAAAGATTTATCAAATTAAAATTGATGGTTGCACAAAGAAGCGCCACATTAAAAAATTCCAGTCGGGGAATTATTTTGATTTTACTGAACTAAAATAGTGGAGAAATATTTTAGGAAAAAAGCTCATTGAAAAAATAATACAAAATATATAAACATAATACATACCATAGAAAGATAAGTTCAAGGAAAATATATAAGTTGAAAGTGAAAACCCTAAAAATAGTTACTAGAGTTCATTGTATTGTAAAAAATTTTAGAAGAAGATTGTAAGATCAATTAGGTTGAGGCCCCGTTAAAAATATCAGAAAAGAGTAGAAAAACGTTTCGGAAATTTATTTACATTGCAATAACCAACAAAGGCAACTACAAACTTTAATTTTGATAAGGCGTTAAATATTTAAACATTAAAATGGTTAAAATGGTTATTATAATGGTTGTGTAAGTAGCCGAATGTGTCCTTGAGGGAATTTCATTCCCTCAATTAGCATGTTCGCACTTACCAAAACTACACAGAGAAAACAGTATTGTGGTATCAAAGAGAAACATAACAAATCAATGGAAGACTGTATTTTCTATTCCTGAATAACCGTTCAATTTGTTTTAATGCTTAACCTTTTGTTGTGCCATAATAACGATTATCATTTATTTAACTATAAGGTCTCATTGATTTATATGAAAATGTCATTGGGTTTTAATAAAAGGATATATTATTTGGCATAAAAGCATTTCGCTTTGATTGTGGCAAAACATGCCACAATGCATTCAAATATTTATTATATTAGATGATTACTTTTATAGTTTTAATTCTTGAAATTCCCAACAGGTCCTCAATTCTTGGAAATGGCGATCTCGTATTCTTGAACACATTTTGTAGGAAAAGTTTCCAATAAGACCACTGGCACTCCAGTTCAACTTCGTGGGGTCATTGCGATCGAAATATTTTCCCAAGGGAATAAATTTCACCGCTTAAAGAATTGAGGCCCAGATAACTAAATCTTCCATAACACAACGCATTAATATAGAACTCGCCTATTTTTATAAATAAAAAACAAAGCAACAACGCATAGAAAAATACTATAGGAGGCAAGGCGACGACGCGACGGTAGCCAAAAGAGAAATATGTCCTTCATCCCCGCTACGCAGGTGAAGAAGTGTTGGCTACCTTTTCTATGACTGAATTAAACATAAATACCATTGAAATAAAAGAAATTAAATTTATTTTAATATTTCCTAGTTACTGATTGGATAATATATAATTATTTGCCTAAGACAATATTTAATTTATTTAAATTACAGTACTATTATATACATTACCTAGTTATGCTTTTGATACCATTGTTTTTACAGGCAATCTTAAAGTTTATCGGTTTCGAATATATTATACTGTAATTGGAAAAACACAATTCTTAATTGATTAAATAATATTTTCTTAAACAGGTCAATATTAAATGTAGATTTGCTCAAAATATTTTAAATTTATTGATTTAAATATAATTTATTGCTTTCAGCTTATATTTGATTAAAACAATTTACAGGCAGTCAATAAAAATACTATTATTGGTATTAACATAATTTTTTTTCTGTGTATATATCTCTTTTTCTCCAATGGCTACGTCACTGAAAAATAGATCTTCTCAGGAAGTTCCAGGTAATCAAGCCCTACAAAACATCCATTGTATTATTATGCGAGTGGCCTTCCCAGTCCTGATTTTCTTTTAATTAGACGTTTAGTATTCAACATGCAAAAGGGCTCGACTGAAACCGGCGAAGCATCTTCGTTGACTCGGCAAAAAGGAAATCTCAAAATTATCATAAAAAGCAGGAATTTAAATTCTATAGAATTTGAATACCAAATCGGACAACGTCGCGTAACGCGATTCTGTCAGTGTGGTAACTCGGGGGCTTTTTAGAGAGCATAATATAATATGCTCTCTTTACCCCAAAAGTATATTTCTCATTTTTGTTAAAAGAAGAAGTAAGGGGCGAAAATTTTGTGAGGATTTCCCAAGTCCACATGTTCATTACAAAGCATCAATTGTATTTCAGAAAGGACTTTTTCACTATAATCGACTTTATCATATTCAGCCAGTGGCGTAGACAGAAAAAATGGTCGGGGAGAGGGGGGGGTCTCAGTGGGCCTAAGTAGTTTTTTTTTTCTGGAGAGAGGGACAGTCGGGACTACATGTATTTCATGACATTGTACCTAGTGAAGAAGGCGGAAAAGCGCCGCAGGCGAAAACATTTCGGGGCCACGCCCAAACTTGGTTTAAAATTCACCTAACTACTATCAAATTTCGAAAATTAAATTATTACCTCTCCCCCTCTGCATGGTTGGATTAAATTTGTTTTTGTAAATGTTCTTTTTGACTTTTTTTAATATTCCTAGCTGACTTTTTATTAAAAAAAACATTTTTTATATTCGTGAAAAATATTAATATTGGTGTCAATCCAAAATTTTAACATAAGACGTATGTATGACTCTAACCAGCGTTTTTTTTTTTGCTCGGTTTTTTATGATTAAAAATAAAGTAAATATCGCTCACCACGCCAAAATTGATGATTTTTTCCGAAACCATATATTTTAGGAGCGTAGATATAAGATAGCAGTTTTTGGTGCAAATGCTTAGGTTTTGAAATACTCCTTCTTAAGTGCCGTTTTGTATATTCATAATAAAGCATTGTCGCGTTTCTTCCCGTACTATTTTTTTAAATATAAATTATCACACTTCTTTCATAAAAAATGTTTCAATTAAAGTTTCTACTTTAATTTTTTTCTTTAAAAATAAATATCTAATTGCTTTTGTTATAAAAATATTTTATTGCATTGCATTGCATATGTTTGTGGATTTAAAATAGGTCTAAAAAAGGGAAAACGGAACAGACAAGTATACATATAATAGAAAAATACTATAAAATGTTACTTTTACTCGTTTTCCTTTGCGTCATATAACTAAAACGACATGCGTCCGAAACCTTAATCTCTATATAAAACAGGACTTTTAGAAGGAAACGTTTAAAAACTAAACGTTTTCTACAAGCCCTTTGTGATCTAAGCCAAGAATACATTATTTAAAAATTTAAATTAAGAGTCCAAGCGTGAGACGAAAAATTAGATTGCAATTAGACTTTTAGACCCGAGCTCCAAGGCTGAAGGGGGGGGGGGGGGGGACACGGTGTCTCCAGCCACCATAGGCGTACCCATTTTTACGAATCTAAATTAATAATGCAAAACAAAAAGTTTTTACTCGTTAACAATTCATTTTACCCAAAATTCTTGTGAAAATACCCTATGATGCCGTGTAAACGCCTATTTTGAAATTGAACGTTCTATATTGAACGCTGTCATCCGCGCGATTTTGGACACTGTCCCGGAGGTAAGTTGCATCCCAATTTATTAAAATCAAACTAACACAGCAATGGTAGGCAGCTCGCAAAAATTTCCGGCCGTTCGCAGCAGTTTGGGAAATTCTTATGCTGCTTGTCCTTGCCCGCCCGCTGCGACGCTTTGCTATTTCAACTCCATCGTTGCAGCCTTAATAATAATATTAGTTAAGTGACCACTCCTGATTATACTAATTACTAACTACGCCTATGGATTCCTTTAACTTTTTACGGGTATTTTATAACAGGAATAAAATCGTATTTTCGCATTTATTAAATAAAATTAAAGATTAATGGACGTCTTTGAAAATTTACATATTTTCAAATTTTCTTTAGTTTTAATGGCCAACGATTAATGAAGTTATCTTTAATAGTCGTTTATCATATGTCAATTTATTCACTTTCAGAAGAAACACTTGAAAACCACTAGAGACACTAATTAACCGAGACTATGATTATCGTTATTAATAACAAATATAAAATAAAACAAGTCGGATGGAATAAGTCTTTTGCTTTTGTAACTCGTATCGTTCTCTCTTTTCTCAAAGATCTTGGAAGAAATTAATTACTAGAGTTCGCAAATCGCACTACTCGACCTGTGGCGCCGATAGCGATGGGCCTCGAGTGGCGTAATAAACTGCTGGACAATTGCTTTCGAGCAAGAAAAATTTCGTCTAAATTTAACAGTTAATATTTTCTGAACCAGATATTATATCGACCTACGGTTTTGAATTGTTGATAGATTCATCCCTTGGAAAACAATTGTCAATAATGGAATTTTAATGGCGTCTAACTTTCACAATAATATTTTTAAATTTTATCACTCTACGTCAATTGAATCACCGGTTCATAACAAAGAAAGTAATTTCTCAAATTTTTGATATCTGCTATATTTTAAGAAATACCGATTTTTTTGGAAAACCTTGCTTTATTTCAACTTATTATTATTATTACTTAATATTGTTTTTTTTGTGATAATCTCGATTCAAATTAATACACTCGGATGGACGGGGTTTGATTTGACAACAGCTAGTGATATTTAATATCAAAGTCTTTTTCAATGTAAGTTTAATTTTAGGAATAGTGTTAGAAAGTTAGAAATTAATAAATACATTTTTTCCAAAAACTAAATTAAAAAAATTATCTTTGTTAAAATTGTGTAAACACGCTGTATAATATACCTGTAGTGCGATATAAAAAACTGAAAAATAAGAAAAAATTTAACTAATCTAGGGGCGAGTACTTTTCAATATAAAAAATTCGGGAAAAATTGTGAGATACTCTTAAACCATAGACATATGGGTGTTTATAAGTTCGCCACTCTACATTATAACATTTAGGTACAACTATTGTTACTGAACATAATCAAGCTTTTCAAGTTGAAATAAAGCAAGGTTTTCCAAAAAAAATCGGTATTTCTTAAAATATAGCAGATATCAAAAATTTGACAAATTAATAATTTCTTTGCTATGAACCAGTGATTCAATTGACGTAGAGTGATACAATTTGAAAATATTATTGTAAAAGTTACACGTCATTAAAATTGGAGCAAAAATCATCGTCTTCTTTAACACCCTGTATATAAAATTTACTGACAGTTAAAGAAAATCCAACATTGACAATTGTTTTCCAAGGGATGAATATATCAACCATTCAAAACCGTAGGTCGATATCGTATCTGGTTCAGAAAATATTAACTGTGAAATTTAGGCGAAATTTGTCTTGCTCGAAAGCAATTGTCCGATTTTTTTCAACGCTTTCAGGGAATCTTATATGTAATCATTAGGCCCTGAAAGAGGATTTTATTTTCTCTTGATAAAAGTGTGTTTACCTACTCCTAAACAAGAAGTGCGCGTTGGCATTTATTGCTAAGACCGTCTGCACCGTATGAAACCGTAACAAAAACACATAAAAATCCATTAAAAAATATTTATAAATTTTCTAGTATCATTCAACGCAGCCACGAGCAATTAAAAACTAGAATTTCTCTATTTAGCGATTCGCGAAACGTTCAGTCTATCCAAACACGTGACTAAAAGTGATCCTACCTGCGCCATATTGGTATGACACTTATGTCGTTCGTGTAGTCTGCTGTGATTTATCATAATCGAGGTGGTTTTAGAATTTATGAGAGGTTCTTCAATTTTTGGGTAAAACTATTGCTACTGTGTGGTAGATATTAATGCGATATGCGAAGTTATTCCAGCAGACATGCTGTAGATAAGAAGAAAACGGCGAACATTTTAATGTTGAGTGGTAGTGAATGAGTTCCCTTTCCCCTTATAACACCCCCCCCCCCCCCGGTTTGTGAATCGCAGGAGATTCCAGACTGTTACAACTAACATAAAATTGAATAAGTTATATGACCGAAGTGAGAGAATGTCAGGTCCTCCATAGCGCAATTGGCAGCGCGCTTGAGGCTTAATCGAGAAGTTCTGGGTTCGATTCCCAGCGGAGGCATAAAACTTTTTCAATTTTAATCTTGTCTGCACGCCGGCAAAACACTTTCCATTTTAAAATACAAAATTAATTAAATATCTGCAGCATTAAACCCATAAAGGGGGTTGGTAAGATATAAATCAGCTGATTCCTCTCTGTCTCAGCCAAACAGCGTCATATTATTTAATCATAGTAACATTGAAGGGTTTGTTTGTTATGACTAACCCCTTCAAAACGTTCTTGTTACGCCACTGATTAAAACTGTTTTATTGGCGGTAATAAAAAACATTGTCCAGCACAACCAATTAAAATGTGGCGCCGCATTAGCCAATAAAAATGGTTTAAATACTTGGGCATAAAAAATAATTTTTTTTCTCGCAACAAGATTTCAATATTTTCGTTTGATCAAGAACAAAGACTTTTAATTAAAAGACTGATTATTATCAGACTCGCCATTGTCTTTGTACTATTAAATTAAGAACGACAATGTCTGATAACATCTGTTATTTTACAATCTTGTATTGCCTACCCAGTAACAATTCAGACAGGTTAGGTAGTGACCGTATAGAAGAGACCATCGAAAATGTATTTAAAAAAAGGTTGCCGACATCAAACAGCTTGACCGGCATCTACTTTGCCACCTGGCCCAGCAAGTTTTAAAAAATAGGTTATTGTATACACGCAATTCGGTTTTACTGATCGAAAAGCCAAAAACGTGAAAAGAAATGTTAAAAATATATTTTTTCGGCGCTCGTGTAAAAATTTCGCTCTCCAGAGAATCACCCATATAGGTAGGTCGGAGTCGTCGGAGAAAGATTATTAAATATATGGGTGATTATCTGGAGAGAGAAATTTTTACACGAGCGCCAAAAAAATGTATAATGTATTTTTAACGTTTTTTCTGGCTTTTCGATCAGAAAACCCGAATTTCGTGTAGAATAACCCGTTTTTTTTTAAACTTGTTGGGCCAGGTGGCCAGAAAGATGCCGGCTAAACTCTTTGATGTCGGCAACCTTTTTATAAATGAATTTTCGATGGTATTTTTTCTATACCAAAATATTAGATCAATGTAAAATTATGGGAGAGCCAAGAGATAAATAAAAGCAACTATCGGTCGTTTCTTCTTCAATTAGACATTAGCACATATCTTAATTAATTAATAAATTATTAAAAAATTGCTAAAAGCGCAATATATTTTTTTTGATAAGCCAAGCAACCCATTTTTGGGCGTGGCACCCAACAATTTTTCGCCTGCTGCACTTTTTCTTTATCTTTTTTTATTATATAGTATAAAGAACTATAATATGATCAAATGCATCTGGGGATGGGTTTGACGAAATGAAACTCTTCTCCAGCTATCTTTTTTACCAATTTTTATTAACGATACAGCTTAAACCGTCATAATACATACTGGCGGTAAATCAACATTATAACGTTATTTTATAACGTTATATGTCGGCACTAATCACGTCACAGACCGGTTACGGTATGTGACATAATATAATGACGTCGTCTTACCGTCAGTCTGCTGCCTGGAGACCTTGATAATAAATAAATTTGTATTCGACCGCGACGACCCGGGTTCGATTCCCGGAGTGGGCATACGTACAATAAAAAAAAGTATGTCCGAAATTTAGTGGATTTAAGAATGCAGGGAAGAGTGTAAAAGGTATCATCTCCCAACCCACCCATTCACGCCGGTAACCAGGCCGGATGAGATCGGACATCTCGTGGGGTGCGGAAGAAGATACACACTCCCCAATCGGTAGGTCATGCAATGGCAATAAACCAAGGGTTGATAGCCCTTGGAGGGTGTCGCATAACTGAGGATCGTGGTTCGAAACCCACGTTAAACTGTAGGTCCCCTCAGGAATGGCCCTGGCAGCGAACGAAGAGGAAAAAAGCCTAATTCGAAAGAAGGGCAGAACGGCAAATAAATTTGTTATCCGTGGTCGTCATTGTCAAGAAATTTGTTGTGTTATATTCTTTAATATTTTTAAAAAATATGTAGCAAAAAAGCAAGACGATTGTTTAACTCGTCCTCAATAAGGTATATTGGAAATAATACATTAAATTATCTTTTATCAGAGACATTTTGAAAGAAATATAACAAAGATACTCTCACCGTCACAACTTAGTGTAAATTTACTAAAAAATGTTACCAACTTATTTCCATCCCAAACAGTATGTTCTATTAGATTTAGATGACATTAATAAGTTTATTATTAAGTTAAAAAAAGTATTTTTAATCTTTGATGGATTAGACCTGTTTTCTAACTGTAATAAATATAAAGATGTTCTTCCTTGCTCTAATGCATTCTATTGGGTGACGTCAATAAAACAAGTTACTAGTTTAATGTTCAAACTAAATCTATTGAATCCTCTATCAATATAAGCGTTGCAGCAATCCCCTTGATTGTGCTATATCAACACTTATATTGAATTGCATACAAAGCATACACATTACAAATAATTGAACTAATTCGGTCAACTTATTATTTCGTCATTTCCTAATGTTAATTAGGAAACATATCTATTTGTATACACTTAATATTATATTACAATTTTCTTAGCTATACTTATATCACACCTCCTACGAAAATTTAAAAAAAATAGAGAAAAAAAATGTTTGATGTACTATGTATCAAAATACATTTTTGTCCTATTTTTATGTATCTCAACTAACCTATTTCCTATTTTAATTAAAACATTTGGAGCCTTATCCTCAACTACCAGATAAGGACCGTTATAAATAGCATCTTTTTTGTTTCCAGCATCATTTTTTACCAAAATCTTGTCACCAGGTTTGTAAATAATTAATTTTGTTTTTTGGTCAAAATAGGTTTTCCTTTTCTCTTTTGACTTTACTAAATTTTCTCTTGCATCAGCCCATGCATTTTGCAATCGATATTTTAGTTCAGTTGGATAATTATCAAAATTATAGAGTGGATCTACCTTATTGACAATGTTAGAGGGTAAATTACAAGTTTTCCCAAAAACTAACTCATACGGAGTATAACATGTTTCAGTATGAACACTGTTATTGTAAGAAAAACTCCAAAATTGAAGCCAAGTGCTCCAAGTTTCTGGATTTTTGGTTGTCTGTATCCGTAAATAAGCATTTAAATGTTTGTGTGTGTTTTCAAGAGAACCTAAGGTTTCATGATGATATGCTGTAGAAAATAACTGTTTAATTTTTAAAATTTTGCATGTATCTTTTAAAGTAGAACACAGAAATTCAGAACCTCTATCTGAAATTATACACTTTGGTATACCATATCGCAAAATAAAATTATTTACAAAACTTGTTGCTATGGTTGTTGATTCTTTATTTGGCAAGGGATAACATTCAACAAATTTTGAAAGCTCACACTGTAAAGTAAGTATGTAGCGGTTTCCTTCTTTATCTTGTTCTAAAGGTCCTACTAAATCTAAATAAATATTTTGGAATGCTGAAGATGCAGTCGTAGTGATGGACATAGGTTGTACATTAGGCCTAGAATGCTTATACCTTTGACAGGCATCACAACGCTTGACAATCTCCTCAACATCCAAATGTAAGTTTGGCCAAAAGTAATGTTTCTTAATATTGTTGTACATCCGGTTTATTCCTGCATGACCTCCGGTGGGCAGGATGTGAAAATCATTAAGAATAATTCTTTGACGTTCTAAATCAGTTACCTTTTCTACGTCTTTAATAATCGAAATTTTAAAATATTTATTTGACATGTCTTTCATTTCATTATTCATTATACTAGTTATCAAACGCGCGTTCTGTTTATTTTTTAAAATAATTAATTCCGGAATATTATATTTTATACATATTGAATCCAAGTCCCTCGACGAAGTACCTAGTACGAACGCCGATCGAGTATCCTGTTTCATGTAAATTATTTTTTGATTTTCGACGTAAAGAAAATCACCTAAATGAAAATTAAATTTGTTTTCTTTAATTAACTTTTCAAAATCTTTTCTAGAGAGTGAACTAAGTTCATAAGAATTTTTTGGTCTTTTTAATAATTCAACAACGCCAGGGTGATCAATCCTGTCGCTCAGTGAGTCATTAAAGCTTACCTTATTTTTTTCTTGCTCTCTAAGGACTTTACTCTGTTGTCTAGTTATAGCAAACAATGTTTCTTCAACCGTTTTAGACATATTTTTTAATTCATCGGAAGAAATTGGTATTCGTGATAACGCGTCAGCAGTTACATTATCCTTACCTTTTATATACCTTATGTCAAAATCGTATTCTTCTATAAGTAGTCTAAACTTTGTTAACCTACTTGAAGGATTTGTCATACCAAACAAATAAACTAAAGGTTTATGATCAGTATAAATAATAAACTTTTTACCATATAAATAACAAGAAAAATGTTTAATACCAAAGACAATAGCTAAAAGTTCCTTTTCAATGGTAGAATATCGTCTTTCCGCTCTATTTAATGCTCTACTGGCATAAGCTATTGGCCTATCATCAAAATTTGACAACACAGCACCTACACTATTACGTGCTGCATCAGTCTTTAAAATAAAAGTATTTTCAGGTGAAAAATCGGGATATTGCAAGACGGGATGGCTAACGAGAGCTGTTTTTAACGATTCAAAAGCTTTTTGACATTCGGAAGTCCAATGAAATTGAACATTTTTCCTTGATAAGTAATTTAGTGGCGCCGCAATTTCCGCAAAATTCTTAATATATTTTCTATAGTAATTTGCGAATGCAACGAACCTTTTTACTTCATTAGCATCCTTTGGTGCAGGATAATCCTGAACCGCCCTAATTTTCTCAGGATCTGGTAACACCCCCTCGTTTGATACAACATGTCCTAAATATAAAAGTTCCTTTTTTAAAAATTCGCATTTGTTAGGGTTCAATTTTAAATTTACTTCCCTTAATCTTTGAAAAACTTTGACCAGATTTTTATTATGATTAATTAAATTATTACCAAACACAATAAGATCATCTAAATAAACAAAGCAATTTTCATAATTAAGACCTGACATTGCAACTGTCATTGCTCGGCAAAACGAATTTGGCGATAGTTTTAAGCCCATCGGCATCCGAGTCATCTGAAATTGCCCTTTACTACCTACCGTAAAGGCCGTAATAGGTCTGCTAGACTTTTCCAGTTCTATTTGATAGTAACCCTGCGATAAATCTAAATGTGAAAAAAGAGTCGCGCCGCCTAACGAATCTAAAATTTCATTGACACACGGTAAAGGCCATCGATCGTCTGAAATAATCCTAGAATTCAAAAGTCTGTAATCTAGTACTATCCTAAATTTTTTATTACCATTATTATCAACTCTCTTTGGAACAATTAAAAGTGGCGAAGACCATTCAGATCTGGCCTCCTCAATTATTCCTTCTTGTAGCATTTTATCAATTTGTTTATTTATTTCTTCTTTTTGAGAATGAGGTAATCGATATTGTTTAACGTAAACAGGTGATGCGTCGGGTTTTAAGTGAATTTTTTGTTTATAAACATTGGTTGTTGTTAAAGGGTCGTTTTCTAAGAAAAAAATATCAGAATACTTGGCACATATTTTCTGTATAGAAAACATTTCTTTATCGTTCATATGTTTAAATTCTAATAAGTTTAGTAATCTTTCAACTCTATTAACTGAATTATTGTTAGTAGAGCCGAAATGACAAAATTCATAATTTTCAAGTAAATCAATTTTTGGCTGAAAATTTTTTAATTTAACATCCTGATCACGTACATTAAGAAATTTTATAGGTATCATATTTGAGGTAGGTCGGACTACTGCTCCGGCTGTGAAAATACCTTCACCTACTTCGTCAGCAAAAATGACACATTCTTTATCTGTTTCTACATGAAAATATTTAATTATTTCGCTGCGTTTAGGAATTAACGTAAATAATTCTCGTTTAGCATGCAAAGGTGTTAATATTCTCTCATTGTTAAAATAAAATGAAAAACAAAACTTTTCAAAGTCTATTGTTGCTAAATATTTATAGAAAAAATCCGATCCTATTACACCGTGACAACTATCCTCAAAACTGTCAATCAGCAAAAATTTATGAGTTATATTTACATTGTTTACATTTAATTTTAAGTTTACTGAACCTTGTGAAACTATTGACCCAGATATTCCATTAATTTTTATATTTTCCGAAAAATTAATTTTTTCAAACTTACTTACATATTTTTTAAAAATTACACTAACAGATGCCCCTGTATCTAATAAAAGATTAATATATTTTTCCCCATATCTTACAGTAATAAAATTTAAGCCATTTGAATTTAATAAAAAATGTGCATTAAAAGCCTCGAAAAAACGTTCTATTCGGTTGTGATTGAGTAGAAGTACTTGCATTATCCGTACTTATATTTCTTTGATTTGTGTTTTGCATGAAATATCCTCTTTGCGCATAACGATTATTGCTCCCCCTGTTATTAAATGAATGTGGGTTTGAAAAACGTGGAGTTTGCCTATAAGTGGGTTGCGATATATTGTTGCTAAAATTATACTGTCTATTATTACTGTTTCCTCGAATTGAATTTCTAAAAGAGCCCCTTGTAAAATTATTATTAAAAATTCGTCTATGGTTTGAGCCTCTATTATTCGCGTTATGGCCGTTTGAACGCATAGAAAAAATTGGTGTCGAATTGTTTTGTGATAACTCTTCGTCCTTAGCACCCCTAATCGCTTCATTAAGACTTAAGTAGTTCCGTGCTTTTATAATCGTTCTTAAGTCATGATTATTAAGCCCGTTTGCAAATGAATTCACCGCGATTTTTTCATTTATTGGTCTCAAAATCGTCACGTTTTGCTCATTTCCGTCCGCTTGCGTCAAAGTAAGATCAACTAGTAATTTTTCTAACGACCTTCCAAAGTCATCGATGAGAGCGCTGAAACTGATTTTTTCGAAATAAAATAAGATTTTAAATCGGCAACTAAAAGTGCATTTGTTGCATAAGCTTGTTTAAGCCTAATTTTTGCGCTTTCCGTCAGTCTAGTTTTTAGAATATAAATAGTTAAAAGTTTTTTGCCATCATTGTCCAATAAAGAATCATACAACTCTATAGCATCAATGAGTTTTTTCGTGGAAGCCTCAGAGCCATCCATTGCTGGAATTAAACCCGCTGCGGTTTTTAATTCGAATTTTTCAGACATTTTTACTTCCGTTTCACTATCTGAAGAATTAGAATCAAGGTTTTCCACAGATGGTAATTTCAGCAATTGGGTTTCTGTAAGCCTTTCTTGCAAAGTTTTATCTAAATATTCCAAATATCTATTTATATCGGTTACATACAATTTAGCTTTTTCTAATAAATCTCCTACATACGATTTACTTTTAAATGTATACCTAATTTCATTAAATTGTAATTTTAAATTGTCCAATTTCCTACAATAATATTCTAGTACCTTTGAACTATTTCTTCGATCTTGATTGTCCTTGCCAATGTTTCTAGAGAATACTCTTAATTCTTCCAGTAAATATTTAAATTCATCAACTTCTTTCGACATTCCATAATATTTTTTCCTTACTTATAATTTTTATATCCAGCTTATCCATATAACCATGTAACCATATACCATTTAACCATATAATTATAACCCATTTTTATACGTACATTAACCATATAACCATATCCATATTTATTTTTACCATATTTATACATACATTAGCCATATAACCATCTCCATATTAAATAAAAATGTCCTGGATGGAACCAAAATGTGCAGAAGTGGTTTGTCCCCCACTGTTTCCTGCTTGGGCAATAATTATCTCCTCCTTGCTTTGAGTTTTACCCATTTTCCTTTAATTTAATATATTGCCATCCATTATTCCATACCAATATTGCCTAAATTTCCATTATTTGTTCTTTTTTTTAGGCAGGGTCGCCATGTAATAAATATAAAGATGTTCTTCCTTGCTCTAATGCATTCTATTGGGTGACGTCAATAAAACAAGTTACTAGTTTAATGTTCAAACTAAATCTATTAAATCCTCTATCAATATAAGCGTTGCAGCAATCCCCTTGATTGTGCTATATCAACACTTATATTGAATTGCATACAAAGCATACACATTACAAATAATTGAACTAATTCGGTCAACTTATTATTTCGTCATTTCCTAATGTTAATTAGGAAACATATCTATTTGTATACACTTAATATTATATTACAATTTTCTTAGCTATACTTATATCACACTAACGATGGAGTGCCGAAAAGATTATTTACGCACCCAGACTTTGCAGTCTAATTCTTTCATCACATCATGTGAAACTGTAAGTTTGCGACCTTGATACATAAACTACATGCTTCTCCCAAAACAAAAGCAACAAAAACGTAAAATTCAAGTTGTCTGATGATAAGGGTATCCACCAAAACGGACCCCAAGAACTTCTCTATCGCTGGTATTATGTCAAAATTTACGGGCTGTGACACTTTTCCGCTCGTCGGCTATTGTTGTGAGTTTTTGGGGCGTGCAAAATTCGCTTTACCGTTGAGGGTAAGTTCTTAACTTCAACAGAAACATATCAATACATTTTACTATGTCAGCAAACGGCTATTGTAGAGTAAGAGCCACAAATATAACATTCTTGTTAACATTTATACCTTCTATACAGGGTATCCCATAACTTATGGGCCGTAGAGTAACTGGAGATACTAGACATCAAACTTAGCCGATTATGTCATATACGTTTTTTTTTTTGATAATTCAAATATTAATTTAATTATGTACTATGTTTTTTTAATGCTTTGGGATGTTTAAAGGGAAATATCTCGAAAACCGTTAAAGCTATTAAGATCAATCAAGTATACCTTTTTGACTCAGAAAATGCCCTTCTTTAAGAAACTATAATTGAAAAACACCTAATATCACAGGTAAGAAAAAAAATCATAGAATTATGAAGCTCAGTGTATGCAACTAGCGCCCTCTAGTTTGAAACTTAAAAATTTCTACAAATTCTTATTTCTTGCTCATAAAAACATAATATTGTCAAGTTTCAATTCGATTCATTAAACCGTTTTAAAATTATGGCTTATTTTCGAGAATAAACTTTTACTTTCAACACCCTGTATCTCTAGAACGAGTAACAATCCGAAAAAACTTATATGACTTAATCGGCTTAGTTTTATGTCTAGTATCTCTACTGCCCATAAGTTATGGGACACCCTGTATAAAAACTCCGGCAAGAAATGCCGCCTTGTGAATAAGAAGCGTGTATATGTCACGGTAAAAAGGGATTCAAAAATCTATAGCAGACCATACACAACCAGTCAGACTAACCGTTTTGATAAAGGAATGACAGTAATAATGATCGTGTAAGGGTTAGGGCAAATTTCAAGGATTGATGGCCGGACTAATATAAATTCTCATTAGAAAAAAGACTGATGCGAGAATGACGAAAGAATGACATCATTGACTGTTATTATTTACAGATACGTATCTTTGAAATTCATACTGTAACATTTTACATTTTAAAGGGTTATTTTTATTGTTTTGATAAAAATGGTAATTTGTTTATTTCTGTAGGAGAGGAAGAAATGGAGGAGTGTTAAAGTAATATATTCTATTATAAAAGGTGGGATATAATATGAATCAATTAAAATATATATAATATTAATTTACTGCATACATCGCTGTGTAATATCAATAGAGGTGGTTGTAATTTTTTTACGGAAGACTGAAATGTAAACAAGAATGTTATATTTGTTGCTTTTACTTAAGCTATGCCAGCGTTTGTTTAGAAGTCACTCTTGCTCAAGGGAGTAAGTCACTTTGTTTTATTAACAATTAATTTGGGGTTTGGCCCATCTTAAGTAAGAACTCTGCTCACGCTATGACCTCTTCTTATACTAACAATTTTTTAATTGAAATAATATTTTCAGCCACAAACAATTTATTTAGTGAATTTAAAAACTTACTTCTGTTCAGCCCACGCGAAGATGATAGCTAAAAAAATTCGTCGCAGGACTCCCTAAATTATAAAGAGGCGACGACGGAAGATAGATATAAATCTAATTTTTTCTCGTGTCGACTCGAATTGGGACGTAAATTTAAAGTGGCAAAAAAATTATATTTATTTGAATACCTTTTTTATTATTTATTTATTGATTCGTACCAAAATCCCTCTAATACCAAATTGCCGTCCTTTCTTGTATTGTATTTGTTTTAAATAATTTTATGTATCATACAGGGTTTTCTGAAAGAACCTCAAACCTGTAAATCCTGAAGATGCCCAACTATAGTAATATTGTCTGTAGCATGAGTTTCTAGATAGGGTTTAAATCCCAACGGTAAATGTTTAAAAATTGCGCCGTGAAAATTATTGCAAATTTTTGTAGGAGAGCGAGTATTGCAGTTTGTACTACACGAGTGGATTTGGGGTCCACATCGTACAGGAAGTAAATTGAACATCACGCCGCGTAAGCAGGGTGCTCAAAATTCCGAGCTAGATATGGACAATCCACTCGAGTTGTACAGTATATTTTTTCTTCTTCCACATGGATATTTGTCGTTTACTTTTTACACTAAAAGTGATTGGATAAGTGTACCATTCCGGTTGACTGAACGGATATAATTTCATATCCTTTCTAGTTAGGATATGAAACTGACCAATCACAGTGGTCAATTACAAAGAAACCAAATTAATACGTTTTAAATTTTATGCGTCGTTTTATGACAAACAAAAGTGAGGTTAAGAATATACTTCAAAAAGATGCAAATCTCTCAGATCAATTTTGTTATTTTTTATATTAAAACGTTATATTTTGAACGTCAATATCTCAAAAACAATTGAATTTAGACGTATGACGTTTTATACAAAATTAGTGTAGAATTTTGTGGGGAAATCGAAAATAATATAATATATGGAGTTCCATTAAAAAGAGTGTCCGTAATATACCCTGACTACTTGGGCCACCCTGTATAATTTAAGATAATAAAAATAATTAAAAAGAATAAAATAGGAATACCGCGGTAAACTGATATCAGTCAAGAAAGTTTTTGTTAACTCAATTCCCTCAACAAATATCTATACCTAAAATATTGATTTTTTCAGGCACCAAAAATGAATTACTAACAAATTGTGGCAACCGCGGCAGTAGCTCAGACGTGAGTTACTGGCATTCGACCGTGGCGGTCCGGGTTCGATCCCCAGAGAGGGCATACGCATAAAAAAAAGTATGTCCGAAATTTAATAGGTTTAAGAATGCAGGGAAAAGTGTAAAATGTATCATATCCCAACCCACCCCATTCACGCTGGTAACCAGGCAGGATGAGATCGGACATCTCGTGGGGTGCGGAAGAAGGTACACACTCCCCAATCGGTAGGTCATGCAATGGTAATAAACAGAGGGTTGATAGCGTTCGGGGGGTGTCACATGACTAAGGAACGTGGTTCGGAACCCACGTTAAGCTGTAGGTAGCGAACGAAGAAAAAATTACACAAAAAAAAGAATTGATATTAAAACGAATTTAAAAAAGTATAATGAGCTAATTAATTTTCTTTTCAATTTTTTACATTTTCAAATTTTGTCTATCCCAATATTCTTGGCATTTGGGAGGAGAAAATTCCCCTTCCGTGCATCTGCCCCTGCTCAAGGCTCAAGGAATCACCTATTTAAATATAATCAGTCATTTCTTGCAAAATAGGTAAATTTGTAAAAAAAGTTTTAAAACCCGCACAACTGCGGTACTGATTGAGCGTACTTAAAGCACATACTAGGTATAGCAGTTGTACTAAAGAGCTATACTTTAAGTACTGAGAAAAATTAAGTTACTGGTATTTAAATTTTTAAGTAGAATCCTACGTAGCCCAAGCACAAACGCGTAAAACCACTTTAAATTCCATTTAATTTTTAATAAACAATTTTTTTTTCAGTTGGAATGGCATGAACCAAATAAGAAAGACAAGAAACACCTGGAAGTCATCGGATCAGTGAATGAATTCCAAATGTACAGTGGTCTTAACACGAGAAGGTACCACAACGCCCCATACGGAGGAGGAATATACTTGAAAAGACACGATGGCAGTTCCAAAAAGTCCATTAGGATGATGTTTTGCTGCAAGAACGACAAGAAAGTTTCGGATCCCAATAACTTCACCAGGAAGCTGTGGCTAGCTGCTATGAGGCTTGCAAAAGTAGGCATTTTATTTTTTTTATATTTATACCAACATTACTAACAAGGAATTCTCATGCACAAAGGAGGTTTTTGTTTTTTCAAAACAGATTCCAAGCTCCCTTTCCCCCGCACTCGCTAAGTCTAATTGCAACTTAAATTTTCGTCTTACGCTTGAAATCTTTAAATAATGTATTCCTGGCTTAGATTACAAGGGTCTTGTAGGAAACGTTTAGTTTTTAAACTTTTTCTTCTAAAAGTCCTGTTTTATATAGAGATTGAGGTTTCAAACGCATATCGTTTTAGTTATTGATTTTAAAGGAAAACGAGTAAAAAGAATAATATTTTATAGTATTTTTCTATTATATACTTATCTGTTCCGTTTTCCCTTTTTTAGAGCTATTTTAAATCAACAAAAATATAACCCAATCCAATAGAATATTTTTACAACAAACCAAAAAACAATTAGGTATTTATTATTAAAGAGAAAAAATAAAGTAAAAATTTTAACTAGCACATTTTTTATGGAAGAAGTGTGATAATTAATAATAAAAAAATAGTGCAGGAAGAAGCCACAATGCTTTATTATGAATATACAAAACGATACTTAAGAAGGAGTAAGTAATGGAGAAAGCTATTAACCAACAACTACTAAAGTATCTGGAAGGGCTTAACATTATCAGCGACTATCAATACAGTCCAGATCAACAGGTGACCTTCTGGCATATGTCACCCATCTTTGGAGCAACACCATCGAACATAATGGAGAATCCCGGGCTGTTGCACTGGACATCTCTAGGGCTTTTGATCGTGTTTGGCACAATGGGCTTTTAAGTAAACTGCGATCCTACGGTATGCCTAATGGATTTTGTTTATGGTTAACCAGCTTCCTTAAGAACCGTTCTCTGCAAGTGGCGATTGACGGGTTTCTCTCAGACACCTTCACCATCAATGCCGGTGTTCCTCAAGGGTCCATATTGTCGCCTACCCTCTTTTTTCTGTATATTAACGACCTTTTAGTGAAAACCCAAAATCCAATTTATAGCTTTGCTGATGACAGCACACTTGTCTCATCTTTTACCTTGACTCCCCAAACATCCGCTGCCGACGCACATCTTCGCAGGCAGCATGAAGTATTGCGCCTCAACAAGGACCTGGAAGAAATTTTGGCTTGGGGTGACAGTAACCAAGTCGAATTTAATGCTAAGAAAACCCAGGCAGCAGTCTTCTCCAAAAAGGTTAACATTGCAGAACCGGATATAGTCATGGCGGGACACGCAATTCCCCTGGCACCGTCTATTAATTTGCTGGGGGTCAATCTGGGAGGTAATATGTCTTGGCATGATCACGTTGCCGCAATTGCCAAAACAGCTGCACAGAAACTTGGTGTACTTTTCCGCACCAAAAGGTTGTACACACCTCATCAACTTTTGACACTCTACAAAGCCCAGATTCGACCATCATTAGAATATTGCTCTTATGTCTGGAGCTCTGCACCCAAGCACACCCTTCGGCTACTGGATTCCATTCAAAGGAGAGCCGTTCGTCTGATCGGCGACCCCGAGCTGACCAAGACCCTCGATAGCCTGGAGCATCGAAGACAGGTTAGTGATTTGGCTCTCTTTTACAGATATTTCCATGGCAGGTGTTCGACTGACATTGCCCACTTGATTCCACCTAGAGCAATGCAAAACAGAAATACACGGCAAACCACTGCCGCTCATCCATATGTTGTTCAGCTTAGTACTCCTCGAACTTCATTGTTCAAGAATTCTTTCATCTGGAGAACGTCATCTTTGTGGAATGATCTTCCTGAGGTCGTGTTTCCCAATGAATACAATCTTCAACGTTTCAAGACCAACGTTAATCGCTTTTTTCGCACTCGCACCGCTCCCAGAGCGCCTTAAAGGATTTTTCGTACAGTGCAGGTGTT
The DNA here is from genome assembly GCA_935413205.1 of Polydrusus cervinus. Taxonomy (NCBI): domain Eukaryota; kingdom Metazoa; phylum Arthropoda; class Insecta; order Coleoptera; family Curculionidae; genus Polydrusus; species Polydrusus cervinus. The sequence goes on from OW284511.1 coordinate 102,535,792, forward strand.
TTATCATAAAAAAAAAAAAAAAAAAAGTAATTCAAAACCTAAGAATTTGCACCAAAAACTGCTGTTAGATCTACGCTCCTAAAATACATGATTTCTGAAAAAATCATCACTTTTGGCGTGGTAAACGATATTTACTTTATTTTAATCATGAAAAACCGAGCCCGAAAAATGCTGGTTAGAGTCATACATACGTCTTATATTTTTCACAAATATAAAAAATGCCTTTTTTTTTAAAAGAGCCAGCTAGGAATATCAAAAAAAAAAGTAAAAAAAAACATTTACTAAAACAAATTTTATTCTTATGTTAATGTACGTCTTACGTTAAAATTTTGGATTGACCCCAATATCCATATTTTAACAAATACAAAAAGTGTTTTTATTATCTTTATAATACCTATCAAAAAAAAAAACAAACATTTACAAAAACAAATTTAATCCAATCATGCAGAGCCCAGTGAACCCCCCCCCCCCCCCCCCCCCCGAGCATTTTTTTGGCAACGCCACTAAATTCGAACAATTATAAGTAAAAAAGGTCCGGGTTGAAAGGTTGAAATATATACTTAATTTGAGACACTTTATTTTAAAATGTATCCCGGTTTAAATAACCAGCAGAAATTCCGTACTTTCTTATTAAAAAAAAAAAAATTTTTCATATACATTTATAAAGTATTTTCCAATGCGGCTGTTTCGTTGTAGGTACTTTTTTACAAACATTGCTTTGGTGTGTGTAATTGACATATTTTCTATAAATTTCGGAAATAGCTGACGTTCTAAATTTTATTTTTAAATGCTTATAGATTTTTGATATCGCTGCCAATTTATTTGAAATGCGAGTTTCAGTTTCCATAGTCATCGCCTCTTTTAATTAAAATAATGTCTGAAATGTTATTTGGCTTCTGTCCACCCTGGATCAGAATCAAATGATGACATGCCAAAAGATTTTTGTTAATTGGACATTTTATTACATACATATTATTATTTATGTTAAAATTCTCTATAATGCAAGAACCCACTTTAAAAGGCACTGCGAAAACTTTTACAAGGTTTTGAAAAATACATCAAATTAATATAATAATTTAATCTTTCCGTAAAAGCGCAAAACTCGATTTTTGGAAAAAACTTTTTGTGGAAAATATTTTAAAAAATATAACCCGACTGTTTTTTACGAGCAAAATTTGAAAAACTACTGGTGTCTCGTGATAGTCGATACAGGTGGGGCAAAATATCATGTCAAAAATCTTTAATTAGAATACAGGGTGTTACAAATTCGATGCATTAACATTGCTATCTCGGTAACTATAAGAGATAGAGATTTGGTTAAAGGAGGCAAAATTGCATAATTTAATGCTGAATTATTTGTCAGCAATGCTAATGCATCGAATTTGTAAAACCTCGTAGATAAAAAAAAAACGAAAACAACTTTAATAAGGTATTCCAGTGGTTGTAACAAAAAAGATTCACAAAACACTCAAATTTTCTTATAAAAAAACTCTATACGTCTTTGTTTTATTTGAAAATTATCACTTTTTTCTTGAAGTTACCAATATTGTTTGCCAAATGTTTTTCGACAGACAACATAACTAACGACTAAGACTTTCATTTTATTCATTTTAAAACTGACACACCTAAACCCGGAATTAGGAATATAATCCACTGACGAATTAACCTAAACCTGACCTACACACACAGAACTCGCCTACAAGAATAATTTATATTAAATAGTAAAAGCTGTTTAAAAGAAAAATATTTTAGAATTAATATCTGGACAGGCAAACCCGTTTTAAAAACAGCTGCCACCTAGTATCTCGTAGCGGTAGCAAAGTCGAAAACATAACTATATATCCTAGTAGTGCCCTAACCCGACTGGGACTCTTCACTCTCGATAAAGTAAAGCATCATACGAGGATCTGGCCAGGCCAAACCAGCCCGATTTTCCTACGAGTCAGTAAGAGAGGGCGATATATTCATTGGTGTTATTATCTCTCTCGTACGCGTTTAACATCGGGCCAAATACAGACTTGGCCGTAGCAGCGTGGCGGCAGGGAATTTTTGCGGCGTCACCCACACATTACGGAGTTTTTGCATAGTTAGTCGTTATCAAAATATCAACGTGTTGAATTTCAAATTATTCACATTTACAAATTCGCCTTTAAATTAGCGTTTAGCGGGAATTTTTTGCCTGGCAAAAACTGGCTATTACTTAACTCCTGCTTCTAGTCCCTGCATTTTTTTTTTAATTTTAAAAGCTGGTTTGTACGCGCCGTTAAAATAGTCTGTATATTTAACGGCTATAAAAGGTTTGATGGTAAAAGTTTTATTATCCACTCGTAAAGCTCAATAATTTCAGAACATAACCTAATCTACCAACATTTCTTAACTTACAAGACGTTTAAAATGTCCCCATTTAAAGGAACTCGACTTTAAATTAATAATTGTCTTCATAAAATTAACTTAAAACCGCCATTAACTATCTTAATGTCGGCCATTTCCAGTTTTATTGTCCCTTCGCCATATCGTTCATGTTAATTCGGCTGTAAAAATTTTGCCGCTTCGATTTATAGGATTGTCAATCATAAAATTAAACTGCCATTATGTTTATATATATTAGCTACACCATTGAATTTTAAAATTTGAAGAACACCTGAACTAGTATATTACATAACAAGTGATACTTTTCAAACGAGGAGATATTTAAATTCTCCGAGTTTTAGAATAATCACTTTTACACAAGTAATGTACACTATTTTTTCTACGACCACAAAGAATTATTTAAAAAGCCTTTGATTTGTGAAAAAATATTTCAACACTAGTGTGGACAAAAAAAATATCAAACTAGTGTTGAAATTAGCATACTTAGGATTATGTTCCACTTAATATCTGGTTTCATAGTTTGTCAATAGGCTTTTCCTTTATTTGTAGTGTAACTTTTCAATTTTTTCATATTTTATATATCATAGAACGAATTCTGGATTGACTTCTAGATTAACCAGAATGAAAAATTTTAAATTTAATCAAGGAAAGATGCATTAAACATAAATTTAAAAAATCCACCCAATAAGGAAGATTTCAATTCAAATTATTTAATGTTTTTATACTTAAAGAAAAGTCAAATACTCCTCACGTAATTGAACCTATGACCTTGCGATCTGTAGGCTAGATCGCTATTTTCTACGCTATGGCTACCGATAAACATTTCTTGTTTAATATAGTCCGTCTAGAAAGTATCCGGAATTTTATGTTTTTCCAAATTTTAATATATTTCCTTTTTGTAACATTCGAAGGCAAGAGCAATGCATCAAGTAGGTTGTGCCGATAGTAGGCTATGGCTAAAATCGCATGACAACACGATCTGTACAATATTGTTGATTGTAAACAGGTTTAAGATTTGTGAAATAATGTCGCAAGTAGAAAAAAGAAAGAAGGTGGAATTTTTGTATAGAAAAGGTGTTCGAGACGTTAAAAAATTAGTGCAATTGACTGAACTCGGAAAAAGTGCAGTATATGAGACAATAAAGAGGATAAAAAATGGTGCAGATATGAGGCATAGACCAGTTTCGGGAAGACCGCGTAAGATTCGTGGAAACAATTTAAACGCTTTAGTAAACTTAGGACGGCAAAATCCACGTCTAGGGTTTCGAAAATTGGCTAATAGATTTGGAAATACACGAAGAATAAAAGTGTGTCCAGAAACTGTTCGCATGTCACTGAAAAGACAAGGCTACATAGCAAGAAAACCAAAAAAAATAGATTTTTGTCAACGTTTTCGAGAAGATAATTTTAGGAATGTTTTTATATCTGACGAAAGTTGTTTTCAGCTTGGTTCAAATCAACTAAAAATACTATCAAGAGAAAATGTTACCGTTCAAATTTCCAAATTTCCCACTAAAATAATGGTGTGGGGAGCAATATCTCAGCGTGGTGCTACCCCTCTTTGTATAGTTGATAGCACCGTTAATAGTGCAAAGTATTGTGACATTCTAAATGGTTTCCTTCTTGAAACGGCTCATGCTTTATATCCAGACCGGTGGCGTTTTCAGCAGGATAATGCAACATGCCACACTTCTGCCTATACTCAAGCTTGGATGCATGAACACCAATTGGCAACAATTCCATGGCCAGCAGCTTCACCAGATCTTAGTCCTATTGAAAACATATGGGGACTAATGAAGATTGAAGTGGAACAAGCAGCGCCACGAAATAAACCAGATTTGATTCGGTCGATTTTACAGGCCTGGACCACCATCACCGAACATTATGGCGGTGACCTAGTTGCGGGTGTACCTGCACGTTTAGTTAAGTGTTTGGAGTTAAACGGAGGTTGTATAAGTAAATGAGTAGAATTATTTGTTGTAATTTTATGATTCAAGCAATAAAAATATATACCGAAAAATTATAATTGTGCTTTCTTTTTTCCGGATACTTTCTAGACATTTTCTTCAGCGCGGTTTGTTTTTTCTGGTAATATATTTTCCAGTATATTATAAACATTTTTTATAATTTCAGATGGCGTATTTTCACAATCTAATTTTGAATCACTAGACAAATACATGATAAATAAGTTAAAAACTTTACAATGACTGCTTTCTAAAATTTGTTCTTTTTAATAAATAAGGGTGGTCTGTCAAATTGGCACCATATGTTTAAATTAAATAGTGTGCCTTGTTTTTCAACTCTAGAGTTGATATATATATATATATTTTTTCAACACGCGTGTGATAATCGGAGCTTTCGAGCCAAGTTAATCGTGCTATTTTTTCTCATTTTTATAGGTGGTCGTAGGAAAAAGATTAAAAACATAAACTACTTTTGGAGATGTTTTTGGAGAGATTTTGGAGCTTCACAAAATGGGTGTTTTTACTTTATGCCTTGAAAATTGGTGAGGCGTGTGAAGGGTCAGAATGTTTTTAAGAAGTCACTTTTAAGAGTAGGAAGAGAGCCGGAATCCGCTCTTTTTTTTTGGAAGTCTTTCTATTAGTCGCCCCCCCCCCTCCACCCCTTAACAAAATCCTGGATCCGCCACTCTTGTGTTGTAAGAACAAATTTCAAAGATTGACATTCTCATTACACTAAAAAATATGTGCTCTTGAATGTTAATCATTACAGACCTGCGCCTAACGGGCAGAAAAGAGAACGTAATGTACCAGCTAAAAATTTAATAAAGAGAAAATCAATTGTAATGTTAAAAACCTCCGTCGCCTTGCTTTCTCTTCGCGTTAGGGGAATTTTTCCTCAAATCTATATTTGAAGGACTTATCTCAAAAGCAAGTGATGACGCGACCGCGGACGAAATACAAAGGTAGTATGGCTGTCGAGATGGCCTGATCTGATCAACATTTTAATCATGAAATGAGTTTGAAATTGTCCTTATAATTCAAGAATCTGCACTCTTCTTATCAACTATCACTGAAACTAACGGTCAACCAAAATGTGTTAATGTGTTTTAGTTTTCTACACAGGATAATCCAAATAGAGTGCTTATCATTGGTAAAATTATTACTTAGAAAAGAAAATTAGTGGAATGAGCAGATTGATATGCAGATAACGGAATTTTCGACTCGCTTTATAATGAGATGAAAAACAAAAAGTATTAAACACAGTATTTTTAAGTTTAAGTAATTTTCTTTAATTAAACTTTTGTCATGGTTACATTTTAACAGTTTGCTACCCTTCAGTATAGATCTTTTTTTTGTTGAAAATATTATGTTTCTAATTAATCCAGAAGTTAGTGTCAAATTGTAATTCTTAAAAAACTAAATTGAAAAAATAACAACCATTTTGGTTATTGGATAAAAAAAGCCATATGAAAGATAAAAATGTCAATTATGAACAATAAATTATTGAATGATAGCAGAGTTTTGGACTAGTCTTTATTACTTGTTTTCAAATCACAACGTTTTTATTAATAAGTATCTCCAGTCGTCGGTGAATTCACCTGACACAACCTGTACACAGATAGTCTGCATATAAAAAATTATGCAAAACTTCAAGCTTTAAAAAAAAAATTTGAGAGCTATGTACAAGCGCAAAAAGGATCTTATTTTAGAAATAGATTACATTGATAAGCTTATAAATGAGGCTGAGAATGGTATTTTTATTAAATGTTCAGCGACATGCTATCATTCCTCTGTGCCAAATGTCTGGTCTTCTCTGAGATTTTATTAAAAGGTCACAAGTCAGAGTTTCCAACAAATTACAATATATGTCATTAATTGGATTCATTTTTAAAACACACAACTAAGTAGGTACGTACACTACTGAATTAACTGAAAAATAAAAATAAAACTTTTTAATCGCACAGTAAATCACGTAAAAACTTACGGTAAAGTAAGTTTCGCGAAGCCTTAAAATAAATACCTTAAGGTTAGGCGAACCAATGCTAAAATAATGGTGCATACGACTGATCTATATTTAAATTGTCCTTCATCATAATGCAAATTGTTACATGCTGTTCTCTTGACTGACGTCACATAACCACAGCAACGATGAATATTAAAGCAATATTGGGCGTTGAGTCTTCACTTGCTTTGAGCTAACGGACACGGTCGGCTGGGGCGCGACAAAATGCACGAGTGTTTATAATTATTGTCCATCGGAGTTAACCGTGGCCCTTTTATGCATAGGTTCATTCGGATTAAATTAATATTAATTCGAACAAAATTATTTTTAAGGGCGAAAATGGTAGCTGTATTGGTACATTATTATTTAATATTTTTGGGTTCACCTACTTCACCTGACGAGCCGCCACTGCATGACAGACGTCAACAGAATAACACAATTAATAATATTACCCACTTGTAAAAAATAAAAACAGGTTCATAAGAAGCTCATTATAAATTTGATATCAAACCAAATTATAAAACAGTAATTATTTACTGCGGTGTTGCACACATTTCAACTAACAACTAACAGAAAGGTAAAAAAAAAACACACAGACTCATGCACGTTTATTACTCGATAATCGTAACAGCATTGTTGCTAAGGGAAATGTTTCTTTACGTACTTTCATTGGCTTCTCCGGCTTTCTCGTAATTTTTAGTGCCGTTAGGGTGATTTTTTGTTTTAAAAGTTACGGCATCTATTTTTAGTTCTCCATCCGAGTCGTTCATCATATTTCAAATCTTTATGATTTTATGTTTCTTAAAGAAAAAGACCGTGTAACCAAAGGCGTCCATTGGCGTACAGTGGCAGAGAAAATTTTCTTTTATGCCATAACTAAACGTCAAGAGGTGGGGGTTCACATCCCTTCCTGTGGGGGACAATCCCCGCACCCCACCCCTGTGCCTTACAAAATGGGTGTTTTTTTTACTTTGAGCCTTGAAAATTGTAGGAAGTCACTTTTGAGATTAGAAAGACTTTTATAGCAGGGATACGTTCTTTTTTTTTTAAGTCGTTTGTTTTTCGTCGCCCCTGTCCCATCGAGGGTTTGTTTAACCGGAATTCGCAGGCATTTGCGCTTAATTAACGTGTGAACAAAAACGATCCAAAAGTTAGGTTATGATTTTTGATATGACGTGTAGTGTATGTCTATCGGGCGAATGTGACTATTTTCTCAGCCCAAATGCGCTCAGGAGATTGCCGGGGTCGGTTTTAGACAGTTGAATATTCTCACAGTTCCTTCTCTCTTTATTTATAATTGTGCCTCGTTTGTCAGAAACAACCCTCACTTATTTCGGTCAAATGCTTCTTTTTCTGACAACATACGAACAAGAGGAGGAAGTGGCTATCCCGGGTCGTAATACTTCATTACTCAGTAATTGATGAATTGTATTAAAGTTTTTAAAGCTTTGCCAGGAGGATGGATATTCGAACTTCCTTTGAATCAGCTAAAAAAGTTTTTAATTAAAAAAGACTTTTATTCGCTGGAGGAGTTTATGTGATCTATCCTCTTTATTATTATCACTGAGGTTTTATCACCAAGTTTGTTTAATGTAATGTATTAATACCAGGGTTGCAATAAATCACGATTTTTTTGAAAAAATCAATAAACCTAATTTTTTCGATTAAATAGTGATTTTTTAAATTTTTATTAATTTATACTGATTTTTTCCTTAAATATGGCAATAATGAATTTTAAAATCACTTAATTTCATTATTTTGTCTCTATTCGCCCAAAAACATTTGTTGTTTAGATTTACAGTTAGAAAATCTCCTCGGTGACATACAAAATAACTTTTGTTGACATGAAAATTTTCGCCAGCGTGCAGCGTAATTTATGAATATTTTCTACGCTGGACCGATGACGATTAGTTATGGTTTTACACTTACATAATGTATCTAAACACTTCGTTTTAAATAAACTATCTTCCTTTTTTTTAATTTCCTGATGAGTTGTTTGCTTCGGCGACTTGTTTTTACAGCAATTTATAATTTGATTACGATTAAAATTAAAATTGAAAAAATCAGTTGATTTAAATCTTCGCAACCCTGATTAATACTTATATATATGGGTATGGCCAAACGGGTCTAGGGATGGATCTGACGAAATGAAAGGATATTCTTCTTTTATAATACTTATATGTTATGAGGGTCTTGCCTCTTTTTTTGACTTTTTATTTGAGAATAATGTTTGCCTTTGTATGTTTTAAATTGACGTCGATATCCTATAACATTTTTGTATGACTATAAATGCTTTTGAATTTCAATTTGAAAGTATTAAAATACTTAGTTTTCTTGTGACAAAATTAAAAACAATAGTTAAAGGTAGGGCTAAACCAAAAAACAAAATTTGACGAGATATTTTTACCCAGAAAATAAGTTTTTAAAAAAAAGTATATTGAGTAAAATATAATTATACAAATTTTGAAAAATTGCCTCTCTTGCTTTAAATCTCACCGCACTTCTCTGAGCACAGAAAAGTTTGAAAAATCAGGAGTTGAAAATTTATGACTTACTACAGACAGGGCCTTCTTCGATAGAAGCTGTTTTTTTATTAAACAATAGTTTAGACTTTATTGAAACGTGTTAGTTCCGCCATTGAAGTGCATATATATACCATTCGAAATTCATAAATTTCCAATTTAATGGGTTAGTTTACTAGCGATCGTAAAAATCTTGACGTCCACGGTCTCGGTAACTTTCGAAGGAAGAACTCACTAAAATAAATCTTCACGTGCTAGTAAGACTGTATAATTTAACTTATTTTTAAAATTTCTATATTCGGAAAGAAAAAAACTGATGTTATGATTAATGTACAGTGGCACGTAAGGTTTTCGCAAAGAAGATAATAATAATAATTCCAGTGTCATTCCAAGACACGGAATTGTCCTAAATTCAAATATTCAGCAGGATTATTACCGGACAGTGGCGGCTCGCGGTCTTAAAAAAGGTGAAGAGCTAGGTATAGTGCGGGTACTAAACAAACATTGACTAAAAACCCGTGTAACAAAACGTCTCTCTTATCCTCATCCGTCCAACGACTGAAGGGAGTTTCCAACAAATTATAAACTATGTCATTAATTGGGTTCATTTTTAAATCACACAACTAAGTACACTACTGAATTAACTGAAAAATAAAAACAAAACTTTTTAATTACACAGTTAATCGCGTAAAAACGATATCTATAACCGTAAGTTTCGCGAAGCCTCAAAATAAATACCAGGTTAGGCGAACCAATGCTAAAACAATGGTGCATACGACTGATCTATTGTTACATGCTGTTTGCGTAACTGACGTCACGTAACCATATCAACGGTAAATATCAAAGCAATGTTGGGTGTTGGGTCTTCACTTGCTTTGAGCTAACGGACATGGTCTCTGGGGCGCACCAAAATGCACGACTGTTTATAATTATTGTCCATCGGAGTTAACCGTGGCCCTATTATGCATAGCTACATTCGGATTAAATTAATATTATTAATTCGAACATAATAATTTTTAAGGGCTAAAATGGTAGCTGTATTGGTACATTAATATTTAATATTGTCGAAAAACTTTTCTCCTGTTTTTTTTTTTTTGGTGGAGAGCCTCTTTACCTATTTCACCTGACGAGCCGCCACTGTTACCGGATAGGAGTAACCTGAGAGAAACCACAAAATACAGACAACTTTGATGTTGGGGAGGGGGTAAAAACCTTGAGTCAACATAATAGACAGTCAGCTGACAAAACACACTAAGAAAACTGTTTTATTTAGCTGCGTATAGAAGGCATTAAAATAAACAACATTTTTAACTACCTTTTTTCAAAAAACTTAAAAATGGGCGACATACAGAAGTAAAAAATCTAAGTGCAGTCCTGGTCATCAAAACGTAGCCTGCTATACTTTATGTTGTTTGTCTTATTAGTCGCAATTTACGGGTCGGTAGTCAGTTATTTGGCAATTCGCTTTGATGTGTTTTTCTGAAGCAAGTTAATTTTAAACTAGTGAAACGTGAAAATGGTAAAATTTGAAAACAATGAACTAGTAGATTATGGTACTAATTTACAGTGAGTGTCGTCAAAGTGCGGCTTCTGCTTCCAGATTATGTTTAAGTTAGAAAGTTAGGCAGGACCGTATTTGATCCATAGTGTAATAAATGAATGTAAGCAGTACTTTATTTTTGAGTTTCTTGAAAATAGGTATTTGAAAATGTTGTTTATTTTAATGCCTTCTATACACAGTTAAAAAAGAAGTACAACTTAGGAATCACCCTGTATATGCTAACTTGCTACATTAATTTGATAATTTCGATAACATGGTATTAAATTCTACATTTTTAAAAAGTTTTGGTATGTACGGTGTAATTTTTAACCCTCTTTCTGTCTCTCCCCTGTAATAAGTTATTCCCATAATTACCCCTCCCAACAACCTTGTTTTCTACTTGTTGTAACCAACATATTTTTTTTAGCATGGTACCAAAATTAAAGAAAATTATTTGCAGTACAAAGCATCGATTGACGAATACATCTTAAGAATGAAACTATTAAGGGTAAGTGGATTTACGCATATTATCCCAAGAAATATTTTTGGTTGTATAATATTTACCGCAAATGCTATATCAGCTACTCTAAATAACCAATAGTTATATACTGGGTCTCCCAAAAGTCCCGCATAAAATTAAAAAATTTCAGGTAAAGTTTTTAGAAAATAAAAATATTAAGATTTTTATTTTAGGACGATTTATAACAAATATTATTAAGATAAGACAATATTTAACAAGTATAAGCAAGTATTTTGCATTATTCATTGTAAAATTTTGTATTTTTGCTAACACCGTTCCCAATATGATAAATGTAGGTAAGCAATCATAGCGGAAGCGATGTAGTAGCGTCGGAAAGCCTAATACCACACATGGTGAACTTATATAATGAATAGCAACACTATATAGTTTTTATAATATGAAACCTTCCTTATATCTACTAATCGTTGTTTAGGAGTTTATGTGCACAGAATTTAATATTTTTTTCTATATCGCAGCGAAATGAAGTGTTATGCTTATTCATTATGAAATACTAAAAAAGCAAGAAACTGTTAAGTAAAGTGTTTATACTATTATGGGAGACGGCCATTTTATAAACAAGAAGTTTATATAAAGGTATATAGGGGTAATTTTTGTAACTAGTATTTGAGAAGTTATATAGAAGAAGCGGTGATTACTAATAATATCACCAAGAGTTTTATTATACATTATAGCCAACACCAACATCTTCCAGTTTTTATAAAGGTGATTACCATCACTTCTACATAACTATGGGTATTGTAGTTATATACATGAGATTGCGGCAAATCTTATATCAATTCATTATAAATAGATCGGTAACCATTACTACAAGTTTTATAAAATGGTGATTATATACTTGTATCTTATTGTAATTTTATAAACTCCTTATAACCTTCTTATATACTTTTATAACCTTTATATAACCATTATATAACTTGATGTTACCATAAGTTGCGAAATATGTTTATTTGATTGTTTTCTAACAATGTAATTTAGAAAGTTTGCAAGAGGCAAATAGTCATCCAACGCTTTCTTCCTTAGTGGCCATTTTACAGGCTGTACGCTTGAAATTGTTTCGCCTGCGGCTCTTTTCATCTTTCTGCTTAGTAACTCCCCCCCCCCCCCCCCAAACCTAAATACGTCACTGTTTTTACCATTATATTGTCATCATGAAAAATAAAACACAAAGTCACAGTCTCAAGAAAATTTTAGGTGTATAAAAACTTTATGGGTTACATATTTCGCCTTTATATACGTCAGAAAGATGATATAGGGTTGTCCTCTAAGACACTTTTCTTTAAATTCTGAAGGTCTAGACATGGAGTGAAACATGTAACCTATAAAGCATTTTAATAAAAAAAGCATTACTGTAAGACAACCTGTATTTTGATTCAAAGCACTATTGGGACAACCTGTAAGTGCTAAACGAATAGCCCGAAAAGACATAACGGGATTTTTTCATTCTCCTACATTACCAAATCCCTTTTGTGTTTCACTGTAGGCCTATGCCAAATCGTAAATTTCGTCTTCGCATTATATCCCAAAATTCGGGGTCAACCCCAACTACATTTTACACGTCCCTTGTGCTCTTAAACGGGGATTTTAGAGTGAATTATTGGGGACCGCCCCCCGAACGCGTTTGTTTGGGGAGGAATTTACCCTAAATTTAATTTTGCGCCCGATGACAGGGGGAGGGGCGAGGAAAGAGTGTGGATTTGATTTTTCTTACTGACTAATTTGCAGGATCCAAATATCTTATGGGGCAATTAGGTTAGGGGGGGAAGGGTTGAGATCGTAGGTAGTGTATGCATTGTTTTATAATCTGGTAAACGTGACAACTACTTCCTCTCTTGTGGCAACCGATGCCCCAAACACACATTCGACATCATTAAAAGTATGTCTCGTAGGTATTATCGTGAAGTATTTATAGTCGTGATCACTCCACTAGATATTCAGTACCAATGATTGGCACCGTCATATTGTGTTTCAATAAAATTGTCATCATTATCATTAATTTAATTCAATTAATACCTTCAGCGCACTAGCAACTTTTCCGAAGCAACTGTTTAATCACGTAAATGGAACATACATAACCAAATAATGTAATCTCGCGCACGGGCGATTTTTAAATCAAAGCAACAAAAAAATTACAACACGTCCTATTTTGACGGCGATGAAACTGTTGCCGGTGATTATCAGCCACGCTTGTTTAAACCAGGCGCCGCGCATCGGCGATTTTAGTTGCTTTGTTAACTATTATGGTTTATGCGCAGTCCTGTTTTACACGGTAAACACAAGTTTTAATAAGAAATCAGAACGGTAGTATTTTGGTATGAATTACGACGTCCCAGTATTTTTAATAAGTTGTCAAAACTATCTATACTCATTCAAAAATAATTAAAAAATTTGGTTGGATGCTCCCTTAAGCCATCAAACAACTTATAAAATTGTCCATTTAAAAGTATGTGGCTTAGTATTGGATAAACCCAAAATAACTTTTTCTTGCTCTCTTTTTCTAGCTAAACTGAGAGCAGAAACACATGCAATTTCTACAAAATCCATGGTTGAATTGACCTTTATAAGCAACTATTCTCTAGATACGCGCTGCCAGAGATAAAAGGCAACTTTTTGGATGACTAAACTATTTAGTTGCTTATAACAAAAGTTGCTAGTGCGCGGGATGCATAATTCCCTACCGGCACGACGGGCGCCTTGATTTTAACCAGCGTTTGTTCCTTTCCAAGTAGTGTGTTCTTAAAAGCAGAGATAAGTTAATCACTCATTTACAAAAAATCGTATTTAACTGTGAAATTGTATAATTTAAAAATTTATATCTCCAAAATTCAAAAAAAATTTTTGAAATTTGCAACATTTTCTATAACACCCTGTATAATACAGAAATACGACCTTTTTAAATAATAAGTTTGGGTCATATCAAAGTCGACAAAATTTTCTATCCAACCCTAGACGAGCGATTCTCCTCACTGATTTTTGCTAATAAAAAAGATGCACAAAAGTTTTAGTTTTCTATTCACTTTTGGGTAGTTTACTAAGTTAAAAGAAAGATTAAGGGCTTACTGTATCAAAGATAAATAAAAGAAAGGATAAAATAACGCTGTATTTTTAAATATTGAGTTAAGGAAAGATCAAATGGTTGGGGTAAGAGGGGATGTCACACAGAAGCCATTTTAACATTTTAATAATATGTCAAAAGAAATTCACCTGAAGACGACTGGAGATGCTTACCAGTTAAAACGTAGTGATTCTAAACAAATAAAGACAATGCAAGTCCGGGGCTGCAGGCCAGTTTAATTTAACCTAATTTTTCGTCTCACGCTTGGATTCTTAATTAAAATTTTTAAATAATGTATTCTTGGCTTAGATTACAAAGGTCTTGTAGGAAACGTTTAGTTTTTTAAACTTTTCCTTCTAAAAGCACTGTTTTATATAGAGATTAAGGTTTCGGACGCATATCGTTTTAGTTATTGATTTATGATGCAATTTTATAGGAAAATGAGTAAAAAGAATAATTTTTTATAGTGTATTTCTATTATAAATTTGTCTGTTCCGTTTTCCCCTTTTTTTAGAGCTATTTTAAATCAACAAAAATATAGCCCAATAAAATAAAATATTTGTACAACAAAAACAATTAGTTATTTATTTTTAAAGAGAAAAATTAAAGGACAAATTTTAATTGAAACATTTTTTATTGAAGAAGTGTGATAATTTATAATAAAAAAAAATAGTGCGGGAAGAAACGAGAATGCTTTATTATGAATATACAAAGCGGCACTTAAGAAGGAGTATTTCAAAACCTAAGCATTGCTAAGCTATGCTCCTAAAATACATGATTTCTAAAAAAATCATCAAAAAAGTAAAAAAAAACATTTACTAAAACAAATTTTAATTTTCGAAATTTGATAGTAGTTAGGTGAATTTTAAACGTTCTTTGGGCGTGGCCCATGTAGTCCCGACTATCCCTTTCTCCAGTCCCACTTACACCCCCCCCGCCCCCAGTATATTTTCTGGCTACGCCACGGCTTTAGGGGGTAGAGACTTTTTCGAAGGTCATTAAAAAAATAATACATAGAGTGTTTATCTAGTACTAGTATATCCAAGGAGTCACCCATTTAAATATAACGCGGCAATTCCACAACACCCTGTATGAGAAAAAGCTATTTTCATCATAATTCGCATTACACATGGATATGAAGTGTTTGCGATTAAAACTGTCACGACACATAGTTACACGACAATAAGTTACAGAAAAAAAAATGATTTTACATCATTACTGTCTACACGAGAACTAGAAACCCATTGTTAGTGTAAAAGTATATTATAATTTCTTTAGTTAAAGTTTATTTGTAATTATTTGGAACTTTGGTGAAATTACAGGGACATATCTAGAATCTTATGGGGAAAAATATTGATATGTTTATACATAATATAATAATATCGGGTTGCATAAAGATTTTTAACAATAATTAACTAACCAGCAATTTTGACTGTGGCATAAATGACATTGGCAGAAATGGTTTTCTTACAACCAAGGTGGCCCGGTTAACTTTATTCTTGATTCACTAATCAGACAACTTTGGTTTGGAGAAAATAATTCCTGCCAATGTCATTGTCAGTTCCAGAGAAATTCTGGTTTGAAATATCGTTTAGCGGAATTTTGGTAGTCTGCAAAAACTGGCTAATAAAAAAATCGAAAGTATCCCGAAAATTTCTTAATTTCTACAGTCCCATTAAAGTCACCCTGTCTGCAATTAACAGCTTGATATAATTTTTCGTTCGTGAATTTTCGAGGGGCTGGAAAGTCCCTGGACCGAACGCGTTCTAGGTCAGCCGGAGGGGAGGGGTTGACAAAAAGGGGGCACCATTAGACAAAAAAAAACCGTTTTCGATATCAAAGGACAAGCACGTGCCTATTTTGGTCACGGTCAAGGACGTGCAAAGCGAGGAAGACAATAGCGCGCGGCTGTCAATTTTCTGTTTCTAATTTTCTAATACATAGATACAGTGTCGGCATCACATTGGAAATTTTTTTACTAATCAATTTAAGGAAAGTTCAACTTTGTTTGTTGTCAAAACTAATACAAAATGCTATGTTTTTAACAAAATACACAATCGGTGAGAATAAGAACAGAACCGGGTGTCCCACTAAGAACTGCGCTCGGCCGTATCTCAGAAAGTGTTAGTCGTGTAGCCTACGGAAAAATCCTTATAGTGGAATATAGAGTAAGGAAAACTCTTTTTAACAAAACTAAGTTGACTGAATTCTGTTGAGCCAACCCCGAGTTATGAGCATTTATTTAAAATAATGTTCAACCTTCCCCCACCACTTTATTTTAAAACTGACAAAAACGTTTCATGAGTGAATTTTGTTCAGAAAGTTTTAAAGTATACGATAATGGTACTTTCAATGCACCTTAATAAGGCAACTTTTGAAAATACTGAGCTTTTCTGATTTACCATTACGGGTTCGCCCCCTAGCGTTCGACTGAGAAACTTGAATACAATTGCCAGCAATTTCTTATGATCACTTTTCCCATAAAAAAAATGTCCGCAGGCCATACGACTAACACTTTCTGAGATACGGCCGAGAGCAGTTCTTAGTGGGACACCCGGTACTGTTCTTATTCTCACCGATTCATTTATACTAGCTAGACGCACGGAGATAGTACACCTGGCTAGCATCACGCTAGTATAAATAGAGCAGGAGCAGTAACTCTGCGAAGATGACACTTTTAGTATTTACCTGAAGACCACTGAAAATACTTACCAAAGTCCAAAACTCTTGTATCATTCAATTGAGTAACACCCTGTCCCTGTAGAATATTTTACAGTTTTTATGAAAAACTGGAATTGATTTGTATGTTGTATGTGAGATAGAAACGACAGACAGACAATACTTTATACTTTTATGTAAGGTGAAAATTTCAAACATGACAATCTGCCCAAGTGTGTTTTCAAAACATCCAAATTTCTAAAATAACAGCAATATCAGCACGTCATAATAAGTTTTGAAATAATAATTTGCACTTACTTTATCGTCGAAGACGCAAAATGATCGCTGCGCGCAACTGATCCGTACCGAAACAAAACTGGGAGCTGGGAAGAACCTTCCCTATATTTTGCCAATCTACCATATCTGTAATTTACCGTTAGCCCTTACAATACGAATGAAATAAATCCTATTAAATAGAGGCCGCTAAAGGAATGGCAAAGTAATAATGTAAAATGTGTAATAATTTATTTGAATCAAATATTTTAATCTGAATAATATTTTTATTTCTCGAAATTTTTAAAAATATTTTATAATATTTTTGGGACAAACTATATATGTATATAAAAAAATCCTTCCGAAAAGGCTTCGAGAGGGTCTTTGTGTCTAAGTTAGATGCCTATACCATCGTATGTATACTCCAAATGACGTACTATTATACAGGGTGTTCCTTAATGACGTGCTAATATTTTAGGGTGTTCTTTTTCAAGTCATTTTATGAAGAAAAGTTCATATAAACATATGTCCTAAACGGCTTAAATTGTTTGCTACAGAGTGGTGATTCTTTTTTAAGGCATTTTTTGTAATATCTCCGAAAGTACTTTAGATAATAGTTTCAATTTTGGAATGTGCTAATAGGACATAAAACTACATGTTTTAGTTATAAAAGTTATTTTTTTGTCCCACCAGTGGCGTCCCTGCAAACATGTCCTCTGTTATTTTTTAGAAAAAAAGTGGTACGCCACTGACATTTTTCTATGTGGATATTATTTCTGATTAGCCTGGTTAATTCTGCATAAAAATGGTCTCTTTTGTTTTTCTCCTCAGGCACACCGTTCTTAATTAAAATAATTAAATTAGCTCTACTATTTATTATTATTAATATTGATAATACAAAATTTTGTTTTATAAAAATTGTCATTCATTTATTTTAATAGGCATGCTTCCGCCCGTCTAATTTAATTTAATTATTTTATTAAGGCAAAGCTTTAGTTACCACTTTCTCGTGTTTTCCATCCTCAAAAATGAGGGGGGGGGGGGGGGTTTATATTTACAAATTACGCTGATTTCACAATTTTCGGAATTTAATTTTTCTTAAATTGACAAAAACGACACTGCACTGTAATGGGTACAGTAAGTACCTAACATAAAGCTGTAAATAACACAACAATAACATTCAATTTTCATTGCTTAGTATTTTAGAAACGTCAATTTTACAATCAGCAGATTTTACCCAGCTTGATATTTTAACCATCACCCCGTATAAAAAAACCAAAGTGAAGTCACACAGACTGTACATAAGTGTCTAAAAGCCAATCTACCCAATAAGCTAAAAATGGAACGGATTGATGAAATTTTGATAAAAATTTCGGCTTTTGAAATTCAAGTACTTTTTTAACTATTCCATTCCTATTTTTTATGTTCAAAACTTTTTTGGTAAGCCAAAAATAGCTTTTTGGGGGCTGCCACCAAAGAAAATCCTCCTCCTATATCAGGACTACGAAAAATTTAGTCACTTTATATTATGAGAAAAGTCTGCTGACGCTCATGGTTACTTGGGGGCCCAAGATACTCTTGCTCCGCCACTGTGTTGGAGGTGTCTTTAGAGATCAATACCCTTTTAACCCAAGATTTTTTCCATTGCGTTCCTCGTTTAACTATTAAAAAAAATCAGTATATACATATGTATGTCTGCAAGTAGACGTACAACTAATCATTCACAATAATTAATTTTTAGAGGAAGCCATAAAATTTTCCTAATGAACGTGTCTTCTTGTATTAAATTAACTTCCGCGTCAGTAGTTATGACTTTCCTTCAGACTATTAATAACTATTGTTTCTAATTATTATTGGGATTGGGTAGATAGAATATGACTATTCCATTAGGGGGCAAATTTTAATAACCATAACTTGAAGGTGGAAGCAATTTCCTGCACAGTAATAATGGGCTTTTTGCGGTGAATTAAATCTGACAATAATTATTGTTGTTTTGTTAAGCGCAAAAGGAAAAATAGCGCCTCACTCAAAAAACTAATCTTTTGGGAGAAATGTATACGCCTTTAATCCAACAGATTCACGCTTTTACATAGGTCTATGTGGGAGACTTTCCCAGAGGGAAAAATACGTTTTCCTCCAGTCTTACTCCGTGTACCCACGCTCCGGTATCCTCTTTGGTTTTAGAGCTGTCTGTGTACCAGATTTTTGCCCCAGGAGTAGTTTCCATGTGTTTCGTTCATCAATTATGACCTCGTATGGTATGTCATAGCGAAACCTTGGTTATGTAATCAAGTCCACCTATAGTCTCACTTAAAAGTTCTCTGCCGGCGGAGGAGCGGAGTTGAACTATATAGTCCCATTTTTGCCGCTTCTTGTATCACCAAGTGAAGCAGAGAAAGGTCTAGGGTGATCTCCATTGCGGATGTGGGGATTGATTTCAAGGCCCCTGTAATGCTCAAACAGGCCAGTCTTTGCAGGCTTCCTAGCTTTGATATCGTGGTTTTCTGCTGCACCTTTAGCCTTCATACCAGGGCTGCATATGTGATTGCGGGCCTTACCACTCTGGTATACAGCCAGTGCACCAGTTTAGGTGAGAGTCTTGGTCCAAAGCCGTAATTCCCTACTGTGCGTGCATTCACATTGGTCATTTCGCAATTATTATTCAAGATACAGAATCAGTTAAATTATCAGACCAGTGGATTTTTTACTCTAATTGGAAAGATCTAAAAGAAAACAAATCAACATCGCATTTTCTAGCTATAAGAAAATACTTGTACAAATTTTTCTAGACTCATTCAATTATTATTCATAATTGACATTTTAAAATTTCATATGGCTGTTTTATCCAATCACCAAAATGGTAGTTAATTCTTCGGTTTAGTTTTTTAAGAACTACAATTTGAAGGTTCACAAATTGTAAATGTAAACTTGACAAAGGGTTCATCAAACAAAAAATGTTATTCTGCTAATTATTTTCTAAGTAATAACTTACCAAAGGTGAACATTCTATTTGGATTTTCCTGTATAGAAAACTAAAACAAACTAACACATTTTTGTTGACATAACAGCTTAATAATAAAGTAATTGATCTAAATTATGTAAATCGTTAGTTTCGGTTATAGTTAATAAGAAAAGTGCAAATTTTTGACTTATAAGGACAACAATTATAAACTCAATTCATGTTTAAAATGTTAGCTTAACTAAATCACCTCGGCAGCCATTCTGCTTCTGTATCCCGTCCACAATTGCGTCGTCACTTGCTTTTGAGATAAGTTCTTTAAATAAAGATTTGAAGAGAAATTTCCCTTACGCGAAGAGAAATTATCTTACGCGAGGAAAACTTCCTTTACTTGAAGATAAATTTTCTTACTCGAAGAGATGGATATCTCACATCAAGAAAAATATATAGTAAAAAAGTCTTTTGAAACAAGATAAACCAAAAGAAATTTGAAGGTTTTTTAAGAAAGTCGTACTTTGCAAACGCAGAGCTTTTTTTGGCAATAGAAATTCTCTCAAAGATAATTTCTCTTGTCTCTAATAACTAGCGTTCAAAAGAATTTACTACTTTGGGCCAAGAGAATCTATTTTTTCAGTGCGGGCTGACCAAAAATAAGTTATTTTATATTTTGGGCTCCATTTCACTATTTTGAGGCATTGCTGCACACAGATGATAATATTTTTACCAGCCAGGGAGAGGCAGGTGCCTCCCCCCCTTGCTCTCCTTTTGAACGTCCATGAAAATAGCGGGAAAGTTGTGCAAGAAAAGTCGATCAAAATAAATGAAACCTATTAAAATTAATTTAATGCTATAAAGATATTTATGTCTTCCTTTACACATTCTTTTTTCTTATACATCATTAGTTTTGCAGTATAAGGTGTGCAAACTTAAAAATAGAAAATTCAAGGTCATTCCATGATCTACAATCATTCTTTTATATGCCATAGTCGAGCGGCCGATCATAATGTTATCTTTGTTTTCATAAAAGCCTATTCTCACTAAACGTGCAAGGCACGGCCTCGATATAGGTAAGCCAGGCAGCCAGGCTTATCCACAGGTTACAAGCAGGTCACATGCGTATGTAATGAGAACGGTTTATGGAAAACTCCATATAAATAGTAAAAAATAAAATTTGCAGATTTGATGCCGAGCAGTGCAAAAAACCATAGTGAGAATAAACCTTATATGACTTAAACACTTTTGTATTCGATTGTTTTTCTAAAACATGCAGAATGTTTTTTATATCTAGCTTCAGCCGGCCACAACTCCATTTCAATTATAACGTTTCAGTTTAATCATTTATCGTTACAATTTGTGCTATTGCATTATTACATCGTAATCGACCAAGTCCTGTTGCTATGCGGATTCACGAAACGGGCGAAACCCTTCATATTCTCCAATTGTAAACGTGAATGGCACGGGGTAGCGATTCAAAATGCATGTGTCGCCGCCGGTCGATGACGGCCCACGAGGCAGGTATTTACGTATCGAATTCCCATTGGCATCGATAACAAGTAGAAGTAATAAAATGTTTTCCTAAGACCACCTATGAAAATGCGAAAAAAAGCACGGTTAATTTGGCTAGAAAGCCTAATAGTCTTTATTAAGAATTGGAAGATACAATAATTTGCAATTCTTAAAGGGCGAAGTCTAGCTGATAAGCGTCAATATATCACACGCGTGTTGAAAAAAAATATTTCAAAACTAGTGTTGAAATATCAAAGAACACTATTTAAATTAAACATTTGGTGCCAATTTGACAAACCACCCCTATTTATTAAAAAATTGTTTAACTTATTTATCATGTGTTTGTCGAGTGATTCAAAATTAGAGTGTCAAAATACGCCATCTGAAGTTATAAAAAATATTAATAATCTACTGGAAAATCTATTACCAGAAAAAATAAATCGCGCTGAAGGGTGTCATGTATTAAACAACAAATCTTTATTGGTAGCGATAGCATAGAAAATAGAGCTCTAGCCTACAGATCGCAAGGTCACAGGTTCGAATCCCATTAGGAGTATTTGACTTTTTTTTATAAAAACATTAAACAATTTATAGAATTACTTTGAATTGAAATCTTCCTTGTTGGGTGGATTTTTTAAAAGTTATGTATAATGCATCTTTCCTTGATTAAATTTAAAAATTTTTATTCTGGTTAATCTAGAAGTCAATCCAGGATTAGTTCTTCCTGTGATATATAAAATATGAAAAAATGAAAAAGTTAAACCCAAACCTATTGGCAAACTATAAAACCAGATTTTAAGTAGAACATAGTCCTAAGTTTGCCAATTTCAACAGTAGTTTTGATACTTTTTTTTTCAACACTAGTGTTGAAATATTTTTTTCACAAGTCAAAGGCTCTTTAATAATTCTTTGGGTCGTAGGAAAAAATAGTGTACATTACTCGTGTGAAAGTGATTATTTTAAAACTCGGAGAATTTCCGCACTCGGCTGACGCCTAGTGCTAAATATCTCCTCGTTTAAAATGTATCACTTTCATCACTTGTTATGTAATATACTATTACATTTAAGTTCTAGGGACACCAGAAAAGAGATGTACAAAAAAGTTGTTTCAGAAATCAGAAGAATATTTGAAAATTTTTATTTAGAGACAAATGTTTTTATTTGTAAAAACTTTATTTTTTCGTATTATCATCATCAAGAGAGAAAATTTTGCCGGTAAAACTTTCGATTGATATAAACGTTGGTTGCTTGTCAATTTTATGAACGAAATTACCAAAAAGCAATAAAATTTAATAAAACCAATACGATTTGCCGGTTGTCGATACAAAATTTTCTCTCGAATGATATTCGACAAGACTATTTCACGAGAAAACAATAAAAATACACTGTTTATTTAGCAAACTAGAAACTTTATTTATTTATTACTAATATTAAACGTACAGTAATAGTTTGTCCATTCTTTTCTATCAAAGCATGGTTTTGGGGTATGATTATTCCTAGTGGAGTATTTTTGAACCAACATCCCTTCTGCCAGTTTGGATGAACAGAGGAAAATAGTCTGTCTGTGGAAATGTTTGGTCCTCTTTTTTCCAATATTTTTAAAAATAATCTTACAGAGCATAAGTCTTTGTTTTTATGAATTTCTTACCAACCATTTTCTGTTTGCCAATCCTTTTGACCCACCTTAAGCTGTCTTGGAAAATATGCTATTATATTTAATTCGTCCGGTAAATCCTTCCATGTTATCAAACTTCTTTTGAAAATATTAAATTTTGCAATTTACGGCCTCATTGCCTCTCCAAGCTAGTTCGAATGAGCAGCGATGGAAACACTTTTTTTGTACTTCATCGGGGTTTTCTTCATTGTAGCTTTGCATTATTGTTGGTAAATCTTTGGTAGATAATGCTTTTGAACTTACTTTCCTCTTTTCCTGACAACTTTGTGGCTGCTTTCTTTTTGTATCTCTTACCATTCGCGCATTTTTAAAGGAAATATCCGTAAAAGTGTCAATCTTTATTTCGTATTCGCTAAAACACATTTATTGAATAATTTTTTATATTTTTTTATTTTTAACTTTAATGTGATACCTGTATGTGCTTATAGGAAGGAATATAATAGCACAGACTTATGTTAAAATGAAACTTAATACATAGGTAAATATTAAACAAAAGTCAACAAATTTGTACTGCATTGACCTTAAAACTAATAACCGCCATCGAGATCACAATCTCAAGATTAATAACTGCCATCGATGGTACGAAGGCAGTCAAAATCACACAATCACAAACAAACAGTCAAAATAATCTAAGAAGCCCGAAGGAAAATGTGACTGTTTAACAGATAATAAGATTTAAACAATTTTTTGAAAATTTTCTTTCTTGTAGTCCTGCGAATATGCACAGGGATGAGATTATACAACTTAGGCCCAATATATGAAACAAAACGCTGGCCCTGATTATTTCTGCAGTATGCAGTGTTAAGCAAGTTGTTAATATTTCCTCTGGTAACATATACATGAGAGATAAACAAATTATTAAATTTTTTATTTAGATGAACAAAATTACAGATCGTCTATATGTAGAGGCCCTTTACATTAACTACCCCTTCCTCATACAAGAGGCTGGTCGAATATAATCGCGGCTCATTTAAAACAATTCTGACAATGTAATTCTGTACAACCCTTAGTCGTTCCAGATGACAGTCATGAGCTCCCCCTTTACAGAAGATTTTTTATAGTCTTCGCCGTTTCCCTTCTTCATATTAAAGGCGTAATCTTCGAGGATTTTTGCCAGTTCAATCACAGTAGTACATTTTTCCAGTTTATAATTTCTTACCATTAGAAACTCTGAGAACTGCGCTCAAATTGAGTTCTTGGAGTTCCGTGTGTTTAGTGGAATATTTTCAGCTATCAATTTTTTAATTTCTTGGGTGGATTGACACTCAAACCTTGCATTTTTGTTTAAATTGCTCATTTTGTCTTTTTCAAACCAGGATGACATGTTTGTCAGACTAACAATAGTTTTTACCTGACATCTATCAAAATTTTGCCGCTAAGAAACCATCTTGTTGATTTTGTCCATGTAGATGTAATTAAGAGTTTTTCACTAGATTTAGAAATAGAGACTGCTATGATATATTGCCAGTATAAAACACTCTAGTGAAATAGTTTATTAAAACACTTTAAATTTAGTAGACCATCTGTAAATAGTTTGCCTATTTAGCAGTGCACTGGGTTACGCGGGAGATTTAAAATAAAAAAAATTTAATAAGTAACACGATGTTTGGCTAATTAAATGGATTTTAAACTAAATAAATATTAAGTTACATGAGAAGAGAATTACGAAGGGATATCATTGACCAAATGACCTTATGGATGAGGCGCTACTGTAACTCTTATAGCTCTTATAAAATAACTGTCAAAAAAAAATATACGTGAACCTCTTATTTACCTTTTCTTCTAAAGATCGATATAGAGAACGAAAACGACATCGATACTTGACCACATCTATGTAATAACAGCACCACTGCACTTTCAGTTTCGCCTTTTGATGGACGCTTCCTCTGTTTGCAAGGCCTTCCGGCTTCACTCGACCTAACACAATTCGATTGAAAGAGTTTGCCTTCATTTTTATTGGAATATTTCCATAAAAGGTTTATTAGAACTGAAGTATTTTCCGTACGAGCAACATACCTTAAATTCATTACAAACATTGTGTATTTGTATGAGTTTATACCTCAAACTTTTAAAAGCTTTTTTAACTTGCAGATAACACTGGAACAGTCGAAAAAGTAGAACTAATTAAATATTATTCACCCGGACTAAAATTATTTTCACAGCTGGCGATTTTTTGTTGTTGTTTGGCTCATGTCAGGATTTTTTGTGGTCATTAACGGGTTATTTTAGTTATACAGGGTGATTCCTAAATTGATACTTCTTTTTTAGCTGCGTATAGAAGGCAACAACATTTTCAAATACCTTTTTTTCAAAAAACCCAAAAATAAAGTACTTACATTCATTATTACACTACAAATCAAATACGGTTCTGCCTAACTTGCCCGTTGAATAACATTAGGAAAACTTCTGGTTGTAGAGAAGAAACATCCGCACTTTTACGACACTCACAATAAATTACCACCATAATTAGTTCATTGTTTTCAAATTTTACCATTTTCACTAATTTATTAAAATTAATTTGCTTCAGAAAACAACATCGCGCCGCGAATTGCCAAAATAAATAACTGACGACCGATCCGGCGAAAAATTTTTGGGTGCCACGCCCTAATTTTGCCAAAAATTAACCAAATTTAGTAGTAACAGGAAAAACAAAACTTTTTTATTTTATAACCGCAATTTCAGTATTTGTAGACACAACCTTTACATTCCTATTATTTACGGAACTTTAATGTGGAATAAAATTTAAAACGAGAGGTAGGTTTTTCGGTATTATTTATTTAGTACAAAGAACTCTTTTGTGCCGAAAAAAAGGTAAATACAAAAAAATAATACTAAGACATAATTAAAAAAATAAAATACTGAAATAAGCAAAACAATGCTCTATTAAGAGTAGACAAAAAATAACAGACGAAACTAAAAATTATCTTTAAAGTTTTTTATACCATTTTGTAAGTATCAAAAAATTTAAAAATCGATTTAAATGACAAAATCAAGCCGTCTCTTTTTGCTTGCAAACCGGTTGATAATTTCATCTATGTCTAAATCCATACTTCGATTGATATATAGTAAAGCTAAGCCGTTAAGGCGGTCTTCTAGCATGGTAGACCTCAGGTAAGTTTTTAAAATTCTTAGAGTGGAAAAACTTCTTTCTGCGGTGGCAACAGAAATTGAAAACGTACAAAGAAGTTTAAGACAGGCGTTAATTTTCGGAAGATAATTGGCATCACAGTTTTCAAGAGCTTCTAGCGCGTTATCAGTTGGAAGAGAGTTTTCTTTGTATAACTGTACTTCACCCATTAATTGTGTTACCAGAGGGTTTCCTAGAAGATCTCCAAACCGTTCCGTTATTGTTGTTAAAGAATTAATAGGACTGTCGTCATTTGTCATTTTCAGAGTGTTGGGAATTAAAGTATTTAAACTAAAATTTTCAATAGTTTTTTCATTGAAACGAGCTTTTAAATCGACTAGATAGATAATATAATCAATCTTCCCTAGGGAAGGGGGCACGCGCCCCCCCTCTAAATCCGCCACTGTGTTGACCTGCAAATCTAATTGACCAAAGAAACATAATTAGACAAGCTTATTGTAATCAGATGCCACCAATACATATGGAAAATTCCTTTAGAAGTTAATTAAATGCATAGAAAAAGATGGTTCCACGAAAAACCTAATAATATTTATTATACTTCTTTTCTATTGATGAGGCCTTTACTTGATGAAAATCCATGATAATACAATAAGAAAACACAGTATATTCTTGATTTTCACTTTATATTAGGTAGAAACCATTACAGCTGTTTCGGTACACAGTACCTTCGTCAGATGGTGAGTACTAAAGACTAATTTACAAGTTTATAATATTTGTTAATATAGTCATAACAATGTATGAAGGGTAATTTATATTACCTAAAAATGTAAATTTAATAAGGGAGAATTATTCAGGTCTAACTGTGTTTTCTTATTGTATTATACTTCTTCTTATTGTCTTTATAACAAACATTTTTGATTCATAAAATTATTTTCTTGGGTATCAATTTTTTAAGTTTTTATCACACATTGTATAATAGAGCTTATATTTTGTAGCAATATGATTAATTTTTGTGGTATTTTTTAAGGATATTGAATGAATTATTCTTTTTTAATAAAAATAACTTTCTAACATTATCCAATATTTGTAGAGTCCAAATTTAAAACGTTTTTAAAAATCTATTATTAAACATGGACAGGATTCACTTCAAGAGAATGCAATGTTTTTAATATACGTATTTCGCATGGAGCTGGTAACTTTGGAGAAGAATTTAGAAATATTGCTCGGATCCACTTACGGCTATTTTCACCGCTTACATTTAAGATGGGCTTAGGTTAAGGTGGAACTTAAGTTGCACATTTGGATTTCACCGTCGTTTAAGTGTGACTCAAGTAGGAGTTAAGTTAAGCCCAGGATTTTTGGAGCTTTGTTACTTGGGCATACTATAACCTAACTTTTAGGGGTCTTTGGTTTTACAGATTACTCACATTCTGGTTTTTCTATAGTTTTTCTTAAAATTGCTTATATTTGAGCTGTAATTGAAGATAGTTTGTGAGTCTGCAAATAAATGGCTTTTAATAGGATAGGGATTGCCGAAGGGCTTGCTACACTGGTCAACAAAATTTAAGATTTTTTTTGTCCCACAAGCTGAAGTGGGTGTACTTGGTAGTACTTTTTAAACATATTTCATATATGTTTTCCATCACGCAGGGTTTTAAAGTGACAAAGCAATGAATTTTTGTGAACGTATATATTATAATATGGGTATACGTTATGAAAAAATAAAGTACAAAGTGATATATTTACTTAGAAAATGTGGTCATATATGACTTTCGACTGTACTTTGCATCAGAAACATCTCTCTTCAGCGTCCAGCAATAGTCTGCCAACATAGCGGGGCTCCATTTGCCTTGGTATCTCTTCTCCATGTCCAGAATGTCCTGGTGAAATCGCTCGCCATGTTCGTCACTTACTGCTCCAAGGTTTTTTGGAAAAAAGTCCAAGTGTGAATGAAGAAAGTGTATTTTTAGACTCATGTTGCAACCCATGGCTTTATATGAGACCAATAAATTGTTAACATTCTCTACATAATTTTCGGATTTACGATTTCCCAAGAAGCCGTTGCAAATGTCCTTGAAAGAAAACCATGCTGCTTTTTCAACTCCATTCAGAACCTCACTAAAGTTTTCATCTCGAAGTAGCTCTCTGATCTGAGGTCCCACAAAAATACCTTCCTTTATCTTGGCATCATTGATTTTAGGGAACTTACTTCTCACATATACAAACGCACTGTTAGTTTTATCCATACCTTTAACAAAATTCTTCATTAACCCAAGCTTAATGTGCAAAGGTGGTAAATAAATTTTTTGGGGATCAACAAGTGGGATACCATTGACATTCTTATTTCCTGGTGTCAGGGAAGTTCGTTTAGGCCACTCTTTCTTTTCATAGTGATTTTTCCTATCTCGACTGTCCCATTCGCATAGGAAACAACAATACTTTGTGTAACCGAGTTGCATGCCGAGCAAAAGTGAAACAACTTTCAAATCGCCACAAATATTCCACTTAAAGTCTATATATTTAATTTTTTCCAAAAGAAGCTTCATGTTGTCATATGATTCTTTCATGTTGCCTGCATGAGCCAAAGGAACAGAGGGGAACTTATTTCCATTGTGGAGTAGTACCGCTTTCAAGCTTGATTTGGAAGAGACAATGAACAAACGCCACTCATTTGTATCATAGTCATGCCCAAGTGCCTTCATAACAGAGCATACATCATTACAAAATACAAGCCCGTCTTCCATAGAGAAGAATTCTTCAAACTCTGCATGGCGCTTACGATAAAAAGCAACTTTTGTGCCACTCTGTAGAAGATTCCAGTCTTTTAATCTAGAACCTAGAAGTTCGGCTTGCTTCTTAGACAAGTTTAAATCGCGGACAAGGTCGTTAAGTTCTTCTTGACTTAGAAGATGCGGCGCACAAGAAGACGAATCTGGTGTAAATGTTGGATCCAGATCAATATTTTCGGCTGAAAAACTTTCGTTGTTTACTTCGTCATCGGCAGTTTCATCGTCGCTCGGTGTCATATTTTATGGGGGGTCAGGCACAGGTAATTCCGGACTGTGCGGCACTGGTCTCAGTGCAGATGGAATATGAGGATATTTAACAGTATGTTTGGATTTAGAAGTTATACCACTGATATTTGTAAGCAATCGGCAATATGGTCTGATGGTTCCCTCCAAATCATGGGAATAGCAAAAGGCATATGTCGTTTACCTTTTGCCCACGCTGTAAGAAGTCTGACACACGTAACACAGCAAATATGGGGAGCCCAGCTTTTGTCTTGATCGCCGACTTTACACTTGAAATACTGTTCATAGCATTTATTAACGAGAGGCGTGAAAGACCGTTTTTGAGATTTAAATGTCAATTCACCGCAGATGTAGCAAAAAGAGTTCGGGTGGTTTACACAATTTCTTGGCATTTTTACAGGTGAGTTACACTACAATAGCTTAAAATGCACCACAGCACATTCTTCAAAACGTTAAAAAAGTCTGCGTATATGTTCAATCACCGAGCTCTAGCCGATAACTAAAACAACAATAAATGTTATGTAGGACTTGGAACTGCTTGCAGGTGTCAACAAGCCAAGACATGTTCCGCGTGACACACAGAGCACACTTTGTTATTTCTAGTCACAACAAGTTATTGTTACAATACACAAATAATAAAATAGCAATGCCTGACACAAGTTTTTTGTTAGATGACTCTTATAGTACAGACCTAGGCGTGCATTTTATAGGTAAATAATCACATATACTGGAACATAAAAACTAAGGGTGATGGAGAAATTCTGAAAACATGATTGATTTCAGCATGCAAAATTATATTGAAATCAGACATTTTTGCGCTTGGGACAAAAATCTTGTTAACCAATGATTGATGATGATTTGGATGATTTAAATTTGATATTTTTTGGAATTCCTCGAAAAATTTACAATAGAGCCAACTACATTGAGACCTTAGATAATTGGCCTTTTTTTAAAAGGTTTAGGGTAACAAAGGAAACTGCTCTATTAATCTTAAGCCTCATTGAGGATGAATACCCTTACGATTTGTAAGCATTATTTTAATTTAGTAATGCAAAAGAAAATGTCAATATATTATGTATACTACTATAAAACTTTTTTCTTATAAAGACAAAGGTGCTGTTAATTATTTACTGAAAGTTTTCTTTTAGGAACAATAGTGTGGTAGCTACCTCCTCCGGTTTTTTGAACTTCCTTTTTTTCTTCTGCAGTATCTTTTCTAAGAGATTTTTTTTTTATATTATCCTAATATTTTCTTAGTGAGTCTTTAGATCTCGGGTAATTTTCTGGAGTTTGACTATTAAATAGATTTGTAATTTTTTGCCAAGCATCATCCTTCTGCCTCCAAGTCTGACTATTGGTGTTCTTATTTTCAATCACATCTTTGTAATCTGAGACAAGGTTTAGAAGCAAAACTTTTTCTCTGTTTGAAAAATTCTCTTTTTTATCCTCCATCTTGTTGCTTGTAGAACTTTGACTGCACCGTACACAACAAAATTTAAGAAATAAAGAAAGGCCTAAACCAAACACCAAAGCAAAAATAAAATAAACGAATAAAACTTGGGTTAAAATGGAATCGTTTTTCTTCTTCTTTTTTTTAATTGTCTTGGTTCTTCCTACATTTGCGATGTTGCCAAGTGTTTGTTAAACTTAACTAAGAAAAGACCTGTGAAAACCACATCTTACTTAAGGTTCACATTAAGATAAGGTCAACCTTAGATAATATGTAGTTTTAAGCGAAGCGGTGAAATTAGCTGTTAATGAAATTACTTTGTGCAACCCGCTGTTAGTATGGCGGTTATCTCACACTAGATCAAACAAATAAACATAAACAAAACGAATTGCTTGTTGGAACAAATCAAAAACAGACCTTTAGTAAACAGGTATAAAATTATCTTGGTCTGAGAAGTACATTGTTAATTTTTTAACCTACCGCACGTTTGCGTTATGCATTTTTTTAATACAACAATGCATGTGGCATGTGTGCCTTGTGCAATGCATGAATAATTTTTCCAGGGATTCATTTAAGAGGTGTGGCATGATACGCCGCAAACTTGCACACTAAGAAAATTTATAATTATGAAAACATTCCTAAAAATGTATATACGATTTTAAATCTTTTTAGACTATTTTACATGTGGTAAATTTGACCAAATTACATTTGGGAAGGGAAAATGAAGACATTTTTTCGCAGCAGCGGCTTTTGAGAATAGGCTGAGTCTACTCGACAAGTTTATAAACACAAAAATCGTCCAATTTTATTGAAAAATGATGTCAATGCATATAAAAACCTTCTAAATCATTCAACATCAAAACTATTATGTGAGTTTTAAATCGAAAACGGCCAATTTTTCAATACAAGTATATTGTTCACCTTAATATAAAACTTTTTTACAAAAAATAGCTTGGGATCACCGTTTAGCTTTCAAATCTTTGGCCAAGCTGTTTCAGACGCAATCATATAATAAGGCCTTCTCTCAGTCAGTGTTAACGGTCAATTGGGTAATTAACATTTACTGTCCTTGTGTTGTAAGTATGAAACACCTCTAGTTCGAAACTTGCTCTGTTTTTCAAGAAGAACATTATTGGCGACAGCTTACTTTCGAACAAAGGCAAAATATGCCATACTCCAGTTTGAATGGCATTGAATTGGGATTTAATACTGCAGACCTAACAGGTCTTTGGATTTTACTTTTAGCGATGATAATAATTCGTACTGTGTTGCTGTCTTTAGTGGCGCAGGGACAGCACTGCCACTGGTTTTAAATCGAAAGCTCTTTAATAAATTTGACAATGTCTTCACAAATATCCTATTTAAACTCTACCCACCTCCTACCTTCTTTTATACCTTAAAAACTCATAGTTACTAGTTTTGGCTGTATTTTTTTCACCCATATTCCTATACACGGCTTTATGTACATTCTTTTTTGATCTCTGATTGCCAAACATTTTTTTGTATTTTTTTCATCCCATAATGACACTCGCCTGCGGGTCCGCTCTTCGCAAACGAGCGTTTTCAGTTCGGGAAGGGTTCAACGAGTTTCATGCGTGAGAGAGAAGTGTGGCAAAGCCTGTGCAACTTAAACAAAAACAAGAGTAATAAAAAACAGTTTACAGCAAAAATCTCTTTTGAACAACCTTTATCTAGCATTTGTCTATACCCTACGTCCAAAATTACTGTCAGTGATTCATCGCTTTTATATATAGTGCAACGGGTTTTACGAAGTTAGAGGAAATAACCAAAAAATACCAAATGGGGGCACCGGCCATTGTATTTTAGAGCATTATCTGTTAGATTATTTTGTGTTATATAATTACCGGCTGTTGGCTTCTCTAAACGTCTATCTTCGTTGTTATACGGCGCGGCGATAGATTTTTAAAATTATATGAATATGCATGCAGGCAGACAGGGTATGCAGAATTCGGAGAGAACAATAGACTAGTGAACATGCAGGCTATTTTGCTCTACCTTTGACTTTGCTCTATTATAGAGTGCAACATTATTCATGTAACTCATTATTGGCAACTCGGATTGCAGGAAGTAAACCGAGTTTTAACTATCGAAAGTATCTGAAATGACTGTATTCAATGAGCAACGTATGATTTCTGTCTACCATTAAAATGTACATCAATATTCTCTTTCAATTGGTTATCGTCTGTAGAGTGACGAATGACGATATCCTGAGCAGGACCTATTTTCCCAATAGGCTCGGGCCTAGGGCTCCGCTTTCAGAGGGGCTTCGCGCTTGGTCCTAACCGACACTATACTTATTCAAATAGTTTAAGAAAAAATACTTTAGTTGCAAAACTGAGATTCCTCTAAACTTTTTTATTATAAAAAATATTTTATAGAATCTAAGCCGATGGACAGATTTATTTATGCAAAATAAAAAATAATCGTAAAAAAATGTTGCGGCATGTCGCCTAATAATACAAATAAAAATTATTTTAAATTATATATTTTAAGAAATATTAATATTATTCTTTTGCGAGAACTATAAAGAAGCCGTCATCGACATACTTGCTGATGGTATTCGTTCAATCACACGCCTCGACGCAAGCGCGGATCCAGGGAGGGTAGACAAGTCATGACTAACTCTGACAAAAAAATTTCTTCTGCAGCGTTTTTTCTTTAATTTTTAAATCTCTTTTTAATTAAATTATTGTCTTTTTGTCAAAGCCACTACAAGCAAAATCGTAAAACACATATAAGTTTTTTTTATTTTGAAATTGGGCGTCGCACCCAAAAAATATTCTTTCCTTTTTTCTACCTGCAAAATTAAATGGATAAAAAAAAGCATTTTGTAAATATGGCACCCCCTCCCAAACGAGAATTTGTAGATCTGCTCCTACCTCGACAATGGTGATAGCGTGTTTATAGTTTCTAGGAAAATATGATACTATTATTATTAAAATATTTCAGGGCGAGATTTTATTTCGATTTAAATTCATTCAAAAATCAAAATTCTACTTTAAATAAAATGTTTCCAAAATAATCTTATTAATTTAAAAATATAATTAAATAAAAATAGACAAACCCAGGAAGGCGAACGGATCAAAGGGTCCAACAAGCATTGTGCTGTTTATTAATCTAACCAGGCAGGGGACGGAAAGCTCGATTTGTTCTTTGATCTATATCTGCTTCTTTGTATGTTATATTTATTTGAGAAGTTTTTTTGATTTTATGTTTTTTCCAGACTTAATAAATACTGATTATTAGGTATATTGTTCCTTGTAAAAAAGCTTAACTTCTTAATGTAAGGTAGCATGGGCGCTAATAGTAGGAGAGGCGGTGCCCACCTGGGTCAGAATCCTGGAGATTTTAGAAGTCAATTTTGATACCACATGTCCTCCTCCTCCCCACCTAAAATTGGATCTATGGGCGCCCATAATTGGGGGGCCCCAGATTGCGTAACGACCTTAGAGCCCCCTAGAACCAAAAATAGGCCCTTCTCCTGAGATACGTTTTTAAATTTCTGAATGAAAATTAGGCGTATTCAAATCTGAACTATACGGTGGGTAGTCTCCAGCTCCTCGCAGTTGATGGGCTGGGCTTTCGCTCTCTTCAATGACAATGCAATATCCCAAAAACGAATTTGTTGTTACTTATTAATTTATTCAGAAATAATAAGAATTTAAATATAATTTGAGACACAATTTAGAGAAGTTTTGTCTATTGAACGTTAGGAGACAACGCACGGTCAGTTGTTTTTATTATGGCCAGATGTATAGATATTTAATTTTTTAATCCGTTTTCCTTTAAAAAAAATCCGTATTTTATCCGCTAAATTCAAAACAGTTCTCTATCGATTACTTGTGTTGCCAAGTGCTGAAAGTAGGTATTTATTTATAACATAACGAAGCCTTATCGCCGGTTTCGGAAAAATAAAAGAAAACTGCCGATACCATACCAGAATTACACTTTCTTGAGATATTTTCTCGCATACATTTTCCCGTAATCGGAAAATCGATTTCACGCCGAGTACAGTTGAGCCTGCCTGCCGAGATGATTACGCGATGAAATTTAATTAGCTGGCTTAGCCTACTAGTGCGGACAGGCCGAAATTTATTATTTAAAAAGCATTTAGGTGTACCCGAACCGCGCTAACATTTGCCGTGAGGTTTATGATACGTATTTATTTATAGTAAAATGTTCTAACTTTTAAAAAATTACGGTGGTGGCCTTTTTAAAAAAGACCTTTAAATGAAGATGCCATGTGTCAGAAATTTAATAAAAATTACATTACATTAACAATAAAATGAAAAAACGTTGTATTTCAGTGTATTTGTTTATTAATACTAACGCCAAGAGCTTTCGGCCTTATTTATTCAAGGCCATCTTAAGTTATGTACCGCCAAAACTCTTTAAATTGCTTTCAAAGCTTTTTTTTGACTAGTAAGTACTCCCTTTTTGTTATTTTACAACTTGTATATTTCCTACTTACTTTTAGGGTTAAGCCCTGATGATGGCCTTGAATAAATAAGGCCGAAAACACTTGGCGTTAGTATTAATAAAGAAATACACTGAAATACAACGTTTTTTTCACTTTATTCAGAACACAGGGTACTACTAACTCTCCGCCTTTACTTTTAATAACTTTAAAACTGTAATGTCACTTTTTTGGCATCGGAATTGTTGAAAATGTGCCCCATCAATCTGTTAGCACAGACCAAACCGATGGCAGAACTCCCTATACTCTTTCCAAAACTTCTGGCGTGATTAAACGTATCTCTTGCCTTAACTCTGCCGGATTTCTAGGTCTGATGACGGTTACCCTTCTTTTTAAATCGCCTCATTAATAAAAATCTAAGAGTGTAATATCCGGAGATTTGGGCGGCCACTTTATAAATCCCCACAGTCCTATCCACCTATTCGGGTTTGTTTTTTAATTATTCCCTTACATTTGTTGCAAAGTAAGGAGGGTCCGGAGAATTATTATTATAAATTATAGTGTGGTCGCCCAAATCTCCGGATATTACACCCTTAGATTTTTATTTATGAGGCGATTTAAAATGTCACCAGACTTAGAAATCTAGAAGAGTTGAAGGCAAGGATTCGGGCAGAGACATATTTAGTTATTCCAGAAGTGTTGGAAAGAGTACGAAAAGAGTAAGGGAAGAGTTCTACCATCGGTTTGGTCTGTTTGAACATATTCATGGGCACATTTTTAACAATTGCTATACTAAAAAGGTAACATTACAGTTTTAAAGTAACTGTTCCTTAAATTCGTTTTTATTAAACTTCTGACACATATTTGACAGATAAATAAGATATGGACAAATTTATTTTGCGATAAGCAGTCCAGAAAGGTGTCACACAAGGTATTTTTTAATTTTAAAAGAAAAGTTGATTAGGGCTGCGCGTTGGGGTACAATTTTTTTTTGCATGACAAAAGCGAGACCCATAAAAAATCTTTGAGGACGTATTTTTGAATTTTAGAGAAATCTTATTCCCAGAGCCGCTATAAGCTGCGTTCCAATTAAAATCCGCGCCCTATATAGGCATGACATAGATAAACGCAAAAACATAAGTCTATCTTTACTTGCGCGCAGGTGGGTAAAAACACATTAGAGATTAGGTAAGTATTTTATTTATATTTTATTTTGTCCATATGATGCAGTAGACTTATGTATCGCCATCACTCTAACTCTTTTCATAACGATTTGTTCATTTTTATTAAGTTATAGTTTTTGTACTAGTCTTGGATTTTTGAGGTAGGTTTCATTTATATTCACCTCTCAAATATTTATTGATCATTTCATTCAATGCGT
Organism: Polydrusus cervinus; assembly: GCA_935413205.1. Taxonomy (NCBI): domain Eukaryota; kingdom Metazoa; phylum Arthropoda; class Insecta; order Coleoptera; family Curculionidae; genus Polydrusus; species Polydrusus cervinus. The sequence continues at coordinate 102,572,243 of OW284511.1, forward strand.
GTTTCCACCAGTAGCGGCGGTCCATAAATTTCCATAGACAAATAGTTAATTATATTAGCTAGGTTTTACGGGTTTGTACAATATAATAATAAGTAATATCCATAACACCTTGTATTGCTTTAGCGATGGTATGTATTTTTAAAACGATCTTTAAAAACCAAATTTTGCTGCAAACATCAAGATTGGTTGTAGAGTTTTCACCATCTTCGTTTTCCAAAAAAATATTAAAATTAGGAAAAATATTACATTTGAAATATTTACAGGATATTTAATTTAAAACAAAATTCCCGTCAGTTTGGTTATTCTTATTCTCGTATTTTACTCTAGTTAAATGTGTTTAGTAGTCCTGTATTTCCCATCCGTTACAATTTTCATGGGCAACTAATCCTCGAATCAGTGATGAATATTTACCGCTGAGATTAACTGATGGAGACTGAGAATTTTGTTCTTAGGTTCTAAGGTAATACTGGGGGTTAATGCAGATTTCTATAGGTATAAGGAATATTGGATATTGGACAGGCTATTTTGGTTTCAGCTTCAGCCCCTTTGTCTGCTTTACAAGTAAAATAATAATCATTTTATTATAAGTCTGCAGTGGCGTAGCCAGCAAGTTTGACTGTGTCATAAATGACATTGGCTGGCATTGTTTACTCATAACCCAAGGCCTGATTAGTAAATTAAAAACTAAGTAACTGGGCCACTGTAATGTTAACGTATTTTTACGATTGGATTGATTAAAAACTTAATTTAATTTTTTTAATAAAAAAACTGGATATTTCGTCAACTTTTTGGGGGATATTTACTATTTAAAGTGCGTACGTTAATTTATGAAAAACACTTTTATAGTACCAACTTAATAATTTAAATTCCTACCAAAACTAATACAAATCAAATTTGCGAATAGTGGAAAAGAGTAAAATTGAGCAAGGTGCGCGTTTTCTTGCAGAAAATAGTTCAAATAGCACTTACCTACTTTAGATCGTGTAGTAATATCCTTAATTCTGTATTTAAAACGCGATTTCACACTAACGAGTAATATTAATGATTTTTAATTAAGTTTATCAATAAATTTAAGCTACCTACTTACATACCAACAATTTTTTTTAAATAAAAAATTGACGGATGCAATTTTCCATGTTCTTTAGTGCATTATTCAGCAAAGCATTGGCGTATGCAGGATTTTTTTTCGTATAAAAAATGCCTTTTTTGAGTTTTTAACGCTTTTAGTGACAAATCTTCCCTATAGATCTTCAAAGGTAGATCATTCTAACAGGCATTTTCATACTTTTTTCGAAAACCACGGCACCGCTCGCTAGAGCAGCGGGCTCCGCAGCTCTTTTGTTCGTGGTTGCCTTTAAACTAATAATCTACCGATACCGATGTATCGGTTAGGTATATCGGCCTAATGGCCGATTATCTCTATCGGCCAATATACGGAAGGAATATCGATATATTTTACCATCCATATACATGTAGTAAAAATGTTATGTTCAAATTATATTTGTATATACAAAAAAAAAGAAATTTTATTGTCATCGCCAGACGCAGGTATAATATGCGCGATGTGGTTGAAATGCACTATTTCTTAAATAAAAAAAAGCATACTCGGAACTTTAGGTGATAAAATAATGCAGTCATCCCTAATATCGAGACCGAGAGGGACGTCGTGGATCTCTGGGGAAGTAAAAAGGATAAATCAGTGCATACTACACGTGGTTTGAATACCACACTACAGGTCCTACCTGGCTGACTTGACCCCGACAATAAGGGATACAATGGGCCGTTTAGGCCTAATTATTCTGGCTCTTCTGCCAACGAGAAAGAACATGCCTTACCAATAATAAAGGTCAAAACGTGCTTTTTCCCATTTCTTTAAGTTTCCCCACTTTTCTAATGTGTAGGTACTTGTGTGTGCGGCGGCATATTGTATATGAAGTTGCACACCGGCGCGGCGGCCCTGCATCTGCCACTCGGCGCTACTGATAGAAAAAGTGGCGCAACGTCATTAAAATTAATACGAATTTCGGTATTCAAAATACGATAATTCTTCAATTTTTATGTAACTTGTATTATGTTATAAAATCGTATTATGAATAAAATTATGAATTTATATTATTTCATAAGTCACGGTCAACCAAATAAATGTAATGCCTTACTGACCATTTTTGATATTGGCTTAAATTACATTGGGTGTCGACAGGGATTTTGTTAAATGAAAAATGTTTAATGTATATTAGACTATAATCTTAAAAATTACCGTACGGCCTTTATATTTTTGTAACGGGGCACAAAATAATACCATACAGCGTGACCAAAAACCATCTTAACTAAAGAAAACTTTTTTTTTTTTTTCTTTGCGAAACATTTTTTTTTACCTGTGTGCTTCTATGCCTGAATAACACTGAAACAAAAAAATGTTTCTACTAACTTACTAGAAAACGTAATTTTCGACCCCGAAACAAGGGAGGAAAATATTACCTTTCTTCCCGTGGGTTCTCTAAGACTTCTAATAAGCAAAAGTTTTTCTTTTGTTCTGAAAATAAATTGCAAATATCGCATTGAAAGTGCAGGGTATAAAAAAATAGAAACCTAGAATTTTCTCCTATTTCTTTATGATTTAATAGTTACGTTTGGCGGATACAATAACTTAACACATGGCGGTCATGTTTGGATTTTTTCTAGAAAACGTACAGATATAAAATTTATAATGGCTAAATATAACAACCATCAAAGAACATACAACTGCCAATGTAAATATACCGCAATGCAAAATGTCAGCCCCGGATCTACGATTTTTTCGAACCGGGGTGAAACCTTGATAGTGGCGCCCCCTCCCTTGAGTGTTTGAGAAATACTGTTAAAATTGCCAATGAGTAGCATTTTTGTGACCATTTGTTAAAATAATAATCCTTTAATAAATTTAAACTTTTTATTATCTAACTAATAACGACGTATGGAAATAGAAAAGTTTGTTTTTCAAACATATTATATTAAGATTCGATTACTTGATAAAAACCTATGAGATTATAGGAAAAGAGGCTTCATTTGTTAGATATTTCGAATTCTTGTCTTAAAGATTTGGCGCCCCCATGAAACTGCCGCCCGGGGCAAGTGCCCCTCCTTAAGGCCTTTTTACATTAGGTGCAATTGCAAGAAAAATGGCCTGAAAGCATGCACTGTGACGACGTTTTGATCAGCTGATGCAAGTTTACTTTCTTGCACCAGGTATATCGTGATTGCGCATAAGCATAAAATGTTCCTAAATTTTCTAGTAATATTCTTTACTGCCAACTTACGAACGTAACCTCCAAAAAAGTGTTGTTGGACGTTGACTTCGTTCGTTTTGTGGCTTTGTTGTTTAGATTATTGACTATTTTTTGTGAATTTAAATTAAAGTATGTCGCAGAAAAAAAGAAGAGTTCTTTGTTGTTGTCTTAATTAATTACTAATGGCTCCTTGCCGCACAGAAGAAAAAAAGGTTTCCTTGCCGTCTCCAACATTCAGCCGGCTTTCTTTGTTTTTTATACTTGATGGAAATGCTCCTTTACGGGCAACTTGCCATGCCAGCTCCTTCGTGACGAGGTGAGTTTGTCTGGGTTTTCACCATAACCCCGCGAGTTACATCATGATGAATTTCTATTTCTTTGTAAGACTAATGCTTGCAGGTCACAATAAATTAAACTTCTTGTAACGTCTTAAAACATTTATTTAAGGATACAAATGGCAGGAGTTGTTCATAATGTTATACAAAAGGCGCCTGAAACAAAAGACGACCTTTAATAAACTAAAAGTGATTTAACAGATAACCTGTCTTCCTAATACTAATAATTAGAATTTAGTTTCCTACCTTTTATCATACAGAACATTTCCAACACGAGACAGGAATCGAAATATGATTTCATCATTTTATATCGAATAGAAATGACAGATCAAAACTGAACATAGTCACTAATGCACAGAAAAAATTTAGACAGTATCTTATATCGCAGCTGGAACTAGAACCAAATAATTATATTTCAACACTCCTCCTTAATTATTTTGCTTCGAAGCTCAGCAAAGATATTGCGACTCAAGGGCTTAGTCAGTATATCCGCAAGTTGCTCTGAACTTCCCACATGTTCAAGTCTGATTGTTTTTCCTATGTGTTCCTTAATAAATTTTCTTGGAATATCTATGTGTTTTTTTCCTTTTGTCACTTTTCCTTCATGGACATTTTCCAGCATACAGATAGCAGATCGATTATCTACATATAGGGTTGTAGGTTCATTTATATCGACAAATCCCAATTCGTGACCAAGTCGTCTTATCCAGCATATGTCATCTATGGAAGATACTGCTGCTCGATACTCAGCTTCTGCTGTAGATGTGGCCACAAGTGTTTGTTTCTGGGCATACCAAACTACGGGACCTCCTCTTACTACAAGTACTCCACTAGTCGAATGACCAGTATCTGTATCTCCTCCGTAATCTGAATCTGTATAGGCTGTAAGTTTATTATCATTTGTAAACAATATACCACTATTAACCGACCCCTTTAAATACTGAAAAATACGTTTAATCATTTTCCAATGACTTACCATAGGGTTATTAGTAAAGCGACTTAAATAATTTACAGCGAAGCTTATATCAGGACGAGTAATAGTAGCTAAATATAGTAGGCTTCCTATCGCCTCCCTATAAGGTTCTGACTTGTCTAGTACCTTATCATTTGCAAAGTTTTCTCCATTGGTAAGCATTCCCTTCTCCATTGGAGTATATACAGGATTGACGTCATCAAAGTTGAATCGCTTCAAAATCTTTTTCGTATAATTTGGTTGACTAACAAATATTCCATTTGAGTCTTTTTTAATTTTCATTCCAAGGTATGATAAATTTCCATCATGAGCAATATCATACGTAATTTCAAATTCTTGCTTTAATTTGTGCAATATTTGAACCATATCATCTTTACTGGTTCCTACAATAAGACCGTCATCAACAAACAACACAATAAAATTAGTTCTCTCTTCATTGTAATAAACACAGGGATCATCATCTGTGTTATCAAAACTAAGTGACTTCAAAAATGTTGAAAACTTCTCATTCCAATTTCGTGGTGCTTGTTTTAAACCATAGAGACTTTTATTTAATTTGCAGACACGATCTGTATTATCACTGAACCCTTCAGGTTGATAAATGTATATTTCTTCCTTTAAGTCTCCATATAGGAACGCTGTTTTTACATCGAAAGTCATGAGATTCATTCCGCTTGCAGCCGCATGACTGAGCATCAACCTAACTGAAACATGACGTGCAACAGGACTAAATGTCTCAGAAAAGTCTATTCCCTTTTTTTGTTCAAAGCCCCTGACCACCAGTCTGGCTTTCAGCTTACCATCTTGCTTTTGACGTAACACCCATTTACAGGTTAACGGTGTGACGTGTTTAGGTGATTCAACCAGATCCCATGTTTTCATTCTTGTTAATGACTGAAATTCGTCATTCATTGCATTGTGCCAATTTTCATCTTTCAAAGCATCTAGAATAGGGATGTCTTCCACTTCACCTATCATGGCTGTATTTCGATCATCGTCATCTGAAGAGTAATCCATAATAAAATCTTTGAATCTTCCAGGTGGTTTAATAGATCTTTTATTTCTCATATTTATATTTTCAGGCTGGTCATTCTCTAGAGCATCTGGCTCGTTAGACACATCACTGTCCTCAGAGTTAGTGTCTTCATTTTTATTCCCTTCCAATTTTTCACATACTTCGAGATGTTATTTAATTTCTGTCAGTTCTTTCTCTTTTTTAACATGTTCTTCAAAAATTACATTGCAAGAGGTAACAACATCATTTTCCTCAAAAATAAAAATTCTGTAGCATGGCGAGTCTAGATCATACCCAACAAAAATTCCCTTCTTTGACTTCTTTTCTGTCTTTCTTCTTTTATGATCTTTAATTAAAACATAGCTTGTATAACCAAACCCTCTCAGTTTTCCAAGATCTAACTTTCTGCCGAACCATAAATCCGCAGGACTTTTATTTTTAACTGAGCTTGTTCCTGTTTGATTTATTGTGAACACAGCATAGTTAACTGCCTCAGCCCATAAATTTTCAGGCAAGTTTTTTTCATGTATAATAGATCGAGCTGACTCTACTATAGTCCTCATTTCTCTTTCGATCCGTCCATTTTGTTGAGGAGTATATGCACTTGACTTAGTGTGAAAAACTCCAAGTTCTTCCAGAAACTTTTTAGAGTCTACATTCTTAATCTCTGTTCCATTATCTGACCGTAGATATTTTACTTTTCTTTCAAACTGATTTTCCACCATTGTCATAAAAATCTTTAATTTGGAAACAGCTTCATCCTTTGACTTCAAAAAATAGACAGTGCGAAAGTGGGAAAAGTCATCCTTAAAAAGCAAAAAATACTTAGCTCCTCCTAGAGATATAATATTCATTTCGCACAAATCAACATGGATCATATCTCCTGGTTGGTTGGCTACTTTGGAATTCAAGGAGTGAGAAACACGATGGTGTTTTCCATATACACACCCTAGACATACATAGCCATTCCAATCATCTGTAAACTTAATATTATTTCTTGCTAGAATCTCTCTAACATACTTAACATTTTGGTGGGCTAATCTTTCATGCCACGTTTTAATAGACACTTGAGTGGCTGTCAATAAACCCTTGTCAGGCTCTTCACGATGAAACATCATTTTGTATAAGTTTCCGTCTCTCTTTGCAATTGCAACTATTTCATTTCCATCTAAACTCTTAAACACTGACTGATTTGCATCAGCACACTGAGCATATCCTTTATCCAACATTTGAGTGACAGAAAAAAGATTGAAAGACATCCTTGGCACTAGCAGCACATTCTTCAAAATTATTTCATACCAAGTTTTACCATCAAACGCCTTCAACTCTATATCTCCTTTCCCTATACCTTCTAATTTTGTTGCGTCACCAATCATTACCAATGTAGGTTCTTCAAATTCTTTATAATTAATTATCCAGTCCCTCCTAGAAGTCATATGTTGAGTTGCTGCACAGTCTTGATACCACGAGTTATTGCAGTCTTGTTCTGACATTATGTAATTTACATTTGCAGTCGATAAACCAAGTGTAATAAATGCACGACGGTTGGTGTCTTTATATTTATTTTGCCCAAAATCTTGGCTTTTATCTGTACTGGCATGGCCTCTTGGACAGTCTTTTGCAAAGTGACCTTTTTGTTTACAGTTATTACAGGCATAATTGTCTTTACAGTATGTTAAATACTTTGCACAAGGCTTATTCCTACAGTGCCTCTTTACATGTCCCTTCTTACCACACTTAAAGCACTCAACAGCAGCACTTCCTGTCGCAGATGAATTTCCTGCTGGTTTCCCTGGTCTATGATTTGAAATGAAGGCATTTTGAGCATAGCTGTGTGGCTCACTTTCATTTAACCTATCTTCCTCCAATCTTAAGCGTTCAAGTAATGTACTTAAATTTTTATCTATAACGCTCACATTATCCCAGGCTGTCCGGAAGTGATGTAATTTAGTTGGTAACATCCCCAAAATCCTTGTCATAATCCAACTTTCTTTAACATCCTCTCCTTCTGCTTTCAAGTCTTCGGCATATTGCTGAACAGTCATACAATTTTCAACAGCCGACTTACTGGAATCATACTTAAAAGCAAAGAACTGTCTCTGCAACCCTTCAACAGTTAGATCAGACTTTTTGCCATACAATGTATCCAACTTTTCAAGCATTTGATGTGATGTAGTACAGTTTGCTATTCTTTTTGCGATACTACTGCTGGTATTTAAACCTATAAACGTTTGAGCCTCAAGATCCTGTTTAATCCAAGCTTTAACAACATCGTCTGAATTTGAACCAAATGGTTTTAATTCCACACCAGTTGCTATAAGATACAAACCCTTTGACTTTAATGTTAAATTTAATTTAAACCTCCACGATACATAATTTACATTACCTTCCGAATCTTCAGACAATGTCTCCATTTGTGACCGAATAGAGTCCATTTCTGTTTGGAAATTCCTATACTTTATCTGACAACCTAACTAGACAGTAATCTGATAACTTCCTTACAATATTATGTAATATTTACAAATTTTACAAATGGAAGATGCTGGCCCACCCGGCATCGCCCGGTGAGATACCATTGCATCAGTTTACGCGGCGTGAAGTTGCTCTTTGAGTTAACGTTTCGTCGCTGTGCTGATGTTTCCGGTTTCCAGGGTGGGGCCGTATAAAAGAAGCATGATGGAAGCTCCAAGATCAAAATATTCCGGAGGTAAACTCGCCCCCCGATCGGATCTCCGGGTGGGGGCTGGTCCTGTGGCTTCATCAAGCGAAATTAATGAATTATCCACCATTTCCGACAATTTACTGGGTTCCTCCAACAACACTCAACGAGAAAATGGTGTGGCGCCTGCAGTTGCTAACAGACCCAAAAGTAACAACTTCAAAATTGATTTCTGCAATATTAGAGGGCTTAACACTAACATCAATTCAGTCCACCAGCACTTACAATCTTCCAAGCCTCATGTGCTTGCGCTAACCGAGACAAAAGTCAGAGCGTCAACGAACACCGTCAGCTATTTATATCCTGGATATGATTTTCACTTCCGTTTTAGACGCAACTTTGGGGTCTGTCTGTTCATTCGAGATGATCTTTGCTGCCAACGGGAGGAAATACTGGAACCGAAAGACTTTGATGTAATGTGGTTTAAAATATCTTCACAAAAAATCACTAAGTTTATATGCTGCCTTTACCGTCCTCCAAGCGACATGCATTACAGGGCCCTCTTCTCATCACTAGCCAACACAATCGACTTCTTGCAAACCAACCATCCGAATGCCGAAGTTGCTATCTTTGGCGACTTTAACGTCCACAATGTCAACTGGCTTAAATACTCAAACACCAACGATGAGCAAGGCCGAGAGGCCGAATCTTTTGCGATCAGTTCTGGTCTAACTCAACTCGTAGAAGAACCAACGCGGGTTCCAGACCGAGCTGGGGATTTTGCTAGTCTTTTAGATCTCTTTTTAACTTCAAATCCAGACCTATATACGGTCACCGTACAACCACCATTGGGCTCTTCCGATCACAAACTTATTTCAACCCTAAGCGAGCTGCCAATTAGTTCTGAACAACCTACTAAACCCCGTAAGCTTTGGCACTATACATCAGCTAAGTGGGAAGACCTAAAGGACCATTTTCGCAACTTTCCCTGGCTAAGCGTATGCTTTTCTTCGGATGATCCATCTGTCTGTGCAAAGGAGGTCTCCGACGTCATTCTAACTACGATGGAGGCCTTTATTCCTTTCTCCAAAAAGCGCCCTTCTAACGGCAAGCCCTGGTTTAGCAAGAATTGCGAGCGTGCTGTCAGATCTAAAAACCTGGCTTACCGACAGTGGCGTAAAAACCCTACTCCTGAAAATCGCGCCATCTTTGTTACCACCCGAAACCAATGTAAGCAAATGATAGACCAAAGCAAAGAAGCTCATAACGAGAGAATCAAAAACAAACTTCTTGCCAGTCCTAACGGATCAAGGTCCTTTTGGTCAGTCGCTAAGGCCGTCAGCCAAAATTTTACAAAGTCAACTATTCCACCTCTAACACGTTCCGACGGCACAATAGCAACCGCAGCCGGGGATAAAGCAAACCTACTTGCTGAACTGTTTTCCTCGTATTCCACTGTAGACTTTCAGGGAAAACCACCACCCAACATTCCCTCAGTTCAATCGCAAATGTCTGAAATCGTGTTCCGTCAGCGTCTTGTTAAACGGATCCTTAAAGGACTCGACGTCAATAAAGCTTCTGGTCCAGACGAAATTCCTATCATTGTTCTTAAGACATGCGCCGATGAACTTACACCAGTATTTTGTAGACTTTTCAACTTATCCTACAAAAAAGGAATATTTCCATCCTGCTGGAAGTCGGCGCGTGTCCAGCCCTTAACCCAAAACCCCTTAAAACTTGCGGTGGCAGGCTGATCCCACATTAACTGTGGGCAAAGGTTTGTTGTTGTTGTTGGTAGTGCCCCGCCACAGCTGACAGTGACACATGTCCCGTAAGTAGGCGATAAAACCTTTCGGGGTGGAAGCCAGTCTAGTAGAAGGTGTGAAAAGCCTTTTGACTCGTCGCTAGAGGTGTCGGAGAGTCTTGAAACTCTCTAGTATCCGAGACGAAGTTTTAAGTGCTTTGTCGTCAGTTCGCCCTAGAAAATGGAAGTGATCGCAGTGCACGAACAGTGCCAAGGTGTCGGGTTCAGGTCAAGCTGTTCCTAGTATCCGTTGACCACTCTCCATTTGGGTTGATCCTTCGACGTCCGACCAGTGTACGATACGTGGCAAGGTACTGAAGCTTGCTACAAAACTGGTACTGCGGGGGGATGGAGCCCCTTTGCTTCGGCATTGCCATCCCAACTTGGTGTTGAACTCGCAGGGGCAGTGATCGCTACGTTTAGTTGGTAGGTTTAACTGCTTGATGCAGCGCGAGGATGAAGCCCCAACGGGCAGGAGCCGTTTGAGCGAAATTATCATACATGTCCAGCCCATTCCAAAGAAAGGTAAAAAGACTCTGCCAAGCAACTACCGACCCGTCGCATTGCTTTCAGTAATTTCAAAAGTAATGGAGAAAGCTATTAACCAACAACTCCTAAAGTATCTGGAAGGGCTTAACATTATCAGCGACCATCAATACGGTTTTCGTAAGTCCAGATCAACAGGTGACCTTCTGGCATATGTCACCCATCTTTGGAGCAACACCATCGAACATCATGGAGAATCCCGGGCTGTTGCACTGGACATCTCTAGGGCTTTTGATCGTGTTTGGCACGATGGGCTTCTAAGTAAATTGCGATCCTACGGTATGCCTAATGGATTCTGTTTATGGTTAACCAGCTTCCTTAAGAACCGTTCTCTGCAAGTGGCGATTGACGGGTTTCTCTCAGACACCTTCACCATCAATGCCGGTGTTCCTCAAGGGTCCATATTGTCGCCTACCCTCTTTTTACTGTATATTAACGACCTTCTAGTGAAAACCCAAAATCCAATTTATAGCTTTGCTGATGACAGCACACTTGTCTCATCTTTTACCTTGACTCCCCAAACATCCGCTGCCGACGCACATCTTCGCAGGCAGCATGAAGTATTGCGCCTCAACAAAGACCTGGAAGAAATTTTGGCTTGGGGTGACAGTAACCAAGTCGAATTTAATGCTAAGAAAACCCAGGCAGCAGTCTTCTCCAAAAAGGTTAACATTGCAGAACCGGATATAGTCATGGCAGGACAAGCAATTCCCCTGGCACCGTCTATTAATTTGCTGGGGGTCAATCTGGGAGGTAATATGTCTTGGCATGATCACGTTGCCGCAATTGCCAAGGCAGCTGCACAGAAACTTGGTGTACTTTTCCGCACCAAAAGGTTGTACACACCTCATCAACTTTTGACACTCTACAAAGCCCAGATTCGACCATCATTAGAATATTGCTCTCATGTCTGGAGCTCTGCACCCAAGCACACCCTTCGGCTACTGGATTCCATTCAAAGGAGAGCCGTTCGTCTGATCGGCGACCCCGAGCTGACCAAGACCCTCGATAGCCTGGAGCATCGAAGACAGGTTGGTGATTTGGCTCTCTTTTACAGATATTTCCATGGCAGGTGTTCGACTGACATTGCCCACTTGATTCCACCTAGAGCAATTCAAAACAGAAATACACGGCAAACCACTGCCGCTCATCCATATGTTGTTCAGCTTAGTACTCCTCGAACTTCATTGTTCAAGAATTGTTTCATCTGGAGAACGTCATCTTTGTGGAATGATCTTCCTGAGGTCGTGTTTCCCAATGAATACAATCTTCAACGTTTCAAGACCAACGTTAATCGCTTTTTTCGCACTCGCACCGCTCCCAGAGCGCCTTAAAGGATTTTTCCTACAGTGCAGGTGTTTTGCCATAAAAAAAAAAAAAAAAAAAAAAAAATGTAACTTAAATTTTAACCTATTCGGTATTTTAACAGACAAGTAATAACTACAGACTATACAATACAAGAAAACTTAGAACATAGTGGTACACACAGTTTCCTTTCCAATAACAAACATCTAACAATTTTGTTATTTAATAATTGCTGACAATTGACTTACGAGTATAACAATAATTCCAGTTCCACAAAATACAAATAATGATATTTCCGACTTACAGACTTTCTCCAAAACTTACAACTGACCAATGGGGCTGACGACTGACTGATACAGACCCCACGAAAGACGTGTTAACTGACTTGCGTTGGCAGACTTCACAGAACTTCTGTATCCTTCTCGTATCTGACCTTTTGACCTCTAAATTCTAGTCCAACAGCTTGACCACATGCCTGGGCCCATAACCTGATGAATTTCTATTTCTTTGTAAGACTAATGCTTGCAGGTCACAATAAATTAAACTTCTTGTAACGTCTTAAAACATTTATTTAAGGATACAAATGGCAGGACTTGTTCATAATGTTATACAAAAGGCGCCTGAAACAAAAGACGACCTTTAATAAACTAAAAGTGATTTAACAGATAACCTGTCTTCCTAATACTAATAATTAGAATTTAGTTTCCTACCTTTTATCATACAGAACATTTCCAACACGAGACAGGAATCGAAATATGATTTCATCATTTTATATCGAATAGAAATGACAGATCAAAACTGAACATAGTCACTAATGCACAGAAAAAATTTAGACAGTATCTTATATCGCAGCTGGAACTAGAACCAAATAATTATATTTCAACACATCAGCTGATCGGAGGTATATTATTTATAGGTTGGTAATATCTGTTGTGAAGATATGCAACCTAGCGCGACAATGTAAAAACGACCTGCAATGCTTTTTCTTGCATTGCATGTACTATTGTGCCGATAAAAAACTGGGACAAGAGATTTACAAAAACAATGTAAGAAATACATATCTCCTAGACTATAAAAGGTGTCTAGAGCTAAAAAGGACAAACATTCAAAATTTAAAAAGTAACCTAGGTTACATAATGGAATGTTTTGTATTTTTCGATACGGGGTGGTTAAATTTGAGAGACATCATATAATATGGATAAAGTAAATTTATTAGATTTTTTTAAAGTCAAATATTTTATAAATTATTATATTTACCATTACCACAAAATAATAAATAAAGCTAATACAGGTAATAAAATACATTTAATAAAAAGAAAAAAATTGCAAACACAAAGTTTGTCAAAACAACACAAAATTAATATTTGGTCATAGAACCATTTCTGTTTATTACTTTTTGGAGCCTTTGTGGCATACTTAAAACTAAGTTTCTACATAATTCGACAGTTATTTCATCCCAAGCTTGATTTATCCTATGACGTAATTCATTCCTGTTTCTAGGTTGAAAATCATGTTTATACATAGATTTGACCATGGCACCCCAAATGTTTTCTATCGGGTTCAAATCGGGACTCTTCGAAGCTCAGGGAAGAACTGCTATGTTATTTTCTTGGAGAAAATTTTGTACAATGCGCGCTGTGTGTATTGGAGCATTATCATGCTGAAATGTGTAATTTTGACCGTATACAGCGTTTACCGATGGTATCATCACTTCGTTTAGTATATTAACGTATACTGCTGCAGTTAGTCTTCCTTCGACGATTTGGCAAAGTCCTGGTCCTCTAGCGCTAATCCAGCCCCAAACATTTATGGAGAAACGCCCACTTTGGTTGGTTTTGTGGGTGTATCTCTCATCATACCGCATGCCGGAAGGCCTATACACCCGAATTCTCCTATTATTGCATGACTGAAAAGTTTTCTCGTCAGAAAATATAACTGTTTCCCATAAATTTATTTGATTAATATATTCATGTGCAAATTCTAACCTGCCCTGTTTATTTATTTCCGTTAAAAAAAATTTATTGGCAGCACAACGGCTTCGTATATCGGAATTTCGAACCCTGTCTCTAGCGGTATTTGCAGAACCTGGAAAATTCGTCTCTTCTTTTGCCTTGATTGCAGTTTCGAAGGGATGATCCCTTAGATAATTAACCAGTCTTCTATCATGATCATCAGTAGAAATTTAGGGGGACCAGAACCTGCATTCCTAATAATAGTCCCATGTCTTGCTATTTTTTGTTTTGCCAATAGCACGGTATTCTTGCTTACTCCCAGTTCATCTGCAATATCCCTAATAGCAACACTATCTCGCAACCGACTATAAATAATTGCCTTTTGCTGGGGGGTTAATTGTGGCATATTTACAAATAATATATGATTGTATGTTTGACGAGTCAATCATAAAGTGACAATCTTTATTGACATGCAAATTTTCATGACATTTTACTGGTACCAGGCTTGATGTAAAATTATTCTTAATAGTCTAGGAGAAAATAGAAAAATTTCCTGTCCCAGTTTTTTATCGGCGCGATGGTACTTGCCCTTGCAACTTGCACGTAATGTAAAAAGGCCTTTAGATCCGGGGCTGCAAAATGTAAACATAGAAATAAGAACTATGGCGCCGATGCCTGATCTAAAGGCTAGCAGATGACGCATTCTAAAGAAAGGACCGATGATTGTAGGGGGCTTGTGCGCATGCCCTCATCCGGGCTAATTTTGAGGATATAACTGGTGAAATTGCCTACCAACGCATTTTTGTCTATGAATAAAAACGAAAACTCTTTTTCTTACAACACCGTGTATCCTGTATAACATTCTTTGCATGTTACATAATCGTCTCGACCTCGAAAGTCGAGACCTAGGACGTAAAAATTACAATGAAAGAACTTCTACTTTTTTAGTCGTCTTTTAGTTTAAAAAAAAACTGACAAACGCCGTCTGGAATTAATAAGCTCGGAGAAACAGCTGGCGTATCTGCAAATCTATACTGTGACTTAATAGACAGTTTTTGCAAACGAAAACCGCTGTTGGGTCCTGAAACAAAAAGCGGTCTTTATCTACACGTAGACTTTCAACCGCGTGACAGGAACGCGCCATTGCGTTATTTGCACGGGTAAGACTGTGGTATTAAAATTGTACTGTATCTGACTAACGCACTCTTGCGTTCGAGTGTAAGAGAGTTTAAAATCGCTTAAGCCAGGTGAGAAATACACAAAAAGTGTGTCTTGATAATTTTTGACAGGATGAACCGTTCTCCAGAGAATTTCCTAAATCGGTTTTTATGCACGCCTATGGACAAATTAAAGTGAGAATTAAAATTTCTCAGAGCTCATCAAAAAAAAATACGAGATAGACCTTATGAAAATAAATTTTAAAAATGATGACTTAATATTAGCAACATGTAGTCTCTGAATATCTATTATCATCGAATATTATAATATTCGATGCTATTATGTAGTGGGTTCTAAGTTCAATGAAGTAGCAGACTGTCACGATTCAAAAATATATGGAAAAATCTTAAATTTGTTCTAAAAATATAATTATATGAACTTTTGGTCTTAAAATCAATCAAAGATTAATCCCTAGTAGTTTCTGTACTTAATTAATAAACACCCTGTATATAGGTAAATACATTTAAGTAATTCAAATAGAACTAATTGATTCAAACTTGTGAATGGAATTCGCCACTTGTATACCAGTGGAGTACCTTATCCTGAACTTGGATGGTTTAGAAAAACTTAAAAGCGGAATAAAAATGAAAATCTGTTGTCTTATTACTTTCTTCACAAGAAGGGGAGAGAGAGAGACAGAGATTTAAATGTTGGAAGTAGTTCATTTTCCAGGGCAATAGCTTAAATAAAAAACGTTTATGTCTTACACACCATCAATTTTTTTAAAGTGTTATGAGAAAAAGCATATATCTGCTTCAGTAAATGTTATCTTCAGGCCGGAGGTCAACTGAAGCCGAAAAAAAGTTTTTACGTCTGATGGCGTGATTTCCACAGATGCAATGCTAGGTTTTTATTACATTTTTATTCTTAAACATGTGCTGTACTGGGAGTTGCTTACGGGTTTTGGCTTTCTGATGAGTCCTAACAAGGACGAAACAGCCTGTCATTGTCTACCTGTGCCCCAGGGAACCCATTATCTTTGGCGTCCCTGTTTACTTTAATGCGAAAGATAGATGCACTACTTTGTCCGCCTGCCGCTAAAAAATGTCTTTCTATTTACTTATACGGACCCTAAACTCTACTACTTTGTTTTTTATACTCTACAGCCAAACAGTAGAGTTCAAATTTAAAAGAAATATTCTCTGAACGCAAAAGTATATGCGTCCTACAATATATCAAAATACTATTTAAATTACATAGAGCTACTAGAATTGGAATACTTTTCGGCTGGTTGGATGTCACCACCTGCAGATCTGTTGTTTATAACTCTTTTCGTCATTACATTTATCATTAATATACCTTTTTGGGTTATCGCCATCTTATAGCGGTTCTATAAAAAGTGTTTCTTTTACTTAAAGAGATAATAGCCAATATTTCTTAAAAATTAAATAATTTGGAATTAATTCAAGGCTGTAATGTACTGGCATCAAAGTCTAATTTTAAGGATAGAAAACTTTGTTTTTACCAATTGGATAATGATGGTGTAAACTAGAAATATTAAAGGTTTTGTATCAAATCATTAGCAATTTTTCATATAAGATTTAAAAGCAAACAGTAGTCGATGAGTCATCACGAACAAATACCGCATTTCCATCACATCGTGCTTGCATGCGTGCATCTGCGTCTGGTAATGGCAATAACATTAATTTTTTTATATACAAAATATTATATAACCAAATTTCACGAGAATTAAAGGGCGCGGCGTCAGTGGAGATATAAAAAATAATATCGGGGCATCGTTTGGAATTTTAATGAAAAATAAGAAATTTCTACTTTTATATTCTGGATGGCGGATGAAATAAGTTAAACCTAATTGAAACTTTAAAATAATTTAAAAAAAATAAGGTAGGTATCATCCGTCAAACTTGTGAACCCTTTAGAAAAATTTTTGTATTAAATTTTCAATTAGACAAGCCGGGATACGATGCCCCGTTTCACGCTGGTATGGAGGGTTTCTGTTTTGGGATTAAGTACCGACCGTTCTTAGATTTAATAAAATACTTTTAGAAATTTTTTTCTTAAAAATAAAAGCTTCCAGATTTTCGTCTCAATTAAACTACATTAATTTAAAACGTTATTTAATTTAAAGTAATAATTTTTAAACCATAAAAAAATCTTGAATTGAGGAACTGTATTAAGTATAGTATTTCTGTATATATGTAAATTTGTAATACAAATAAAGCGTATATTCACAAACCGAACACCGAACAGAATATAATAAGCATGTTTGCAAAAATTGTCGAAAAATTAACGATATTCGTATTTTTATCGTATCTTAACCCCAACAATCACCCCTGGGGTACGCCACTGTTTTGTTAAACTAAAATGGGTGCAGTGTCGATAACAATTTTATCTCGGTTTAAACAAATAAACGAGACATGTATAATAATTGCAGTTTGCAAGCCCCCACGTGCTGTCATATTTACATTTACTCACAAAAAAAAATGTGTTTGTTTAACTTGAACCTGGATTAGCTTTGGAAGATTTCAATGTTTATTTTACTTTATCATTGTAGCCCAGTGGAGTTAACGGTTGGGAATTTGAAAAATAACATAAGAAAGAAAAAGGATTTAAAAAAACATCTTTAGAAAAGCTTTAAAAATACCCTCAATACGCTTGCTATACGTAATCTAGACTCTAGATACGATTCTACAAACTGACAGCACGCCACGCCGTGTTTCAGCCACATATATACATACACTATATTGCTAATACCATAATTCGATGATGACACCACTGTAGGCAGATGATCAGGGTCCGTTGAGTTTGCGCAGCTCGGAAACTTGCTTCTTGATGTAAACATTTGACAGGACCGACTTTCAAAATGTTTTTACAAGCTTTTATTTAAATTCGCCCGTTAGTTCGGGGGTGTACAGTTTATGGTCAAATAAAACTAAGTAACCAATATTTTACATACCTGAAATACCTTATTCCTGGTATTGAACCGCGATTCGTGCAAAAAAGGATCATACACTTTTTTCTACCCATCTTGAGACACAAGTCGCTAACAATAACAAAATGTCTGGTAAAGTTTTATACCTAAATTCGCACCCAAAACTTAAAAAGAATGTCCACAATGACGAACGAATACAACGTAAAAGAAGATGGAAACGACTAACAACAACTTACAAACTAACAAAAAAAATGTCTAAAGTAAAGTTTTTTAAATATTAACACCCAAAACTTGGAAATTAAAACCACACAATGGACGAAACAAAAGATGGCGACGAATAAGAATACAACGGCGCGGCGAGCCGGTTCTGTTCAAGAGACCTTGGGTTTTATTTACGTTCTGTTAAAAATCGTGTCGGTTGCCTAATTTGTCCCTACTGCGCAAGCACCACGGACCCCAACTCAGGTTATTTTGAATCGCATGATGGGTGTATTCTTGCTTCGTGCGGCTGCTTGTATTGGCAATATATGTGGTTTCAGCTTGTATGCCTCGCCATTAGGGATTGCAATCCCGAAGAAAATAAACAATCCCGGGATTTTCGGGATCTTTTTATGTAAGCCCAGGATCCCGGGATCGGAAAAATATAATAAAAATGGCAGCTATCCCGGGATTGCAATTCCTACTCGCCACCCATCCACACCAACTGGCAAACCAGCAACACCAGAAATTTTGAATTATGGTACATACCCGAGCTGTACGTTTGTCAATTGTTAGCTTGACATAATTATGGTCTACTTACCCCCCCCCCCCTAAAAATATCGTTATTATACGTTAGCTCATAGTAAGTAAGAGTAATTAATACGGATTGTTAACAAATCTCGAGATAAATCAGTCAAGAGCTCCTAAATTTACACTAATTACCATCTGACCGTACGGCCTACAACAACAGAGATTGGCACAAACAGCTTAGGATCCACGAGTTCTTGCATAAAGACATTTTTCTACTCCCATGTGGATATTTCCTTATACAACCAAGTCAGAGTAAATTTCACGGAGGCAACCTCCCATATCAAAAGTAGCTAACATCTACGAAAAGGTTGTCGAGGTCGTATATCTGTATAACTAAGGTAATAGTTAGTATTAGGACCCTGGGAGGGGCAACCGCTCCCTTTGCCCCCCACCCGACCTCTCTGAACTAAGTGACTGGATAAATAGGCTATACCAGCTTGACCTTAAATATTATACGCATTAGATATAGAAAAATAACTGGTATAGTTCTTTCGGCAACCAAAATCGGGTTACTCTGTGCTAGGTTCCTGGACACTCCAATATAGATGGCAACGAGGCTACCGATGCGCTCGCTAGAGAAGGCGCAGGCATGCCAGCTGATCTAGCAGACAATACGCTTTACAGACCACTGGAATTAGTCAAGGAGGAGATTGGTTACACAGCCAAACAGCTTGCGCAAAACAAATGGACAGAGTTAACAACCTGTAGCACATCCAGGCAACTGTGGCCCATCGTTTGATGAAAAGAGAACCGCAGAGCTATTGACAGTCGGAAAGACAAATGACAAGACTGACATACCTATAAAAATGGCTATAAATCCAATCTAGGATTAAGTACAACTTTTACCGCACTTTACATCACATCAAACCTTTTATATCTTTTAATAACAAAACCGTCAAGCGAAACGATCGCCGCGATGAGACTGGATTCGCACAAGGCCGCCAGAAGATGTCGGTGTTTTTTGTTCTTGTGTCAATCTGGCTTCAGCGTAAAGTACAGTGTAAAGGCTGCAGTAAATTTTCCTGATTGGTTTTGGTCTGGGTTTAGGGGTAGTTACCCAACTTTAGACGGTCGTTTTAGAAGAAATAAAGTGTGGAGTGTTTCTTTAGGATGCCCAAGGAGTCACCCATTTAAATATAATGCGTCAATTCCGTAACACCCTGTATTACTAAGTAAAATTAATTCTTTTTCTCTGTGGTTAAAGTAGACAAGCACAAGTCTGTGTTATTGCTAACCCATCCAGGCATCGAACTTCATTGGCCTATTCCTGTGGATTTCTGGATCTCGGTAAATCCTCCTGGAGTGATTTATTGACAATTATCCATGGATTTATTTCCCGTTTAGTTAATTAAAATGGCGGCCAGGAAACGGGACCGAGATGAGTTTTCGATTAGAATTTACTGTCTGATTACTTCCGGAGAAGTACGGGTAGATGTTAATGGATGGCCATTAATGTAGTCCGAATAGGCTTCATGTCACCATAACGAAATTTATTATATTTTAGCACACCTTGAATCTTCTGTTATGTCGCTTTTTTGTAGATATAGATGTTTTACATCCACCTTCAATAATAATAATAATAAAAGAGCATAAATATTTAAATTTTGTAGATGGGTTAGCAAGGTTTAAGACCCAGATGGACCAGCATCACTTTGCAACGATAATTATTACAAAACATCATTGATAACATCTTATAGAACAAAGGCGTCTATTTAGAAGAAGTGTAAAATGCCACTTTACCAAAGATCCCTCGGCGTACTAGACTGGTCTTGACTAAAATTCTTATAGCTTATTCTGGTCTAGAAATGACATGTATGATGTTTCTTGTTTATTTCTATTATTACCTAATGAATAATTTTAACTTGTGTTACATCTTTACTACTTACCTTGTTTTACCAAAACTATGGACATTTTAAAAAACAGAGAAAAATTGGTCTAGGCGGCCATTTTTAAAACAAATGATAAAGTGTGATATGTCATTGAAATGAAAATCTTCTATAAAATAAAAATAAGCGGTTTCATTTAAAATTTTAAAGTTGGCTTCACTTCCGGCTACCGGAAGTGGTTTCGAAAGTTTATTTAAATTGGTCGAAAAATAACAATTTATATACTTATTAAATCTTTACTGCTAAAATTACTTTCTTGTGTCACCTGGTATCAGTGGCGTAGCCAGAAAAATATGCTCGGGGGGGGGGGACATTTTTTTTTCTGGAGAGAGGAGGGACAGTCGGGACATTTATTTCATGATATTGTACCTAGTGAAGAAGGCGGAAAAGCACCGCAGGCGAAAAATTTTCGGGGCCACGCCCTAAGTTCGTTTAAAGTTCACCTAACTACTATCAAGTTTCGAAAATTACATTATTTCCTCTCCCCCTCTGCATGATTGGATTAAATTTATTTTTGTAAACGTTTTTTTTTGACATTCCTATGGC
Source organism: Polydrusus cervinus (assembly GCA_935413205.1). Classification (NCBI taxonomy): domain Eukaryota; kingdom Metazoa; phylum Arthropoda; class Insecta; order Coleoptera; family Curculionidae; genus Polydrusus; species Polydrusus cervinus. The sequence goes on from OW284511.1 coordinate 102,593,430, forward strand.
TCTTTATTAAAAATAAAATATTTTTTATAGTTATATATGAATATTGGTGTCAATCCAAAATTTTAACATAAGACGTATGTATGACTCTAACCAGCGTTTTTCGGGCTCGGTTTTTCATGATTAAAATAAAGTAAATATCGCTCACCACGCCAAAATTGATGATTTTTTCAGAAATCATGTATTTTAGGAGCGTAGATCTAAGAGCAGTTTTTGGTGCAAATGTTTAGGTTTTGAAATACTCCTTCTTAACTGCCGTTTTGTATATTCATAATAAAGTATTGTCGTTTTTTCCCGCACTATTTTTTATATTATAAATCATCACACTTCTTCTATAAAAAATTATTCAATAAAAATGTGTACTTTAATTTTTCTCTTTAAAAATGAATACCTAATTGTTTTTTGTTGTTGTAAAAATATTTTATTGCATTTGGTTATATATTTGTTGATTTTAAATAGCTCTAAAAAAGGGAAAACGGAACAGAGGGGTATATAATAGAAAAATACTATAAAATATTATTCTTTTTACTCATTTTCCTTTAAAACTGCATCATAAATCAATAACTAAAACGATATGCGTCTGAAACCTTAATCTCTATATAAAGCAGGACTTTTAGAAGAAAAAGTTTAAAAACTAAACGTTTTCTACAAGACCTTTGTAATCTAAGCCAAAAATACATTATTTAAAGATTTAACTTAATAGTCCAAGCGTGAGACGACAAATTAGATTGCAATTAGACTTTCAGACTCGTGCTCCTAGGCTCGGTGCGCCACTGACCGGTATATAGTTTGGCATAGAACTGGTAACTTTGGAGAAGAATTTATAAATATTGTTCGGATCTACTTTCAGGAGCCGTTAGGTACTGCAAGAAAATAAAAAATAATGTAATACAATGAAAAACATGTGTACCAGTCAGAGCTGTGAGTTACTTAAAGTAACTAGATACTTAGTTACTTAGTTCTTTCTGGAATCATGCCAAAAGTAACTGTAACTTCGTTACTTTTGAAAAGTAACTTGTATCTAGTTACTTTTTAGGACTAACTATACACTTAAAAAATAACTACATACTTTAATAGTAACTAAGATACTTTTAAAGTAACTAAGTTCCTTTTAAAGTAACTAAGTTACTTTTTAAGTTCCTCTAACTCTAGAGACTAGAGCCACCAATAATGCACACGTGCCGTCCATCAGATGATGATCAAGGGAAGATTTTCACGAAGGGACGAGCGGCGAGTCGCGAGCGTCAAACAGCAAACTCGTTGGAACGCGAAATTTCTTGGAAAGCATTTTATTCTACTTGTTCGTTGTTCCAATTAACATTTCTTAGTTTAGTTTTCTGATGGTAATAGTGGTAGTGTGATCCATTGTTTTGCTAAGGTACGTTAGCACAACATTCTATAATTATTTTTTTATTGGGGATTGGGGGTAGTACGGACTATCAAGATTAGTAAGTAAGAGTGGGAAAGTATGTAGATCGTGGGTGCATGTAGGAGGTAATTCTTGTGTTTGTTAAGGAAATCAATGAAAGGGAAAAATACATGTCCTCGTAGATGAGAATTTTGAAAGGTTGGTACTTTTAAAAGCAAACGGGGCATTTTAAAAACGGTCTGAATTTTTTTGGTTCTTTATAAAAGTTCCTAGTATATTTGGATTTGTTACTTCATTTATATTTATTTAGCTTTGTTACTTATATTTATTTAATGGGTTTTTTGTTACATATCTTTTCTTTCTACTTTTATTAGAAATGTATTAAGTTTGTAAGTATAATAAATTCGTATTCATTATACAATTTTTATTTACATGTAATCACTACCTGGTAAATTTATGGTATCTAGTTTAAAAGCATCTTAGTTATTTTTAGAGTATCGTAGTTACAATCAATGTAACTGTAACTAGTTACTTTAAAAGTATCTTAGTTACTTTTAAATTATCGTAGTTACAATCAATGTAACTAGTTACTGTAAAAGTATCTTAGTTACTATAAACTATAACTAGTTACTTTAACTAAGTAACTAAGAACTAAGTTACTTTTAGGTAAAAGTAACTATTCCTTATAAGTATCTAGATACATTTGTGCAAAAGTATCGAAAAAGTAACTAGTTACTTTTCTGAAGTAACTTTCACAGCTCTGGTACCAGTGACTGTTATAGATTTTAATGAATTCCATAAAGGCAGATGTCTTCATTCATCTGAAACAGACTTTTATTTCATTTAAAAAAAATACAAAATAAGTCATGTCAATTGTAAAGTATATCATTTTTTATTAAGTAGGTATACCACCACCATGGCTAGAAGACAACCTATACCGTGCAATAACTTCATCTCTAAAATTGAATAAAAAATGGTATTTAAAATGTTATAAATAGCTATACAAGCTCGTAAAGGAAATATATTTAAATATTTGATTTTTAATTATTAAACAAATATTAAAATACCATGGAAAGATTTTAATAACATATACCGGGAACTGTTGTCATAAATTATTACGATTTAATTTCAATTCTATTAAATTAAAACAATGTACATATATAGTTTCTGCTTCTGATATACAGAATGTCCGCGGATGAGGTTTAGAAGAGGACAAATGGACCGAAAAATAAAAGATACGAAAAAGTTTGATTTTATAAAAGTGTTTGCTTGTAAAATAAATTAGATTTAAATTTAATTTTTTATAAAGGGAGCATAAAAAAATACGAAAACCATTATTTGCCTAAGAGTAAATTCACCTGGTATATAGGGTGATTCCTAAGTTCTTTTTTCTACTCCCACATGGAAATTTGCTCTTTCCTTTACATTTAAGTGGCGAGTAAAGTAGGCTATTCCAGTTAAATGTGCAGCAAAATTTCATACCCATCCTAGTTAGGTTATGAAACTGACCAATCACAGTAGTCAATTACAGAGAAGCCAAATTTACATGTTGTAAATTCGTTTTCTGACAGTTGAGAGAAGTTAGGTTAACATGCTTCAAAAATATGCAAATGTCGGATGAAATTTGTTCTGTTTAAATTTAAATCAAAACATTTATCCCAGAGTCTATGTACACACAATATTTTCCTAAAGAGTACACGAAATGGTGTAAAAATTGAAGGTATAATAACAAAATTAATACCAAAATATATTTCTACCAAATTATTGTTATTTTCTGACCGAACTAAAGATTTGCGCACAGACGCACTTTCTTATTTTAAAAATATCTTTATTTTCACTCATTTCTAGACAATTACTACAAGCTTTGCATAAAATGTACTATATATCTACCAAATGAACGTTTTCTTACTAACCTTGGTTATTATTATTTTTTTTTTTTTGAAGTAGTCCATCTCTCAGTTTTCTTTTCTACTACTTAATATATTATTATAAATATTTGTGCACTGGGATATTTTCCGATATATTTTGAACGGGGATCCAACCCCAATTGATCTTAAAACGTTTATTATACGCAACAAACATAGAAAACTAACTGGTAATTATTCCTTAAATAGTGAAACATAAAGATAACCCGACAAAGCAGACGAAATTATAAGATTTCTAGAAAAAAATCCTTTTTTACTAAAATTTTTAAGGTTATGTTAGTTCTACTACTTACAGTATTTCCACCTCTTTTCACGTTACCAGTGTTGCTAGTTTATAAATTGGCGATTATTTTGAAAAATTTGACCATAGCGAATGTTAAAAATTCATATTAAAGCACAAAATCCATTTTTAACTGTTTAAAACGAATTCTACAGCCATTTTGTTGTACTTTCAAAGTTATAATTCTTACGCAAGCAGAAATAAACCCGACAAACCTATTTTTCTTCTGTGCATTTCAGTAAAACCATATACCAACCAATCATAATACCTGGTTGAGAAAATAAATTGCTCGTTTTTATTAATACATATATCGCTTTTGGCTGTTATTCTGCAATAAGCCGAATGTGAGAAAGATAGATATATTCAAAAGTGAGTTTGTATAAATATAAGAACTTACCCAAATCGATAAATGTGTTACAGTGTAATTTGGTCGATGGGTTTGCCATCAAAATTAATTTTTGTTCAATTGTTCCTTATTACCGTTCTCACAAGTTCATGGCTAACTTAAAAGACAAGTTATGATGCCTAATTTAAATAATTTTTAAAAATGAAGTTTGGAAGTTAAGTCGTAGAAAGAATATTCTGTACAACTCGAGTGGATTGTCCATATTGCGCTCGGAAGAAGAAAAAATATACTGTACAACTCGAGTGGATTGTCCATATTGCACTCGGAAGAATTTACTTCCTCGTGCGATATGGACATCATATCCACTCTTGTTGTACAAACTACTATTTTTGCTGTGTATTATAGAAGGCATTAAAATAAACAACATTTCCAAATACCTTTTTTCAAAAAACTTAAAAATAGGCGAGATACAGAAGTAAAAATCATTAAAACGTAGCCTGCTATACCTTATGTTGTTTGTCTTATCTCTTATTAGTCATCCAATTTACGGGTCGGTGGTGAGTTATTTGGCATTCCGCTGTGGTGTGTTTTTCTGAAGCAAGTTAATTTTAAACACACGTGAAAAGGGTAAAATTTGAAAACAATGAACTAGTAAATATGGTGCTAATTTACGTTGAGTGTCGTCAAAGTGCGGCTGCTGCTTCGAGATTATACGCAGAACGCATACCCTTACGGACTCATTCTACACCCAGAAGTTTCCTTAATGTTATTCAACGGGCAAGTGGGGTGGCCCAAAAAAACGTGGTGAATATAACTTAGGCTTTTTAAAATGGAACACCCTATTATATTGTATTATTTTCTAACTCCCCACTAAATTCTACGGTTGTTTTGTATAAAATGTTATAATATGTTAAGTTTCTTATATATTGACGTTTAAAATAAGGAATTTTCAGACTTTGACAGGCTGTAACATTGGAACGGTTCATCTGAACCCCATCCACGGACACACTGTATATTATCATATTATCAATAATTATTAATATCCAGAAATAGTTTACAAATATTTTTATTAAAAAGTCAAAAGTAGTTAATAACTTATTGGAAATATTTTATTAAAAACTTCAAGTGGGAGCCAAGGTCGCGTGATAAGTGTTCTGGGTCAGTCATATCATATCCAGGGGCTGATTTTTTCAATATGGACGTCATTGTATACGAGGGGGACTAGAAAGTTACTCGCGCTGAAGATATTTTGTGAACTTACGTGTATTGCCTTCAGCGGCGGATTTAGAGGGGGGGGGGGGGCTGTAAGGGCGGCAAATATTAGGGGGCGGCATTTCATTTAAAACAAACCACACACGCAGACAGTGGCCTATTTTATTTTTTAGACCCGAGCCAAAGAGCTCTCAACAAAATTTATTCAAAGAATGGTGGTGTCCAGGGGCGGTTCTACGGGGGGGCCGAACTTTTTTGAAAAAAACTATAAAATTCATGCCACTGATAAAAAAAATTCCGGGTGCTTTATTATTTACATAATTTGATACAATTTGAGCATGATCCTAAAAAATTTTGGGCTGTGGCGTTATTTGCTTGCGAAGGCTACCAAAAATTGTGGCTGCGCCCAGTGGCGTATATAAGGGGGGCTGCCGGGCTGCATTTTCATCTCACGCATGGACTCTTAATTTAAATCTTTAAATAATTTATTTTTGGCTTAGATTACAAAGGTCTTGTAGGAAACATTTAGCTTTTAAACTTTTCCTTCTAAAAGTTCTGTTTTATATAGAGATTAAGGTTCCACACGCATATAGTTTTAGTTATTGATTTTTGATGCAATTTTAAAGGAAAACGAGTAAAAAGAATATTTTATAGAATTTTTCTATTATATACTTGTCTGTTCCGTTTTCCCTTTTTTAGAGCTATTTTAAATCAACAAAAATATAACCCAATGCAATAAAATATTTTTACAACAAAAACAATTAGGTATTTATTTCTTAAGAGAAAAATTAAGGTAAACATTTCAATTGAAACATTTTTTATGGGAGAAGTGTGATAATTTATAATAAAAAAAATAGTGCGGGATGAAATGAGAATGCTTTATTAGGAATATAAATATACGGCACTTAAGAAGGAGTATTTCCAAATCTAACATTTGTACCAAAAACTGCTCTTAGATCTACGCTCCTAAAATACATGATTTCTGAAAAACTCATCAATTTTGGCGTGGTGAGCGATATTTACTTTTTTTTTAATCATGAAAAACCGAGCCCGGAAAACGCTGGTTAGAGTCATACATACGTCTTATGTTAAAATTTTGGATTGACACCAATATTCATATTTTTCACAAATATAAAAAATGTTTTTTTTTTTTAAATAAAGAGCCAGCTAGGAATATCAAAAAAAACATTAAAAAAATTTTTTTATCCAACCATGCAAAGGGGGAGAGGTAATAATTTAATTTTCGAAATTTGATAGTAGTTAGGTGAATTTTAAACGAACTTTGGGCGTGGCCTGCGGCGCTTTTCCGCCTTCTTCGCTAGGTACAATACCATGGAATACATATAGTCCCGACTATCCCTCTGTTCAAAAAAAAAAATGTCCTACTTACGCCCCCCCAGATACAACAAGATTATCACAATAAATTTTAAATATTCATTATGATATTTAGTTTTTTTTCAACAAAGAATTGCGTCTTATAACGTATTATTAAATTTGCAAGGGCGGGCATTAGTCAAGTTTCCCGTATAAAAATAATAAAATGCATAATTGTTTTAACCTGACAGTTCAAAGACAGTATAAATTATAAAATTTCTGAGAAAAAACCGCGTAATCGGCTGAATAAAATAAAACAAGCTAGACACGTAAAAGTAATAAATGTAATAATAATAAATTTAAGTGCTTAAATAGCAACAGAAATTAAATTAATAAATACTTCAAACTAATTTTTCCATTTGTCGAAAGCCCGCACATTTTATTGCAGAAATATTAATAAATTATAATGTAGTCACCATTAATTAGTAATTATTTATTTTAAATTGTTTGTTTGTTCCGATTTTTTTCTCTTTGTTCGCGGCCATTCCCGAGGGGATCTACAGCTTAACGTGGGTTTCGAACCACGTCCTTAGTCTTAGTCATGCGACACCCCAAGGGCTATCAACCCTTGGTTTCTTGACATTGCATGACCTACCGATTGGGAAGTGTGTACCTTCTTCCGCACCCCACGAGATGTCCGATCTCATCCGGCCTGGTTACAGGCGTGAATGGGGTGGGTTAAGAGATGATACCTTTTACACTCTTCCCTGCATTCTTAAACCTGCTAAATTTCGGACATATTTTAGGCTTTGAATTTCAATATTTAAAGAACGACGGATCAGTGCAAAAATGTGGCAACCGTTTTTGGAGACGAACTAATGTTTATCTCCATTTTCGATCGATTTCAGACACAACAGTATTATTTTATGAAATAAAACACGGCGCGCTCCGAAGTCACGTCGGTTCTTACGTAGAGAATGAATCATAGTGCGCCTATATATTTGGCTTTCTTTAAATGTTGAAATTAAAAGCTTTAGGTTATGCAATGGCGCAAGAAACCGAGGGTTAGCTCTTGGGGGGAGAGTGTTGCATGACTGAGGATCGTGGTTCGGAACACACGTTAAGCTGTAGGTCCCCTCGGGAATTGCCCTGGCAGTGAACGAAGAGAAAAAAAGCATAATTCAAAAGAATGGCAAGAAATGACAAATAAAAGTTGTTCCGAAAATGTTTCGCCTACGGCGCGTTTCGCCTGTGTGGTGCACTCATAAAATATCTCCTTACGACGCGACGCCCATATAACCCCCCCCCCCAGAAAAAAAGCAATTTATGCGCATACCTCTGTCCAATATGGTTAATCTAAGCAATGATATTGAAAAAAAAATATTTGATTAGTCTTCAAAAATAGGGACTAAAATGCTTTTTAACTACAGATTACGTTACGTTTAAAAATCAACCTCCTGATCCTTATTATTATGCGATAGATAAATAAACCTAAACAGATAATTTTCAAATTAATATTCTAAAAAACGTTGGTATTTTAAATAATCTCATGAAAAACTATCAGGGATTACCACGAGTAATTTTCCGTATACTAGATAATGTAAAGGATACTAAAAATAACTCGAGTAGATACAAAAGTGGGCATGTCCAAATTTCCACCTAGCAACACTAATTTTATTGAAGCTTATTTAATTGCTTTGTTTTACTTTTTATCACCTATTACTATTACAATACTGCATAATAAGAATAAATCACTTGGAACGATATCGACATCGACATAAAATAGAACTTTATATTTATGGATATGGGAAAAATTAATGACTTATTATAACCAAGCATTTTTTAATCATGTTATATCATTATTTTTATCAATGGTAAAAAATTGTCATCAATTACACAAATGCCATTGCAATTTTAACATTTTATAAAAGAACTTTATTTTTATTTCCATTTAACTGGTTCAAACTTTGTCATATATTCAATTTTTTATTTAGTCTATTGATTTTTAGAAACCAATTCCAGTATTAAGTATAATAATCAAAGCTACAACTACGGAGTTCAGTGGCGTAGCCGGAAAATATGGGGGGGGGGGGAGGCGGACATTTTTTTCTGGAGAAATGTACATATATCATGATATTGTACGTACCTAGTGAAGAATGCGGAAATTTTTGGGGGAATATTGCTGTCAATCCAAAATTTTGACATAAGACTATTTCAGTATAGTATGACTCTATAACCAGCATTTTTCGGGCACGGTTTTTTATGATTAAAAATAAAATAAATATCGCTCACCACGCCAAAATTGATGATTTTTTCGAAAATCATGTATTTTAAGAGCGTAGATCTAAGAAAAGTTTTTGGTGCAAATGTTTAGGTTTTGAAAAACTCCTTTTTAAGTGCCGTTTTGTATATTCATAATAAAGCATTCTCGCTTCTTCCCGCACTATTTTTTTTTATTATAAATTATCACACTTCTTCCATAAAAAATGTTTCAATTTAAATTTATATATCAATTTTTCTCTTTAAAAATAAATACCTAATTATTTTTTTTTTGTTGTAAAAATATTTTATTGCATTGGGTTATATTTTTGTTGATTTAGAATAGCCCTAAAAAAGAGAAAACGGAACATACAAATATGTAATAGAAAAATACCATAAAATGTTATTCTTTTTACTTGTTTTCCTATAAAATTGCATCAAAAATCAATAACTAAAAAGATATGCGTCCGAAACCTTAATATCTATATAAAATAGGACTTTTAGAAGAAAAAGTTTAAAAACTAAACGTTTTCTACAAGACCTTTCTAAAAGCCAAGAATACATTATTTAAAAATTTATTGCGGTGTTGGTTTGGTCATAGAGAAACTAAACCAAGAGGAACCGTACAACGTTAAAATCTTACCGCTCATAATTTTGGACTACGTGGTTACGCTAAACGTTACAAGTAATAAATATTTATCGAGTCTAAAGTCGCATTTACGCCCTGGCCTTGGACGTCGCTGTAGTGCCTTTAGGTTGTATACCTGGGTTTACTTAGTTCAGGGTTTGGTTTTATTTAATTGGGATGCAACTTACCTACGAAACAGTGTCGCGCGGCGGACAGCGTTCAATGTAGAGCGGAGAAGGATTTTGGGCAATATCAATCAATGACTACAACATTGTTTTTCATTTTTAATTTACATCATTATTGTAAAAATTGGTACGCCTATGATGGTTCGAATGCAATGTTTTAGCTTTAATAATAACGCTGCTTATATATTTTTATTACACACAAGAAAAAGTTTCAATTCAAGATTTTATATTTTTATCGTATCATTGAAGATTAAGTCATTTTTATATATCTTTATTAATAATTATTAACATCATAAACGTACTAAAACCTACATAACACCTTAGTTACTCATAATACATTAGTTACCATAATTTAATACGTTAGATACTAAATAATATTAGAACTATTTTTCGTTTGTCCTCTAAAACGTCAACATCGGTAATCTTCGCTAATTCATTAAATCGACAGGCTCCTCCAATTCCAATTTAAAAAAGCCACTTTCATCATTAAAAACTTCTCGTCTGAGGCAGAACACACTTGACTTGACTTGTTCTCTTGTAAATACTTTTGATTTTTTTGCTCTATATCCAACATTTTTCTTCTTGATGAAACGTATTAAGGCGCCGTATTTGTCGATTTCCACTCTTTCCTTCAGTTCTAAAGTCGCTCGTAACATGGAATATTTCGGCCATAAGGATGAAGCAGAGTATTCCTCAGAGAGTTTTGCAAAATACGCCAGCAATACCGTTTCTTCTGCACCTTGAATATGTACTTTGTTTCGCCACTCACAAAACTGCCGATATTCTTTTTCATAATGGATTTTAGATTTGTCCGGCAGCAAATTCAACCTTATCAGCTAATATATCGTCAGGAATATCAAAATCTTGCATGATTTTAATGATGACTTTAAACTTGTTTTTATTTTCGCATCGCCGTTGTCAATGATACGATAAAGCTTTGAATACAACTCGATTATTAGCGATTTAACACCGTCTCGGACATTGCGGGTGACTCGGCTGTTGCCTCGTCACCTAGTAATGTCCTCGACTATTATAAATCGCATAATAATCTCGTTATATTAATAGCTATAAAAAGTACCTACCTAGTTTCATTGAGACAAAAATCTTGAAAATGATTTGATTTAAAAACTTCAATAGTTCCAGTTTAAATCATCATTATCTAATTGATAAAAACAAAGTTTTTTGTGCTAGTCCTAGAGATTAGAAATTTTACTGCAAGTGCATAACAACCTTGAATTAATTTCACAATATTTAATTTTTATGATATATTATATTTAAGTAAAAGAAACACTTTTTTATTGGACTGCTATGAGATGGCGTTAAAGGTTATATACAACCAAAGAAGGTTGATATATGATTTATTCATTTTTAATAATGAGGGTTTTCGGTTTCTAAGATATGAATACCGACTCTGTAATGACGAGAACAAATGAGTTCTAAACAGGCCTGCAGGTGGCGACATGCTACCAACAGAAAAGTTTTCCACTTCTAGTAGTCCTATGCAATTGGAATAGTATTTTGATTTATTGATTAAGATTTAATAACTTAGACAAAAGCTTAGCACATAAAGGTTAACGGCCGTATTCACTAAAGCTAAACTTAAAACCGTCTTAAATTGACAGTTCTATGTTTAATATGACGATGAGTATCAGAATAAGCCGACTAAAGCTTGGCGCGCACTTATGCGCGCCGAAGCGCGGCGAAGCGCGGCGAAGCGCGGAGAAAAACCGTGCATTGGATTAACTGCATGTATTCTTATAGAGCTCCGCTAACTTAAGCGAAGCGCGGCGCGGCACGTCGATGCGGTTGAGGTTGGAAGGTGCCACGCTAACTTATGCGCGCCGAAGCACGGCGAAGCACGCCGAAGAAGGCGTTTTGGATTAAATTACATGTATTCTTATGGAGCTCCGCTAACTTAAGCGAAGCGAAGCGCTGCACGGCGTGTCGATTCGATTGGGATTGCAAGCCTAGAATCCTGAGCGAAGAAATTCTCTTCGGCGTGCTCAGTGGCGGCGCCAGAAAAATTATAATGGGTAAGCATAAGCGGGCTTAATGTTTTTAGAATGAGCCCAGGATCAAAAGTGAATTCTAAAAAAACCTTCGATCATCGGCGACTTTACAGAAATTCCATATTTATTTAGAGTGGCGTCCCAAGTAGCATTTTTAGACAAAAGTTATTTGAAACTATTGCAGCACATTTTCGAATTCAGTTACTGGAAACATTTAAGCATTGCTTATTTCAAAATACTTTACCAACCATAGTGTCCATACATTAACGACACATGCGGATAGTGACTATTTTTCGAAACATTGTTAATTAAACTATATGAAGGTGTGGTGTGGGATTTTTTTGCTTCGAAATATTTACCAAATAATGGTATCCATCCATTTAGATACGAAACTTATGAAGAAAATATTTTTCGAAACTTCCAGAAACCCACCAAACCCACTCTTTTATCACAGACCCCCCAAACAAAATTTCATAACCTATAATTTTTACATTTTGTTTAGTTTGGTTTTTTGAATGATCCTTACCATTTTACATGTGTTTCTTTAAATATGGGAAGAAAACAGTATAAACATTTCCCAAGATTAAGCCACTAAAAAAATAATTTTAAATTGAAAAAAAAGTTTAACCACAGAGTTTTTTTTTATAGAGAGGTAATATGCCAAATACAATTATGTCAAAACTTAGACAATTATATCATAACTTTGCTTTACGACATTTTAATCTAACTCGCAAAATAAACTGAGGGGTGAAGGGGGGGCCTCTTTTGAAAGAATTACTCATAACTCTGATTTGCCGTAACCAAATTCATCAAACTTGGTCTCATTTAAAAAAGCTTGTCTTATAGTAACATTTAAAATGTAGTATGACCATTTTTTGTTATATCTGTCGCTGCAAGAGGGCGCTATTTGCGTAATCACAAGATTTTTCAATTTTTCTTAAAATTTTTTATTAGAACGATATATAAATTGTCATTTAATTAAAAAATAGAAAGAAAACTGGTAAAAACCGCATGCCCTTATCTATATATATAATATATATAGATACAGAGATAGGGTAGTCGTTGCTGACTAGTTAGGAATTAAACTAGGGAAATATTTGAATATGCAGCAAATGAAAGAGTACCTACTACTCTTTAAAGTTGGTCCAAGCTTTCGGAAAATTTGATTTCCATCTTCAGGGAAGAACTTTTGTGAGGTTATTCATATAGGTAGATGTAAAATAGGTATTGGACAATATAGTAAAAATATTGAACGGGTCAAGTAAAATTGGAATAAAATACAGCACTACATTTTAAAATAAGGTAAAATTTCTTAATAAAATTCAAATAGATTTTTTTCTTCAACGGACATTTTGTAACTCAGTTTCAAAAAATTCTTTCATCCTCCAGCAAATCCAAAAAAATAACTAAAATATTAGGTAGTACATTTTAAGTATAATGAATTAATATTTGTTTTTAAACGAATACATATCTAATTTGTGTAATTTAAGATGCTCTCATCTCACACTGAATTGGAAACGTAACTATACCAAATAAGGTGTGCAACTGCGTGCACCAAACCGCGCTATAGTTAGCGGACCCTAGGCGTGCAACGGCGTGCAGCGCTTCGGCGTGCTTCGCCGCGCTTCGCATAAGTGCGCGCCAAGCTTAAGTTTTGTATTGTATATATTTTTTATGAGTTTTCTTTAAATTTATAAAGAAAAAAGTATTTTAGCCATAGGCGTAGTTAGACGGTCAACACTGGGGGTGCTTAAAAAAAACAGATTGTTGCATTACACGATTTCTGAGATTTCTCCATTAATAATACCCGTGAACCACACGATACACGAGAAGATAAATTTGTAACAGAATCTGCAACTACCTAAATATACTTGAATTTGTACCAGAATTCGAATGCTTCAAATATTAATATGAAAAATTCATTACATAGAATGTATATTATAAAAATAGGTTAGTTCTAAAATTAGACTATGGACTATATATTGTAAAAGTAAATTTTTTTTGGGGGTGGTAATTTAGATTTCGGGGGTGCTTAGCACCCCCAACCCTAACTACGCCTATAAGTTACTCTACGGCCCATAAGTTACGGGACACCTGTATATTTGTAAATTTTTTTTTGGGGTGCTAATTTAGATTTCGGGAGCGCTTAGCACCCCCCAAGTACCCCCCTAACTACGCCTACGATTTTAGCACGTACCGTGAGTGATATATTTGCAACAACATCCCAGTGAAATAATTTATCGGTAAGATGATTTAATTACAAAAAAATTAAATTAATACAAAAGCATCATATGGCATATAGGATAATGCCACGGTGAAAACACAACTGTAAGGGCCTTTTTACATTAGATGCAAGATGCAAAAATTAGTGCAAGTGGTCGTTTTCAATGGAAAAACTTGCATCAGCTGACTAAAAATGACATTTTTATCATCTGATGCAAGTTTTTCCATTTAAAACAACCATTGACTAGCACTTGAAACTTACATCTAATGTAAAAAGGCCTTTAAACTATTAGATCTTAGATCTAAATATTTCGATGGTCTAAATCTTAAACCCCTTTAGTTAATACGGGTGTTAATGGTTAAGATATACATATTTTTGGTTTAGGGAATCATTCTTTTAACTTTAATCTCTAGTACTCTCTTGTCGGAGAGCCCAGAGAGTCAATAGAGTATAGATAACTTTCACATCAAGATCTTTAGATCAGTGGCGGCTCGCGGTCTTAAAAACTGGTGAAGAGCTAGGTATAGTGCGGGTACTTAAACAAAGATTGACCAAAAACCCGTGTAACAAAAGTCTCTCTTATCCTCAGCTGTACAACGTAAATGGAGTTTTCAATAAATTACAAACTATGTCATTAATTGTGTTCATTTTTAAAACACACTACTAAGTAGGTACGTACACTACTGAATTAACTGAAAAATAAAAACAAAACTTTTTAATCACACATTAAATCACGTAAAAACGATATCTACAACCGTAAGTTTCGCGAAGCCTCAAAATAAATACATTGAGGTTAGGCGAAGCAATGCTGAAACAATGGTGCATACGACTCATCTATTTTTAAATTGCCCTTCATCATAATGCAAATTGTCTGTTTGAAGGTTGGAGACAATGATGTTTCTTGAATGATAGAATAGTTTTGGACTTGCATTGTCTTTAATTTGTTTTACATCACAACGTTTCAACTGGTAAGTATCTCCAGTCGTCTTCAGGTGAATACTAAATAAGTAAAGTAACTACAGCTCTATTTATACTAGCTAGATGTACTGGAGCATGACTGAGATGGGTGCAGTCATGCGTTTAATTCTTGTGCGGTATTTTAAGTTTACATCTACTTAACAAAGGTTTCCAGATATTTCTTATATCTAGTGAGGGCTTACTAAAACAATCTGGGTTCTGGTATATGATAGCAGCTTCCTTGAACTTCCTCTTCCTCCAATGTGGTTCTTTGTGCAGGATTCGAGCTTCTGTCCACTTAATGTGATGACCGTGTGTCCAGGCATGGTCAGCTGCCCCTGATTTTTCGGTTTCTCCTTTAAGCGTGTTGTTTCTGTGTTCCTTGACCCTAGTTTCAAGTGGCCTTAGAGTCTCACCAATGTAGGATCTGCCACATTCGCAGGGAATCTGATAGACACAGTTTTTCCTATCTTTTTGACTTGTTGGTTTCGTCTTCGTCAGGTGGCTTCTTAAAGTGTCTTTTGAGCTGAATACCGTATTAATGTTGTATCGTTGTCCTAGTCTTCTAATTCTCTCAGATACTCCTTTGACATACGGAATGTTGAGTGTTGATTGTGACTCTACTGGCTTCTTTTGTGTATTTGACCGATTCTTGCGATTTTCCATTAGTTTATCAACTAGATGCCCGGGGTAGCCATTTTTGTTGAGGTCGGTCTTGATGTAGTTAGTTTCCTGTTTGAGGGCTTCATTTGAATTACAGATGGTAATTGCTCTATCCACAAGCGTTCTTACTATGCCATGTTTTGTGCTATTTGAGTGATTTGAGGTGTAATTCAAATATTGACCTGTATGCGTGGGTTTTCTGTACACTGAAGTATGGATGGTGTTGCCATTTTTCTTTACGTTTACATCCAGGAAAGGTAATTGACTGTTTTCTTCTCTCTCCATGGTAAATTTGATTGTCGGCGCCAGGCTGTTAATGTGGTATAGGAATTCCTTGAGTTCGTCATCGTTTCCATTCCAAATAATGAAGGTGTCGTCCACATATCTCAGCCATGTTTTTGGTTTCTTTTTTGCTTGTTTTATTGCTTCGGATTCAAACCATTCCATGTAAATGTTGGCGATTATTGATGAGAGAGATGAGCCCATCGGTAGTCCGTCCACTTGGCTGAAAAACCTATCTTTTTCCTGAAAGTAAGAATTATTCAGGCAACATTCTAATAGTTCCATGATGGCCTTGATAGGTAGCAGTGTTCTTTCTTGTAGTGTCTGGTCTTCCTCAAATCTGCTTTTAATAACCTTTAGTGCATCTTTTACAGGGACGTTAGTGTAGAGACTTTCGACGTCAAAACTGACAAGTTGATCTTCTGGTTGTACTTTCATCCCGCCAATAAGTTGTACGAAGTGTTGAGAATTTTTCACAAATGATGTGCTATTTCCTTGGAGTGGTTGAAGTAGGGGTAGTAAGAATTTCGCAAGTTCGTAGGTAGGAGAGTTTCGAGAGCTCGTTATGGGTCTGAGAGGCATGTTCTGTTTATGTATCTTCGGCAAGCCATAGAGGTGTGGAGGCTTACTGTGATGTGGTGTCAGGCGTCTTCGTGTCTTTTCTGGTATGTATTGGTCAAATTTCTTGAGTGTTCGGTAGACTCTTCCTTCAATGGTGGAGGTAGGATCCTTGGACATGGGGTGTAGTTTCCTTTCTGCAGAACTTCTTCGATTTTTTGATCGTAGGTCTGAACATCCATAATGACGGTTGCATTTCCTTTATCGGCTGGAAGAATCTTGATATTCGGATCTTTACGTAGTTTTGCAAGCGATATTGTTTCTTCCTTACTAATATTTTGTTTTGGGGGTCTTGATTTTTCTAGAACCTCTCTAACCTTCCATCTGAATTCTTCCGCTTGTGTTTCTCCTATGTTTGTTGAGTCGACGGCGCTAATGATGTCCAATATTGGTACCTCTTTTGGAGCAATAGTGAAGTTTAGACCTTTAGCCAATAGGGATTCTTCTATGGTTGTTAATTGTTTGGATGAAATGTTGATAATGGTTCTTTGGTTCCGAGTTTTTGTTGTTGGTCTTTCTTGACTAACCTGTTTTCGCAATTTCTTATCATGAATGTGTTGTTGATTTGTTTTTACTTTTTCACAAGTGGCGTCAATCTTCCGGAAAATTGGTCCGTGATCTTCTTCCAGTGTGTATTCTTTGATTTCCTCAAATCTTTGTTGGAGATCTGTTAGTAGAGAAGCTTTCTTAAAACGGTGGTAGTTGATCTGGAACCCAGATTGTTTTAGTAAGCCCTCACTAGATATAAGAAATATCTGGAAACCTTTGTTAAGTAGATGTAAACTTAAAATACCGCACAAGAATTAAACGCATGACTGCACCCATCTCAGTCATGCTCCAGTACATCTAGCTAGTATAAATAGAGCTGTAGTTACTTTACTTATTTAGTATTCACCTGAAGACGACTGGAGATACTTACCAGTTGAAACGTTGTGATGTAAAACAAATTAAAGACAATGCAAGTCCAAAACTATTCTATTATTCAAGAAACATCATTGTCTCCAACCTTTAAACAGACACTAGAAGCCCGGTATGGACCCGGTATAAGTGATAAGTTTCGTAACTACGAGAAAACTAAGGTAAAATTAACAAAGGAGGAAACACACATTCAGTTTCTACTACGAGCAAGAGACCAAGGAATTATTCCAGATGGCTTTAGGATTAAGTCACCAATCCCAGGACAAGCTCAGAAGATTCTCAACAACGCTAGCAACGCCCTTATACGCTCCCAGATCAACTACCACCGTTTTAAGAAAGCTTCTCTACTAACAGATCTCCAACAAAGATTTGAGGAAATCAAAGAATACACACTGGAAGAAGATCACGGACCAATTTTCCGGAAGATTGACGCCACTTGTGAAAAAGTAAGAACGAATCAACAACACATTCATGATAAGAAATTGCGAAAACAGGTTAGTCAAGAAAGACCAACAACAAAAACTCAGAACCATTATCAACATTTCATCCAAACAATTAACAACCATAGAAGAATCCCTATTGGCTAAAGGTCTAAACTTCACTATTGCTCCAAAAGAGGTACCAATATTGGACATCATTAGCGCCGTCGACTCAACAAACATAGGAGAAACACAAGCGGAAGAATTCAGATGGAAGGTTAGAGAGGTTCTAGAAAAATCAAGACCCCCAAAACAAAATATTAGTAAGGAAGAAACAATATCGCTTGCAAAACTACGTAAAGATCCGAATATCAAGATTCTTCCAGCCGATAAAGGAAATGCAACCGTCATTATGGATGTTCAGACCTACGATCAAAAAATCGAAGAAGTTCTGCAGAAAGGAAACTACACCCCCATGTCCAAGGATCCTACCTCCACCATTGAAGGAAGAGTCTACCGAACACTCAAGAAATTTGACCAATACATACCAGAAAAGACACGAAGACGCCTGACACCACATCACAGTAAGCCTCCACACCTCTATGGCTTGCCGAAGATACATAAACAGAACATGCCTCTCAGACCCATAACGAGCTCTCGAAACTCTCCTACCTACGAACTTGCGAAATTCTTACTACCCCTACTTCAACCACTCCAAGGAAATAGCACATCATTTGTGAAAAATTCTCAACACTTCGTACAACTTATTGGCGGGATGAAAGTACAACCAGAAGATCAACTTGTCAGTTTTGACGTCGAAAGTCTCTACACTAACGTCCCTGTAAAAGATGCACTAAAGGTTATTAAAAGCAGATTTGAGGAAGACCAGACACTACAAGAAAGAACACTGCTACCTATCAAGGCCATCATGGAACTATTAGAATGTTGCCTGAATAATTCTTACTTTCAGGAAAAATATAGGTTTTTCAGCCAAGTGGACGGACTACCGATGGGCTCATCTCTCTCACCAATAATCGCCAACATTTACATGGAATGGTTTGAATCCGAAGCAATAAAACAAGCAAAAAAGAAACCAAAAACATGGCTGAGATATGTGGACGACACCTTCATTATTTGGAATGGAAACGATGACGAACTCAAGGAATTCCTATACCACATTAACAGCCTGGCGCCGACAATCAAATTTACCATGGAGAGAGAAGAAAACAGTCAATTACCTTTCCTGGATGTAAACGTAAAGAAAAATGGCAACACCATCCATACTTCAGTGTACAGAAAACCCACGCATACAGGTCAATATTTGAATTACACCTCAAATCACTCAAATAGCACAAAACATGGCATAGTAAGAACGCTTGTGGATAGAGCAATTACCATCTGTAATTCAAATGAAGCCCTCAAACAGGAAACTAACTACATCAAGACCGACCTCAACAAAAATGGCTACCCCGGGCATCTAGTTGATAAACTAATGGAAAATCGCAAGAACCGGTCAAATACACAAAAGAAGCCAGTAGAGTCACAATCAACACTCAACATTCCGTATGTCAAAGGAGTATCTGAGAGAATTAGAAGACTAGGACAACGATACAACATTAATACGGTATTCAGCTCAAAAGACACTTTAAGAAGCCACCTGACGAAGACGAAACCAACAAGTCAAAAAGATAGGAAAAACTGTGTCTATCAGATTCCCTGCGAATGTGGCAGATCCTACATTGGTGAGACTCTAAGGCCACTTGAAACTAGGGTCAAGGAACACAGAAACAACACGCTTAAAGGAGAAACTGAAAAATCAGGGGCAGCTGACCATGCCTGGACACACGGTCATCACATTAAGTGGACAGAAGCTCGAATCCTGCACAAAGAACCACATTGGAGGAAGAGGAAGTTCAAGGAAGCTGCTATCATATACCAGAACCCAGATTGTTTTAGTAAGCCCTCACTAGATATAAGAAATATCTGGAAACCTTTGTTAAGTAGATGTAAACTTAAAATACCGCACAAGAATTAAACGCATGACTGCACCCATCTCAGTCATGCTCCAGTACATCTAGCTAGTATAAATAGAGCTGTAGTTACTTTACTTATTTAGTATTCACCTGAAGACGACTGGAGATACTTACCAGTTGAAACGTTGTGATGTAAAACAAATTAAAGACAATGCAAGTCCAAAACTATCATTCATAATGCAAATTGTTACATGTTTGTGTGACTGACGTCACGTAACTATAGCAACGGTGAATATCAAAGCCATGTTAGGCGTTGGGTCTTCACTTGCTTTAAGTACGAGTGTTTATAATTGTTGTCCATCGGAGTTAACCGTGACCCTATTATGCAGCGCTACATTCGGATTAAATTAATATTATTAATTCGAACATAATTATTTTTTAAAGGCTAAAATGGTAGTTGTATTGGTATATTAATATTTAATATAGTCAAAAAACTTTCCTCCTGGTTTAGATCTTTTATCTAAAATACCTTTCATAAAGGCAAACTTTCCATTTGTTTATATTAAATAATGGTTTCCTAAAAACTAGAATCAGGTTATTTTAAGTCCAAGTAATAAGCTTTTTTGACGATCCAGATATTTATTTTAATATAATCGCTATAAAAAAGTAGTAGGTATTACAAATTGGGAATCTACTGCCTAGCCTAGAACCATATAGGAGAAGTAATGATTTTTTTCGATTGGATGGACTCTCAGAACTATCTACAAAATAGAAATATGAAAATTAAAATATGTCGATCAATGTGTACCTAATTAATGGTGACATTTTGCAAACCAACAAAATCCCTCGAAACGCTATTTCAAATCTGATTTTTTCGGAATCCACACAAACAATTTTGTAAAAACCTGTTTCATATTCAGCGGCAATTATAATTATTTCCAGCGAATCGAGAATTCGGTTTCAGGTATCAGCCAGTGCGAAGATTTTACGGCCTGAAAAATCAATTAGCGGGATTTTGTTGGCTTGCAAAATGTCACCAATAAGTTATACCATAGCGCAAAGTTTAAGAAGCATTAAATTATCGTTTAACAAAAAAAAAATTGGCATAATTTAAATAAATAATAAAAATTGTGTAATTTGTAGCATATAATCGTATCATATGTCACCATGTCGTTAGGTAGATTGATAGAATTTATCATTTATTAAATATGCATCAGAAGTGTTTGGTGGCTGAGATGCCAGATTTATATTTGATTTTCCCTAAATGAAATAGGACGAATACTTACGATTATGCTTAGGTTTTGAAATACTCCTTCTTAAGTGCCGTTTTGTATATTCATAATAAAGCATTCTCGTTTCTTCCTGCACTATTTTTTATATTATAAATTATCACACTTTTTCCATAAAAAAATGTTTCAATTAAAATTTTTACTTTAATTTTTTTCTTTAAAAATAAATACCTACCTAATTGTTTTTTGTTGTAAAAATATTTTATTGCATTGGGTTATGTTTTTGTTGATTTAAAAAAACTTTTAAAAAAGGGAAAACGGAACAGACAAGTATATAACAGAAAAATACTATAAAATATTATTCTTTTTACTCGATTTCCTATAAAATGGCACCATAAATCAATAACTAAAACGATATGCGTCCGAAATCTTAATCTCTATATAAAACAGGACTTTTAGAAGGAAAAGTTTAAAAACTAAATATTTCCTACAAGACCTTTTAAATCTAAGCCAAGAATACATTATTTAAAAATTTAAATTAATAGTCCAAGCGTGACACTAGAATTAGGTTACAATTTAGACTTTTAGACCCGAGGTCCTAGACTCGGGGGAGGCTCTAGGGAACCCATTATTTTGACTTTCCTAAGACACAACACTGTCCGCATAATTTAGGTGGGAAGGGGATACTGCCTCCTTCAGGGTATATCTGAAAAGATAATGTAACTTTAAAACCTCGACGGATGATTAGTAGCATGATAACTCCAACAAAGTAGTAATAACGGTTTGAGGAACAACAGACCTAAAATTATAATTTAATCTTCACTAAGATACCATATTACTAAGCTGGGGCATATTGTTAAAACTATAAACTATATTAGAGGCCCACTATGTAATTATTCGCTTGCAGACCCTACACGATCGTGTAAAGGCAAATTTCATAGATTGGTAGCCGCACTGATGTAATTTCTTATTTGCACTGACAGACTGACAGACCTTTGTCTTTCTCGCTTTCTGATGAGAATTTTCATCAGTTCAGTCATTAATTCTAAAAAATTTGCCTTATCAGGACTGAATGATCGTGGAGGGTGTGCAATTGGAGGCAAGACTGATGCATGAATGACAAAACGCAGATCCTACACGATCAGTCGAACTGACAGTCCTGAATGATATCAACCTATCGTCATTCTTGCATCAGTCTTTTTTCTAATGAGAATTTACATCAGTCCGACCATCAATCCTTGCAATTTGCCCTCACGCGATCAGTATTAGTGTCATTCCCGTCAGTGTGACTGATCGTGTAGGGTCTGCTATTAGAAACAAGACTGATGCGGGGCTGGTAAAGGATTAATATTGTTCAGGACTGAATGATCGTGTACGGTCTCCAATACGGTTTCGATTTTTTTGTAGTTTTTTCAGCTAGTCTTGTAGTTTGGATAATCGGCAGGATTTTCAGTTCAGTTCGGCATCGTTTGGCAATGAAATAAATGTGATTACAGCAGAGCCTCGAGCGCAGAAACATTTTCATTTGGCGGATCGTGTAATGGGGGATCACCGGCTTGTAGCGCTAGCGCAGTTGGCAACCGGCTTTTAACCGAACATATTCGTCAAGTGGTTCTCCGAACGCTGTGTTCGCATACGAAGACGATAGTTGCGCGATCGAAAGTGCAACCGGTGCCGGCTAATTTTTTTTTTCAGTTTTTTGCATTAATTTAACTTGTTTAATTGTGACGCAAGATTTGTTTAGAAATAGTATTGCAGGTTTCAGTTTATTTTGTGAAGTTTGACGAGAAACGTTGGATTTTTAACTGTTACATGAATGATATGTCTTTGTTTAAACTGGCGAGTTTGCGAGAATTTGGTAATTTTTTCTTAATTTTAATTGGTGGTTCTACGTTATCTATGACACAAGTCGCAGATGTTGGTGAAGTTTTAGCTCATATTCATATAATCAATTTTAAATTTAAACTAAGTATACCTATCAGTCTGGAGGTGCTTAAAATTCATATGTTATGTTATAAAATTTAAAAGAATAAAAACAAAATTGTTTTTTTATATAAAATTATTTTCCAAATAAGTATGTACAGGTACTACTCAATAATTTATTCTAAAACATAAAAAAAAATACTTTTTAAAATATTGATCTATATAATTAATTTATTAAAATTAGTACGTACGGGGTGATTCCTAAGTTGATACTTCTTTTTTAGCTGTCAATAGAAGGCATTAAAATAAACAACAATTTCAAATACCTTTTTTCAAAAAACTCAAAAATGAGGTACTTTCATTCATTTATTACACTATGGATCAAATACGGTTCTGCCTAACTTGCCCATTGAATACCATTAAGAAAACTTCTGGGTGTAGGATGAGCCCACAAGAAAACCGTCGCGACACTCACCGTAATTAGCACCATATCTAAGTACTAGTTCATTGTTTTCAAATTTTACCATTTTCACGTTTCATCAGTTTAAAATTAACTTGCTTCAGAAAAACACACCGCAGCGTATTGCCAAATAACTAACGACCGACCCGTAAATTTCATGACTAATAAGATAAACACAACATAAAGTATAGCAGGCGACGTTTTGATGACCAGGCCCGCACTTAGATTTTTTACTTCTGTATCTCGCCTATTTTTATGTTTTTTGAAAAAAAGTATTTGAAAATGTTGTTTATTTTAATGCTTTCTATACACAGCTAAAAAAGAAGTGTCAACTTAGGAATCACCCTATATAATTATACCTAGATTTTCTAAACCTTAAAGGTAATTGTTTGATAGAAAGAATATTTTTAGAAATACATACACAACAAAAGCTAAGTTATTGAGTTTTTTTCACCAACAAAAAGGGTACAGTGGGTCCACGGATAGAGTTTGGAAAAGGAAAAACTTTTTTATTAGTAGGTATAGAAGAAAAATGTATTCTTTAGAAAAAGGTCTGCTTGTAATAAAACTACAATTTCGAATATCAGATTTGCGATAACTATACAGAGTTGGACAGAAAAACAGTTTTAATTGTTTATAATTTATGATTAAATAAATTAAAGAAATATGATGTGTTTTAAAAAAATAGTACTTTAAGAGTAGACAAAGAAAAATAGTTTTCTTAGAAAAAATCGTTATTCGGCCAGATATAAAATATAAAATCATATTCTAACCAAGTCCCCTGGAAATTCCATTACAAAACCGAATCCATCAAATTTGGGGGGGGGGGGCACCAGGGTGGGCACTCATATTTCTAGGGTGGGCATGTGCCCCCCCCCCCCCCTGGCGCCGCCGCTGATTGGTCGAAAGTAGGTTTACTAGTTTTTGAGCTTTGGAGTTTGGAGTTAATTAGACAGAACGATTGACCGACGCGACGGAAACGGAAAACACGCCCAACTTTTTGTTAAAGAATAATTATTTGTTTTTAAAGTTTCAGTTTGAAAATTATGTTACCTATATGTTCGGGTTGTCTAAAAATTGGATTTTCTAAAATTTAATTTTTTAAAGAAACGATCGTCCCCTGAGATAATAATACTTCTAAATTTAATTTTCCAAATTTTTAAATCAGTAATTATAGTAAATTAAAGGTCTGATTTCGGCTGTTTGGACAATACTTATTAATTAAATCAATTCCAACGTTTCGGCGTAGTCCACAACATCATCGGGGCTAAAGCACCAAGAAACACATTTTTTATTTATATCCCTTTAGAGATATAACTTTAAAAATTTAAACCTAAGTAAGTAGAAAACCTATGTTATTGGTTATGTCATTCTTTTTTAAAATAACTGTTAAGAGAATGCAAAGTTTTTTTTTTGCTGCTGTGTCAATTTATCACAGTTTATGCGACGGTTATGACTATGACTTCGTTTTTTTTGTCATTTTCTTGGTGTAAGGTGCCTTTTGAAGGTTTTTTTTTTGTTAACTTTAATTACTTGAACTTGATAGTTATAACTGATTTTATTTATTGATATTATTTCTTTCATAATTTTTTAACATATTCCTTTGGTGTTTGGTGCCTTTTAATCCTGGTAATGGTGTGGACTGCACCGAAACCTTGGCTTTGATTTAATCAATAAATAGGTATTGTCCAAACGTCCAAAATTAGTCCTTTAATTTACCATTAAAGTCTCGATTAAAGTAGTGGACGAAGCCTAATGAAATCAATAAATTATAATAACATTAATAAGTAACACAACGGTTATAATTTCCACTAAGTATATGTTTTTATTTTAAATTTCCATTACAATTGTTTCGACACACAGTGTTTTCGTCAGATGGTCTAATCTAACTTTAGTTAGTTTAAGTTAGATTAGACCATCTGGCGAAGACACTGTATACTGTGTGTTGAAACAATTGTAATTGCAATTTAAAATAAAAACATATACCTAGTGGAAATTATAACCGGTGTGTTACTTATTAATGTTATAATAATGAATTTCCATCAAGTATCGGCTACTTCAGTAAAATTCAATAAATTATACTTATACATCTGACTTATCATAAAAATTGCAACACTTTTTAATAAAAATTTTAAATTATATTTAGCATTCTAGATGATATTTCCGACGCGACGTCCAAGACTCTCAGTTGTACCACTGCTAAACACTACGTACGTTTACTAATATGCGATATTCAAGGTGATTCCTAAGTTGATACTTCTCTTTAGCTGTGTATAGAATCAACAACATTTTCAAATACCTTTTTTTTTAAAACTAAAAGATAAGGTACTTACCTCGGTACTTACATTCATTTAATACACTATGGATCAAATACGATCCTGCCTACCTTAAACATAATCTCGAAGCAGCAGCCGCACTTCAACGACACTTACCGAAAATTTGCACCATATCTACTAGTTCATTGTTTTCAAATTTTACCATTTTCACGTTACATCAGTTTAAAATTAACTGGCTTCAGAAAAACACACCGCAGCAGATTGGCAAATAACTCACCTCCGACCCGTAAATTGCATGACTAATAAGACAAACAACATAAAGTATAGCAGGCTACGTTTTGATGACCAGGCCCGCACTTAGATTTTTTACTTCTGTATCTCGCCTATTTTTAAGTTTTTTGAAAAAAGGTATTTGAAAAAGTTGTTTATTATAATGCCTTCTATACACAGCTAAAAAAGAAGTATCAACTTAGGAATCACCCTGTATATTCGGCAGGTGTTATGATTAGGTATCATCAGTACTATATTCACCTTCTTTGAAAATATCATACTTCGAAAAAAACTTAATTGTAAAATTATTAATATAGTTTTAATTATTAAGTATTTAGATTTTTCTTATACGCTATTAAAAATAACTACACTAATTATCGTTGGCAATTTATTACCACAATATACTATATCAATATCAAACCACCTGATGTAAAACTTTACTATTGGTAGCATGTCCAGTGTTGCCAGAGGGTATCAAGAAATTGTACAAATCACAAATATAAAATGTACCAGATTTTGAACTTTTGTACAGCCATCAAAAATTACTTATTTTGAGATCTAATCGAAAGTAACTTCAATGTTGCCAGGTCAAAAAATTAAAAATCACCAGACCCTTGCTTTAAAAGTTGCCAGAAATCACCAGATTCTTAATTTCTCGCATTATCACATACAACACCAAATAATTAATGTAAAATCAAATATATTGCTGTGATTTCTAAAAAAAAAAAAAGGGCAGGTTTTTTTTTGTTTTTTTAGAAATCACTATATAAAAACAGTATATATAAAACAGTAACAGATACAAATTCTGTAAATCCCCCGCTACTAAGAAATATTCGGCACAGAGAAGTAGAGAGTTTCCAGACAAACGCTTTTCGCTTTTGAAACCAATAAGTTTTTGCATCGATGTCACCATTTTTAACAAAGAAGAATAAAACACAATCAAGCCATTTTTCTCACCACATCTGGTGAAAAATCACCAGACCTGGCAACATTGAGTGACT
The DNA here is from genome assembly GCA_935413205.1 of Polydrusus cervinus. Taxonomy (NCBI): domain Eukaryota; kingdom Metazoa; phylum Arthropoda; class Insecta; order Coleoptera; family Curculionidae; genus Polydrusus; species Polydrusus cervinus. The sequence goes on from OW284511.1 coordinate 102,620,167, forward strand.
TCTAAAAAAAAAAAAGGTCATCGCTCTCTTAGAAACATACATTCTCATAAGCTTTTGGCACCAGGGTGGGATCGTGGATCGTGACTTCTAAAAAAAAAGATCGGCACGAGAATGAAAATGTACCAGAAAATAGTGTAAATGTACTTTTGTACAGAAGCGTTCGAAATGTACCAGATTCGTACAATTGTACTAGCTCTGGCAACGCTGAGCATGTCACCACCTGCAGACTGGTTTCGAACTCTGTTGTTCTCGTCAGGGTGGTAAGAGTGCATACCACCAAACGAAAGTTTTTATACTAAAGCCTATGGTATCAACGTTCTTGGGTTGTATATAGCCCTTAGCGCCATCTGTTGATAGTCTCACAACAAAAATCCAAAAAATATTTTCATCATAAATACGGTAAATAAATAGCTGTTTGCGTAACAAACAGCGGAAAACAAATTTTCATAAAATATTATTGTAAAAAAAATAATTCCTAATTAAAAATGCAGTAAATATTATGAAATTTTACCATAATTTTTTACAGCGTAGATTTACACTTAAGGTGTTGGGTAATTTTTTCATTTATTCTCTTTAAATTAATTACATACGATTATTGACCTAAAGTACCTAATGTAAAATATTGACATACATAATGTAGGTTGGCTTTCAGCCAATTAGCACAGTTTTCTGCATACCTACATACATCAATTTCAGGTTGTCACTTTTCTTCAAAATTTATTATTTCTTACTCTCAGGAACGCTTTCAACTGCATATTTCATAAAAATTATAGTTCTGACCCAAATTTTTTAATTTTTTTTTTAATAGATACTCTTCTTCAAAGAAAACTAATTTTTTTCTTTTTTTTTTAAACATTACACTGGTCAACAAAATTTAAGATTTTTTTTGTCCCACGAGCTGAAGTGGGTGTACTTGGTAGTACTTTTTAAACATATTTCATATATGTTTTCAGAATTTTTCCATCACGCAGGGTTTTAAAGTAACAAAGCAATGAATTTTTGTGAACGTATATATTATAATATGGGTATAAGTTATGAAAAAATAAAGTACAAAGTGATATATTTACTTAGAAAATGTGGTCATATATGACTTTCGACTGTACTTTGCATCAGAAACATCTCTCTTCAGCGTCCAGCAATAGTCTGCCAACATAGCGGGGCTCCATTTGCCTTGGTATCTCTTCTCCATGTCCAGAATGTCCTGGTGAAATCGCTCGCCATGTTCGTCACTTACTGCTCCAAGGTTTTTCGGAAAAAAGTCCAAGTGTGAATGAAGAAAGTGTATTTTTAGACTCATGTTGCAACCCATGGCTTTATATGAGACCAATAAATTGTTAACATTCTCTACGTAATTTTCGGATTTACGATTTCCCAAGAAGCCGTTGCAGATGTCCTTGAAAGAAAACCATGCTGCTTTTTCAACTCCATTCAGAGCCTCACTAAAGTTTTCATCTCGAAGTAGCTCTCTGATCTGAGGTCCCACAAAAATACCTTCCTTTATCTTGGCATCACTGATTTTAGGGAACTTACTTCTCACATATGCAAACGCACTGTTAGTTTTATCCATACCTTTAACAAAATTCTTCATTAACCCAAGCTTAATGTGCAAAGGTGGTAAATAAATTTTTTGGGGATCAACAAGTGGGATACCACTGACATTCTTATTTCCTGGTGTCAGGGAAGTTCGTTTAGGCCACTCTTTCTTTTCATAGTGATTTTTCCTATCTCGACTGTCCCATTCGCATAGGAAACAACAATACTTTGTGTAACCGAGTTGCATGCCGAGCAAAAGTGAAACAACTTTCAAATCGCCACAAATATTCCACTTAAAGCCTATATATTTAATTTTTTCCAAAAGAAGCTTCACAGCCTGACACAAGTTTTTTGTTAGATGACTCTTATAGTACAGACCTATGCGTGCATTTTATAGGTAAATAATCACATAGGTATACTGGAACATAAAAACTAAAGGTGATGGAGAAATTCTGAAAACATGATTGATTTCAGCATGCAAAATTATATTGAAATCAGACATTTTTGCGCTTGGGACAAAAATCTTGTTAACCAGTGTTATCGGTCAATACATTATATTTTTATTTAAATTTTTATCCGTGTAATATCCGATAGAATTGTTGTGTATGTAGAGGACCGGGACCGAAAAGTTAATCGTATATCGTTGAAAATTATTTCCACGTATATAACATCCAGAAAGCAGAGATTTCACATTATATTAGCCTGTTATGGCAAAGCAAAAACACTGCCTTAATACGAGTGGAAGCGAGCGAGAGACGCGGTAGGGAGTAAGCTAGAGAGAGAGGCAACAAATACACGTAACACGCGATCTGAGCCTCCGTCAGCCATCCTCCCGCGTTTATTAAGTACATCATTTTTTGATGAATTAAGATAATTTTTGCTAATAAGTATCATGTTATAATTTACATAATAATTAACTTGTAATATTATACATATTATGGATTCAATCAAGTGGGTGTTAGATTTAAAATCTGAATATAAAACGTGTGGAAATTTATTGAAAATAATAATTTTTGTGTTTTCGCCCTTTGTTTGCTTTTGCTATAAAAGTCGCGCGTCGCCGTCGGTTGTCGGAAAACAAATGAAGAAGTGGACATATCCACGTACACGTAATTAAAGTGTAGTGGTGACGTCAACTGTGTTAAAAAATATTAAGAGTGAGGTCTAGTGACGCATTTGCCATTTTGTTTTTTGATTATAATTTCGTTACTTTTTTATTTTATCCAAAAATCGGTCAAATACCCAAATTTGAAGCATAATTAGGTACCTACAAAATAAAGTTAATCAAGTTTGAATTTATAAAGTAATAAAAGCAGAAAAAGAAATATGGACAAATTTCACAAATGTTCGTTTTTGGCTTTTATTAAATTCATTAAACAAAATTTCTTTAGTTTCAAACTGTAGGCAATTGCTACTCAAGGACGACTTATGGAATAAACCGAAAACGATAAGAAATATTGATCAAAAAATGATATAGCGAATGCATCACTAGACTTTACTCTTAAAGTCAATTGTTTGGAAATAACATTTTAGCCTACCCGGTTTTAAACGGCTCTGTACGCCACTGCACCCACCTAGATACCACCTTTCTACTGGTGAAAAAAAGTCAATAATTTGCTTAGTTTTTTTGTACTTCGGGCCGAGATGAACCGCAATTTAACACGGCAATTTTTAGCGTAGTCGGAACCTCTTTAACACCAACGGCATTAATCGATTTTTCAGGCGCTAAAATCTCCGCACTGTCTAACGCATAAAACCGGATTTTCGATTCGCTGGAAAGAATGATATTTGCCGCTGAATATGAAACAGGTTTTTACAAAATTGTGTGTGTGAATTCCGAGAAAATCACTTCTGCAAAATCGTTTAGCGGATGTTTGTTGGTTGGCAAAATGTCGCCATTGTACTCTTCTGACGCTACCACTGTATGAATATAAAAATACATTTGAATTTTTGCCAACAAACAAGAATTAAAATCATGGAAACATGTTTAATTTCTAATGCGGTGACAGGCAATTAACAAATTGAAAGAATTGTTGTGAAAGCTTAACATTAATTAGAAATGTATGTTAAATATTTTAAAACATATCATTTTAAAAATAGGGTAATTCATTTAGATTTAGTAAAAAATTGAGAATTCGGTAAAGTATGGACTTTTATAATAAAATAATTTACATCAATAACTTTAATAAATAAGAATATTATTAGTATTATTACACAGAGAGTGTCTGGCTTCCATAGAACCTAAACTATCAAAGATAAAAAAATAGTGTCACACGAAAGTTAAAGCGCTTATTTATTAGGATGCATAATGTAAAAATATTTTACAATCTACAGGCTGAATTTAATAAAAAAGAAAATTAAATGGAATACCCAGTATAATTTTCCAGAATATGATTCAATAGAACAAGGGCTTTGCAACCAAATTTAAATTTTTGGAACTGAGATGCAGCGTTGCCAAGTAATTAGTAGGCAAATATAATTTACATTGTTGGTACCGTAAGGTACACATATCTATCTATGCTAATGTTTTTTACTCTTATACAGAGCGTTCATTATAACTTAGACAACTACGCCGTTTTAAATATGCTTTATTTCATTTTTTTTTAAATTGGACACCACCAAACGGATTTATCTTTAAAATACGTTCATTTTGTATTAAACATATATGAATTTTTTAAGAAAATTTTGCAATGACAGCTGTCGCTAAGAAAATTATTTAATTTTTGTTCCAAAGCATTCTTGACTACCTAACTGATTTAATTAGAACTTCCCATTTTTAGCTAAGTTATTTTTTTAGTTAGCTATTTTTCTATCTTTGATAGTTTAGGTGTAATCGAAGCCAGACACCTTATTGACACATCCTGTATAAGAATTTATAAATAAGAAATTTAAAGGGAATGACATCGGCTACGTTTTCGGTTTTAGGTTTATGCTCGATTGCTCGAGTATTCAAATTTTTCTATATTCAAAATGTTTTAATAATATATTTAGTTATAGTCTATTTCAGAAAGGTGTAGTAATAATGAAAGTTCATTAGGTATGCAAAGGGACTAAAAAGTGACCTAACGAATATTCAAGCCACTTTCATAATATGGCAATGATTTCATTGCAAAATTCTTTATTTTCATCAAGTGCAGGTAGTACCACCCGGGTTTGGGTCAATTTATGTGTTTTGCCTATTGTCATCCTTTCACAAACACTAAAAATGGTGTGATAAAGGCATGCATTATGTACATAGTATTAGGTACACTTATTTTTTATTAAATATTATAAAAAAATACAAAATTATAAATTATATAGAAATTAAATTATAAAAACCATAATATTCTTCGTCATCTAAGGAATTGTCATCTCCTCTTGACGTTATAATTAACGGGTCGATGGTCCGATCGATCAGATGGTCAAGATCCCACATTTTCTCCTCTTCTTTAATGACATGATGGACTGCTTTTCGCCAGTTCTCTGGTGTCACTTCCTTAATGGCTTGATCAAACAGTAGCTTAACGCCTTTCATTTTAAATGTCGTGTTGTGTCTTGCTACAAATCCTTTCACTTGCGCCCATATAAGTTCTATAGGATTTAGTTCGCAATGATATGATCGGATATTTCTTTGGTTAGTTATAAATAATATAATGCACAAAATTTACCTGCGCCTATGGCCAACACCGAAATTGAGCCGAACTGGATGGATTTCCCATTTTATTACTCTACACCTTTTTGAAATAGACTATAGGAAAGATATATTAACTTGCGATTTTAACTAACTGCTTTCAATTTTAGTTGGTCTTTTGACTAAAAATTTAAGAAAAACCGTACATTTTAATGATGTTTCAAACGAAGCCCTCTAGCGACAACCGCAAAAACCCAAATCACATTTAAATGTTATAACGCAAATGATACAAAGATTGAATCTCTTTTAAATGGGAAAGGTTTGATGATTGTCCGTAACCGAAGTGCGTAATTTTTTCCAAAAATAATGTTTGTCTTTCCGCCATCCCTTTATTTGAGGAAATTGAGCAATAAGTGCTGAAACAAAGTTATTTATAAGTTTTTTAAGAATACAACAAGGCATATTAAGGAGAAACCTTCGTTTTTTTTAGTTGGACATTAGTACCCCGCCCTCTAGCGACCCTCTGAGAAAAGAAATTAATTTCCAGCGATTTCTCTAGGCCACTTTTCTTATAAATAAATGTTTCCGGAAGCTGTGCGATTATTGATTCAGCCGGTACAACTAACAACCCTTTATAGCATCACTAATGGATTATAGAAAAATTGTACCAATGCCTTTAGTTTATCTTTAATTAATGTTTTATTCATTGTGATTTTTAAAATTTAGCTCTAACTACGCCTCCTCGTCAACTTCTCCCATTATAACTTTTAATTAAAAATTATCAAAACGAATATTAAATTAAAGTCATTTTTCTACTTCATTAAAAGATAAGGGCTTAAAACCAAAGTAATTAAATACGAGATAAGTTTTTTAAACAAAAATAATTACTTAAAATATAGTGAGAACTCGAAACAGTATTTCTAAGTGATGGTTACATCCGTATTTTCGGTCTTAATATGTGGCGAAGGAAAGTTGCAATTATTTCCAATATTTTTAGGGGTATTCGAAAAAATAACTGGTCAAGATATACACATCTAGAATAATAGTAGGATTCCGTACTCCTCTAAGAACTAGAGTTACAGATTCAAGTTCAAATAAGTTTTTTGTCTATTTTGCATTGTTAAATAACTTGTCCCTTTCTCATGATCCTTTTAGATTTAAAACCAAGTATATCTTAATTAAATTTGATCAAAAAAACCCTTCACTGTTTTGCCGTGAAAGGTATTTGTGCATGGAAAGAGCCCATCTGTCAAATTTCTTGCGCACTTATTGGTTAAGACGCGAAATTTCTTTAAGAAACTCCTTAAGTGGTGCAGGTGTGGATCCAAGACGGGGGGAGGGGGGGGGGGGTCCCTGTTGTGTTTTATTAGTTTTAAATGATTTAAAAAGGACATAAGAGATATTGTGAGAGTTATGACAAGAAAAATATGGCGGGTGGCGTCAGTTTGATGTTTAAAATTAATTTAAAAAATAGTGATCTGTTATTGACAACTTGATTGGATACGATTAAAAACAACACTTTTACCGATAATAAGGAATAAATCTATCAAGTCACCATCATAAATATTTTAAATTATCCCTTTTTTGTCATTACGGACCTGCAAATTACTTAGATGATAAATTATCTAAATAGCACTCTGCAATTATTACTGAGATCTGAAAATAGTATTTTTATTGTTCTGATAATAAATGGATATTGAGTGTTGATGATAACAAGTGAGCGAAGAGTCAATTCAAAACTAAACTATATAGCACACTTGATCTAAAGGAGTAGTATTAGATTATTTTTATGATTGCAAATATCATTTATGTAATAATGTTATTTTATTAATATCTATTAGATCGAGTAACATTTTGAAAATTGTTTTAATTTTACAGCAAGTGCGAGTACAAGGGCGGTCCTACGGCTACGGGGGCGGGGGTTAAATAATGATATATAAAGTTGTTTCATGATTTTATTTGCAAGCAAAGAATCCAAACTAAATTTTGATTTCATTGCTACCATTAAGCTTGTAACGAGCACTGCCTTTAATAACTATAATGGTTCGATTTCTATCTTTTTGACGTAAAAAATTCTTTATTTAACAGAATGTATTACCAAAGCTAATAAAAATTTAATTTACAATGCAATACGTGCAAATTAATGGCTGACGACATGAGTCATTGGCCGATAAAAGAATTTCACCAGAAACCATTATATCAGTTGATGTTGACCTTGATGTCAAACCGCAGGCAGTGATAATTTTTTCATGGGTTTTAACAATAATTATCTTTATGACTATTGGGAGAAACAAGAAAAATTATCTGGTTGTTTCTAGCTCCTTACAGCTTAAGACCTGTAATTAAGTGCAAATACCTTCTGGCATATGTCACCCATCTTTGGAGCAACACCATCGAACATCATGGAGAATCCCGGGCTGTTGCACTGGACATGTCTAGGGCTTTTGATCGTGTTTGGCACGATGGGCTTCTAAGTAAATTGCGATCCTACGGTATGCCTAATGGATTTTGTTTGTGGTTAACCAGCTTCCTTAAGAACCGTTCTCTGCAAGTGGCGATTGACGGGTTTCTCTCAGACACCTTCACCATCAATGCCGGTGTTCCTCAAGGGTCCATATTGTCGCCTACCCTCTTTTTACTGTATATTAACGACCTTCTAGTAAAAACCCAAAATCCAATTTATAGCTTTGCTGATGACAGCACACTTGTCTCATCTTTTACCTTGACTCCCCAAACATCCGCTGCCGACGCACATCTTCGCAGGCAGCATGAAGTTTTGCGCCTCAACAATGACCTGGAAGAAATTTTGGCTTGGGGTGACAGTAACCAAGTCGAATTTAATGCTAAGAAAACCCAGGCAGCAGTCTTCTACAAAAAGGTTAACATTGCAGAACCGGATATAGTCATGGCAGGACACGCAGTTCCCCTGGTACCGTCTATTAATTTGCTAGGGGTCAATCTGGGAGGTAATATGTCTTGGCATGATCACGTTGCCGTAATTGCCAAGACATCTGCACAGAAACTTGGTGTACTTTTCCGCACCAAAAGGTTGTACACACCTCATCAACTTTTGACACTCTACAAAGCCCAGATTCGACCATCATTAGAATATTGCTCTCATGTCTGGAGCTCTGCACCCAAGCACACCCTTCGGCTACTGGATTCCATTCAAAGGAGAACCGTTCGTCTGATCGGCGACCCCGAGCTGACCAAGACCCTCGATAGCCTGGAGCATCGAAGACAGGTTGGTGATTTGGCTCTCTTTTACAGATATTTCCATGGCAGGTGTTCGACTGACATTGCCTACTTGATTCCACCTAGAGCAATGCAAAACAGAAATACACGGCGAACCGCTGCCGCTCATCCATATGTTGTTCAGCTTAGTACTCCTCGAACTTCATTGTTCAAGAACTCTTTCATCTGGAGAACGTCATCATTGTGGAATGAACTTCCTGAGGTCGTGTTTCCCAATGAATACAATCTTCAACGTTTCAAGACCAACGTTAATCGCTTTTTTCGCACTCGCACCGCTCCCAGAGCGCCTTAAAGGATTTTTCCTACAGTGCAGATGTTTTATCATAAACAAAAAAAAAAAATTTACTTACTTTATTTCAGCAAGGCTGGGATTTTAATAGATTTCAATGCCAAAAATACAATGAACTTATTTTTAGGGTTTTCTTGGCTTATTTTTTTTCATGACATTAACACATACAGATAAATAGCACCTTTCCATTGATGAAAAAAAAAACTTAAAAATTTGTTTGTTTTCTTGTAATTCGGGCCAAGAAATCTACTTAATAAAACCCTAAAATTTAAAATATAGTTTTTGAAGAAGCCTGATCAGTTATTTGATATATTTTAAAAAATCAAAAAGCTATGACTGGGATGCCATATTTTTTTGGTATCTCAATGTTTCGCCTGTAGTTCCGTAATATCGTTGGCAAAAATTCAATAAAAATAAAAGAAATAAATTAATAATATAAACTAATTTGTTTCCTTTTAATTTTTTTTAGAAAACCCATAAACATTTGAAAGTGATGTGATTATATATTTATGTGGTGACCAGAAATGTGATAAACTGGTAAAAAAATTGAATATTGAGTGAAAATTTGTGAATATTTACCGTTCGTCACACTTTCAAGTGAAATAAACCCCGTTAAACAAACCACACTTTTATGATTTCGTTAATAAATAACCGTTACGTTAACGATGGGGTGTTTTAAAATCGTTCTGGACAAACTTAAAAAAGACGTGCAGAAAAAAATGGGAAATTTATCGGCCGTGAAAGTGAACGACGAAAAATTTGAACGGCTCAGTGAAAGATCATCGGATAAATCGTCCAGAGACTTCAAGTTGCCCACGTGGATAGAGGTAAGTTACTAAAATATAAATGGTTAGTAGAGATTGGAGATTTAGACATAACCTGAAGCTTAGGGAGAGAGGGCCTCCCTCTCCCTAGATACATATACTTTTACCAAAAATTTTTGGGTGCCACGCAAATGCGTAGGTATCAATTTTTTTTTTATACATTCATCAATTTTTTATAACTTAGTAAATAATTATGGGTGAGTATTCACCTGAAGACGACTGGAGACGACAGTGGCATAACCAGAAAATATGCTCGGGAGGGGGGGGGGGAGGCTCAATAGGCGTAAGTAGGACATATTGTACCTAGTGAAGAAGGCGGAAAAGGGCCGCAGGCGAAAAATTTTCGGGACCACGCCCAAAGTTCGTTTAAAAAAATTAAATTATTACCTCTCCCCCTCTGCATGGTTGGATTAAGTTTGTTATTGTAAATGTTTTTTTTTGATATTCCTAGCTGGTTCTTCTTTAAAAAAAAAAATTTTTATATTTGTAAAAAATACTCGTAAAAATATAAATATTGGTGTCAATCCAAAATTTTAACATAATACTTATGTATGGTATGACTCTAACCAGCGTTTTTCGGGCTCAGTTTTTAATGATTAAAAATCCCTCCACCACGCCAAAATTGTATTAATGATTTTTTCAGACATCATGTATTTTATCGATCGTAGATCTAAGAGCAGTTTTTGGTGCAAGTGCTTAGGTTTTGAAATACTCCTTCTCAAGTGCCGTTTTGTAATTTCATAATAAAGCATTCTCGTTTCTTTCTGCACTATTTTTTTAATTATAAATTATCACACTTCGTCCATAAAAGATGTTTCAATTAAAATGTTTACTTTAATTTTTCTCTTAAAAAATAAATAAGTACCTAATTGTTTTTTGTTATTGTTGTAAAAATATTTTATTGCATTGGGTTATATTTTTGTTGATTAAAAATAACTCTAAAAGAATACATTATTTAAACATTTAAATTAATGCAATTGGACTTTTAGACCCGAGCGGGGGGGGGGGGGGGGGGGGCTTCCGGGCTGCAATACGCCACTGGGAGACGCTTACCAGTTGAAACGTTGTGATGCAAAACAAATAAAGACAATCAAAACTCTACTGCCGATGCCGTTCAAGAAACGTCATTGTCTTTAACCTTTCAACAGACAAGTAATTTGTGATTATTTCGCCTATACTGTATAATTTTCTTCATAAAATAGTTTGGTTTACGGTATCAAGCCTTACACAGTACAGATCTAAGGATGGCAAATAGCATTTTTTATTGGCGTCAAGATTAATTTGAATATCGGTTATAATTATATCACCTACAAATGTATCTGCATCCCTTGCTTTAGATCAGTCTTCCCCTATCGGCGTGTTTCGTTTATCATTCTTTATTTCCTTTAGGCCCAGCTTTATAAAGTCGATTTAAATCGAGGTCCAGTTTAAATGGAGGGAAAAAATGGTCATTTTATAATGTGGAATTGAAAGCGAATATCTAGTTAGGAGTGATCAACCTGGTCATAACTTGTTATGCTATATTACATTATATTAAGTCATGACTAGGTAAATCATTTTTAATTCGAACCTTGCTTTCAATTCCCTATTAGAAATTGACCATATTTGACATTTTTTCGATTTAAACTGGACCTCGGTTTAAATCGACTTTATAAAATTGGGCCGTAACTCGCCTGATTTGTGGTCCCATATTTTCTTAAAAATAATCTTCTAGTCTTTCAGATTTTAGTGGATTTAGTGTTAAAAATATGGCCTAATAATCGCATAATAATAAATATTAAGTCAGAAATTACTAGTTTTTATCATTTTATGTTAACAACCATTTACACAAAGAAATACCTATTTTCCTTTATATTGTGACTCATCGCTACGCACACACTACATCACGTTTTTAATTGTTAGGATTTTTTTTTTAATATTCATAGCATCAATAATTCAATAAGATTTGTGTAGTATCTGTAAAAGAGATAAGTTTAATCGTGACCCAAATACAATAATTGTTGCGTAAGTTTTTCGATAATAGTGATAAAAACTGGGTTACCTACAGAAATAGCTCCGCCATTATACATTAAAAATTATTGTTCCGTATGAAAAAAAATGCATCAAATAGATATGCCCTCGCAACCCCGACGTGGCCTTAATAGATAAAAAAAAGGACGTCGTCAACGTCAAAGTTCAAAACTCATGGTTATGAATAATCAATCTCATAATTAACTTGTATTTTGGCTATCCCTGATAAAATATTTACCAAAGTTGCAAATTAACTGTAGCCAGTGGCGGCTCGTCAGGTAAAGTAGGTGACGGGGCTCTTCACCAAAAAAAAAAAACAGGAGGAAAGGTTTTTTACAATATTAAATATTAATGTACCAATACAGTTACTATTTTAGCCCTTAAAAAATATTTATGTTCGAATTAATAATATTAATTTAAGCCATAAATGCATAATAGGGCCGCGGTTAACTCAGATGGACAATAATTATAAACACTTGTGTGCATTTTGGCGCGCCCCAGCGACCGTGTCTGTTACCTCAAAGCAAGTGAAGACCCAACGCTTAACAGGGCTTTGATATTCACCGTTGCTATGGTCACGTGACGTCAGTCACGCAAACAGCATGTAACAATTTCCATTATGATAAAGGGCAATTTAAAAATAGATGAGTCGTATGCACCATTGTTTTAGAATTGGTTCGCCTAACCTTAAAGTATTTGAGGCTTCGCGAAACTTACGGTTATAGATATCGTTTTTACGTGATTTACTGTGTGATTAAGAAGTTTTGTTTTTATTTTTCAGTTAATTCAGTAGTGTACGTACCTACTTAGTTGTGTGTTTTAAAAATTAACCCAATTAATGACATACTTGTTGGAAACTCCATTCAGTCGTTGGACAGATGAGGATAAAAGAGACGTTTTGTTACACGGGTTTTAGTCAATGTTTGTTTAAGTACCTGCACTATACCTAGCTCTTCACCATTTTTTAAGACCGCGAGCCGCCACTGACTGGAGCAGTAAAATAAGGTTTACTGATGTATTTTTATTGATCTTAATATGTTCTTTGCTGTCGATAATAAATATTTCCTTAAATATTTCACAATAGCAAAATACTTAATTGTAAAAGTAAAGAAAAATTTCTAAAGAATTTTTTCTTGTCCTGAAAAATAATGTTGTTGTCCCAGTAAACAAAATATTTTGTAACCAGTATTCGGGTGTTTCTGTGTCGCCATTCGGTATCACTAAAAGTCAATTTCTAGTATTTCAGTCTAGTGGCGGAAAACTATTGATGGTGGGTAGAGTTCGATATAGATGGTAAAAGCAAAAAACTATCGATATATCGATAGGTTTTGGTCCCATAAAAAGGCGTTTTTAGAAGAAAAAACACCTCTTTTTTCTACCTTACTATCGATAGCCGGACAGCGATAGTTTTTATAAAACTATCGATAGTTCTCCATCACTATTCCGGTCTGTCCGAGCCATTATTCCGCTACGAATTGTCCAAGGGAGGGTACGCCCAATGCCGTCTCTAGGTGGTGCTGGTACGCCGCACGATAGTAGAAAATAACGGTAGTAGCGGCCGTGGGGCTGAGAAAAATAACTTATAATATTAAGATATTTCCGGTTGTAATACAAAATGATCGTTTGGCCCGCGGCTGGGTGTACCTAGTTTTCTCTTTTTACACTACACTATGAAGTACAAGAAAAGAGTTTATTACTGCAAGCAAGACGTATTTTACTGTAAAATATATTTGTCATTTGTCATTTCTTGCCATTCTTTCGAATTAGACTTTTTACCTCTTCGGTCGCTGCCAGGGCAATTTATGAGGGGAGTTACAGCTTAACGTGGGTTCCTAACCACGATCATCAGTCAGGCGACCCCCCCCCCCCCCCCCAAGGGCTAACCTTCCATTCCATTGCATGACCTACCGATTGGGGAGTGGGTATACCTTCTTCCGCACCCCACAAGATGTCCGATCTCATCCGGCCTGGTTAGCGGCGTGAATGGGGTGGGTTGGGAGATGATACATTTTACACTCTTGCATTCTTAAACCTACTAAAATTCGGACGTACTTTTTTTTATTCTGCGTATGCCCACTTCGAGGATCGAACTCGGAACGCCACGGCCGAATGCCGAAATATATAAAAATCATTCCTATAGTAAATAATAGTTATTTACGATATAAGTGTTATAAAGATTCATATTACAACACGAGATGTAAAAGTTCTCAAACTAGGCGTCAGCCAAGTTTAATAAAACATCGAGTGTAGTAATATGAATTTACAACAAGAATATTCTACAAAATTTTATCTACTTTTCATCTATGAATAAAAATATTTGGCAAAAGGCATTTTAAAAAATAAAAATGCACCTGCTATTAAGTTTACTAATCAAGTTTTTTATGTTACCTTTCGCATAGTTACTGTTTCGCATGGTTACTGTCGAAACTTTGTCAAACAAATTCAAAAATATAAAAAGTGTTTTTCAAAATGAGCGATTCTGATGGAAGTTTACCCTCTGATATAGAAGCAGCGGTAAACGAAGCGATCTCAAGTTTAATTCCGACAAAATCCAAGGCGCGGTATGAGTTGGAGTATAAGAAGTTTGAAGATTGGTGCAAAGCTAACAAAATAAAGGAGGTGTCTGAGAAAATCCTTTTGGGTTATTTTTCCGTAAAGCAACGCTCCCAGAAACCATCTACATTATGGACTCACTACTCACTACTCATGTTGAGAACTATGATTTCAGTCAAGAAAAATCAAGATATAAGTAGATTTACGTTGAGAATTCTTTAGAAAATAAGAAACAAATAGCAAAGAAGATCATGGGGTCAGACACGGATTTAATGATTGGAAATTCGAACGTAAAGGGCTCCATCACATCCACTTCTGGTATACAAATTTCTAACTTTAAAAAGTGTATTATTAATATTTATAATAAACCTTAAGTGTTATATTTTAATTAATAATTGGTAATTAATTTTATAATTGTTAATAATAAATCACTCTTCTAAAAAGTGTGGTTTTATTTAACAGTAAAATTTTAATAAAGCCGTTTTTTTTTTCATTACAGCACTAGTGTTGTAAATGCATCTATTACAGCACTAGTGATGTAATGGATGCCCTTACAAAACGATTTACAGAACTGTAAAATTCATATTACTAAATGAAAGTAGATAAAATTATTTTAGCAACACATATTTATCACTACAGAGTCAGTTCTGTTGAGAAAATTTCAGTGAAACTACTATATTATACATTTTTGTCAACGTCACAAAAATTTAAAAAAGTCGAACTCTCATTAGACTAAGTTATATTATTTGGGTCTTTCTGTATTTAGTAAATGATGCATTGATCGCTGAACATTTTTATGGACTTTATGGGTTATCTTTCCCGCAATTAACATTTCAATTCGATTTCAAGTAATTTGTAATTTGACACGTCATCTACAGATAACGCTGTTATCTGTATAGATGACGTGTCAAAGTGATAACACTTTAATCAGCTAATGCCAATATACTTTATCGAAACCCCCTGGGTTTAGGGTGATGATAAAACATTGACAATTAACGTGAAAAATTATTCTATAATTATTATTATCTAAAATTTATTTTATTTGGTATAATTAGCTTTTCTCGGCAACAAAGATAATAAAGAATGAATGTTTCCTTGAAAAAAGATTATCATCTGTTGTAAAAAAATCTAGCGGAATATTTTCGGTATTTCACAATGTAAATTTAAAAAAAAACTTTTTTGTAGATTTCTTTTTAAATGATGAAAAAGAACTTAGCTCTTTCGTCAGCTTATTCGGTACCACGCCATGGTCAAAATTATAAATAAATTATTTAAAATAAGCAGCAAACAATACCGTTGGAATGTTGGGAACATTATTTATATTGTTGCCTTTTTTTACTTTATAATTCGTTAACACGTTTTTAAGAGGAATCATACCTCATATTTCGTAATGGGGTTTTTAATTTTGATTCTTTTGTATAAGTATAGGGCAGGGGCGTAGCCAGAAATTTAGTTTAGGGGGGGGGGGGGGTGCAAAAGAACCTGAAATTTCCGAAAATTTTTTCGGGTGCCTCGCCCAAAAAACTTTTTTTTGGACCATAAAAAAATTTCGAATTAGAAAAATATATAATATTAGAAATTTGTAGGGAGTTATACTAATACAATAAATATATAAATAATTTATGAAATAAGCATACCAGTGCAAAAAAATATTAAAAATAAGGTTTATTTTTTTTTTATTGAAAACCAAAAAAATATATTAACTATAATCGATAATTATTAGAAGCGGGTGTATTTAAAAGTTTTAGGATTTGCTATGATGTCAGTTTGTGTTGCAAGCATTTTGTATATGTAAGATTATGTGTTATTTCATTTGGTGCGTTATTGATAGGGATGCCGTAATTTCGTTTCCCAATTATATTTTAAATTTCTGTTTTTTTGGACTTCAGGGGGGGCTGCCCCCCCCCCTGGCTACACCACTGGTATAGGTAAAGAAAAATTTAAGGTTTCAATTGTTTTTCAATTCTAGAATTATTTATTGATAAAATAATTAAATAAAATTCGTTCCTTAATAAAAACTCGCGAAACCACTTACCGACGTCACGACAATTCCAAGCAATTACAGCAGCCGATCGCTCTGTAAACGACGCACTCCTACCTGACTGAGGTCTCAAGTGTGGCTTCCTGTTTCTAAACTGTCTTTGTCTATTTAAGTTATCGAAACAAAGATAACAATATAATTGGTCGCGCTCGGTTAATATGACGACGTACATCTCTTTTTATCTTATGTTTTTGAACTCCCTGCTTTCGCGCTGTGTTTTTAATTGTTTCTAGAAAAGGTTTGTAATAGGTACTCTAGGAAGATTTTTATTATTTATTAACTGGACAGGTCCACTTAAAATATGATTACAAAAACTATAGTAATGTAAAAAAACATAACTATAGATCAAAGCATATCACATTTTTTTACAATAAAAAAAACTACAAAAAAAACAGAGAAGTAGTCAATTTGTTTTCATTAACCAGTCTTTTAAAGCACCCTCAGAGATATTGAACAAATCCACCTCAATCTCTGTCTGTGTTACAATATGCATCATAAAGGTAAACGAGTGATATGAAACGTGACAAAGAAAAAGCTGGAAGAAATCATTATTATTTTTTATTAAATATTTTATTGATTGATTTTTAAACATCTGCAAGAGGAAACATTATCGTCGGCGATGGATTTGTTTTTAATTTAGGTTCCTTTATTAAATCTATGCCATATTTGAATGTTTTTTCGTTTGTTTCAGGAAGCAAACAATCCCCGCGTAGCCATGGACTTCTCCTATGGAGTAGGTCGCGTGGTGGATGATCCCAAGGAGGCTGCCGAGATCGCCAGGGGGGAGGCACGCGGAAGCGGTGGCCAGAAAACGACAAGGTATGATGTATTTGATAATTAGCACGCTCTTTTAAAGGAATATAGATAAGGGTTGACCACTTTGAAATATAAAATTAAACGACAAACCAGCGCCGCATTCCACGCTCAAGAACCCGCGGTTTCAGTGTATTCGCTATTTCATTTTTTGATGAATATTTCGTATCCTTTTCGTTTTGTCATAAACTTAGTAAACCTAGACATCCCACGCAAATGGACTAAAGCGTAACTCAAGACGTCGACGTAAATTCCGAGAAGCGAAGTGACTTTAGACGGATATTCGTGCTCGCTTAATGTTTATTACAGACAACCTTTAGCGTAACACAACTTATGAGCGGTATCATTTTTACATTGGACCGTCCATCCCTCTTGATTATGTTTCTCAATGGCTTTATTTAATAAATTAAAACGTTTTAACTTTGAATTGTGAGTAACATGATGGATATTTGTACGATTTTTGGATAAAACCCAACGCAACAATCAGTTAATCATAAAATTACCAAAGGAAAACCATTAGTTACTAAATAAATCACAATATTTTAATATAATTATTTTTTTAATAAAGACTCATAATTTTTAATGTTATTCCTAGTAATGACATTATTTGTGATCTCTCATCATTTTTCAACGTCGTTACCTTAACAACCGTACACGATCATTATTAGTATCGTTTTAAATGTAATTTTTCACGAATTTCACTTTTAACAGGTACCTATCCTATATACCGATTCCTAAGGTCACCATTGCAAAGCTGATACATACAAATTACTACATACCATTTCCGTAGTACCCATAGAAAATGTCATTAACATCGCACCAACCATAACGGCGTTATAGCGCAATGAAAATGTTGACAGATTGTATTGTAAGAAATTTGACAAAAGTCAAAATTTGACAGTGTAGTTTTTACTTATTTTTTACAATTTTTTTGCGATTATTTACTTGCTTTCGTCATTTATGGTTAAAATGACTAGAAACTAACTTATAAGTAATGATTCAATAATGCTGTACGTACACCTTTACATTATTATTACCAATGACATAGGTATTACTTTCAATAATGACGTTTAAAAATCCAGATTTGTATCATTACTGTACTTCAGTCCAATGTCATGTACCTTACACGATCATTAATATTGTAATTATTTCTAAGTACCTAATGACATTAAAAATTATCGTGTAGGTGCCTTTACAGTCTTGATAAAGGAATGACGGTAATACTGATCGTGTAAGGGCAACTTTCAAAAATTGACGGGATTCAGGACTGTTAATAATACTGATCGTGTAGAGTCCGCGATAGAGGGCGGATGTACCTTTAGCCGACCTTGGTAGCATAATTATTATTTGTAATGATATAGCACATTTTAAGATGGGCACTATTCAAATTAAAAGTGACTTCTAAAAACAAAAAAAGATCGCCGGCTCCCCCATAAGCCATAGCCATAAGCGGGGTAAACAAAAACTCCCCTCTTCTTCAAGCTGACGCATCTCATATAACATTCTATAACACCACTTCTTTCTCCTCCAAAATTTCATAGTCAAATAGCCGTTCCCCGCTGAAATTTCATTACAAAACCGATTTAATCAATTTTGGGTGGGCACCCCTGTTTGCAGGGTGGGCTAGTGCCCACCCTGGATCCCCCTGGCGCCGCCGCTGCACTACAGATATCAAAAAAACAGTGCATACCTTTAAGTAAATTTATTAATAGAGAATAATGTGCATCTTTTAGTAATTTTTTATTTTTATTGCACATTCATGTTCCAAGAGGCCCTATTTTATGTATATTTGTTTATTCTCGCTTTAATTATTATTCAGAAACTTTGATCGCAATATTAAATATGCACCAGTCATCATCACATCACAGGTAATAAAATTGTCGCATTATGTTACTCTTATATTGTTCAATTTGGCAATCCTGCTACGTAGAGGATCCTTTTCCTTTTTTTGGAGAATTTTCAAGATGAAATTGTATCTGATATTATTGAAAAAACAATATTAATTCGGAACTTTTAAGAAATCAATAGAAGGCCTATTATAATATATTACATAACAAGTGATGAAAGTGATATAAAATATCACAATATTGTTTATATTTTATTCCAGATTTCAGTCATTGACTCCTGCACCTCTGGAGAGTCTGCGTTTCGGGCCCCATCTCACACAAGGTTATTACCACGGAAACCTCAGCAGGGAACAAGCAGAAGAGATGATTATCCGGACTGGGACCAATGGGTGAGTTAGATCCCTCTTATCTAAAAATCAGTCTCTGACCTCCGACTAATTCATATTATATCAATATCCTATTTTAACCGACTTCATAATATATATGGAGAACGTTATTACAGTCATCATTATTTATTAACTATTGGACGCAGTAGCGTGACCAACACACAGGCGGGGGGTATTAGGTTAAATTGAAACGTAAACAATTTAACCGAAAGCGAAGTTAACTTTTTTTTTTAAGAGAAACCCGCCATTTTTTATTGAATTGAAATCTATAAAAAAAATTCCTTTTTAATGATCACACATTTATCATTTGTTTTAAAAATGGCCGCCTAGATCAATTTCTCTTTGTTTCTTACTTTGGCGGAACAAGGTAAATGGTAATTTCGTTCGATAAAAATGTATCCGTTTAGGCTATTTTATTTCAACTTGCTTTCTACAAAAACAAAGCGGAAATTCTTGATGTTTTCAAACAACAACCCATCTTTGTATTAATATAATACAATTCTTCTTTTAATTTTCTTTCTAACGGTGTATCACATGGTAATAACTATTAATTAAGTAACATTAGTAGGTACCTAATTAACAATAAATATCAAATGCCATTTCTAGACTCGGTATAAGCCATAAGAAATGTTGTCAAGACATGTCTAGTTTTTTACACATTGGCATTTTAGTCTAATAAAAGCAGAATTTAAGCATTTATTTATTTATTTATTTATTTTAGAAATTCCATAATCTGATATTTCTCGAAATATGAAGAAAACACGAATGATGTGTCAAATTACACAATATTGGAATATAGTGGAATTTAACTTAACACATCGTTAGTGTTTTCTTCATATTTTAAATTATGGAGTTCCACCTGGTAAAGGCAGAATCTATTCAATGATATTTCTTGCTATGTCTACTATTATAATTAATAGTTATTAACATGAACTTACACCAGTATTTTGTAGACTTTTCAACTTATCCTACAAAAAAGGAATATTTCCATCCTGCTGGAAGTCGGCGCGTGTCCAGCCCATTCCAAAGAAAGGTAAAAAGACCCTGCCAAGCAACTACCGACCCGTCGCATTGCTTTCAGTAATTTCCAAAGTAATGGAGAAAGCTATTAACCAACAACTCCTAAAGTATCTGGAAGGGCTTAACTTATCAGCGACCATCAATACGGTTTTCGTAAGTCCAGATCAACAGGTGACCTTCTGGCATATGTCACCCATCTTTGGAGCAACACCATCGAACATCATGGAGAATCCCGGGCTGTTGCACTGGACATCTCTAGGGCTTTTGATCGTGTTTGGCACGATGGGCTTCTAAGTAAATTGCGATCCTACGGTATGCCTAATGGATTCTGTTTATGGTTAACCAGCTTCCTTAAGAGCCGTTCTCTGCAAGTGGCGATTGACGGGTTTCTTTCAGACACCTTCACCATCAATGCCGGTGTTCCTCAAGGGTCCATATTGTCGCCTACCCTCTTTTTACTGTATATTAACGACCTTCTAGTAAAAACCCAAAATCCAATTTATAGCTTTGCTGATGACAGCACACTTGTCTCATCGTTTACCTTGACTCTCCAAACATCCGCTGCCGACGCACATCTTCGCAGGCAGCATGAAGTATTGCGCCTCAACAAAGACCTGGAAGAAATTTTAGCTTGGGGTGACAGTAACCAAGTCGAATTTAATGCTAAGAAAACCCAGGCAGCAGTCTTCTCCAAAAAGGTTAACATTGCAGAACCGGATATAGTCATGGCAGGACACGCAATTCCCCTGGCACCGTCTATTAATTTGCTGGGGGTCAATCTGGGAGGTAATATGTCTTGGCATGATCACGTTGCCGCAATTGTCAAGGCAGCTGCACAGAAACTTGGTGTACTTTTCCGCACCAAAAGGTTGTACACACCTCATCAACTTTTGACACTCTACAAAGCCCAGATTCGACCATCATTAGAATATTGCTCTCATGTCTGGAGCTCTGCACCCAAGCACACCCTTCGGCTACTGGATTCCATTCAAAGGAGAGCCATTCGTCTGATCGGCGACCCCGAGCTGACCAAGACCCTCGATAGCCTGGAGCATCGAAGACAGGTTGGTGATTTGGCTCTCTTTTACAGATATTTCCATGGCAGGTGTTCGACTGACATTGCCCACTTGATTCCACCTAGAGCAATGCAAAACAGAAATACACGGCGAACCACTGCCGCTCATCCATATGTTGTTCAGCTTAGTACTCCTCGAACTTCATTGTTCAAGAATTCTTTCATCTGGAGAACGTCATCTTTGTGGAATGATCTTCCTGAGGTCGTGTTTCCCAATGAATACAATCTTCAACGTTTCAAGACCAACGTTAATCGCTTTTTTCGCACTCGCACCGCTCCCAGAGCGCCTTAAAGGATTTTTCCTACAGTGCAGGTGTTTTATCATAAAAAAAAAAAAATGTAATACATCGTTAGAAAGATAATTAAAAATAATTTTATTATAATAATACAAAGATGGGTTGCTATCTAAAGAAAATCGAGAAATTCCGTGTTGTTTCTTTAACAGGCAGATTGTAAATAAAAAAGCCTTAATGGATACATTTCTCTCCAACAAACCCGAACAAGTTGATTTTATATTACAAAGTAGATTGAAATAAACTATTTTAATATTTAATATTATTTTGTTTTTTAACAACAAAGTAGTTACGGACAATTTAGGAAACAAAGGAAAATTGATCTAGGCGGTCATTTTTAAAACAAATGATAATAATAGGTGATATATCATAGAATTTAAGCATCCAATAAAAATGGTTGGTTTCCATTTACAACTTAAAAGTTGTCGGGTTAATTGGCCTAAGAAAGACAATTTACACCCTTATTTCTAAATTCTTCTCCAAATTTACCCATATGTAAAATTAGACCAAAAACATTACGTTCTCTTGTCACGAATGCTGGCCATGTTGATTAATGGATTTTTAAAAACTTTTTAAATTTGGCCTCTACAGGTATTGAGGAATGTGCAAAATTTATTTTCTTTTTTTTTTCAATGTTTTCTACCATGCAATAAAATAATATAATCATTTTTAATTGACTTACCTTTCCATTGGTCAAAACATAAATTCAACATCTTAGTTTTTTTATAATTCAGGTCAAAAAAAAACACAATTTAACACGGCAAATTTTATCGCAGTCAGATCCACTTATTCACTCCTAAAATTTTAGAATTACGGTAAAAATGGGGGGGGGGGACTTTCTGGGTAATTCTACACGACAAGAGAAAAATCCATACATCCACCTTGATCGAAAATGGAGTACCCCAGGGATCTGTTCTTGGGCCTCTTCTTTTTGTGATATATATGTATAAATGACCTGTTTTCCTTTCTCCTTCTCCCTCTATGGATGCTTTTGTTTTGCAGATGATACAACTGTGTTGTGTTGTCACAAAAATATCCAAGACTTAAAATTAATTAGTTCTTTTCTGGCTAAGAGGGCCGAAGTATGGTTTGCACAAAACTGACTAAAACTTAATACAAATAAAACACAAGAAATGATAGTTTCAACAAGTTGTGATGTTGTGGAGGGTCAGAGTGTGAGGGTGCTGGGTTTAATAGTCATCGACACTCTTAGTTGGACTCCTCATAACTAGTCTCTGTGGAGCAAATTGGCATCGGCAATTTTTGTAATAAGAAAATTAAGGGCACTTCTAGATCACCAGTCAGTGATAAATATCTATTATTCACTTTTTCACGCCCATCTTTCTTATGGAGTCATTCTGTGGGAAAACTCACCCAATTACTTATTTTTAGATTACAGAAAAAATCTGTGAGAGTTATTGCGGGTGTTGGTGTGCTGGACCACTGCAGGCCACATTTTATTAATTTGAGAATTTTTGACGCTGCCATTATTATTTATTTTGCACCGATTAATTAAAATTCATAATAATAATTTTCAGCTTAATTTAGATATTCACCACTAGGGTACCAGGTCGGCTCATTTTATTAGACCAAACAGGTATAGACTTAGTAAATCTGTAAATAATTCGCTCAAAATAGAGCTCTACAATGTGCTTCCTGCAACGGTTAAAAACTACAATGAAAAAAAAATTAAAATTGTGGTTAAGAAATTTCTTTAGGGGCTCACCCACGGTCGCTCCGCAGACTCTTGTCTTTCTACTAAACTAAAAGAATACTTTGATGTTGCTAATTCACGAACTTCAACATTTGATTTATACCTTGTGTTTGTTGTTAATGTGTTAATTACAAAGTTTGTTTATTTTTTCTTATACAAAAATATGTGTTTAAATATACATTTTTATGTAGTTAGAGGGGTGCTTTAAATTTTAGGCGACTTGCTACAATTTGTAATTTACAAAAATGTGGTCAAATAAAAACATGTCTATGTCCACCATATATTTAACATTTTTTGTCGGATTACTCGGATCTTCGGGTGAATTTCTGAATAGAGAGATTTTTACAAGCGCTCCGAAAAATTACATTTAACGTTTTTTCTGGCTTTTCGATCAGTAAAACCGAATTTCGTGTATTTCTTATTTACTTTTTTTAAACTTTGTTGGACCAGGTGGAGGTAGATGCCGTCTAAGCTGTTTGAAGTCGGCAAAGCCTTTATAAATGAATTTTCGATGGTCCCTTCTATACAGGCCCGTTCCTGGGGTGTTTGGCGCCTACGTGCAGGTTTATTTGGTGCGCCTTAGTTAAAAAAAAAATCCTATTTTTAAAAATATATTTCGGGAAAAACTGGTAATGTTTTCAAATGTATGATAAAAAATAATTAGAAAAATATTTATTAAATTACCAAAACAAACAAAATCACAAAAAATATTTGGTAAGTATATTTACAAGAAAATTAAAGGAGAATAAAATAAACAACAAAATATAAAACAATATTATACCTAGTACTTATATGGTAGGTACCTAACAGCAATATTTTAATGACAAAAAAATAAACTTTTCAAAAATAAAAACATACTATTTTTGTAATAAACAAAACAAAAAAGGAACGATATACCTAAAATAATACACGTCTGGCTTTCACGGATGCAAGCTCGTTGTACATCTGATTATGATAAAGGATGAAGAGCCTCAGAAATATTATTTTCGATCGAAATAATGGCCAAATCTGATAGGCGTTCTTGACTTATAGATGTCCCTAAATAATTTTTTATTAGTTTTAACTTAGAAAAACTTATTTCACCTGAAGCTACTGAAATGGGTAATGTAAGGTATAAGTATATCCGTAAGACTATGAATAAATTTGGAAAAAGAGACTGTAGATTTTTTTTAGTTATATAATTTAAAATGTCTATGGGAAAAAATGAATCAGTAGTATTTTTAGGATTAAGAATTTCATATGTTTAAATTCATTATGTAAATCTAAGCCATCAATGTCTTCAGATATTACTCTATCAATCTCAACTTGCAATACGGTATCTAAATTTACACATGATTCTTTTATTAAGTCAGATTCTAAATTTTCAAAATTACATAAGAACCCAAATAAATTTTGAAATTTGTTTAAATCCTCAAACCGCCTTGGTAAAGACTGAATGGTTGTATCTAAGATTAGAAAATAATTGCTTTGGATCTGCTACAGATTCATTCTTACTTTCATATGAAAATTGTTGCCTACATTTTCGTTGCCGTACTATTGGGAATACCTGCTCTACATCGTTTCTTGCTGCTTCTTCTTTAGCTTTATTGATAAGCAAATCAAAATTTTTGTCTGACCGTTTTTCGTCGAAATAAAGATAAAGATTTTTAATTTTTTTTATGGCAGTCATTTAAGTTTCTATTCGGATCTTGTAGTATTTTACTTACTATATTAATTTTTTCTAAAATATCATGCCAAATTAAAATCGAACAAATAAATTTAAAAGTCTTAAATGTCAAAGCATCCAACAAGGAAACTACAGAGAGAACACATGTTTTGTGCTATTATCAGTGACGGCTCGCGGTCTTATAAAATTTTGAAGTGCGGGTACTTAAACAAACATTGACTAAAAACCCGTGTAACAAAACGTCTCTCTTATCCTCATCTATCCAACGACTAAATGGAGTTTCCAACAAATTACAAACTATGTTATTAATTGGGTTCATTTTTAAAACACACAACTAAGTAGGTACGTACACTACTGAATTAACTGAAAAATAAAAACAAAACTTTTTAATCACACAGTAAATCACGTAAAAACGATACCTATAACCGTAAGTTTCGCGAAGTCTCAAAATAAAAAAAAAGTAATCATAGCAACGGTGAATATCAAAGCCATGTTGGGCTTTGGGTCTTCACTAGCTTTGAGCTAACTGACGCGGTCGACTGGGGCGCGCCAAAATGCACGAGTGTTTATAAATATTGTCCATCGGAGTTAACCGTGGCCCTATTATGCATAGCTACATTACTTTTTTATTACAATTAAATTAATATTATTAATTCGAACATAATTATTTTTTAAGGGCTGAAATGGTATCTGTATTGGTACATTAATATTTAATATTGTCGAAAAAATTTCCTCCTGGTTTTATTTTTTTTTGCTGAAGAGCCCCTTCACCTACTTCATCTGACGAGCCGCCACTGGCTATTATTAAGGCAAACGCTTGGTAAAATTTTTAGACATATTATTAAAATGATAAAATATATGATTTTTTTAAAAATTTGTAATAAAGAATCCTGAATGACCGTAGATTTTGCGCCCCTAAAAGTTTGCGCCTGCGTGCATGCACGCCCTGCACGCTCGCCAGGAACGGCCCTGCTTCTATATACCAATATTATTTAGGGATCCAGGTAGAGATTTTAGAACTTTTTTCTGTAAAAGTATGTTACATTTTAAGGTTTAAGAACGGAAATACCGCGTGTTCGACGACGTTTTTATTATTGAGGGCTTGTGTAGATGCAGATTGGTTAATAACTTTACTTTTGTAAATGCATTTTATCAACCCCGTTTAACAATAATAACCCAAGTTTAATATTGTGCTTATGTAAGTAATGTAAGCAATTCTACTAAATTTAATTGAATTGGTAGTATAATTTGTATTCGACGAATTGAAATTCGTGCACTGCTGACGCAACGTGATCGTCCGCACGCCTGCTTCGACCTCGTTGCCTTTGTTTTCCTGACCTGCCTCACGTAAATCCTGCTGTCTCCATGCCGCCTGCGATCTTGCTGGTGCTGCCACTTTCGTGTAAAGCATGACAGTCACAAAATCACTCGTCAGTTTTATACCAGGCCGGATTAAAAAGTTTTGCAAATGGCCAACAGATGACACGGGGCACGCGTTATTTAAGTTTTTTGCGTCAAGTAGGTTGATGTTTCAGTTGTCCGATTAAACAATTTAGCAAATTTGAGACACCCTGTAGGGAGCATTCGCAACAACAACAGATGCATGATGAAGTCATACTGTAGATAGAAAAAAATGATAAAAGTCAATATCTTACAAACGGTCTGCTCAGAGGCGTATTAACACTTGGAAGCGCCCAAAGCCCTGGGATATTTTTGCGCCCCCCTTCTACAGTGGCGGATTTAGGATTTGTTCTAGTCTAGTCTCTTTTGGAGTCTTGGCGCTGGAAAATGTGGCGCCCCTTTCAGATTTGACGCTACAAGCCTAGGCTTGTTCGGCTTTTACTATAATCCGCCTCTGGTTCTGCTTCATAACTTTTTCACTTTTTATAAGAAATTTACAAGATATTCTATTATTTGTAACAAAACTGAAGAAACTAGAGTGTTTCTTTAAACAACCACCCAAAGTATTTTTGGGTTAGCGTTTAGAGATGCCTTAAGAACTTTGAAATTCGAAAATGTTCGTTAAAATATACAATTTTTTTTTTAATTTGTGGGAACAGAATGTAATTCCTGTGAACAGTTATATATATAACAATATTTCTCAAGGCAAGTGTGAAAAATATATTTCGGCTAGCTCGAAGTTTAGAGGTGCCCTAGGATTTTTTAAGAATCGAAAATTGCAAACATGGCAACGTTACATGGCTGGTATATCATGAATCATGATGGCAGCAAAATTTGTGACAGTCCTGGTTTAGACGGAAGTATGCCGGCCGGTGCTATCGCGAACACCATCTCTCGTTGGCTTACGCAATCCGAATCACTTATTTTTTCGGAATTGACACGCACAGTGATTCCGGAAACGGTAGCTCTTTGAGCCGGTTTTTTTTCTACCTGTGTCGAATTTTAATTTCCTGCTTGTTCTATCCCGGCCTACTGTTATGTTAATGTAAAAGATTCGACCATAGCTAAATATTATAATGAGAGGAAATCATCCAAAAAAAAAACACCTTTTTTTTTTCTTTGGAGCCGAATTACTGAATTAGGTAGATACTACACAGATTATAACTATAGTAATCATAATAAAATAAATAGACATGCCAGTGGCGGCTATTCAGGTGAAGTGAGTGAAGTACTACTTTACTAATGTCCTACCACTGGCGCACTCGACGGCGGGTTACCCGAAATGTAACGCGGCAGTATTACTTGGTGTTATGGGGATGACGTGAACCGACGGTCGCCATGTTACAGCGTCGAATGTATTCATGGCAGTGGCGGATCCAGGATTTTGCCGAGGGGGACGACTAAAAATAAAGAGCGACTTCTAAAAAAAGAGCGTATCCCGGCTCTAAAAATGTTTACTCTCAGAAGTAACTTCTAAAAAAATACTGACTCTTCATACACCCTACAACTTTCAAGACTTAAAGTAAACGAAACACTCATGTTCTTTCTCTCAGAAGTAAGTATTAACTTCTAAAAAAATGCTGATTCTTCATACACCCTACAACTTTCAAGACTTAAAGTAAACGAAACACTCATTTTGTAAGGCTGAGGGGGAGGAGGGAGCGAAACTGCCTTCGCTCCCCCCCCCCCCTGGATCCGCACCTGGTTCGTTTATAATGTGTATTGCTCCGTTTGACCATTGCCGACCGGAGAAGTGTTTTCGGGTCCCGACGATACCTACAACTTATTGGAGTTGAGTATGTCTACTACTATATAGACTATAATATTATTATGAAACGCCATTGGTCGCTGTCGACTACCTGGTTTGCTATGACGATGACGTGGGTATTACATTTTCGCAGGTGTATATAATTAAGGAAGCGTATTTAGCTTAATTATTTTCCCAGTAACCCATAGATGTCGTCTTAGGTTATGTCATCTCGCTTGACGCCTTTGATAATGACGTCATCTTACCGTCATTATAACGTCATTTTTAAAGTCAGTTGTTTAAGATGACGAAAAACTGACTTCATATTAACGGCAGTCTGCTATCTTAAAAGTTGAAACCTACAAAAAATTAGTATTGGTGCATTAGGGTTACACTTAAAATGTAATGCAGTGGTTGCCCGAAATAAATAAAAATATCCAACAATTTGTTCTTCACCTTTTTCTTCCCTTGTATGCTTGTAATCATTGGCCCGCAAAGTTAAGGCAAACCCAGACGTAATACATTATTTTGAGTTTAATGAGAAACACGAAAGGTAGCTTTTAGAGCTAAATATAGTAACTTCCATTAATAATATTAATAACTCTTATTCTAATACGCATACTTATCTTGAAAAATCAATCGAGAAAAAAATTATTGGATGGATGCCTCCCACACGTTAAAACTGGTATATATTTAGATACTTTATTAATAATTATATTCCTAAAATAATACTGGTCAACTAAAAATATACCTACACAAGCAATCGTTCAAAAATATAGCTCCTTATTCAATTTAAGTGGGTACGTCCTAGTACATAAAAAAATTTATGAATATATTAGATACAAATTATTTTAAATATTTTTTACAATATCTACCATAAAATTAAATAATAATTTTATTGGTTTTCATTTGACTTTTTTTTCGAATTTTCTTTGCATGATAATAACTTTCGCACGCCCACATAGATACCACCTGTCTATTGGTGAAAAAATACATTTAAATATCTTGCTTAATTTTTTTGTAATTCGGGTAAAAAAAACCGCAATTTTACATGGCAAAGTTGGACGCGGTCGGGTCCGTGTCTAAAAAAAGAACGATTACAAATATGTATTCTTAGAAAAAGATTATTATGTTGTATAGTCGATTTCAAAAAGGTGTAGAGTAATAAAAGCTCATTAAGTATGCAAAAGGACTACAGAGTGACCCAACTAATATTTTTTAAGCCACTTTTATAATTTGGCGTTGATTTAATTGCAAAATTCTTTATTCTCATCAAGTGCAGGTAGTACCACCCGGGTTTATGTCAATTTATGGGTTTTGTCTATTGTTATCCATTCACAAACACTGAAAATGGTGTGACAAAGGCGTGCATTATGTACATAGTATAAGGTACACTTATTTTTTTATTAAACATTATAAAAAAGATACAAAATACAAAAATACATTATACAGAAATTAAATTATAAAAAATCATCTGAGGAATTGTCATCTCCTCTTGACGTTATAATTAACGGGTCGACGGTGCGATCGATCAGGTGGTCAAGATCCCACATTTTCTCCTCTTCTTTAATGACATGATGGACTGCTTTTTGCCAGTTCTCTGGTACGTGTCACTTCCTTAATGGCTTGATCAAACAGTAGCGTAACTTCTTTCATTTTGAGTGTCGTGTTGTGTCTTGTTACAAATCCTTTTACTTGTGCCCATATAAGTTCTGTAGGATTCAGTTCGCAATGATATGGCGGTGTGCGCGGCACAGTTACACTATGTTTTTCAGCTATATCTTCCACGGCTTGGTTAGTTATCATAATTAATTAAATGCATAAAATGTACCTGTTTCTATGGCCGACACCGAAATTGAGCTGAACTGAACGGAATTTCCCATTTTATTACTCTACACCTTTCTGAAATATACTTTAATATTTTTGCATTTTTTCAAATGAATATTTTAATTTTTATTATATTATGCGTTTATTGTAAATTTCTAAAAGATATTTCTTTCTGATATTAAAGCCTATTTTGATTTCATATTAACATCAATCACAACAGGCATAAATCTAGCAAATATAGAAAAATTGCCTTAACACATGCGGAAAATATCTTTTTCGTAATAAATATTAATTTTTGAGTGTGGGTAAACTTAATGTATGAATATATATTTTTTAACCAGACTCTTCACAACTCGCGTGTTTTGGAACCTCCACAAAATAATCGCGTTGACCAGTATAATTAGATAAATATAATGTATAGTGTGCAGAAAAGGAAGTGAACGATTAATCGAGTATAATTTAAAAAGAATCCAATGCCATTATTGTTGCTAGGAGGATTTTACATTGAAGTATTGGATTTAACATGTACCTACATAAGCAAAGAAATATACACAGTTTACGTAGAAGTTTTTTAACTACTTTTCTACTAACAGTTTTCCTTTTTGCAGAGCCTTCATCGTACGGGACAGCAAAAACCGCCCCGGTTGCCTGGTGATAACGTACATGCACGCTCTTAGACCGCACCATCAATATGTTACTCCCGTTGTGTTGCACGACAAAACGAAGGGAGAAAACATATTTCTGGCCACCTGCGATAAAGATACGGTTTTCTACGACGTTCACAGTCTCATCGAGTACCATAGACTGAATAAGGGATCTTTGCAGTGCGTGTAGGTATCAACCCAAGACAATTAATAATATATAGACATATGTATAATAACTATATAAATTTCGTTTCTTAATTTCAGTCTTACCGTAACCGTCAAGAACCCGCTTCAATCAGACGGCACGCCACCAAGACATCGCAAATCGGAAACATTCAAATCCAGAACGCCATCGCCAAAGGCCGGCCCATCCGGAGAATGTTTCAATAGTACGTTCCAATCGGATCTATTGAATGAAATAGAAGAAGAGCGACAGATTTTGACACCGTTGCAGATTGGATTGGAAACTGATATGTCAATTAGAGAGGTACGTTTAAACTTTGCATACAAATAATTCCTTGACAACATTTTCATAGAGTAGATTTTTCCTCAGGCACGTAGCCAGAAAATATTCTCGGAGGGAGGCTCAGAGGGCGTAAGTAAGACTTTTTTTTTCTGGGAAGAGGAACAGTCGGGACTACATATATTTTATGATATTGTACCTAGTAAAGAAGGCGGAAAAGCACCGCAGGCGAAAAATGTTTGTGGTCACGCCCAAAGTTTGTTTAAAATTCACCTTCTGTCAAATTTCGAAAACTAAATTATTACCTCTCCCCCTCTGCATGGTTGGATTAAATTTGTTTTTGTTTTTTCCCCCTTTTTTTTTATAGGTATTCCTTTATTTAAAAATTTTTTTTTTATATTTTTGTGAAAAATATGAATATTAGTGTCAATCCAAAATTTTAATATAAGACGTAGTTATGTATGACTAACCAGCGTTTTTCGGGCTCGGTGTTTCACGATGAAAAATAAAGTAAATATCGCTCACCACGCCAAAATTGATGATTTTTTCAGAAATTATGTATTTTAGGAGCGTATATCTAAGAGCAGTTTTTGGTGCAAATGCTTCGGTTTTGAAATATTTCTTCTTAAGTGACGTTTTGTATATTCATGATAAAGGATAATCGTTTCTTCCCGTACTATTTTTTTATTATAAATTATCACACACCTTAAAAAATAAATATATATAAAAACTGTTTCAATTAAAATTTTTACCTTAATTTTTCTCTTTAAAAATAAATACCTCATTGTTTTTTGTTTTTGTTGTAAAAATATTTTATGCGGCGCTTTTTACTCGTTTCTTGAGATATGGTTTAACACACCCGAACAGACCCCCCCCTTAAAGGCGCGTGGTACAGGTGTTGATACTTTTTCATTTTTTTAGCCTCCTTCAACTGAACTGATTACATTAAAAAACGCCTCACCCCAAATCGATCTACTCACATCCCTGGAAAGCCACCCAAAATGTAGCGACCCACTACCACCCTTATCGCCATGCCTTAGCGAATCACTTCAAAGAGAAGAAAGTGCGTCCAACGAGGGAACCTCGCCGGTACCCTCAACACAGATCTTCACTAAGGACAGCGACAGTAATTCATCCCCACGAGTTTGACAGCAGGATCTGTCGACATGACAGACGTGACGAAATGGAAGGAGAGATAGGCCTTTCTTCGGTTTGAAAATAAGAACTGTTATGAGCAAATACTATGAGTATATTTGCAAGTATTGTAAAGATTATTTCAAAAATTGAAAGTGGGAGATATTATGGTCACTGGGAAGTTGAAATTATTGTGACAAAACTGATGGAAATTCTGACAGAGTTATACTATTTTTTCGTGACAACACTTTAAAGAGAAAATTGATTGTTGTACAGATTGGAGCGCAGTGTGAAATCTGTTCGATGTAAAAGTGTTGTATTTTTACAATTAATATATACAGGATATTTCCTAAGTAATCTAAAATATTTCAAGTAGCTATTTTTAAAGAAAAAATAGTTCCTACAATACACCATGTTGTTATTGATTGATTAAAATAAATCTTGTTGTAAACTAAGCCGCAACGTACACAAAAATACAATAGACATCTTATGTCAAGTAGAGAGGAGAACAAAGTATAGTCACAAAGTTAAAAACATCATGGCGTGCATATTTTTAAAGCCGTACGCCTCTGAGGAAGCCATTAAATTTTTGTTTAGATTTAAACATTCCCTCTGATAACAAATTAAAATTTCAAAATCCACCATGTTAGGAACTAGACAATTTTGGACATGAATTTTTTTTACAAATGAATGACTTCTTAAAATATGTTAGATTACTAAGGAACCGCCCTGTGTAGTAAGAAAGTGGGGAAAAGTAAAACTAGACAATTTGCCATAATAATATATTCGAATCGATAAGGCACATGCATAAAGTAAATTATTCATTAACATAAATATAACCTTAGCACCCCATGGCCCTCCCTTCTCTTTTATACCACGCCACTGTTTATAACAAAACAAAAAATATTTTGCAAACATTCAGATTAAATTTAACTTGTTGATTTCTGCTCAGTAGTAGGATTGTACAAAGCACCCGATTTTTCTAAAGTTGTCTTTAGGATTTTGTTAAAAAAGTATCCGACTTTTAAGTCGAATGAAATTTATAGTTTTGACTAATTTTTTATTGTGTAAATAAAAAGGATTACATAAATTGTCAACAAATAATATTCATACAGGTTATAGGTAACAGAAATGTACAATAACATTTTCCCTATTTTTTTTTTGGTTAATTACTTGTAAAATGTAAAACTACGCGGATTTTATTAAAGACAACATAAAACATAATTAATCATTAGAGTCAATATAAAATGACTTGTCAAAATTCGATTTCCGCCTTTTTTCTGCCAGCTACAGCTCGCTTCCAATTGATTGATTATTTTATCAATGCTAGTATGACATAAATACTTTTAGTCCCATATTATTTTGAATTTATTGAAATACCTTATTGATTTTTGTTAATCCGCATAGATTTTATATCTACACCAAAATAGTGCATCATATGGGATTTTTTTTATGTTTGAATTCCCTTTAAAAAAAAATATTAAAAAGAAGTTGTTATAATTTTACAAAAATACTTTTGTTTCTTAAAAGAAAATGTAGCAAAAATATTTAAACTTTTAAATAGTTTTACTTTTGTCATTTCTTGCCCTTCTTTCGAATTCGGCTTTTTACCTCTTCGTTCGCTGCCAGGGCCATTCCCGAGGGGACCTACAGCTTAACGTGGGTTTCGAACAACGATCCTTAGTCATATCACACTCCCCAAGGGCTATCAACCCTCGATTTATTGCCATTGCATTGCATGACCTACCGATTGGAGAGTGTGTACCTAAATTCGAAAATAAAAAAATTCCCTGAACACTCTCTGGCGCTCACTGAAGACAGTATGTCCGCGGATAGGGTTTAGAAGAGGACTAATTAACCGAAAGGTCAAAGAAACAAATCCTTGTTTAAAAAAAAATTGTTTGTAAAAAAATTGAGATTATGAAAAATTTAATTTTAATTTAAGAATAAACATGCCTTTTATATCATTTTCTACCAAAAGAATAAATATTTAATATGTTTTAAATCAAACCCCAAACCGAATTACAGGATTTAACTAAACAATTTAAATATTAGAAGTTACGATAGCATTACTTTTAAATCAAAATCTTGCAGTATGGCTTGGGGTTTAGTTGAAAATATTTTTAATATTTGTTCTTTTGGTAGAAAATGATATACATGGTATGTTTACTCTTTCGCAAGATAACGTTTTTTATTTATTTTATTTTTATGCTGCCTCTATAAAAATTTTAAATTATTCATAACGCGAATCTCCTTTGGAGTGACTTTTTTCGTATATTTCACTTTTTAGTCCATTTATCCTTTTTTACACCCGACATACTGTATATATTTTTTAAATTTTCGTAAATTTTAATTTTAGTAACCCCATGCATGCAGACACAACCATAAACTTCATTTTTACATAAATTTGGTATTCAAATATAATTAATTTCGATTTTTGTCCACGTTCAAGCTTTTTTAACTGAAAAAAACCACATGATTATAATTTTAAATTATCAAGGAAATATCATTCTTTGATAAACATCGATTAAAATATATTTTACACTTCCTACTAGGGCAATCGACTTTAATATCCAAGTTAATCGATTTTTAGTTCCCAAAATTCATTAAATATTGTCTATAATTTAAAGTCTTGTACACTGCTTGCCCCTATAACCTGTAGCATTAAACTTGACCAGCAGGTAAGATATACGTGATGAAGATAAATGACAATATGTATAAAACGTTGCGTGGCTAGAAATAAAGTAATTTACCTGTATGATGTTCGGATAAAAAATGAATATCCTTGTTTTGTTGTTTCTTGTGTAACCCATAAAATATCTTCACAAATCATTGATGTTTGTAAATACACACGATATAGCATACACCGTTGAATTATAATAGCATATTCAACGTATTGTAACATTTTTTAATATTTTAAAATCGGATTGCACCCAGATTTTTAATAATAAGTAACTAACCAGCAAGTTTGACTGTGGCATGCATGACTTGGACAGAAATAATTTTCTCACAATCATACATTGTCTGGTTACCTTTATTTTTAATTTACTAATCAGGCACCTTTGATTGTGAGTACTTACATAATTCCTATCAATGTCATTTATGCAGGGTCGTCGAGGGCCCGGAGGCTGTATGGCATCCCGGGCCCAAAAGGATCAGAACGGTAGTAACTAGCGCCGCAGGCGAAAAAAATTTCGGTTGCCACTCCCAAAACACCTATTTTTGGACCATAAAAAAAAATGGAAAATTAGAAAAACATATAATATTTTTTAAAAAACTTGTAGGGGGTTATTCTAATACACTTATATATATAAATAATCTAAAACTTTATGAAATAAGCATAACTGAGCAAAAAAATATTAAAAATAAGGTCTATTTTTTATTTATTGAAAACCAAAAAAATTAATTAACTATAATCGATAATTATTAGAAGCCTTAAGTCATGTAAACATCAAAAAAACTTTTTATAATTAATTAAAAAAATCCGAAGAGGGTGTCGCGCGCCGCTGGTAAATCTGTTTAAAAGGTTTAAGATTTGCATGGAGATTGCAAGATTTTCAGATGATTATATTTAATAAATCTTGTGGTTTTTTGGTTTCGGGGGGGGGGGGGGGGGGGGTGGGCTACGCCACTGCAGCTTAATACACGGAACAGGTTTTTAACAAATTGTTTTTGTAGTTTTAGGAACTTTGCTTTTGAAATATCGTTTAGCGGGATTTTGTTTGTTGGCATTGGTGACATTTTGCCAACTAACAAGATCCCTCTAACCGCTATTTCAAACGTGATTTTTTCGGGATCCACACAAACAATTTTGTAAAAACCTGTTTCATATTCAGCGGCAAATATAATTATTTCCAGCAAATAGATAATCCAGTTTCAGCTATCAACCAGTGCGGAGATTTTATGGCCCGAAAAATCGATTAGCGGGATTTTGTTGGTTGGCAAAATGTCACCCACACAAGTCTCCGTTAAACCTAACTTTTCAGCAACTGACTTGCATTCATTGTTTATGCCAGTTAATTTTAATTAAACTTAAATCGTCCATCAGGCTAGAAATATTTTTAACTTCCACATCGATCGTTTAAGCTTTAAGATACCAATAATTAGCAACGTTTTTATTTTAAAATATAATAATTTACACATGTAATGTTTACAAAATAATTTTTTGTCAACAGAAATTTTATATGTTTACATAATTTATCATATTTTTTAACTGCGCAGCTCGAGTTCGTGCCCTTAAAAGAGACGTGGGCCCGGGAAATTTGCCCCGTCCCCCTCTTGTCGGGCCTGCATTTATGTGACAGTCAAACTTGCTGGTTAGTTAATTCTGGTTACAAATCTTTGTGCAACCCAACATTAATCAATTGCACATAATAAACAAACCTTAATATATGGTGACGGCTCTATGTGTCATCCGGTAAAATCTAATAAAATGAAGAAATTTAGGAGAAATATTACATAAAATTTTTGTAAGGCATCAATGAGGAAGAGTCATCACTGACTTTTTATGACTGGGCCGTACTAGTGCTAGTTTATTACTGTGAAAGTAGTTTTTTTTAGTTATTACATGTATGTATATTTGGTTAGGTAAATTTGTACAGAATTAGGTTATGTTGTGATTTAATAATTTTATATTATTATTCACTTTACTTTTTATTTTCATTATTTCTTTCAACCATCGTCTATAGTTTTAAATTAGGGTGTTATTTTTTTATTTTTTAGGACTGTATTTAATATTTTATAAGATTTCGTTAAGACATTGGAAAAAGTATAACTATAGCTTGTAGATTTTTTACACTTTGTGATCTGTTTCTATATAATATAAAGTATGGCTTTATTCAGTATTAATCTCTTCAATATACAGGGTACATTATGATTATGAATTAGTAGATTTATTATAAATCTCATTACCAAAATATTGTATACCTAACAGAGCATTTGCAATTTTTAAAAAACAACATTTACTTTTGCCCGGCACTTTTTCCGCGGGTTCACCCTGTATCGAACATTTAATCCAGATGGAGATCAACTAAAGCAGGAATATCTAAGCGGTTTTTCTCCAAGTTGTACCATATCAAAATGTGGAAAATTCTATTTTTTGTTCTATTTAAAATAGACATATTTTCTTCGCCCCGCTTTTTTGAGACGCTCATTAGTAAACATTGTTTTCTCTGCTACCACATGGAAATTTGCTGTTTCTTTTACACTTAAGTGGCGAGTAAAGTAGGCTATTCCAGTTAACTGTGCGGCAAAATTTTATAACAATCCTAGATAGGTAATGAAACTGACCAATCACAGTATATTATTTTTACTGAGAGGCTTCGCCTTCTTTTTCAAGACGCTAAATTATATAATTTAAATGCATATATGGTACAATTTGTTATTAATTTGTTCAATATAATAAAATCTAGACACATATATAATAGATTTATTAATAATGCAACCTGCTGAATGTGCATAGAAAATTAATTTCATGTAGCATCATTTATCAGTTGGTTTTCCCATAAAGACTTTAACGTTTCGATAGTCGGGAGGTAGAGCGTTTTACTATGGATCCAATGGTCGTGAGTTCGAGCCCGGCAACCTGAAATTTTTTTTTACATTTTTTAGCATAAGGTTTGTAAGTTTGGTCGTAGAAAAAATAGACTGTTCAACTCGAGTGGATTGTCCATATTGCCCTCGGAAGTTTGAGCATTCCGCCTACGGCGTCGTGCTCAATTTACTTCCTACCCACAACTGTGCGTAAATATTAAGAACGCACACCTGTGCGTTATGATGCTTAAAAACACGCAATTGTGCGTTATGATGCCTAGTATAACAATCAAGCTAACCTTGAACCACTCAAATCGTGATAATTATCTATCTTGCGTTTTGAATATTTGACAGTTATATAATATGGTCATTATTTGAGATTTGAAGTTCAAATGTCCGGTTAAAAAAATAACGACTATTGATATTTGATCTTAGTTTTTCAAATAAATTGACACTTTTGTTTTTTAAAAATAGTAAACGCTCTGTTAAAATAACTGTTTCGGAAAGGCTGTGGTTCGCTTTTTTGGTGTGATTTTAAGTGATAAAGTTAGATGTATTTGTTTTTATAAGGTCGAATATCGGAGTAAGTTAAATGTTGATTTTTGCCTGTTAAAAAAAAAGACTGGATAGATGCAGAACAATCGTTAGAAACTAATGTTTTTAATATATTTTATGACGTAACGAAGAAATGTGCACTTTTAAATATGGTTTAAACCGGACCATGTTTCTTAAATGATAAAAGAGTTTTGGACTTACATTGCCTTTGAATCACAACGTTTCACCTTGGTAAGTATCTCCAATCATCTCATCTCTCCAAAACTCTTCTATCATGGACGAATGAAAAGAGAAATGCCTAAAATATCATGTTGCTAAATGGCGTATTAGGCAGTCTACCTTTCAACCGTCGATTCTGGTTTAGGCGATTTAATGCGCTCTTTGTTTTGTGCTTCTCTTCACTTTTGGAGTTTGGTGGCACTGAAAAGTGAGGGGCGTAAGAAGGGTCAGTAGACCCGGACATGATGTAGTTTATTACGAAGAGAACGTAACAAAGCAAAGTTCGATTGTAAAGATAAGGCGTACAAAACGATTAAATTTGAAATTTAAAAAAATTTAACTCAAATGCGTTCAAAAGTACCCTTTAAAAATCAATTTTGTTGCCATTTTGGCCTCATAAATTATTTCACTAAGATACAACGTGTCTTAAAAAACTTGCATAGGTTTAGACTTAAAAATCTAAAATTATTTTTTTATACATTTTTCCATCGTTGTTAAATTTTTAAAGATACGAAAAAAATATTTTCATTTAGATCACCTTATGTAAAATTTACTCCAAAAATTTACCAAAAAAAATAGCTATGTCCAAAAAAGATTATCACACCTCTGTTTTAATAAATAAGTTTAGGCTAAGATTATATACTATACACTTAACCTACTGACATTTATATCCCTTAGTAGGCAATCAGGAGATAGAAAAGCAATACTTATTTTTTTGGAATTTTTTTTTGTAAGATGAATTACCTGCATTCTAAGAATTAGATAAATTTCATTGGTAAATTCGTCATTTCATTTTTTAGTCGATATTTTTTTCTTTTTTTTTTCGTTTCATTGGATGGATAGTGGCCAAATACCGGTCTTAAACTTGTTTAGAAATAATTAATAAAACAAAAAACGAAATTTGGTCAAAATTGCCAATATTCATGATCCATTTAGACAGAAAATTGGCCGATATTTGGATAAGATGAAAAAGAAACCACATATAGAACAAAAAATGAATTGGCGAACGTCTGTGGTAAAAATGATTTACTAATATAGATAGATAGAAACGTCTTTATTTTTAACTGAATTTTACCTGATAAATATCACATACCGATACTATAAGTCCAAAATGTTTGTTAGTGACTCATCGAGTGCCAAAAACGGTAACTTTTAAATTACACGATAAAATGTATTATTATAATTTATAAAATTTGTCGCCATACTTTATCGATACGTCGATCAACAATCGACTGACTACATTTTAAATAGCACGGTTATTCTGATGAACCTGGATTGTGATTCTTGGCTCGGATAAAATAAATTTGGCAACACAGCGTTATGCACATACATCGGCTAACACCCCAGGGAGTTTGGTACTTTTAATATTTATGTCTTTATTATATCTGTCCGCTCCTCTCTATATGAAAGCGACAAGTCACTGACAAAAAATTTGAATGTATAGTATCGATCTACACTAAATTCAATTCAGAAGGATAAACGATAAATATCTATTATGCGCTTACTACTTAAAAAGTGGTGATTTTTTTTAGAAATGATGTATTTTTGGGAGTAGATTACGAATCTGACGATTTTCGTCGAAAATCCTCAGTTTAGGAGATTTTCCTTATTAAAATGCTGTTTTTCTTAGGGGTTATGTCACCGCCGCAATTTTTCTTCTTTATTGCAAATAATCACTATTTTTATGCAACACAGCGATAATTAAGCTTCTTATGATTTAAAAGTTTAAAAAAAGCGCACAATTTGTTGATTTTTCAATTAAAATATTAATTTCAAAAACCAAGTATAAACTTATTTCCTTCATATTATTTAAAGATGGACCACTAAGTTTCAGGGATTGATGGTGGCCAAATTCAAAATTTCTATTTTAGAACTAAAATATTGTCAAAATACTAAACTGTGGTGCCCCGAAAACATGTAATTTTAAGTGGCAGAGAGAGAATTTTAAAAATATCGCCATAACGTCTTCTTTATTTTTTTTGTGAAGCAAATTATTCATATTACAAAAACAATTTTCAGAGGTCCCTATTCGAGTAGCATGTGATATTTTAATTTTAAGAGTTAGTCTTTCGATCTGACTTAACTATCAGATTGTAGTGTAGTACAAAGCCAGTAAAGTGATAGAAGCATACATGTGTGTATGTTTTAAAGGTTAGGTTTGCGAATGCTCCGCTTTATCTCTTCGCTGTAAGCTTAGTATATTTGTATATTTTTATATATGTAAGTGTGTCCATGTGCGATCTCTTATGCAACGTTGGTATTTTGAAAAAAAACTTGTTCCCTATAAGTGTTTTTAATGTTTTAGACCAACCGGTCACCGTCGAAAAATCGGGTTCATTTCTAAAGCACAAATAAACTTTTACAGCGCAATATACGTACACTTATCTTCACCGCGCAGTTTATATTCGTAAAAAACTAATTTTTCCTTTTTTAGATATGCCTCTGTGGCCACTATTTAGTCTAGGCTAATATGTACCGTTTAAATAAATATAATAAAATAAATTCTTTAGTATTCATTTATAGCAAACGGTGTATTTTAATTACAGCTTTTTTCAGGGTAGAATATGCAGGGACATGAGCACAATACAAGAGTCGAAAAAGATAATTAGGTCTTTTCGCGGAGTCGATCCCGAACACATTCAGAGTATTATCGGATGCGCACTTTAAAATTAGCCTTGGCATGGCAAATTTGAAAGTGCGCATGCGATAATACTCGACTGAATGTGTTCGGGATCGACTCCGCGAAAAGAACTATTATTAATTAATTATAGTAGGTATGCACCCGGACTAATATCATTTTCTCGGCTGGCGATTTTTTACTGGTGTTTGGCCCTTGCCCAAATTTTTTGCGGGCATTGAATTATTTTAGTAATTTATACAGGGTGGCCCACTCTGACCGCAATAAAAAGGCATTAGGCCTACAATCTAAAATTATTTTAAATCATACATGGTGTCTCAAACAGTCCGAACATATCAACCATACTTTTTTTTTAAATGAAAAACACCCATATTATATTATTTTCTAATTTCCCATAAAATTCTACGCTTATTTGATATAAAATATTACATATCTAAACCAATTGTTTTTGAGATATTGGGAGACGTTTAAAATATGGCATAATTTCAGACAGGCTGTAATTATAACATTATTGGCACTGTTCATCTTGGAAAAAAATTATGTTCGCCTCCATACTTTAGTTTTTAATTCTCTATCTAAAAGTTACAACTTTTAGATGGAGAATAAAAAGCCAAGATAAGGAGGTGTGGGTCATTTAAATGTTATATGCCTGTCAAAGTCTGAAATAATGTCATATTTTAAACGTCTCAGTATCTCAAAAACAATTGATTTTAGATATATGACATTTTATATGAAATAAGCGTAGAATTTAATGGGAAATTAGAAAATCATATAATATATAGGGTGTTTCATTTAAACAAAAAAAATGTTTGACGTGCCCTGGCTATTT
This sequence comes from Polydrusus cervinus, assembly GCA_935413205.1. NCBI lineage: Eukaryota > Metazoa > Arthropoda > Insecta > Coleoptera > Curculionidae > Polydrusus > Polydrusus cervinus. The sequence continues at coordinate 102,662,085 of OW284511.1, forward strand.
GGGACAGCCTGTATAATTTAAAATAATTTTAGATTGTGGAACTAAAATGACTTTTGATTACTCTGTTTTTGAAAAATATTAAAAAGTTGAGTAGACGAGTAGATGCTATAAAATCCTGCGTTGAGAGTGGGCCACCCTGTACATTATGCCAAATTATAGTTATTTACTTCCTACAATAGAAAAATAGATTGTTGGTTCGTACTCCTAAAAAATTAAGTGTATTGTGTTGTATAAGTTTTATCGTGTTCCTATGTAAAATAAGTATTACATTATTTGGTATTGTTGTATTTTTATTTTTTACACCCGAAAATTAAAGATAATTATAGGGATCATGCCATTATTTAATATCCTAATGAAAACCACTTTCTATATTTATTCGAAAACCTAAAAAAAACTGGGTCACAAGTTTTTGTTTGTAAAGAACCAAAAAGAAAAAGGCTGATTAAATTTTACATACATATTAAAAGTGGACAAGTTAAACGACATTTTTATGTTGGACAAACCCAGTTTTTATTCATCACCTCTTGGATCTTCTAACGTTGTGTTTAGTTTTTTAGGCCATTACTGATATGTTGGTCAGTCATATGATTAAAAATTATATACATAGAAGTACATCAGTGTCTGCACTCTAAGTAAGTTCAAGCCATTTTACTTCGTAATCCGACAATTGACATGCTTCCTTTACGTCCTTAACACAGTATAAAGTATGATTAACATTGAGAAAAATTTTGTAGCAAGTTCAAAGTCACTTATGCTTGCTACCAAATTTTTTAAAAGATGATTACTCGTTTCTGAGATTTTCTAATAGGCCAATTCAACGTGAATCGCCCCGTATAACATGTCTAAGACAAAAGTGGCTTTAAATTAAAGTATGAGTACTATCAACACATTGAGGAAAGAGGACACAGGATGACCGATGTGCTTACTGAAAAGTAGCGGCCGAGAGATGTGACATTATTTTATTTGAAATATAAATGTGGATGATTCTACAGATAGTTTGACATATTTTTTTATATTTATATCAATCAACCGTCGCCGTCGTCCCATTCTTAGATGTGTTGTGTTCTATTGCTGAGTTATTATTAATATATCGGTTTTAAACGCACACTTTTCATGTTTAGCTAGTTTTGCCAGTCACCAAAATCCCGCTAAACGATATTTCAAACGCGAATTTAAATTACACAAACAATTTGGTAAAAACCTATTTTATATTTAGCGGCAAATTAAATTCTTTCTATAGTGAACCGAAATTCATGCAGGTCCCAGGAGTTAGTGAATGTCGAGATATTGGCGTTTAAAAATTTGAATAGATGGGGTTTCATTGTTGGTAAAAACTAACTATTCATTTATATATATAGTATTTTCTACGGTTTTTCCATTGCATATTGTATTGTAGTTATATAATCGTGTATTCTATTGTTGATAACAGCGACCTTGTTAACAAGCTTTTCAAACTGTCAGTTTTAGTTTTATTATAATTACTTTTTAAATATCATAAATCTGTTACGGTTTTCTGAGCCCTCCTACTTTTTAGAAGACACAAAATTGAGTTTCCTCTTTTTGGCTTGGTTTTCAATCAAACGTTTTCATTTTTTTTTGTTAAAAAAATTATATAAAATAATTTCATTACATTCTTCGTTTTATTCTTGAAAACATTTATGGTTTGTAAGACTTTCTATTAATAAAGCCTTTCAGAAGAAACCCTTTTTATTTTTATCTAAAATCTGTGGATACTTTTTGAAAAAGAATTTTTGAAAAGTAGGTTTAACATGGTCGCACTTATTTATACCTATTTCAATTTTATCGAGTATAAAACAAAAGTAATAATAACATGCATAATCAGAAACTTAAATGTATGTAACTGTAGTTTTAGGTGTAATAATAATAATTATTATTATATATTGATTTCTTTTTGACACATCACAAATCACTATACTTTTTTTGTATTTATGTAAGTTACTGAAAAAGTCATTATTCAAAATAAAATATTTATATGAGAAAAACACAAGGTTTTTTATTACAATAACTTCTTATCTTTTACATTTCTCGACGTTGAAGTGAATAAGCTGATATATACACGTACAACGTGTACACGTGTATCGTGTATGACACATAAAAATTCAATTTTTTAACAATATTTCTGTTTTAAAATTAAAATTTGAAGTTACCATTTTAATCTTTGGAGCTTAACGAGGAATTTCCTCGTCTAAGCTCTGGAGCCATATGAGTTCATAGATTAAAATTCCCATAAGTTTTCTAGGGCTTTTGAAATAAAAAATATTTTCTTATCTTTTTGATTTATTTTCTTTTAAGGCAAGAAAAGTCTTTTCTCTCACAAATTTATTCTTATGGTTTACCGGTTTCGAACGACATCAAAAAACATCATCTTGATGTTCACAACCGATAAACCAATAAATTTGTGATTTTCTTTAAAAACATTACCAACTCACATAATGGGAAGCGTTCATAACTTATATTTTCATTTTATAACAGAAATATAGTTAAAGAAAACTGAATTTGTATGCCCTACAGGCATGTATAAGTAAGCTTTTTTCTGGAAGACATTATTTGGTGGCTCATGGAACGCAAATATTTTCTTCTGGTCCTTTTACGGTTGTTAGTAGTAAAATATTTCTTTTAGCGTAATCTATTGAAAAAATTACACACTATTTTAGAGTGACATCTAGTATTCAGTAGACAAATTATATGATTATAAATAATATAGATTTCTTTTAAAAAAATTTAATGCCAGCAGCATCTCGTACGCAGTAAACAAACTACGATTATAGATTTCTTTTAAAGAATTTAATGGCAGCAGCATCTCGTAGTCAGTAGACAAACTACAATTATAGATTTCTATTAAAACTAGTGACCTCTCTTTATCAGAATTTAAAGTTAATTAAAATCCTACATATCGGCAATGTCACTTTCTCTGATTATTTGAGGTTAGAGGTATCGTATTCGAAACTTCGAAAAAACCTAAGGAAAAAACAGTTTGTATTTTATAAATAAAATTTGTCGGTGTTTTAAGAAATAATGCCCAAGGTAGTTTCTAGAAGTATTGCCTGTTCTGACACAAAGGATCAAGAAGAATATGGAGACGAAAAACCCCTACACATCTATTATTGTTTATGTGGGCAAATGACCCTTATTTTAGGTAATTATTTAGCTTAGCTTACTATTCTGCTTAAGCCTTAACTATAACTATTTTTTTACCACCACAGTTGTGTTTCTAGAGTAAGAATAGGCAATGTTTGCTGGTAACATACTCCCCAGGTACTCTTTAGATTATGGAATGTAATATTTTACATTTTGATGGCAAGACTAACAACAAACTTTGTCATTTGGTTTCTCATGGACTTTTTTAATAAACATTTTTAATAGTCATCTGTATGGGTAACTGCTTGGATGATTGGTAAAATGTAAACGATGAGAAACCAAGTTACTACAGATGTATATTCATTTTTTTATAGAGACTAAATCTGTTAGAGATGTGATGCTGCACTACTTACATTGGACACACAAATTTGTTGGGGACATGTACAAGGTTAAACACAAGTTAAACATTTTACTGAGATTATTGATTCAGTCTACTTGATTAAATTTTTTTTGCATGTCCTCTGTACACACGTCGCCAATGAAATGGCCTCCTAATTTACTTACTTTCACTTTTTAGATTGTTCTATAGAAAAACTTCCCCTCCGAAAACGAGATGGTGCAAGAGTCTTGGACGGCACAAGCCATGCACACAAAATTACATGTGATTCTGATGAGACAGTATACCTAAAACGGACAGAAGGAATTGAAAAACAATTTAGGTAAAAAAATTACCTAATATGCACATAATGTTCTGATTTATTTTAAAAGATTGGAGTTTTTTTAAAAGTTTTAAATGAATTTAAAAAAAAACATTTTGGTATTTTGTCTTATATAACACTTGTTTCTCAATGAATTGTAGATTTTGTGGTGTCAACACTTTGATATCTATCTTACGCCACTATTTTTTATTTATTTCTTTATGAATCCTTAGTTTATGTTCACTATATGACATATAGCATACCAATATTTTGCCTAACACCTAGCTTTGTTCCAACCCAGCAAGTAAATCGTTCCTGAAAGGTCATTCCCAGCCTATCAACTGGATTTTGAATTTAGCAATTGATTGTTGCAATGGCAAATTAGTTGAGCCACTAATAACAGTTCAGTAACGATTTTCTTGCTGGGTTGGAACAAAGCGTATATGCCGGCGTTTATTAAATGACGTATTACACTAAAAGACTATGACATAGCTACCTACAGACACACTTGTAATTCATTGTGTATCTAATCTGACAGATTCCTCAAATACCCTCGTTTCGAGGAAAGTCATAGTGCACCAAAAAACGTAGTTTTATATTTTGATTTTAGATTAAAATGTAAAAAATGTGGCCTTCTACTCTACTACAAACATGAAGCTCAAAGTCCTGTTAGTTTTATTGTGAGGGGATCGCTGATTACATCCACAAATGAAGGACCCATTACCGACATTTATAATCAGGTAAGAAAAAATAAAATGTCCTTGATTAGATACTGATTTTACCTGTGACTGTGAATTTTTTAAACTTAATAATAATTAATATAATAGGTCACAACACTTAACTATTTTCTTACATACCTATATGGTCATGGTGCATTGTTAAAACTGCTGCAGCAAATATATTTTACAACTTACAATATTTTCTTAATTTGAGTTACCTACATATATTTAATTGTTTGTAATTTATTGTAGGTTGCAGTGGAGAAACCAAAAAAAATTATGGTTACCAAACACACAAAAAATATGGGAAAGTTTAGTTCGGTTACAGTATCTACCATAGATGAAGAGGAGGATGAAATAGAAGCTGTAAGTTTACCAGTTGATTGTTTATGTCTTTTTTTAAATACCATTATTAGAATGTTTTCTCTTTAATTTGGGAAAATTCATAAATCACTCTTTAGAAATGCCTAATATTTAAATGTCTAGTGTTGTAAATGGAAATATTGAAAACGAAAAAAATATTAAGCCACCACAGCACTTAAAAAATGGGTAACCAAACAATGAACATTTTCACTAAATTTTGATTCTTATCACATTTTATATACAATTTTCTACGGTTTCATTTTTTTTTTCATTCTACAATTATTTACGGAAGAAATAATGAAAAAAAATACACGCTCTAATAAAGACACGGAAAGTTACTTACCGACGTTACACTCGCCGATCGCTCTGTCGCTTTGTGATATTCTAGGAAGATTTTTCGTATTAACGTATATTTTTGATAAGTTAGTTCAGGATTTTAGTTTTTACACAAAACTTTTAAAAATGCTTCCCATTGACACAAGTCAGTGACGATAATGATTTTAATCGTTTGCTTTTTGTTTAATATATATTTTTGTATTTTTTACATTACACATACCTACTTTTATTGAAAAATAGATGTTTATACCTTTTTACATCCTGATTCTTCAAAACTTTTTTTTAATGTTTTTATTTTCGGAAATTTTACAACACTAGCAGTGGGTTGCATAAAAAAAATCGTTCTCGGTTAGTTACCGCGTACTAAAAAGATAAAATTTAATCAGAGGCTGGCATGGCCTACTGCGTGTTTGCGCAAAATTGCCTTTTTTTTCAAAAAATGGCCGCTGTCAGATGTCAGTTTTTGTAAAATATAAGGTTATTTCGCACAAATACGAAGTTGGCCTTGCCAGCCTCTGATTAAGTTCTGTCTTTTTAATACCCGATGAAGCTAATCGAGAACTATATATCTTTATGCAACCCCCTGTATGGGTGTCAAAAGAAAGCTTGTCAAATGGCATGAAATCCTATTATCATACAGCAGGTGTTGTGAATTGTCTTGACCAGTTTTTCATCTTAAAATTTGTAGTTACAGGCCGCCATTGGTATCAAATTGATAATAAGATTTCAATTCGTTGATTCTTTTGTGTTTTGAAAGAAAAAAGGGGTCTTGTGCAATTGGAACGTCGCATTTTTAACAATGATACCGGCTTTGTGAACAATGGCTCTGGAACTCTGCCCTTAAGCAGCAGATTTCTCAAAGTCATTTGGAATCTTTGACGGGAACAAAAAAACTCATTTATATAGAAATTATTTTATTGTACCTACATCAGCTTCTTTCTAACGCATTCACATTACACAATATACAACAAAAAGTAATTAAAAAACAAAAGAGAAACCAACCAGAATTTGTTATCCTACCTAATAATAAAAAAGTTAATTCATTGTCCATATTAACCACAATAAGTATGTAAATATTTATATAAATTACTGTACCTACATAATATAACAGTCCTTATCCTATATTATTATTGTAAGTTATATTTATGTCACATTATTTACTCATCACTTTGTTTAAGTTTTCAAAACCATCAAATAAAACTTTAGGTAAACTGTACTATAAATCCGAAATTTCTGTCGGTGACTATTCCAGTATAGAAAAAAGTAAAAAAAAAGTGGGACAGCAAAATGTAGTTTAATCTCCCAGACAATTAGCTTGTTTTGAAGTTGTCAATTTAATTTAGTTTTGACAGTCACGTGTTTAAAACAAATATTTTTTGAAATACCCGCGTTAACCACTGAGCAAAAAGCGATCATTTCCACTCGATTGAGAGATGGGCCTCAAATAAGAAACCTCGCAGATGAATTTGGGAATTAGCAAAAATACCGTGTTGTTGGCTAAGCACAAAATTGCAGAATATGGAAATATTGTAAGAAAAGCAGGTTCTGGTCGCCCCAAAATTTCGAATGACGGCCAAGATATAGAATTAATTAATTTTCTAAAAGATCTTCCATTAGAAACAGCAATAAAAGCTAAAGAAGAAATACATTTTCCTGATTTAGCTAATACAGCGCGTAGAAGAATTCGTAGTTCGGATATAAAAAGTTGTGCTGCCAATAAAATATTTTTGACCGAAGCAAACAAACAGAAGAGTAGAATATGCTTATGAAAATATAAATCAAGGTAACATATGGGAAACCGTAATATTTTCCAATGAAAAAACCTTTCAATCATGCAATAATGGAAAAATCCACGTTTATAGGCTTTCTGGTCAAGATACAATGAAAGATATACAAATAAGATTAATCAAAATGGACAATTTTCTATAAATGTTTGGGGATTAGTGCAAGGGGCCCAGGAGTTTGCCAAATAGTGTACCATTTTACATTGCAACAGACTAAACCAAGTTATGATACAATCACACACAAGATAATGCTCCTATACATAAATCCCGCATAGTTCAAAATTATTTAGAAGAAAATCAAATTCGTGTTCTGCCGTGGCCTTCGAAAAGTCCGGATATAAACCCAATTGAAAACGTTTGGGGTGAGACTACTTGCAATAACGCAAGAGTATATGAGAAACCTAGTGTTGTTGTTGTGGCATACTTATGCTACGACGTTTACAAGCCTTAAACCGATAATAACGGTGCAACTACCAAATATTAAAAAACATGTTATTGTATTAAGATTTCAATAAGATTGAAATTAAAATTTATAGGAACACAATATTAAATAATCTTGTTTTATTTTTGTTACATTTTAAAACACTAAATAAGCGTATTTTCATTTTTCCTCGTATTTCTAAAAATGTAGTATTGTTGTTTTGGTGTTAAACCTTTTCACATCCATGACAACTATTATAACAATAATGATAACCTTTCCTCCTAGTCAGGAGCTACTCTACAACAACAATTTTGCTGTCCCAGTTTTTTTGGGCGTAAATGGTACCTGCTATTTGAAAATACGTCAGACACGGAGACGTTCGCTACGCGGTGAATTGCAACTGGTTAGCCCATTTCTGCATAACACAATTCACTGTCTTACATAATGTAAAGAAATTTCTTTACCAACCTATTAAATGAAATATTGTGGTCTATTAGAATTTCAAAAATATACGCCTCTTGTTCCCCTGGCGTCGCATAACCTCGCTGCTGTCTATATGAAAGCGATTAGTCACCGACAGACATTTTAAACTTATAGCTCAGTTTAACATTTAACGATTTTTACATTAACGGCGCCAATTTGACATCCAATACTATATCCTATTATCAACCATAGACTCAGGCACACAAATTTATAACTTCAAAAGTCATCTTATATTAATGTTCACATATTTTACATTGTAGCCTGTATATTTACAAAATTTACACAATTATAATGTATTTTACAGAGGGAAGTGGCAGACAGTTACGCGAACAATGCGAGAATTATTGAGAAGCAACTCGAAAGGAAAGGAATGAACAAAAGAAAACAGGAGCAAGGCAAGGCACAGGAAATTAAAAAAGTTAGAGGAACTCTCATTGATAAATAATGTATTTTTTTTAAAAATAATAATAAAAGGCTTTATAAACAAATAACAAAAAATATTATTTCATCGCTAATTAGTAATGAAAGTGATACTTTTCAAACGAGGAAATATTTAGCACGAGGCGTCAGCCGAGATTTAGATTATCACTTTAACACGAGTAACTTACACCATTTTTCCTACGACCACAAAGAATGATCAAAAATCCTTTGATTTATATTTTGTAAATATATCAATACTGCGTTAAAGAAAACAAGAAAATGCTCATTTCCATAATATATATTGTGTGTCAAGCGACAGCATCGACCTATTACTCCTCTGTGTCCAGACACTCGATAGGTTTAAGTTGTCTAACCTATTTTCTTTTACTTATATTTTATATTTGTCATACTCGGAATTAAGAGACAGACAAATATATGTATATTATGTCGTGTACTTTACCCCACCAGGCACCCTAATTTCCTCCACGGGTCCCGAAAGTTTGTTATATTAAAATAAATAGTTTTGCTGTCAAATAACACCATCTGTTTAAATTACACATTGTGTCATTGAATAGTAGTATAGCAGTCTACGATGTACTAGATGAAGACAGGATAATTATTTGTTTAAAAGTACATTTCAACACAATTATTGACAACAATTTTCAAGTCAAGTTAACGGTGTTTTTTTTCGCATTTTCATCGGTGGTCGTAGGAAAATTTTATAGATCAAGCGGCATTACAATAGTCAAAAGCACTAGACTCATTTTTGGCAGAAGAAAGTTTTACTGTATTCCATAAAATTCTAGTTTTGGATTTCCACCTAGTATCTGCTGATTCAATTATTTATATATATTTATTATACATTATAATAATTCAAGCAAGCAAATTCCTGTTTGAGTAAATGGTATAAACAACAGTACAAAGTTTTATTCTGTCACAAATGAACCTGACTTTTCTGCCAATAAAGAAATGTGGAATGTGCTAAAAAAAAATTAATAATGATTTGGTACCAACGTCGGAGGCTACGACATCTGCTACATTGAAGTTAACTCGTTTATAAATTTCTAGTATTTGGTTCAGTATTTAATAATCCATTATTTTAAAGATAGTATATGGCGGGTTATATAAAGATTTTTTAAAATAATTTACTAACCAGCAACTTTAACGATGACACATTAACATTAGCACAATTAATTGTCTCACAATCTTAGTAGCCCACTAATTCACTACTCAGGCAACTTTGATTGTGAGTAAATAATGCCTGCCAATATCAGTTCTGGCACAGTCAAACTTGCTGGTTAGGTAATTGTGGTTAGAAGTCTTTATGCAACCCAACAATAACCTATTAGTAACATTTTAATAATACTAAGATAACTGTAATTGCACAAAAATCATCATTCACTCGATCACAACTTTTTACATATAGGGTGCTACATGGGGATCTCGAAAACGATAAGAAATACGGTGAGGATGATTAAATTGAGGCAAAGTTGCGTATTCTGGAACTTAATAATTTGATATGTTCTATAAGATAAACGATTAGTTTTTAAATTCGACCTTTGGTTTGTTGGACACCGCCGTCAAGTCAATTTTTTTAAATACTGACCTGGAATTTTATATACAGTTTTAGGGACATCAAGATTTGGAAATTTCAAACAATTAAAAGGTTTTGAAATTCTAACGTTTCGTTAATAAATAACACATTTCAAATTATCACTTTATATCATTACGGTCCTGAAAATTTCGAGCCCAATCAAAAATTCTTCTCGATTGTCAAAATGAAGTTCAACGTTGAATTAAGCTTAAGCTGTAATTGTACAACCGGACCTTAGAGTTTTAGAGATCCCCATGTACACATATAAATTTGTAGCACCCTGTATACGGATCTTAAAAGTATACATTATTTTTTCAATGAAACTGGAATATCTGTCTGGGCTTCCGTAATATGTCTGTTATAATAACAAACCTTTCAGAAAAATATACTTTTCTACAGCTCCATTGTCTAAGGATTTATCGGAGATGGTAAAAATTCTTACTCTGGATTTGACAAACTTGTGATTGACCACAGAAAATTATGAAATAATTTTTGTTAAAATTAAATAAAACTCCCACACACACGCTCGGGCTTAAACTATACCCGCACGCACTGTTTATTGCACAGAAACATAATAGGATTTGATACATTTGGATTTTATTTGAAGGTTGGAGACAATTACGTTTTTTCAACAGCAATAAAGTTTTGGACTTGCATTGTCTTTATTTGTTTTGAATCACTACGTTTGAACTGGTAAGTATCTACAGTCGTCTTCCGATGAATACTGAGTATAATTTTTGGTGAATACCGAGCAAACAATGCCAGACAAAGTCCAAAACTTTACTGCCGTTCAGGATTTTGTCAGGCAGTGGCGTAGCCAGGAAGCGGCCCCCCCCCCCGACATCCAAAAAAAGATATAAAATATAATTGGGCAACATAAAATATCTTTGACGGCAACGCTATCAATAACGCGCCAAATAAAATAACAAATCATCCTCTCAGTAACTAAAGCTTCAACAGAAAGACGTTTTTCCACTTTAAAAAAATTAAAAACATATCTGAGAAATCATTCAGGCGAAGAGCGTACAACAAGTTCAGCTTTAATAAGTGTTCATAAAAAAATCCAAATTCATATAAGTTAAGTCTTTTAAACAACCGATTTTGTTTTTAAAAACTTTTATTTTTATAAGCAGCAACTTATGTTTACAAATGAGAAGCAAAGAATGAATTTACAATGTTAAAAATGACAATATATAAGTTCGGTGTTATCTCTTTGCAAGCTCTGCATTCTAGGAATCTTGATACTCGCTCAGCTTGTCTATTCACATAACTTATATGAAATAATCAATATATTTTGTCAAAAAAGGCGGCGAATTACGGTTTAGTTTTAGGCAAAAAAATATGTTGTGCTTTTAGTTTATGGTTAATTTTAGTTTTTTCAATAAATAAATAATATACCTTATTTTTAATATTTTTTTGCTCAGTTATGCTTATTTCAAGAAGAAGTTTTTGTTTAACAAGTATAATATCTGTTTTATACTACCTATATTAGTGTATTTGTATAACTGACTACAAGTTTTTTTAAATATAGGTATTTTTATATTTTGGATTTTTTTTTTGTCCAAAAAAAGGGGTTTTTGGGCGTGGCACCCTGTGGCGCTTGTTCGTCGCTTTCCCTACCCTTTTGCCCCACCCCCCCCCCCCCCACAAACTAAATTTCTGGCTACGCCACTGTTGTCAGGTCAGTGTCCACTGCAGAATTAATTTGATTTTTTTTTTTATGTTTACAATACTTTCTTTTGTGAGAAAATAAATAACTGAACCTTTAAAACTCTGATCCATGTAAAAACGTAACCAATGTTCATAAATTTTGTCAAAATGTTTGTAAATACATTTAATATTAAGAATTATTTAAATTATTTTAATATTTAATTTAGGAGCAAATGGAACTGCTACTTCTTTGAAGGTTTCTTCAATGTTACGGTGGGCGCCTAGAGATCTACTTTCAACAAATATAACGCTTACTACTATAATTATATGCTTGTTGTCAACATCATAAAAATGCTCCCAATAAATGTATTTATAAACTCGATAACGAATCGTCAAAATAGAATTAAAAATAAAAAAGTTATAGGCCATCAATTTAACCGATAACTATTAATAGAAAAGACTGCGACTAGTTGTCACACGGGAAATTGCCACAAAGATTTTTACAAATAAAAATAAACTATATAACTGCTTAACGACACGTTTTATCAAGTATCAAGTTGGGTTTGCTCGGGTTTGCACTGGAGAACCAATGTTTGTTTTTGCACTTGTAAAATATGCATTATTTTCACCTGTATATGGTCCAATACAAGTTAAACGACAGAAATCTACCTGTGTGTAAACAGCAAAACACGAAATTCTTCCAAATAATGAATAAAAATAATCTTTTTCATGGTGATGTATTAAAACTTAAAAAATATGTACATGCGACTCGGTATCTTACAATTTTCTGCGGGGTTTCTTCCCTGCTGAGCCTGACTAGAATCGTTGCACTGTGGGTTACCTGGTGTTAAACATGTTGCTGCTAGACAGCAGTGGTGTGCTTTCCTCGGGCGAGCGGATTCGTACGGATTGCCTAGAACAAACGGAAATGTGTATTTTTTTTTGATATTTCCATTTCTTGGAGTAAAAATTCTAATTCCTTCTTTTTTGAAATTTAAGAAAATAAACCGAAATCATTTTAACCATATTACTAGGCATGAAATTGAGAAACTTTAACCGACCCTGTGGTTTTCGTGATCCCTGGGCCCTGTATATCGGGTGATCAAAATTGTTTTTCCCTAATTTTTAAAGTAAAGTTCTTTAAAAAATTACAAGGCCCTATTTCAAAGAAAAACCTTACTATTTGTAAATTAAAGACACCCAAAAATAAACCAATTCAATTGTGCATGGGAAGGGGGGGACTAAATTTTCAATTTTTTTTACAAAAAAAGATATCATCCGCCAAACTAGAAGTTTTGGTGAACCCCTTAGTACATTTTTTATATTAAATTTTTAATTAGACAAGCCAGGAAAAGACGCCGCGTTTCATGCTGGTATGCAAAGCTCCTAAAACTGAAAATGATTGCACCTCAAACACCGATAAATAATTGCCCGCTATAGATAGAATAAAAGAGTTAAAACATTGATCAAAAAAATAAAATGACAACTTAACTCGTAAAGCAAAATTAAAACAAAAGTATTCATAGATCGATAATGTGACTTACCGATGGGTGTGCCTGTTGAATAGACCTAATAAAAATATCATAAAGAGAGCAAGAAAGAAATCAAAGACCAAATAAAAATATAAAAGTATTACCATAAAGAAAATAAACCGTCAAAACGTTTTGATAAAACTTGAACTTACCAAAAACACGTTTCGTTATCGTTACATTTTAAAGTATGCCAGGAAATGAAAACAAATACACGTGGACACTCGAGTTGAATAGGGTCGTACTCGACTCTCTCTTGCTCTTAATGTATTTAAATAAAATAACGGTAAACTCTTTAAATGGGGAGAAATAATACTCTAAGTCAACCTTGACTAAGATATATTTGGTAAGAAACCTTTATTTACTTTACATGTTTCGAACGTATCAACGTTCATTTTCAGGATAAGTATAGCTTATGCTAAACCACTGAAGTTGCTATTCAGTTTCAATTTTTCAATTCTCATCAAACGTTTCTCATTTCGTCACTTTAAAATACCCTTTATCAACTATTCTCACATCTATATCTATATTACTTGGTAGTATGTTTTCTCCCCTACTTCTATGGAAGTTCTTAATCACTTTTCTTTAATTAATTAACTTTCTCAAAAACTCTATGAGGGTGTCACTCACAATTTCCTAATATCTATTTCAACATAAGCTATACTTCTCCTAAAGATGAACGTTTATACGTTCGAAACATGTAGAGTAAAATAAAGGTTTCTTACCAAATATATCTTAGTGAAGGTGAACTTAAGAGTGTTATTTGTCCCCATTTAACTTGCCATTTCACTTCAAGTATGGACTACTTCTTTAAGGTAAACGGCAAACGTCGACCTGCCGAGTAAGTGAAATGGGCGTCAAAAAGTGCACTTTTTTTAATTAGCAGCTTTTTAAGTATCCAATCTCTGTAAGTAAGTTACAAGCCATGCCTTGTGTATTGGTTTTTCTATTTTAATAAAGGCTTGCTCATATATTATATTATTTTCCATGTAATAAATAACACTTAGTTTAAATAAAAGAAATTTGTTCATTTTGTGCTCAATTAAGTGACTTACCGTCGCGCCTTCCTATTATGCAACACTAACGTGCTGGCCCCCATATTTTGCAAACTGCTGAACATGTCCGCCCCCTCCGCCTTCCAGTTCATCATGCTGGGCGCCCTATTGATGGCAGCGGAAGAAGGAGCGCCGTATATCGATTCTCTGAAAGTAAAAAAAAACGCTTTAATATCTAAAACATATCATTTCAGTGGAAATAGTGAAACTACAGCGCGTTATGGGAATAACATTTTAGCTCAATATATCCTGAATATAGAGCAGATTGGACTATCTTTTTATTACTAAGAATTTGAATTTTTTTCCACGTAATGACAAAAATACTTATTTAAGTTAAAGCTAAAATTTCTAATATGCAAAGAAAATATCGTCTTTTCCCGGCAACTGATTTTGAAACTTTGAACGAACAGACAGATAGAGCGTCACAGAAACTAAGAAATTCCTTTCCAACGAAAAAGTTCTATTTCGAGTGTATTTCACTATAAGCAAACAAACTTATCATGATTATATTATGTAATAAATACCTGGTCCTAGACATTGAGTGCCCTGGACTGAACAGCGACCGCCTGGGTAGGTCCGGCTGCGAGGGCATTTCAAACGGTGGTATGGATCGGAGGTCGGGTGGCATGGACCGAAGGTCGGGTTGCATGGACCGTAGGTCGGGTGGCATGGACCGTAGGTCATTATCCACGTATCCTCCCATGTCCATGCTGGATATCAGGCCAAAGGGACCAAATGGGTCTGTGAAAAAACTCAATTATATACTGAATGCAGTGACAGAAAGTAGGCTGTATACAGGGTGATTCCTAAGTGGATACTTCTTTTTTAGCTGTGTATAGAAGGCATGAAAATAAACAACATTTTCAAATACTTATCTTTTTTTAAAAAACTTAAAAATAGTTGAGTTACAAAAGTAAAAAATCTAAGTGCGGGCCTGGTAATTAAAACGTAGCCCTTTACTTTATATTTTTTTTCTCCGTTTTTTGTACGTGAGTCATGAATTTTACGGATCCGTCATCAGTTATTTACTTTGGCAATTCGCGGCGCGTTGTGGTTTTCTGAAGCAAATTAATTTTAATAAATTGGTGAAAATGGTAAAATTTGAAAACAATGGTGCTAATTTATTGTGAGTGTCGTAAAAGTGCGAATGTTTCTTCTCTACACCGAGAAGTTTTCTTAATGTTATTCAACGGGCAAGCTAGACAGAACCGTATTTGATTTGTAGTGTAATAAATGAATGTAAGTACTTTATTTTGGGGTTTTTAAAAAAAAGGTATTTGAAAATGTTGTTTATTTTAATGCCTTCTATACGCAGCTAAAAAAGAAGTATCAACTTATGAATCACCCTGTATAGGAAAAATTGTTCTAAACTCCTGCTTCTACGCTTATATTGTACAAAGTGCCATACGTTTAAATTCAATTATTTTTGAGACATTGACGTTTAAAATATGACATTTCCCATTTTTAGAGGCTATAACACTGGAATTGTTCATCTTAGAGAAAAATGACACCCGGTATGTATTAAAAAATTATCAAAAACTAATTATAAAAAAAAAACTAGAAAATTAAGCTTTATTAATGATAATCTATTGTAATACCCTTAAAGTAACAAACATACTTTTATAAATTTTGGAGCATCTATCTTTTAACCAAATTTTACTTTTTGCCGGCGTAAAATTCTTACCGTAGTCATAGGCTCTGGTGGATTCCGAATTGACGTTTTCCACAAAATCCCTCATATCTTCTGGCGGCTTCCAATCGGGATTGGTGGCAGTAAAATGCATCAGAGACAGCTCCACTTTGCCGTCTTCTGCTTGGACGTACTGATCGGTCTAAAAGAAAAATTGTAAATATAGAAAGTTAAAAAGAGTTTGCAACAATTTTAAAATTTTTTAAATTCAATTTCATTATCTTATTCTAAAGTTTTTTTTTATTTTTCACTCAAATTTGTAATTACTTTTACTTATTTAGGTCTGATGATGCCAGTTTAAGGCAAAACGTGTAACAAAAAAGTCTTTTTTATAACAAAATAATAAAAATTTAGCGAACTGTATAATATCAAATCTGAGCGTTTTAGAATAAACGTTTATATGAACTCTTCAACGCAAAATCGATCAAAGAATCACCAATACATCCCATCAAGTAAAGTCCTTTTTAAGATAAATGGTTCCGATTTACTGACTGCAATAAAATGGGTGCTAAGTGCGGTCGCAAATACACTAGCGTCTATATCCCAACCAAATGGCGGGACATTTGAAATATGAAATATAAGTAGAAATGGATTTAATTATTTTTTTACGTCACGGTGTTGAGTCATAGTCGTTATGGCTGCGGCTGTCACAAAATATTAAATATTTTAAAAGTAAAAACCTAACCGTCATTTTTTAAATTGTAGAACAGTTTATGTGTGCACAGACTGGGATGAAATGTAGTACAAAAACAAATATTAATGTTCACATGAAAAGAAAATACAAAGTCTTCAAACGATCACCTTTAAAGACCATTACATGCCATGTATTTCTGGTATTAATGCACTAAAAACAACAATAAGCCCTCTGATTTCTTCTAACTATGACCCTCATAACAAAAAGTCGGAATTACAAATTCGTAGACTGTCAACACCGGTAACCACATCTTTGAATTCCTTGAAACGTAAAAGAAAAAATGAGAATAAAGCGTTTGATTTAAAAATATAAATAGAATACCGTAATAATAAAAATTTAATTAATTAATCGCTATATCAATCATATTTTACATGTAATAATTGAACTCATTTCTATATATATAAATTTCAAATATCCCGCTCTCACGCTATCCGCCTGACATGCGCAGTGTGCCTGCCATTAGGTTGGGATATAGATGCGAGTGCAAATACCCGGTAATCCCCAATATTTATTTTCGGGGCCGGATTATAATGATTTCTAGGTAAGGTTAAATTTAAATAAGATAATTTTAAATGTTTAGAAATCCCCCTATTACTTTAAAAGATTGAATGTCAGGCTTTATTTCTCACGAGAAGTGTTCAGTTGTAACACATCACACAAGTATAATTACTTAATTTCCTTAGTGTGTTACTGCACCGTTATTTATTATACTTATTTATTGCCAAGCTCTTGTCCACACAATGGGATCGACCCTTTAGTTTTATTAGAGTTACCAGCTCAAAACCATTTATTGTAAAAAAAAACTTTAACACTCTGTATAACTTTGAATTGTTCTGTACCTGTGGCAAGTAATCTCCCGCCTCCTCGTCTTGCCAATCGGGACTGCCGTGTTTGCGCACGTCCATCTGAGCGAAGCTGCATACGTCACCTACCCCCACCACGGACACCGTGAAGTTCCGGAAGAAGTCAACTATGTCCAGAGTGCGGGGATAGATGTACCGTAGAAGGAAATATGGCGTCAGGATGGGGGACAGGAATTCCTCTAATATAGCTGCGAATCTGTAATAGGAGATTTACAAAAGCATTGGCTCTTCGTATGTTATCGGGTGGTAACTAGTAAGCGATGTCCAAATTATGTTACAAATTTAGTTTAATTTTTGCTTTCACCGAAATTTTCTAATATGTAGATTTTGAGCAATAAATAGTTTGGGTTTATAAAAGGAATAAATACTGATGATGCCATGTTCGAATTTATAAATAACATAAAAAGTAGTCTTAACAGCAATGAAATTGGTATTGCGATCTCTCTGGATCTAACAAAGGCTTGTGACACGGTGCCCCATAAACTACTAGGGAAAACGATGAATCGCCGAAAGAGCAAATTTTTTTGGGTGCCACGCCCAAAAAACCTTTTTTTTTGGACAATCAAAAAAAATCCAAAATAAAAAATATCTATATTTAAAGAAACTTGTAGTGAGTTTTCACTAATATAGGTAGTATAAAACAGATATTATACTTGTTAAACAAAAACTTCTTCTTGAAATAAGCATAATTGAAAAAAAAATTAAAAATAAAGAATATTTTTTATTTATTAAAAAAACAAAAATTAACCATAAACTAAAAGCACAACATTTTTTTGCCTAAAACTAAACCGTACACCCCCCCCCCCCCTGGCTACGCCACTGCTTTAAATGCATGCATTACAGAAAGTTAGGGATTTATCCTCTTCCACTTGGTATGGTATGAACACCTACCCTGTACTGACGAGAACAAAAGAGTTCGAAACCGGTCTGCAAGTGACGACATCCTAACAATGTAAAGTTTTCAATCATGTCTTGGTAGAACCATGCAATCAGATTTGTATTTTATTATCTAACAGTGTTAGACAAAATACAACCTTATAGGATAAGGCACTTTCAGGTGGTTTGAAAATTTATTTTTCATGCTTTCTTAAAAAAAACTTTAAAATTTATTAAATTTGTAAAGTTTAGAAGTCCCTAAAACTGTATTTAAAACTCCAGGTCTGTTTTTAAAAAAATTGATTTGAGGATGGTATGTAAAGAACGAAACGTTGAATTCCAAAACTAATAACGCCATCTTGTAGAAAGAACATAAAAGATGGCTATGAAAAAGTGTTTTTTGTTTTTATTCCTAAACCAAAAATAGAAATTTCGGGTTTTTTCGGATATCTCCGAAAGCAATTGCAATATTTACAATTTTCTTTAAGCAAATTATTAAGCCCCAAAATACGCAACTTTGCATCACTTTAACCATCTTCGTATCTCTTACCGTTTTCGAGATCCCCTTGTACGCACACGAATTAGTAGCACCCTGTATGTCGTATTTTATCATTTCTGTGTTATAGTCGCATCTGGTCTTATCGTGCTGGTCATACGATTCAAGAAAGACATACCCTCAGTTTTTGTTTTCTTTACTTGCGTTTAATTTTACCCTCTAAATAAAATACGTAAGATAAATTAAACAGACTTATTCCATTTTGACATGAAAAAAAAAGGATATGTATTTATTTTCCAGCGATTCTAAAAAAGCTTATAATAGCACCAGCTACGTTTTATTTTAAATATGCCAGTTTTGTGACTTTGACAGTTTGTGACAAAATGAAACAATTTTCTGGGTTTTTGCATCCCCAATCAAAAAAAATGGTACTTAATCTGATAAACTATTTCGAAAATGAAAGAAAAAGTGGAAATTCGCCAACCAATATTCAGGAAACAGTAGCCAAAGCACTGGGAATTAGTTTAAGGACTGTGCAGAAAATTGTACATGAAACAAAACATAACATAATACCCAAGAATACTAAAAAGTGTAAACGAAGAGAGCCAAAGACTGAGGATGTAAGCGAAAATATTAAAATTGGAGTTCGAAATGTAATTTACGATTTATACAAATCAAAAACCAATGTAACTCTTCCAGTTTTACAAAAAACATTAAAAATTCGGGGTGTTTTGGAAATTGGACACAGATAGTGAGTGTGTTCAGTTTTTAAAAAAATATACGGACAATTACAAATCGAAATTTAGAAAAGTGGCATTTTTAGACGAAACGTGGATATTTTCGAATGGAAGTGGTTCAAAATCTTGGCAATATGAGTCTGTAAAAAGTGTTAAAAGGAAAAAGGGATGCGTAAAATTGTTAAAATAAATTGCACTGTTTATTATTGTCGTTTTTATTTTAAAGGGTACAGTAGGTATAGAATTTTAACGATTATATAATTTTTTTGTAACTTTTTCAACTCCCCTCTACATAATTTTTACAAAACTAATAATATTAGCTATATGTGGCTATCTTCGCGATAGCTAAAATAATGAAACTATTTTTCCTTCCTTCGGTATATTTGTAAATAATCTCACATTTTGATAGCCTCTTTTGTGTCGTACCGTTGAGTCAACTACCCGTTGCTCCGGCACCGACGGTTCGGAGAGAAACAAACATTTAGCTTATTCTCAAAAGAGACAGTTTTAATTAATTATGAAAGATTTGCTACAATATAACGATAATAAATTTCTAAATAACTTTTGACGCGGTTTCTCTTTGAATTCTGAAGATGAACTGTCATTAGTGACATTAACAATATTACAAAACATGGCAACAGTAAAAATCCAACAATACTCAAAATTAAACCAGCAGGTACGCTACGTTGCCGCTGTGACTAAATAATAATAATTATATAAACGAAATAGAAAACCAGCGGTTTCCTGACAGCCTCTGTCACAGAATATATAGCTACGGCTGCCTCTGTGTTGTCTGATTTGACGCATATGATCAGAGACCTTTGGACCCGCACGTTAAGACCAGATCTGACTATATACAAACTTTGTTGAGCTAATTGTTATTGTTTCTTTATGACTTTGTATTGTTGCCTGACTTTTAGTTTAAGTTGAGTGTCTGCAATTGGTATTTTGCTGTTGATGCTTTGAAATAAATAAATAAATGAATTAGAGCACAATAAGCTTACCTGTATTGAAACAGCTGCTGAAAGCTAGCTCGTACAGGGGACGTATGTGCCAGTCCCTGCCAATCACCGGGCAGATAATGCGTGTGTAATACCACCGCTTGCAACAGCGCTTCTGGACACCAAGCTTGCGTGTCGTCCGGTTGCAAATTTCTACACAGACTTATCAGTCCAGTTAGTATTGCCAGTATTGACAACACCTAAAAAGGATATCGTTATGGAATTTGTGTCGAACATTTGCGTATCATCGGGCAACGTGAATCCGTGTTAAACTGCGGTTCTTCCTTGCCCGAAATACAAAAAAACTAAGCAAATTATCGAGTTTTTTTTTCACCAATTGAAAAGTGGTATTTAAACTGCTGGACAATTATTGCTTTCGAGCAAGAAAAATTTCGCCTAAATTTAACAGTTAATATTTTCTGAACTAGATATGATATCGACCTACGGTTTTGAACGGTTGATAGATTCATCCCTTGGGAAACAATTGTCAATGTTGGATTTTCTTTAACTGTCAGAAAATTTTATATACAGGGTGTTAAAGAAGACGATGATTTTTGCTCTAATTTTAATGGCGTGTAACTTTCACAATAATATTTTTAAATTTTATCACTCTACGTCAATTGAATCACTGGTTCATAGCAAAGAAAGTAATTTGTCAAATTTTTGATATCTGCTATATTTTAAGAAATACCTTTTTTGGGATACTTAAAATTAAGTGTCGCTAGTTTGATTTTGATGGGATTAGTACCTTGTAGGCCCTCCTCGGATGGACGAGGTTTGGTTTGACGGCAGCTAGTGATATTTAATATCAAAGTCTCTTTCAATGTAAGTTTAATTTTAGGAATAGTAAATTAGAATTTAATAAATAATTTTTTTCCAAAAATATTAAACTAAAAAAATTATTGAAACCGACAATTGTTTCCCAAGGGATGAATCTATCAACCGTTCAAATCCGTAGGTCGATATCGTATCTGGTTCAGAAAATATCAACTGTTAAATTTAGGCGAAATTTTTCTTGCTCAAAAGCAATTGTCCAGCAGTTTATATGGGAGTGGAAAAGTTATTTTCGTGCAGAAAAAAAATTTTGAGGAAAAATATTTAAGCCGACGAAAATACTAAAAATAAATACCAAAGTTGATTGTATTGTAAAAAATATTGTAAATCATTTTTTTAATAAAAATAATGTTCTGGCACTATCCAATATCTGTAGAGTCCAGATTTAAAAAGTTTTTAAAAATCCATTAATTAACATGGTCAATGTTCGGACCAAGAGAACGCAATGTTTTTGGTCCAATTTAATATATTAAATACAGGGTGATTCCTAAGTTGATACTTTCGTTTTAGCTGTGTATAGTAGGCATTAAAATAGACAACATTTTCAAATACCTTTTTCAAAAAACTCAAAAATAAGGTACTTACATTCATTTATTACACTATGGATCAAATACGGTCCTGCCTAACTTAAACATAATCTCGAAGCAGCAGCCGAACTTTGACGACACTCACCGTTAATTAGCACCATATCTACTAGTTCATTGTTTTCAAATTTTACCATTTTCACGTGTCACCAATTTAAAATTAACTTGCTTCAGAAAAACACACCGCAGCGGATTGCTCAACACCACCCGTAAATTGAATGACTAATAAGAGATAAAAAAAACATAAAGTATAGCGGGCTATGTTTTGATGGCCAGGCCCACACTTAGATTTTTTACTTTTCTATCTCGCCTAATTTTGAGTTTTTTGAAAAAAGGTATTTGAAAAAGTTGTTTATTCTAATGCCTTCTATACACAGCTAAAAAAGCAGTAACAACTTAGGAATCACCCTGTATATGCGATCTAGTGACCCTAAAACGTCGAATATATAGCCAGTTTTTGCCAATCAACAAAACCCTGCTATTCGAATTTTTAAACGCTATAATCTCGGCACTCCTAAAATCTGAATTTCGGTTAACTAGAAAGAATATTTGCCGCTGAATATGAAATTACGAAATTATTTGTAAAGTAAATTGGCGTTTGAAATATGGTTTAGCGGGATTTTGATGGCTGGCAAAAACTGGCTATCAACTCACGACTACAATATTTTCTCTTTTGAGGGAAATAAAAACCTGAAAAACCGGTTTTACCTGATCCCAATAGAGTATCTCGTTGTCCAAAAAACTTAAACAGATAAAAATAGCCAAGATGGAGCTGCAAATAAAGGAAACGTGGCCAGCTACGATGACAACGCACGGCGCACTGAAGCAACCCAAATATTTCGTGGCCGGCTTGTAAGCCCTGGTAAGACGGGCGTGCAGTTCGTGGTCGAGTTCGTTGAAATGCCTAGAAATATGTAGCAAATAAAATCATATAAAAGTCGGAGAGCTCTTCCAAATTACACATAAAATATGACACATAGTTTGGCAGATGTTAAAAAAAATATATAGACAAATTCCTTTTTCGATTAGCTTTGCAAAAAGGTGATACAAGTGGTATCCTCTATTTTTGGATTTTAGAGAAATCTTATTCCCATAGCCGCTATAAGCAGCGTTCTATTTAAAATCCCCATTTTGTATACCTACTTAAACGTTTTTGATTTACAAAAAATTACACAATATTACCGATTATTAAAAAAATATATATTTTCATGTCCTTAGTAAAGTGGGGTGTAAGTGGAGATTAAAAATATAAAAGGTCCCCTTTGAAACCACATAACTTTTTTGAAAATCGAGTTACAGAGATGCGCTTTAGACAGGAAATACTTAGTGATATTTACAATGACAACAAAATTTGTTTAATTATTTACCCAAGTATTTCATTTAAACAAAAAATTGTTATGAAAATGTACCCATAAAACGCACTTGCCCCAGGTACTGGGGTAAGTGGGGTTTGAACTTATAAATCGCGTTTGAGTAATGTTATATTCAACTGGAGCAAGTGGGTTAATCTATTGCGACTTCACCAACAGGCTTTTTTCAGATTTAAAAAATTCCTAAAAGTAAAGAAGTTTAGAGATTTCTTCTTCTATAACTTTTTTTTTAAACTACGTAATACGGTTTTTAAGTTTTTATTTACTTTATAGTTTTTGTAGATTACGCACAATCTCACTTTTCAACTTCTTAAAACTTTTCACTTTGAATTTTATTAATATAAAAAATTTAAGTGGACCTAATCTCCACTTACCCACTTACAAAAAAAGCGGGGCAAGCGGGAACTATGGACCTAAAACTGAAAAATTGAGGTGTTAAAAAAATACAAGCGATAACTTTAGTGATTACAACTTTGAGGATGTAAAATCTTTGAACCTAAGTTCTAAATTATTACAGATAAAAAATTTTGAAATTTTTTACCGTACCTCATAACAATAGACGAAGTTTGGATACATTTGACATAAACTGTTACTTTAAAAAAAATATTAATTTTTTTTTAACAATATGTTGGGGTCTATAAAAGTCCTAAAACCCATTTTATTGTAGTTTTAGTTTTTAAAAGTCATTTTTTTTACAACTATTACAAAAAAAACCCATTTGCCCCTGATGCCCACTTACCCCACTTCACCTTACATATATTATTTATGATTTTAAATACTAAAAAAAATAAGATTTGTCACTAACAAGTACATCTTCAGGGGATTGACTAATAAGTTTATTAAAGAAGACAAAATAAACATACTTATTATATTATAACAATTTTCGTAACCAACTACCATATAAATATATTTGTTTGAGGAATAGGGAATATAGTGTAGCATTAGGGAATTATTGGAAACGTTATAAGGTAAAGGCCTTATTATGGTCGTTCTTAAATTGACAGCTAAGCATGCGCACAAACAAAAATTTAATATGGGAAGCATAATAAAATACGGCCTTCCCCTATTTACGACTAGTTACGGTAAGTAAAATAACGTTTCCTTAGTTCCCTTATTCGGAAAACCGAACATCAAAAAGCAGATGGTTGAATTATAACTTTAAAATTAGTGAACTTTATGTTTTGTGTCGGTTAATTCTTTAAATACAATCACTTAACAAAGGTACCAAACAGAATTCACAACACAAAAATAAAAATAGATTTTTTAGGTTAAAAATAACGCTGTCGTAAAAAGGAAAACGTTCCAATAAGTCCTTATTTTTTAGAGAAATAAGGTTAAGACCTTATTAAAATAGGGCATTTCCTTATTAGTGCTGACTTAAAAATTATCTTTTCAATAATTCCCTATTGAATCAATAAACATCTATTTGACATAGCGATAGTATTCTTTCTGTGTATAATCACGCCGAAAACCGATCATGAAAGAGAATGCCACTTATGGTATCTTTT
Source organism: Polydrusus cervinus (assembly GCA_935413205.1). Lineage (NCBI taxonomy): Eukaryota > Metazoa > Arthropoda > Insecta > Coleoptera > Curculionidae > Polydrusus > Polydrusus cervinus. The sequence continues at coordinate 102,686,889 of OW284511.1, forward strand.
TGAAAATATTTTTTAAAATTTACCTTATGTATAATTGTCCATAGTGCGACCAATATCGAACGCCGAACTTGCCTGGTTCTCTTCTCACCAAATCGAAATAATTAAAGAAATAAAATATAATTTGTCCAATAAAAACCAATGGAAACGATATGACGTTTAAAAGAAACAGCCATAACACCTAAAAAGTAATTATTAGTTGTAGTACTGACTCAGGTCACATAGACTTTAAACAATTTTGCACTTATAAAAAATTTAAAAAAATTATTTTAAAGACAATAAAGCACGTTTTGAATTTGAATAATTGAGCAACTAACCATAGAACTGTGAACTTTTGTCAAATTTGACCATATTTATTTTTCTTTTATTATTTTTTATAAATCCAAACCTTTTTTGCAACTGTAGGGTACTATGATAGAATGCTGAATGTGTCAGTAGCTTTAACTTTTAAGTAAATTTTAAAAAAAATTAAAATTTTACAAATTTGAAAAAAAAATGTAATACCTGTCTTCCTAACTGCCTCGCCATTTTTTCCCTAAAAGCTGGCCTTTTATATTCTTCTCTTAAATGCCAAGGATTTTCAAATGGTGACCATGGAGACCAAAATAGGAGGAACATTATATTTAACCTACAAAATTGCAATTATACAGGGTGTTTTTAAGACAATATACTGATGATTAATGACAAGTGTGACACATCATTAGTTTTGGGAGGTTGAAAAAAGTTGATGTGGGTATCTAAAAAATGAAACGTCGTATCTGAAAAATAATAGTACGGACGGCCGTAAATGTTGTATGTATGTCGAGGCGCAAACTGAGACTGACAATGCGGAGTACGGGAATGTGGCTTTTTCTACGAGGTATACATACTATTTTTCCGTAAATCGAAAATTATTAAAACGACATAACTTATTACAATCAATTTGTTAAAATTTTGAAATAAATACTATTAACTTTGTTCACAAATAAAGGATGCCATTAAATATTTGTGTTGTTACTATGGAAACAGTAATATTGAATTGTCAAGCTTAACACATTTTAGTTTACAAGTAGCCGTACAGAAATAATATTTCCTTACAGTACAATGATAAATATTTCCTAATAGTTATTTTTCGTTGCCTAGCAACGACTAAGTGTAAGGAAATATTGACTTTTTCTTTCAGAAATGTTATCAAAAAAGTCAATATTTCCGATCGATTTTCGGAAAAATTATTTTCTTGAACCGCATAAAAGAGTGCCTTAAAAAAGAGCTCTTGATCTTTTAAAATAATCGGTATGTTGTCGAAAAATAAAAAAAAACAAAAATTATTTTTTTCAGACATGGCAAAATGGCTCTTACCCCCTTTTGATATATTACCCTTACGGTACCCACTTGTGGTAAAATAAGCGCCACAAATATAATATTATTGATCATATTTTCTGTATTCTGTACAAAAACTTAAATTTTGTAGGTCCAGCGTACAGCTATTAATGTAATGTGAGTAATAAAGAAGAAAAGACGAAACAACTAGAGTGGTCCGGACTTCCCAAACTGATTGTGGCGTCAGTTGAAAATTACTCCTGGTTTCTAAACTCGGAAAGCGTGCACGTGCGCGGTACTCAAATTTTATCGTATGACACCGCCGTGACAAGAGCGAAAATGGACTGTGTCCATCGCGCACATTTGACCACCGGCAATTCCAGACCCACTACCGGTATAATACGGCCGAAATAACACGCGAAACAATATCCTGATGCGGAATGAATTTTAATTAAAACTTAAATTCTCTTAATGAATTAAAACCAAAAAAATATATATAAATGCGTGTACGGAACATAATGATTTGTTAATTTATAATTATTTTGTAATATTCTTTGCTGGAGTTTTTACAGAAAGACGGAAATATAAACAATAATGTTATATTTGTGGCTGTTATTATTTGTACCTTAATCCTTTCGTCCAATAAACGACGTCTCCCACTATTGGTGTCCACGTCCGGGGCGGCAGTATTTTCTTGTTTACAAGGGCCACTAAGTAATTTGTTTGCCTTAATATTCTATGGTAAATATCTAGCTCAGTCAGTTCTCTCTTGTGAATACACATTTGTAAGTCTAATTGCACCTGTAAAGGTAAGTAACACAGAATTAATTGGATAGAAAATTATGGTTTCGCACTCACTGTTGCTAATCAAGAATAATAATAATTCGGATTTTTTTCAGGTAAGTGAGATGTACCCAGTGGCGTATTTAGGGGGGGAGGGGGGCTGCCGGGGTGCAGCCCCCCGAACCTATGAGCTCGGGTCTAAAGTCTTATGGCAACTTAATTTTTCGTCTCAAGCTTCGACTCTTAATTTAAATCTTTAAATAATGTATTCTTGGCTTAGATTTCAAAGGTCTTGTAGGAAACGTTTAGTTTTTAAACTTTTCCTTTTAAAAGTCCTGTTTTATATAGAGATTAAGGTTTCAGACGCATATCGTTTTATGATTCAATTTTAGAGAAAAACGAGTAAAAATAACAATATTTTATAGTATTTTTCTATTATATACTTGTCTGTTCCGTCTGCCCTCTTTAGAGCTATTTTAAATCAACAAAAATATAACCCAATGCAATAAAATATTTTTACAACAAAAACAAAAAACAATTATTTTTAAAGAGAAAAATTTTCATTGAAACATTTTTTATGGAAGAAGTGTGATAACTTATAATATAAAAAATAGTGCGGGAAGAAACGAGAATGCTTTATTATGAGTATACAAAACGGTATTTAAGAAGGAGTATTTCTACGCTTCTAAAATACATAAATTTTGCAGAGGTAATAATTTAATTTTCGAAATTTAATAGTAGTTAGGTGAATTTTAAAGGAACTTTGAGCGTGGCCCAGAAAATTTTTCGCCTTCGGCGCTTTTCCCCCTTCTTCACTAAGTACAATATCATAAAATACATGTAGTCCCGACTGTCTCTCTCTCTCTCTCTCTCTCCAGAAAAAAAATTCCTACTTACGCCCGCTGAGCCCCCCCCCCGCCCCCCGAGCATATTTTCTGCCTACATCACTGGATGTACCAGAACTACTATTATTATTTTACATAATGCACTTTTGTACAGTCCAAGTAAGAAATTAGCGAAAATATATAAAATTTATCGAGAATCATATATTTATCATAAAGTTGTCAATTCAAAACCAACCTGTATAAGTTTCTTTTGAACTTCGTGCCAGGTCATGTTGTCCAAATCATTGTCGTCGATGGTCAAAGCCTGATTATAAAACTGCTTGATGTCCCAGTACATTATAATCCCATAAAATTTTCTTACTAAAGTTAATATGAAGAAAATACCTAAGAAAAATATTAGGAACCAGCCGAAAAACGGTAGAGTCGACATAATCTAAAAGAAAATTAAAATTTGTCAACAAGCAACATTTTGACAATCGTTAACTGCCATTTTTATGCATCGTTGTTGAATGATAAAAGAGAGCAATTTTTTTAAAGTACTTACCTCATCAAAAGGTCGAAACAGATTAGCGAGTGATCCATGCTGCGCGGGGTCCTCCTTTGTATTAAATATTTGTCCATAGTCAATTGCATATATAAGACTAAAGGTCAACACAGAAATAAATACAAACTGGTGTAAGGTCACTACTTCCTAAAAATATTTAAAAAACATACAAACATGATTTTAAAAAATCAATGACTTTTGATTTTTTTAATAAAAACCAAATTTTGCCCAACCCTGTTTACTGGAAAATATACAGATATTCTTCAGTTAATACTTTTAATATTTTTACTTTACTAATGTCAGGTTGTATTTATAAAGAATTTTAATTTATTAAACCGGCAAGTTTGACTGTGATATAAATGACTTTGACAGGCATTATATACTCACATTCACCCGGCCAGTATGATTGTTTCTGTCAATGTTACGTCTGTCACAGTCAAACTTGCGGGTTAAATAATTATTATTAAAATTCTTTGTGCAACCCGACATAAGTTGTTTAAAAGAACCAAAAGAAATTCATCTAATGTATGAAGAAATGCAGTGCAAAAAATACCAATTGTCTTCTCTGCGTTCTTTCAATATCACAGAGCCGCATTGCATCGATTCTGGTTTTTATCTTTCACATTATGAAAAATACCTGCAGTATTCTTTTGCTTTTGGTATTTTTAGAATCATTTTGCTATTATTTTGTGTGTAGAGTTTCTGGTTATCTGTGAAGTGTTCTATTGGTGGAAAAGCAAGTAAATATATTTATTTAGCAATTAACTATTACAGAACACCAGTCCGACCCTGACCAAACCTTAAGTTCTGTAAAATGAATGTTAGTAGAAATGGAGTGTGTCATCAAAGGCCATTAAATACAAGATTTGTTTTAAGTCTTGAGCAAAATCAAAAAATACAGGGTGTTCCTTAATGACGTGCTAATATTTTAGGGTGTGATTTCCCAAGTCATTTTATGAAAAAAAGTTCATACAGGGTGTTGAATTTTACTTTTTTTAATGTTGTAATATCTCCAAAAGTACTTTAGATAATATTTTCAATTTTGGCAAATGCTAATAGGGTATAAAACCGCATGTTTTAGTTATAAAAGTTATTTTTTGTCCCACCAGTGGCGTCCCTGCAAATGTACTCTGATATTTTTTAGAAAAAAGTGGTACGCCACTGACATTATCCATATGGATATTATTTCTAATTAGACTCGTTAATTCTACATAAAAATGGTCTCTTGCGTTTTTCTTCTCAGGCGCACCGTTCTTAATTAAAATAATTAAATTAAATTAGCTTCATGCATGCCTTCTAAGTGACAATGGTCATTTCCAACAATTTTTATAAAACAAAATTTTGCATTATCAATGTTAATAATAATAAATAGAGCTATTTAATTTACTTATTTTAATTAAGAACGGTGTGCCTGAGGAGAAAAACGCGAGAGAACATTTTTAGGCAGAACTAACCAGGCTAATCAGAAATAATATCCACATGGAAAAATGTCAGTGGGGTACCACTTGTTTTCTAAAAAATAACTTTTATAACTAAAATATGTGGTTTTATGTCCTATTAGCACTTGCCAAAATTGAAAATATTATCTAAAGTACTTTCGGAGATATTATAAACAATGCATTAAAAAAAGTAAAATTCAACACCCTGTAGCAAAAAATTTAAGCCGTTTAGGACATATGTTTATATGAACTTTTCTTCATAATATGACTTGAGAAATCACACAATCACACATATTAGCATGTCAATAAGGAACACCTTGTATATTAAAAATTAATAATTATATCATATTTAAAATAACAAAGTTGACAGCTACTTCTGGTATGTGTGGTGTTTGTTCTGAATTAGAATTCGTATTTTTTATTGAAGAAAAAAAGAATAATTAAGCATCTCACCTAGTTAAAGCAAGTGAAAGGGCGCCCATACAGTAATATAATGCATTTTTGGCAGTTGTAAGGAGAAAATGTTTTGTAAATATTAAAAAAAAGTATTATTATTTTGTATTATCCTTAACATTAGTTTTGTTACATATTATATTGTAAACTTTCTGCTGCCTCTAAATAAATATGTAAATATTTGTGATTAATAGAAGAGAAAATAATTTAACTGATTTTAAAAAAATTCTATAGAAGAGTGTATAAACCATAACATGTGGTACAAACCTGAAGTGCCATACACACAAACCCATGCTTCTGGTGGTATTTGTAGACCCGTGTAAAAAATGAGTCCAAGTCGTCGATGTGGTTCCATTGTGATCTAGTGGGCTCAGAAACGTGATGATGGGGGATTCCATAATGTTCGTAAAAGTCAGTGTTATCGTGAAGGGATGCATAGTTAGTCATGTTTATGTAAAGTATTCTGGAAAATTTTAAAAAATTAAGCAATCCTGTCTGTATAGTATCTCCTTTATTAAGAGTGTGGAAAAGTATAATACAAATGTTACATTAGTAGACTCTGAATGTACCAACTCGGCCAATGCCAAAAGTTATATACCTATCAACACAGTATACAATTTAAAACAGCAGAAAAATCCAGGTGATGTTTATTAAAAAACATTATCAATCATGTCTCTTAAGTAAGAAAAAACTTTTTGTCTTATTAGTTTAGTTTATTAAATAACGCGTAGTTAACGCATAATGTGTGCTCGTGATATCTTTAAACCTAAAAACACTAAAAAACTAGGTCGATACATAAAAATGTTTACAAAATATTAACAAAACATCAACAGCTGATTATGATAAATAATAATAACACAGGAATAATTATAAAATAGATATATAAAATCTACCTTCACTTACCTCTAGTTTATTTACAACGCATAATAAGAACCACACAAGTTGTGTTATATAAAAAATATAAAGAAATGGGGATATAAATAGAGCTTATTCGCAAAAATTTTGAATAGCAACAACAAAGAAATGTCACTTTGTTTCCATTCCACTCGTTTACGCGGCGATTTTACTATTTCTAATTATCTATCACGCTTGCATTTTTCGTATTTTTGAATATTTATTACAAAATGACCATGATTTACAATTTTTTTTAAAATAAATTTTAATTAAAAACGGAGAAACTTTCGTGATGATAGTGTTTTGTGACAAGTGACAGGGAAGGTCCTACGATACTCTTCTTCTTTTCTGCATAGAGTAGACATTACTTGCCAGGGCTAAATAAATTTTCAGGCACTAACTGCGGGGGCCAATTAATCCCATAAATATAATAAATAGAAACTCATTGACGTCATCTTAGGACGTCATCATCTAAATGTCAATGTCAGATGAGTTGTTTTTTGGGTTAGGAAAATTTTGTTAGATGTGATATGCCACGTATTTTTTGAGAAAAAAAGGAAAATGGGAAACTCGGAAAGTGTTGATATTCCCGGTGGTGGCTCAGATGGATACCACGTCCTTAGGGTATGTAAATATCCTATTTGCATTCGTATAAATAGCTTAATCTCAGACGAGAAAACATTGCTATTTATTTAGAGCTACTTTTAAAATTTAATTTTTAATTTTATTACTTTTCTAAAATGCTTAACAATTGTTATAGCTCGGGTAACACTGAAGGTACTATAATAGATTTTCCAATTTTTAACTTCTAAACATATGAGACATTATTTAATTGACCCGTATGCTATGTCCCATGTATTTAAAGTAACTAAGTACTATAAGATATTATATATTTATTGATGCAAATAGTTCCATAAATGGAAACTTGGGGAGTAATTTGAATTCTGCTGGGAAACTACCTGAAAGCAGAATCAAAATTTCAGTACTTACTTTTTTTATTGTTTTCCTACAATTTGAAATATAAAGAGGTACTTTTATCGGATATCTAGTTATAATTCAGAGGAATCCTCCATGTTAGTATTATTGGAAACATATCAACAAAATGGATAGGTTTATTGTAATAAGTAATTGAAATGTTTTTTCTGTACTGTAGGTTCAGGAACATTCCCCTGGTGCTAAGGCTGGGTTACAGCCTTTTTTTGACTTTATTGTTGCCATTAATGGAGTTCGATTAGATAAAGATGATGGCACTTTAAAAAATATATTAAAAACAGGAGTTGGTAAGAAAGTGATCATTTACATTGACATAATCTATACTCCAGGTCCAAAACTGCTCTCAGTGACTCATTGCTTTCATATCAAGACCAACTAACTTTGTACAACCCTCCACACTCTATAAAAGCAATGAATCACTGACAGTAATTTTGAACTTAGAGTATACCTACAATGTTAAAGAAAAAATTAACAGATATCCTTATTTTGAAATGTTAAAAACTATAAAGTTATACAGATTCTGAACAAAATATGAAATTTATTGTTAGGGTAGAAAATAGAATATTTAGTTAAGGCTTAGTTTTAATTTCTTTAGGTAAACCACTGCCAGTTACAATATACAGCTGTAAGACCCAGAATGTTCGGAGTGTTACAGTGGAGCCCAGTGAATCATGGGGTGGCCAAGGTCTTTTAGGCATCAGCATTAGATTTTGTTCGTTTGAAGTGGCAAAAGATAATGTATGGCATATATTGGAGGTACACCCAAATTCTCCGGCAGATTTAGCAGGTTAGTTTAATTTTCGACTATTACTATTACTTCGTAATATTTTAGGTAAGTACTACTGTGGTGTTTATAGATCTGTCATATAGTAATTCCTAACTTGTAAATTAAGTTTGCAACATAAATAACTTAACAACTAATTCAAAGTTATACGTAAATGACAAGATGACGAAGAAGGAAAAACAGATACAGTACAGATATAGCAATAAAAATTAACTGAATTAAGTTAGAGCTGAACAATCACAAATTAGAACATGCTAATGTATGTTACTTATGAAGAAACTAAACAAAACTAAATCTTTTTGATATACAGCATGCAACCCAATAAACTACAGGCTGGATAGCTGAACAGCTCAAGTCGAAAAAAAAAAATAAACTAATTTTTTTTTTGTAGGACTGAAACCATTTTCTGACTACATAATAGGCTCGGATTCTATTTTACATGAAAGTGATGACTTGTATAATCTTATTGAAAATCACGACGGAAGCCCTCTTAAGTTATATGTTTACAATTATGATGAGGACACGTGCAGAGAACTTACTATTACTCCTAATTCTCATTGGGGCGGTGAAGGCTTGGTTGGTAAGTTTAAAATTTGTTTTTGAAACTGAATTAAAACCTGTTGTACAGAAAATTATATAAAAATAAAAATGTAAAACCTACTTTAACCCTACTTAAAAATGTAAAAAAGCAAAAACAATAGGGAATATTCTTTAGCAACAGCATATTCTAGCTTAAAAATTTGTTGATATTTCCATTTGGTTTCTTTCTTAAACCTGAGTTAGTGTACACAGCATATTCTAGCTTAAATATTTGCTCATATTTCCATTTGGTTTCTTTCATAAACCTGAGTTAGTGTACACAGCATATTCTAGCTTAAAAATTTTCTGATATTTCCATTTGGTTTCTTTCATAAACCTGAGTGTACACATATCTTCTTTCCTTGATTACCACTAGCAGCTTATGGCAACAGAACAACAACATATTTGTAATACTGTTTTTTACAGGTTGCGGTATAGGTTATGGATACCTACACAGAATACCAGTACGCGCTCATTCCTTGGAGACTAATGTCTACTCTCCCCCCTCCAATGTACATACTACCTCGACATACACAAATATTATGACGACCAGCACGACCGCGACTAATACAAGTCAATCTGCTCAGCAGAATGTTGGTACAAGCACAGTTGGCGAACAGGATATATCAAGTCTGACACAAAGAGCGGCCACTTTGAGCATTGGTACTGCCACTACAGGTACCAGTGTATTAACGAGCGATAGTTCCACACAATATAGTCAAAATGTAGCAACGAGCACCATAGCTCCCCCTACAAATATTCCTCACTTTGTTGGAGTTTCAAATGTGCCCCCTCCGACATCGTTGCCTGTATTTACTGCTGTTACGCCTATAAGTGCAGCTCTACCCCAAGTCAGTACTAGTGCCAGTAATTTGCCCCCTCTAGCTTCTTTGCCTCAGATTACCGCTTCTAGTCCCACAAGTGTACCTCCTCCTACATCTATTTCACAGTGTGTACCTCCTGCATCTATTCCACAGTTTGTACCTCCTCCTACATCTATTCCGCAGTTTACCTCACCCCAGCAATCAATACCTCAGTTCCCTCCCACTGTCCCTCAAATTCCAATGTTTGATCCTGCAACTTACTCCACAGGGGCCTCGAATTTAGCTTCGTATAGTTACTCACAACCTCAATTTAATCCAGCGGCCTACCAAAACAAAACTGGTTATTCTCAAGGTGATACGGTTAATCTAAGTTATCCTCAGGTCAGTTATCCGACAGTTACAGTGCCTCAGAACTACCAAACGCAGCCTACCCAGTTGATATATGATCCTACGATCGCTGCTAGATCGGCTCAACAGTTGTTAAGCGGCAATGTTGCGAATTTGGGAAGTACGCAAAATAGTTAAGGAGTTTTTTAGGGCGCAGATTGTTATCTGCTAGTGTTTTTGTTGATTTATTTTGCATTATCTAAAGGATATCGTCGGGGGTTCAGCAGTGAGGTAAAAATAGGGTTACTGCCTGGGAAACAATTGTTTTAAACCTCACTTCAAAAATATCAACTTTTTGTACACCTTTTGTTTTATAAAGTGGGCAGTTTTGCTTGTTTCTCTCTCAATACTACTCTTATTTTTGAAAAGTCTTAAAGTTCACAGCATAATATGGAAAACTATTGTTAATAAGTTTTTAGAAAAATGCGGGTGGTACGGCTTTCGGATTAAAACCACACTAAAAGGTACGATTCTGACACAATGGAAAAATCCGTATAAACTACTGTATTTTATATTGCATGTCAAAAATCGTTAAAAACATCCAAAATTCTTAAGACCTTTTTATAGTATAGTAGATTTTTTCCATAACACAATTTACAACTTGACGTATGGGCTAATTACGGCTCACTAATAATCTGGGGAAATTCTGAGGTCCCGATATCAGCTGATCGATGACAAATTACTGCTGTCATCTGTCGGAAAACGAGAGAATTGGATTGCACAGACTATAATAATTTTGATAGAACTCGCAAGATCGTGGTCCAGTCACGTGAGATGAATGACATGCTGGTTAATTTTAGTGCGTTATGTTGGTATGATTTGACTTAAATACCAGGATTAGACTTAAAAATTACACATTTTTAATTATGGAAATTTTATTTTAAACGAATAACATCATTTAAGCCATTAATAGTAACCGTTATCATGCCAAATAATAAGATTAAGGTTAAAATAAACACTGTAAAGAAAAAATTTAAAACAAAAAAATAATATAAAATTAAAAAAAAAGTGAACAGTCCGAAGCGGGATTCGAAACCGCGACCATTAGTTCCAAACCACAGGGCCACTTTCCAGAAATTTAGTTTAAATGCATTAAATGAGTGAAAGCTAAATGCGACAAATATTTGTAATAATGAATATTCTTTAGCGATGGCATCAGCTAAAAGGTACTAGGCGAACGATAATTATGATCCATAATTGAAGGGGTAAGTAGGTAAAGGTGTTATTATAATTTTTAATTATATTTTTAGTAGATTAAAGTGCTAGAACTGGTTTCAAACTGACCTTGATACATTACAATTCTGTGAATAATAATTATAATTTGCAGAATCGTAGTGAATAAAGGTCAGAAGTTGGACAACAGTTCTAGCCAGGGTTGCGACGATTTAAATCATGATTTAAATCAACTGATTTTTTCAATTTTACATTGGGTGCAAGTGCAAGAAAACATAGCCTGAAAGCATGCGCTTTGTCGACGTTTTAAACAGCTGATGCAGGTTTTAAATGGGAAAACGTGTATCAGCTGATTAAAACGTCATCGAAGCGCATGCTTTCAGGCCATTTTTCTTGCAATTCCACCCATTGTAAAAAGGCCTTAAATCTAGACAACAAAATAATGAAAATAAGTGATTTTAAAGTTCATTATTGCCATATTTAAGGAAAAAATCAGTATAAATTGATAGACCTCAAAAAATCACGGGTTAATCGAAAAAAAGGGGTTTATTGATTTTTTCAAAAAAATCGCGATTTATTGCAACCCTGGTTCTAGCACACTAAAATATAAATGTTTAAAATTATGTTGGGTTGCACAAATAATTTTAATAATAATTAAGTAACTAACCAGTTTGACTGTGACATACATGACATTGGCAGAAATCATTTTCTCACAATCATACTGGCCCGGTTACCTCAATTTTTAATTTACTAATCAGGTACCTTTGATTGTGAGTACCCAATGCCTTTCAATGTCACATTCAAACTGGCTGGTTAGTTAATTCCGGTTAGAAATCTTTGGGCAACCCAACATTAGTCAGAACACCTTTATCCACTTACCCTTTCAATTCTTAGTCGGAGTCGAAAACTGAATATCATAAATTTATTAAAGCAAACATTTTAGAACAATTTTACTTTCGTATCGCCAATTTAATAATCCATAATAAACTAAAAGAGATCCAAAAACAGTTTAAAATTTAGTTAAAAACGCACCACAACACAAACGGGCATCGGCTAAATACGTATCTTTCAAAATTGGGGAAAATTCTGAAGGTCCTAGATCAGCTGGCCGATGTTTTGTATCTGGATGTCAATTATTGTCGAAAGACGAGCTGTATCGTTATTTTTTCTATACATTAGATGCAAGTAAATGGTCGTTTTAAATGGGAATCAGCTGATAATAATGTCAATAAAGCGCAGGCTTTCAAGCAATTTTACTTGCATTTGCACCTAATGTGCCTTTATTTATAATAAGTTGTTCAGCACCACAAAATAGTTGCTGGGTAGCTGATGCCCGAAGTAGTGAAAGTAAATATTCTTATTCACCACTAGACCACGGAAGTTAAGTTCACATTGCCGATATTGATCTGTTGGTCTCAAAAAGAGAAAATAATGTAATTGTGAAAAAAATAATTTTGGGATATTTTCACCCATTAGCGCGCCGTTTTATTGTCCCCAGATCACGAAAGAGCTAGTCTGTCTGTTGGCTTGAAGCTACTTGACGGGGAATGGTGAAATTTTGTATGTAAATTAAGCTTTAACCCTGCTCAGAAGAGGGTACAATTTGAGTTTGTAATAAGCAAATACATTTTTAAACACAATTTTTTTTTATTTAGAGGGCTGTGAATACTTTTAAATTACTTATTTTCCTATGACCACCTATGAAAATGAGAAAAAACGCACGGTTTATTTGGCTAGAAAGCGCCGTATATCACACGCGTGTTGAAATATCAAGGCACACTATTTAATTTAAACATATGTTACCAATTTGACAGACAACCCCTATTGATTAAAAAGAGCAAATTTTAGAAAGCAGTAATTGTAAAGTGTTTAACTTATTTGTCGAGTGATTCAGAATTGGAGTGTGAAAATACGCCATCTGAAATTAAAAAAAAAATGTTAATATATACATATGTATGTACTGGAAAATCTATTACCAGAAAAAAAACAAATCGCACTGAAGAGGGTGTCATATATTAAACAACAAACCTTTATCGATAGCGTAGAGAATAGAACTCTAGCCTACAGATCGCAAGGTCACAGGTTCAAATGCCATCAGGTGTATTTGACTTTTTTTTTATAAAAACATTAAATAATTTATAGAATTATTTTGAATTGAAATCTTCCTTGTTGGGTGGATTTTTTAAATTTATGTTTAATGCATCTTTCCTTGATTAAATTTAAAATTTTTCATTCTGGTTAATCTAGAAGTCAATCCAGGATTAGTTCTTTCTATGATATATAAAATATGAAAAAATGAAAAAGTTAAACTATAAATAAAGGAAAAGCCTATTGAAAAAATGTCAACACTAGTGTTGATATTTTTTTTCAACACTAGTGTTGAAATATTAAAACTCGGAGAATTTCCGCACTCGTCTGACGCCTGCTGCTAAATATCTTCTCGTTTGAAAAGTATCACTTTCATCACTGATTATGTAATACACTATTTCGTCCGAAAATGGAAAAAATACAACTTTCCTGTTTTCCGTCAAAAGCTATCTACTGTGTAAAATTTAATATTCAAATTAGTATTAGATACTATTTTTTTTATGGTGATACAGTGGTTCATCGGTTTAGAAAAAAGCAGCATTTTATTTCGATTAATTTAATACCTACACACACATATTAATTTTAAAAAAATTAAACTATAAAAAAATCCTCACCTATTCCAAAAGTTCCAACAAGATGAGCTAGAGGGTACAATTTTTAATAAATAATTATGATCTACCGAGTAATTATTGAACACGTATGATTGTTTTAAATTACTTTTAATCTTTATTTATATCTACTGTCTCCCAAATAGTTTGCTTTTGGCACTAGCCCTTTTTTTCTGGTTCGAAAGGAATCTGAACTGTTTCCTAATTTTGTTATTTGTACTTTCAATACACTTAACCGGAAAAGATTACAGGTTTTTCCAAAAACTTGTACATACATTTTAATTGATCGTAAGAAACAATGTTCGGTTTGAGATTATGTACTTTTGTAATATATGTATATTTATTTAAATTACACTGATTGAAAAAAGTTTTCTCGCAAATAAAAACGCATTACAGGCAATTTAGTGTACCAGCATGAAAGTCAAATTAAAAATCACGAACAAAAATAAGTTAACTGTATTGTAAAAATAATAACAAAAAATACGATTCTATACCCGATTACAAATAGAACTACATAACCCCAATATTGATAAGAGGACGAGTGGCGTAACGACGACCATACGATGACATTTTAGATGACTTTCCCCTTGTTGGTTTTAATGCCGGTATCATGTTCAATTTATTTTTAAATAAACTTACTTTTCGAAATGTTAAAACGTTATATGCGGTACACCTTGTATCCTAAACAATTGTTTTCTATATGCTATAAATATCATCAACTATTTTAATTGAATAATGAACGGTATAATTATTACGAGGATTATGTTGTTGACACAATCTGCCAGCTGTGCTAGTGCTGTAAATAGTCCAAGTAAACGATGGTAATATACAATAAAATACCATACTTTTTCTACGACTATAAAGAATTTTATATAATTCGCAATCATAATAACCTTATAAACATTTAAAATAAAAAATTCTTAAGAGGTTTTTCTTCTCAAAATTGTTTTGAATCACAGTGTTAAGATAAAAACACTATCTTTTTTAAGTTTAAGCTTGTGTTTTGGGTATTATTTTATATAAAATATGATATGTATATTTTAATATTATTTATGTGATACTAAATACATATTTTGGTACATTAATTAATGTATGCTTAATTCTGGCGTAAAATGTTGATTATTGTTTTTTTTATTACCCTGTACATATTTGTATTTATCACTTACCATTATCTTAAATAAAGTTTTAAACATTTCATTATAGCATTTTATTATTTATCTAGTATAGGTAGGTTAAAGTTATCGCCTAGATTCGTAGATAAGAAGACTATTACTGAAATATTTCTGCATACCTACATCCTAAAGGAATAATATATAGTATATCAGGATAACATTTTTTTGTGTAGTGTTTCCTGATACGCCAACACGCATTCGCGTAATGTAACCGATTGGTTTGCATTTTGAACGCAACATTTTATTTAAAGTATGCTGGATGAGGGGCGCGTCGCGTGGCGATGATGGCGGATGGAATTAAAGGATTTGCCTTGAGTATACTGTAGAGGTAGAATCATTGCAAAAGGAATTTAAGAAATAAGTTGAGGTATTAAAATATGTTTCCTTTTGTGTTGTATTTTTTATGGTGTTACCTATAAGTTAGATCCTCCACTGTGTGTGACAGTAATAAATAACTTATACAGTTACTTTTGGGTTGTTTATTGACAAATTTAATATACAAAGCTAATCAAATGTTTATTGAAGTAAATATACATAGAAAAAATAATTATAAACTTATTTGAACTGGTAGAAGAGAGTAAATGCAAGGAAATTATATAAGTAAACAATATTTTCAAAAATGTATATCCCATCCTGATGTTTCGTCCGGCGGATAGTCTTTGTCTTGTTTAAAAAGATCGAAATGACTGGTATCTGTCAAGTCCCTTAGTTTCGGTCTAAAAGGGGAAGGTATTTGGCACTGTTGGAACCTCATCCATTCAAAACCTGAAATAAGACAGACATCAGTAAGTGTATGCTCGCTCGATTCGATCCTAACTGCTCTTCCTCAGATATGCAAGCACTCGTTACTAAACTAAGGTTGCATTATTGCCATTGAACTAATGATGTTATGGGGGGCGGGGCTTGTAACGTCAGAGGGAGACTGGTGTAGGGAGGTGGGCCCAAGTGACGTTATATCTACTGACTTCAATGATCTGACTATGAGAGTGTTCCGTGACGAAACAATTCATTATTTTGGACTTCAAAAACACGGTGAGGAAATATTTTATTTTCCTTATATCAGTCATCTGTAATGCAAGGAAATTATATACACAATATTTTCAAAAATGTTTATCCCATCCTGATGTTTCGTCCGGCGGATAGTCTTTGTCTTGTTGAAAAGGATCGATATGTCTGGTATCTGTCAAGTCCCTTAGTTTCGGTCTAAAGGGAGAAGATATTTGGCACTGTTGGAACCTCATCCATTCAAAACCTGAAATAAGACAGTTGTAAGCTCGCTCGATTCGATCCTAACTGCTCTTCCTCAGACATGCAAGCACTCGTTACTAAGCTAAGGTCGCATTAGTGCCATTAAACGTACTAATTATGTTATAGGGGGCGGGGCTTGTAACGTCAGAGGGAATCTAGTGGAGGGAGGTGGGACCAAGTGACGTTATATCTACTGACATGAATCGACTATGGTATAGGTGTTAAAAAGCGCGACAATTTGTAATAAAAATATAAGTAATAATATTTTTAATAACTCACCTTGGTACCACTTGTGCGCTTTAATATCTCTGGTACCCCCCTTTTGCATGCCCATCCTTTCAGCAGGAACTGGTCTACACAACTTCTCGATGAGGTTTCTTGCTTTGGGGTTCATGTAAGTGGGGAAATTCACATTGTCAATACCGTTCAAGATTTTATTGTAGGTTCTCATGTGACTGCTGTCACCTGTGCGAAATGGGGTTCTCCCTGGAAATATTTTATATAATTTTTTCTGATAGCCTTTTTTTGTTTATAAGAGTGTAGAAAGTTTCACTTCTCCGCGCTGCAATAGAGGATCAACAGTCGAGTTTTGACGAAATCGTTCTTATACTGTACAGGGTGTTTCAAGTTCGACGCTCACCATTGGAATCTCGTAAACGGTCAGAGATACAGCGAAGATTGACGAAAAGTTGCACAATTTGGAGATGACTAATACGACGTCGAGATATTATATAAAAAAAAGATACAAGATTTCGGGTTTTTCAGAATATCTCCAAAAGTACTCGGAATTTTTTTATTTTTTCAACAGCGACCAACAGCCTACACTTTGGCCTAGTTTATTCTTCGCTGTCTCTGTGGTCGTTTTCGAGATCCCATTCAATGGTGAGCATCGAATTTGTAACACCCTATGTATTACTGGCCTAAAAAGGTGTGTTAGGAGTTAATAATTTAGAAAATGTTTCCTTTGGTACCTGTTAAAAGTTCAAAAATGAAAACTCCAAACGCCCAATAGTCTACAGCCTTATCATGTCCCCTGTTCAGTACGATCTCCGGTGCGACATATTCCGGAGTACCTGCAAAAGTGAAGGTTTTCCCTCTGGCAGGCATTTTTTTAGCGAACCCGAAATCGGTCAATTTCAAGTATCCATGTTTGTCTATAAGGAGGTTTTCTGGTTTTAGATCTCTGTAGACTACTCCTTTGCTGAAAAGTATTAATATTTAAACAATGTTTTATTTACAATTAAATAGCCGGTCTCATCAGCTTCACCTGAGGACCCGTTATCTACTTTAGGGTTGTAACCTTAACTCCCATACCAAATTTCAACCCTCTTAGTCACTCTAAGACATAGAAATGGGAGAACATTTCTGGACAAACATTGCCTTGTATATAAATTATAGATAACGTCTTAAAGATATGGTCTTACCTATGAAGATGTTCCAAAGCTTCCAAAACACAAGCTGATAAAAACCGGGCATCTTTTTCTTCAAATCTTTTTCCTTTTTGTCTGTGGAGTAAGGAGAATAAATCTCCACCAAGACAAGATTCCATGAGAAAATAAACGTATCTAAAAATGTTCAAAAGGTTTGGTTACAAAAAAGAACTAAACATTTATTTCGTTCGACTAAAACAATATATCGGTAAAAGAGTTTTGGACTTGCATTGTCTTTATTTGTTTTTTACATACAAGCAAATAAAGACAATGCATTTCCAAAATTTTTCTATCTTTAAAAAAATATCTTTGTCTTAAACTTTTTAACAGACAATATATCGGTAATTGAGACTGCGAAGCAAAAACATTTTGAAATTTAAAATATCCAACAAAATTTTTTAAAATTTAATTTATTATCAGATTGGAGTTCATCGCGTACGGTGTTGTCAATGAGATCTAACATAATTTTGTTAGCAATAATTATATTTGACCCAGAAGTGTCAATTACCACTGAATACACAATACTTCAAAACATAAGTTTAAGTTTGTTAGAGGTGATGGTATGCTCAAGAGTGTCTAACAACAACACAGATGTCGCTCCGTGCAACATCTTGCTGGTGTGCTTCACCAAATACTGTATAAGCTGTTTTGAGTTATTTCTTTCTTTCGTCGGATCCTAGCTCTACTCATGAGCCATGATATGGCGAAACGCGTCTAGAGATGGATCTCACAAAATGAAACGAAAATCTTTACACTTTACTTTATTTAATAAGTTTAAAAGTAAAAAACGTTTTTGTATGAACGGCGAATGGTTATTTCTACTACTTATAAGATATGTGCTTGTTAAGTTTCTTACTTATTATCTTTGTATGTTCTGTACAGCCTAACAATAAATGGAGACCTACTATTCATTTGTATTAGTTTTTCGTTGTACACGTGTTCTTGTTGATTTTGATATACAATATCAATTTTCTTGAGGTATTTCAAACCGAATATAAGGTCCTTTTTCTTCTTGTGTTGGACAAGTTCTACTCGTCCAAAGCTAAAATAAATTTCATGGTTTACTTTAGTCCGTGTGTTACAACCGCGTGACACAAGATTTTTCAGCCAATTCAAACCTTTAAAACCACTTCCGGTTCAATCAGAAGTGAAGTGAACATGCCATTTTTATTCATGCTTAAATTCTAACTATGCAAACGTTAAAATAGTTCATTTTAATCTGCTTTATAATATAAAATTAACTTACTTGAGGAAAATATATCCGCTAGGGCTACTTTGTTTACAACCTACAGCAATCTATTTTTGTTTTATTATAATCATTTACAATAATTTAATTTTCTTTCTAATGGTGTATCACAAGTTAATAATTATTCATTAAGTAATAGCAGAAATTAATATTAATGTTCTTTCTAGACCCGTATTTGTTTTGTCATGTAGGTTATGTCTTAAAAACAATTCATTCATTTCAATATTCGTAATTGTTATTTAACACCATCTGACATTTTGGTCTAAAAAATGCAGAAATAATGCCATGTTTTTAAAAAAAAGAAGAGAGTTTAGCGTCCATATAAGAAAATAGAAAAAAGTTTTTTAGCGGCAGGCGGACAAAGTGGTGCATCTATCTTTTGCATTAAAGTACACAGGGACGCCAAAGTTAATGGGTTCCCTGGGGCACAGGTAGACAATGACAGGCTG
The DNA here is from genome assembly GCA_935413205.1 of Polydrusus cervinus. NCBI lineage: Eukaryota > Metazoa > Arthropoda > Insecta > Coleoptera > Curculionidae > Polydrusus > Polydrusus cervinus. The sequence goes on from OW284511.1 coordinate 102,706,124, forward strand.
TTTCGTTCTTGTTAGAACTCATCAGAAAGCCATAACCTGTAAGCCACTCCAAGTACAGCGAGACTGTTCTTTCAAGGCATTTTTAAGAAATAATATATAATAAATTTCATCGCGGTTTTTATTTCTTAAAAATGCCTTGAAAGAACAGTCTCGCTGTGCTTGGAGTTGCTTTACAGGTTATGGCTTTCTGATGAGTTCTAACAAGAACGAAACAGCCTGTCATTGTCTACCTGTGCCCCAGGGAACCCATTACCTTTGGCGTCCCTGTGTACTTTAATGCAAAAGATAGATGTACCACTTTGTCCGCCTGCCGCTAAAAAACTTTTTTCTATGCAGAAATAATGTTTTTGTTTTCCCTGATAGACTGGTCTTGACAAAATTTTTTATTGAATATACGTGTCTAGAAATTACATTTAATATATTTTCTTGTTAATTTCTCTTCTATTATCTATTAAATAATGATTAACTTGTGATATAAATACAAACATGAGATGCGATTTAAAAAAATCGAGATATTCCGCTTTGTTTTTTTGTCCGTGGCCATTACCACTTTGGTACCTTGTTTTATCCAAATTATGGACATTGTAGGAAACAAAGAAAAATTGATCTAGGCGACCATTTTGAAAACAAATGGTAGAATGTGATATGTCATTGAAAAGAGAATTTTCTATAGAATCTATGCATCGACTAAAAATAGCGAGTTTCCCTTTAAAATTTCCTCCACTTCCAGTTAGACCAGAAGGGGTTTTGAAGATTTGAATTGACCAATAAATGGAAATTTACATGCTTAATGACTCCAAAATTTTTAAATTTTTATTTCTAAAATTACGGAAAAAATTGGGGGTATCCGACGGTATACCAAAAATAAAACATTTATGAAATTTCTTCGGTATATCTGTCCATAATATGGTTGTGTGTTATTACCGTTATTTCTTTAGATACAATTTGACATAAAATTGACAAAAAATGGTAAACACATTGTTTTATTATAAAAATTCTGATATTATGTCTCACCAAATTTGCTCAGGGGGGGGGGCTGAGTGTGCTTAAGTAAGACAATTTTTTTTTCTGGAGAAAGAAACAGTCAGGACTACATGTATTTCATTTTTTTTTGATATTCCTAGCAGGCTCTTTATTTAAAAAAAAAAACATTTTTTATATTTGTGATAAATATGAATATTGGTGTTAATCCAAAATTTTAACATAATGACTATGAGTATGACTCTAACCAGCGTTTTTTGAGCTTGGTTTTTCATGATTAAAAATAAAGTAAATATCGCTCACCACGCCAAACTTGATGATTTTTTCAAAAATCATGTATTTTAGGAGCGTAGTAAGAGCAGTTTTTGGTGCAAATTCTTAGGTTTTGAAATACTCCTTCTTAAGTGCCATTTTGTATATTCATAATAAAACATTCTCGTTTCTTCTCGCACTATTTTTTGATTATAAATTATCACACTTCTTCCATAAAAATGTTTCAATTAAAATGTTGACTTTAATTTTTTCTATAAAAATAAATACCTAATTGTTTCTTGTTTTTGTTGTAAAAATATTTTATTACAATTTTTGTTGAATTACAATAGCTCTAAAAAAAGGAAACGGAATAGACACTATAAAATATTATTCTTTTTATTCGTTTTCCTTTAAAATTGCATCATACATCAATAACTACAACGATATGCGTCCGAAACCTTAATTTCTATATAAAACAGGACTTTGAGAAAGAAAAGTTTAAAAACTAGACGTTTCCTACAAGACCTTTGTAATCTAAGCCAAGAATATAATATTTAATTTAGGAGTCCAAATTAGGTTGCAATTAGACTTTTAGACCCGAGCTCCAGGGGGGGGGGGGGCTGCAGCTCGTAACCCCCTCCCCTAAATACGCCACTGCGTCTGACTGATTTATACTTACTGTTTTTACTGAACGTAACGTCGTTTTGTTTTTCTCCCGCCTTCCTGCAAGCAGGGTAAATCCTAAACTGTTAATACATACCCTCCGACTCCTAAAGTCTTAACGATCTTCAGATCTTCCAATTTGATATCTTGATACTCCGAGGGTGCGTCAACCCTAAAACTCGTTTTCCTAATATCAATTTGGGGAATATTTACGTCTCCGAAGTGGTTGATAAAGTGTCCTCTCGTTAGGGTAAGGCATTCGACACCGGGAGCCTCAGCGGTTACTGTCGCCTGCCTATTATTAAAAAAAAAATATATGTAAAGTAATGAAGGTAAAAAAAAGTATGTTTATTTTCAGTAGTAATATGATTTTTATGTAAATATTGACATTAAAATGCATAATTCTTAAATAAATAAAATAATAAACAACTTTTCAAAAATTTTTGAAAAATGTCTTAAAGAAAGACTGATCAATTATCTTCAAAGCAACAATATTCTCTACAGTAATCAATCACAAGTAGTTTGAGTACTAAAAATGCCATATATGAATTGACTATCCAGATAACCAATCAGTTAGATAATAATAGAAAGTGGATCGCAGTGCTCCTTGATCTAGCAAAGGCATTTGATACTGTGCCACATGATTTGCTCTTAAATGTTTTAAGTTTATATGGCGTAAGGGCTACTACATTGAATGTCTTTGAGAGCTACCTTAGGGATCGTCAACAAGTAATAAAAATCGATAATATACACAGTGATCCGCAAACCGTAAAAATTGGAATACCTCAGGGTAGCATCTAAGGGCCAATCTTATTTATAACCTATACAAGGTGATTCCTAAGTTGATACTTCTTTTTTAGCCGTGTATAGAAGGCATTAAAATAAACAACATTTTCAAATACATTTTTTCAAAAAACTCAAAAATAAGGTACTTATATTCATTTATTAAACTATGAATCAAATACGATTCTGCCTAACTTGCCCGTTGAATAACATTACGCAAACGCCGCACTTTGAAGACACTCACTCTAAATTAGCACCATATTTTTTAGTTCATTGTTTTCAAATTTTACCATATTTCACGTGTCACCAATTAAAAATTAACTTGCTTCAGAAAAACACACAGCAGCGAATTGCCTAAATAAATAACTGACGACCGACTCGTAAAATGCATGACTATCATACTAACAATACAAAAAAGAAGAAAAACAATATAAATTAAAGGGCTACGTTTTGATTACCAGGCCCGCACTTAGATTTTTGGCTTCTGTAACTCGGCTATTTTTAAGTTTTTTGAAAAAATGTATTTGAAAATGTTGTTCATTTTAATGCCTTTTATACACAGCTAAAAAAGAAGTAGGTATGAGCTTAAAGATCACCCTGTATAAATTCCTTAGCTAATATTAGTATTCATTACGGGTTAGTTATATCATATGCTGATGATACAGCTGTGGTATTCAAGTGTGAAACTTGGACTGAAGTGAAAGAGTCAACTAAGGATGAAATAAGAAATATTAAAATCTGGCTGGATTTCTTTAAGTTAACCTTAAATACTTCCAAAACTAATAACACAGAATTATCTATTACTTTTTCTAATCGTCCTAATTTTATTAATATAAAAATCGAAAATCTTGATGACGTTACCTGCGAAGTAAATTCAACAAAATATTTGGGAATTGCTATTGATAAAAATCTTAAATGGGAGCACATATCAGTATTTAACAAAAAACATTAGAAAGTTAATTCATAAATTTTATATTTTAAGGGAGATAATTAGCAAAAAACTAGCACTCTCCATGTACAAAAGTTTAGTAGAATCCGTAATAAGATATGGTAGTATTGCTTGGTGTGGGATTTAGAACTACTCTACTCTAAATGTTGTTCAAAATTATATCCTAATAATAATTTATAAAAGGAACAAGCGCTATTCCACACATTTACTTTACAATTCCTAAATGTTCAATTACTGTATATTTTATCAACTGCAGTATTAACACATAAAACCTCCGCTCCGTAGACGCGCAATCATATAAACGGACACATGATGATGTTTTCCTAAAGTAGTAAAAATAATTATTTGAAATGTATTCATTGCTTAGCTCCAAAAATGTATAATGTTCTACCACTAGAAATATCAAGTAGCAAAATATTTAGAAAAAATTGTAGGAGTTTTATTATAAGTAGCGACTTAAAAATATTTAGTGTATTATTTTAAACTTATTTGTTTTCGAAAATTTTAATATAATATAATGGAAACATAGGAAATCCCATGCAGTTTTTAGACTATCCAAATATTTGTTCCCCTGTTGACTTTAGAGCGGAGTTGTAGGGATACTTTTTTAGGGTCTCTGTATGGTGAGCTCACATGCAGAGTTTGAACAACGTTGGACAACCCGATCTTAATTTATTTGAATAGGATTGCGGTTGGTTATTCATTGGAATTCGACAGATGATGCTGCGGACACCAGCATTGATTGGACTTGTCAACCTGTGATTTGTCATTGGAAAAATAAAACAATAGTTTTTTGTTCAAAAGTAAGTATCATCTCAATCGACTCCCGCGTTAGTAAGGGGGATAGGGGACTTTACGCAAGTACCGAATAGCGAAGAAAGGCCCTGGCAAGCGTATATTTTCTTTTTTTTTAATGGTTTTCCTGTTTACAAGATTCTTACCTGGTATCTTCTTTTTGCAATGCCATCTCTCCAAAGCATTGTCCTTTACCCAACTTGCCTAAAACACCCTCACCAGTTTTAGAAATTGTAACGGTACCTAAAATGTAAGTAAGTATATTTTAAAATATAATTTTATTAAATTATCATTAAAATTTATAACACGCATCCCACAAAGTATTTTCATTTATTTTTTAGGGTTTGTGATTTGAATTACCCAATTAATAATTTAAGCAATAATTCCACTAACCTGCTGTTATAATATAAAATTTGTCTCCTTTATCTCCTTGTCTAATGATGACTGTCCCAGACGTAAAAAATTCTGGCTTTAGCAGATTCGAAACTTGCCTCAGAACTTCTACATCGACATCGTTGAGCGATTCCACGTTTTGCAAAAATTTCAAATTTTCGTCCTGTTCTTTTAAGTTGGAAAATAAGACTATTTGTTTGTAAACTTGTCGATCTAAGACCCAAACTTTACCCGTTGAAGCTGCTTGAATTGTAGCCAACCTTTAAAAAAATTATAAAATAATATAACATTTTAGTATTTTTAAATAAATTGGAAATTAACAAGAAATCACAGTCGAACACTCGGCTTTTTCTTATCAAACTCTGAGGAAATAAAGTCACATTCAGATTCAAATTAATTCCTCCAAATAAATATCAAAGTTGACATTGTAGTATTCATATTTACATAGTTCTTGGTAATAATAAATAAATAAAAAAAGTAATAAATAGTAATATTTAATTGTATGTTTTGTACCAAATACTACAAAAAGGGGCCAAAAGGCAGTATAATACTGCAACAATTGTTTTGGCCTCAGACAGAGGAATCTTTCTTTATTGCTAAAACTTTCTATTGAAAATCATCTTTATTTCCCCAGCCCTAATAATTAGGTATTTATTTTTAAAGAGAAAAATTAAAGTAAACATTTTTTATGGAAGAAGTGTGATAATTTATAATAAAAAAAATAGTGTGATAGAAACGAGAATGCTTTGTTATGAATATACAAAACGGCACTTAAGAAGGAGTATTTCAAAACCTAAGCATTTGCACCAAAAACTGCTCTTAGATCTACGCTTCTAAAATACATGATTTTTGAAAAATTCATCAATTTTGGCGTGGTGAGCGATATTTACTTTATTTTTAATCACGAAAACCCGAGCCCGAAAAACGCTGGTTAGAGTCATACATACGTCTTATGTTAAAATTTTGGATTGACACCAATATTCATATTTTTCGCAAATATAATAAATTCATTTTTTTTAAATATAAAGCCAGCAGAGGGGGAGAGGTTATAATTTAATTTTCGAAATTTGAATTTCTTTGGGCGTGGCCCCGATAATTTTTTCCGCCTTCTTCACTAGGTTACGTACAATATCATAAAATACATGTAGTCCCGATAGTCTCTCTCTGCAGAAAAAAATGTCCTATATACTTACGCCCACTGAGCCCCCCCCTCCCCAAGCATATCCCTGCTTCCAAGGCTTATTCACAAGTTTATCTTTTTCCTTCAAAGCTACATCACATAATAAGCACCCATTTTAATATTTATTCAATTACTATTCTTTTAAATTTAAGTTTGCATACTACTACAAAGGTGCTAGATCTCAGTAAAATAAGTCAAAAGTTTTGTACAAAATTTAAGCCCTGACAAAAAAAAGTACTAAATAAAATAATTGCCAAAACAATATGTTTCTTTCTGGTTCTCTAGTAAAATTGTTCTTCAAGAAACCTTATTTCTTCTATTTATTCAAGTAAAATTAGTAGGTATGGCTTACCTTTTTGCATTGTATAAAATTGCCAGTTCTCCAAAAACTCTGCTGTCGCTAAATTCGCCCACTACTTTTCCTTTAATTAAAATTTTGAACGATCCTTCTTTCGAAACAAACATTTCAGAGCCATGTTCACCTAAAATAAAATAAAGACAATATATTTTTTCTATTCCGTAGCCATGGGCGTCCATAGAATGAATTTTATGGGCAGCCAACCAAAGAAATATTAAAAATAATAAACATTTTAGAAAATAATTATTAGTGTTTTAATTTTTTTCTGCGGGATATTATAGGACCCCAGTGGGGAAGCCTGGGGGCGCCCATAGGCCTTTTTAGTTTTTAGTCCCGTTTGCTCGGGTTTGTTTCATAATTATTCTTAAAAAATAGGGATAGGGCAATTTATTCTTTTTATATTAAAATGCGTTTACAAAATTTTTGCCTGCGGCACTGTTATTTAGTGAGGTTTTGTTATAAAAGTAAAGTTTAATAAATTTTTAATCCTTTAAAAAACCAATTCTTACCTTGTTTGACAAGTTTTTGTTTTGCCATGACATTTTTAGGTTGCATAGCACTAATAAGATCTTGGAGTCGTTTTCCTGAAAGAATTTTAGTAAGGAATTCATTTTTCTCTATGGCTTTTCGAATTTTCTCTTCGTCCCTGCAAAAATTTTAAAAAATTAAGACAAAGGAAAAATTCAAAAATACTTTACAAATATTATAGTTAAATACCTTAACGTTTAAATATTAATTTAAGCCTCTTGATGATGGTCGTTTAGATTGAAATGCGTTGAGGTATTTAATCAATAAATTTCTGAAGTATTTTTTAATTCATTTCGGTTTTATGGTTAAACTATTTGATTTAGACATATGATATTTTTTATAAAATAAGTGGATAGAGTTGTGTGGGGAATTAAAAGATAATATAATTATATTGGCGTCCCATTTACAAAAATGTATGTTTGGTACGTCCTGCATTTCTGAAGCACTCTGTATATTTAAAATTATTTTTAAAAGATGCACACCATCAACTCCTACTACTTTTGTATATTTGTATTTACAGTTTTTTTATAAAATCGACTGAGTAGGGATAGATGGAGAGTTTCACGCCAATTTTTGCGGTCCCTTCTGCGCATGCCCAGACAGTGCGCAGGCGTGTGTCATATGTCATACGTCATCTGTCATGTCACACTCTTGGGCGTGAGCTATTTGGGCATTAACTACTTGGGCGTTAGCTACTTTGGCCTTAGCTACTTGGGCGTTAGCTACTTGGGCAATAGTATTCATTATATGCCACGTGTTTAGGATGACGTCATATTATGTTTAGGAAAAGATGGTGGTTATCACCTGTCAAATAAGATATGGCAAGGTCACCTGTCACTTGTCAAATGTCAAAATTAAAATCTAACACGGGGATCGTATTTAGGATGACGTAATAAGTCGTTTAAAGAAAACCCGAAAGCGATCGGTCAACTGGTTTGGAAGATATAGTATTTTGCGATTAGTCCCCTTATGTCTAGCAGGGGAGTACCGAAATTCTGGTTGTAGGTAGGGTCATATAGGACCTATCTAGAAGTAAAAGATTTTTTCAAATATCTCAAGTACTAACGGCGTTAGATGTATTAAACCATTAGGGCCTTAACATGATAAAGTCATGCAAAGCATTGGCAATGCTTATTTCTTAGTAGGAATACACTTCGTATAATACGGTATCGTTAAGATTGCGTCATCTCCATTTCCTATATGAGACCAAGGTCAACTGCAGATCAGCTAAATGAACAGTTAAATGAACAGTGGAACAGCTAAATGAACAGCTAAATGAACAGTGGAACAGCTAAATGAACAGTGGAACAGCTAAATGAACAGTGGAACAGCTAAATGAACAGTGGAACAGTTAAATGAACAGCAGTTAAACGGATCAACAGCACATCGGGTCAAGGCGCGTTCTTCCTATGATAGCAGGAAAGGGGGGAAGAGGAGGAGGAGGAAAATCAATGATAGACGATAATTTCAGTAAAAACCTTTATTTCCCACTAATATTACAATAACTAATATATAACCTAATTAATATCTAACCTAATTAATATCTAAACTACTTATTTAAAAATAATCGGTCATATTTAATCACTGTCCTCGTCCGAATTATCAATGCCATTTTTACTGTATTCACCAAAATTCTCAATGCTACATTCTGCTAAACGAATTAGCTCCAACGCATTCGTTTGATCCTCAGGCACAAATTTTTTTAAATATATCATCTGCTTAAAAAACTCATTATCTAAAAGTCCTTCTAATAATTTGAGCAAATCTTTTCCTTCGTAATAATCTTTACACAACTTTGCACCTTGTGTATAATACATTATTTCTTCATTATAATATATAGCCCAAGATGAACTACTTGTCATAACAGACTTTGTATTTAAATTAATTTCTTTATTAAAATCATTTTCAATTTTTCTAACAGCTCGTAATAAACTGTTCTGCCAATTTTCTGTCGTTAGTTTTAATGCCATGATTGTTAGGCGTTTCTAATAAAAGTGAACGTTAATGAATCGCTATCAGTCACTTTTAAACCCTATTCCTCCCCTCTACAATAGTTAAGTGGTGAGAGGAAGAGGAAGTAAATAAGAATTATTATACTAACTAATAATATTTTTAATTATTCAATTGGATACTTTATTAAAAATTCTACAAACAGCACGGTAGAATTTGATTTGGTTGAAAATGATATTTTATCAGAAAATTTGAGTTTCTTAAGCAGTAACATCGTATATGGTTGCTTGTTGATTGTAGTGCGTACATCTTGAGGATGAACATTTACATATTCAATAGTTCCACTTTTGAGAGGAAATTTGTAAAATGGCTGGCCATGAATCATACAATTACCCGATGAATCGACGCTACCAGACAGAGTCAAATGCATAAAACCATACAACTGCTTTGTTTGTACTTCTCGTACCACTTCTGGACTCTTCTTTAGCTTCCTAGACAAGTGATACGGATGGGCCAGATTACGACCGAATTTATCGATAGTCATCTTGAAACTAATAACATTTTCATACATCCAATATATTTATTCTATTATTCCAGCCTCTCTCAACTCTTCCTCTATACTGATTATTTCGTTAATGTGTGAATTATTACCTACTTCAGAACTTGCTAATATTTTTCTAAGCCGATCAACTAGTTCATTTGGATCGTCCCAATACACGTAATCAGTTTTATTATTGGAATATTCTTTAAAAGTATCAGAAGTGTTGTTATTGGAACGATTCGGGGACTGTTGGTTGAATCCATGTCCTTGATATTGCTGTTTCCTAACAATTCGCAACTGCTTATCTCGTTCCTTTTGACTAGCATCGCTGTCTTCTCGAACCTTTTCAAGGAGAGGCTTTATTATATGCGTATATTTCGCACCCTTATTTCCTGCTATTTGCATATCAGGATTGAAATTTCTTTTATGAGCATTTGTTAGTAAAATTATTTTTGCAAAGACTCGCTCGTCTAAAGCAGTAAATTTATTCCTTAAAGGAACAGTTTTAAACATAAGCTCATAAAGACCAGGAGTTCCTTTGAAATTTTGTCCCTTGATAACAATATCTGGTCCTTTAAATTCAAGTTCGGAATCACCAAAATACAAATGATCCGTCTCATAATCATGCCTCAGATAAGTACGATCATACTGATTATCCGTATCACGTATTAGCCCTCTCATATATTCTCGAGGTAGTTCATCATACTGTTCCATGTATTCTTCAAACGATTCTTCAGGAATTGCGTCGGCTTGAATTGGCTGGGTATTAGGATCAAGTCTAAAGTCATCGTCGTAAAAAAAGCTTTCGCGAGGATTATACTCAAACATGGTAGTGTTTGCATCGTCATTATCAAAGTTAATTGTTTGATTAAATGATTCATTATCTGGTATCTCAATAGTTTCTATCCCCATATTATCATCATGATCTTCTTCTTCTTCTTCCTGTCTTTGTTCATCGTGGCGATCTTTTTTCTTATTAGGAGTATTAAAATTTAAAGGATATCGAGGTTTCTTAACCAATGTTGAAGAGTGTTTGATTTCACTCTTTGGTCTTTTTAGTGAAGCATGGGTTTTGAAAGGCGTGAACAGCTTGCCTGAAGTAGATTTTTCAATTGTCTTGGTTAACATTTTAGCCAGAGGACGATATGAAGTTTCCAATGCACGAGCACTTTCGTAACGGTTTTCTTTTAGTGATTTATATAAATCTTTAACGGTTTGAGAATGCTTATCAATAAGTTTAATGATTTTAGGATCAGTTTGAACCGTACGTGCATTCTTAAGCTCCTCCTCATCTTCCATCTGCTGATTATCATTTTCTCCCTCTCGTTCTGCTTTAAGTTGCAGATATTTCTTTCTAATACTTTTAGCAGCGTCCTTTATTCTTTTTTGAACATCAGGGTCCAAACCGGCAAGACTTGATGGCATTTTAACAGCAAAATGATTCAATGAACAGTAAAAATAGCTGTTGATTCCACAACTGCTACTAGATAACTGAACAGTATACCTAACTAACGTTCATATATACATTCGCATTAATACCACAGCATTAGTGTTACTAAGGTTGTTGTACTGACTGGTCTACAATGCAGAAGTTTAAGAATAAAGTTGTAAAAAAACGGATTACTAAAAGGGGCAAGGGGATTCCCTTTATATCCGCTCTAAACAGAGCGCGAGAGGCTATTATTAAGGAAAAACCCCAAGATCTTTTGTCGGCAGCACAAGTGGCTTTAAAATCATTCGCAGGAGTTGAAAAAGTACTTCCTACAGGAGTAATTCCGATCCCAAAAACAGGAGGATTCCTACCTTTGATTCCTCTTTTTGCCGGGCTTAGCGCATTGGGAGCATTAAGTGGTGGAGCTGCTGGTATTGCAAAAGCTGTTAACGATGCAAAAAGTGCTCAACAAAAGTTAGAGGAAGACAAAAGGCACAACGAAACTATGGAGTCTATAGCTTTGGGAAAAAGTGGCAGTGGTCTGTATTTAAAGAAATACAAGAGTGGATTGGGGCTTTACATTACACCTTATAAATATCATAACAACTAAGTTAATGAATTAGTTGTCTCTAAAATCCTTCGAGATGAGTACCTTTTGCTTAAGTGGTAATAGTTCTGTCTTAAAAGCTTATTATTCCCCTCCATTGGATCTGAGAAATAATGACAGTGATTATGTGATGGGACTTATTAGTTTGGAGACTTTTAACGCCATCCCCAATATAGACGAAAATAACAATAAATTTTATGTGGGTGATGTTGTACTTGAAATTCCAGTCGGATCGTATGAAATATCAGCTCTAAATGACTACCTACAAGAAGCAATTGAGCAGCAGAATAATATCGACCCAGATTTTAATTGCGGTCTAATCCTTAATGGAAATACGAGCACGCTAAAATGTGAGCTTAAATGTACTCATACCGTAGATTTCTCCAAGAAGGGTTCAATTGGAGACTTGTTAGGATTTCGCAATATGAAACTGCAGGCTGGTACTAAACATGTATCTCCTACACCTGTAAATATCCTTAAAGTAAATGTTATTAAAGTAGAGTGTAATATTGTTACTGGAGCATATCACAATAGTAATCTAGTTCATACAATCCATGAATTTTCACCCTCTGTCCCCGCAGGATTTAAAATAATCGAAATTCCTCAAAACGTAATTTATATGCCAATTAACACCAGATTAATAAGTAATATTGAATTAAAGCTTGTTGATCAGGATGGTGATGCAATAAACCTTAGAGGTGAAGTCATTACGATTAGGCTTCATTTAAAGAAAGTTATATAAGACTTGTTACAAGCACATGTTTTTAGTAGTTAAGTATACGTTGTAGAGAATGGTTGTGAAATATAATTGTCACAAACTTATTAATTTCGAACAGCTTTTAAAGTCCTCTAAGGAAGTTAAAAAATTGTCAGCTGATAATAGCAAGTATCTCAAATCATTAGGATATACCCTAAAGGGAATACATAATGAGTATACTAAACGTATCTGAATCTCTTGTCTTTGACAATTCAATAGTAAAAATTGAAAGACACAGTCATCTGCCTTATTCCAACTCGTTTAACAACAATGATGAAATAAGAATTCCTGTTCAGCAAACTGATATATACACATTGCCTTATGCTAGTCATATATATCTGGAAGGAAGACTCTTAAAACAAGACCATTCAACTGTTTCAACTACAGCAAAATTTGTAAACAATTTCTTTTGTCACTTGTTTGAAGAAATCCGATTTGAGCTTGGGGGTAGAATCCTGGATTCAGTACGTAATCCTGGAATAGCCACCTCAATGAAGGGATATGTTTCGTATAATGCAAACGAACTTAAGAAATACAAGAACGCCGGATGGAGCATTGATGATAATTTTACTTGCGATGTGGTTGATAGAACTACCGGCTCATTTAATGTTTGTGTACCGCTACGCACGATTTTGGGATTTGCAGAGGATTTTCAGAAGATATTAATAAATGTGAAGCATGAATTGGTCTTATTAAGAAGTCATACTGATAAAAATGCAATTATCAACTCTAACGCAGCCGAGAATATGGGGGTTACAATAGATAAAATTGTTTGGAAGCTGCCTCATATTTCGGTATCTGATATGGAACGATTGGATCTACTAAAGATTATTGAAACTGGCACCGAATTAGATGTCGGCTTTAGAAGTTGGGAGCTAGCTGAATATCCTACATTACAAACGGCTAAACAGCATACCTGGACTATAAAGAATGCTATTCAAGTAGAACGTCCCAGATGGGTAATTTTAGGATTTTCAACCGACAGAAAGGATAAGATAGCTAAAAACTGTAGTTTGTTTGATCATTGTAATGTATTTAATGTTAAACTTTATTTAAATTCTGAAATGTATCCGTATGATAATTTAAATTTAGATGTTTCTAAAGGTCAAATTGCTTCTTTGTATGAAATGTACTCAGAGTTCCAAGAATGTTTTTACGAAAAAGAAAATGAACCACTGTTCTCTCCAAAAGACTTTTTAACAAATGCTCCTCTAATTGTGATTGATTGTTCCCGACAAAATGAAATATTAAATTCGGGGATTATTGATGTCAGGTTGGAGTTTGAAACGAAAGAAAATGTTCCAGCAAATACTACCGCATACTGTCTTATTATTCATGATAAGCTTATAAAGTACTCACCATTAGTGGGAACTGTTCGAAAAGTTTAAATATACTTTAATCAATCTTTTGTGACGTCACTGTTCTTAAATAATTAGTTTAGATATTAATTAGGTTAGATATTAATTAGGTTATATATTAGTTATTGTAATATTAGTGGGAAATAAAGGTTTTTACTGAAATTATCGTCTATCATTGATTTTCCTCCTCCTCCTCTTCCCCCCTTTCCTGCTATCATAGGAAGAACGCGCCTTGACCCGATGTGCTGTTGATCCGTTTAACTGCTGTTCATTTAACTGTTCCACTGTTCATTTAGCTGTTCCACTGTTCATTTAGCTGTTCCACTGTTCATTTAGCTGTTCCACTGCTCATTTAGCTGTTCATTTAGCTGTTCATTTAGCTGTTCCACTGTTCATTTAACTGTTCATTTAGCTGATCTGCAGTTGACCTTGGTCTCATATAGGAAATGGAGATGACGCAATCTTAACGATACCGTATTATACGAAGTGTATTCCTACTAAGAAATAAGCATTGCCAATGCTTTGCATGACTTTATCATGTTAAGGCCCTAATGGTTTAATACATCTAACGCCGTTAGTACTTGAGATATTTGAAAAAATCTTTTACTTCTAGATAGGTCCTATATGACCCTACCTACAACCAGAATTTCGGTACTCCCCTGCTAGACATAAGGGGACTAATCGCAAAATACTATATCTTCCAAACCAGTTGACCGATCGCTTTCGGGTTTTCTTTAAACGACTTATTACGTCATCCTAAATACGATCCCCGTGTTAGATTTTAATTTTGACATTTGACAAGTGACAGGTGACCTTGCCATATCTTATTTGACAGGTGATAACCACCATCTTTTCCTAAACATAATATGACGTCATCCTAAACACGTGGCATATAATGAATACTATTGCCCAAGTAGCTAACGCCCAAGTAGCTAAGGCCAAAGTAGCTAACGCCCAAGTAGTTAATGCCCAAATAGCTCACGCCCAAGAGTGTGACATGACAGATGACGTATGACATATGACACACGCCTGCGCACTGTCTGGGCATGCGCAGAAGGGACCGCAAAAATTGGCGTGAAACTCTCTATCTTTCCCTACTCGACTGTTAACGAGATATCTTCCAACGGCCCACTAAATTGACACCCGGTATATTTAGTTATTTTTCATCATTAAAAGTAGAAGTTACAAATTTTTTAATACAAATTATAGTTATAAATATTGTAAAGCCTAATTATAAAATATTATATAAAAAATTAATTGGGTATTAAGTATAGATAAAAAGATACTTGTAGACTTTTTCTTTGGGTTTTTTGTTTCTTGGTCGATATCTGCCTCAGATCAATTATTATAGACAAAGTAAGTTTCTCACAAAACCAAATGGGACGCATTAAGGAAATGATTAAAAGGAGGCGGGGATACTACTTGTAAAGTGCTTCGGCAACAATTCCTCAGGTCACATGCTCGTTTTTTTCTCTCACCTGTGAAATGTTATTTTCGAGCTTACATGGCTTAATTTCTTGTAAATTTCAAACTGCCGTGCCTTTTTATCACATTAATATTTATTAAAAAACACGTCAAATAAAGTGACAATATACAAAAAGCTCAGTTTAAATAATGCACGCTTAAAACATTCTACATGTCTAACAGCTTATCGGTACAAATTGCTTAATGAACTGAAGGGCGCCAGAAATCGCAACAGACGCGACATTGCCACGTTGACAAACTTGGAAAGTAATAGTTTTGTTTTGCCATAAGGATGACAGTATTACTTTTAAAATATCAACATGTAGTTTTTTCGACCAAATATCCATTTTTAAGGCACAATGATGTATAGCCTCAACCTCAAAAAAATGTAATTTGTACATTAATAAAAGCGAAAAATTTATAAAACAAAACTATTAGTTCAACTTGAAATAAAACTGTAAGAAATTGTGTCTTAAGGGTGAGTATTTAGCCAAGTTTTGTATAAAACGTGAAGGGAATTAATTATTGATTTAAAAACAAAATAGCGATTGTCCTAGCTCTAGCTCAATGTTAATAATACTTAATATTCTGTCTTCAAGTAATAAATTAAAAATTTATATTTGTACGATGCCTAAAAAAAACCTGCTTTATTATTGACGTGGAAATATTTCAAATTTCACAATTTATTTGGCGTTAGTACGAAAAAATACCGATGTGATTGACAAGACAAATGGTAATTAGTTTAAATATGTATCCTTAGATTACGTCTAAAATATTGATTAAGAAGTAGCAATAATACTAAATTGTGATTTATTTCAGATAATCTCTTGTTATCTACAATTATTGTTCTAATTTAAAAATGAAAAAAAAAACCTTTAAACCAATATAACGTGCCAGGTATGGGTATTTGTCGAAGCGTTTTTAGTCTACAACATTACTGATACCTACAATAAAATAGCCAAAGTAGACTCTGGTGTTTTATTTCTTTAAATAAAAAAGAATTAAAATTATCTCACTTATTTACTTACTCAGGGCTTTTTTTAAACACTGGAAACTCCTCCTCACTAGTAATTTCGGGACCAGTTAACGCGCTGACTTGTATACCTGATCTTCTTGGGGCCTCATGTTCAAGCGATGAAGAGGATCTATTTGATCCTGCTAGAAGTTCTCCTACACTTTCTTTTCTACCTACATGGAAAAGTTTTATAGAAAATAGTCTTGGGACAAGTTCACACCTTATTAAATAATACTTACCATTTGTGATATTGTCAAGATTTTCAGCAGAGTCCAAAGACATATGGGCTGTAGATGCAGTCAGATCCACAATTGAAGACATAGATGAACTATGTGATAAGGTGTTTGTTGGCGAAGGCACAGATAATAGAGATATCTCAGATTTTGAGATAGGTAATGTCTGCGAGTTATAGGTCGTAGTAGTCTCACCATTAGAAGTCTCTGATTTTGAACTTACAGTTACTGTTGAGGAGCTGAACCCCTCGCCTTCTTTGTTTGCTTCCGTTTTTAAACTGTCATTTATTGACGACGTATGATTTGCTGTTTCTTCGGAGGTCACCTTTATGGCTGTATGTGACGATTTTATTACACTGGACGTTTCTAAAGTGGTTAAGTGAATTTCAGATATTGTGTGAGAAGAAATATGATTTTCTGAGGTATTAGTAGGGGTAACATCATTCTCTGAGGTTGCGTCGGAGATCGTCTGATTTATTGATGTCTTAGGTGAGATCTTATGATTTTTTGAGGTATTGTGGGAGATTAGCTGAATTTCTGAGACGTTAGAGTCATGTGTCAACTGACGTTCTGAGGTATTTTGAAAGATTACTTTATCTCCTAAAGTCTTTGGGGATGTAATAGGGATTTCTGATGTCTCTGAAGGGTCCCCATAGTTTTCATGACGTTCTGGGGTACTGGTAGAAGTCAACATCAGATTTTCTGAAGATTTTCGAATGTTCACTTGAACTCCGGAATTGGTGCTCTGTTCTTCGAAATCCTTTAAAGATGCCATTTGACTTTCTGAGTTATTGTGGGAGTTGAACTGAGTTGCTGATATGTTGTTATGATTATTCAACTCATTTTCTAAAGTTTCTTGAAACACTATTTCACTTCCTAAGATCTCGGGTGTTGTTACCGGGATTTCTACATTCTTTGGAGGGGTCATACGCCCTTTTGTAGTCTCGGAAAGGGTTATCTGATTTTCTGATAAGTTATTAGAAGTTATCGAGTGACTTTCTGAAGATATCTGACCGGTAACCGTACTTCCTGAAATGTTAGAGGTGCTTTGACTTTCTGAACTATTTAGATAAGTTACCTGACTTTCTGGGTTATTGTTAGTAATCACGTGACTATTTAAGGTCATAGGTTGCGGTGCTTTTGTTCTTTTCTTAATAGTTCCTTGTGGTGTGGAAATGTTTGACGTGGATACGCTTTTAAGTTCTTGAGCCATAATCTGTGATGTGTCCTGATATCTTGTGACGCCATCATTATGACCATTGTGTATTTGTACCTCTGTGGTGGTTGCGTTAGAGGTTTCGATGTCATTTGCTGGTATTGTATTTGCAGAAGCTATAATAAAAAAATTATAATGTATATATTTTGTTATAATAAATGTCTAACAAGTAACACGGCGTGAGCAGTCCGTTGACGTGGATTATTATGTATCTACAATTCTACATATATTTGATTGATTACTTAAATAACAAAATATTTTGTATTACATTCTCCAGCGTATCGTACATTTATAAATATTATACGAGCAGATACTTCCGCTTTCATTCGATGTTATAAATTCATCTAAAAACTCACTGGATATGGATAAACTACCCCTTGCGAAAAATAAGGAATGCCCCATTTTAAGTCCTACCTGTCTCGTATGAAATGCATACACTCATACAGGATAGCTTAACTCCCGTATCTTCAAAAAAATTATTAGTTTCTATTTTAACCCCTTTATGCAATAGGAGTATCAAAGGGGTATAGATCTCTTTAAATGGGTACAGGTCCCTATTTCTTTATTTAATTTCTAGCCCCAAAACTACGCCTCCAGAAGGGATTATCATTATAGACTACTTTGGGACCCCAGTGACCCCTTATGATAAACCATGGTTTTTTAATTAATGATGTAATAATATAATTATTTTCAATCAAGTGGGATGTCAAATTTTTATTTAATTTTCAGTCTACAAATAACGTCTCTAGGGGACTTTAATAGCGGATCATACTATTTTCTAGATATCGCACCTTTCTAATTTTTAATTTTGATTTCACTGAAACCTCCTTGTGGGTATCAGTAAGCTGAATAGGTCATAGAAGGGACCATCGAAAATTAATTTTTAAACCAAAAAAAAAAGCAAAAAACGTTTCCACCGAATATCCACACCTGACTCGGCCTCATGCCAAGGCGTGTGCCGACCCGCAAAAAAGTAGTAAATGGCTGGTGATTCTCTGGATAGAGAAATTTTTACACGGACGACGAAAAAATACATTTTTTCGGGCTTTTCCATTAGTAAAATAGAATTTTATGTAGAATAACTAATTTTTTTAACTTGTCGTGCCAGATAGATGCCGTCTAAACTGTTTGAAGTCAGGGTAACCGTTATAAATGAATTTTCGATTGTCTCTTCTATACACATAATTCCAACCCATTACAATATTTAAGAATATGGACTAGTTTCGGCTGACTTTCAATTCCTATTAATTTTTTGAATATGTTGGATTAAGATCAATAGTTATTTACACCAACAACATATTATATATATTTTTAATAACATGGTTATTGGATAACTATAAATCAGTTACACTCATTTTCTAAAACCCTTCAAATTTATACATGTTTTTAAAAATAAGATTTCTCAAAAATAAAAAAAAATTGTGAACGCCATCCTTAAAAACCGTTATTGTTGTAAAAATCTCAAAAATACATGTTATTATAGGTGTATACGAAATCCTATTGTCATATATAATATACCGTGTGTAAGTTCTGACGAGGTTTCTATTGTATAATCACTTAACAATTGTTTTCTCCAGAAATCAAAAATTTTATAAAATATGGGGTGTTCGATTTGAAAAATAATGCATTTTTCGTTTTTAAGCCACCCTGTATAGCAACGCAGCTGTTATAGTAATTTCTGATAAAAGTGTAAGAGTGTTGGTCAAGCAACTGTGAAAATGATATTTTGGCTAGCTTGACACTGCCCCTGGATTTTTTTTAAATAGAAAATTGTCGTCAAAATCGTTTTTTTACCCATTATTTATTATCTCAATACTTTGAGGCACTTCGAAATCTCAATCTGCAAAGAAAACACGGCGCCCAGAGCTGTGAAAGTTACTTCAGAAAAGTAACTAGTTATTTTTTCGATACTTCTGCACAAATGTACCTATCTAGATACTTATAAGGAATAGTTACTTTTACCTAAAAGTAACTTAGTTCTTAGTTACTTAGTTAAAGTAACTAGTTATAGTAACTAAGATACTTTTAAAGTAACTAGTTACATTGGTTGTAACTAGTTACTAAAAGTAACTAAGATACTTTTGAGTAACTAGTTATTTTAATTGTAACTACGAAACTCTAAAAGTAACTAAGATGCTTTTGAACTAGATACCATAAATTTACCAGGTAGTGAGAACTCATTTTCACTCACTACCACTATTACCATCAGAAAACTAAACTAAGAAGTGTTAATTCAAACAACGAACAAGTAGAATAAAATGCTTTCCAAGAAATTTTGCGTTCCAACCAGTTTGCTGTTTGACGCTCGCGACTCGCTGCTCGTCCCTTCGTGAAAATCTGATTAACGGCCGCCGATCGCCCCTTGGCCATCATCTAATGGACGGCACGTATGCATAATTGGTATCCTACAGGAACTTTAAAAGTACCTAACTTAGTTACTTTAAAAGTAACTTAGTTACTTTAAAAGGAACTTAGTTACTTTAAAAGTATCTAGTTACTTTTTAAGTGTATAGTTACTCCTAAAAAGGAACTAGATAATAGTTACTTTTCAAAAGTAACGAAGTTACAGTTACTTTTGATATGATTCAAAAAAGAACTAAGTTACTAAGTATCTAGTTACTTAAGTTACTCACAGCTCTGACGGCGCCCCTATAATATTTTGCCCATCTCGCACCTAGAGGAGTCTAGCTACGCCACTGGAAACTTCAACCCCCAGGACGGAAGAAGACTGCCAGTTATTTAAAAAAAATAGAAGGTACCAAAGGTCAAAATAACCCAATCAATAACTTACCATGTCCATTAACTCCACTCGCGTTTGCATCAAATCCATTTTGACCACTAACAACTTTCCCTATACTAATTTTAGTTTGTGAAGGCGTCTTTACCGTCGTTACAATATAACTCTTGCTTCTTCCGCTACACAAACAACGCATTTTTGCTTGTCGATTTTTTAAATAAAAATTTAAAATGACATTTTATCACAAACTATTTTTAAAACAGTAACATGAAACCTGCAAGGCTTAAGAAAAACACATCAATATTGTTTTTATCTTTAAAAATAAGTTCAATGATATTCACGACTATAATATCTATGACAGATCTTTACAATGCAATACTTAAAACGTTTATGGTTTTGTTCTAAGTAGGTGATAAGATTAAAAAGATTATTCTCTTTAAAGTTTTTAAAGATACGAGGGAAACTAAACATGTTTTAAGGTTTTATCCATCAGGTTCTAGCTGCCAATTGACTAGAGTCAAATACAGGGTGTCCCGAAATTAGGTGACAATATTTTATTTTACATCCAAAAATAGGACTAAAATCCTCTATTAATATACCTTCAAAAACGCTTCGTTATGGGGCTAGAGCCCCCCAAATGGAAGCTATGATTTTTTCACAATATCTCAGAAACTAATTGAAGTATCAAAACAAAATTTGATACATATTATATATATACAAGACGCAATAAACGGTTTGTTTAGCTTTGGTGTATTTCTTCCAGTGGCATCCCACTGGGTAGGTAGTGAGGAGAATATTGCCCCAACTTTTTTATTTGTAGGATTTTTTAACTCCAGGTGCAATTTTTAAAAGCACTAAAGTCTTCTATTGAAAAAAGATACTCTTGCTTCAATTTAGTAGGATTTACCATTTTTCAGTAAAATCGATTTAAAAATTTTCGATTTTTTACAAGCCGTTGAAAAGGCTAAGGTGTTTTTTGCATATCCCAGCAAACACTTGATATTAAAACATGAAATTTATTAGAAGTTCTACTAGCGACAAGGCATATTTATTAAAGGATGTAACATTAAAATATTTTTCCAGTGGTGTCGCAAGGACTTGAGCCTTTGAGTAAATATTACTATTTTTTTTTATTTGAGGGGCTTTCCTTTTATACCATTTTCAAATTCTCCGTGCCTCACAAAAAATAACACGCAGGTCTAGATTTTGCATCCAATAAAATGGAAATCATTTCGAACATTTGCTTAAGAATTAGTTTTCCGTGTGGTTTTACAATTAAATTTGATTTGCAATTTTTTATTCTTTTTTGTTTTATTTTAAGTCTCTTATACAAATAAATATTTAAAAAACAAGGTCTAAAAATCTGTTGAAAACCTTATATTCTGTCAAATTACAATAATGGAAGGTTTTATTAACAAAAATTTAAAAAAATTACATTAAGTATAAAAGCCCCTCAAATTAAAAAAAAATTGTAATATTCACTTTAGGCTCCACCCCGTGCGACGCCACTGGAAAAACATTTTAAAGTTGCATCCTTTAATAAATATGCCTTGTCGCTAGTAGAACTTCTAATAAATTTCATGTTTTAATATCAAGTGTTTGCTGAGATATGCAAAAAAACACCTTAGCTTGTAAAAAACCGAAAATTTTTAAATCGATTTTACTGTAAAATGGTGAATCCTACCAAAATGAAGCAAGAGTATCTTTTTTCAATAGAAGACTTTAGTGCTTTTAAAAATTGCACCTGGCGTTAAAAAATCCTACAAATAAAAAAGTTAGGGCAATATTCTCCCCTCTACCTACCCAATGGGACGCCACTGGAAGAAATACACCAAAGCTAAACAAACCGTTTATTGCGTCTTATCATGGGTAGAACATGTATCAAATTTTGTTTTGATACTTCAATCAGTTTCTGAGATATTGTGAAAAAACTGCTTTTCATAGCTTCCATTCGGGGGGCTCTAGCCCCATAACGAAGCGTTTTTGAAGGTATATTAATAGAGGATTTTAGTCCTATTTTTGGATGTACTTTATCCCCTTAAAATATTGTTACCTAATTTCGGGACACCCTGTATAGCATTCTTGTTTATATTTCCGTCTTCTGTAAAAAACACCAGCAAAAAATATAACAAAGGAACCGATTTTCCCGTTCGAAGAATTTAAAGAGTCAACGTGGACCACAAGAAACCCCAATCTAATGGCCTTTAGAGCCCATTTTCCGCTCCTCATTGGCTTAATCAATTAGAAATTTCCGTTCGCTCGAAGTCGACGCGCCGATACGGCTTCGCTCTGTTCTTATCTATGTCGTAGGCTAATTACAAATTCAGTTGTTTTATAAAATGCCTAGTCGTGTTATAAATGACTAGGTATATTGTATAATATAAAGAAATACTGAATTTTTACAATTCTACTGAACTTTTTAGCCGTTTCATAAAAAGCCGAATTGCACTCAGGCTTACTGTAAAATGAATGTGTGGGCGATTATTTTCACAATGCGCCTGGAATAAGACTAGACATATTTAGGCGTATTATAATATAAGACTGCTATCGAGTCAGGCCAGTTGTTAATTTAACTTCTTTATGCTGCGGTTTGACAGTTCAGTTTTTGGAAGGAAAAAATATTTCTTTGAGAGAAGCTTTTTTTTTCTTCCGAGGGCCCGTCCGTGCACTGGATGCACTTAGGCCAGGTTAGGCCCATTGTGCTCACCCAGTTTGGTTGTTACACCCACTCCGTGATTTCTGTCAGAATTCCTGTAATGGTTCTCAGCTGGTTCCTGTTCTTTAAAGCAGCTGTTTCGTAAGCTTTTGCTGTGGTCTAATCCCTGTCTAATACACCAGTAGATTTTGTGTTCATTCCTGATCCATCGCTTTATAGCATCTCGTGCTGTGCACCTTGGTACTCCGAGTGCCGGTTCTGGATCAATGAATGTATTTTCGGAGCCTTTCGTGCAAGTTTATCGGCTTTTTCCTTTCCTGTAATACCTTCGTGGCCTGGTACCCACTGCAGTATTACTTTCTTTACTTTTGCCAGGGCATCCAGTTCCTCTTAACATTCCCATACCAGCCTTGAGGTTACTTTGTTGCATATTTGCGATCTAAGAGCTGCTTGACCGTCAGAATATATATGGATTGGCTTATTGAGGTAAGCTCTCCTATTGTTTTCGTACGTACATTGCAATATGGCGTAGATTTCGGCTTGGAACACTGTGGGAGACTTACCCATAGAGAAAAACGAATTTTTCTCCGGTCTTACTCCGTGTACCCCCCTTCCAGTACGCTCTTTGGTTTTGGAGCCGTCTGAGTACCAGATTATTGCCCCAGGAGTAGTTTCTGGTGTTCTGTTTTTCCATACGTTTCGTTCATAAATTACGGAGAGAAGCTTTTACAAAGTTTCCTAAATTGGGGGAAAGGGGGGGGATTCAAAAAATGTTCCTGCAAAGCAAGCAAAACGCAGTGCCATACAAATAAGTGTTTTTGTTTTAAGGCTCACTTGAAATGCAAAAGTAAATGTTATTCGAGCGGACCGTGTTCAAATAAGTAAAATAATATTACTCCTAAATTATGTTAGATTACATTATGTAGGTAAATATATACCTAAATTTACGTAGCGAATGTCGAAACACGTGTTGTAAGAATTACCCATTAATTTATTTTATGATGTTATATGACAAAAAAACAAAATAAAGTGTCCAACTTACTATTTATTTGTTTGAAATATTATACGATAAAGGAACAATACAGGATGATTCGTAAGTTGATACTTCTTTTTTAGCTGCGTATAGAAGGCATTAAAATAAAGAACATTTTCAAATAGATGCCTCTTTTCAAAAAACCCAAAAATAAAGTACTTACATTCATTTATTACACTACAAAACAAATACGGCTCTGCCTAACTTGCCCGTTGAATTCCATTAGAAAAACTTCTGGGTGTAGAGAAAAAATCCACACTTCTACACACAAATTAGCACCATAATTAGTTCATTGTTTTCAAATTTTACCATTTTCATCAATTTATTAAAAGAAAACCACACCGCGCCGCGAATGGTCAAAATAAATAACTGACGACCGATCCGTAAAATGCATGACTCACATACAAAAAACGGAGAAAAATAATATAAAGTAAAGGGCTACGTTTTGATTACCAGGCCCGCACTTAAATTTTTTACTTCTGTAACTCGGCTATTTTTAGGTTTTTTGAAAAAAGGTAAGTATTTGAAAAAATTGTTTATTTTAATGCCTTCTATACACAGCTAAAAAAGAAGTATCAACTTTAGGAATCACCCTGTATAAATCGGTGTTTTATAAAATGCCTTCCAGTCTTTTACAAAACGACTAGTTATAATCAGTCATATCCTAAAACAAACGAGAATGAAGAACCGTTTACAATAAGCCTGAGTGCAATTCGGCGTTTTTTGAAACGCCTAAAAAGTTCAGTCGAATTGTAAAAATTCAGTATTTATTCTTCATATCACAATATATCTACTAGACTAGGCGTTTTATAAAACGACTGAATTGGTACTTAGCCTATGACATCTATATATCACGTTAAAAAGGGATGTCGCACAAAATCGTAATAGGGTCTGGCAACCAGCTATTACCGCAGGCTTTGAATTTCAACATTTAAAGAAAGCCGAATAGATAGGCGCATTATGATTTATTCGCTACGTAAGAACCGACGTGACTTCGGAGCGCGCCGTCTTTTATTGCATAAAATAATACAATATCTTGTGTCTGAAATCGATCGAAAATGGAGACAAACATTAGTTCGTCTCTAAAAACGGTTGCCACCTTTTTGCACTGATCCGTCGTTCTTTAAATATTGAAATTCAAAGACGCAGGTAAAATTGTAACAGAAATTATTGAAACTAAATTTAAAAAGCCTATTATTTTACTATTTCCTTAATGAATTACAGGCAATTGTCGCTACGGTTTTAAGAATTATATTTATGAATTTCATTAATAAAAATTTTTTTAAGAAAATAATTTGTATTCTAATAATTAAGTAAAAAAAATTATAATATAAGAAGTCATTACTTTATTTGATTGCTGTACAAAGTATAACGAACCAAAGAATCTATCGCTTTATTATTAAACGTCAGTACACGACCATATTTCAATTCTAAAAAGATTTGAGTAAAACTATTCGTTAAGATAAATGAAAATAATAATGTAATAATTATTTTGTAATAATAATAAGAGAATGACGGTACTAATACTGATCGTGAAAGTGTCGTCTAGTTAAGGTCTGTAATAGTTCACAAAGAGGGCGCGTTTAACTGAATTATGACCTTAAAACTATTATAAGTCATTTTTCGGGTCATTAAGGTTAAAAAGCAAATTTATCCATACCACTTTTCTTTTTTTTATAAATTGTATTTAACATTGACTGAATTATACGATTATTTCTTTTCTAAGCATACTTAAACAATTTCCTCGGTATATACCCAACAATAATTTAAACAAATATCAATGGCAAACAATCTAATTTATAAGTGTGACACTATAACAGAATACCGCTAATAGCAAATATTAGGACTAGTCTACGAATATGCAACGACACAAATTTTGGCGGTGTGATTTTTTTTGCTAAAAAGTTTGGTAAATAATACGTAGGAGTCTGTACCGATGACGTTACGAAAACTACATTATATGCTGATATTACGTTGTTACTATTATTGCTAAACTGTAAAGTTACCTATATTATACTACCTCTGACCACGCCGTGTTAAATTCCGGTTCTTCTTGACACGAATTACAAAAAAACTAAGCAAATTATTGAATTTTGATTCACCAATGAAAAGGCGGTATTTAGTGTGTCCACGGATAGAGTTTGGAAAAGGAAAAACGTTTTTTATTAGCAGGTTTAGAAGAAAAAGTCATTCTTTATAAAAACGTCTGCTTGTGTTAAAACTACAATTTCGAATATCAGATTTGCGATTACTATACAGGGTTCGTCAGAAACAACATTTTTAGTTTTTTGGATTTTGTTTAAAATACATTTACGTAAAAATAAACAGCTATTGTTGCCTTCTTACTTAGAATATGATTTTATATCTGGCCGAATAATGATTTTGTTGTACGAAAACTATGTTTCTTTGTCTACTTTTAAAGTATTTTTATTAATACATAATTATAATATTTCTTTAATTTATTCAATCATAAATTATAAATAATTAAAAATGTTTTTTCTGTCCAACCCTGTATAGTTACCGCAAATCTGATATTCGAAATTGCTTGTTTCAGAACAAGCAAAATTGATTTAATAAATCAAGGAACTGAAAATTAGAACTGAAAAATAAAATCCAAAAAACTAAAAATGTCGTTTTTGTTTCTGACGAACCCTGTATAGTAATCGCAAATATGATATTCGAAATTGTAGTTTTAAAACAAGCAGACGTTTTTTAAAGAATACTTTTTTTATAGCTACCAATAAAAAAGTTTTTCCTTTTCCAAACTCTATCCGTGGACACACTGTATAGTGGGAAAATTATTGTCGTACAGAAAAAAATCTAAGAAAAAGGTGTCAATGAAAATCCTAAATATTATTGCTGAAGTTTAGTGTATTTTTAAATAATTATTTCTTTTTTAATAAAAATAACCTTTGTAATACTCTTCAATAATATGTAGCCCAAAATTAAAAAGTTTTAAAAAATCCATTAATAAACATGGCTAGGATTCCGGCCAAGAGAACGCAATGTTTGTGGTATAATAATATATATACTTTACAGGGTGTATTATTATTAATGGAACACAAATGCTATTTGGCCAAGCTTAGCTTAATTCAAAAGTTGATAATAACCAAGATACAGGGTATCCAAGGGTAATTTTTTTTTCGGTTTTGTCAAGTAATTTTCTTTTTAAATCAATATTTTAATATAAAACTTGGTGATTGGGGGTTTTTCGAGGCGAGGAAATTAAATTTGGTAATAATTTTGATGTAGATTGCAGAGGGCGCTCTCTGCGACACTCTGAATGTATAGAAACAAGTGTAACTTTTTCGCGCCATACCATGTTTAAGTTTTTATTAAAAATTTTATTTTTTTAAAATTGAAGACGTTTGGGCAGCAACAATCCTGTTTTTCCCAGTCTGTCGTAAAGGTTTCTAAAAAATGTAAGATTCGGATGGCAAAACTGCCGCCCCGCCCCCCCCCCCCCCCTCCCTGGGTCCGCGCCTTACTCACAGTGCCGCAGAGAGCGCCCTCTACAATCTATATTAAAATTCTTAACAAAATTATTTTCCTCCCCTCGAAACCTCCAATCACAAAATTGTATTGGTTAAAAAAAAGTTAATTATAAAAATCGAAAAAAAATTCTCTTTGGACCCCTACATCACGGTTATTATCAACTTTTGAATTAAGCTAAATTTTAAACCTTAAACCAACCAACCTAAGCTAAGTTTGGCCGAATCGCAATATTTGTATCCAAGAAATCTGCAGTTTTACTGTGTATTATTAATTATGATATAGATATAATTTCGCATGGACCTGGTAACTTTGAAGAATAATTTAGAAATATTGATCGGATGCTCTTAACAATAAATATAGTCAGCGTTAGCGAACATGCAGAGAAGTAGTACTTTGTGCACATGTTAGATAAAACTATTTTTTATATTCTCAGATTCTGATGACGTTTTAGGGATTCTAGATGATGAAAAGAACTAACAGGATATCCATTTCCGTTGGTCTGTTATTCCTGTTATTCTTAATGTCTATTTTCGGATCAGGCCCCTTAAAATAAAGTTTTTGACTATATTTCGGATATTTCAAAAAAATAAGGGGAATATCTAAATTTTTTCAGAAGGTTAGAAAAAAAGTTTTTCTTATTCAAAGGTAAAAATTTAAACTTTTTATTTTAGACCCAAAATATCGTTAAATACTGAATTTTTACATCCGAGGGCGCAAAAAAGTGTGCGTCTGTAGGAGGGGTGGGGGGGGGGGGCATATGGGACACTTGTAGAATTTTTGTGTTTGTTGGTAGAATGTACTAAAAGTTATTGTTCATTGGTACTTGGCCCGATCCTATCTTTTAGAAGTCACTCTGAAAAGATGGAGAAGCTGACCTGACTGAGGTCTCGAACCTGGTTTCCTGTTTCTAAACGGTCTGTGTCTATTTAAGTTATCAAAACAAAGATAACTTAGATAACAATATAATTGGTCGCACGACTGGACAGGCAAATTGCGTGGCTAATACGATGACACACATCTAGTCTCATCTTATGTTTTTAAACCTCCAGTTTTCGCGCCGTGTTATTAATTTTTTCTAGAAAAGGTTTGTAATACTCTAGAATGATTTTTATTATTGAGATAATATTATGTTTTCAATGGTTTTGAGCATTCCGAAAGATGGCCTTTCCGCACTACTCAATTACATTTCTACTATAATCCTATCGGTACATAATTTTATCGAACGTACTAAAAAGATTTCATTAATTACGAGTTTATGCTACAAGTATCAATTTTGTTGTTTTACGGAATTATGAATGTTTGAAAAGAAGATAATAGGCAATATAAATATAAGATTGTATTACGTTTTATTTATTCTATTAAATCATAAATTAATTCTTTTAATTCGATAGTAATACCTCATTGTTCTGCGTGTCTGATATGAAGTCATATTTATGAGAAACCTATTTTCAAAAGATTTAAAAATATTTATCGTATTTTTGTTCATTTAAATTAAACACCTGTTAAGGTGCATACCTTAGACAAGGTAAAACTGGTGTAAGGTGCATGATATGTATCTAAATATATTTTCATTTGTTTAACCTATCTCAGTTATTGTTTTTAAAAATTTGCCCACCATCAATCTCTTAGATACTAGTTGGAGATGAAAAAATTTAATTTTTTTGAAATCCCCTACAAAAACTATGGGTTTATAGAATTATTTTGATATTTCGACAATTTTTTTAGAGGGATGAAATAAAAAATGTGGCAACTAGTAGATAGCCGCAGAGATTGATGGTGGCCAAATTTTAAATTTTTATTTTAATACAGGAATGTTGTTAGGAACTGAATTTTTATGCCCTGAGGACATGTTAGAGATAAAACAACCTTAAGCTATAGGGAGAAGACGTGCAGCTAGGTAGGCGAGAATACTATCCAAATTTAACCTAGTACCTATATGTCGCCATCTCGTGGAGCCCTCTGAAGATGACAAAAAGTCTCAGCTCAGCCTATCATTTTAGTTAGTTGGATATCATAAACTCCATATTGGCGGACCTATGATCCGAAGAAGGCAGTAGCGTATTTAAGGGGGGCTGCACCCCCCCCCCCCCCCCCCCAGCCTTGGAGCTCGGGTCTAAAAATCTAATTGCAACCTAATTTTTCGTCTCACGCTCTCTTAATTTAAATTTTTAAATAATGTATTCTTGGCTTAGATTACAAAGGTCTTGTAGGAAACGTTTAGATTTTAAACTTTTCCTTCTAAAAGTCCTCTTTTATATAGAGATTAAGGTTTCGGATGCATATCGTTTTAGTTATTGATTCATGATGCAATTTTAAAGAGAAACGAGTAAAAATAATGTTATTTTATAGTATTCTTCTATTATACACTTGTCTGTTCAGTTTTCCCTTTTTTAGAGTTATTTTAAATCATAATGCAATAAAATATTTTTACAACAAAATCAAAAAACAATTAAGTATTTATTTTTAAAGAGAAAAATTAAAGTAATAATTTTAATTTGAACATTTTTTATGGAATTTATAATAACAAAAAAAATAGTGTGAGAAGAAACGAGAATGCTTTATTATGAATATACAAAACGGCACTTAAGAAGGAGTATTTCAAAACCTAAGCATTTGCACCAAATCTGCTCTTAGATCTACGCTCCTAAAATACATGATTTCTGAAAAAATCATCAATTTTGGCGTGGTGAGCGATATTTACTTTATTTTTAATCATGAAAAACCGAGCCCGAAAAACGTGGGTTAAAGTCTTATTATAAATTATGTTAAAATTTTGAATTGACAACAATATTCATACTTTTCACAAATATAAAAAATATTTTTTTATAAAAGAGCCAGCTAGGAATATCAAAAAAAGAACATTTACAAAAACAAAGTTAATCCGACCATACAGAGGGGGAGAGGTAATAATTTAATTTTCGAAATTTGATAGCAGTAGATAGTAGAATTTTAAACGAACTTTGGGCGTGGCCCCGAAAATTTGTCGCCTGCGGCGCTTTTCCGCCTTCTTCACTGGGTACAATATCATGAAATACTTGTAGTCCCGACTGTCCCTTTTTCCAGAAAAAAAGTGATCTACTTGCACCCATTACACCCCCCCCCCTCCCCCGAGCATATTTTCTGGCTACGCCACTGTCCGAAAGTAACTAATGGTTTACGTTCCGTGATTAACCAAATAATATATTTTAATAAAGGCGGAACTTTGTGCAGCAAGAAATATATTTGCAAGAGAGTCTCACCCGAAGTGGGCATACTAGCGAGCTTATGACGTGGTGAAAAATATTCCGTAAACATCGACACACACTGAAAGCACGATGCAAGGCGGTAGGTTCTTTATTATGCTAATGAGTTTTGGTTGATTTTATTTCGGAGACGAGAAATTTGTTTTGTGGAAAATAAGTACTTGTTATTGTATTCTTAGTTAAAATAATGTACCTAATCGTTATACGGATATATCTTTTAAATTTTGTCTTATTTTATTATTAAAGCTATAGAATATTTACAAAAAATAAAATTAGGTAGAGCAGAAAGTTTGAAGTGTTAATTAATAATAGGTATAAAACAGCGGCGGCGCCAGGGGGGGGGGGGGCACTGGCCCACCCTAGAAACATGAGTGCCCACCCTGGTGCCCCCCCAAAATTAATGGATCCGTTGTGTAAGGGACTTATTAGCTATAAAAGTTTTGATGAGTGGTTGTATGGTATTTTGAAGAGAACGATGACCTTTTTTTTTTAGACATCACTTAGAAAAGAGGAAGGTTTTGTTTGTCCGCTGGCCTATAGCGTTCTAGAGCGACCAGGAGGCCGCGACCTTTTTTTTTTTTTAGAAGTCACTTTTATTTTGGGTAGTGCCCACTCAAAAATCACCGAGCCCATTTGTGCCCTCTCATCCCAAAAATCCTGGCGCCGCCACTGGTATAAAAGCACCTGCAAACAGGGTGTTCGTGTTCCACCGGGAACCGCTTCGAACTATATATGGAAAACTATACATAAGAAAATTTTCAAAATTTGCCATCGTGGTAATGCTGATGGGGACGACCGGACTAAAAAAATTTCATAATGGTGATACTTCCGGTTACACCGGAAGATAGTGTCAGCTAGGGTAACCAGACGCTGTGGCGTGCCTTTTTTTTTTTTTTTCCTCCTATCATCAAACGTGCTTTCTAAAAAAAAAAGGTCGCCCCTCTCTAAGGCAGCTGTACAGTTATTAGGCGTCCGTCGTGTTATTGGAAAAGCGGGAGTTTTGTTTAAGTGCGTGGGAGGCGGGAGGTTAAGTAAAAAAGCGGGAGCATCCCGACTAAATCGGGAGGGTTGGCAACCCTTGTGTCAGCGTGTTTTTTTTAAATGGAACATCCTATATATTATTACATTTTTGCATTCTACGTAAGATTCTAGGCAGATTTTGTACAGGGTGGAGACTTTAATTGGAATAAATTCGATATTATTAAAACTGCTGAAGTTACGCCTACAAAATTTAGTATGTATGGTTTTGAAGCACGCGGAATTGAATTATTATAATGTCGGCGCAGTTGCCAGATTTCTTAGCTTTGCGCTACACGTAGTAATTTTAATATTTTAAATGGAATGCCCTATTTATTTTTATTGCAGTGCATTGGGCGTGTGCAATTTAATAAGATGCCAAATTAACAAAATTCTATCTTCACTAATTGCTGAGCTATGGCAATACTGTAATTCCATTAAAAAGTACCATGAGAATTTCTATTTTTAAAGTTTAAGTTAAATAGGCCATTTTGAAAAGACAAGAACTTTTCTTGAATCTTGTCAATAACTTAGTAACTATGGAGATAGACAAGCGTCCCGGTACTTTTTAAGGGAACTTCAGTGTTGCCATAGCTCAGAAACTAGTGAAGATAGAATTTTGTAAATTTGAGATCTTACTAAATTTGACACTACCAATTCACTGCAATAAAAATAAATAGGGCATTCTATTAAAAATAACAAAATTACTACGTGTAGCGCAAAGCTGAGAAATCTGGCAACTGCGCCGCCATCATAATCCAATTCCGCATGCTCTAAAACCCCCACATACCAAATTTTGTAGGCGCAACTTCAGCAGGTTTAATAATATCGAATTTATTCCAGTTAAAGTCCCTACCCTGTATGCCTATACCTATAAATATCTAAGCGTTTTTGACATATTTGAATTTTTCTGTTAAGAATGACGTCTGCAAGCCTTAAAATAATTATCAATTTTTTCTATAAAGAAGCCTTATATTTATTTAATTTAAGCGGGATTCCTTGTTATAAAGGACCTGCTTTATTAGATTTTTTATAATATTTTGATAACTATTAATTCAGGGTGTTTAAACAATAAGATTGAAAAAACTGCAAAAAGTCTAAATTTTCAAAGGGAAACACCCAAATTTTATAATTACTTTTAGTTTAGCATTAAAAAAGGGTAAGTTTGTATATCCCAAAAATGATGAACACTATTAATAAGCACATTGTGATGGCTTCTGTTTTGCGGATATCGATTGGCAAATGTGTCCCATGTTCTTGATATAACTTTAACAAATTCTCCATAAATAATAAATAAATTTAAATAATCTTCGTTTGTATGTACAATTTAAGCGCACAGGCATGACAATTAATGATGTTTTAATGGTAAGTGACAGCTTCATAAATTTTTCTCGCATTTGATTGTTTTTCAACGCCGTTATAGCCAACTAAAAGTAACTAAACTTAAAATCTGCAGCAAAATCGCCATATAAAAATATTAAGTTGGCAATGTTTCTAAAAGTAACATTTTTTGGAATATACAAACTTACCCTTATTTTTAATGCTAAATAAGAAATAATTATAAAATTTGTGTATTTTCATTTGAAAATTTAGTCTTTTTGCAGTTTTTCAATTTAATTTTTAATCGTATTGTTTAAACACCCTGTATTAATAGTTATCAAAATATTATAAAAAATCTATTAAAAATATCTAAAACGCTTAGACATAGGTATAGGACATGGTATACAAGATACCTATGCCTAAATTCTTGCGTAAAATGCAAAAATGTAGTAATATATAGAGTATGCTATTTAAAATAAGCAAGTTGACACTTACTTCCGGTATAACGGGAAGTGCCACCATTATAAATATATTTTAGCCCGATCGCCCCCATCAGCACTAGCATATACTGTCAAATTTTCAAAATTGGGAGGCACAGGCCTACCCTGAAACTAAAGGTTTTCAGCATTGGTTATCAAATACTTCGTAAGGTCAATAGTTTTTCAATCAAATTATTACAAATTTTTCACCATGTTTATTTATAAAACAAAAGATAAGTCCCGCTGGTTCTAGGATTTGTTGACTGTGGTTACTAACTCGCGCAGTATTTTGTCCGTCGCGTTCCGTGCCATTATAATTAATTTTTTTTTAAAGTGGTATGCCTTTGACGATTAGTTGCGCTGCCCCTTCAAAAGAAAAAAAAAGTAAGTACCTAGATTTTTTTTTAGTAACACAGAAGCAACAGGAGGTAGTACCGTATCGTCGCGCCAATCCGATACAAAATCACGGTATTAATGTTTCTTATAAACATAAAGTGATAGGGGGGTAGCCAAAAAAACGTGTAAGTTCTCAAAAGTTAATTCTATAAAATAAAATACTTCGCAGCCTTTTCTACACTTTTTCCACCGTTCAAAAGTGACTACAAAAAAAACAAAACTTTGCGTTTTCAAGAACTTCTATCAAAAGTGATTCCTACAAAAAAAAATGTCGCAGTCGTTTCATAAACTCCCCCTAACAAAAGTTAGTAAAAAGTATATTTACCCCCCCCCCCCCCCCCCGCTTCCCTTTGGTCAAGAGACAGGGGCAACTGCCCTCTTAATGGACGCCCATGCCTAACAAAAAATTGTATTTTATTACTCTGCGTGGCATACTGTCCAATTTTTATTTATTACCTACCTAGCTTCTTAGAAGCATTGTCACTATACAGTAGTCTCGCTGCACCAAATTGTAGCTGCGAGCCAATAACATGAACAGATAAATGTCATGTGACCAACGCCAAATTCGTGCCTGACAACTACTTTTAAATCGTTAAACCATGGATAAAATAATAAACACATTTCACCTTTAAAATGAATTTATATTTTAACAGGTTTAGACAGAAGCTCACTGTATAAACAATATATAGAGCCTGTATAATAAGCATAAAATATAAAAACAATCGAATAGAAATAGATTCATTATGCAACAGTTGGTTTCTTTACTCACTAAGAACCTTCATAAATGGCTTTATTTTATTGCACCTATCACCCTTTACCAAGACAAATTAAACTTTAATTTTAGATCTAAGAGTTAATATACCAGGGTTACCATACATCCTGGGATTTGTCGTAAGTTCCCGGTGATCCAGTTTGGGCCTCTAATACCGATAAGCTATTTACCTTAGTATATTTTGTTCACTATCAAGAGAATAACCCATTTCGATAAAAAACGAAACAAAAAATTCAATATAGCCCATTTTTGATTGCAACAAATCGACTGGATTTCGTTCAATTCTTATCCTTACCTAACATGAATAAGAAATTTTGAAAGCCCAAACACCAGTTTTGACAAAATGATGAACGCGCCTTGAACATTTTGCCCTGCGGCGCATTATAAACCATCCCGGTCTAAGCCGAAAAATGTATGGTAACCCGGAGTTAATAACATAACTACTAGTTACGTCTTTTTAATATTAACGCTTAGATATTCTGTTATTGGCACAGACAATTCAAAAAGGAAAACATAAAATTTAGCCCAAAATTACCCCCGAAATTACTTCTTGTTCGACCACCTATAACTTTTTTCAGTGTATCATTATTCTCTCTGGATGTAAATTGTTTCACGTCAGCCGAGATTAAATTCAGCTGTATATAGGCAACTTCTATAACATGACAACAAAATTTACCTAAAACATGAGTTGCGCGCTGCAAGATAACGGACTTATTACGACATTGTTTTGTCTCAATTTTTGAAGTCTTAAAGATAAGACATGGAAGTTCTAAGGTACATGGCTATTTTTTTGAAAAAAAATTCTTAGCTACGATATTAACCTTGGAAAAGTGCCTAAAAATACGCACCTTTAGTGGGCATTTTCTTATACATATTCTTATTTTTTTCAAAAAAGGGCTTTGTACCTTAGAAATACAAACATTCCTTTATTAAATTTTAAATTGTTCCGACAAATATTTCAAATAGCCTTTGCAGAATCCTGCAGTAGCGAAACGGTGTTTTTCATCCTCTAAATTTGCGCGTGGTAGAGCCTTATTCCGCCTCCAAAGTCATCGCACCATATCACAAACGTAAACATAATTTCTATTTTAAGCAATTTTCCAAAACAAATATCCTCTAATCCTTTTGTCGTCCTTCGGGCGAACTTAAAAAATTGCAGCAGGATGTTTACCGAGACTAGTTCTAAGACTAGCGGGATTTAAATGAAATAAATCAAACCCCAGGAGTGTGATTCCTGTCAATGCACCTACAGACGATTAACTATTAATCCTGTGACCGATGTCCTGATGTCCATCGAAGGATCTGTATAAATTGTCCAGAGAGCCGAAGAAAAGGCCAGAAAAAGAGAAACGTTAGCCATGAGTAGTGTAAGTGTTATCAATTGTTTATTATTGGTAACTGTATTTTTATATTTTGGTAAGTTCGATTTTTAGTTTTCAAACAATTATGACTGGATTAAGAACCATCCAGAAATTGGATCTGGGCGGGAAGGGCAAATTTCACTGCATACGGGAATCAAATAGTAGGGAAGCAAAAAATATGTGATTTTTTGACGTTAATGGCATCCTACCAATATTTCTAAATTCTTCTTTAAGGTTACCAGCTCTATAAGAAATTATATCTATATATATTAAAAACATTGCGTTCTCTTGGTCCGACTGTTTACTAATGGATTTTTAAAAACATTTTACATTTTGATTTTAATAAAAAATAATAATTTTCTAAGTTTTTTACCTTACAATAAACTTTAGTAAACTATTTTCCTTTGTCTAGTATTTTTATTAAAACATATCATATTTCTTTAATTTATTCAATCATAAATTATTAAAATTGTTTTTTCTGTCCAACTCTGTATAGTTATCGCAAATCTGATATTCGAAATTGTAGTTTCAGAACAAGCAAAATTGATTTAATAAATTAAGGAATAGAAAATTAGAATTGAAAAAAAAATCCAAAAAACTGAAAATGTTGTTTCTGTCGAACCCTGTATAGTAATCGCAAATCTGATATTCGAAATTGTAGTTTTAATACAAGCAGATATTTATTTAAAGAATAACTTTTTCTTCTATAGCTACTAATAAAAAAGTTTTTTCTTTTCCAAACTCTATCTGTGGACACACTGTAGATACCACCTTTCCATTGGAAAAAAACTGGTTTCGGCCGGCGAACCGCAATTTCATATGGCAAATTTTAGCGCGGTTGAATCCACTTATTCGACAAAAACGACACAAAACTATCCGTTTATGCGATTCGGAGGAATAAAATACTGCTGCTAACAATGCTAATGATTCGGTATTATATTTTTAATTTAGCGAAAAAGTGAATTATGTATGTACAAATATTGTTTTTTATTTATTACAGCGTATGCCGACTAAATTACGAATGCTTGGCAACATTGCACGTTACGATTCGAATCGATATTGTTTTCCCATTGGCCTGTGGTGCATTTAGTCTTCAGATTTTAGTTGTCCTTAAGACCGAGACGCAGTTAAAAAATAAGCATTAGGCGATAAGCCATAAGCAACAAAAATGAAGCAATTCAAAGGCGACACAATAAAGCTTTAAGCAACAAGCAACAGGAAAAAAATGTTTATTATATTTTTTATTTTCTATTACCTATTTCTAATTGCTTATTGCTTATTTTTTAATTGTCCCTCGGCCTTTATCCAACTTGTTAGGCGGTCATTTAAAAAAAAAGTATGGAGTGGAGTGTTTCTCTAAAATACTTAACAAAGGAGTCACATATTTATTTAAATGTTTATAATGGGTCACCCTTACTAACACTATCTACGTCATTCAGTTTTTAATTCAAATTTTACATCCATAATTCTTTTACAGCTACGGAAAGAACGGAATCATTCGACACGTCAATCAATGATCACAGAAGCAAGGAAGCATCACCGATGTGGTTCGGTCCACGAATCGGAAGGAAGAAACGAAATCCCGGCGACAAAGTCTACAGAAACGATAAGGAACAATCATCTTCAGGGCTTTTAGATGTTTTAAGGGAATCGCCTTTAGTGGTAGTTGCGGTAAATGAAGGTACTTTTTCAGTTCTTTAACATACAGAAAATATTTTCCATAACAAAGAACCGTGACCCTTCTTCCTCCGCCGCCTTTGCCTACTTATGATGCCAATAATAAAATTTCAACTATTTTAAGACATCAATATCTTTATTTAATACATAAATATTATCATAACCGCTTTTAAAAAGTCCAAATTTCCGCGAATGTAGACTGATTTCAAGGGGTTTTAACCAACTTTTTAGACGATTAATTTTAGTATAGAGTGATTCTCTACAACACCCACGGAGTTTTCAATTTAAATATATAATTATCACTTTCAATGTAAATATAATAAACAAGAAATATATTGTACACACTTACACTGTTTAAAAAGGTAGATTTGTTGATATTTTTATCAATTGGTATTATTATACTATCACGTATTCACTATTTCAAGTCGTATGTCCGCCCCTCCACCCCCAAACCAAATTTTTATGTGCGCCACTGTGCAGAAAGTACTCCAAAAAAACACGTTTCTTTTGTTTTAGCAGCCAAACAACACAATTTCACCCCCAGACTGGGCCGTGAATCGGGAGAATCCCTGCCGAACTGGCTAGAGGAGGCGGAATTCATCGATGCAGATACGCTTTCTCCAAGGTCGAATAATCCATTCGCACCACGTTTGGGAAGAAACAATTATTCTCCATTTACTCCAAGAATGGGAAGGGAGAGCGATTCTCCTTTGAAATAGTATTTAATAGGGCGGTAATTTTAGATTTTATAGCTGATATTTTAAGGAAATGTTAAAAAAAAATGGTTAAAAATAAACAATAATACAATTAGCTTGTAGGTACTGCTGTACCGAAATTGAACTAATAAAGTTCCGAAAAAATTTTAATAAAATATTTAAATTATTATTTTCTTTCTTGTTGTTTGTTGTTTGACCCATAATTTCAATTTTATTAACCCCTTGTCCCAATATCGGAACTGCTCTGCTTCAGTTACTGCTACTTTTTATCAAGTACTGTAACTCATGCCTACCCTTATGTACTAAAAGTTATTGTTCATTGGTACTCCCCCCCCCCCTAGTCATCACCTTGGGATGTTGGGGGGACCCATTTTTTGGAAAGGGGTTTTAATATGCAGACTTTTTTTAAAATTGATTTCGAAAAGGCGAGAGGTTTTTTTACCTTGGATCAGGTGACCTTTTTTATATTTTATAAGTTACTTTGAGGAGGCGAGAGGTTTTTTTACCTTGGATCAGAAAATGTCTTTTTCCCCTTCCTGAGCGATGTTCTAAGAGCGCCCTTAGCAAAAGAGAAGATAGACAGTATGCCAGACGCTTGTAGTGGACAGAAGAACTTAATTTATGAAGGTAGTCCATGACTCCAAGTGAAGCTGCGAAGATACGAGGTGAAGTAAACTCGAGGTCTTCTTCATAAAAATAGTAGAGAAGACTTTGAGTTTTCTTCACCTCAAAACTCTCATTTAAAAAAAAATTAAGTTTCACCACTTTGAGGAGTTGGAAATGTAAATTTTTGTTATGTATATGCAGTCCACAAAAGTTCTCAATCCCCGTGTTTTTGCTTATTTCACAAATATTTTTCCCACACTTTATTCAAATTTGGTATGCGTAAATGATAAGTAAAATACTGTTGAACAAAAGAGTGTTCTCTAGTTATTCAAAACGGCGGTGGAGATCTGGATTTTGAATAATATATCTAAATGGTCGAGCCTCATTTTAGGTGACAATTTTAATAAAATTAAGTAAAATCAAAGCTCTTGTAGAAAATGTTGATACCAAAACGGAATTTGTGTAATAGATGAAAATTTTTTGGACAGCCACGTGGGGAAACGCCCTCAACCCCCATTTTATCGGGCGCTTATGTAAGGGGTTAAAAGATATCTAATTGAATTATAAATAGCTAATAATATAACTACAATAAATTCTAAAAGATAAAAGAAAACTCAAAATTAAAACTATTTTATTTCGTATATCCGTATAGGCAGTTTCAGTTAGACAATCAGTCGTTTGTTTATTTTAATAGAATATTTAACTAATAAAATATAAAAAATGTTAAATTTGCTAAGCTTTTAAAACAATTTTCTTAAAGTACCTTATATTCAATAATATTAAAGTATATTATATTTAATGACACAATAGTAAATAAAAACTATAATTAACATGTTTATTATTCTTTATATCACGCTTTTCCTAAGTAGGTATATTTTATTTTAATGTTTAAAAAAAATAATCTGAAAAAGGCACATATTTAACAAGACACACACTAAATACTAATAAAACAAAAATTTGCTGCTAAAAATATAACAAAATTAACAAAAACAACTTATCTTCTATCCATAAAAATGTGTGTAAACAATACTTAAAAGTTAAAAAACGTATTAGGTATTATGTAATTATAAAAATTACGTTGTATTTTCCAAAATTACCTTTTATTTTATTCCGGTCTATTTAAAGCCTTTTTACATTAGGTGGTCGTTTGTAATGAGTAAAATCACATCAGTTAATTAAAAAGGCATCAATATTTCTTGCACTTGCATCAAATGTAAAAAGGCTCATTTCGAAATGACTGAAAGAAGAACAGAAGCTGCCATGTTATTTCAGTTCGTCCCCTCCAAGTCCAATATCATAACCATCAGTGGCAGCTTTTCCATAAGGTAATTTGGTCAATGACATAATAAGAAAGTACATCGAAATTTTCGTAAGTTAATGCACGATTTTTCTAAGTGAATTAAGGATGTGACAATACAAATTCACTGTACTGTGTATGCTTGGTTGTTTAAATGATGCAAACGCTGTGATGTGTTGTTTTGACCCCTTGTAGAATTGACCAGGAGCCGCTACTGATACCCACCGCCTACAGATGCTGTAGCATCTGTAAAGACTGTAGTCGGAGTAGTAGTCAATTTTTTCTTTTAGCAATTCTTATCATTTATTTTAGCAATGTAGGTAAAAACATCTTTACTATATAATAAGCGTAAAATGACAAGTAGAAATGTATGTAACGAAATATTCCAAAATTTTTGTACGGAAAATTTTTTGTATTTTTTCTTAATGACAATAATTACACTTTGGATGACACTTGACGCCATTGAGTCCACATTGGCAGCCCCCTGTAGTGTCGCCTTTCCCCCCTGGGCCCCATCTGGGCCCACGTGTAACCCAACAAATTTCTGTCTTGCACATTGAACAGCGCAGCCAGTCACAGCCCCATTTTTTCATTAGTATCACCTAAAACAATCCGGATAAATATCTATTCGAGGAAATTTTGTTGTCATGGTGTTTTTTAAAAAGGAAAAGGAGAAGAGAAAAGGAAAAGTAAAAAAATAAAATAAAGCATTAACCTAGAAAACACAGGACAAACTTTTTTTTAAAGAATTGATAAAAAGTTTAATTAAATTGATAAAAAAAATTGATAAAATTTTTTTTAAAGAGTTGATAAAAAAGTTAACATGCAATAATTGTAGTAACGATTTCGCAAAATTATATCTACAAAATTTTCTTACTTTGCAAGTTGGACAAGCTATTGCTTCTCCTTTTTCTACCATTTCTTCCAGAAAATCTTTCGTTCGTTTCGCTTCTTCATCTATGTTAGATTCATCCTTCATCCTTTCTTGGTACTGCCTACAGTTCACACCTGTATGTATTGCCTAAAAGATATTATGATTATAATTTGAAGAAGTAGTCCATACTTAAAATGAAGTGGCAAGTTAAATGGGGAGAAATCATACTCTAACTCAACCTTCACTAAGATATATTTAATAATGATAAGAAACCTTTATTTTATTGTAATCTACATGTTTCGAACGTATAAACGTTCATCTTCAGGAGAAGTATAGATTATGTTGGAATAAATATTAAGAAATTGTGAGTGTGACACCCTTGTAGAGCTTTTGAAGAAGTTAATTTATTAAAGAAAAGTAATGAAGAACTTCCATAGAAGTAGGGAAGAAAAATATAGGTACTATCAAGTTCTATAGATAAAGATGGAAGAATGGTTGATAAAGGGTATTTTAAAGTGACGAAATGAGAAAAATTAGGTGAGAATGATATAGGAACTTCAGTGGTGAAGTATATTTATATTATTGAAAAAATTTTTGCTCAATGGTGTAAAATTAAAATTATATGTGCTGGTAGGGCAGATGTACTATCATCAGTTGTCGTGCTGTATATGTATTATGACGTCTGTTAACGATAATAGGTATGTGCTACCCTGGCGGTTAAATTGCTATTTTATCTACTAATTTAAGTAGACTAAAGGCAACTCTAGTATTAAATAAGTTAAAAAACTGGTCAAGACATATACGTCGTTTATGACAATGAGTGACGAAACTAGATATTTGAGAGGGTTTAAGCCCAGACCTGTGACTTAAAAAAATGGTGTTTGCTACGGTGTGATGACCTCTAACCTCTAAAAAAAAATCTAGTCTGGGGGGCCAAGCGCTCTTGCCCGTTCTCCCATGCAATAGGATTTCATACCATTGGACGAGTTCTTTTATTTGACACCCTATTTAAAAAAAAATTTAAGGGATGGTTACTACACTTTATTACAAAAATTGACCAGAGCTGGAAAAAACTGGCAAGCACCAAGCACATTGGAATAAGTAATTCCGTAACGTCTTTTAGAGTGCTTGCAAGCCGATTAGATCGCTGGCAAGTCCTTTAAAAAGTGCTTGAAAGCACTTTAAATGGCTTGCAATTACTTTTTCCGAAGTGCTTGGTGCTTACCTGTTCTGCTATAAACATTATTTTTTTAAATTTTTGCCACTGACACTTCATTAGTATTAAGAATCCTGAAAACCACTTTGCTATATTAAAAAAATACTCAATATGAATATTATTGATGGACAATAAAGTTCACTGTCAAATTGAAAAAGAAAATTGGAGAAATATTATTTAATGCAAGTTGTAAAAGACAAGAATTTCATCAGATTAAATCCATGCGCTCCAAAAAAAGATAACATTTACGAGTTAAAATAGGTAGGTAAGCCATTTATTTAGATTTGCAACCTATAAAAAGATTTATGACAACTGTAGGCCAATGACCAATAAATGGTTTGTAAAAATGCCAATAAAATATTTTAAATCTCTTGAGCTAATGGAAAAAATAAACGACTAAAATAAATTTGTATCGCCTCTATGAAGAACAAAAACATATAATTACTTTATAATTTATTTGTGTTATCTGCTTTGGAATTCAGGCCCTTTTCTGACGATCAGCATATAGACATTAGAAACACAAGGCAGGAAATCTATAGTTCATACTCCCCAAGAGACGTTAATAAATTAATTGGTTGTCCGAATCATACCAGGAGGTTTTAGGGAGACTTTTTTAGGGTCTCTGTGTGGTGAGTGCACATGCGGAGTTTGGTCAATTTTGGACAACCCGATCTTAACTTATTTGAATAGGATTGCGGTTGTTTTTTCATCGGAATTCAACAGGTGATGCTGCGGACGCCAGCATGTCAACCTAAGATTTGTCATTGTCAAATGTAATTTGCAAACGGTAGGTTTTTTAAAAACCTTAAACATTACACTGGATTTAACCAATATTTTCAAATAAAACGAACAGTATTTTCAAAACGGATCTTTTAATAGAAAACGAATTATTTTACTTATAATAAAACCTATTAAATAGTATTAAAATCATCAAGATTTGCTAAAAGGGGAAGAAAATAAGAGGGTGCTAAAAATAAACAATTGTTTATTAAATTATAATATTTATTTTATTTTAAGAAAACTGTACAATCGTTTGGAATATTGTTAATACTTAACTAAACGTTCAAATAACCCGCCATTTGTTGCTAAACAATATAAACGACAGTAAAATTAGAACATTAGCGAGTTGTTACTGGGTAATTCTTTCAGATTGGATTAAAATTGAATTTTTTAACTGCTCTATATTTTCAAACCTAACACTTTTATAAAAAAAAATTAAATGCCTCCAGAGGAAGAAGTTGTTTGTTGTGATCTTCGCTCTTTATCCTCTTCTAGCAATCCTTGATAGTTTTGATACTAATATGAATAATATTTATGCTTTTTCAAAGGTTGCAGTACTGTGGTGTGATGTTTTTCTACTCCTTGCCCGAGAGTTCGAGGGCTGATATTTTTCTTCGAGGTGAAGTAAAATTTTAAGATAATCTATCATTATTTTCTTCAGCTCTCTCATGATTCTGTGCTGTACATTTGCAGTTGTTTATTACAGCGCCTTTCTCATCAAACTTAGTAATAATTTTCTGTATTGCTAACTTGGCAAGAATGTGTCTATCAGGGAAATAAACGGAAAACATATCAGATACAATACTTAAGCTTTTCCTTGCATAGTGCCATTTTATCATTAGTGACTTTTTCTTCTATTGTGTAACTTATATAAAATTACATAGGTAACAAATTATTACTAGTAAAAAATCTAATACTTTTAACTTACATTTGAGAATGACAAATTACAGGTTAACAAGTCAAATCAATGTTGATGTCCGCAGCCCCACCTGTTGAATTCCAATGATTATTTACCTCATCCATTATAAAAGCGGGTGGATTTTCACCTGATTATTCAGCGATAATCTCCCGCTCTCCGGTAAAAATCACCCTTGTCAAAAGTGAAAATCTTACCCGTCAAAACTGAAAATCGCACTTGTCAACAGTTAAAATCACTCGTCGGTAACAACAGGTTTTTTATTGTCGTGGTGATGACGACAAGAACATGGTCCCTGCTGCACTCATCAGTACTCAACCTATTCATCCCAGAATGGATATTTGTGAAGAGACCACAGCAGCGAAAATTGGCTGTTTCTTCAAACCCCTTCTGTTTTACAGTATACTAATTGTGTGTTTAATTGTAATACATTAAATTGTGCAATATAAAT
Source organism: Polydrusus cervinus (assembly GCA_935413205.1). Lineage (NCBI taxonomy): Eukaryota > Metazoa > Arthropoda > Insecta > Coleoptera > Curculionidae > Polydrusus > Polydrusus cervinus. The sequence goes on from OW284511.1 coordinate 102,750,620, forward strand.
CGTTAGTTTTTTATTTCGTAAATAATCTTCAAAATACGGGAAATTTCGGGATTGGGAAATAATCAGAAAATCATTCTCAGATTTTTTGCCATAAGGAAATCGCTCTCGGACAAGCTCTCGAGCGATTTCCACGGCAAAAAATCTTCGGAATGATTTTCGATAATTTCCCCATCCCTTAATATATTACTACAGATAACCCAATCGCAAGCCTATTATTAAAATAAGTTAAGATCGGGTTGTCCGAAATTATTCAAATTCCACATGTGCACTCACCACACAGAGACCCTAAAAAAGTCTCCCTACAACCTCGCGCTAAAGCCAATAGGAGAGCAAATATTTGGACAGTCTAAAACTTGCATGGGATGTTTCCAATCACGATTCACCACCCGGTATAAAATCAGAGTCATAAATACATCCAAGACAATAAAAATAATATCATTTACCTGACAAGTCAAACAATTCGTTCTTCTACAAACAGGACACCTGAATTCGTTAACATTATCCTCGAATATACACCATCCCTTGCAATCTGGCGTTTTGCAATGGAAAGTTTTCTCCATTTTATTTTCGGCTTGTGCAACGGACTTTGCCAGATACTGATCGTATATAGTTGCAGTTACTAAGGCCTTAATTTCCCTGTCTTGAAGTGCTATGTTACAGGAATAATCATCGTCTCTGAAAAAATAAACTCTTTTATTATTTTTTTTTACAAATAGCACACAAAGGATGAGAATTTGTACTCTGTATAATATGTATTTAATAAATATATATAAAATAATTAAAGTACAGAAAACCACATAACTTTTTTTTTATTTTATCCCCCTTATCCTCACGCCTCTTACTTTTTTGAAAATTTATTAATTATACTGGTCTATTTGCTCTTATATACAGGGTGTATCAGTAAAGTGTCTGTCTTAGATAGCACCTAAATTATCAAAGATAGGGAAAAAAGTGTCATATAAAAGTTAATTGGACAACTCGATAGTTTTTAAAATGCTTTATTTCAATTTTTTTAAATGGGACCCCCCTATTTTTTTAGGCAAAAGAATGTATCTTTCGAAAACCTTACTTTTTTGTTAAACATGTCATATGTCTAAATATCATAGTTTTTGAAATATTTTAGAATTGGTCTTAACTCAGGGTAAAAAAGAAAAGTTCTAATTAAACAATTTAGTCAAGATTGCTTTGGAGAAAATAATAAATAATTTTCTTTGTCACAGCTGTCATTGCACAATTATTTCACCAACAATTTGTGCTTTATTACTGTTTAAATTTTAGTTTCTTGAACTAACTTTATTCATAACTCATATTTTTCTATTGAGATAAAGTTAGTTCAGGAAACAATAAAGCACAAAATGTTGGCAAAATAATTTTGCAATGACAGCTGTGACAAAGAAAATTATTTATTTTTTCTTCCAAAGCAATCTTGACTAAATTGTTTAATTAGAACTTTCCTTTTTTACCCTGAGTTAAGACAAATTCTAAAGGATTTCAAAAACTATGATATTTAGATATATGACATGTTTAACAAAAAAGTAAGGTTTTCGAAAGATACATTCTTTTGCATAAAAAAATAGGGGGTCCCATTTAAAAAAATTGAAATAAAGCAATTTTTAAACCTATCGAGTTGTCCAACTTATAATGAACGCTCTGTATAAGAGATTTAAAAAACATTATTGTAGATCAATATATCATACCTTAAACCCACAATGTAAATTATATTTGTCTAGAGTTAATCCACTGGTTACTGAGATTTTTTAACGACACCCTTAAAATTACTAAAATTTCGGAAAAAAATTAATTACTTGGCAACGTCGCACTTCACTCCAAAAATTTTAATATGGTTGCAAAGTCCTTATTCCATTGAATCATATTCTAGAAAATTATACTAGGTGTCCCATTTAATTTTCTTTTTTATTATTCAGTACCACTTTTTAGGACCACCCTGTAGATTATAAAATATTTTTAGATTATGCATCCTAAAAAACTCTTTAACTTTTGTATGACACTTTTTTCCCTATCTTTGATAGTTTAGGTGCTATCTAAGACAGATACCTTACTGACACACCTTGTATAATAACTTATCAAATTAGATCTTTTGGCCTCAATAACTCTGAAATTGCAAGGACCAGTTCTACCATGCAAAATTAATCATTAAAATAGCTTAAACCAAAAAATAAATATGCGAGAATCAACATAATATGTTCCAAACAAGGTTGTTTTTATAACCTCTACCTCGTTTGAAGTCAGTTTCATTACTTTGCATATTTACCTGTAAGGACATTTGACCTCGGCATCATCCGAAAACTCCACGGTCCTCGCCAAACAATCCTTACAAAACTGGTGCAAACATTCCCTCAGAGTAACTCCTTCTCTTCTAGGCACATCCAAAAAACACACCACACACTCGAAAACATCCGCATTAGGTACCAAATCAGCGCTATCTAAATTCACCAATTGCAGATAAGTCTGGTCTTTTTGAGGTTGAGGAGCGGGTTTTTTCTTATTTGATCTTCTCAGGGAAGTCTTTTTGAGACGTATAGCTGCGCATACTGCGCAGATGTTGCTTGAGCTCGGATTGAGGAGGGTACATAAATGACATTCCCATTCCTTTAGTGGTCTTAAGGTATTGGAGTCATAGTCCTCAAGGTCTTGTTCTTTTTGAGCTATTGGAGCTGGCGTGTATTGAGGCTTCTCAAGGGATAATATTGATCTTTGAGGAGATGGTTGTGTAGATTGTGAGGAAGAAGCTCCATTTAACTTTGAGGATTCACTTGATTTCGGTGTCACATCAGGACTCAGTTTTGAGAGGTTTGGATAAATACCAATTGAAATTTGAGGAGCTCTAGAAACACTTTTTAAAGGAGTTTCAGAACTTATTTTTGTACCAGAACTAGTATTTCCTATGGCTATATCTGTAGATATCAGAAGAGAATTGGAATTTCTTAATTCCTTTAATGGTTCCTGAGATATTGTTGTTTCTTCTATAAATTTTGGCGAACTATTGGAATTTACAACTGATGACGTTTGTTCTAAGCGAGTGTCCAATTCATTTAATGCCATTTGCTCAGTCTTATTCGAACTAAATATAACTGAAGATCTGTTTTGATTTTGTTTTGCCATATTATTAGTCGCAACTAATGATGGCGCTTGTAAAACCTCGACTTGAGTCGATTTTGCCTTGACCAAAGAAGTTTTCTGTTCTTTTGAGTCTACATTCTGAGATCTGGATGTGTAAGGCCTTATATCTACTTTAATTTCTGTTACAGATACTGGTAACTGTGGCAGTAAAGCACTGGTAGATACCTTACAAAGACCTTTCTGTTCGTTTTTCTTTTCCAGGTTGGTAGTTTTTAGTTTAGGCTCTCTTTGAACAGGAATTATTCTTACTAGTTCTGCCTTACTTGAAGATCCTTCAAAGGACTTGGGAATAACATTTACTACTTTAGGTGCATCCATTTTAATTTTATTAAGACCTAGAATACTATCTCGGTTATTTTCAGAATTGCATTCTTGATTGATTTTATCTAAAATCACTTGTTCTTTAGGTTCTAGTTTTACTGGATCCTTGGTATCACTATTAGCTTTCGTCAACGATATTGGTGCGTGGTTTGTGTCTAGTTTGGTCGATATAGTATGTTCTGGTTGTTTTGAAGATTTTTGGTTTTGGTTTTGAGCACTGGAACTTGAGGTTGATGGTTGAGCTTTCACTTTGAAATTTTGATCTTCTGAATGCCTTTTTTCTGTGAAAAAAAAAATATCAATTAGAAAAGCACCGAGAGTCGACATTTGACGCCCTCAACTTAGTTTTTAGAAAAAAAAATTCAATATATTTCACATTATTGTAGAATAACCGGGTCCTAATCACTTATCACTGGTCAACAAAATTTAAGATTTTTTTTGTCCCACGAGCTGAAGTGGGTGTACTTGGTAGTCCTTTTTAAACATATTTCATATATGTTTTCAGAATTTTTCCATCACGCAGGGTTTTAAAGTGACAAAGCAATGAATTTTTGTGAACGTATATATTATAATATGGGTATAAGTTATGAAAAAATAAAGTACAAAGTGATATATTTACTTAGAAAATGTGGTCATATATGACTTTCGACTGTACTTTGCATCAGAAACATCTCTCTTCAGCGTCCAGCAATAGTCTGCCAACATAGCGGGGCTCCATTTGCCTTGGTATCTCTTCTCCATGTCCAGAATGTCCTGGTGAAATCGCTCGCCATGTTCGTCACTTACTGCTCCAAGGTTTTTCGGAAAAAAGTCCAAGTGTGAATGAAGAAAGTGTATTTTTAGACTCATGTTGCAACCCATGGCTTTATATGAGACCAATAAATTGTTAACATTCTCTACGTAATTTTCGGATTTACGATTTCCCAAGAAGCCGTTGCAAATGTCCTTGAAAGAAAACCATGCTGCTTTTTCAACTCCATTCAGAGCCTCACTAAAGTTTTCATCTCGAAGTAGCTCTCTGATCTGAGGTTCCACAAAAATACCTTCCTTTATCTTGGCATCACTGATTTTAGGGAACTTACTTCTCACATATGCAAACGCACTGTTAGTTTTATCCATACCTTTAACAAAATTCTTCATTAACCCAAGCTTAATGTGCAAAGGTGGTAAATAAATTTTTTGGGGATCAACAAGTGGGATACCACTGACATTCTTATTTCCTGGTGTCAGGGAAGTTCGTTTAGGCCACTCTTTCTTTTTATAGTGATTTTTCCTATCTCGACTGTCCCATTCGCATAGGAAGCAACAATACTTTGTGTAACCGAGTTGCATGCCGAGCAAAAGTGAAACAACTTTCAAATCGCCACAAATATTCCACTTAAAGCCTATATATTTAATTTTTTCCAAAAGAAGCTTCACAGCCTGACACAAGTTTTTTGTTAGATGACTCTTAAGAGCGTTTTCACACGGCACCATATATCGCGCGCGACAAATGGTCGCAATATTGCTTTTACACCAAGTTATGTGTTTTCTAATGAGCCATTTTCACACACAAGCGATATTAGAGAACACATAATTTGGTGTAAAAGCGATATTGCGACCATTTGTCGCGCGCGATATATGGTGCCGTGTGAAAACGCTCTTATAGAACAGACCTATGCGTGCATTTTATAGGTAAATAATCACATAGGTATACTGGAACATAAAAACTAAGGGTGATGGAGAAATTCTGAAAACATGATTGATTTCAGTATGCAAAATTATATTGAAATCAGACATTTTTGCGCTTGGGACAAAAATCTTGTTAACCAGTGTTATTGTATTTCAACGGGACACCTTTTGTGTCCTAGAAAAACACTCAATACTTGTTTTTAACTCTACCATCTAAATGTTGAATAAGGACCCCTAACTAATTTTGGTACCAAGAATGACCACCAGCGCGTTTTGACGTATGCGCCATCTTTTTTTGATGTCTGCAAATTTAAAAATGGCGGGTGATTGGTAAATAAAAGTTTGTATTTTTATTATCCCCCGTATAAAAGACTTTAATTATATCTCTGACACTAGCTGACTTCATGTTGAACCTTTTTTGTCTCCTATAAAATTTTAGCCCGACATGCAGTTTCTTTACAAAAAAATTATTTACCATCCTTGTAATTCTTCATTGCTGTTTATTCAGAACGAGAAAACATGAAATATTTTTTAATTCTAAATAACTACCAACTAATTTGATTTCTATAACAATTGTTCGAAATGTTCATCGTGTTCCTAAATGCAAAAATTAATTCTTTTCAAAAAATTAAACTGTACTTTGGGCATCGTGTCGGGCATGTTTTTAAAATAATCTAAAGCATTGATAATTCTTTGCAATTACTCTCTTCTGTAGCGATGGGGGAAGCATACTTGATATAAGCGCCCACAGAAAATAGTCCAAAGGCGTTAGATCTGGTGTTTATGCACGATAGGGTGCCACCACATTTAAATGAAAGATATCCTAATAGATGAATCGGAAGAGGTAACGATGCACCCGTAAATTGGACAAAAAAATCGCCAGATCGAACGTCTCTGGACTATTTTCTGTGGGGTGCTCTTAAATCAAAAGTGTATGCTTCCCCCATCGCTGAGGAAGATGAGTTATTTTAAAAAATGATCAATGCTGCAGATTATTTTAAAAACAAGCCCGACACGATTACCAAAGTATAGTTTCATTTCTTGAAAAGAATTTATTTATGTATTCAGGAATACGGTGAACATTTCGTACAATTGTAATAAAAATCAAACTAGTTGGTAGTCATTTAGAATTTTTAAAAATGTTCATGTTCTCTCGTTTTGAACAAACAGCAATCATGAATTACAAGGTATCGTAAATATTTTCTTTGTAGAGATACTGTATGTCCGGCTAAAATTTTATAAGAGACAGAAAAGTTCCAACTAGTGTCAAAGAAATAATTTAATAAGTCATTTATACGGGGACGTACCCAAATGACAAACTTTTCGTTATCAATCACACGCCATTTTTAAATTTGCAGGTATTAAAAAAAGATGGCGTATCCGTCATAACACGCTATTAATAATTATAAAAAAAAATTCTTTTAGTCCCAAAATTAGTGGAAATCGATAAAGGCGTTTAGAAATTATTCAAAAAAAACGACATTAATTTGAGAACTTTAGCTTCTTGTAGCGTCAAAATGAATCAACATTGCATATAGGTAAGTTTGCCTAGATCGCCTTATTTCTGGTTAAGGAATTTGTGATAAAACGTTGTACAGTCATTTTAAGGATACCCTGTATATATATTATATATATTTTCTTTCATATCTATTAATTTTCTAATTAATTCAGTGCTTTACCAAATTATATCGTCCATCCATAATTTAAGATATTATAAAAGACTAAAAATAGTTTTCAAAAATAGGTATTTGAAATTATATATCATGTGTTCATTCTTTATAACCTGGATGCCTTAATACAAGAATACTGTAATAAAAGAAAAAATAGAGTGTTACAAATTTTGAAAAGTAATTAGGTGTTAAAAATGTATGTTCTAAAAATATTTAAGTTGTAGCTAGTGCAAGGTTACTCGTTAGTGAAAAGGAAATATAGATGTTTAAATGTAAAAGTTATTGGTGTACACTTATTTAACGTATTGTTTGGAATGTACAATTTTTTATCTGTTTTTATACCTGCTGCTACTAAATACAAGAATACAGGACAGCCCTCAGTAATTTTATGATCCCCTAAAGTGCTGCTGTCGTCAGTAACCAGTTCTTTTCCTAAAATCCATCTCTGAACTTCAACTGGAATTTCGAATTCTTTGGAAATTTGTTGCTTCAATTCGGTCACAGTCTGAGTTGCGGTGACGTCGATTGGAAAAGGACCGCGATGTGACACTTTGTCCTCCACGTACATTTCTATTCTAAAAAAAAATATTTCTAAAATATAATAATTATTGACAAATTTGAGGCAGTAATACAACTAATTATTATACAGGGTAATTCACCTTGAGTGGCGTATTACAAGATTTCGGAAACAAATGAAGTTATCGTTTAAAAAATTTGGTAGCAGGCATAAATTGACTTTTTAAATATTCTATTTTGACGTTTGTATAATTTCCAGTTATATCGGAAGTTATGGCCAACTTTGCTATTTGAAATGGAATAATCTGCACATTTTAGCATTTTTGAGATATGATTTATAAAATTAATTTTTTATGTAAAAACCTAACCGAGAAAAAATTCAGTAATGTTAAAACTAATAAAGCTAAATATTGTAAGTTTTTTAATAAAACATAGATCTATAGATTCCATTACATAGGTTTTACGTTTTTTGTACAGGGAAATTTAAAAATTGTGCCAATCTGGCTATTTAGATAAATGTGCATAGTCAATTTTCGACCGCGAAACAGCCTTTACTAATTTTAAACACACTTACTAACGTGTAGAGAATCAAATTTGCTATCTAAATGTCTAATATGTCACATTCCACAATTTTAGTCGTTTTGGAATTATGAGCAAATTTAAAAAATCTTACACTGTTGAAAATATTGAGAATAATTAATTTAAAATGTGTCGTGTTTGAAATGTTTTTATGAACACCCTGAATAAAATAGATAATAGTTATTTACGATATAAGTGTTGTAAAGATTCATATTAAAATACGAGATGTTAAAGTTGTCAAACGAGGCGTCAGCCGAGTTTAATAAAACATCGAGTGTAGTAATTTGAATTTACAACAAGAATATTGTACAAAATGTTATCTACTTTCATCTATGAATAAAAATATTTGGCAAAAGGCAAATTAAGTTTACTAATCAAGTTTTTTATGTTACCTTTCGCATAGTTACTGTTTCGCATGGTTACTGTCGAAACTTTGTCAAACAAATTCAACATTATAAAAAGCGTTTTTCAAAATGAGCGATTCTGATGGAAGTTTACCCTCTGATATATAGAAGCAGCGGCAAACGAAGCGATCTCAAGTTTAGTTCCGACAAAATCCAAGGCGCGGTATGAGTTGGAGTATCAGAAGTTTGAAGATTGGTGCAAAGCTAACAAAATAAAGGTGTCTGAGAAAATCCTTTTGGGTTATTTTTCCGTAAAGCAACGTTCCCACAAACCATCTACACTATGGACTCACTACTCAATGTTGAGAACTATGATTTCAGTCAAGAAAAATCAAGATATAAACAGATTTTCTCAACTAATCGCATTTTTAAAAAGAAGTTCAGAGGGTTACAAGGCCAAAAAGTCCAAAGTTTTAACAAAGGAAGACGTATGTAAGTTTCTTAGTGCTGCAGATGATGAAACATATTTACTTATAAAGGTTGTTATGATAATCGGCATTTTTGGGGCTTGTCGACGCGAAGAACTAGCTAAGTTAATGTTGGATCATATTGAACACAATGATTTGTATATAAAAATTGTGATTTCATTCTCGAAAATTAAAATTATGCGAGAATTTGTTATAACAGAAGGAAATGTGACAGGTGTCAACTGTTTAGGTATTTTTCGAAAGTATGCTAAACTTCGTCCTCTTAATGCAACTCACAGGCGGTTTTTTGTATTTTATGGAAAAGGAAAATGCACCTCCCAGCCTGTCAGAATTAATAGTTTTGGAAGTATACCAAAAAAGATTGCAACAAAACTTGGATTGAATAATCCCGAAGGATACAGTGGACATTGTTTTAGGAGGTCCTCAGCCACCATTCTAGTTGATGGTGGTGCAGATATGTAGATGTTAAAGCGTCATGGGGGCTGGAAATCCTCTTCTACGGCAGAAGGCTGCATTGAGAATTCTTTAGAAAATAAGAAACAAATAGCAAAGAAGATCATGGGGTCAGACACGGATTTAATGATTAGAAATTCGAACGTAAAGGGCTCCATCACATCCACTTCTGGTATACAAATTTTTAACTGTAAAAAGTGTGTTATTAATGTTTATAATAAACCTTAAGTGTTATATTTTAATTAATAATTGGTAATTAATTTTATAATTGTTAATAATAAATCATTCTTCTAAAAAGTGTGGTTTTAATTAAGAGCAAAATTTTAAATAAAACCGGGTTTTTTCCATTGCAGCACTAGTGCTGTAAAGGCATCTATTACAGCACTAGTACTGTAATAGATGCCCTTACAAAACGATTTACAGAACTGTAAAATTCATATTACTAAATGAATTTAGATAAATACTATTACATAATATCTCTAGATCCCTTGTCATTAATCTCACCCAATCTTCATGATTCAAAAATTAAAATTAAATGGTTTTAATTTTTTTTCCAGAACAATAAAACTTCATTTTTTTAGTTTTTAATTTATGACTCTTATAGAAACCAAAAATATGGCTAAGATATGTGGATGACACCTTCATTATTTGGAACGGAAACGAGGACGAACTCGGAAAATTCTTACATCACATTAATAACTTTGCACCGACAATTAAATTCACCATGGAGAAAGAAGAAAACAACCAATTACCTTTTCTAGACGTCAACGTAGAGAAAAATGGCAACACCTTCCTAACCTCAGTGTACAGAAAACCTACACATACAGGGCAATATCTCAATTATACATCAAACCACTCAAACAACACAAAACATGGCATAGTAAGAAACCTGGTGGATAGAGCAATTACTCTCTCCAACTCAAACGAAGCTCTCAAAAGAGAAACTAACCACATCAAGACCGACCTCAACAAGAATGGCTACCCCATGAAATTGATTGACACAATATTGGAAAATCGCAAGAATCGGCCAAACACACGTAAAGCAGAGAAAGAGATACAACCAATACTCAATATTCCGTATGTCAAAGGAGTATCCGAGAAAATAAGAAGACTAGGACAACGATACAACATCAACACAGTATTCAGCTCTAGAGACACTTTAAGAAGCCACCTAACGAAGACGAAACCAGCAAGCCAGAAAGACAAGAAAAATTGTGTCTACCAGATTCCCTGCGAATGCGGCCAATCTTACATTGGTGAGACACCAAGACCACTAGAAGTAAGGATTAAAGAACATAGAAATAACACCCAAAAAGGAGAGACCGAAAAATCAGGTGCAGCTGACCACGCCTGGACGCACGGCCATCACATCATGTGGACAAAAGCGGAAATTCTGCAAAAAGAACCGCACTGGAGGAAGAGGAAGTTTAAGGAAGCTGCGACCATACACCAAAATCCAGGTTGCTTTAGTAAGCCTTCATTAGATATGAGAAACGTCTGGAAACCCTTGTTAAGTGAATGTAATCTTAGAATAAGACCACCCAAGAGTTAGACGCATGACGTCATCGAGCATGACTCATCAAGCATGACTCATCCAGTTATGCGTCATCACCTAGCAACACGCATGACTCCACCCACTAATCATGCGTCACAGCACCTGCCTAGTATAAATAGAGCTGTAGTTACCGTACTTATTCAGTATTCACCTGAAGACGACTGGAGATGCTTACCAGTTGAAACGTAGTGATTCTAAACAAATAAAGACAATGCAAGTCCAAAACTCTACTGCCGTTCACATGTACGCTTGTTACCAAATTTTTTAAAAGATGATAACTTTACTCGTTTTCGATATCTTCTAATAGGTCATGCACTCAACGGCCAACGGACTCATGTATTTTCTGCATTTTTTTAACATTTCATTTACACGTAGCTACTATTTTAGATCTGTTTTGTTTAAAGTAAGATAATTTCTATTATTATTTAATTTCAGTAATTTCCGTTTCCAAGTTCCAATTTGTTTTTTTAAACACGACAAGATTGGAATCGTAGGCGTTCATAAAATTATGTGTGTTTACACTTCTATTTTAAAAAGCGGCATTTGCGCTTTTTAATTTTTTAGGAAACTCATCGCTTCCTACAACATTATAAAAAGAAAATTTGAGGTCAACATCCGACGAGTTCTGTGGCCTAAGTTGTTATTACCTAATTAACGGGCTACCGGAGTACCGGAATTATTTATGAGAACTTTGCAGAAGGCCCGCCCCTGTTTTAGTATTGAGAATACTTCTAGACGCGCGAATGTGGGACCCATTTCAGAGAAAACGAGGAGACAAGTAAGATGTCGCGTCATAATACAATTGACGAAAGTGCGCATGTTTGCATCATGGAAGAAGGAGCTCTGTTGCAGGGGCGGATAACTGGCCACCTTCTTTGCCAAGCGTGTATTTACAATTTACATTAGAATAATGAACTATACAGGGTGATTCCTAAGTTGTAACTTCTCTTTTAGCTGTGTATAGAAGGCATTAAAATAAACAACTTTTTTAAATACCTTTCTTTAAAAAACTCAAATATAGGCGAGATGCAGAAGTAAAAAATCTAAGTGCGGGCCTGGTCACCAAAACGTAGCCGGCTATACTTTATGTTGTTTGTTTTATCTCTTATTAGTCATGCAATTTGCAAGTCGGTGGTTAGTTATTTGGCAATACGCTGCGGTGTGTTTTTCTGAAGCAAGTTAATTTTAAATTGGTGACATGTCAGTGTCGTCAAAGTGCGGCTGCTGCTTCGAGATTCTACGCAGAACGCTTTCCCTTGCGGGTACATCCTATACCCAGAAGTGTTTTAATGTTATTCAACGGGCAAGTTAGGCAGAACCGTATTTGATCCATATTGTAATAAATGAATGTAAGTACCTTATTTTTGAGTTTTTTGAAAAAAGGTATTTGAAAATGTTGTTTATTTTAATGCATTCTACACACAGCTAAAAAAGAAGTATCAACTTAGGAATCACCCCGTATAAAGTTGAATGTTACGGGCACATATTTTTTGTTAGTTGTTAGCTATCATATTTTTTTTTTAAATTAAACAATAAGTGTTCTTATAACTTGGTACTAGAATGTAAAAATACGACTATATTATTTTTCATTAGCCTGCCTGCCAATCAGGCGAGCAATAATAGGTCTGATTATGTTTGTACATTGAAATTCGAGAATATGATTTTACTACGAGGCAGAACTGGACAGTAATTGCCTCGAAAATGCTTGAAAAGTGCTTCGAGCACAGTGCTCGCAAGTACTTTTAAAATACAGTGCTCGGTAGGTAATTCAAGCCTCTTATTAAAAGTGCTTGGTAATTGAATTTCGCATTTCAAGCCATTTAAAGTGCTACAAGCACTCAAAATCACTCAAAAATTGCAAGCACTTGGAATTTGACAATTACTTTTTTAAAAGGCTCGGTGCTCAATGCACTTTTGTCGAGTACTTTGCTCAGCTCTGCTGCGAAGTATACATAAGAATTTTTTTTTATAAAATCGCATCAATATTACTCTAAGTTAAAGAATTTTACCCTCTAGAATATAAATTTAAAAAAAACTGTTTGTACGGCTAACTATTATTAATAATGGTTTTTTTCTACTCGATTTATTATTTTACCCATTTTTTTTTCTATTAGGTATACTAAAAATTGTGTTAGCTTTCATTTTTTTTAAATCCCAATTACAGACATACCCAATATCCAATTGTTTTTGTGTTTATTGTTGATATTTTATGTTAAAAAATTAAATTTCAAATTATAGTATATTGTTGCGTTTTTATTTACCTTCATACAATCAGATGATGATACGTGGGGAGTTCAAGAATTGTCTTAGGTAAATTGTAAACACCCCCTAATACCCAGAATAGGATATACGGTGTGGGCAAAGAATTTAATACTAAAAAGTTTTTAAAAAAACTTACTGAAATCCTTTCTTCTTTCCAAAAAATCCTTGAGGTTTCTGCCTGACCACCGAACAATTAACTTTCAGCTGCGCCAGTTCCTTTGCAAAAACAGCTGCTTCGGCCATATCGCCCTTAGCGATTGCAGTCTCCAATCTCCGTAAAAGTCTATTTATCTCTATGGTATCGGTATTTACGTTAAAATTAACGTTATTGTGGCCCGTGATACTATTTTCACCGAAACCGCTAATATTATTTTTTAATTCTGATATATTTTTCGGAACGTTAAAAAATAATGACAGTTCATCGTTCTGAGCTAAATTAGCGTAAATTTTAGCGGCACTTTTCCCGTTTTTATCCGAATAAATGTCCTCAAAGTCTTGCGCCTTCATAGGCTCGTATACGTTGTTAGCTTTGTGTTTCTCGATCAGTTTTTTTAAACTTGATTCTGGCACTATTTGTTTAACTACGGCACTGGTTTGAACTGCCGAGGAAACTTTCACGGGTCTAGGATTCTCACTTTTCCGTACTTTTATATTTTCATAGATGGTTTCTGAAGTTCCTATCAAGATCTCTGCTACTTTTTCTTCTTGGGTTTTTTCTATTGGCCTTACAGGCACCTCGTTTCCATCTCCTTTATTGTTATCTCTAACTTCTTCCTTTGCTTCGGTCATTTCCTTATTGGGCTCCTCCGAATTTTCCATAATAATACTACTTCTACTATTTTGCTTTATTAACATATTGCTTTTTCTCTTCGGCAGAGAATTCTTCATTTCAATCAACATCTTCTTTAACCTTTCCCGTTCTTCCTTTTTACTGACGTCATCCACTTGAGATCTATCTTTTTCTTCCAAAGAAACACTTTGGGCAGTCTCCATTTTCTTTTTATTGTTCGCGTTATAGTTAGCCAGGGCGGAAAAACCAATCTGAGTCTTGGCTCTTTCAAACATTCTTTCAGCGTTGTTTTGAATCAATGACTCTTTTCTGAGAGCGATCGGGCTATAGGATGTTTTGGCTTCTGGAACTCTTGCATCTCCGTTGATTTTACTAGAAGAAGAACAAAAATCATCAAAATATGGTTTAATTGCGGAACAAACATGGCAAATTATTCTCCAATACTCATTTTCCAGGTTGCATTTGGGACATTTCCAACTTTTTCTTTCCATTTTTGGTGTATCGTCTTTAGCTGCCCCAAGTTTTACGGCGCTAGCGCTTTCAGATTTCATCAGCGGAGAAAATCTGTCTTCTTTCTTCTTATCGATTTCTTCAATTCTCTTTTTGTGACTTTCCAACAGCTGCTCTTGCCTTTGTCTTGTCTCGTCTAAGCTGATTTGTTTTCCGAAATATTTATCTTTTTGCGAAGCTCCGAACACAGTTACTTTAGTGACGTTTGTTATGGCGTTAAATTTGGCTATCAAGTCCCTAGCGGAACGCCGTTTGGGCGATACCCAACTATCATTTGATTTAATTTCTTTGGGTTTCATAAACTCTGGGATCTCGCCCAAATCAGTCCCAGTTACACCCATTTTTTTCTCATACTCTGCCTTGTTTTTTATTATTTCCGATGCCTCCCTGTCTAGCTCGCTGATATTCGTTAAAAAAGACATGCCGCTCTTGCGTTTATCTTCTTTCTTTTTATCTTTTTCGTTATTGGATAAGGAGTCTTCTAGAGTGAGATCTAAGGTTGAATTTCGCATAAACTGGACTTCGGGCAGCCTGAAACAAAATTTAATTTTTATTAAGGAGGTGCTATAAAATTGGGCGTTGAATTACCTATCCAATTTAAATTCATTTATAAGGTCATGGTTACAAAATTAACTGACATTGCTAAATTATTTTATTTTTAATGTCTATTTACTTTGTTGACTTGTGCAAAATTATCAGAATATTAATAAATTTGTAGTTGTTATTATAATTTTTTTAAATTAGGGTTACACTAATTATTTAAATTTTTTAAACCCCCGGTATTTTACAAAAACATATATTTGGAACCGCTCAGCCTGTTCATGCATGGTTCCCCATCAATCGCTAATTAATTCTTTCTTAAAGTTAAATCAGAAGATGTTTCATGAATGCATATTTTTTATTTTAGAAGATTTTTCATTACAAAATATTTAGTAATAAAATCATAAATGTTAAGAGTAGCAACAAAATAATTTATTTTTTCGAAAATCGACCGGAAATATTGACATTTTTGAAAATATTTTTGAAAGAAAAAGGTAATATTTTTTTGCACTTAGTCGTGGCTTGATAACGGAAAATAACTGCTAAGAAATATTTATTTTTGTACTCTAAGGAATAGTATATTGTATTCCTAGTAGGAAAAGCTGAACATTCCCGAACGACCGTAAAGATTATATGTCGAGGCGCAAGCAGAAATAATATTTCCTTACAGTACAATAATAAATATTTTTTAACAGTTATCCTTTATTTGTGAACAAAATTAATATGTGTAAAATGTACTATTTTTCAATATATTTTACTATACTGCTTACCTTTCAATTGGTTCGTATTTACTTTCCTTCTTGTTGAGCATTTCCTTAGAAGCAGAATTTCTCTTATACCAGGGTCTAGGCGATACAGGCGCTTCCACAAAACTGGTTCTCGACGACGACGGACTTAGAGCATTGAAATTTGGTACAGAACTATTATCTTGGGGAGTTTTGGGTCTCGAATCTTCCTTGACGGGCTTCAGCACTCCATGGTCCAGTTTCAGATAATCGTTTGATAAAATCTCTTCGTCTTTTTTGGATATTTTTTCGAAAATATTTATTATTTCTACATTTTTTGAGGGGGCAGATGTCACTTCTACTTTTGGAGGGGGCGGGATGGGGGCCACTCGCTTCTTTTGCTTTAGGCTCGCGGTTGATGAAGAACCATCGATTGGAAGTTTTCCTCCTCCCGCTGGGGGTTGAGGTGCTTTCCGTTTGCCCTTGACGTGGACGTATGCGCCTGCACGTTTTACTTTTGAGGATTCGCTATTTGTCCTGTAACAAATAGGTTTTTGTTGTACTGAGAGCATATAATACTACTTTTTCGGCCGCGACTGAAAGTCGATCGTTGTCCCGGCCTAACTGAAGGTAAAAATTTTGTTTTAACCAAAAAAGTGGGGTCCAAAAAATTATGATTTCAAAATATTCACATGTATTCATTAAGTGTTTATTTTATAAAGGGTGGGGACTGAAACAAACTGGTTAGAAAGTAGAAAAAAGTTATTTGTAAAAAACGCAAAAAACACGTCGATTAAGATGTTTTACGAGCTTCATACGCAAGCCATAACTCAACTTAATTTTATAAAAGGAAAGACACCGCTTGTAATGCTTAGGGGGGGGGGGGGGGGGGGGGGATTATTTTTTTGTGACCGGTGGAAAGAGTTCAAATACTTATGATCGGAAAACGTGTTTATTCAAATGCGAAAACTGAATACAGTCCTGTACCGATAAATTCTAGCGCTTCGTGGTTAAGTTTTTCGCAGAACAAAAAACACGTTTTTTATTTAAATGACTTGAGTCTAGAAAGAAAATACCCCCCCCCCCCCCATATTTTAAAGATATTGCCATTCATTGTAGAAAAATTATAAAACATTAAAATACGGCTACTTTATAAGATAAAATAGCCAGTTTTTGCTAATCAACAAAGCCCCGCTATTATCATTTTTAAACGCCAATATATCGGGATTTACTAACTCCTGAAACCTGAATTTCGGTTAGCTAGAAAGAACGATATTTATCGCTGAATATAAAACAGGATTTTACCAAATTGTTTGTGTAGTTTCAGAGAAATCCGTGTTTGAAATATCATTTTGTTGGATTTTAAAATTCAATAATTTGTTAGATTTTTGCGAGGTTTTTGGTAATTCACTTCAAGAAACCTAGCAATTTAACAGGGTACATTTTAAGCGCGTTCGGATCCACTTAATGGTGGCATTTTGCAAACCACAAAATCCCTCTAACGCAATTTCAAACGTGATTTTTTCGGAATCCACACAATAATTTTAGTAAAAACACGTTTCATATATAGCGGCAAATATAATTATTTCCAGCGAATCGAGAATCCGGTTTCAGGTATCAGCCAGTGCAGAGATTTTAGCGCCTGAAAAATCGATTAGCGGGATTTTGTTGATTGGCAAAATGTCATCAATCAACGTTTAGATACTTTTTCGAAAAAAAAATGATAAATTAATTGAATTAAAATAATGTAATGGTTTACCACTTTTTACTTTGTCAGTAGACACGTGTATAATGTATAAAAATAATTTTGAAAACTTACTTATAATATAACTTATAACAGATGAATGTAAACTAATGAAACAGCTAGAATGAAAATGCTTATATATAATATAGACAAAGGCAGCTATTTGTGAATAACTGTCAGTTCTTTGTTTTTTGTAGAAATCAAGGACGATGTAAAAGAAAATTAAAAAATCTATCAAACAAAGTATACTACATCTGTAAATATATCACTATAATGGCGGGTTGCACAAAAAATATAGTTCTCGATTAGCTTAACCGCCTATTAAAAACACAAAATTTAATCAGAAGCTCGCAAGGCCAATTTCATATTTGCGCGTATTAACATAACACAAAATTTTTTACTAGAACTGGCATTTGACAGACAAACATGGGTGCCCACCCAAAATTGGGGAATTCGGTTTGGTAATGGAATTTCTGTGGGGGACGAGAGAGTTGACTATGAAATTTTTGGTAAGAAAGAAGTGGTATTATAGAAGGATGTTATAAAAGATAAGGCAAACGATGATGACATTTTTTTTAGACGTCAGTTTGGACAAGAGAAGCGTTATGGAGCGTGGGGGAGGCGGTCTTGCAGGAAACGTTTAGTTTTTAAACTTTTTCTTCTAAAAGTCCTATTTTATATAGAGATTAAAGTTTCGGACGCATGTCGTTTTAGTTATTGATTTATGATACAATTTTATAGGAAAACGAGTAAAAAGAATAATTTTTTATAGTATTTTTCTATTATATATACTTGTCTGTTCCGTTTTTCTTTTTTAGAGCTATTTTAAATCAACAAAAATATAACCAAATGCAATTAAATATTTTTACAACCAAAACAAGTATTTATATTTAAAGAAAAATTAAAGTAAATATTTTAATTGAAACATTTTTATGGAAGAAGTGTGATAATTTATAATTAAAAAAACAGTGCGGGTAGAAACGAGAATATTTTATTATGAATATACAAAACGGCACTTAAGAAGGAGTATTTCAAAACCTTAGCATTTGCACCAAAAACTGCTCTTTGATCTACGCTCCTGAAATACATGATTTCTGAAAAAATCATCAATATTGGCGTGGTGAGCGATATTTACTTTATTTTTAATCATGAAAAACCGAGCCCGAAAAACGCTGGTTAGAGTCATACCTACGTCTTAGGTTAAAATTTTGGATTGACACCAATATTCATTTCCCACAATTATAACAAATGTTTTTGTTTTAATAATAATAAAGAGCCAGCTAGGAATATCAAAAAAAAACATTTACAAAAACAAATTTAATCCTACCATGCAAAGGGGGAGAGGTAATAATTTAATTTTCGGCGCTTCTCCGCCTTCTTCACTAGATACAATATCATGAAATACATTTAGTCCTGACTATCCCTCTCTCCAGAAAAAAACATGTCCTACTAACGCCCATCGAGCCCCCCGAGCAAAAATTTTCTGGCTAAGCCACTGTATCCGTTCCTGCTTTTTAAAAAAATAAAGCAGAACTTCATGGTTGGTGACAAGGCAATTCATTTTTATATTATAATAATAAAAAGTAATATCCAATCAAATATGGGGCGGGGGGCACAACATAAAATGCTGACCTGACTATAAGCAGAACAACAATGTCCTAAAATTAAATATAATTTCTTTTAAATCCGCCTATACCTTCTGTGAACCTTCTGAGGCTCCGCCTCCATAACGTGCGCCCGCGTCATCAAGGGTAAACTTTTCGAGTTCTCCTCGTCCTCCAAAAGCCTACCCGGCCTCAGCAACGTCTCCCTGTTGAAAAACAAATTATACTTTTTCCTGAGCGTCACATTTTTATCGCTCTCCCTCCTTTTGTCCCTTTGTTTCAAACGCGCTTTGTAAGTGTCCGTTTCCGGACCGATGAGCACGCACTTTTCCGTAATACCGGAAGAGCGTTTTTCCGATTGCGCTCTTTTTTCGTACTCTGTGGGATTGACGAAGTTAAAACTCGCGACGGTACCGGCACTTTTATTGCTTTTTACCGATGACACGCTCTCTTGACTGCTCGATCTGGACGCGGAATCGATCGACTCGCGCGAGCCAGGCTTGAACCATTTGAAAAAGGCGAAGAGGCCGCTGTTCCTTTTGGATCTTGGATCGGTGCCAGTACTTTGTTCGGCGGCGGAGGGTGCTTGATCGGAATTGCTCATGTTATTTCTTTGGTTGAGCCATCAGCCTAAGGAAGACAAAACAAAGATGTTTTAAGGTGTTGGATTTGGTAAATTAATTTTAAATAACTATGAGAAACCGGCCTCCTATAATCGGATCAGTGGCGCATCCAGAGTTTGAGTCTGGTGGGGGTAGTGGCAATATTTAAGTATTAAAATTTCATTTCGCTGAAAAGTACTGTAATGTGACAGTGGAAAAAATAAACATAAGCTATTAAAAATGATATTTTTTTGGAAAAACGCACAATTTCAGTTAAAATTTAATATCCTTATTCTGTGTAAAAAAAGACTTTACTTCTGATAACTAAAACAAAAAAATAAATCCTAAAACAAGTGAAATAAATAAAAAAAACTTTACATTACACGTATAGGTATCATAATATATTTATTAATAAATACATTTTTTAATTATAAAAAAACACAACTTTTAAAGAAACTTAACGTAAAAATAAGCACATGATAAAAGCTAAAAAGTTAGAAAGCGCTGCTGCCAGATTGAATAAAAAAATTACATCAGTGGTACATACTTTTTGCAAAATATCGGTATTAAAAGTTAGGTTTAAAAATTAAATTCCTGGGGGGAGGTAATTACCCCCCATTACCCCCCCCCCCCCCCCCCCCCGTATATGGGCCACTGAATAGGATGATAGATCTATGGACTGGGTCTAGTGATTTAGTGAAAACTTTCATTAAATATCACACTTCTAGTGATTTTTTTAAAATTTCCATTTCACATAAAAATAATTTAAAACAACGGAAAAATGCAATATTTTTTAATTATTTATAAAACATTTTTGAATCCTTGAAATCCTTAAAAATTATAAAAAAATTGTCTTTTAAAATAAAATTGGTAATTTTTCTAGTAGTAATAAATTTTGGGGTGTCGATTTTTTAAGAAGGAATGTCTCAAAAACTAAACGTTTTTGATGAAAATTGTTTTTAGATTCGTAATCAACGCCGCAAAATTTATTAGTCCTAAAAAATAATATAGTTATACTAGATAATTACCCAATGATTTTTTATTCAATTAACTTTTTGGCCTAATTTCAAGTGATTTTTATTTTTTAGATCTGACAACTTTGATAATAATAAACAGTGGCGTATTTAGGGGGTAGGGAGGGGGGTCTAAACTGCCCCGAAAGGCTTTTTTGTATTAAATATAAATCGATCTTAAAATAACAATTTGATGACATAGAGCTGCTATTATAATGCTGTAAAATGAACACGATATAATATTGAGATGTACCAGCAGCGGCGGTGCCAGGGGGACCAGGGTGGGCACCGGCCCACCCTAAAAATATGGGTGCCCACCCAAAACTTAGGGATTCGGTTTTGTAATGTAGTTTCCATGGGGTAAGGGGGATTTGGCTATGAAATTTTTGATGAGAAAGGAGTGGTAAAATATAGCAGGATTTAATAAGAGATAAAGAGAATGATGAAGACCTTATGGCGTTATGGAGCGTGTAGGAGGCGACCACGATCTTTTTTTTAGGTCATTTTCTGATTTGGGTAGTGCCCATCCCAAAAATCATCGGGCCCACTTGTGCCAGGGTCGTAGGTAAGGGGGTGTTTAGGGGGTTTAAACCCCCCCCCCCCCCCCTCCCCCCCATGATATATTACTTGACTGAACTACCCAACTCAAAAATCGTCTCCCTAGCCTTACTAGAGAAGATAGAAAAGATTCTTTTCTAAAAAAAATATTACTAAAATATATTAGATACTAAGAACAATATTACCTAAATGAATCAAGGTGTGTCCTTCCACGTTCGCTTTACCTCATTCATCACCTTAAGATTTACTAACAATTTTATTTGTCCGTCCGTTGGACAACTTCCATTTCCGACAAGTGCGTTTAGTCAGTCCTGTTCTGTGGTCAGTCCGAC
Source organism: Polydrusus cervinus (assembly GCA_935413205.1). Classification (NCBI taxonomy): domain Eukaryota; kingdom Metazoa; phylum Arthropoda; class Insecta; order Coleoptera; family Curculionidae; genus Polydrusus; species Polydrusus cervinus. The sequence continues at coordinate 102,772,038 of OW284511.1, forward strand.
CCAGTGGCGTATTTGGAGCTCCGGAGCTCAGCTCTAAAAATCCAATTGCAACCTAATTTTTGAACGCTAAATCTTTAAATAATGTATTCTTAGCCTAGATTACAAATGTTTTGTAGGAAACGTTAAGTTTTTAAACTTTTCCTTCTAAAAGTCCTATTTTATATAGAGATTAGGGTTTTCAGACGCATATCGTTTTAGTTATTGATTTATGATGCAATTTTGAAGGAAACCGAATAAAAAGAATAATATTTTATAGAACTTTTCCAATATATACTTGTCTCTTCCGTTCTGCCTTTTTTAGCGCTATTTTCCATCAACAAAAATATAACCCAATGCAATAAAATATTTGCACAACAAACCAAAAAATAATTAATTGAAACATTTTTTATGGAAGAAGTGTGATAATTTATAATAAAAAAATAGTGCGTGAAGAAACGAGAATGCTTTATTATTATGAATATACAAAATGGCACTTAACAAGGAGTATTTTAAAACCTATAAGCATTTGCACCAAAAACTGCTGTTAGATCTATGCTCCTAAAATGAAAACATAATTTCTGAAAAAATCATCAATTTTGGCGTGGTGAGCGATATTTACTTTATTTTTAATCATGAAAAACGGAGCCCGAAAAACGCTGGTTACAGTAATACATATGTCTTATGTTAAAATTTTGGTTTGTTATCAATATTCATATTTTCACAAATATAAAAAATGTTTTTTTTTTAATAAAGAACCAGCTAGGAATATTAAAAATAATAAACTAACCCTCCCCCCCCCCCCCCAAATAAATAACGTCTCGCTACGGCCCTGACTTGTGCCCACCCATCCCAAAAATCCTGGCGGCGCCACTGTGTTCCAGGTGGGGCGCTTGTCATCCCACCTGGCTACGCCATTGTCTGTTGATATTTGCAATATAAATAACATGGGCGTAGAAATAAATTCTTTGAATATCCACAATACCTACTTAATTGCAATATTATTTTAAAAAAAATTGAATGGGAAAGATAGAGTTTTTTGAAAAATGATTAAAAACTCCAAAATCTACACATTTCCTGAAATTTGGACTATCGAGCGATTTTTTAATATAACATCATCAAGGCAAAATATCCAAAATCGCTAAGATGAGTGGGTTTTGGGTTACCAATTAGAATCCGCCGAATATATTAATAGAAACAAATGCGCATACATCTCAAATAAGAAGCGAATTTCTATAAATAAATACTAAGTACTAATTCATTGTCTAGAATCTAGAATGTCATACTTACTTACCATTATTAGAAGTTTTTTATTATTTTCGTCTGAAATTGACACTTAACACTCCACCAGAATCACTGTTTAAAGACATTTTTGAAGAAAAGTTAACCACAAATTATCAAAATATAACGAACTAGACTAAGTTTCGGCTGAAGCTCGTCAAGCGTCGAAAAACGGCGCCTCGCGTCGCGGTGCTAATTTTAACTGATAGATAAGATAGGTTTAGTGTATCGCGACGCACGATGTTCGAAAGTACTTGCGTCCTTTTTTAATTTAGATGGGTTAGAAGGAGATGAGAAAAAAATCTTACCAAAAAAGTGCTTTTTATAAGAACCTAATTCTCTCGTCGACCCCCGGATGTCAAATTTTGTTCTTTTAGTTTCATTTGATGAGATGTGAAAACATACCATACCTATTTTACAATTTTCGTCGCGGGAAATGGTTTTTGTTGTTTTTTGTTTAAATTATTTATAATACTTTACGATATTTTTAAAACATTTTTAGGAAGTCGTATACAGGGTGTTATGGAATCTATATATTAGAATCCTGATATTAGAACAAGTTGCAGAAAAATATGTTTAATGTCGCAAGAACATTCAATATTTGTATTTTTTTAACATTTATGGCTCGCACGTGGATTTGTAAACAAAGCCGCATGGGATTTAACGACTATAGTAAACATTTGGTCAGGGCCGTCTCTAGGGTTCTGGCCGCCCTGCGCAACCTTTCTCAAACGGCTGTCTACCCATTCTAAAAATAGTTACCGCCATCTTGAAAAGGAAAATATAAGTAAAAATTTAATTACAAATTTGGGGAAACTAAACAGGATTTGTATATCAATAGAATATTTTTATAATAAAGGTAACAACACTATTTAAAAAAATGCCTTCTTTTTCGTAAGGGAGTAAATTAACTTATCACAATTATTATTTGCAACTTTATTTTCGATTAAAATCAGTGCTAAGCCAGTAAGACGTTCTTGAGACATACTGGGGCGCAAATAACTTTCAATTATTTTTACTTTGGAAACGTTTCGCTCCCCGGAAGCTACCGAAACTGGTAAAGTAAGTATTATCCTCAGTTATTACAATATTTGGTAGATTTCCGTCCAGGTTGTTTGAATAAATTCCAAATTTATTTGTGGATTACGTATATTTTCATTTTTTTTCAATCAAGTCACAGAAGAAAGTTAGTTCATCTCGCAGTTCAAGACCATTTAAATCTTTGCTCTCCTCACCATCAGTTAAGTATAGCTCCAAATCAAGACAGTGTTTTATAGGATCTTCTTTACTAATTTGGAGAAGCTCAGGAATGTCGCATAACAATGAAAAGCAATTAGAATAAACTTTCAGTTATTTAAATCTCTAGTCAATTCAGTTAATAATTTTATCCACAACGACAAAAAAACTTCAACCCTAAATTTTTGACACCGATCGTTTCTGATCCTGAGCTTCATACATAAATTGTCGGTTTTTTTTTCTGGACGCGCGGGCTCTAGTTTCTAGGCGAAAATTTACCTCGATTTCTAGTTTTTGGGCTAAATCATTTCTGCAGCCCCGGAAGTATCTAAGGATCTAGTAGTAGACTGAACGATATTTGAATCGGGACTGCAATATCTTATATAGGTACTAACCAAGTTGACCTTATTTAAAACTTTGCACCAAAAACAGCGCAGATCAAAAATGAAACCTTTTAATTTTTTGCTAATTTTATATCCCTAGCAGTTGGAAAAAAGATTTTTTTTTAAATTTTCACAAATATGCCGCCCTTGCTAAAAAATGTCAACATATTTTATATAAAAAAAAATCAGGATGACAAAATATTTTTTTTTTTAAATAAAGATGTGTACGATTTAAAAAACTTTAGCTTTTCTTATTAAGTTGGTTACCGCTTAATTACCCCCCCCCCCCCCTCTTCAAGAACCACTAAATCCGTAATCACAAAATTTGTAACAGTGATACTTTTTTACCCTGTATTTTATGCATAAGAAATAAAACCAGAGTTTCCTGACTGATTTGAAACGAATGGTTCAAGTAAATATTTATGGACCACTTAGGAGAATAATTACGTAAACAGAAGACGAGCATCAGTGTGTTTGTTGAAAGAAACTTTTTCAGGATCACTCTAATTAGGACGAGCTTTATTAAGTGTTTGTTGACCTTACACTGAAATTTGTAGGTGTTATTTTCGTACGTCCGCGAGCAGAAAAGTATGTTTTTCGCTTTCTCTGTGATTCAGCTATTTTCAAGGCCTAGGGAGTTTAGAACGCATAGAAAGTAAACAAAGGTTATAGGTAAGAAAAGGTCTAACTAAAAATTACATAAAGTTTTTTCTAAACTATAGGTACGTACCTACCTAATTAATTATTTTGAACTTTTGCAGACGTTCTAAGTAAAGAAATCAGTTCTTAGATATTCGCCAATATCCAACCATTATTTTACATTCCACTTGCCTATTTGTAGTAAGTGTTTTTAAGATAACATCACAAAATAATGTTTTGTGGATAACATTATAGGCTGAATTGTACCGGACCTTTTTCTATACTTTATTTTTTATATTTGCCACCTAGTAGTAAATAATATAACTAAATGAAATGAATGGGGCGACATCTAGTGATGATTAGTTAAAATAACATCTTTTTAATTTTTCTCTATTTTCAGAATTACAGATTCCTATACACCTGCAATGAAATTTGTAAACCAAATTTCAGGAAGCCGCCGCCGCGTCGCCACCGCCGCTCGCGGCTCGCCACAATTTTGAGGTTATCCGACGTTTTACAAGCGTCGGGGTTGTTTTTTGCCAATAATTTAACAGATATTAGTCAAAATGGTAAGTTTATTTCTTTTTAACCTTAATCTTTACCGATTCTGAATATTTATTTGCTATTTAGACGATCGGCAAGAACAACAAGATGATCCTGCACATAAATTACCGTGTGCGGATCACACTACAGGACTCCAGAACATTTATAGGCACCTTTAAGGCATTTGATAAGCATATGAACATGATTTTGGGAGATTGCGAGGAATTTAGAAGGATAAAGCCTAAAAACTCAAAGGTAGAGAGGGAGGAGAAACGAGTGTTGGGCTTTGTGTTGTTACGAGGAGAAAGCATAGTATCATTGACTGTAGAAGGGCCTCCTCCACCAGAAGAGGGGCTTCCTAGGGTGCCTATTCCTGGAGCAACTTCTGGACCAGGTACAAATAACTATTTTTATTAAGTACTTGCATTTTGTCCATTACCTACTTGAATTAGTGTTCATACACATTTACCTACTAAGTTTACACAAGGGCCTAATGCTTGTTAACTAAAAATGCGTTTTTGTGAAAATATGCGCTAAGTTGTGCTTATAGGACAAGTCCTGGAAAAGATTTTTACAACATGCTTAGCTGTTTACGGTTAACAACAAAAAATAGTGAATTAACTTTAAAATATCACAAACACAAGTTAGTATCCCTACGATATAATGCATATTAGGCAATCCAACCATGTGTCAAAAATGGCTGCTGGATGGTAAGTATTGCTTAATAATCGGTCCACTTGACCATTAAAATAACATTGCTGGTGGCATTTAATGTGTGACGCAATGCTTTTTCCCATCCAACCTCCTGGTAAATCCATTTTACATACAAAAAATTTATAATATGACACTTCTTACAACTAAATCACAAGTAAGTATAGAAATATAAATGCTTAATGAAGCACACATGCATAAATAATTGCACAAATATTTACATAATAGCCCAGTACAGATGCCTAGATCCTAGACTTTAATACTCCCCTAAAACCAACCAAAGGAGAGCCAAAAACACATATATTATGCTCTGCAAATATTTTATTTGCCTGCCAGGCAATTCTAATGTGCTATTAATAATGCTGATTAAGCTACTTATTTCTGCAAAACTATCTTTACTTGATTAAAGAAGTGTGAAAAAATACCTTAAAACCCCAAGAGTTTTTTTTTCATGTAAAACAATTCTGAAAAAAAATGTGTTTTTTAAAATTTAGTTTCAACTTACTAAAACATTCTTTATATTTAATGTAATAATTATGACAAAACAATTTTTTCTTAGGTATAGGACGAGCAGCAGGACGTGGAATGCCAGCAGGAATGGGTGGAGTTCCTGTAGGTTTGCAGGGCCCTGTAAGAGGTGTAGGTGGACCCTCTCAGCAAGTAATGACTCCAGGAGGTAGAGGTAATGATTTTTTAATTATTCTAGCTTATGTAGGTATATTTTATTGACTAACACCTACCTCAATTTTTAACCATTCTCTGAACAGAGAAAAGACCTTTATAAAAATGTGGAATTTCTCTCCTTAAACATCATTATTTAGTTCATTAATAATTGTGATTAAAAATATATATTCAGTTTTTGTAATAGTTCTGTAGCCCAATCACATTTCTGAGTTCATAAGAAATTTATAACCAAATTTATTATTTTACTTTAAGGTCAAGTCTCTGCTCCACCTCAAATGAACCATGGTCCACCCAGGATGGGTGGTCCCCCACCTGGCATGATGGGTGGTCCCCCACCTGGCATGATGGGTATGCCACCAAACGCAATGGGAATGGGCAGGGGTGGCCCACCGCCAATGGGCATGCGAGGACCACCACCAGGCATGATGAGAGGTGGACCACCTGGAGGGAGATATTAGTAAGGTAGAATAGACATAGAAGAATACATGGATGTACCATCGGGGAGGGGTTTGGTATTCCTGGTAGTTTAGTTAATAATTTCTTAAAAAATTTAACAACAAAACATTTTACACTTTAAAGCTGTTATCGAAAGGTCAGCTCCTTAATTGTTGGTAATAACGCCACAACACTTTTGTCTGTGACACATTTTTCTGGTATTTATAAAATTTGAACCCTCCCCAGGACGATGCTAAGGGTCCGGTACTGGCGGGATGTAAATTAGATCAAATTGTTTAAATTAAGTAACAAAAGGTTTGAACTGTAGGTAAGTTGAAATCATGTTAAAATAAATAATCTATATGCCTTATTTATCCTACGTTGCTCCTTGCAGAGTTCAATTATTGAATTTGTTTGTGTGACTAGCTGTTCATTGTGTTGGCAGCTTATAGTTCCTGTAAATGACAATTGCATTTTGGACAAAAAATATTTTGACTTTGATCTTTTTTTCTTCATGACTGTGTTAAAATTCTTTGTTTGAAGCTTGGAGGCAACGATGTTTCTTGAATGATAGATGAAAGCTTTGGACTTGCATTGTCTTTATTTGCTTTACATCGCAACGTTTCAACTGGTAAGTATCTCCAGTCGTCTTCAGGTATGTTGAGACGTTAAAGCAAATAAAGACAATGCAAGCCCAAAACTCTTCTATCATTCAAAGTTTTTTCTTATTGTTACTTAGTTTTTGCAGTTTACATCTTTTTCTATGACAATGTAACAAAAAAACGATATAATTGTATGCTTGACTAGAAAAATCACTTTTCTAGGGTAAACGGTAGGGATCGACCGATACCGGTACTTTTCGGTCTACATATCATTTAGTTTTTCTTTTAATTTTTTTTATTAAGGATTAAGGAAGGAAAAAAATTAATTTTTTTGATGCTAAAAATGTAGTCAGATTTTTTTTAATAAAAAGTAACTTGAGGCACAAACTTGGCAAACGTGCGCGTTGTAATAGAAGTCGTAAAGTAGCCATGCAACATGTTACGTACACAGTGTCAGTATATTATGATATATCCAAAGAAAATAATAACTAATTTTAAGATATTACATTTTTTTTAAATGTTTTTTTTTGCAATTTCGGGATTAGTTTTTCTTTATTTTAGGTTTAAGGAATTCTGATGCGAAAATATAATAATACTAATAATAATAAATGACTTTATTGTAAAGAATATTACAAACGGCGAAGTTGAAGGAAGCTTCCTCACTTAACCACTAGTCGTTTTACATATACGAAAAGGCGTAGCCAGTGGCGGATCCAGGATTTTTCTGAGGGGGAGGGCGATTAATAAAAGTGACTTCTAAAAGAGTAATTGCTTATCCCGGCTCTAAAAACCTTCTTACTCTCAAAAGTGATTTCTAAAACAATTCAATTTTCAAAACACCCATTTTGTTCGCCTCCCCCCTTGGATCCGCCGCTAAGCGTAACTCGAATTCTTACACTTTTTCAGAAAAGTCATTCACAAGGTTTTTGTTGAAAGTAAAATTGTTATTGAAAGAAAACGGTTTAGTAGCTATACCTGTCTTTAATTGTAATAATTGAAATATGAGATACGTCCTTTTAAGAGCAGTTAAAACTATCCGAAATATTTATATACTAACGCCTTCTCGGCCCGAAAAAATGGTATCGGTCGATCTTTAGTGAACAATTTACTTACACACGTGCATACATACAAATTACTTTATATGAAATAGGATTGTGTGTTGGGGTTTTGATTTGGGATGTATTGGTAATAAAATGTTCCACTTGTAGCTTAGCAGTTATTTGAATGTCACTTTTATGTTGATGTCAATAAATATTTTTTTTGTATTTTGGGCAGACTTCTTTTACCTAAAGTGGGTGTCGTTTTTTACAACCAAGTGACTGGATAAATAAGCTATTTCGGTTAACTGAACGGATATAATTTCATATCCATCCTTGTTAGGATATGAACCTGATCAATCACAGTGGTCAGACCGTTCTAAATTGAGAATGGAGAGAAAACCAAAATTTTATAAAATTTATAAACTTAATGCTTTATCAAAATGAAAGTTTGTATTTGCCTTTGTTGGTGTTTTACGATGTAAATAGTTTTCCGACACCATTTTTCTACTATTTTCTGATATTTTTAACAGGCTCCAACCCCAATATACGGTATTATATGCGCAACAATAATAGAAAAATAACTGTCGAATCTTCTGTAAATGGTGAGAAATGAAGACGAGTACATAAAACCAGATATAACAGACAAAATTATAGGATTTGTATAAAAAATTTAAAACGAAACTTTTGATCTTATGTCGTTGTTTTGATTTTGTCAATTTCGTAGGCGGCATTTCCACCTCTCTTATTATTGTTACACGTACGTTGCTGTTATGCCATTATGTAAATTATAGAATGTGACTGTTTTTTTTTAAAAATAATCAGCGCGAATGTTAATATTAATGCACAAAAGCCGTTTAAATATTTTAAAACAAAATTTTCAGGTATTTTGCTAAACGTTCGCGTTATTATTCTCTCGTAAGCAGGCAACTAAGAATACATTGCATCATAACACATCAAATTGGCGGTGATTCCTCGTGCGATATGGATATTATATCCACTCTTATTGTACAAATTACTATACACATCCCCCTTAAGATTTAAAGAAGGCTTTGTACTATATCCTGTCTAGCCACGATTGCGGTATATTACAAGGGGATATTCTAAATATTCAGAACTTAAACTATGACGTTTAATTGTTAAACATTGATTTTAATTTTGAAAAAGTTCTTTCAACATCTACGGTCGTCACAGGTTCATACCTAAAGTGTGTATAATCTTGACCCATTTACTTGAAAATAGTTCAGGTCGACGTCTTCTTTTACTTAAAATGTCCACCCGGAATAATATTACGAATTCCGCGATTTTATTTAATAAGTTTTCAAATTGGTATTAACTTTCTTCTTGGTTGCTTTACCAGATAATTGAAAAATGTATTAACGGGTGCCAAGCAGAATATTCATAGATTTAATTAATGGTTGCTCTGCTGAGATGTTTCAAGTTGCTGGATATCAAGAGAAATCCATGAAAATTTTGCCTGTTTGTAAACCAATTCATTTTTTACACTTGGATCTTTACATTTAAATCGTCAAAATACTAGTTTGTACAACAAGAGTGGATATGATGCCCATATCGCATGAGGAAGTAAATTGAGCACGACGCCGTAGACGGAGTGCTCAAACTTCCGAGGGCAATATGGACAATCCACTCGAGTTGAACAGTATATTTTTTTACGACCAAACTTACAAACCTTATGCTAAAAAATGTAAAAAAAAGTTTTCAGGTTGCCGGGCTCGAGATCGAGACCATTGTCAAACACTCTACCTCTCTACTATCGAAACGTTAAACTAATTATGGGAAAACCAACTGATAAATGATGCTACATGAAATTAATTTTCTATGCACATTCAGCAGGTTACATTATTGATAAATCTATTATAAATGCGTCTAGAATTTATTATATTGAACAAATTAATAACAAACTGTACCATATGCATTTAAATTATATAACTTAGTGTCTTGAAAAAGGCGGAGCCTCAGTAAAAATAATATACTGTGATTGGTCAATACTTTTAAGAACAACAATGGCTTCTCTGTAATTGACTACTGTAATTGGTCAGTTTCATATCCTATCTAGGATGGATATGAAATTTTGCCGCACAGTTAACTGGAATGCTCTACTTTACTCGCCACTTAAGTGTAAAGGAAACAGCAAATTTCCATGTGGGAGTAGAAAAAAACTATTCTAGTAGATTGAAGCGTGTAACCAAGTTCCTCATCTTGTTAAAACCGATTTTGGAGGAAGTGGCGTGTGAGACCATGTATCAGTATACAGATAATTAATAATTTCTGCAAATAAATTTTGGCAACTTTGTGAGAATATAAATTTAAAGCTTAATGCTGACTCTGCGGGAATATACGAGGAGTCTACACATAAATAATGAGGATAAAATGTAACTTTTCCACTTTATTTTAAGTAGTGTTATCTTTCACGTAACATTTTTTTATCTTCTACTTATGGCCTACTTAAGACAAGGTTTGTGTGATGATAAATAATAAGGGGTAAACCATTAACAACATTTATTTAAAAATAAAACATTTATTTTGTCCATATACATAAATATAACAAACTATTACCAATTATTATCACATTGCTAAGTGTATTCGGTATTTACGTGGTAAATGTAAAAATATTTTTCACAGAAAACAAAAAATTTATTGAACAGATTTTATAAAAACGAATGTTTTAAAATTCATTAAAAAACCTAATTGTTCCGGTTACAGATTTTGGGGAATTATTTTTACTTTCTTGCACAAAAATTAAATTTAATAGTAGACGTTTAGGGTCCGAATTATTAATGAAAAAAGAAAATTACATTAACACGGCTCTGTTAACGGATAGCGTCACAGTCTAGTGGGTAATTCGGTGCGATCCATTTCTGAATCTGCGAATTGCAGACTGTTATTGTGAAGCGCAAAATATCGGTCCCTTTTACTAGATGTGTGACCTACCGTGTCTTGGTTTTTTGTTTTATAAGTTCACGTTTCCAGTGGATTTGTCTTCTACAATAAGTTGATTCCTACTAGATAACGTGGGCCGCGTTTTCGCTACTTACTTATTTTTAAATAAATATTAAAAGTGCGATTTCACGGTCTGTGGAGTTGCTTCAGGTTATGGCCATCATTATGTACCTGATCCCAAATTCAAATCTAGCTGGACATCTACATATTGTCCAGCTAGATTTGTATTTGGAACATCTCTATGACCCCAGGAAATCTATTGTTTTGGCGTCCCTGCGTTCTCTAATACAAAAGACAGATACACAACATTATGCGTTAGTCGCTAATTTTCTTTCTTCAACATAAAAATATTATAATTTTGTTACTTTACCAAAGTGGCTCTTAAGTTTGTCAAGATTACAAAACATGAATTTTCAATAGGACCTAACTAGGCATATTAATGGGGAACTTCCGTTTTCTTAGTTAAGCATTAGTTATACGCCCTCTAGCGGCCACCTGAGAAACTTAAAAATAATTTTCAGCGATTTCTCTTGGTATTTGGTATAAAACTGTACAGTTAATAGTTTCCAAGATACAGCCGGGGTTCTTTTTCAATTGTACACCCGGTATTTTTTTTGTTGTAGCAGGGTTTGGTGGAAGAGCCCATATACTTGGGCCTAAGAGGTCCATTGTATCCCATATCGTCTGGGTATTGTCAGCCTGATGGGACCTACAGCTTAGCATGGGATCCGAACCACGTGTATGCACTACTTTATCCGAACTTACTTTTTTTATTAAGCATACCGCCCTCTCTGAGAATCGAACTCGGACCGCCACGGTCGAACGCCATTAACTCAACTACTGAGCTACCATCGTGGCGCGTACACCCATTCAATTCGAAGATAAAAGTTAAATCTGAAAATTCGTTATTTACATAAAAGAACACAGATGCTTCTCCTTTCAATAACTTAAACTAACTGAAAAAAACTGTTAAAAAAATATCGTGCACTAACTAAAAATCTTTGTCCCAAGTCGAGAAATCGTCGACAACAGAAATGTTTTCCTCCTTAAAATTTTCAAAATATCGCGTATCCGTATGTCCATTCAAACATATCTTTATGGGAGGCGCTAACTCCAATCTCCTTAACTTATCCCAATCAAGTTTCGAAAACCACTGATGTTCCCGAATATCTTTAACCCCATCTTTCAAACAGCCCAATCTGTCCATAGATAAAGGTCTACAGAGTTTTTTGATTAAATTTCTCGCTCTAGGCGAAATCATGTACGGAAAAGAAACGAAATCTATTCCCTTTAAAACGGCCCTATAGGTTTTAAGATCGTTATGTTCGTCATTTCTGAACGGTGATTTTCCTACAAACAGTTCAAAAATAAATATACCGAGAGCCCAGTAATCTACACCTTTGTCGTGAGGCGAATTTTGTATCAATTCTGGTGCTACATATTCCGCAGTACCGACGAAACTAAAGGCTTTGTCGCCGGGGCCGAGTTTTCTGGCGAATCCAAAGTCGGTGAGCTTGAGGTAACCGTTTGAGGATACCATTACGTTTTCTGGTTTCAGGTCTCGGTACACTATGTCTTTGGAATGGAGGTAGTGGAACGCTTCTAGTATGCAACCTGTAACAGAAATTTAATTGTTTAAAGGTTGGAAACAATGATGTTTCTTGAATGATAGACAATTTTTGGACCTGCATCATTCTTATCTTCTTAAGAAGTTTTGTGGATAGAGCAATTACTCTCTGTAACTTGAATGAAACCTTCAAAAAAGAAACTGACCACATCAAGACCGACTTCCACAAAAATGTGACTTCATGAGAAAGTCGTAAAAATGGGCCAAACGTACAAAAACAAGAAAGAGACACATACAACACTCAATATTCCGTATTTTAAAGGAGTATCTGAGAAAATAAAAATACTCGGACAACGATACAACATCAAAACAGTATTCAGCTCGGGAAACACTTTAAGAAGCCACGTGACGAAGACGAAACCAACCAGCGAAAAAAAACAGGAAAAACTCTGTCTACGGGATCCCCTGCGAATGTGGTGAATCTTATATTGGTGATACACTAAGACCATAAGAATCAAAGAACACGGAAACAATGCGCTAAAAGGAGACGGAAAAATCAGTCGCAGCTGACCATGCCTGGACTATGGTCGACTTGAAATAAAGTTGGCCGTGCCAGTGGACAGAAGAGATAGAGAGGAGACTGGAGATACTTACCAGTTGAAGCGTTGTGATTTTAAAATAAATAAAGATAATGCAAGTCCAAAACTCTCCTATCATTTAAATTTTTTTTGGTCATGACAAGCATGTGAAGCAGAGCTTCCATCCCTTCCGTGGACCGCATGCTACTTATATGATTATTAGAGTCCAAAGCTCTTCTATCATTCAAAAAACATCATTGTCTTCAACCTTCAAACAGACACTGACGTGGTTATATTTAATCTCAAGATTAAACTTAAAGAAAACACCTTGCAACGCCATTATCTTAAGCAAAGAAACTATTTATAACCCAATATTTACAAGATTACTAAGATCCAAGAATATATTTATCTGTTGCAGAATAAACTGGGATATCCCCATTGAATAATTATTTTCGAGAACAAAGGCCTAATCAAATAAAACTATTAAGACGAAAATAGTTTCTTACTGTAATATGACAGTAATACTATTTAACATAGTATTAACAAAGTGATTCATAATCATGAACCGAAAATGTGTGGTAGAGTAATGTATTTTAACATTTTATAAAATATTTGCTGATAGATATTTAAAATCTTGACTTTTTATCGAAAGGCTCGCAGACAAAAGAAAAACTAGTTAAAATTACCAGAAAACTGTCTGTGGTCTGTCGTAGATGTAAACTGCAGTGGCGGCTCGTGGACAATTTTACCAAGGGGCTGATATCAAAATTTGGGTATATACAGGTAATGGTAAATTATCGAAGAAAGGCGGGGTTTAAGGACATCGGCTACGTTTTTACTTGTATCATTGTATGTGAGGGATGTTATCAATCGACAAGTATTTGGAAAAAACCCACAGAGTTGCAAAGGTCCGCTAGATCCATCTCCTGGTAACTTTACCAGGCAGATAATTTCCATGGAAACAATTGTCTCAACAAAGGTTTCTTTGGAAATTATCTTGTTGGTAAAATTACCAAGAGATGGATATAGCGGACCAAAGCAGTGTATATTTTTCTTCGTCTTTAATTTAGCATGTTTTTATTTCTCTCTTTTGCTTACAGGATTATTTTATTTGCATTGTTCTAGAAGGATGGTCACCGGAGATTTTGCGGGGGGCAGACGGAAGAAGTATTCCGCTGCCGTCGGCGCCGTTACGTCTGTAAAAAGATTTCTTATTTAGAAGTGCGTGGGTTATGAGGCCTATTATAGCAGCAATAGTAATTAAATTAGTAATAGTATATTTTAAACTTTAAATAATAAGTTACATGAGAAGAGAATTGCCGAGGGGGTCATTGAACAAATGATCATATGGAAGAGCCGCCACTGGTAAACTGAAAAACCCGACACAAATGGAAGGTTCGGTTAAATGTACCATTCAATGAGTATATTATCATACCTGCATAAAATTTGGCAGCATCAGTGTCAAAATTTTTCGTTTTTTGTCGTCGCAGGAGATTCCACAGGTCGCCACCCATACAGGGTTCTAGCAGATAATAAATATATTTCGAGTCTTTAAATGTCCTGTATAGGTTTACTATAAAAGGACTGTCGCAGACAATTTGAATGTTCTTTTCGTTAAAGACCTAGAATTTTAAAAAATATGATGGGTGATGGGCTAAAATATGGAACAAATTCATTTAAAAATCAGGTATGAATTTTTTGAAAAAAATTTTACAGGGTGTGTCAAAAAGTATATGTAGCAAAAAAAAAATTGTATTTTAAATAGAACTCTATTTTTTTTCAGTCGAATTTTGAATTCTACGTCAAATTCAATAGCATACCATATCCTTATCTCTAACGGTTTTAGAGAAAAATTTCATCATAAAACGAAATTTGTCTTTAAAAACCTACCTACTTAAAGGTAAACAGGTAAATTTGTCATTTGTATCATTTGTAAAATTGTCACTACGATAGCAAGTCATGTGTCAATCAAAAATAACTTTAAGTATAATTCTAATCTACTTTTTGACACACCCTGTATAGTTTCTTTTTGAGGCAAAAAATTCGGAAGAAAAAATTATAATCGACGTGTCCGAGCGTTTTTTTCAAAAAATTAATACCTGATTTTTAAATGAATTTGTTCCATATTTAGAAATGTGGGGAGTGGGTTTCATAGCAGCGTAATTGGCAATATCACGATTTTTGTAATTAATTTTTTAATTCACACGAACGGCACTGCGCTGTAATAGGTACAGTAAGTAAAGCTGTAGTCAAAACAATAATAAAATGCAATTTTCATAGGTTCATTTTTTCAAAACATTAATTTTAAAACCAGCAGATCTTACACAGCTTAATATTTTAGCCATCATCCGTTTAAAAAAGATATAAAGTGAAGTCGCACGCATTGTATTGTATTGTATTTAGTAATCCAAGAGAAACTTACCCAATAAACTTAAAATGGAACAAATTGATTGAATGTTGATAAAAATATGGGATTTGGAAATTCAAGTTCTTTTTTAATTATTCCATTATCAATGGACGCAGTAAATTTTCAATCTGATAGTTGCCTACCTTGTCTAGCATCCTTCGTTCATTAACCAATTGTAACGACCAGCTGTCAGACACGTTTTTGTATTTTGTGGCTTTATTTGAAGTGTTTTTTTTGTGTTAAATATGGTATATATACATATAAGTATTCGTGCAAAATAATTACTTACTTGATCTATGTGATTTTGACTATTAATTTCGAATTTCTTCATACATTTTAGGGCAAAAATATCATCCTTATGTTTAATATTTTGTACCAACTCTACTCTCCCAAAACCACCTATACCCAACGTTTTGAGTTTATTAAGATTCTTCAGTTCTAAATGGGCATATTTCGATTCTTTATTATCATCGTCGACTAAAAATTAAAATATCATAATATCATGTCATTCTTATTGCGATAATTTAATTGGAAATGGACAGCAAGCTTACCATATTTTTTTTCTTTCAAAAATTCTTCTAAATCTTTAAAACGCTCCACAAAGTCTTTTCGGTGCACCGCTAGACATTTTACTCCAGGAAGGTCCGCTACAATCGTATAGAGACTGACTGTTTCTTTAAGAAAAATATTTTCGCCAAAGAAGTCACCCCTTGAAAGTTTTTCTAGTTTTTTAGTACTGTCTCTTGTTACAATAGTAGCTGTACCTAAAGCAAAACAAATAATATTTGATTACTATACGGCGTGTGTTACGACGAGCGTTCGTTTTGGGAAAACTTCCTAACAATTATTTTTTAAACTTATATGTAGATATATTTTTCGATGTGCTCTCTTTAGTTTGAATATTGTAGCCATTTTTGTTTTTGTATCACAAGTCAAACGTCTAAACTGAATAGTTTTTGAGATATTGGAAAATTGTTTAGTACTTTGACAGCAGTGGCACAACTAAACACCTATATTTGGAGGGGGGGGGGGGGGGGGGGACTTAAGCCCCGTATTGAAATTTTACACAATCCTACTAAACCTCCGGAAGATGTTTTCCAAAAACGAACGTACTTGAAATAGTGCTTCAAGCACAAAAGCTTTGAACACAGTGCTGGCAAGCACTTTTAAAATACAGTGATCAGTAATTGAAGCCTTGGTAAATGGTGCTTGAATTTCACATTTCAAGCTATTTAAAGTGCTTGCAAGTACTCAAAATTTCTTTTCTTGGTAATTGCAAGGGCTTGATGTTGGCAATTTTCAAAGGGTTTGGTGCTCGAAGCTCTTTTTTCCCAGCTCTGATCTCCATATGCTTGATCCTCAATGGTACAAAATATGTTTGTATAATTATATTAATACTTGCCTGCAGTTACAACAAAAAACCGGTCGATAATTGCTCCTTCTTTGATTAACGGACTAGCTGGAGGATAAAACTGGTCCTTGCAGAGATCAGTGAGCGTGTACAATGTATCTTCTGATGCCTTACTGAGACTAGGCACATTCTTAAGATAATAAACGGTTTCGTCTTGTTTTTCGATGTAAGTGTTAACTGTCAAGTTTTTGAAGTATGCACAATCTAAGATTCCTATTATTCCCTAAAATAAAATGTTAATTAACATAAATCGTTATATTTCGTATTAAGAACCTTCCATACCAGCGTGAAACGCGGCACGTCATCGTGTCCTGGCTTATCTAATTGAAAATTTAATACAAAAATATAACTAAAGGATTCACAAGAACTTCTAGTTTGGCGGATGATAAAAAAATAAAAAAAAGTATTTTAAAGTTTTAATTATATAGGTTTAACTTATATCGTCCGCCATGTAGAACATAAAAATATTACGGCTATTCATGTTAATTTCTTATTTTCCATTAAAATTACAAACGATGCCCCGATATTATCTTCAAAATCTTCACTGACCCCGCCCCACCTAATTCCCGTGCAATTCGTTTTTATAATATTTTGTAGATAAAAAAAGACATTTTATTGCCATCGCCAGACGCCGGTATAATATAGAAGGTCTATTTTTAACATCAAATATCTTGAAAACCATACCATCTAGAAAAAAACTTTACTTGAATTTTCGTTTGTTTTCCTTTCCTTTTTATTATTCAAAAAAATTTTAAATATCCAAATCTAATTTCTTATCAATTTTGCGCACCCTGTACAACAAAACCAAAAGTTTTAATTGTAAATCGTAATTATATAACAAAAAACAAGACTAAAGTAGTTTTTCTAAAAATCTTTGTACTTGACAGTCAAACTTAAATTACCTATTCAAAATTTTAAAAAGTGTGTGTTAGTGATCAAGGTACACAGAAGAAAAAAGGGTTTGTTCATAAATCGCCTATAAAATTCAGATATCAAGAAATAAATTAAATCCTACTTATCATTTAAAATCAGTGGCGTATTTAGGGAGGGGGACCTAGGAGCTCGGATCTAAAAGTCTAATTACAACCTAATTTTTCGTCTCACCCTTGGACTCTTAATTTAAATTTTTAAAAAATGAATTCTTGGCTTAGATTACAAAGGTCTTGTAGGAAACGTTTAGTTTTTAAACTCTTCCTTCTAAAAGTCCTGTTTTATACAGAGATTAAGGTTTCGGACGCATATCGTTTTAGTTATTGATTTATGATGCAATTTTATAGGAAAACGAGTAAAAGGAATAATATTTTATAGCATTTTTCTATTATATACTTGTCTGTTCCGTTTTCCCTTTTTTAGAGCTATTTTAAATCAACAAAAACATAACCCAATGCAATAAAATATTTTTATAACAAAAAACAATTAGGTATTTATTTTTAAAGAAAAAACTTTAAGTAAACATTTTAATTGAAACATTTTTTATGGAAGAAGTGTGATAATTTATAATTAAAAAAATGTTGCGGGAAGAAACGAGAATGCTTTATTATGAATATACAAAACGGCACGTAAGAAACTAACCATTTGCACCAAAAACTGCTCTTAGATCTACGCTCCTAAAATACATGATTTCTGAAAAAATCATTAATTTTGCCGTGGTGAGCGATACTTACTTTATTTTTAATAAAAAAAAAACCGAGGCCGCAAAACGCTGGTTAGAGTCATACATATTATGTACGTCTTGTGTTAACATTTTGGATTGACACCAATATATATATTTTTTTTTTAATAAATTGCCAGTATCAAAAAAATTTTCGCCTTCTGGGCTTTTTCGCCTTACGTTCACTTGACCCCCCCCCCCAGCATATTTTCTGGCTACGCCACTGATTACAATCGTGTATATTTTCAGTAAAAAGTGGCTTTCTGATTTATGAGTCATATTATATATTGTGTTGCAACGTTTCGGTTAAAGACCGTTGTTCATCCTCAACCTCATCAAGTAAAAAATTATTACTTACCGATGATGACACAACCCTAACTGTCTGACTAGCCTTGGTACTATGCAGTATCGCGACTTCACCAAAAACTCTTACTCCTTTTAACGTTTCTATTATTTTTTCATTTTCCGATATCGCGAATGTTCCACTGATGGATACAATGCAGTGAGAGCTGATTTTTCCCTGTTGAAGTAATAACTCGCCTTGCTGTACGTGTTTCACGTGCATGCAGTCCACGAGACTCTGAAGGGGAGTGTCGGTGACGACGCATTTTACAAATTCGTTGTTGAGAAGAGCTTGATATAGTATATTGTCTTCCCTAAAAATGAAAAGTTACAATTTTATTCGACCAGAACGACGCCGTTAACAACTTAAGTTGACCAATGTTTCTATATTCTTCTCAGAGTCTGTGATTCCTTCGTGATCACATGATCTAAAAAATGTATCGCTCTCGTTTAATCTGCGAGGTAAAAACCGAATTTGCTTATTGATTGAAATGTGAAACAATTAATATAATAGACATACAATGCAACAAAACCCGAGATTCACGCTACACACATACATCTTGAGGGTGAAATAAAAAATATATTTTTTTAAATGTGTACAAAAATTGCTGCCCAGAAAATTGTTTCGACCGTGCTTGTTTAGAAAGTCCTTTATTATTATTTTTATTATTTATACAGGGTCATTCCTAAGTTGATACTTCTTTTTAAGCTGTGTATAGAAGGCATTTAAATAAACAACATTTTTAAATACCTTTTTTTTTAAAACTCAAAAATAAAGTACTTACATTCATTTATTACACTACGAATCAAATACGGTTCTGCCTAACTTGCCCGTTGAATAACATTAAGAAAACTTTTGGGTGTTGGATGAGCCCGCAAGGGAAAGCGTTCTGCGTATAATCTCGAAGCACTTTGCCACACTCACAGTAAATTACCACCTAATTTTACCATTTTCCCGTATCAATAATTTAAAAATAACTTGCTTCAGAAAAACACACCTCACCGGATTGTTCAACACTACCCATATGACTAATACTAATAAGAGATAAGAAAAACAACAGAAACTATAGCTGGGTATGTTTTGATGTCAGGCCCGCACTTAGACTTTTTACTTCTCTATCTCCCCTATTTTTTAGTTTTTTGAAAAAAGGTATTTGAAAAAGTTGTTTATTTTAATGCCTTCTATACACAGCTAAAAAAGAACTATCAAGTTAGGAATCACCCTGTATGATTATTATTGTTCCAAAATTAATATTACACATCACTTTCTATCGCTTTTCGGCGCCTTTTACTCCTATCATTAATTCAATATACTTATAAGCAAATTATATTATTTTTGAAGAATATTTGCCACCTTGTTAATAGTTAGTCAGGGAAAATCTTAAAAAAGGGGTCTTCTACTTCGTGACAATATATTACATTATTTTACAATATTTCAAATATGAACTTTTCGTTCGGTCTCCCACTTTTAATCATTACAGCTCTACTTACTCTTTAGTTTTCGAAAACTTGTTTTCATATTTCTCCTGTGCCAATTCGTCATATCTGCTGGGATCTATTGGCGACAATAGTCCAGATCTCCGTTTTTCCTTATGTCTCTCTCTGGACCTTCTTTGTATCTTGCAAAAGTTTTTCAATGTCATTTTAGAGGTTTTCCAGTACTCTTAGATACACAGGATGGTGGGATGATTTTCGCAAAGGCGTAGTGTTTTTCACTTCTACAAAAAAAGCCTAACAAACAAACTGATTTAATATACCGGAAACAAATCTTTATGTGTTTACTTTAAGGAAAAAAGTAATTTTTGGTTATCTGCATGTATAATATACGGCAGTAATTTAAAAGCAATTAGTGGGAATTTACCCGTAATTTAATGACTTTCGGAATTTTTTTCTAATAGTTTGATTGATGACACTTTTTTCATGGGGCGTATATTGTAGTAACTGTGCAAATATAAAAAAATAGTTAAACTGCCCAACATGCTATGCTAATGTGATATACTAAGGGTAGGGAAATCTCCAAATCCACCCATATTATCCTAATTTAACCGCCAGGGAGCGTAGTCGCTCTGCTGCGCTTCGGGCGCGGATCCACAACGTCGTCTGGGGGGGGGGGGGGTCATTTTAACATAAAGAAAAAGCGGCCCTAGACCCCTTTTTTGGCCTATAAATACATTTTTTTAAATTAAGAGTTCTCATACATTTTAAAATATTTTATTTGTATAGTAGTCAAAGTCAAAAATACAGTAATTTCGTTAAAAACATCATGGTGTTCATCCGCGCTTGTTTCTACTAATATAATAGTATATTGTATACCTAGTAGGAAAAGCTGGACATTTCCGGACGACCGTTAAGATTGTATGTCGAGGCGCAAGCCGAGACTGATAATACGGAGTGAGTCTATGAGGTATACATACTATTTTTCCGTAAATCGAAAATTATTGAAAGGACATAACTTATTACAATCAACTTGTTAAAATTCTGAAATAAATATTATTAACTTTGTTCACAAATAAAGGATGCCATTAAATATTTGTGTTGTAACTATGGAAACACAGTAATATTGAATTGTCAAGCTTAACACATTTTAGTTTACAAGTAGCCGTACAGAAATAATTTCTTTCCTTACAGTACAATAATAAATATTACAACAACGACTAAGTGTAAGGAAATATTGACTTTTTCTTTCAGAAATGTTATCAAACATGACAATATTTCCGATGCATTTTCGGAAAATTGACTTAATAATTTCCGTACTATTTTGTAATAACAAACTTTTACCGTACTGTTACGGTGTGGGAAGGGTAACAATTACAAACAAATACTTAAAAGGCTGTAAATTCGGTTAGCATCAGGCAACTTTGATTGTGATTAATAAATAATTGCTGGTTTGTTAACAATCTTTATGCAACCTAACAATAGACTTGTTTAAAGAACTTGTTATTTAAATGTTATGATTATGAATAGTTTTAAAATGTAAATTTTACACAACTGAATAGATAACAGAGTAGGTAACAAATATATACAGACCTGTTCAAAAATAACAACAATATTTAGGAAATCTATTTGTAGTCGAATATAAAAGATATTTCCTAAATATTTCTAAACACCAATTATTTGTTTAAAAGTAAACTAACATTTTGGTGGCCGCTATACTACTCGTAAAATATAGTTTTAAAAAAAAGTTTGTTGGTAACGGTGACGTTGTACTCTTTCCACTATAAAACGAACATAAACTTTTTATTAGCGACGTAATAAATAAACTAATTGGTGTGAAATTGAATTGCACTTTATTGATTTGATAGAAGTCCCACCGATAGATAAGTGCTTGTCGCTAACGTAATATGTGAATTGATGCCTTATCATTTCATTCAAGAGGACTGACAAGTATTGATATAGTTTGTTTAGCAAATACAGTGAAGACATGCTACAGAGATATGTATAACCCCCTTAAATTAAGAGTGAAGTCTAGTGATTCATTCGCCATTTTATTTTTTGATCAATATTTCTTATCATTTTCGCTTTATTCAAAAAGGGGCCCAATACCCGTCCTTGAGTGGCAATTACCTACAGTCTGAACAAAAGAATTCTGTTTAATGAATTTATAAAAGCAAGAAACGAAAATTTGTGAAATTTGTCTGTTTTTCTGTTTCTGCTTTTATTACTTAATAAAATGGGCATCCGCACTAGGGCAGAAAAATCAAATATCAAAGTAGGTATACGTATAATTTCAATATTTCCCCACCCCTATATAAAACACTATTTTTTTTCACTCTGATTCCGTGAAATCCTGCTTGTTGCTTTGCTAAAAATCGATTAAATAATGGGTTATTTATTTTTAATGTACCTGTCTAATATTTCATTTCTCCACAAAGTTCGAGGAATATTGTGTATTTAACCTTTTTTATTTATTAATGATTTTGTGGTATCGAATTCCAGAAAATTCAGCTTTTTCCGTTGGGGACAAAAGTGTTCCAATACATTTTATAAAAATTATTGGAATTGAAAATTGACTGGTAAAGTCCGTACAATTACTGGCTGGGTGCACTTAACAGCTTCTGACGTTATTTTTAATTCTAATCCTGTCGATTAAATCGTATATTTTTTCAATTCTGTTTAAGCTTTAAAATGAGCATTTCTTTTCTACTATCTCGAAAATTAAATTATAACCTCTTCCCCTCTGCATGGTTGGATTGTTGATATTCCTAGCTGGCTGTTTATTAAAAAAAAAACCTTTTTTATATTTGTGAAAATAATTAATGTGTCAATTCAAAATGTTAACATCATTTTCACAACATCATGTTATGACTCTAACCAGCGTTTTTCGGGCTCGGTTTTTCATGATTAAGAATAAAGTAAATATCGCTTACCACGCCAAAATTGATGATCTTTTCAGAAATCATGTATTTTAAGAGCGTAGATCTAAGAGCAGTTTTTGGTGCAAATGCTTAGGTTTTGAAATACTCCTTAAGTGCCGTTTTGTATATTCATAATAAAGCATTCTCATTTCTTCCGCACTTTTGTTATTATAAATTATCACACTTCTTCTATAAAAATGTTTCAATTAAAATTTTTACTTTAATTTTTCTCTTTAAAAATAAATACCTAATTGTTTCTTGTTTTTGTTGTAAAAATATTTTATTGTATTAGGTTATATTTTTGATGATTTAAAATAGTTATAAAAAAGGGAAAATGGAACAAACAAGTATATACTTAATAGAAAAATACTATAAAATATTCTTTTTACTCGTTTTTCTTTAAAATTACATCATAAATTAATAACTAAAACTACATGTGCCGAAACCTTAATCTCTATATAAAACAGGGCTGTTAGAAGGATAAACTTAAAAACTAAACGTTTCCTACAAGACCCTTGTACTCTAAGCCAAGAATACATTATTTGAAGATTTAAATTAAGAGTCCAAGCGCGAGACAAAGAATTAAGTTGCAATTATATAGATTTTTAAACCCGAGCTCCTAGGCTGCGAGGGGGGAGGCAGCCCCTAAATACGTTACTGATCGTGAGAATAGACCTGTAATTTGAAATATCTCCGAAACCACTTAATTACATTTTTTACCACTTGTTATGCCGTTCTTAGGAATAAAACACAATTTTGTAAGTCTCCTACCTTGGTCTTCTCGTCCTTTACCCCCACATACGACAAAGGCGCCAAGTCAAATCGTAATAACGCACTGTCGTCGTTTTCGATATTGTAATTTTCCTATTTATCGCTGTCTATCCCACTGATACATTCGTCAACTGAACTATATTAAATTTATCGCACTTTTCGGTGCAGGTGACATAAATCGCGCGTCGTTATTGCCGTCGTTCTGGTATCGATATCGCGCGTCGAGTGCTCTGTACCCTCGACGCAAGCTTGTTGTTATTGGCATATAATAAATAATTATTAATTTAAATAACCGCTAGGTATATAATTTTCAACGGTAATGTAAAAATTGCTAATACATATTCATTGCCAGGGGCGCGCACAGCACGTTTCGTGCACGTTTTGATAGAAATGGTGCAATGGGTTTGTTCACTAATAGTCGAATTTATCATATTTAGCACTAGCATCCTGAACTGGAACATAATATTGAAAATATATTTCAATAACAAAAACTATTGAATGTTAGAAGAGTTATGGATTTGCATTGTCTATATTTATTTTAAATATGACAACGTTTAGACTGGTAAGTATCTCCAGTCATCTTCAGGTGAATACCAAATAAGTAAAGTAACTACAGCTCTATTTATACTAGCTAATAAATACAATGCAAGTCAAAAACTCTTCTACCATTCAGGAAACATCATTGTCTCCGACCTTTGAGCTAGTATAAATAGAGCTGTAGTTACTTTACTTATTTAGTATTCACCTGAAGACGACTGGAGATACTTACCAGTTGAAACGTTGTGATGTAAAACAAAGAAAGACAAAGTCCAAAACTCTTCTACATACACACATACAACCTTCAAATAATAAAAATATTCCTAGAGTATAATAAACCTTTTTTAGAAACAATTAAAAACACGGCGCAAAAGCTGGAAGTTTAATAACATCAGACGAAAATAGATGTAGGTACGTCATCCTATTAACCGCGCAATTCTTTTATTTGCGAGTCGTGTGACCGATTTTATTTTATTTGTTTCGATAACTTAAATAGAAAAGAACAGATTAGAAACAGAACATCGTCTCGAAAGAACAGTCAGGTCGGAGAGTGTGGAATGAAGGCTGTCCTGGGCTGTCCACTTGCCGGATTTGTTGTGACGTCGGTACGTTATTCCGCGTGTTTTATTAAAGAGCGTAATTATTTTCTCAGGTAATAATAAAATTGAAGAATTAAAAAACTGAAGTAGAAAATTTTGTTTTTTCTGCTTGCTCTACACGATAGGGTTAAAATCAAAATTTAGTAAAAAATACCATTTCTAACTTTAGGTGTTCTCTTACTTTTTGTTATACAGGATATTTCACAACAAGCGTTCGTTACAACTTTTGGGAAAACTTTAAAAAATATTTCGTTTAAACTTACACTTGTATATTTAGCTGAATTCCTATCAGCCACGGCAGTCAATCTACTTTGCTGCCGAGTTGAACATATAGTTTTTTTCTCCGATTGACAGAAAATATTAATTTTGCAGACACATATCAATCAGCAAAGCATTACTTTTCCTGCCTAGGCAGCAAAATAAGGACTTTGCTGCCTAGATGTTTAATTTCATAAGTTGTCAAACTATAATAATTATGGACATATACATTTCCATAGTAACCAACCGTTCCAACAATTGCGATTTCTATCAAATTTTGTTTTAATTTATCACTACAGGAAAAATTAAAAGATTGTGGGAATTGTAATAATTTGCAAATACAATATAATGTATCATTATAAACAATCGGAGAAAAAAACTATTATTCTCCAAAATTGTCAACTATAACGTCTCGTTTATGATATATCTTTCGGATGATTGCCTGAGGGGAGAGGACCTCTTAGGAGGAGAGAGTTGATTACAACAGGGACCTTTTTTTTAGACGGCACTTTGGGAAGAATGAGAGCGTTGAGTATTTTGAAGGAGGAAGGATTAGTTGAAGACCAGGAACCTTTTTATCCCCCCCCTCCAAAATCCGTAAGTAGCCCCGGGATATTCAATTTAGACGTTTAACTGTACAAAATACTTTTAGATAAGATCCTCGTTTCATCTCTTATGAAAAATGCTAAAAGTTATCGCTGTCGTATGTAAACATCCTTTTCCAGGAGGAGCAACCTTGCCCCCGCTTATGGGCGCCCCTAGTTTTTATCCTGGGAGAACAAATAAATAATTATGTACCATATTTCTTGACAAAATGGTGAATATATTTTGCGTGGCAGTTTAGTTTTGCGGAACGCACAGAAATCGCGAGTTAAAAGCATGCGTAAATTTAATAATTGCGCCCTCAAGATGGGTTGAATTGGTCGCTTATGGGGTAAAACGAAATATTGATAAATGGCGAATTCGTAATTTTTGTCTTAACTCTTTAAATCAGGTCTTGTCTCTTAGTAATGATAAAATACACCATGTGCTCAGGCTAAAGTTCTAACTTTCCTATTTTGTGAAAATACTTCTTATACTATGTGTAGATAAATATGAAAAAAGTTTTAAAAGTTGTTCACTGTTCTAATAAGTTTTAAAAAATCAAAAAAATACGTTTTTTTATTGTTAAAATATTCATGCAAAATTGTATAGAAAGTGCTTTGCCGATAAACCAAATCACATAAATATTTAATAAGACACGTCTATGTCGACAGGAACGTGGGTCGATTTTAGCACTTTTCTTTATTGACTCTAAAAAACTAATGCAAAATAGACCATCCTTCGGTAGGTTCTACTCAAGGGCGCCGGCAGTAGAGAGTGCCCTCGCATTCCCCAGAGGTTTAAGAAAAATCCCTGAACATTTTTTACCACTCTCGTAAGTTGATTGCCACTTCTTTTGACAATATTTTCAGATAAGTATTTGGCACTGAATTTTTTTTTTTCTTTTATCAAAAAAAATCATCTTTTATTTTATTATTAGAGAGAAAAAGTTTCTACATACACCCGTATATTTTATTTTTTTGTATTTAGTGTTTTTTTTTGTTGCTTCTCATTTCATTTGTTAAAGATATAGGTAGGTACATTGACTTAAATTAGTCTGCGAGTAATAAATCAAGGGCGTCCATAGAACGTTATTCAAACGGAGGGGGATTAAACATTTTCCTGGTCTTCAACTAATCCTTCCTCCTTCAAACAACATATGATATTAAAAAAAAAGGTACTTACTAAAAATTATTTTTAATCTATCTTGTCTCACTATTTAATATTTAACTTTTTCTAGATGTTCTTGTCCACAAGTTTTAACTATTTTGGATTGGAGAAGGTACTTAGGTATTTGGACACCCAACACTGGTTTTCTTTGTTTCCTAAAGTGACGTTTCGCAGAGTTTGTTTGCTTCTTCAGGCTAATATTTTTTATGGGTTTACGTTTAGTAACTTTATAATACACGATCCATTTTAATATTAATTTGATGTTCTTTGCAATCGAACCGCCAATGTTGACTTAATAATTTACTGATTGTCATGTATTTAATTATGTTTTTAAAAACGCAAGGTATATATCAGACTGTACGTGTTAATGTTTGCCATTTAATTTTAATTTTTTAACAAAATAACAATAATAATAATAAAAACATTCTAGTTAGCATGTATTGAAACACTTTTAACTTCAATTAATTACAACTTAGCATAGTACGACGGCACGCAGCGTTAATTGAAAATATAATTATTTATTTTTAGATTTAAAAAAATTCTCTTTGTTTTTGTAAGGTATTAATTTTTCCCTTTTATACCAATAAATTATTGTGTACCGTAAAATGGGGTTACTTGGGACAAAATGAACATTTTTTTAATAGCGTGGGAAGTGGATCCGAACGCGCTAGTTTCCCATGTTAAACTGCGTTTTTTTTTAAACCTAATTACGAAAAAACTAAGCAAGATTTTGAATTTCTGCTTTTACTAAAAGTTATTTTCATGCACAAAAAAATCGAGGAAAAAGAAAATCATAAAAGAATTACTAAATTCTTTGTATTGTAAGAATTATTGGGAAATATTTTTTAATAAAAATATTGTTCTCACATTCTCCAATATCTGTAGATTCCAAACTTAAAAAGTTTTTAAAAACCGTTAATAAACATGGACATGATTCGGTTCAAGAAAATGCAATGTTTTTAATAATATTAATGTATTATATTAATATATTATATGAAGATATAATTTCGCATAGGGTTGGTAACTTTGGAAAAGTTTTGTGAGAAGCAAAGTAAAAACTCTTATGTAAAAAATTTCTTTTACTTATTGTAACTATAAAAACATTATTATTGATACGAAATACAAAACCGTTTTGCATTAAAATATATAATTTCAAGGGTCCCAAATACTCCACTTTGGACACACAACAAATTTTATAGTA
Source organism: Polydrusus cervinus (assembly GCA_935413205.1). Taxonomy (NCBI): domain Eukaryota; kingdom Metazoa; phylum Arthropoda; class Insecta; order Coleoptera; family Curculionidae; genus Polydrusus; species Polydrusus cervinus. The sequence goes on from OW284511.1 coordinate 102,799,955, forward strand.
AAAATGCAAATTACACTACTCCACTGTTGCTTACGACAGTAGAAAAGTAAAAATATAATACCCACACTCAAAACTAACGTTTGTAGTGTTATCCGGCATTGCCACGTTTCATAGATTATCGAGCGATTAGGGAACTCTTTATTAGATGACAGAGAAATCTTAAATACATCTAATAATTTTTTCGTTTTGATTTGTTTTATTTTTACTATACATTATGGGGCTTTTGGTAAATTTACAGCTAAAAAGTATTGTCCTGACCACACCAAGTTAAAAATCCATAAAAAGGAAGGTCTATTTAGGAACTAGAGATGTCAAACTATCGATAGTTGTAAAGAACTTAGGTACATGGAAACTTAGGGCAGGGACCACGTTTTTTTTTAGAAGGCACTTTTGATTTATAGATAGTATTTGTCAAATAACTATTGATATATTGAAAGCCACCATTATCGATAGTTTGACATTTCTATCACGAACTCTGCATTTTTTGAGCTCATCCTGAACTTATCCAGAGATTGATTGTTGATTCTAATTGGTAGTGAATTTTGACAAACTGATTTAAGTATTTGATAATTAATTTCTTGGTTTTAATTATTTTTTTTATTTAAAATGAATGCAGTCAACAAAAATGTTTGATAATTATTTCTGATGACGTGATGACATAAAAAAAATCAATGGTTATTGTCCTTAAAATAATTACAAACGCGCGTCAATATTTTTATGGCTATGACTCATGGTTTAAGCTCAAATAAAACTCATAAAAGTTAAAAACAGTAGTATATTAAATACAAATCATATTAAATTTTCAGGCAACATCAACTACCATTTAACCATTCTGTCAGGTACGTACAAGCCTTGGGGTTCACAGCTCCGGTACTAGCACACCTGTCCGCTATCAAGCAAACTCCACAGGTGGTTTTAACCAATCCCGTCGGAGCTAAAAATTTATTTGCAGCCTTATATAAAAAAGTTCCTTGTGGCGATGCTATTCTCTCAGCATTGTTGTCTAAGACTACAGTGTAGAGGATGCTTTCGATGTCAGTTACACTGAGGGACACTTTACTGATGCCTAGGTCGGAAATGAATTTGTGTACATCTAAAGCGGTGGCGTAGGAACGGTTCCGGATCAGTAATGGGCCCCCACCTAAAATACAAATAACTTTCAAAACTTAATGTTTATAAAATGGTTAAAAGTTGGTATTAAAAAAATCTTATTATACCATTGATAAATTTGATAATAAGAATCTGTCATCTAATATTTTAGTTTCAATAAAGTCAATATTGATGTTTCGTCCTGACAATAAAGCATATTCTGACTTTGACTAAAAATATTAGAGTTAATTGTGTTTTGTTTGCTCTTTGTAGCAACTAAAATAAAACCAACCTTGCTTGGCAGCATCTTCTAGCTTCTGCACCAAAAACCGGTGGCACTGTTGACTCAAAACATCAACAAACTCACTTTCAAAGTCTTGATCTTGATACCATGCTCCACCAGTTACCGTGTTATCAGGTTCCAAATCATAGAGCATATAGACTTTTTTCTTGCTAGCAGAAACTGACTTTACTGCTTTAATAATCTTTTTAGTTTCTAAACTTTTAAGAACCTTGTTTAACTGGGTCATATTCAAGTTTGATTTAAATCTGAAAATTAAGATGCATAAAATTAATACTTATTTGATCTTTGATTCTCTTTTGATAAAAAATTGTTAACAGTTTATCATAATATTGATTACCTACACTATTCAAAAGGGTAATAGGTACTAAATAACCAACTATAAACACAAAATACTCTGAAACTTACTATCCTTATAAGTATTTTTCAAATTCTTACCTAATATCTCTTATCCATATTCCCTTATTTCCAGCCTCTTCAATAATCTTATAAACAACTTTCTCTTCATTATCAGCACCCTTAACAATAGTCTTTTTTGAGGGATCTTTAAATTTATAAAGAAGGTCGTCCTTTGTCCTAAACAGTTCAACGGTTCCATTTTGAAGAAATCTGTTTATAATACTTGTTAATGCAGAAAGTGGTACGTCTGGTAAGTGCACTTTAAGGTCTTTATTCGATAATCCTTCGGGTTGGGATTTGGCCAGCTCTAAAAAACGAGACTCCAAGTGTCCATCGCCGTTGCTTTGAGAGCTTTCGGCACTCATATTTTTTTAAATTAATAACTTAAATGTAAAAACAAGTTTTACGGGGACTCGGCATATACGTAGTTAATGGGACTCGGAGGCTTTAACAATCAAAAACTTACGAGGAAACTCTTCCTTCGTCTGAAGCCTCAAACTACTTAATTCTTTGCTTAAAAAAATCACAACTTTCCTAACCTCAATGACCTCAAAGTATACCGTTGTTAAGCTAGCAGCAAACACAGAAATCGGCGCTTGTGTTTAGCCCAAACAGAAAATGCCCACTAATCACAAAGTAGGTTAGTTAATTGTGTCTCGCGGCAGTGGTGAGTGACTGGCATTCGACAGTGGTGGTCGGAGTTCGATCCTAGGAGGGCGCATACGTTCAATAAAAAAAGAATGTAAGAATTTTAGTAGGTTTAAGAAGGTGGGGAAGAGTGTAAAATGTATCATTTCCCAATTCACGCCGGTAACTAAGCCGAATGAGATCCGTGGGGTGCGGAAGAAGGTACACACTCCCCAATCGGTAGGTCATGCAATGGCAAGAAACCTTGGGTTGATAGCTCTTTGGAGTATCGTATGACTGAGGATCGGGGTTCGGAACCCACGTTAAACTGGAGGTCTAAGGGCAAACTGTCTGAATGTATGAAATGACAAGTGACCATCAGTATCCAGAACACACTCTCGCAACAGTAGCTCCGTCATCGATGAGCTCCGCAAAGCAAGCTATGCTACTATACAATCTATTTCTTCTCTGTGACAGTGACGACGATCATGGACTCATGAAAGTTGCGCGATCTGCTTTAAAGCCATTGATTTGGAAGATGTAAGAATTGCACATCCACATCACTTAATTTGTCTTTATAAGTTAATTACAATTTTAATTATAAAAAAAGTTACAAACAATCCAACGGTTAGCTTTACCGTAGCCTCCGAAGACGGCAATGGCTTTACTTTTATTTAAATCGATTTTTGAAATTCAAATCGACCGCCTCAACGCCGGAACTTGAAAGAAACGTCAAATTGCCTGCCATCTTTGAACGTTTCCGGTAGCTGTCTTTTCCGCAAAGGACAGAAACATGACGGGGTTTAGTGAAAAGGTATTTTGTTTATTCTTAATTTATGCTCTTTTTCATTCATTTCCGTAATATGAAAATGTTCTATAATTACTATCAATTTGATTAGTGTACGAATATGGGGTTGAAAACAGGATAGTGCAATTTGGGTTTACCTAACCTAAACGTGTTCCTCATGACACGTGTTTTGGTTGGTTTTTTCGGTACTAATGAAATTATTTTTATATTTTAGCCCATTCTAATTGACGGCAGGGGACATCTGCTTGGCCGCCTTGCTGCCATCGTCTCCAAAACCCTTCTACAAGGTAACAAAGTCATTGTAGTAAGATGTGAACAGCTCAACATCTCTGGCAACTTCTTCAGGTAAGTTTATAGATATTATGTAGTCTATTGTTGTATCTTTATCACTTTTCTATCGTAGTATTTATTTCAGCGCTAAATCCATTGGTAACATTAAATATCTCAGTCATTGTCATGTTGGTTATAATGATGTCCTGAAATTTATTTATTAGTAATAATAAATTAAGTTTCCAAATTTTTTTTAGTATAACCCAAGAATATAATTTTTAGGAATAAGTTGAAGTTTATGTCATTCCTTCGCAAAAGATGCAATGTTAATCCCGCTCGTGGACCTTTCCACTTCAGAGCACCTTCCAGAATTTTCTGGAAAACAGTTAGAGGTAAGAGTAGTTTGTTTAAGATATGTACTTTAGCATTGTCAAGTGAAAACCTCCAAAGTCCAAACATTTTAAACCATGGAGCATTGGTAATTCTACTTTTTTACTTCATATGAAACCTAAGAAATCTAATATCTCAAAGAGAGCTATTATGTTCAACATGATTATAAATGATCTTACCTACATTATTTGAGAAAATAATGAAAACACTTAATAAAATGAAATAATACACATTACAATATTATTTTAAGTTTAATTATCTAGTAGAAATAAATCCATGGTACCTATTTATTTTAGGCATGTTGCCCCACAAAACTGAGAGGGGAAAGCAAGCCCTTCGTAAACTAAAGGCATACGAAGGTATTCCTCCACCATATGACAGAAGGAAGCGAGTGGTTGTTCCTGGAGCTTTGAGAGTTGTCTGCCTTAAACCTGGACGTAAAGTAAGTAAATAAATACTGTGTTGTAAAACATAACAAAAATTATAAAAAAAGAAAAAGGTTAAACATTTTTTTACTTATATTATATTTTGAAAACTTTAGATTTATATCTAAGACTTTGTTAATATTTGTAAAAGTCTTTTAAACTATAAATTAATGGAATAGCTTATCTAAATTTTGCAGGCGAATTAATTTAAAGCAGCATTTCTTTTTCATAAATTGTATCTATGATTACAAAACATTACCTACATTATTTGACAATAAATAATGAAATCAGCAATAAAGTAAATGAGAACTTTTATTTCAATATATTATTATATATAATGTCAGAAAATTTGTTCTTGGCTAACTTCAGTTACTTTGTTACAGTTCTGTCATGTAGGACGTCTATCACATGAAGTTGGCTGGAAATACCAATCTGTGGTACGTACTCTTGAGTCCAAACGTAAAGTCAAGGCTGTCTTGTCCATTCGCAAGAGGGATAAACTTAAGAAGATTACCAGGAATGCTTCGGTTAAGGTATCGAAACAGACCGCACCGTTCACAAAAGTTATTAACTCTTACGGTTATAATTAGGAGAATAAATATAATTTTTAATATTTAATGATTTGATGCTTTATATTTGTGTTTTTTTCCTTTTTACCTAACAGAAGAAATGTCATAATGCGTTTGTTCCAACCAACGATTTTTGTACAGTATTCACAGTGGTTCTTTATTCCTGCGTCACTCTTTACCGATTAAACGACAACTTGATTTACAACTCGCCATCTTTATTGTAATAATAAAGGTGAATAAGGATATAACCCAACGGCTTCCGAGCAATATGGCGCAATACGACATTGCCAATGAAACGCTAGACAGAGAAAACATTGCAAGGATGGGTTGTAGATCGATCTGGCTATTTAATTTTATTATTTCCGACGTTATCGTTTTTTTGATTGTTAGTTTGTAATTTTTTTTTACATTTTTGTGCCTTGAAATTTTGTTTATTTGTAAAAATAGTTCTTTTTTGAGCTTTTATTATCATTCTCTTGTATTTATGTCGCAAACAAAAATTACGGCGGTGGCAAAATGAAGATATGGTATAAAATCTAATATTCACATATACTTTGTTAAAATAGTGTGTAAAGTGATTTTGAACGATCTATTAAATGTATAAATAACATTGGTCTTGTACTAGACTTAAACTTTTAGTAACCCATACACGTTTAGGCACATCTATTATAATATTCATGAAATTAGACTTTGTTTTGACCCTATTGGATTTGACGCATTCACTGTGAATATACTGTATTGATGTTTTACTGCAAAGATAGGTATAAAAAAAATACTAAATGACACATGCTTCACGGCTAAGACAAGTCGGAACACCAGCTATGTTTTGGTGAAAAAGTCACTGCTAAAAGATAAAATTCTTAAAAAGAAATTCATCACCTGAAAATTAAATCTGAAACTTCAAAAACTAGTGTTGGCTATTTACCGTAAGGCATTTTCTCACAAATACGCCACTACGTCAGGAAACCGACTGACGTCGGTGTCTTTCAATGCAACTAAATCGGCGCTATCCGCTATCCGGGTCCGCCAATGAAGCGGGGACGGAAAATTAGATCATAATCGAGGGACTTATCAAAAATACTTAACTATTATTTTTTATTATAGGTTTTTTTTTTGTTATAGCATGATGTATGGACTTAAAAGCGGCATATTTTACATTATACAGGGTGGCTCAAAAAAGTATGGCAGACTAAACTTGCATTTTTTTAAATGGACACCCTATATATTATATTATTGTCTAATTCCTTATAAGATTCTATATTTATTTTGTATAAAATGTCACAGTATGTCTGAATTCAATTATTTTTGAGATATTGACGTTTAAAATATGCTATTTGCAGACTTTGACAGGCTGTAGCATTGGAACAGCGTATTTTAGAGAAAAATGGTATTTACCTCTCTATCTTAGTTAGGGAATTAGAAAATGATATGATATATAGGGTGCTCCATTTCAAAAAATACAAGTTTAGTCCGACATTCTTTTTTGACGCACCCTGTATAATGTAAAATATTTTTTAAATATGCCGCTTTTTAGTCCATACCTCATGTTGGTTTAGTATTGTTAATCTTCCGTGGCCGCTTCGTTACGACCCGGTATACAGGGTGCTACAAATTCGTGTGCGTACCTACAAGATTGTTAAATTGAGGCAAAGTTGCGTATTTTGGGGCTTATAATTTGGTGAAAGAAAATTGTGAATATTCCGAATACTTTCGGAGATATCAGAAAAAAACCGAAATTTTTACTTTGGTTTTTAAGTTTTTGCGTGTTTATTTTTGACCTAGAAAGAAAACAAAAAACGCTTTCTCCGTATTAAAAAAAAATTGACTTGAAGTTGGTATCTAAAGAACGAAACGTTGAATTTGAAAACTAAAAAGACCATCTTGTAGAACATAAAAAACGGCCATGAAATGTGTTTTTTTCCCAGGCAAAAATGAAGACTTAAAAAATTAAAAACCCAAATTAAAATTTTACCAAATTAAAGCCCCAAAATACGCATCACCTTTGTCTCAATTTAACCATCTTCGTATCTCTTACCGTTTTCGAGAACTATGAATTTCTCCATCACAATTTACATTAAATAAATCATTATTATGAATACTAAAAATAAATATAAATAATTGTTCCTTGAGGAACACTATATTTAAGTAGGTACTCTTTAGGATAGCTTTTTTCTTTATCTTTTTGAACATAAGTTTGTCTATCTAGATAATTTTAAATTTATTCAAATTGCTTTTCAAATGTCCTGGTTTGGCCCCTGAACTCTCTGGGGTTAGGCTCATCAGACGACAACTGCCACCGCCCCGCCTGGCCAGTCTATGTGGTCCAGTACGGTGCTCCTTCAGAGTGTCCACAGAACTCAAAAGAGCCCAACGTCGGCATCCCTTGACTTAAGTGATCAGACGGGTTTGTTATCAACGTGGGATGATCGTTGCCTATACGGCCTGCGCCCCCCTGCACCCATCTTAGTTTAAAAAAAGTCGCTACCAATTTCATTCAAAATTCCTTTATTCATGTTAATACATAATGTTTACACACGTCAAACAATATATAGTTAAATCTAGTACCAAAAAAAGAAACACAGGTTAAAACACATTAAAATTTAAAAATTCTGTATATGAATAAAAAGCATTATCAGTCAAGATCTCCTTCATTCTGCTGTAGAACTGCTTATAAGGCAGGTTCCTAATGCTTTCTGGCAAAACATTATAAAATTTAATGGCCCAATAGCCCGGGCCATCCTGACACCTTCCTAAGCGCCACCATAAGGGTACTAAATTATTTTTCTTGCGTGTATTATAGTCATGTATGTCTGTGTGTGATTTAAAATTATCTGCCTTTTTTATAAAAAGTAAATTCTGTAAAATATAGAGGGCTGGCAATGTTAAAATTTGAAGAGCAACAAACGCCCCTCTACAATCGTCTCTGTAGCCGAGATTAGATATTACTCTTACTACTCTCCTTTGAATGGCAAACAGTCTATAAACCTCCGCAGAGTGCCCCCAAGCCAAAATGGCATATGAGACATGGGACTGAAATAATGCAAAATATGCTGTTCTCAATATAGCTGGAGAAACACAACTCGAGAGTCCTCGCAGTACAAATACAGCTTTTGTTAGCTTTTTAGCCACCTGACTAATATGACTACCCCATTGTAGTTTTGCGTCAAGAGTGACCCCCAGAAATTTTGCCTCCGAAACATTATCACCCGAAATATCACTTGAGTCTCTCATAGTGAATACCATCCGCTTGGTTTTAACCTCGTTGAGAAGAAGCCTATTTGCTCGGAACCATTCACTCGACAATTCCAGAGATTCCCTGGACCCTATTAAAGCCTCTTCCAATGAGTCGCCGGCAGAAGAGAGAGTTGTGTCGTCCGCAAAAAATAGTGTGTCCTGCCCTAGGATCAGTTGCCGGTAGGTCATTGATGTAGATTAAGAACAAGATTGGTCCAAGAATCGAACCCTGTGGAACACCTATATTTACTACTCTTTCCGCCGACGTCACATCATCACACCTCACGCTCTGGCATGTGTCTGCAAGATAGGAACCTATTAGTTCAATACTACTGGCATCAAAGTTATAAAATTTAAGTTTTTTTAGTAAAATGTTGTGGTCTACGCAATCAAATGCTTTACTTAGGTCGCAAAAAGTTACTGACATATATTCTTTATTATTATGAAATGCTTCTATAATGCGTGACGTCAGATCCAGAACTGCCATAGTTATATTTTTTCCTTGCCGAAATCCAAACTGACTGGCAGAGAAAAGACCTTTCCCTTCAAAGAAAGCCACTAGTTGCAATGCTATACATTTTTCAAATATCTTTGAAACAATCGGAAGTAATGAAATTGGCCTATAATTTCCAGGCAAGTTAGGGTCACCATTCTTGAATACTGGTATTATGATCGCTTTTTTTAGAATCTCTGGACATTTCCTTTCTCTGAAACAACTATTTATAAGTTTTGTTAGGGGTATAAGAATAACGTTTTTAATTGTTTTTATCAATTTTGTATTATAACCAAACAAATCACGACTTTCCTTATTTTTTAAGCTATCTATGATTACGCGTACCTCATTAAATGTCACTTCGGAAAAACAAAATGCCTCAGAAGGCGGACTAACTGATGATAAATAGTTTTTATGGTCGGTATTAGATAGTGGAATGTTCTTTACTATATTTTCAGCAATGTTAGAGAAAAAACTATTAAAGTCATCTGGAGATAAATTGGTTTTAACCGAGTTATTTTTTATCTTACCTCTTTGAGTATTTATTATGTTCCACATTGTTTTCACAGAGTTATTGGAGTTGAGTATTAGGTTATCATTAGCACTTAAGTATACCTGCACTTCTCCCTTCTTACAAAAGTGTTACTGTACTAAAAAAAAGTCGTCACCTCAAATTGTATCCTCCCAACCCCTACAAAAAGTGTCTTCTATTCTGAAACAAGAGGTTTAGTGAGTGATTGGTGATTCCGCTTTTTAGGTTCACAAAAATGAGACAGACGCATATAAGAGAGGCGTAACAAACGGCTTGTTGTATGACTATAATTGACTAACAGGCCTTTTCGGGCTCGGTTTTTCATGTTTAAAAATAAAGTAGATATCTTGTATACGCTTATCACGCCAAAATTGATGTTTTTTTTTCAGTGTGGATGACTATACTTTACCTACGATCATATTCATTAGAACTAAAAAGAAAATATACTGCTACTTTGTGAAGAGAAAAAGTTAGTGCATTTCCCCAGCGTTTGTGATAGCAACCGAACCGCCTACGACTCTTGTTATTCTTTAATAAACTCAAGTGACCATATTAAAGGAGAGTGTTTTATTGCTACGCAATGTGTACTTTTGTTGAAAATAAACAAGGTAGTCTTGTTTACTGTGCGATTTACTTTACAGCAGGTATACTTATCGATCGAGTATATACCATACCTACAAAGCTATATTTACGGTAGTGATCAGGGACCGTTCTAGACCCAAAATATCGGGGGGGGGGGGGGGGGGGGGGCACCAGAGGGGGCTTCCGAAAGTAGGTTTTTAAAATGAGGCGTTGGTTGGAATTCTTTTACAAGCCAAGCGGTACCGCATGATACAACTACCATGGCGGTACCGGTACCAAAAATAAGTAGGGGAATTTTTCGTTCAGGATTTGTCAGGTCCGCCAACGTAGAATATTTTTCTTTCGTAAATTAATTATGTAGTTTTTATCAATAACAACCAAATATACAGTTACAAAACATCCAGCATTCTATTTTACACAAACATACGTAAAATATCATTTCGTAACGGATGTTTGTGTTTATTTCAGAAATTACTATTTTTAGCTGGAGCATAATTCAATTTCTATTTAACTTGCCATTCAGTTGAACAAACAAAAAGAACTTTAAATCTACCTCTGTGAGACAAAGATGAAACATGAAAATTACGCAATCCCGAACATTGCACAACCCGAAACGAGAACGGTTGATATGTTTGGCTTGGCTGCCCTGACGTATGTGACGTTAATGATCGGCGTTGCCAAAAGAATAATACATTCCTAAACTTGCTGAATTTAGCACGGTAACAGGCATCGAGCGAGATGTTTATTCTATCTTAATAGTAACAGGTGACTAATGTAATGATAATCAATATCAATAATTTAGATAAATAACAGTAATATTTACCAAGTTTTTACAGCTTACTATAAGTAATTTATGTAAGTTATTTTGATTAAAAATGTTATAGAAGTTTGGTGAAGATTTTCAATAGGGTTTCGTGCAACTGATTGTCCGCAAGTAACAATTGGCAACGTTGTCTGTTTATTGTGATTGATTTCTGAAAGAAGCGTCAAACAAATTTGTCTTTGTGAATTTCTACTATCAAATTTGTCGAAAATAATAGTTTTTTTGGTTTTTTATTCAGTGTAAAGTGTTTAGTTTGTGAAAATGATGTGCGAATCGGAACATTTTGAACACTAGCCCCCCAAATACGTGAAAAAATTTAGGCTTCAAAGTAGTACAAAAGTGGACTCGCCCGATTTTTTTTTGTTTGTCGTGTCCTTGAAGTGTATTCTCTAATTTTCAAGAGCAAATATTCACCCCTTGTTCGTATTAACTAAAAGACTCTTTATTTAGAGACTAATCTTTTAAATTTTTTACGGTAATTGTAATGTGCCCAAACTACCTACTAGAAAAAAGCTCCGTCAGAAGATCCTTGGTCTCACAAAACAACTTGATACATTCAAAAAGAAAAGGAATATTCATACACCCCACAGCAATGTTTAAAAACTTTTTGAGTAGTAGTGCTTTAAAGAGTTCCTGTAGATTATAAATCTATAAATCCCCCCAAAAGTCTCAAAATTTGTTTTTCTGATATCAAGTATTACTCAGTCTTTCCCTTGGAAAGAATACATTTTTAACTTGTGATAGAAATTGTTTATTTGTTTCTAAATTAAACGAAGACAATATGAAGCTTTTAGAAAGCACCACCTTTGAAGCTATTAACAATGCCCTTCAATTTCAAACTGGAGATAGCAAAATAGTTGGACGAATCGAGAGCTATTCATGTAAGATGGCTGGGGCTGATAAGGCTCTTTACAAAAGGTATGGATCTTTTGCTTAGTAGCTTAAATTATTATTATTGTTTAGCAATAGTAAACAGTAAAACCGATAATGGATCTATTCTATTATCACATGTAAATATCTGGGCCAGTAATGGAGGAATTAGTTGTTTGTTTAGTCTATTCTTAAATTGATTTATTGAAGTTGCATTAACTGTGTCTTCGCTTAGACCATTCCAGTTGTACACAATACAGATCGAGAAATTTTCTTCATAGAGGTTTGGCACATCTTTCCTTTGATAATTTTTTATTGTGGCCCCCAAGTTGTTGCCATGAAATTAAAATTATACATTTTTTACGTAGATTTAATGCTGAAGGAATAAACCCCAATGATCTGCAAGCACTTTCGCCCCCTCAGACAGTGTCTCAGTACAGTAGAAGCGTTTCTGGAGATGAAGATGGGCCCCTCTGCGATACAATAAGTCGTAAAACACTGTTCTACTTGATTGCAACTTTGAATTCATCTTTCCCTGATTATGATTTCATGGATCTTAAGGTAAGGTTTTAGATATTTTTGGTTTAATGTGTAAATGTACTTTAGTATGTTATGTAGTACTCATATTATATAAAAAATATTTTAAATGAAATACTGTATATTAAGTACATATATTATTGTATTGCTGAGTTTACCAGACAATTTTGACTTGAATGGCCATCTTTTTTAATTATCAGCCAGCTTGTTTACTATGCATAACCTTCATTTACATGTAATATTCAGTTTATGGAAACTTGAAGATACCTTAATTGATTACCCTGTTGAAATACAAACTTGACCTTTACAAAATAAAAATAGCGCTTCAACATTGTTATGAGGCAAGTAAATTGGCAATGATCTTAAAAATTGTAAAAATTTGTATTTTTAGCACAAGGTTTTTAAAATGATTTTTTGCTCCTTCAGTGTATGTTGACATCGTTAGAAAAGTGTTTATAGTAACATATACATAATTTTTGAGATTTACCCAACTTTTATTTAAAGGTTTACAGTCACTTTTGGGTATTTTCCAACTCAAAAACTACCGAAATTATCAATTAAGTTTTTGTTTATTCCATTAGGTGGCCAAACACACACCTACAGACCATTTTCAACAGTTTTGGAATGCAAGTTTCATTACTTGTCTAATTTATGAAGGATGTAAGTGAAATAATAATATTATACTAGAAATCCACAAATGCTAGACTACTAGTTAAAAAGATACAATTTATTACCCATAAATATGTACTTTTAACACAGCATTCCAAACTGGCCAGTTAAACTTTTAATCCAATTTCACTAGTTTGTGGCCTATAACAGATTTGGGTGGTTTGAAACGCCAGATGTGAAGAATTGGCATGTAGCATTCCAAAACCACCATTGAAAATCGTCTGTGTGTCTCCCTAGGACGGTTTATTTTAGTATCTCCAAAGATGACATCTAATTATTTTATTTATAGCCAATTTTATTTATAGCTAATAGCCGAATTATTATTTGGAACTGAAATATTGTTAAAAACTGGGAGTCTTAGAGCATACTGATAAAAAGAAATTACCCTGCCTGCCTACATACCTATTATAACTAAATCAATATTTGAATAGTCTCAATTGTGTTAGTGATAATAAATATTTTGCAGCTTTATTCCATTTGAATGATTTAAGTATGTTGGTAGTCATTGACCCCAGCAAAATAATAAAGCTATTTATAAATAACAAGGATTAACCTATCAGTATAACAAAAAAACAATTGCAATTTAGATTTTTTTTCGATTTTGGTTTAATGGCAAAGGCTTGATATCATTTTTAGTATCATAACAAGGTAACTTTTAACAAATAAAAAAAAGGTTTCATAAAGAACTTATGATATTATGTAACCAACATAAAATTTAGACATAAGAACTATAAAAAATGAAAAGTAGAAAAAAACAGCATAAAGTTTATGTTTTATAAGGCTATTAGGGCACTTGTTCAATAAAACTTTTACTTTAATACTGTTATAAAAGTCTGATTAAAAATTAAAAGGGTTAGAATTTAGGGGCATAACTCCCTTGGGATATTATTGAAAAGTAGAGGGACTTAAGGAAGCGATTGACAACAAATATAAAAAATATATAAACAAATAACATACCAACAACCGTCAACGTCTAACGAAAATAAACAAAATTATTATATTATTAATGTATCACGGGAATCATCAGTCTTAATTATCAAATGCAATTGTCCTTTGGGCCAGGCCAGAAACTTTGCCCTTGATAATTAAGACCTTTATAATTCCCTTGATTTGATACATAAATAACCATTTTAGTTTAGCATTTTATTCGTGACGACCCCCATAAAGTAAGGGGGCACTTCCAAAAATTGCACTCGCATGCGCTATACACGCAGCGGGTGCGGGCATATTAAAATAGGGTGTCAGCAGAAGTGTCCTCACTAGACGATCACTGAACACTATGCTCCCCTAGACAAAGAAGGAAGAGCTGAAGCAATTTTTTATTTAAGAAGTCAAAACGCTGGAAAGAGTCGGCAAGTTAGAGCAGGTAGCGCTATCTGTGGGAAATTGATTAAAGCTGAGTTCTTCAAAATACCAGTCATCAGTGATTGTTGTAAAAGTTCAAAGAATAATGTGTGTGTGTTAAAGTGATCCTCACGTGATAAGGGTTCACAGTACTATGATTTTTAATTTATGCATATTAAAACTTTTAAAAAATGTTCAGAAATTTATGTTTCTAATAACAATACGAACTTGGGGATCAAGCTCGGGTCCAGAGGGGGGGGGGGGGGGGGGGTCATAGACGATATTTTACGAAATTTATCCATAATTCACTTTGTGCTTTATAAATAAAACTTATTTAACTTCAAATTGTGGGTAAACAAGATGAGTATTTGGTCGATTATTGGATAAAACGAAAAAGTAACGTTGATCAAAAAACAAAACTGCGCGTAGCTTGAGCGACCTACACGATTAGTATTACTGACAGTCATACGTCAATCCAGCGGCGGCGCGAGGGGGGTCAGGGTGGGCACCCTAAAAACCTCCCTTAATTGAGGGATTCGGTATTGTAATGGAATTCCCGTGGGGGAAGGGGGATTTGACTGTGAAATTTTTTTTACCTCGCTTATGGCGTTATAAAACGCGGGGAAGTCATTTTTAATATGCGTATAACTCATCTCAAAAATCCTGGGGTCGCCACTGTATGTATGTAATTGTTTTGCAATGGAGATCCTACATGACCATTAAGACTAACAGTCTTAATAAAAAAATGACAGTAACACTGATCGCGTAAGCGGTGTAAGGGTAAATTTCAAAAATTGATATCATTCAGGACTGATAATAATACTGATCGTGTAGGGTCTGTAATAAAGAGCAGATATCTCTTGGGCTATATTTATGAATGCCGGACACGAAGAAAAATAATTTTAAAAAAACAGGAATTGACTATGGATTTCGTGAAATTGCTAAGCCTGTTTCTGTTTTTAGGCGGATAGGTAAAGCCCTAAAAGCATTCCAAAAAATGTATCTTGTTCAGAAAGTGTGAGTGAAGCAGGAAGCCCGCAGGGGGCCGTAGGACATTGCGTCAAATATTTCATATTTTTTAAGTGAAAATATTAGTCATGTGTACAAGAACTTCAATTAGGTTTAGGAATTTATTAAACTCTGCAATGAAATTGCTATGAACGTTTTTTTAAGTTCCATTTTTATGTTTATTTCGAGGTTTATTTGATGAAGAAGTTTTGATTTGACATGTTTTTTTAAATCTGTTTTTAATTGAATTGTCGAAGTCCCTACAAAATATTTTAAAACATATAGGTACTTAAGTTTTTTAGTTTGTAAATGTGTTGATATGCCAAAAAAAAAAAGAGTTTTTTTTGGCGCATTTTCTTTGTCCTACTATTAAATATAATTTTTTTTTTGTAAAAATGACCTCTCAAACGAAATTGTTCTTTTCTTTGTTCAGAGCCACGAATTCAGCAAAGAGCCCTCACTGCAATGGGTGACCAATGCGATCGACTCTCAGATGACGGCCACGGTCGGGGACACGTACAGGGCCCTGCGGCCAGCCCTATGGACCGCCATCGACAACGAAATATCCCTCGAGAACTGCGACATCTATTCTTACAATCCGGACTTGGCGTCCGATCCGTTCGGGGAGGACGGGTGTCTGTGGAGCTTCAACTATTTCTTGTATAACAAGAAGCTGAAGAGGATCGTGTTTTACACGTGCAGAGCTAGCAAGTAGGTAGTACTTACCGTTTTTTTTAATTTTCAACTTTTAAGTTTATTACAGGAATAAAATTTAACTAAGTTAAATAAAAATGTAAAACAACATTATTCAAACTTAGTATTAAAAAAATAAATAAGATAATTAAAAAATATAAAATTTTGCACAAAACATTTTAGAAAATCTGATACTCATATTCAGTGAAGTATATTTTGAACCCTGATACCCATACTTTGATTCAAAGATGAAAATTATCTTAGGAAATATATTTTTAAATAAAATTTAAATAAGGGTAGTTTTTGTTTTGTGCCTGGGTAAATTATAATTTAGTATTAAAATTTACAATTTAAATTTTGACAGTATGCTAATGTTAGTAGGGGTAACCCGGGTAAAATATTTTCAATATGGTGGTACTTATATGGTTATACCGGATGTAGGTATCAAGTTGCTTGTTTTAAAAGTGAGTGATACCTTATTTTAAAGGTCTTTTAATTCCCTTTATAATGATGTAAAATTCATGCACCTTTAAAATAAGGTATCACTCGACCCCCCTTTCTGGGGCGAGAGTCGACCAGGCGCTCGACCCCCCTAAAACTTGCAGGTCAGGTCGATCCCACAAATGGGGTGGGTAAAGGCTTTGTTGGTAGTGTTTCGGCACAGCTGACATATGATCTGTCAAGTAGGCGATAAATAAAAGTTAAAATTTTGCATATACAACACTGTTTAAATACAGATTAAAAACATATACCTACCTAGGTGCTATTAAAATGCATATTCAAAAAGTTCATTTATATTGTAGGGTTCCATTTTTATAATAATAACAAACATAACCCTTTTATACCTCTTAAAATTACCTTTCACTCTTAACATGTGTAGGTAATTTGTTTAAAAACTTTATTAATGAATTAGGCAGGATCCCTTTCGGTGGATGTGAGTCTGTGCATAGGAACATTGTAACGGCTGCTGCAGAAATTTATCGTTGTTCTTAAACAGAAAAAATCAAACACTCAAACATACAGACCTGACAACGTCAATATGTTTGGTTTCCTTAACTTTCCTCTACATGATTCCCTCCACGACATCCAAAGTTGTTGTAATCAACCCAAAGTAAAAATATTAACTCACTATTCTCATATTTGATTTGCAAATATGAAATTAATATTCAATAGTTTATAAAAAAATATTTGTATCAATTTAAAAAATATCACTTATTTATTTCAGTCCAAGTTACGCCATTGATTCGGGCTTTGGAAGCGATTTCGTGATGGATGAAGATGAAATGTAGATATGACGTAGAAAAGGCAGATGATAAGTATAATTATACAAATCTGTCAAGCGGACTATGGCAATCCGCTTATAAAAAAGATTCTTTCAAGGAACATACTAAAAGATAAAAAAAATTATTTATCTAAAAATGACAATCTTGGAAAAAGAACCTCTTAAAAACGGTTTTAATAGCTCTGAAACATGTTGCTTTATTTAAAAACACATTTGTTATTGGAAAATGTTATCTTAAAATAAACATTCAATTGATTTTAAATGTGCAATAATTTGGTAACTTTAGGGATTTTAATTGGAACAAAAATATATCAGAATTCTATGAAAGAATCTCTATTTTTATTATATTTACACTGTTAAACATTAGGTATAGTATGGCTACCAAGCCAGCAGAATAAAAATTTTAGGTCCATGTTACTTGAACTATGAATCGTCTTGTTACTGTCTGTTCGGTAGTTTGGGTCAATTGGCGTTTAAACCAACAACGACAGAGTAAAATAGACCCCGCATTTCATTCATTAAAGTCAGAGTTCCGACCATTTAAATCAACTGATTTTTTTCATTTTAATCGTGTTTTAAATCAAATAATAAATTGCTGTAAAAACCAGTCGCCGAAGCAAATAACTCATCAAGAAATTAAAAAAAGAAAGAAAGCTCGTTTATTTAAAATGAAGTATTTAAATACATTATGTAAGTGTAAAACATAACTAATCGTCATCAGTCCAGCGTAAAAAATATTCATAAATTACGCTTCACGCTGCCGAAAATTTTCATGTCAATACAAGTTATTTTAAATGTCGCCGAGGAGATTTTCTAACTGTAAATCTAGACAACAAATACTTTTGGGCGAATAGAGACAAAATAATGAAAATAAGTGATTTTAAAGTTCATTATTGCCATATTTAAGGAAAAAATCAGTATAAAGTGAAAAAATCACGATTTAATCGAAAAAATCAGATTTATTGATTTTTTCAAAAAAATCGTGATTTATTGCAACCCTGGTTATTGGGGATGTTTTGCCTTTCTTAATAAGCTGGTAGCAATTTATGAAGAGCGGCATAAAGACAAAAATATAAGTAATTGGTGTAATGTGGATCTAAAATTTTTATGGTTTTAAGAATTTTAAACCTTAATCTTAGGAAACACTTTTGGTGAGAGCAAAAGTACAAAATAGTCTTTACAAACATTTACATTAGGCGTGTAGGTATAGTTCTTAGCGTTTTGAGGCTACCTTCAATTGTGGTGGTTTTTAAGCAAAAGGGTTGCATTTTCCTTGTCTTCCGAAGATTGTTTTAAAATTTATTGTAGAATTTGGAGCACATATTTTTGTCACATTTATGTCTGTAGAATAAAAATAAATTATTTTTGGTTACCACTAATTTTAGGAGATGACAAAAATTGCAGTATTTTTTGTACCTGATTTTTTAAATTAAGTTTTAAATTTTGGATTGTGTTATATCACCATCTAATCTCACATCACTTTGGTAATTTAGTACGTTATCAATTTAATATGGCGTTTATATTGCAATAAACATTTCCTTTTCAATGTGCCGATATTTTTTTTTACTCTAGATTTAAAATGACTCAAATTTATGTTTTGTAGCGCCAAATTAGATTGGTAACATAACCTACATATTGCTCCACCATTTTTATCATAGCATGGTTGGATTGCGTAAAGATTTTAAATAATAGTTAACTATTCAGGCAACTTTCACGGTGACATAAATGACATTGGCAGATATTATTTACTCTGAATAAAAGTTGCATGCTTAGTAAATACAAAATTAAGCTAATCAGGCCAATTTGTGAGAAAATTATTTCTGCCAATGTTGTTAATGTCACAGTCAAAGTTGCCTTGTTAATTATTGGTTAAAATCTTTATGACAAGACTTACAAAAGGGTTCAATATTAATGGAGTACTTTTTTTTAAATTGAAAATAGGTTAATAAAGGGTTTTACAGGGTATTCCTGAATGTGTTGTGGACATAATAATATCCTGTATATTGGTGAAAAATAGTCAGTTCATTTTAATTTTAAAAAACCAAAAATAATTTTTCTTTTTATGAATACCAAAGAACTTAATGAAAATGTAACCTTTTTGGTAATTTTTATCGTCTTTCACAAATAAGGAATGTTTTTATTAACAAAAATTCCTACAAAGCGGGAGTAACATAGAGTTTTGGCTTTCAGGGTTTAAATTTGCGGTTTTTGTAGAATTCATTCGTTCATTGCTCTAAATGTCTCCCAAATTCGAGGGTGACCATTGGGATCCCGGAAACTATATAGGCGAATGTACACGATGCTAGTAACTTATACAAGTGTCCAGTACTAAAAGGAGGTGCTTTAAAAGAATAATTTATAATTTTACATGTCTACAACAAGCAATTCAGTACTGGATTTTAGTGATTTCTAGAAATAACTGGCACCAGATTCGCCTTAAGAGATATAAACAAGTTTAAATTATAGCAAAGTTGCAAAATGTAAAGCTTATCAAATGTCTTTTAAAAATTTAGATAATTCCTAGTAGGTACTTCTTGCAGTTGGAAAATTGGAAATTTTGAAAATTTGTTTTAATTTTTTTCGAAAATTAAAGAAAATTATAAAATGAATTTCACTTTTTCTTCTCTACAAAATGACATAATTAAATTCGACGTTCCGGCCCATTATCGACTTTTTTTTTAAATACGGACCTGGATTTCAAAAAAGCTCCTCATCTCATTCTAAAAATATATATGTATGTACCACAGTTATGTTATTGAACGTTTCGACGAAAAATGGCTATGAGACAAAACATTATACGGGCCAAAATACTTTTTGATGCCTGAAAATCGGTCTCTTCGCTTCAATTTCACTTTTTATAGGGAAACAGTACACATCTGCGAAAAAGTACACTAATTTATAAATATACCACTATTTTTCTATTCAATAAATTAGGATATAACCAAAATTCTATATTTTTTATTTGCAAATTACAGTAACAACGTTGTCTTTCTTAGTAACGCAGTAGTTTTTCATACAAAATATTACTATCTTTGAGCACGACTCTCATGTTACAAAGAGCAATCTCTCATATCTCCTAGATGTCGACCTTGAATATCGTTATCAAAATTATAAGTTTTGTACCTTATTACAATTCCAATACGCTAAAAAACAATATGGCAGACTGTTGGCGCTTGGGTTAGTTGCTTGTTACTGCTATTTCTTGCTTTTGTAATTTTATAGTAGAAATATATTTTTAAGTATGGAGAAACCTGATATGGTAACTCTCTTATTATAATTCAAATAGACGACGGGCTCTTTCAAAATTTGAGTAAAACATCCGTATTTAAAAAGATAACGGTGATATTGGGCCCAAACCATCCAAACGTCGGAATCAAAAACTGATAATGTAATTTTATAGAAAAGAAAGAGCAATTTATTTTGTAATTTTCTTAAATAAAGTTGGAAAAAAATTTTTTTTCCAAATTTCGCTTTTTTCTTCTGCCTCAATCAAGCTTGTTTGTATATCTTACAGTTTCTGAGATCATTTTCGCTTTATTCAAAAAGAGGTCAAATACCCGTCCTTAAGTAGCAATTACCGACAGTTTTGAACTAAGGAAATTTTGAATAATGAATTAATAAATGCAAAAAACGAAAATTTGTCCGTTTTTCTTTTTTTTTACTTTGATTATTTTATAAATTCAAACTTATTTAACTTTTATTTAACTTTAAATTGTAGATAATTATGCTTTAGATATGGGTATTTGGCAGATTTTTGGATAAAAGAAAAAAGTAACGAAATATTGATTCAAAACGAAATGGCGAATGCGTCTCTAGACCACACTCTTAAGGGGTGTTTTCCAGAAATCCATCGGAAGTCAAAACTCCATGTCTCTAGTCTTTCTTTACACACTTTATCTATTTGTGCTTAAATTGTCCTCCTCAATCACAACTAACACTTTAGCAGAATAATATTTAGTTTTATAAAGTTTTTTGAAGACTTATCTATAGCTGTTAGGTGTTCACTTATTACAATTAACTATAGTGATAGTATACAGGGTGCTGCAAGTTCTGTGGACAAGCGAGTCTTGAGAATTTTCTAACCCTGTATATAGATATGTAGGATTGGTGTTTAGTATGATCTCAACTTTTAGATTTGGCATGAAACTAACTGAGTACTAACAATTACAGTGATCTGGCTATAGGGAATCAAAAAGACAGAATATTTTTTACCTAATTAAATACAAAAAATAACGTTTTTTTAGGTTTATTCCTTTGTATTGATGCAACTGCAAGGATATTTTCATTAAGGTGAAAAGGCGTTGATTCAACACTCGCGAATAAACTTCTTTTGCTTTATTTTTGACAGGCCTGTATTTTTCAAATTGAGAACTAGGTGTGAGGTTTAAACTAACATTTTTTGGGGTATTTAAAAGTGTTAGGTTGGACCTCATATGAACTGATTAAAATTAGAAAAAAAGTAAAAATTCCAAAAATATTTTATGTTACTTTAACTAGTTTTAAGAGATCTGTTAAGTACCTAAATGTAAAAATATATATAAAAAAAACTTATTCAATTAGGCAGTTTTATTTGCCTGCTTAAAAAGCATGACAAACAACCTTTAAAACTTAAGCGATTGTTTATTTTTACAATAAAAACAACATAACACTTAAAAAATGTCACAAATATGCTTGAAAATAAACGATCCGGTTCGGCGCGCGTTGACCCGTCAGCTGGTTAAAAATCTGTTGTTTATACAGGGTGATTCCTAAGTTGATACTTCTTTTTTAGCTGCGTATAGAAGGCATTAAAATAAACGTTTTCAAATACCTTTTTTCAAAAAACCCAAAAATAAAGTACTTACATTCATTTATTACACTACAAATTAAATACGGTTCTGCCTAACTTGTCCGTTGAATAACATTAGGAAAACTTTTGGGTGTAGAGAAAAAACATGGCACTTTTACGACACTCACAATAAATAAGCACCATAATTACTTCATTGTTTACAAATTTTACCATTTTCGCCAATTTATTAAAAGAAAACCACACCGCGCCGCGAATTAACAAAATAAATAACTGACGACCGATCCGTAAAATGCATGACTCACATACAAAAAAACGGAGAAAAACAATATAAAGTAAAGGGCTACGTTTTGATTACCATTACTTAGATTTTTTACTTCTGTAACTGGCTATTTTTAAGTTTTTTGAAAAAAGGTATTTGAAAAAGTTCGTTCAAAAACCGGAACACGACCTGTATAGGGATCTCATTTGGCGAAAGCTTGGTTTTATACCATTGTACTGATTGTATTAGTCTCGTTCACATTTATGCCTGTTTCCCATTAGACAACGAAAACTGAAATAAAACTAGAACCAACTATCGTCAGGATATGACCTAAAACTTGCAACAGCTGATCTCGAAGTATAAATGCGCAGGCGGAATAAATATTGCTCCAATTTTAACAAAAAGTGTCATCGTGGCAAGCGGTCATTAGGAAGATAACCATTGTTGGCTAAGAAAAAAATTCTAGTTTTGGTAACTTAGTAACGGTTTTAACGTCCTCTAAAATTTATTTTTTGTAGGTTAAAGGAGTGGAAACAAAAAAAAAGTGATTGAGGTGAAAGTTTTTATTTTGTCCCTGTATCTGGTAATAAATGTTTTTGAATTAACATAATTTTAATGATCAGTTTTTTGCTTATATACACTTTAAAGTAAAGCTTTGAACATACCTCTCGGATAATTTTAAGCCAAGTTCAACAACGCGTTTTTACAAAATTGCAACATTTGTGGCTTAAAATTTTCCAATAAAAAACATTTTAACCGCAGGCCTATAATAAACGCAGCAATTTTAAGCGATTTTTATCGCAGTCACACACAGCATATTAGGCAATCCAACGATGTGTCAAAATAGCAGCTGGATGGCAAAAACTGCTTTGTAATTGGTACACGTGACCATCAAAATAATGTTGCTGGTGACATTTAACGGGTGACTTAATGCTTTTTGCCATCCAACCGCCATATTGAATCACGTGGTTTAGATTCCCTAATTTTAAAGAAGACACGGCCATAACCTCACTTACCAGATCACTTACCAGAAATATGTGTTGGCGGCTACGTTCTCAAATTGAAAAAGTATAGTCGGTCTGTCTGTCATTGCACTCATTGCGTCTGTTTGTTCACAAGCTTAAAAAACTACTTGACAAGAAAATATTTAATCTTGTATGCTTTTGCTATTGCTCGAAACCAGATATTTCGGCCCCCCCCCCCCCCCCCCCGAAATCCAAAAAAAAGAAGATATAAACTATAATTAGGCAACATAAAAAATCTTTGACGGCAACGCCATCAATAACGCGCCAAATAAAATAACAAATCATCCTCCCAGTAACTAAAGCTTCAGCAGAAAAACGTTTTTCTACTTTAAAAAGATTAAAAACATATCTGAGAAACCATTCAGGCGAAGAGGGCACAACAAGTTTAGCTTCAAAAAATCCACATTGATATATGAAATAATCAATATATTTTGTCAAAACAGGCGACGAATTACGGTTTAGTTTTAGACAAAAAAATATGTTGTGCTTTTAGTTTATGGTTAATTTTTGTTTTTTCAATAAATAAAAAATATACCTTAGTTTTAGTATTTTTTTTTCTCAATTATGCTTATTTCATGAAGAATTTTTTGTTTAACAAGTATATATTATCTGGTTTATATTACCTATATTAGTGTATTCATATAACTCACTACAAGTTTCTTCAAATCTATGTATTTTTTTACTTTGAAATTTTTTTGATTGTCCAAAAAAAGGGTTTTTTGGGCATCCAAAAATTTGCCTACGGCGCTGCCTCATCGATTTCCCTACCCATTAGGCCCCCCCAAATAAAATTCTGGCTACGCCACTGATGGCGGATGATATAATTTAAACTTATATAATTGAAACTTTAAATATAAATTTTCAATTTTTTTTTTTGAAAAAAGATACCCGCCAAACTAGAACCCCCTAGTCAAATTTTGGTATTAAAATTTCAATTAGACAAGTCAGAAAACGATGCTGCGCTTGAAGCTGGTATGGAAGGCTCGTAAATTTAAAGCATATTTTCTTCTCTAAGCGATGAGTCAAAAAAAAGTTGAAAAACACAGAAGCCCAAAGTAGGCTCTCAGTCTCTGAAAATAATAATTGAATTATTTTTAATTAAGGGTAGCTTTGACCTGTTTTAATTAGACATCCGTGATTTGTTTGTTTAATAAAAAAAATACTCTTTATTAGGAAAATAGATTATAAATAACTTAAATAAGACTTTAGCAGTTTTAAATTGCCCGAATATTAAAAGGGATTTAACCAACGGCTAAAAAATAATTAAAATCGTTTAAAATTGCTGATAATTTCATAAAAATATATTAAGCACTCTAAAAGTTTTATAATAAAACTTAACGTTGAATTTTAACGGCATAGGCACTAAGATAATGTAAATACTGAATAGTTTCAACAAATAAATAAACTATTTTTACATCAACTTTACAAATAATAACCGTTTGGGCCATTACATAAAAGTATTCTAATGGAAAAATCGCAAAAATATTTATATACAAAAATATTATATTAATGTTATGAACCCAACACAAAGATTAACGTTGATATAAACAATATACGAGGTATCCCGAAATTAGTGGGCAATATTTCTAGGACAGATTTGTACTTGTAAAAACATTATGGTAAGTCCTGCTTCCTATAAAGCTATAAAAATTCAAAAACGAACCGAATAAAGAATAGAATAAGTTATCCAGTACCGATCCTGTACCTATATGTGACACCCCTAATTATTTTTTTTAATTGGGATAAAAAATTGTGTAAAAAGTTCAAACTCACTAAATTTCGTGAGTCTACCTCAAAATGATGGCAGATAATATTACAGAGAATCGTTTTAGGGTATACCTTTAGAGGATCTTTCGAAAATTCATCTCACCCTGTGGAGTATACTAGCAAGTGTATAGTCCGTACAATTACTGGCTGGATGCACGTCACAACTCGCAAATACATATTCATAACAGAAACAAAACATAAGGTAGGTCTGTTATTAATAAAAGGGTCCTGTCAATTGACATAAAATTAATTTTAACAACCTTTGTCATATCAATAGTAATTTAACCAAAAAGTACATTGATAATGGCGATTAATGATCGAAATATTTTCGATCATTAATCGCATTTTAATGTAAGAGTTGGTTACAATGTTTTTTCGTCGACCGTATTTTTTACTAAAGTGAAGAAAAACAGTTAACAACTTTTATTTTACAATCCAGATTTCACAATTCTACAAATACTAATGACAGCGGACGACGTTTTGGATTGACGTTTTATTATTTTGTTGATTTGTTTGCATGGCTGCCTTTAATTTTAATTACCAAAATCGTGCATTTACAGAAAATCATGCATTAATAGGGGTCATTAATGAATGATTTTGGGAAATCGTGCATTTACAGAAAATCATGCATTAATAGGGGTCATTAATGAATGATTTTGGGAACGTTAATATCGGATGTAAATACACAGTCGACGGAAAAGAATTTTAATTTTATTTTGAAGCTTATTTAAATTCTGACAAAATTGAAAAAATATACGATTTCAACGACATGACTCGAATCAAAAATTACGTCAGAAGCTGTGACGTGCATCCAGCTAGTAATTGTAAGGACTTTAACATATAGCACAGAGGAATGATAGGTCGTCGTTGTCGCTATACCATAGTAAGTGAAATTAGACTAGTTTAGGTTCAGAAAAATTTATTATTTTGTCATGAAAAGCAGAAATCATAATCTGTCCTAGAAATATTTCTAATTAATTCGGGACACCCTGTTTATCGGGTATGCAAATTTGTAAGTTTGGGTAGAGAACACCTGTCCTCATTTGGCGCGGGCAAGTTGATCATTCTATAACTTGTGTAACAAGATTTACAAAAAATATAATTTCAAGCCAGGAAGGTATTTAAATAAAATTATGTAAAGGTGCTCTGTAATTTTTAATTTAGTAAAAAGTAAATATATATCTGTATTTAGCATAAAGATTTAATTAACAAAAAAGAACTAACCGTATGAAAATATACATAAATCACAAAAGTTAACACATCTAAATACTAATCTGTGACGTGATAATATACAGGGCGTCCTCATTAAGGCAACAAGAACAATATAAAAATTTGACGCAGAAACCAACATTTTATTAAAATTTTGCTAGTGTTTTTTTTAACTATAGGATTAAGTAAAGTAAGAAAAAGTAGCATAGGGTGTACCTAGTATATTCTACATCTGTCTTTAAAAATAGGAAAAATAAACTAATCATTTAAATTTACATTTTTATTCTACCTATTGAAATAATACATTTTTATGTCGGAAGAGCACTGTGTACAATGACGCAGCTACAAGTAAAAGTGACAACTTATATAGCAGAGCAGATTGTAAATAATGTAAAGTTAAATAAAGAAACCGTGAAACCAAACCGAACGACGCGATTAGACTGGAATCGCGCAAGGCGAAAAGGTGAGGTTTCGGCGTCTTGTTCTCGTTTAAATCCGGCGTAAAGTACACTTTACAAGCACAGTAAAATTATACCCATGGCGTCCGGAACGTTCGGTCTGGTATTAGGGTACTTACCCAACTTTTTAGACGGACAAAAAAACTATGGAGTTTTTCTCCAGGATATCTAATATAATGATTCAACTTCATAACACGGCGCCAAAACAAGGTCCTTAAGGACTGTCGTCTTTTGTAACTTTTTTAAAATAGGGTTAACATTGTTAAAACAATTTTATTATTGTTTACCGTTCGTTCCAGCATTTATAATATTTGCACATACATATGCAGTGTGTCGACGGATAGAGTTTGAAAGAGGAAAAACTTTTTTTATTAGTAGGTTTAGAAGAAAAAGTAAGTCTTTATAAAAAAATCTGCTTGTGCTGAAACTACAATTTCGAATATCAGATTTGCGATTACTATACAGGGTTCATTATAAACAACATTTTTAGTTTTTTTGGATTTTTTTTTCAATTCCTTGATTTCTTAAATCAATTTTGCTTGCTCTGAAACTACAATCTCGAATATAAGATACAGGGTTGGACAGAAAAAACATTTTTAATTTTTTATAATTTATGATTGAATAAATTAAAGAAATATGATATGTATTAATAAAAATACTTCAAAAGTAGACAACAAACTCGTTATTCGGCCAGATATAAAATCATATTCATATAGTAAGAAGGCAACAAAAGCTGTTCGTTTTTACGCAAATTTAAATTTTAAACGAAAGACTACCACGAATAAAAACGAAAACTTCTAAAAATGTCTGCTACTCTATCTCTTTCTTACTTTACCTAATATACTAATGTTGGGTTTTATAATGGTTTTAAGCAATAATTAACTAACCAGGCAACTGAGATGATGACATCAATAACGATTTATTCACCAAGTGACCTAGTTAGTAAATTATTGTCTAAAATCGTTATGCAACCCAACAGTGAGTGGTTTGCACATTTATGTTCCTAATAAGGCGAACCTTAACGTTAAGGGAAACTTTCCTGCCAATAGAATTTGAGGATCTGCCAATTTAAGCGTCCCTTCACCTTCGGCTTAACTTAATGGAACATGAGCAAATCAGCCTTTCAAGCGCATAAAAGTATTAAGTGCATTAAGCCAAATACAGGGTGTGTTAAAAGATGTTAAGTTTATCATTTAGTCCACGAATAAATAATTCGACTTTTATCTATTTTTAAGACACCCAGTATAACGCAATCGTACCACGTGATGCTTTAAAATTTCTAAATTTATTTTTTATAACAATCTACAACATAGCATATTAAGCTAATATACCTAATTTATACTATATTTATTTGGGGTTAAATAGAATAACATACACAGGGTGTCCCAAATTGGATATAGGAAACTATAGGGAGTATATTGGTCAAAAAAAAGATGCGGGAATTCGTTAATTCTTTTATTTTCCGAAACGCAACAAAGAAAAACATCAAATATCAAAACGAACAAACTCCACGTTGTATTTCCTATAGTTTTCGAGATCCGAGGCAGAAACTTGGGACCTTAGAAAACTGAACCCTTAGAATAAGCATTAATTAACATAACGTAGTCCACGGAGTAGGCAGAAGTCCAGTGACTTTATCATGCGTGTCACAATTATTGTGATTTACCAAAACGAAAAAAATACGATATTAATTTGTAAGACCTTTATTTCTCGGCAATAGATTAAGAAATAGCCTCAAAACCGATACCCGATTATTTTTTTTATTGCTAATTCCATACGTTTCATTTTCTAAGGTTGGGACGCTCTGTCTAGTAGGTACAGAATGTACCTAAACTGAGTTTGGTACACCGAGCACTTCTATCGCAACATTAGACCTTAATAACTAGACCTATTTATTTCATCAAGTGGAATAATAAAGATATATTTTTTTCTGAGCTAGACAACCCGTTACTTTTTTTTTAATTTAAACCCGTGGTAATAAATTTATTGAGTGGGATACCCTGTACAAATTCTCTCTCTCTCGCACTACACACAACATGTTAATGGTTCCTTTCATTTATTACAACATAAGTTAAGAACTACGGTATAGGAAAAATCAGTCACTGGTTATACAGGGAGTTTGTAAAAGGTTTTTAGAAAAATGTATCACACATTTCATAGACCAAAATAAGCCAATTTAACTCGTAAGTAGGTATGGGAGCTCCTAAGCCAGACATACATCCTCCTCAACCAATCAAAAGTGGAGGGGTATGACCGTACCCCCTCCACTTTTTGGTTGAGGGGGTATGGTCATAGACTGCACACTCACTGATTGGTTGAGGAGGATGTCTGTTTGGGTTAGGAGCCCCCTATCATCTTAAAACTATTTTTTTTCAAAATGTTCAATTTTTTCATAAAATCTATACTAATTAACCTTTTCAACGATAAAAACATTTTTTTTAAATCTAAACCATCCCAATTGGTCAAATTTTATTATTAACAAACTTTGTATTTCTGGCGGCGCCATCTCTATCTTATTTTACATACTTAGCTGAGATGTAGGTTGTTCTCGGTTCTTAGTTTGGGCGCTGGACACTGAAATTACAATTTTGAAATAGTTTTTTTTTTGTTATAATTTTAAAACGGTTTATGCAATTTTGTTAAGAGTTGTGATGTTGATATAATTTTATGGTGCCACCTAACTTAACTTTTGATGTAAAAATAACTTATTCTAAGTGACCCGTAATTTCCTGTTCTAAGTTAAGAAAAAAAATAGCAATAAATCCGTGCTACGATTGAAACTTGGCGCTATTTACTTTACACAGCACAAAATAGAACTGTACTCAAAGGTAACGCGTTTTAAGCAACTCGATATTGAAAATTATCTTTTTAATTACAAAAACATTAAAATAACAAAACTAAAAAACCGAAAACGGATGCAGCTGCCTGCATGGATTGTTTGGCGCGTAGACTTGAGAAACGTAAATTTTTTTCTGTAAACGTTAAATACGTGGCTGGTCGGCCGTTTGTCGTCATTCAAACCCAATTAGGTTGCGATCATTAGCGTCCGCCCAACTCGGTTTCAGGGGTACTTACCCAAATATTTGGACGGTCGTTTAAAAAATAAAATATGGAATATTTAATTATAATGCGTCATGTCCATAACACCCTGTATTTATAGTATTAGTATTGTCTATACAGTAGTTTCCTACAATAATGTAGTTGTCGAGTACAATACTTTCATATAATTACAAATTGAATTGTTATAAATCTTCAAACATGAATGTTCAAGCAAATAGATAACACAATGGCAACACTGTCGAACAATACCATAACGCAATTTCATTTCTTAAATGATTGAAGAGTTTTAAACTTGCATTGTCCTTATTTGTTTTTAATCGCAACGTTTCAACTGGTGAGTATCTCCAGCCGTCTTCAGGTTTAAAAATTAAAATAAATGAATATTCGGTCTGACGTTAGACTTAGCGTTAAATAAAACTTTAGATTTTTTATAATTAGCACACAAACATTTTTGATTGATTAATATCCAACCCTATATTCTTAAAGTTATAAAAATTGTAATTTCATATAGCGTACTGGCGCCCAAACTAAGCAACTTTGTGTCAAGTTAAGTGTACCTTTATTTAGCTTAATTTGATCGTAGGAATATGTGGTAGTTTTATGTAAAGCCTTGTACAAACACCCCGAATAAATAAGGTTTATGTAGTTAGAAACTGAGAAGAAAGTGAACACTAAAAAAAATCTAACAAGGTAAAAATAACATTTAGTGGAAATTGTTAGGACTTAACTACATAAACCTTTTCGTCCACACTATTACGTACTAATAATGGAGACTTTGTGCAAACACGCCAATTGTTTCTTTGAACGTAAATTAAAATATATCGTCTTTCAGTTTTTATCCGTGTAATCGAACTTTGGCAATTTATTTCTACATTAATATAAGAAATAATAATATAGGAACGAAAAATTAATCCTATATCATTTCCACGAACGCATTCTTTGCTTATTGTATCGTAAACTAGATCCCTGTATAAACATTCCGTAAGACCGTTCTAAAAGCAAAGATCTCGCTGTACATTAGCGTCTTATGCAAAATCTCTGCGTTTGTACAAGTGGAAGCAAGCGAGAGAGCCAGTAGGGTAGAAAGATATGTAACAAATAAACCCGTCGCAACCTTCGACCATCCTTCATCTATCCGTCCGCGTCAAGAAAGCACGCGTTTGGTAAGTGCATTGGTGCCAATCTTTAAGTTTTACCGTAGTTTGGAAAATAATTCGCTTTTTCAATATAAAATATGAAACACGCCTCTATAAGTTTTATTATTAATTAGTTTAGATACTTTTAAAGGGATAACATAAAATAAGAAGCACTTTTGTGACAATTTAAATAATTTTTGCTAATAGGTTCATAATATTTAATAATCAGTAAGCTTATCATCATATTTCACATAATAATTGACCTTGTTTTTGGCAACATTGGTTCAATCAAGGGGATGATAGATTTTTAATTTATAATTAGTATTTTCGCTCTTTTGCTAGACCTCGCGCCGGCGGGTTTTGGGAAAAAAAGAAATATGGAGGCGTTAATTGTTACTTTTCCGGCTAGCAACGCGTCTGCAGAACGATCCTTTTCTGGATTAAAAAGAATTCATACCTATTTATAAAATTCATAGGGAGAGACACGCTTAAGTGAATTAATAATAATCTCCCTGGAGAGCGACCTTTTGCAGAATTTAGAATGCAAAACCAATTTTATGACGATGCTTTAAAAGAATTTTACGTAAAGACCGCCGTGTCTATTATACAAATAATGTCGTTTTATTCTTCTTCTGCCAGTGTTCTTTCCACAAAGTCAAAAACAAGACATTTTCTGACAAAATTTGAAATTAAATGCTTGATTGCTACGAAAGGTAAATTTTTGTCTTAAATGCAATTTTTGCCTACCCTGATTAAAACAGCATTGCACGCCACTGCGATGAGGTATTATTAAAATAGATCACAGACAAGACGATATATTTTAAGACCTACTTTCCTCGAAAACGGCTCGCTCCTGTAAAGAGAAGTTTATTCTCCTGAATACGGGGGATCTACAATATGTACGTATTGACAAATTTTGGTGTGTGGTTTCGAAATTATTTCCGTTTTAAAAATATGAACAGCGCGTTTGCAAACACTTTCTAATTTAAAACGAGCCAAAAACTCCAAACGTGGACGATTTATCTGTACATCATGACGTCCGAGCTCTGGTACATGCAGATGTAGGCGTCGCATAGCAATCGTCTGGCATGTTCGGGCAAGTGCCGGTCCACCGGAAATTCTTCGTGAAGCTGCCTGAATAACAAATAATGTATAATAATTATTAATACGTTTGGAAGTTATTGTTGAGCGACGCAGGCATACAAATTTTTTTTCTGTTGAAAAGTTTCCAGATTTCAATTTAATTTCTGTCGATCATATACGTCATTTCTAAAGAAACGTCTATATCCCAACCTAATGGCAGACATACTGCGCATGTCAGGCGGATAGCGTGATGGCGGGACATTTGAAATATAAGTAGAAATTGATTTAATTATCTTTTTACGTTACGGTGTTGAGTCATAGTCAAAGTTTCTTACAGTTATTAATCGGTAAGTTGTGTTATGGCTGCGGCTGTCACAAAATATTAAATATTATGTGGCGCCTGTCGAGCACCTGTAAAGTAAAAAACCTAACCGTCATTTTTTAAATTGTAGAACAGTTTATGTGTGCACAGAGTGTGGGATGAAATGTAGTACAAAAACCAATATTAATGTTCACATGAAAAGAAAACACAAAGTCTTCAAACGATCACCTTCAAAGACCCATTACATGCCATGCATTTCTGGTATTATTGCACTAAAAACAACAATAAGCCCTCTGATTTCTTCTAACTATGACCCTCATAACAAAAAGTCGGAATTACAAATTCGTAGACTGTCAACACCGGTAAACACATCTTTGAATTCCTTGAAACGTAAAAGAAAAAGTGTTTAATTTAAAAATATAAATACCTAGAATACCGTAATATTAAAAATTTAATGATAAAATAGTTTTGGACTTGCATTGTCTTTAATTTGTTTTACATCACAACGTTTCAACTGGTAAGTATCTCCAGTCGTCTTCAGGTGAATACTAAATAAGTAAAGTAACTACAGCTCTATTTATACTAGCTAGATGTACTGGAGCATGACTGAGATGGGTGCAGTCATGCGTTTAATTCTTGTGCGGTATTTTAAGTTTACATCTACTTAACAAAGGTTTCCAGATATTTCTTATATCTAGTGAGGGCTTACTAAAATAATCTGGGTTCTGGTATATGATAGCAGCTTCCTTGAACTTCCTCTTCCTCCAATGTGGTTCTTTGTGCAGGATTCGAGCTTCTGTCCACTTAATGTGATGACCGTGTGTCCAGGCATGGTCAGCTGCCCCTGATTTTTCGGTTTCTCCTTTAAGCGTATTGTTTCTGTGTTCCTTGACCCTAGTTTCAAGTGGCCTTAGAGTCTCACCAATGTAGGATCTGCCACATTCGCAGGGAATCTGATAGACACAGTTTTTCCTATCTTTTTGACTTGTTGGTTTCGTCTTCGTCAGGTGGCTTCTTAAAGTGTCTTTTGAGCTGAATACCGTATTAATGTTGTATCGTTGTCCTAGTCTTCTAATTCTCTCAGATACTCCTTTGACATACGGAATGTTGAGTGTTGATTGTGACTCTACTGGCTTCTTTTGTGTATTTGACCGATTCTTGCGATTTTCCATTAGTTTATCAACTAGATGCCCGGGGTAGCCATTTTTGTTGAGGTCGGTCTTGATGTAGTTAGTTTCCTGTTTGAGGGCTTCATTCGAATTACAGATGGTAATTGCTCTATCCACAAGCGTTCTTACTATGCCATGTTTTGTGCTATTTGAGTGATTTGAGGTGTAATTCAAATATTGACCTGTATGCGTGGGTTTTCTGTACACTGAAGTATGGATGGTGTTGCCATTTTTCTTTACGTTTACATCCAGGAAAGGTAATTGACTGTTTTCTTCTCTCTCCATGGTAAATTTGATTGTCGGCGCCAGGCTGTTAATGTGGTATAGGAATTCCTTGAGTTCGTCATCGTTTCCATTCCAAATAATGAAGGTGTCGTCCACATATCTCAGCCATGTTTTTGGTTTCTTTTTTGCTTGTTTTATTGCTTCGGATTCAAACCATTCCATGTAAATGTTGGCGATTATTGGTGAGAGAAATGAGCCCATCGGTAGTCCGTCCACTTGGCTGAAAAACCTATCTTTTTCCTGAAAGTAAGAATTATTCAGGCAACATTCTAATAGTTCCATGATGGCCTTGATAGGTAGCAGTGTTCTTTCTTGTAGTGTCTGGTCTTCCTCAAATCTGCTTTTAATAACCTTTAGTGCATCTTTTACAGGGACGTTAGTGTAGAGACTTTCGACGTCAAAACTGACAAGTTGATCTTCTGGTTGTACTTTCATCCCGCCAATAAGTTGTACGAAGTGTTGAGAATTTTTCACAAATGATGTGCTATTTCCTTGGAGTGGTTGAAGTAGGGGTAGTAAGAATTTCGCAAGTTCGTAGGTAGGAGAGTTTCGAGAGCTCGTTATGGGTCTGAGAGGCATGTTCTGTTTATGTATCTTCGGCAAGCCATAGAGGTGTGGAGGCTTACTGTGATGTGGTGTCAGGCGTCTTCGTGTCTTTTCTGGTATGTATTGGTCAAATTTCTTGAGTGTTCGGTAGACTCTTCCTTCAATGGTGGAGGTAGGATCCTTGGACATGGGGGTGTAGTTTCCTTTCTGCAGAACTTCTTCGATTTTTTGATCGTAGGTCTGAACATCCATAATGACGGTTGCATTTCCTTTATCGGCTGGAAGAATCTTGATATTCGGATCTTTACGTAGTTTTGCAAGCGATATTGTTTCTTCCTTACTAATATTTTGTTTTGGGGGTCTTGATTTTTCTAGAACCTCTCTAACCTTCCATCTGAATTCTTCCGCTTGTGTTTCTCCTATGTTTGTTGAGTCGACGGCGCTAATGATGTCCAATATTGGTACCTCTTTTGGAGCAATAGTGAAGTTTAGACCTTTAGCCAATAGGGATTCTTCTATGGCTGTTAATTGTTTGGATGAAATGTTGATAATGGTTCTTTGGTTCCGAGTTTTTGTTGTTGGTCTTTCTTGACTAACCTGTTTTCGCAATTTCTTATCATGAATGTGTTGTTGATTCGTTCTTACTTTTTCACAAGTGGCGTCAATCTTCCGGAAAATTGGTCCGTGATCTTCTTCCAGTGTGTATTCTTTGATTTCCTCAAATCTTTGTTGGAGATCTGTTAGTAGAGAAGCTTTCTTAAAACGGTGGTAGTTGATCTGGGAGCGTATAAGGGCTTTGCTAGCGTTGTTGAGAATCTTCTGAGCTTGTTGTCCTGGGATTGGTGACTTAATCCTAAAGCCATCTGGAATAATTCCTTGGTCTCTTGCTCGTAGTAGAAACTGAATGTGTGTTTCCTCCTTTGTTAATTTTACCTTAGTTTTCTCGTAGTTACGAAACTTATCACTTATACCGGGTCCATACCGGGCTTCTAGTGTCTGTTTGAAGGTTGGAGACAATGATGTTTCTTGAATGATAGAATAGTTTTGGACTTGCATTGTCTTTAATTTGTTTTACATCACAACGTTTCAACTGGTAAGTATCTCCAGTCGTCTTCAGGTGAATACTAAATAAGTATAAAATAAGGAAAAAGATAGGTTTTTTCAGCCAAGTGGACGGACTACCGATGGGCTCATCTCTCTCACCAATAATCGCCAACATTTACATGGAATGGTTTGAATCCGAAGCAATAAAACAAGCAAAAAAGAAACCAAAAACATGGCTGAGATATGTGGACGACACCTTCATTATTTGGAATGGAAACGATGACGACCTCAAGGAATTCCTATACCACATTAACAGCCTGGCGCCGACAATCAAATTTACCATGGAGAGAGAAGAAAACAGTCAATTACCTTTCCTGGATGTAAACGTAAAGAAAAATGGCAACACCATCCATACTTCAGTGTACAGAAAACCCACGCATACAGGTCAATATTTGAATTACACCTCAAATCACTCAAATAGCACAAAACATGGCATAGTAAGAACGCTTGTGGATAGAGCAATTACCATCTGTAATTCGAATGAAGCCCTCAAACAGGAAACTAACTACATCAAGACCGACCTCAACAAAAATGGCTACCCCGGGCATCTAGTTGATAAACTAATGGAAAATCGCAAGAATCGGTCAAATACACAAAAGAAGCCAGTAGAGTCACAATCAACACTCAACATTCCGTATGTCAAAGGAGTATCTGAGAGAATTAGAAGACTAGGACAACGATACAACATTAATACGGTATTCAGCTCAAAAGACACTTTAAGAAGCCACCTGACGAAGACGAAACCAACAAGTCAAAAAGATAGGAAAAACTGTGTCTATCAGATTCCCTGCGAATGTGGCAGATCCTACATTGGTGAGACTCTAAGGCCACTTGAAACTAGGGTCAAGGAACACAGAAACAACACGCTTAAAGGAGAAACCGAAAAATCAGGGGCAGCTGACCATGCCTGGACACACGGTCATCACATTAAGTGGACAGAAGCTCGAATCCTGCACAAAGAACCACATTGGAGGAAGAGGAAGTTCAAGGAAGCTGCTATCATATACCAGAACCCAGATTGTTTTAGTAAGCCCTCACTAGATATAAGAAATATCTGGAAACCTTTGTTAAGTAGATGTAAACTTAAAATACCGCACAAGAATTAAACGCATGACTGCACCCATCTCAGTCATGCTCCAGTACATCTAGCTAGTATAAATAGAGCTGTAGTTACTTTACTTATTTAGTATTCACCTGAAGACGACTGGAGATACTTACCAGTTGAAACGTTGTGATGTAAAACAAATTAAAGACAATGCAAGTCCAAAACTATTCTATCATTCAAGAAACATCATTGTCTCCAACCTTCAAACAGACATTAAAAATTTAATTAATTAATCGCTATATCAATCATACTTTACATGTAATAATTGAACTCATTTCTACCTGTGCCTGCCACTAGGTCGGGCTTTGAATTTCAACATTTAAAGAAAGCCGAATAGATAGGCGCACTATGATTCATTCGCTACGCAAGAACCGACGTGACTTCGGAGCGCGCCATCTTTTATTGCATAAAATAATATAATATCTTGTGTCTGAAATCGATCGAAAATGGAGACAAACATTAGTTCGTCTCCAAAAACGGTTGCCATATTTTTGCACTGATCCGCCGTTCTTTAAATATTGAAATTCAAAAGGTTGTGGGATATAGACGCAAGTACTTTGGTCAGAGCCGGAGTACAATTTTGATCATACATTTCGAGAGTCAATTTCACAACAACTCTAAACCTTAATAACTCTGAAAGTTACAACTTTCGCTTTAACATTAAACCGGAAGTTGTAACTTTTAGATAGAGAATAAAAAAACCATGATAGGACGGTGTAAACAAGTGTCAAAATGCCATATAGTGTCCCGCTCTCAACGCAGGATTCCATATAGCAACTAAACTACTCAACTTTTTTATATTTTTCAAATTATTTGAAATTATAGAGGGTGTCCCAAATAATCAGGCCATATCAAACATGTTTTTTTTTTAATAGAACACCCTATATATTATATTATTTTAAAATTTTAAATAAAATTTCACGTATACAGGGTGTCCCACCGGGAACCGAATCGATCTATATATAGAAAACTCGAGGGGTAAACACCTGTGGATTTCTGGTGTAC
This sequence comes from Polydrusus cervinus, assembly GCA_935413205.1. NCBI lineage: Eukaryota > Metazoa > Arthropoda > Insecta > Coleoptera > Curculionidae > Polydrusus > Polydrusus cervinus. The sequence continues at coordinate 102,837,222 of OW284511.1, forward strand.
ACCAATGTGGATTTCCGTGGATTTCTATGGATGTCCACGGATGCCCGTGGATTTCTATGGATGTCCACGGATGTCCGTGAAATTCTATGGATATCCACGGAGGTCCGTGGATTTAAATGGATGTCGATGAATTTAATGTATGTCCACGTGGCAACCGCGCTTCTTTTCACAGATATAACGCTTTGCCCGTGATGCCAGATTGACGAAATTCTTAATAATTTTAGATATTTTTATACATTTAGGAATTTTTGCGTATGTTTTAGACATTTTTTCGCGCATTTTTCTGTGAGCTATTCAAGAGAAGAAAAATAACTGTCACATAGAAACCAAGATGTTCCTGTAATTTAATGTTTTAGATATCATCCGGTGGCGTACAGTTTATTTCTATATTCTCGATAAACTTGAAAAATTTTAGTAAGTATACTTGGCATCACTGCGCTCCGCTTTAATCTGTGCCCAATTCACTGTCCGAGTTGCATATTTCGTTCTTTACAGTACTGTTTGTATACAAACTAAAATAGCAATTGCTGAAGTATGTGTGAACTTACTTAAATTAAACAGTAGGTAAGTACGGCTGTTTCTTCAGCTAAGTTTTGTTTAAAAGTGCTTTGAGTGACTGCGATATGAATTCTGTACGATTTGGCTGTTACCGAAGCTCAGGATTGTGACATTTTCAAGGTGTTATCACCGATCCAACGTCAGCTAAACGAAAACTCTGGTCCCCTTGCTGACACTCAATCCGAAATACACACTGATATGTGCAATTTAAGTGTAACAGGTATTGGTGAAGAACTCTTGTTAAAGGATTTTTCTCTAAAGTTGCAGTCAGAAGAGCGATATACTGTTTATAAAAAGGAACCACTAATACGAGTAACAGTAGCAGATGGAAAGTAAACTGTTATCAAGAAATCTTCATTATGCTGGCTGTTAAAAGAAACAATACAAAGAGTAAGTAGGTTGCGAAGATTTTTTACCAGCAAATCGACAACCTCTAATAACAGTTCTGTTAAATCAAAATCCGCATATTTTCGCGGTTTATGCGATATACAAATTTATAAATTTTCACGGATGTCCGTGGATTTCCGAAGATGTCTATGGATTTCCATGGATGTCTGTGGATGTCCGTAAATTTCAGTGGATGTCTCAAGATTTCTGTGGATGTCTTTGGATTTCTGTGGATTTCCGTAGATATCTGTGGATTTTTATCACAAAACTGGATTTCTGGTGTACACATTTTAGTCAGGTATTTACCCCTCGAGAAAACTATACATAGGAAAATTTTGAAAATTTGACAGTATGCTGATGCTCCCGGAATCCCACTTAAATTAAATAAATACGGCTTCTTTATAGAAAAAATTGATAATTATTCTAAGGCTTGCAAACGTCATTTTTGACATAAAAATTCAAATATGTCAAAAACGTTTAGACAAAGGTATAGGACATGGTATACAAAATCTGCCTAGAATCTTGCGTAGAATGCAAAAATGTAATAATATATAGGGTGTCCCATTTAAAATAAGCAAGTTGACACTTACTTCCGGTATAACTGGAAGTGCCACCATTATGAAAATATTTTAGCCCTGTCGCCCCCATCAGCATCAGCATACTGTCAAATTTTCAAAATTTTCCTATGTATAGTTTTCTATATATAGATCGATTCGGTTCCCGGTGGGACACCCTGTATTTTGTATAAAATATAATATAAGTCTAAATTCAATTTTTTCGTTTTTACAGGCTGTAACATTGGAACGGTTCTTCGACGATTACAAATCAGGAAACGTGTTAGTTATTATTTTAAAACTATCATGCTACGACTTTTAAAAGTGATTTATCATTACTCACTGCACTTACTTACCTGCATAAAATTTCGTCGGAAAGCCATTGTGATATATCCGGACAGGCAACCATTTCAGGAATATTGTAACCATTTTTCTCACCTTAAAAAGGGACGCGTAATAAAAAGATATTTAAAAATATTACCTGTAAAGCCTTATTAAATTTTAATACAATCGGTGGAAGTACAAGAGTATTACAAATTCGTGTGCGTAGCGGTAAGAGATACGAAGATGGGTAAATTGAGGTAAAATTACGTATTTTGGGGTTTAATAGCTTGGTGAAAGAAATTTGTAAATATCTCCAAAGACCTTTGGAGATATTCGGAAAAAAAACAGAGTTTTTTAGTTTTCATTCTTCTTTAAAAATAGTGTTTTACTTTGTTTACACGATTGTTTTTATAAATTTGGGATTTTGTTACCTTTTCGGTCAGCCATGGAATCGAAGAAGCACCAGGGCGCCTCGTGCCCCACACCACATTTTACAAAAGCTACATAATGGGAAGTTTCTATACAAATCACAGCAAAAAGTTCCATAAATAATCTTGGAGGTCTGAAACAATAACAAAAAATTTCAGAGGGTTTAAAATGTATCGAAAATTACTCAATAAATCTCCTAAAAACGTGCTATTTTATACCCATAAATCTATAATCATTACTAAACATCGCGTACTCCAACGGGGCCGGCTTTAAACTTTACATTTATTTTCTCATAACATTTCCAAAACTTATTTGCAGTACAGACAGAAAAATTATTATTTATTTGTAGAAATAAATTCTTAATATTTGAAAGTGAAAAATAAACCAATATTTATAGCCAGCAAAATAGTAATGTGGCAAGTTTAGAGAACTAAATTACAGTATATTTCATAGACATTGCCATACACGCCACTTCCTCCAGAATCTGTTATAACAAAATAGAGAAATGCAAATTTCCAAGGATTCCTCTTGATATCAAGCACCTTGAAACGTTTATTGAATTGGGCCGAACATGATCTTCCACCACGATTTTTCTACTATTTTCTGATATTTTAAAAGGGGCCGCAACCCCAATCGATCATAAAACTTTTACTCTACGCAACAAAAATAGAAACATACTGTTAAATCTTCCTTAAATGGGGAAAAGTAAGTTGATACTTCTTTTTTAGCTGTGTATAGAAGGCATTAAAATAAACATTTTCAAATACCTTTTTTCAAAAAACTCAAAAATAAAGTACTTACATTCACTTATTACACTACGAATCAAATACGGTTCTGCCTAACTTGCCCGTTGAATAACATTGAGAAAACTTCTGGGTGTAGGAGGAGCCCGCAAGGGAAAGCGTTCTGCGTATAATCTGGAAGCAGACGCCTCACTTTAACGACCCTCACTCTAAATTAGCACCATAATTATCTATTAGTTCATTGTTTTCAAATTGTATTATTTTCACGTGTCACCAATTTAAAAATAACTTTCTTCAGAAAAACACACCGCAGCGAATTGCCAAAATAAATAACTGACGACCTACCCGTAAAATGCATGACTAACAATACAAAAAAAGGACAAAAACATATAAAGTAAAGGGCTACGTTTTGATTACCAGGCCCGCACTTCTTACTTCTGTAACTCGGCTATTATTAAGTTTTTAAAAAAAATGTATTTGAAAATGTTGAGGGACAATTTATTTTAATGCCTTCTACACACAGCTAAAAAAGAAGTATCAACTTAGGAATTACCCTGTATAGGAATATTAAAATATGTTTTAAAAAATATTTGTTAATATTATATAAAATTTAAATTGCAAATAAAAAAACATTTAATAGTATATAAATATAAACGCACTTTTTCTTGAAGAATTAGGATATACAAATTTTGAAAAATATATTATTCATAACAATATTTATTAAAACATTTTCAAAAAGTATTTAAAGTTATCTGTTTTCATAATCCATGCTTTTATTTCGACTTTATATTTTTTAATGAAATATATTTTTTAATTTTTGTTGGTAAATAATCGTTTAAATAAAAACATAAATATTTGAAATTTTTTTGTCCTATGGACTTATTTATTTTAGGTTTTATGGTTATTTCACTTTTATGACGTGTATTATGATTATGGTTTTTAAACTGTATAAGATTTTTATTTTAAATGTGTGTATTAAGATGTTATAAATGAAAAGTTGTCTAATATTCATTTTTTTTTAGAATATAGTTTTATTGAAGGATAAAGATAATCTTTATTAAATATAATTTTAGAAACCTTTTTTGTAATATTTCTAATTTTTTAACTAAAATTTTATTAATTCCTCCCCAACCTAAAATTCCGTAATTTAAATGAGTTTTAACTAATGCAAAATATAATATTTCCAGTTGTTTTACGTTCAAAATTTTTTAATCAAATATTTTATGTGAAAATTCCAATTTAATTTACTGTCAAAGATTATTCCTAAATATTTTACTTAATTAACTTTTCATCATTTGCGAAACTATGAATTTCTCCATCACAATTTACATTAAACAAATCATTAATATAGATATTAAAAAATAATGGTCCCACGATTCTTACCTGAAATGTTCCTCCGCGGCTGAAAAATCAAAAATATCAGCGTCCACCGCCAGCTCCCTCGCCTTGTGCATCTGCCTACGTTCGTGCTTGTGGGCGGTGCGCAGGCAGTTCGTGCAATAAGCGGTACTTTCCAGACTGGCCGCCGAAGAACACTCGGCGAAGCACTCCCTGCACTCCCAGCGTGCCAGTTTGCCACACACTGTACATTGGCGAGGAGCTAAAAAGATGACAAATATTACGTATTCTTCCTACATAAGCGTGCAACAATGGAATGTTCCTCATAAGTGCGAAAAGTGCAAAGTTGCATTTCCAGGTGAGCAGCATTTAAAAATATTACTAATATTATTTTTTTGTAAACTGTAGGTCTTCTGATGACATTAGCTTAAGCTTAAGAGTATTATCTTTTATGCAAGTTCCCTATTACACTTACACCCTTCCATGACATCGGTCACGTCCAAGAGTTGCGACGGCAATATCCTCGGGTACATTTTGTAATTTTTTCCAAACCTGGGCATCTGTACGATCAAACAGGAAGGTACTTCTCTTAACTTAATATCACTAGTCAAAAAACTCTGTTCAAACAATTGTTGCACCGTCGGTAGCGTCAACTGCGCGTCCTTTTCCACGAAGAGTTGATAGTGAAACGCCGTCTAAAAAAAAAGACTACTGAAAAACATACAGGTCATATTCTTTATTTCTGGCCAAGGCAACGCTTCAATCAATCAAAAATGCTTTATTATCATAAAAAATTATACAGGGTGCTACAAATTCCTGATTCGTGTGCATACAAGGGGATCTCGAAACGGTAAGAGATACGAAGATGGTTAAATTGAGGCAAAGTTGTGTATTTTGGGGCTTAATAATTGGGCAAAAGAAAATTGTAAATATTCCGAATGCTTTCGGAGAGATCTGAAAAAAATTCGACTTTTCGTTCTTTAGTTACCAACCTCAAGTCAATTTTTTTTAAAACGGACCTGGAATTTAAAATACAGTTTTAGGGATTTCTAAGCTTTAGAAATTTAATACAAAAATATTTTTGAAATTTTAACGTATTTTTATCTAATAACACATTTTTCAAGTTATCTATTTATATGATTACGATTCTGAACATTTAGAGCCAAAAAAAGATTTCTGATTTAAAAAATCCGTTTATTTTTACTCAAAGAGTCCTGATATTTGATATTTTGTAAGAAAAAATACCTAAAGTCTCGGTATCAAATTATTTTCTGTCTGTTTATTTTTGTTACATGTTTCACCTGAAACTGGCATTATCAAACCGTATAAACAGTAAAACATATTTGAAATTCTTTTTGAAACAAACATAAACGCATTCCAGTAACATAACTGGACTAACACTCCAGTTACCTTTTCTTCACTCGGGAGCATTCTTTTTTTTTTACAGTATTTTGGTCTAGGTCTAAGGCAAAAATCTTAGGACTTAAGATATTAATGAAATAAATAAAAAAATAATAAAAAATAAAATTACTTCTCATGCCTTAAGCATTTGCTTACTTGTATTGTTACGGTAAATCATATTGAAATAAAAAACGGTCTAAACACCATAAATTTCTGTAATTTTAACATTTAAGTTATCCTAAAAATAATTGCCAGGGCCGCAATAGTAAACAAAGAATTCGTTGAAATACTTACGATTTGACATTTGATGACAAAACGTTAAAATTTTAAAAACCTTTGAATTGTATTAAATTTTCAAAGCTTAGAAGTCTCTAAAACTGTTTTTAAAATTACACTGTATTTAAAAAAAAATTGACTTGAGGTTGGCATATAAATAACGAAACGTCGAATTTGAAAACTAATAACGTCATCTTGTAGAACATAAAGAACGGCTATAAGAAAAAGTTTTTGTTTTTTTCCCAAGTCCAAAATGACGGCGCAAAAAATTAAAAACCAAAACTAAAAATTTCTATTTTTTTCGGATATCTCCGAAGATATTCGGAATATTTACAATTTTCTTTCACCAAATTATTAAGTCCCAATATACGCAACTTTGCCTCAATTTAACCATCTTCTTATCGCTTACCGTTCTCGAGATCCCCTTGTACGCACACGAATTTGTAGCACCCTGTATATTATATGAATATTACATACAATAATACATAGCGGTGGTGGGAGGCATTTAACAAAATTGCTTTTGGCCAGAATAAAAGAAAATTACCTGTATAATAGTTAAGAAATATTGTTAGTTCGGTCTAATGTATGTAAACATGAAAATAATTTAGGACGGTTACCTGGCCGGAATTGAGCGTTAAAAACGGTTCGGCTTTCAATATTTGGGCCAGCAACGAATTCAGAAACTCCTCCGGATCCTTTTCTTCGCTCGTCAGTCCGGAAACCGAACTTAATCTGTCCAGAAGTTTCCTCAGTTTCATCACGTTGTCCGCGCTTACGTACAGATTTTTTCTTAAAGGATTGACTATTTCTTCTCTTAAAACTCGTTGCACCTAAAAAAATACGAGTTATAAAGGGTGTTCCTTAATGACGTGCTAATATTTGAGGATGTGATTTCTCGAGTATTTTTATGAGGAAAAGTTTATGAAGGGTTATGATAAAGAAACGGATCAGCCTTTTATTTGAAATGCATTTTTTTAGAAAAAATATATAGGGTGGCCCATTTGTCTGACAAAGTAATATACCGTCTCTACTATTAAAGATATCAAAGAAAAGTTTTTTGTGTGTAACATCAGCATATATGCTATGTTGTCAAATCGTCCCGATCAGATAACTTAACTTACCTCATCATAATCCGAGATATCGTTTTCATTTTTGGGCCTAAACAGCAAGCTGTCAAACACAGCTGTGTAAGTGAACATGGAGAACAGCGTCACGTCCAAATAACAGGAATTATGATGTCCCTGGATACCTCGGTACTTCCCACAAACAGCTTGCACATCTTCCTCGGTCGGCATGCAGAGTGGAGCCACTGCTCCGGGAATTACAGGACATTCGACCTAAAATGAGTGGTAATTCAGTGAAGAAATAAACATATTTTTTTTAAAGTTTGCTTTCTACTACTTAATGACCATCCTGTACACTGGGTTCGTTGAATGTACGTAAATTATTACACAACGTGCACAATTGGTTAAAGTAAGTAATATTACTGCTAAATTATAAACTCGAAATAAAAGGAATTATTTTTTTATAATGCTCGCCCTGTATATAGTTAACCCAAACTATATCCGGTTTTAAGCAGGGTTAATGCCTAACCCACATACAAAATTTCGTCATTTTCTTTCAAGTAGTTTTTAATCTTTTGGGCCAACAGACAGCCATTTAAATTATTCATTTATTGATATTTTTTAAATATCGATATGTTCAATTATCGATATTTTTTTTAAATATCGATATTTGATTTTCAATATCGTCCAGACCTCTCTCTGGCGCCAGCGTTTATTGTCGACGTTCGTAGACGACATTTATAATATTTAAGTTGGCGTCGGCCTCGTTCCCGTTCGAACTGCAGTTGACACTGTTAAGATAACCCAACATGTTGTTTTTAACAGCTCTCAACTTGCCATGCCATAAATAGTAAAATACTGTTAACTTGACGTCAACAACTTAACAGTGTCAACCGCAATTCGAACGGGAATTCCAAGTTTATGAATGCCGTCTACGAACTACGAACGTCGATGATAAACGCTGGCGCCAACGACAACGCCAGCAAGTTTATAAATCCAGCGGAACCACAGACAATCGTAATCGACAGTTTGTCGACAATTTCCCCTTACGTCTCTCTTCGTTTCACCCTGACTCAAGGTTAATCTACAAAATCGCTAACACCGACAATCGTTTTACGGAAATATATCCATTTAATCGAATCGCCACAAAGCGACTGACAAGTGAATCCCGCTAAAGCTTGTCGATGAGTAATCTAACCTCAAAATTAGTTTTGTTTGGGTTTGTTTATGTTGTTTTTATCGGCAAATTTTTTTAAAAATTATTTGCCATTCTTTCACACACGGTAAGTAGAAATATTGGTATGATGAATAAATCTCTCACCCAAATTATTTGTTATGATGGAAGAAATTTCATTAATGCAATTTGACATCGAATGTTGGCTTTGTACTGAAATATCTACGTTTTGCCCCATGAGCCTCTGGTAACTGCCAGTAGCGAAAAATTGCAGTGCTGCAAATATTCTTGTCCGTGGGGACAATGCACCTCTTCGCGGAATATTTCTCATGTGGGGCAATAGCATATCCACCAGCACTTGTGCCTGTGGCTTAGTCAGTCGGTATCTTCGTCTAAATTCCACGTCGTCCACAGTACAAGGATTAAATGAGTCCCACATTCGCATCCTCTGCAAATTAAAACGTCGTAGACGTAACCTACGTCTCTCGCGGTCCATTAAAATATTTACTGGTAACATTTTGATTAATAAACTATAATAACTCACAAAATAATTAACGATTGAAACTCCAAATATTTAAAAATGACCATAAACGCGCGAAAACAAACAAAAATATAACCTATTTTATTCTTCTTTTTTTCTGTAAATTATTGGCCTTTAATCATAACCTAGGAAACATAGGGAATGTTTTTAGAATGGATTATAAGTCTTTATCGACAGAGCGGAAACACCCAAATAGATGACGATTTCAGTAAAGCGATTGACTGTGGTAGGAATTTTCGATTGCCTCGACAAGAGAGTCGTCGACTTCTCCTTGTCGATCCGACTTGAAAGCGATTGTTCGTGGTTCCGCTACAGCTTTACCGCTGTGTTATGTGGTTCCGTGTTGACAGTCACCGCAGCATCGCGTTAGTTGAGGGGATCCTTAAAAATTTCATCAATTTTTAAACGCCATTGAACCTACGATAAAATGTTGCCAAGAAGTATGACCCAAAAATAAAGCCTTATTTTTAAAACCAAAAATACCATCAATTTAAATTTTATTCTCCCACACAGAAATAAAAATATTCAACGACGTCAAAATAAAATTTGAATACTGTTAAAGAGACAATGAAATAAAAACGAGCGCATTTGCGAAGGCGGCCAATTTTCTGCGTCATAAAATACTGGTTATTTATGAATGAGGTACAGCATAAAATTCTGTTAATTAGGAGCGTGCCTGCCAGTAATTTCTGTTTAAATACCAGGACGTAAAGCGAACTGTTGTGAAACGGCTTTTAAATAATGACATTGACATTGCTACTACCCGCTGACCTGTCGCCGAGAGATTTGACGAATTAATGTAATTTCTTTGCTTTAGCCAATTACAGTGACATCTGCCTACTCCGTAGACTACGGTACAGTAGTTATCTATAAATATATTATCAGTTATTTTAATCAGTGTCATTAAAATCATATAAAATTCTTAATATGCATAAGCAACAATGTTACTCCGACTTTGTGAAATAGACGTAAGAGAAAAAGAATAAAAAAAGTAAAACGTATATAAACAAAAGTCTTTTACGAGTGTTTAGTTTACAAAACCCAATTTATTCTACTAAATATACCAGTGGCGGCTCGTCAGGTAAAGTAGGTGAAGGGGCTTTTTACCAAAAAAAAACAAGAAGGAAATTTTTTCTACAATATTAAATATTAAAAAAATTATTTTTTAGTTTGTAATTTCTTGGAAACTCCATTTAGTCGTTGGACAGATGAGAATAAGAGAGACGTTTTGTTACACGGGTTTTTAGTCAATGTTTGTTTTAGTACCCGCACTATACCGAGCTCTTCACCATTTTTTAAGACCGCGAGCCGCCCCTGTAACAAAAGCCGTAAATGTTACTACAACACACCAGTACAGGAAAAAGTGTGTAATCGACAGGTAATGCCAATTTGACAGATTCGATTTTCTAAGATCACAAGGTCTATTTTAATAACCTGTCACTTTTCTTGCAAAACCAACTATCGTATCACACTTACCGCTTCACTGGGTGCCGCGTGATGTACCGGCGTCGGCACTCCGTCTTGGAACCTCGAGTCCTTATGGCACCGTTCCAAAGGAACGAAGAACGCCCTCTCAGGCGCGCACCTGAAAAACCTCTCGCCATTCTGTGTGCCGTCTGTGAGGGTGAGGGGAAGAGTAGTCGCGTCTTCTTCCAGTTCTATACCGACCGTGGTGAAATTGGTTTCTATGTCTGTCCCCATCCACCGGATGACACCTACAATGACGTATTAATAATAATAGGTTTATTTTCAATATCTATAATATAATAAATGTGTTTATTTATCTTCCTCAATAAACTTCTTCTTTGATCCCCCGAAGACGTGCTTGTTAGGGACAAATCTTAGTGTCTGTTTGAAGGTTGGAGACAATGATGTTTCTTGAATGATAGAATAGTTTTGGACTTGCATTGTCTTTAATTTGTTTTACATCACAACGTTTCAACTGGTAAGTATCTCCAGTCGTCTTCAGGTGAATACTAAATAAGTAAAGTAACTACAGCTCTATTTATACTAGCTAGATGTACTGGAGCATGACTGAGATGGGTGCAGTCATGCGTTTAATTCTTGTGCGGTATTTTAAGTTTACATCTACTTAAGGCGGAACTTTGTGCAGCAAGAAATATATTTGCAAGAGAGTCTCACCCGAAGTGGGCATACTAGCGAGCTTATGACGTGGTGAAAAATATTCCGTAAACATCGACACACACTGAAAGCACGATGCAAGGCGGTAGGTTCTTTATTATGCTAATGAGTTTTGGTTGATTTTATTTCGGAGACCAGAAATTTGTTTTGTGGGAAATAAGTATTTTACTTGTTATTGTATTCTAAGTTAAAATAATGCATCTAATCGTTATACGGATTCTTATTTTATTAATATGTACAAAAAATAAAATTAAGGAGAGCAAAAAATTTTGGAAAATAAAATCTGTTAATTTTATAAATTCCTTGGAAAAGCTTATTATAATGATTTTAATGATTTAAAAAAGGTAATAAAACTTCTGAAATCGTATTCTAATTTTTAATATAGGTACCAAGATACATGTCTGTTAATCTTATTATTACCTACCGACTAAAGTGTTAATTAATTAATAGTAGGTATAAGAACACCTGCATATATGCCAGTGGCGGCGTCAGGGGGGAAGAAGGCACAGGCATACCCTTAAATTAAAGTTGCCCATCCAAATTAAGTTTAGGTACTTAGGTAGTTTATACATAACACAATGTACAAACTGTTTTATTGTGAATTTTTCAGCATTGGTGTTGAAATATTTTGTAAGGTCAATAGTTTTTGAATTAAAATTCTCTCATATGAATAATTTTTCACCATGCTTATTTATTAAACAAGAGAACAAACGAAGTACCTAGACCTTTTTTTTAGAAACACAGTACCGTATCGTCGCACCTATACGAGAATGGAATAAAATAATTGAATTTCAGCGCCAATCCGATACAGAATATACATGTGATAATAGAATAGATGCAATGGTCTCATCGGTTTTACCGCTTACTATTGCTAAATAATAATAATAATAATAATAATAATAATAATAATAATAATAATATTAATAATAATAATAAAAAATCATGTTATTCTCTGGAGCTAACGCAAAGATAATGCGACACGAGTAGAACCGATAGATATTGTATATCGCATCACACGGAAAGCGTCAGCAAACAGTACCAATCGACGAAAAGTCGTGTACCTACTTTTTAAGCTCAAAGGTTTAACTTTTCGTCTAGAAAAGCGATAAAAATATATCTACAGTAAAAACTAAACAATAGCTAGATACCAGGATCTTATATGCCTACCTCAAAAAAATCGGATCCATTTACATTTTTCTAGCACCTCCACGCCACTGATATCTGCTACCTAAGTACTTAGCCTATTTTTGTGAAAGAAGGTTTTTATTTTGGTAATTGGAGTATAATTGAATATAAAAACTAAGAACTACATAGATTTTTATTCATTTGTGATTTGAACTGTTCGTTGTGAATCTATTGTGAAGTTGTATCTACAGTGTGTTTCTATTTTATATTATCAATATGCCGCAAAAGTATACTAGCACAAATCGTACTCCGTGTGGCCGTCGACGAAGTATTCAACAAAAACTTAAATTACTCAGGTGAGTACTTGCAATCATTTTAGAAATAATTGCAAAGTTGTATAATTTTTATTATCATATATAATATAACAAGTGCATTGAAAATTATCGGTAATTTTAGGAAAATATGCTTGAATACAATTTGGAGCCAAAAAAAGCATGAGTGCACGTAGTGCACGAATGCTTTTGCTTGCTCCAAATTGCATGACGGCATATTTGGCTAAAATTACCGGTAAATTATCAATGCCCGCGTTATATTTGTAAGGGAATTTCATGGACTGATGTTGCTTTTTGTTTGTTATGACTGACAAAAAGAAAATATGTCAAAAAATTATCACGATAATTTTTTGCAACAATAGAATAACCATGGTAACACAAAATAAAATTATGGTATTTAATTGTTAAAATATGAAATTTGACAGGTGAATTAAATTCTCAAGATTATTGATTTTGCTCCTTTTCATATGCTGTAGAAATAAAATAGAACATAACGTGCATAACCGTTTCATACGCTCAGTTTTAAAAAAGTACAAGTAAAGCCGTACAGAAAGTTTAAAATTGTTAGTAAGTGACATTTTGTTAGTTGTTTTTGTCATGTTACGTTGTAACGTTGTTTTATGACCTACAATATTTCGGGAGTATTCGAATTTTTTTTAGGCCCTAGGCCAAGAATTATCCTAATTATTTTAAAAAAGCATCCGTTTTGGACACAACTACTGACATCAGCCCTATGATGCTTATGTACGCTGTTTGTTTTCTATTACAAAAAGAGGTAATTGATATCTCGATTAAACTCCTAGGATAGGTATTATCCAAAAATGTATCAAGAGATCCTAAAGCATAAAAACAACGTTTTTACAAAAACATAAACCTTTCATAGCTATCTTTTTTAAATTTTAATAACGCAATTATCTTAACTTTTTCTTACTCTTTGTAATTTGAGTATAATATGTAACGAATATATTTATTTTCTTATTTATTTTTTATGAAAAAAAAATTAGTTTATTTGAAAAAAAAACACAGTGTAAACAAGCTGCTGTCACTAGTTGTGTTCAGACCAGCTGTTCTTTCAAATTAGATAATTCTTGCCCTAGGATATAAAACAAAAAAAAAACGAAATTATCCTGAAATATTGATTTGTGATGTTGTTTTCCAAACTACACACCTAAAAGTGTTAAAAAAAATTTGTCGAACATTATGATGAGTTATGAGACATTTCCATTGATACCAGCCAGTCAACCGATTTCCAGAATCCCTTTTCTATATACTAAGTAGTTTTTTGGTAAATTCAGTTTCTTCTAAATTAAAATACTGGGATTTATCTCTACGTTTTATAAAGTGTGAACAGTGCTGTTATAATAAGCTTAAATACTAAAGAGGGATATAAATTATTTTTATATAAGGGTCGAGAAACTTACTCACAATTTTCAACAATTTGTTTAAACAAATAATACAGCTGAAAAAGAATCAAATGCTTGTTTTAGAAATATATTAATATTGGTGTAAATTTATGCTCCCCATTTGGTGATAAACAGAATTCTCCTGTAAAAAATACTGGTTTTATCTTACCTAATATTTCTTTAGGCAACGCAAAAAACTGACAACTCAGGACACCACCACCCCAAGTAAAAAAGTTGTCAGTATTTCTAATTTTGCCATGGATTTACCTACTTCGGAAGTTGCAGGACCATCTCATGATAGGGTTGAGAGCAGTAGAGATATGAAAAAACTAAACTTGATAGATTATGACAGTGATGATAGTAATTCCAAATCGATTAGTCCAGAACAAGTTTCTAGTTCACAACCCGAAACAGAAATTTCAACCGAATATTCTGAAAAGGTATCCCAAAGATGTCAGACCATATGTGATATTTCCGGAAGAAGAATAATTGATATTAATTTCTTCTTTAACGAAGTAACTAATTTTAAACATTTGGGCATTTTTGGTTGCGAGAGTACAAGTTTAAAAATAACAAAAGAAATATCTGTTGGATTGCAAAGCACGTTTGTAATTAAATGTTCCATATGCCACGAAGAAAAAAGAATATGTACAGAGAACCCTGACACTGCAGACTTAAACAAATTAATCGTTTTGGGTATGATTTCAACCGGCGGAGGCTACAGCCAAATGCAAGAAATTTTCAGCTACTGCGATATACCGATTATGTCAAATTATACGTTTTTGAAAATTCAAAGTGAAATAGCTGATGCAATTCATGCAACCGCTTGGGAAGAAATAAAGAAAGCTGGCGAAGAAGAGAAAGCAATTGCCATCGAAAAGGGAAAAGTTGATCCTGATGGTATTCCATATATAACCGTTATCGCAGATGGCGCATGGAGTAAACGATCATATAAAGTTAACTATAATGCACTTTCTGGAGTGGTAAGTTATACATATTCTTTTAAGTTTCGTTTAATGGTGATGGTTTTATATAATTTAAAAACTAGACCAATTGTAGTCCAACCTATCATAAAGCATGTAAAAGGTAAACAACATTAACGTTCTGGTGGAAGGTAAATTATAAATAACATTTTTATTTTAGGCAATAATTGTTGGACAAGAGACAAAGAAAATCCTATTCCTGGGAGTTAAAAATAAATACTGTTGCATATGTACAAGAGCACAGAGCAAGAATATTGCCGCAAAAGACCACATTTGCTACAAAAACTGGGACAAAGCATCAACAGCTATGGAATCCGAAATTATTGTACAAGGATTTTTACAAAGTAACGAACTGCACGGAATAAAATACGGTTATTTGGTTGGAGATGGAGATAGCAGTGTGACAAAAAAGTTGGCAGAGGCAAGACCATACCAGAATAGATCAGTTCAGAAAATTGAATGTAGAAATCATTTGCTAAGAAATTTATGTACACGCCTTCGAGAGTTAGCCCAAAAAAGAACCAGTTCGAAGAACAAAGTAGTTTCTATAAAGGAAAGAAACATGCTTTCTAATAATGTTAAAAGAATAAGATATGGAATTGTAGCAGCAGTCAATTACTACATTGAAAAAGAGGATCTAAGCTACGCTCAAAAAATTATTCATTTAAAGCGTGATATTACAAATACTTCTAGTCACGTCTTTGGAGATCATTCAAAATGTGCTAACTACTTTTGCCAGGGACCAAAAGAAAATGAGATAGATTTTACCAATATTATGAGAAGTTCAGGCTTATTTTCAGATATTTTAGTAATCATTGAGAGAATAGTTAGAAATTCCGAAAGTTTATTATTAAACATGGATAATAACGCTGCTGAACTTTATAATGCCTTATTAGCCAAAACAGTTGGTGGCAAAAGAATTAACTTTTCTTTAAGAAGATCCTACGAAATGCGTTGCGAGAAAGCTGCAATTTCGTACAATGTTGGAGCTGAGTCATCTCGACTTATTCAAAAGAAACTTTGTGGTCGAAGTCCAGGAAATATACATACAAAATTTATTAAAGAAAAAAAACACAAACGGAGTTGGACTAAATGCCGTAGACAATTATTTCCACAAACTCACAAAAAAAAACACGAAGATGCTCCTCCCGACGAGGATTACGGCTTACCAGCCATAGATATGGACGAGGATGAGTACAAACTGCAACAATCTTTCTTCATAACTTCCATTACGGTAGATAAAGAAACTGCACATAAATTAGAACGTGATACAGTCGGACAAGCAGACACACTGTTATGGATGGAAGAACGTGGAAAAAGACTAACAGCAAGTAATTTTGGAAAAATTTGTAAATTACGTAAAAGTACACATTGTGCAAACACGGTAAAAGCCATCTTATATAGCAGTTTTACCAGCAACAGTGCTACAAATTGGGGCAAAGAGCATGAAAAAATCGCTATAACCCAGTTTGAACGAACCACCGACCTAATAGTTGAGGACTGTGGACTTTTTGTCAGCACAAAGCAATGCTACCTTGGGGCATCTCCAGATGGTCTAATTGGACAAAATGGAATTATAGAAGTTAAGTGCCCCAGATCCTGTAGTACCAAAACTCCTCGTCAAGGCATCGAGACTAAAACAATAAAATTTGCTACAATTGAAAATGGAAATTTTACATTAAAACGAAATCACCACTATTACTATCAGGTACAGGGACAGTTACAAATAACGTCAAGGCAGTACTGTTATTTTATTGTATGGACACCTCTACAACTAGAGTATGAAAAGGTAATGAAAACCACTTTTAAAATAGTTATTTTCTAGGAAACGATGTGTTTATAAATATTATGTCTCTATCTCAAAAACAGAACAAAAACTTTTTTTTTAAATACATAGATACTCAGGAATAATATAGCCAGAAAGGTAAAACCAACAAATTTTCAAATTTTTACAAACCGTGTAAAGTTTTCCTCACAGTGCAATTATTTTCTATTGGAAAATATGAGATTCTTATTCCAGAAGTATTAAATGGGGATAAAACTAGTTTATCCTATTTAGCCTTCAAAGATAAAAAAAATACTCTTCTCAATATTTTCTTTAAAAATTTAATGGCTGGGCATAACTTCATCAATTTACGAAACAAAAAGTAAATAAGAACACTTTTTAAAATATTTAATACATTCATTTCATATAATATTTGATCGTATAAGTATCTATGATTTACAAATTTTATGAAATAATAATTAATGTAATTTTAACAATAATAATTTTGTTTCAGATATACAGAGATGACCAATTTTGGCAAGAAAAGATGGAACAGCAGTTAAAAACTTTTTTTTTTAGTTGCCTTCTTCCCGAAATGATAAATCCTCAATACCCCAACAAGAGAAAAATTAAAGACTTAAGATCGCAATTTTTAAATATTTCTGGTAGCTAATAATATAGTTATTGTAGTATTTTTTATTTTAATAAGTATTTTTAATTTGTACCATGAAAGGACCAACTTTATTGCCTACCTGTATTTTTAATAAAAATTTACAATATTATGAATGTTTTTATTTAGGGTATACTACCTAATAATAAAACCTACCAACATAGGCACACATAGAGTGGAAGGGGGGTAGCCAAAAAAAGCGTGTAAGTTCTTAAAAGTGACTTAAATAAAATATGTAGCAGCCTTTTCAACACTTCCTCCACCGTTCAAAAGTGGCTACAAAAGAAAACAAAACGTTCGTTTTCAAGAACTTCTATCAAAAGTGATTCCTACAAAAAAAATGCCGCATTCGTTTCATAAACTCACCCTAACAAAAAGTAAAAACCTTATCTACGCCCTTGGTCAAGAGACGGGGGCCACTGCCGCCCTCTCTATGGGCGCCCAAGCCTAACAAAATATTGTATTTTATTACTCTGCCTGGCATACTGTCCAATTTTTATTTAGTACTTAGCTTCTTAGAAGCATTGTCACTATACAGGAGTCAGGCTGCACCAAATTATAGCTGCCAGCCAACAAGATGGACAGAGAAATCTCATGTGACCAACGCCAAATTCGTGCCTGAATACTACTTTTAAATCGGTAAACCATGGATAAAATAATAAACACATTTCACCTTTAAGATGAATTCATATTTTAACAGGTTCAGACAGAAGCTCACTACATAAGCAATATATAGATCCCGTATAATAAGCATAAAATATAAAAACAATCGAATATGCAACAGTTGGTTACTCACTAAGAAACGAAACAAAAAATTCAATATAGCCCATTTTTGATTGCAACAAATCGACCGGATTTCGTTCAATTCTTATCCTTACCTAACATGAATAAGAAATTTTGAAAGCCCAAACACCAGTTTTGACAAAATGGTGAACGCGCCTTGAACATTTTGCCCTGCGGCGCATTATAAACCATCCCGGTCTAAGCCGAAAAATGTATGGTAACCCGAAGTTAATAGCACAACTACTAGTTACGTCTTTTTAATATTAACGCTTAGATATTCTGTTATTGGCACAGACAATACAAAAAGGAAAACATAAAATTTAGCCCAAAATTACCCCCGAAATAACTTCTTGTTCGACCACCTATAATTTTTTTCAGTGTATCATTATTCTCTCTGGATGTAAATTGTTTCACGTCAGCCTAGAATAAATTCTGCTGTATATAGGCAACTTCTATAACATGACAACAAAATTTACCTAAAACATGAGTTGCGCGCTGCAAGATAACGGACTTATTACGACATTGTTTTGTCTCAATTTTTGAATTCTTAAAGATAAGACATGGAAGTTCTAAGGTACATGGCTATTTTTTTGAAAAAAAAATTCTTAGCTACGATATTAACCTTGGAAAAGTGCCTAAAATACGCACCTTTAGTGGGCATTTTCTTATACATATTCTTATTTTTTTCAAAAAAGGGCTTTGTACCTTAGAAATACAAACATTCCTTTATTAAATTTTAAATTGTCCCGACAAATATTTCAAATAGCCTTTGCAGAATCCTGCAGTAGCGAAACGGTGTTTTTCATCCTCTAAATTTGCGCGTGGTAGAGCCTTAACAAAGGTTTCCAGATATTTCTTATATCTAGTGAGGGCTTACTAAAACAATCTGGGTTCTGGTATATGATAGCAGCTTCCTTGAACTTCCTCTTCCTCCAATGTGGTTCTTTGTGCAGGATTCGAGCTTCTGTCCACTTAATGTGATGACCGTGTGTCCAGGCATGGTCAGCTGCCCCTGATTTTTCGGTTTCTCCTTTAAGCGTGTTGTTTCTGTGTTCCGTGACCCTAGTTTCAAGTGGCCTTAGAGTCTCGCCAATGTAGGATCTGCCACATTCGCAGGGAATCTGATAGACACAGTTTTTCCTATCTTTTTGACTTGTTGGTTTCGTCTTCGTCAGGTGGCTTCTTAAAGTGTCTTTTGAGCTGAATACCGTATTAATGTTGTATCGTTGTCCTAGTCTTCTAATTCTCTCAGATACTCCTTTGACATACGGAATGTTGAGTGTTGATTGTGACTCTACTGGCTTCTTTTGTGTATTTGACCGATTCTTGCGATTTTCCATTAGTTTATCAACTAGATGCCCGGGGTAGCCATTTTTGTTGAGGTCGGTCTTGATGTAGTTGGTTTCCTGTTTGAGGGCTTTATTTGAATTACAGATGGTAATTGCTCTATCCACAAGCGTTCTTACTATGCCATGTTTTGTGCTATTTGAGTGATTTGAGGTGTAATTCAAATATTGACCTGTATGCGTGGGTTTTCTGTACACTGAAGTATGGATGGTGTTGCCATTTTTCTTTACGTTTACATCCAGGAAAGGTAATTGACTGTTTTCTTCTCTCTCCATGGTAAATTTGATTGTCGGCGCCAGGCTGTTAATGTGGTATAGGAATTCCTTGAGTTCGTCATCGTTTCCATTCCAAATAATGAAGGTGTCGTCCACATATCTCAGCCATGTTTTTGGTTTCTTTTTTGCTTGTTTTATTGCTTCGGATTCAAACCATTCCATGTAAATGTTGGCGATTATTGGTGAGAGAGATGAGCCCATCGGTAGTCCGTCCACTTGGCTGAAAAACCTATCTTTTTCCTGAAAGTAAGAATTATTCAGGCAACATTCTAATAGTTCCATGATGGCCTTGATAGGTAGCAGTGTTCTTTCTTGTAGTGTCTGGTCTTCCTCAAATCTGCTTTTAATAACCTTTAGTGCATCTTTTACAGGGACGTTAGTGTAGAGACTTTCGACGTCAAAACTGACAAGTTGATCTTCTGGTTGTACTTTCATCCCGCCAATAAGTTGTACGAAGTGTTGAGAATTTTTCACAAATGATGTGCTATTTCCTTGGAGTGGTTGGAGTAGGGGTAGTAAGAATTTCGCAAGTTCGTAGGTAGGAGAGTTTCGAGAGCTCGTTATGGGTCTGAGAGGCATGTTCTGTTTATGTATCTTCGGCAAGCCATAGAGGTGTGGAGGCTTACTGTGATGTGGTGTCAGGCGTCTTCGTGTCTTTTCTGGTATGTATTGGTCAAATTTCTTGAGTGTTCGGTAGACTCTTCCTTCAATGGTGGAAGTAGGATCCTTGGACATGGGGGTGTAGTTTCCTTTCTGCAGAACTTCTACGATTTTTTGATCGTAGGTCTGGACATCCATAATGACGGTTGCATTTCCTTTATCGGCTGGAAGAATCTTGATATTCGGATCTTTACGTAGTTTTGCAAGCGATATTGTTTCTTCCTTACTAATATTTTGTTTTGGGGGTCTTGATTTTTCTAGAACCTCTCTAACCTTCCATCTGAATTCTAGGTTCTAGAAAAATCAAGACCCCCAAAACAAAATATTAGTAAGGAAGAAACAATATCGCTTGCAAAACTACGTAAAGATCCGAATATCAAGATTCTTCCAGCCGATAAAGGAAATGCAACCGTCATTATGGATGTCCAGACCTACGATCAAAAAATCGTAGAAGTTCTGCAGAAAGGAAACTACACCCCCATGTCCAAGGATCCTACTTCCACCATTGAAGGAAGAGTCTACCGAACACTCAAGAAATTTGACCAATACATACCAGAAAAGACACGAAGACGCCTGACACCACATCACAGTAAGCCTCCACACCTCTATGGCTTGCCGAAGATACATAAACAGAACATGCCTCTCAGACCCATAACGAGCTCTCGAAACTCTCCTATCTACGAACTTGCGAAATTCTTACTACCCCTACTCCAACCACTTCAAGGAAATAGCACATCATTTGTAAAAAATTCTCAACACTTCGTACAACTTATTGGCGGGATGAAAGTACAACCAGAAGATCAACTTGTCAGTTTTGACGTCGAAAGTCTCTACACTAACGTCCCTGTAAAAGATGCACTAAAGGTTATTAAAAGCAGATTTGAGGAAGACCAGACACTACAAGAAAGAACACTGCTACCTATCAAGGCCATCATGGAACTATTAGAATGTTGCCTGAATAATTCTTACTTTCAGGAAAAAGATAGGTTTTTCAGCCAAGTGGACGGACTACCGATGGGCTCATCTCTCTCACCAATAATCGCCAACATTTACATGGAATGGTTTGAATCCGAAGCAATAAAACAAGCAAAAAAGAAACCAAAAACATGGCTGAGATATGTGGACGACACCTTCATTATTTGGAATGGAAACGATGACGAACTCAAGGAATTCCTATACCTGGCGCCGACAATCAAATTTACCATGGAGAGAGAAGAAAACAGTCAATTACCTTTCCTGGATGTAAACGTAAAGAAAAATGGCAACACCATCCATACTTCAGTGTACAGAAAACCCACGCATACAGGTCAATATTTGAATTACACCTCAAATCACTCAAATAGCACAAAACATGGCATAGTAAGAACGCTTGTGGATAGAGCAATTACCATCTGTAATTCAAATAAAGCCCTCAAACAGGAAACCAACTACATCAAGACCGACCTCAACAAAAATGGCTACCCCGGGCATCTAGTTGATAAACTAATGGAAAATCGCAAGAATCGGTCAAATACACAAAAGAAGCCAGTAGAGTCACAATCAACACTCAACATTCCGTATGTCAAAGGAGTATCTGAGAGAATTAGAAGACTAGGACAACGATACAACATTAATACGGTATTCAGCTCAAAAGACACTTTAAGAAGCCACCTGACGAAGACGAAACCAACAAGTCAAAAAGATAGGAAAAACTGTGTCTATCAGATTCCCTGCGAATGTGGCAGATCCTACATTGGCGAGACTCTAAGGCCACTTGAAACTAGGGTCAAGGAACACAGAAACAACACGCTTAAAGGAGAAACCGAAAAATCAGAGGCAGCTGACCATGCCTGGACACACGGTCATCACATTAAGTGGACAGAAGCTCGAATCCTGCACAAAGAACCACATTGGAGGAAGAGGAAGTTCAAGGAAGCTGCTATCATATACCAGAACCCAGATTGTTTTAGTAAGCCCTCACTAGATATAAGAAATATCTGGAAACCTTTGTTAAGTAGATGTAAACTTAAAATACCGCACAAGAATTAAACGCATGACTGCACCCATCTTAGTCATGCTCCAGTACATCTAGCTAGTATAAATAGAGCTGTAGTTACTTTACTTATTTAGTATTCACCTGAAGACGACTGGAGATACTTACCAGTTGAAACGTTGTGATGTAAAACAAATTAAAGACAATGCAAGTCCAAAACTATTCAACATTCAACAAATCTTAGTATTTTAAATTATAAATATATAGGATATTAAAATATGTTTTAAAAAATATTTGTTAATATTTTATAAAAGTTAAATTGCAAATAAAAAAATCGTTTTTGAATGAAATATATTTTTTAATTTTTGTTGGTAAATAATCGTTTAAATAAAAACATAAATATTTTATATTTTTTTTGTCCTATGGATTTTAGGTTTTATGGTTATTTCATTTTTATGACGTGTATCATGATTATGGTTTTTAAACTGTATAAAATTTTTATTATTAAATATGTATATTAAGATGGTATAAATGTTAAGTTGTCTAATATTAATTTTTTTTGTTTCAGCATATAATTTTATCGAAGGATAAAGATAATCTTTATTAAATATAATTTTTAGAAACCTTTTCTAATTTTTTAACTAAAGTTCTATTTATTCCTCCCCAACCTAAAATTCCGTAATTTAAATGAGTTTTAACTAATGCATAATATAATATTTCCATATGTTTTACGTTCAAAATTTTTTTAATGCTTCTAAAAATTGGTAGTAAACTTCTTAATTTTTTAATCAAATATTCTATGTAAAAATTCCAATTTAATTTACTGTCAAATATTATTCCTAAATATTTTACTTTCAAAATTTGAATGTCATCATTATTATAAGGCGATAAAAACGGCTACTCTATCGGAAATAAATCGTATATGGGCCTAAAACACACCCTTGTAGAACACTTATTTGATTCTTTATCTGTAATTTGTTTGACTTACCGTATAACGGTTGATCAGTTACGTCAGTGTCAACTTCTATCAAACTTCCAACGACCAAGTCGTTTGTCGTTCCTGGCGTCGGATCTTTATACTTTGTCTTCTCAATTACATAAAACGTCGCTGTTGGCTTAGCTTGGGTAATTTCTTTTGAAGAGTGATCGAGCATTTCTAAAAGAAAAAAATTCATTTTATTCATTCCATTGAAAAAAATTGGTAATCCTTTTTGTGATAATGTTTCAGTTTTTAGTCTTCGACGATTTCAAATCGGGGAGGAGGTTACTTAAGGAGAGAAACTACTGTTTTTATTACCCGATAAGCGAGAAAAAATTTAATTTCTAAATATTTACTACCATATCGCAATTGAGCACGACGTCGTAGAAAATAGAAAAATCGCGGTAGAAAATTATTTGCATGGCAATTTTGAATATACATTTTATGCCTTAAATCTTGTAGCAATTATTTAGAAATGAGTGGGAAACTGGAGATTTTTGAAATAAGAAAGTGAACATTTGTGCAAAAATCTTTAGTTCGGTCACAAATTACTTAACAATAATTTGGTAAAAATACATTTTTTTTTTTTTTTATGATAAAACACCTGCACTGTAGGAAAAATCCTTTAAGGCGCTCTGGGAGCGGTGCGAGTGCGAAAAAAGCGATCAACGTTGGTCTTGAAACGTTGAAGATTGTATTCATTGGGAAACACGACCTCAGGAAGATCATTCCACAAAGATGACGTTCTCCAGATGAAAGAATTCTTGAACAATGAAGTTCGAGGAGTACTAAGCTGAACAACATATGGATGAGCGGCAGCGGTTCGCCGTGTATTTCTGTTTTGCATTGCTCTAGGTGGAATCAAGTGGGCAATGTCAGTCGAACACCTGCCATGGAAATATCTGTAAAAGAGAGACAAATCACCAACCTGTCTTCGATGCTCCAGGCTATCGAGGGTCTTGGTCAGCTCGGGGTCGCCGATCAGACGAACGGCTCTCCTTTGAATGGAATCCAGTAGCCGAAGGGTGTGCTTGGGTGCAGAGCTCCAGACATGAGAGCAATATTCTAATGATGGTCGAATCTGGGCTTTGTAGAGTGTCAAAAGTTGATGAGGTGTGTACAACCTTTTGGTGCGGAAAAGTACACCAAGTTTCTGTGCAGCTGCCTTGGCAATTGCGGCAACGTGATCATGCCAAGACATATTACCTCCCAGATTGACCCCCAGCAAATTAATAGGCGGTGCCAGGGGAATTGCGTGACCTGCCATGACTATATCCGGTTCTGGATTGTTAACCTTTTTAGAGAAGACTGCTGCCTGGGTTTTCTTAGCATTAAATTCGACTTGGTTACTGTCACCCCAAGCCAAAATTTCTTCCAGGTCATTGTTGAGGCGCAATACTTCATGCTGCCTGCGAAGATGTGCGTCGGCAGCGGATGTTTGGGGAGTCAAGGTAAAAGATGAGACAAGTGTGCTATCATCAGCAAAGCTATAAATTGGATTTTGGGTTTTCACTAGAAGGTCGTTAATATACAGTAAAAAGAGGGTAGGCGACAATATGGAGTCGCACCATTTCGTGCACTCGTTAGGAAAAATTGGCCAGTAAAATTTTTGCCAAAACGAATTTTCTTCCTTTCCACAATCTTACCTGCTCCCGCTCTACTCGAGCTATTTGGCTGCTCCCTCCTACTTCTCCTATCTTTCGACACATCCTTTCTCTCGCTCACGCACCCGTTGATCTCTATAACGGACAACGGCAACGGATTATAATTACAATCGTAATGCTCTCGGGCACCCGAGTTAGCATAGATGACGTCGTCATTGTCGTACCGGTTTTTGTAATACATGTCGTTGTTGTTGCTCTCGTCGTGTTTTTTCGATTTGTTTTTGTCGGCGTGGAAATTTAAGGTTAGGCTGCATTTTTTACGTCTGGCGAGCGACATCGCGGAGATTTAAAGCTGATGATACTACACTAGTTAATAAAGTGTTTTTTTTAGTTTGGCACTATTTATTTGAAATTTAAAAAAAGTTAGTGCCAGTTTTCAAAAAATACATTTAGTAGTTTTTAAAATATTTCAAAACTGAAAAAAAAATGTTAGTTTTTTTCTCCACTGTATAATTTAATACAGGGTGCTACAAATTCGTGTGCGTACATGGGGATCTCGAAAACGGTAAGAGATACAAAGATGGCTAAATCGAGACAAAGTTGCGTATTTTGGGGCTTAATAATTTGGTAAAAGAAAATTTTAACTATTCCGAATGTTTTCGGAGAAATTTTTACTTTTGGTTTTTAATTTTTTCCGCGTTTATTTATGACGTGGGAAGAAAACAAAAAACGCTTTCTTTATGCCAATTTTTCATAACCGTTTTTTACGTCCTACAAAATGGCGTTTTTAGTTTTCAAATCCAACGTTTCGCATCATCAGGCCTTATATAGATATATAGTAAAAAAAATTTGAAACTGCTCTTGAAACAAAGATAAGCGCATCACAGTAACATAATTAGACTAAACGTCTATACACCATAATTTCCTGTAATGTAATTTAATATTCAAGTAATCCAAAAAATAATTGCCAGGGCCGTAATAGTAAAGAAAGGAAATTTGAAATACTAATGATATGTTATTTGATGACAAACCTTATAATTTTAAAAATCTTTATATTGTATTACATTTTTAAATTTTAGATGCCCTAAAACTGTTTTTGAAATTCCAGGTCCGTATTTAAAAAAATTGACTTGAAGTTGGTATCTAAAAAACGAAACGTCGAATTTAAAAACTCATAACGCCATCTTGTAGAACATAAAAAACGGCATAAAGAAAGCGTTTTTTGTTTTCTTCCCACGTCAAAAATAAACGCGCAAAAAGTTACAAACCAAAACTAAAAAAATTTCGTTTTTTTCGGATATCTCCAATGGCATTCGGAACATTTACAATTTTCTTTCACCAAATTATTAAGCCCCAAAATACGCAACTTTGCCTTAATTTAAACAATTTCGTATCTCTTACCGTTTTCGAGATCGCCTTGTACGCACACGAATTTGTAGCACCCTGTATATTATTATAGATAAAAAGAACTTTATTAGCTAGCGCAGTGATATTAAATGCGATACAGGGCAAGTTAAAAAGAACAACACACTTATAGTACTGATAGAAACGAAGCTGTTTATTGAATAAGCTAGAGTGAACTGAGGCCTTGACTAGTTTTGTTATTATGCACATAGATAAGCTAATGGAGAATGTTTATAAACTATAGAAAGTAACGAACAAAAACAATTATGCTGGTATCTATATCTAACTATGTACACCGGTTTTTAATAAGGAAAAAGTATGGGGGCCTATTAAAAATAAAATACAGATTCAACGTGTGCATTGTGATAATTTTTTCCTGACATTGTTGAACGAGTCAATAATTAACAATGTAATTAAACTTGATATTAGCTGCCAATAAACTTTGTAGGTAGAAAATAGAAAGAAATAAAAACAATATATCACGCTCTATTTTCAACTGAGTACGGCGGAAAATATCACGAAGTCAAATATTTAACATTATATTTGATCAAAAACAGAAAATTAGCGGCTAGAGGACAATGTTGTGCAGTGTTCCAGATTCATTTTACAGAACTCTTGAAAAAGCGTTTTAATACCCTTTATAATCCTTCAATTCTGTTTCTGATTAAAGAATACTAAAAAAACGTATCAACTTTAACAAATTTCTACTCAAATTAAAAGTGACTCTTAAAAAAATGCCCTAGTTCCCCTAAATTTTTCCTTTGGTCAAGTTACTTCCATATTAACGTTTTTTTTCCTACAAAATTCTTGCAATGCCCAAAACCCTCCACATTGAACAGAAGCCTTCAACCCCTCATCCAAAAATGTACCCAAAAACCCTTCATATTGAAAGAAACCCTCCAGATGGCTACACTGATGCGGTGTATCTGTCTTTTTCAGTACGGTTCCCTGGACGCCAGGTAAACAATGACGACCGTTTTGTCCTTATTAGGACTCACCGGAAGGCCATAACCCAATGCAGTACGGCAGAGTGCGAAGTCGCGTTTTCAATATTTATTTAAAAAAGTAGTGAACACGTGGCATTGCCATCTAGTAAGAACCAACCCAATGCAAAACACAAATCCACTAGAAACATTACGGACACAAAACGTCTACTACTATTGTTTTATTTTAAATTAGTATGACCTTTAATGAACTGCAAACCTAAACAAGAAGACCTTGTACTTCTTAACAATTAAACAAATGATACCATTATAAATGACTTAAAATTAATAAAAACCTAATTTTTGGGATCATATTTCGTCGACTTGGTCACAAAATCAAGGCATGTTGAGTATACTTACAAATACATGTTGATTGATTTTATAGATGTCAAAGAAAAAAAGAAAATCGATCCTACAGTCTGAACACAGGTTGTCAAAAAAAAAATTAGAATATTGCAAATATTTCCAAAACCAAATTAATTTTGGTTTAAAGTGCGAGGTTTAAAAGAGGAGAGGCGAAATTGAGTAGACTGCCGGAGCTCCAGACCTCACCCCTTTGGACTTTTATTTGTGGGATGATTTAAAAAACAATGTTTAAAAAAAATATACCAATTAATATTAAAAATGTAAAATCTTGTATTAGACATGAAACACGTAAAATTTGATGGAATATTCTTATGAAGTTGTACGGAAATTTACAGTCAGATTTGGCTATTGCCTAGCTAACAATGGTAAACGGTTTGAACATTGAATAAAGTAGGTTTTGTACAATATTTAGGTATATCCTATTTCCATTGTGTTCTTGGTAATTTATTTAAAATTAGTGTTTCTATATCATTTTGAAGAGTACTTCCATCGAACCCTGTATCGTTTAAAATCTGTCCTTTAAGGGGCTATTCGATTCTTTATAATATACCGGACATTTTATGTAAAATAAAAAGTAAGTATTCTTCTGACTAACACTGTATAATTATAGAAACGGTTTCGTCCTCCCTAGGTGTGTGCCAATAAAAAAAATATATTCAGAGGTTTTTAAAATATTTGCAATGGCACCCTGCATAACCCAAAATGCTATAATTTGGCAGTTTTGTCAACGAAATACGATAAAAAATGTCACTCTTGTTTGTTACAAAAAGTGTTATTGTAACAAAATTTCCTGTAAGGCTTAATTAATGTTACGAACAACCTCCTAAGAATCGTATTTCATAAATGATTGACGATGGCTTTTAGGAGAAAATTAGACGCTAAAACACATTTATTTAAAAAAACTCGTCGGCGACGTTGCACTTTTCAACCACCCTGTATATACACACTTTTTATACGCCTCGGCGTACAGCACATGCTACGTCTCACGCCGAATATTTCAAGAACCATATCTCGAAAACCATTTAGGCTCGAGGCCTTCGTGGTGGCGGTTTTATCACAAGCCGTACGAATATAACCGAAAAAAAGACGGCGATGTTATCACGAAAAGGTGCGAATTAATAAAAATGTTTCCCGAGAAGAACTGCAATTTTTGTGTAAAGAAGTGCGATTTTGTTAAGAAATCCGCCATGGACTGAACTAGGATAAGCTAAAAATATCCGGGTCTAAAAAAAGGCCCGCGATTTGGCCAAGTCGAACTGAGTCAAAATGTTACTGGCCGTTTATTTTTGGAAATTGCTGTATAATGCACAGCGGCGCGTAAGCGAAAAAGAAATAGAGGTTATAAAACAAAAATAAATGAAGGTTTCCTATTTATTTATAAAATCTCTGACAGTATTTAAAATAGTTTTAATTTCATAGATGTAGTGTGAGAAAAAGGGTGCAGTGGAGTATTTACAGGGGGGGGGGGGGGGCTAGCCTCCTCCCCCCATAAGAATTAAGTAATTGAATATATAATACGCACATTTTGAATTTTGTTGTTTACATGCCTAAAGTTCAAGCTTTAAATTATTAAAATAAAATTCTAACCTAAAAAAAAACTGACGTCGTGGTAGTGCAAAAATCTGATATAACGTTTTTCAGTTAAGTGCAGAGTTGCCAGATCTCACGATTATTCGTGAGATTACACAATTTTGGTTCCGTTTTCACGATCTCACGAATAATGTAACAATTATCACGATTTTTGATTAAATTACTTTTGAATAAATTATCGCATTAAAATTAAATGAAATCAGCAAAATACTGTCAAATTTGTTAATGGAATTAGCAATCGGAGGTGTGGACCTTTTTTTTCACTCACTAGCTTTGGGGTCGGGTGCGTAGGTATGTTGGGTGGATTTAGTTTTTGTGGTGTTGACCTTTTTTTTTGCTCATAACCTTTTGTCGGGCTACAGTACTTTTCAGCGAAATGAAACCCACTACAAGGGTATAAACAAAATTATTAAGTATTTTGTAATCTCACGATTTCTCACGATTTTTCGTCATTGAATTTCACGATTTCTACGTCATCTCAGCTGGCAACCCTGGTTAAGTGGATTCGAACCATATAATAAAAGGGTTGTGATCGCAACACGATACTGCCGACCTGCATTAAATATCTAAGCAGAACGTACGCATAAAAAATTGTTATTTGTCAAAATAATAAATATCTATGCATTACCATATTTTGTTTTTAACAAACCACATGTTAATCTCTTGAAAATAATATAATGTCAAAAAAAAACTATTATTCTCCAAGTAGTGTCTTTTATATTTGTGATCTGATGACCTTTTTTAGTGGGCATCGTTTATTAACCAATTGTAACGATCAGCTGTCAGAAAAATGGATTTTTTTGACTTGTATAATATGTATATTGTGACTGTATTTAAAGTGTTTTTTTTTAAATTAAATATATTGTGATAAAACGGCACAACAGTTTGAAGTATGCAAGAAATTAAGACATTTAAGCCCGGAAATAACATTTTACATCAGGTAAGAACAAAATCGGCCATTATCGTGAACTGTGGCCGAAGCTGTAAGGTAGTTACTGAAAATCCATGTACTGTAGTTGGACTGGCAGGATCGCCATGTAATGTAACTACTCGGTTCGATATGAAAGAGTCATCAAGACGTGTGTAAAAAGGTATTTATTTCTATTCTTTCTATTCTATTTTACAATCAGTCGTAGATACTTATATACTAAACTTAACCTTAAACTCGTAACCTTAACTCTAAGCTTAACCTATGATTATATAAATGTTATTGTTATATTTAATGTACAATAACATATTGTTACCTTTAATAGAGGGTTATACCCTCGACTATATCCTCGTTATTGATATCAGGGTAAAGGTAACAATAATATTATACATACCATTAAATTGTACAATTAGGTAAAATAAGGTGAAGCCTTATTATTACCCTACAAAGCACTTTACAAGTAATTTCCCCTCCATTGCATCCACTTCGTGGGACACTTACTTTGCAACGCAACTGTGCATTTAACAATGTACACATAACAAGAGCTTCTTTATGAAAAAAATGCTTGGTCTATGATAATTGGTATGAGATTCTGGATAACCTAGCAAGGCAAAAAAATCGATGCACGTTATTCTAAAGAAATATCTAAGAAATCTGTATATACGTATTTTTCATTAGCTACTCCACATTAGTACCGGCAGTAGCGTATTTAAGAGATATAATAATAAATAGGTTCCAGTTTCCAATTAAAAACCGTGTTATAGTTTCCCATTGTATAAAATAGACAAAGACTATAGGCAAATAGATATCCAGTGGCCATTTGTCGCGTAAATATTTTTTGTAAAAACATCGCCTTATAAAAATAGGTGACTTACAAAATCAGGATGTTTTTACAGGTTTAATTTAAACACTTCAGACTTAATGGTTATTTAAAGTCGCCAAATTTTTGTATAGCGAAAATTATCAATGCTCCGCCACTGAAAAAGAAAGTAAACCGTATAATATTGTTTATGGATGATGTGACACAATTTCCGGGATCGCGTTTGTTCAGTTTTACAGCTAAGCCAAAATTAGAAGCTCTATAATTTCAATTACATCCCCGGTGGGCAAAATGTAGTTTAAGCTCCTATACTTGTTTATTTTTAAAATTAAGTTTATTGGATCCGGTGTATCAGCAATTATTTGGACAATAAGGGTGAGTAAATATGTTGACAGTAAAATGTTATTTAGTTTTACTTAATTATTGTATTTTTAGGATTTCCTATACAGGGTGAACCATTAAGGGTGGCCAAAAACCATACATGCTGCCACTTTAGGGTAAATATTTATTAAAAGGTTACCAGCTCCAGACAAAATTATATTTATATACAGTAACCGGCAGAATTATCGCTTTATATGGACCACTTTTTTATTACCTGGCGGAAATACAGTATTTGTTCGTGATGACTCATCGATCAGTGACGGCTCGTCAGGTGAAGTAGGTGAAGGAGCTCTTCACCAAAAAAAAATAAAACAAGGAGGAAAGTTTTTCGACAATATTAAATATTAATATACCAATATAGCTACCATTTTACCTTTTAAAAAATAATTATTTTCAAATTAATAATATTAATTTAATCCGAATGTAGCTATGCATAATAGGGCCACGGTTAACTCCGATGGACAATAATTATAAACACTCGTGCATTTTGGCGCGCCCCAGCCGACCGTGTCCGTTACCTCAAAGCAAGTGAAGACCCAACGCCCAACATGGCTTTGATATTCACCGTTGCTACGGTTACGTGACGTCAGTCACGCAATCAGCATGTAACAATTTGCATTATGATGAAGGACAATTTAAAAATACATCAGTCGTATGCAACATTGTTTTAGCATTGGTTCGTCCAACCTTAAGGTATTTATTTTGAGGCTTTGCGAAACTTACGGTTATAGATATCGTTTTCACGTGATTAACTGTGTGATTAAAAAGTTTTGTTTTTATTTTTCAGTTAAATCAGTAGTGTACGTACCTACTTTTAGTTGTGTGTTTTAAAAATGAACCCAATTAATGTAATTTGTTGGAAACTCCATTTAGTCGTTGGACAGATGAGGATAAGAGAGACGTTTTGTTACACAGGTTTTAAGTCAATGTTTGTTTAAGTACCCGCACTATACCTAGCTCTTCACCATTTTTTAAGACCGCGAGCCGCCACTGTCATCGACTCTGGTTTGCTCTTCGCGGTCAAGTGCATTGTATCTGTAAGAACTCTACACAAATACACACTTTATTTTTAATGTTAAGGAAAAAAGCAATTCATAAAACAATACATACAAATAATAGACGTGCACACTGTACATATTTACTTACTTCTGCCATTTTCGAATTTCCTGATATTGACTTTAGTAGCGGCTTTGTCGACGTTATTTTCAATGTACGGGTCCGATGTGTAAAATTTGCTCTTCAAACTTCCCGTCGTTCCATCGATGAAGTGCGATATCGGATTCAAACTTTTGTTTCTGGGACTCCTACTTAACGAACCATTTGAACTGAAACATAAAAATTCACTAAGAAATATATTCTGTTCTAATACAGTGTTTCTATAATTATTTCTAAGTGTGAATTTTACGTGGCTGCCTTTAATCAGTTAGTGGTGTAATATGTAGTATTTGTACTTGCCTGTAGATTTTTTACATATAAATTTCTTGTTAGGATTTTTTTTGTATTTCAGTAAATTCTATTTTAAGGTATACAGGGTGCTACAAATTCGTGTGCGTACAAGGGGATCTCGAAACGGCAAGAGATACGAAAATGGTTAAATTGAGGCAAGTTGCGTATTTTGGGGCTTAATAATTTAGTGAAAGAAAATTGTAAACATTCCGAATATCTTTGGAGATATCCGAAACAAACCGAAATTTTTTTCCACTTCATTTTTGACTTGGAAAAAACAAACAAAACACTTTGCGTTATTAAATTTCAAATTGGAAGTTTCGTTCTTTAAATACCGACCTCAATTATATTTTTTTAAATACGGACCTGGAATTTTTAAAACAGTTTTAAGGACTTCTAAGCTTTGGAAATTTAATACAATTTAATGGTTTTTAAAATTTTACCATTTTGTCGTCAAATAACACATCATTAGCATTTTAAATTATCCTTTCCTTGCTATTACGGCCCTGGCAATTATTTTTAGAATTACTTTAATAATAAAATTCCATACATGAAGTTATGGTGTTTAGGCCGTTTATTTTTTCAATAAGATTCACCGTCACAATACTCTAGGAAGTAAGCAAGTTTTTAAGGCATGACAAGTAATTCTATTTTCTATTAGTATTTTATTTATTTTATAAATATAACGTATATCTTAAGTTCTATGGTTTTTGCCTTAGACCTAGACCGAAATACTGTAAAACAGAAAAAAAATAATGCTCTCGAGTGAAGAAAAGGTAACTGGAGTGTTAGTTTAGTTATGTTACTGTGATGCGCCTATGTTTATTTTAAAAACAATTTAATTTTTTATTACTGTTTAGAAAATCTGATGATGCTAGTGTCTGTTTGAAGGTTGGAGACAATGATGTTTCTTGAATGATAGAATAGTTTTGGACTTGCATTGTCTTTAATTTGTTTTACATCACAACGTTTCAACTGGTAAGTATCTCCAGTCGTCTTCAGGTGAATACTGTACTGTACTGTGTATTCACCTGAAGACGACTGGAGATACTTACCAGTTGAAACGTTGTGATGTAAAACAAATTAAAGACAATGCAAGTCCAAAACTATTCTATCATTCTGATGATGCTAGTTTCAGGCGAAACATGTAACAAAAATAAACAGACAGAAAAATATTTGAGGCTGAGACTTTGGGTCTCTTTTCTTACACAATATCAATTTATCAGGCCTCTTTGAGTAAAAATGGACGGAATTTGCAAATCAGAAATCTTTTGTCTTTTAGTTTGGCTCTAAATGTTCAGGACCGTAATGAAATGAAAAAAAAATTTGAAAAATGTGTTATTAGATGACAAAACGTTAAAATTTCAAAAACTTGCACATTGTATTAAATTTCTAAAGCTTAGAAATTCCTAAATCTGTATTTAAAATTCCAGGTCCATATTAAAAAAAATTGACTTGAGGTTGGTAACTAAAGAACGAAGCGTCGAATTTGAAAACTAATAACGCCATCTTGTAGAACATAAAAAACGGCTATGAAAAAGTGTTTTTTTTTATTCATGTTTGCACGTACGCCACTGGTGGGACAAAAAAATAACTTTTATAACTAAAACATGTGGTTTTATGTCCTATTAGCACATGTCAATATAGAAAATATTATCTAAAGTACTTTCGGAGATATTACAAAAAACGCATTAAAAAAATAATTAAATACCCTGTAGCAAAAAATTTAAGCCGTTTAGGACATATGTTTATATAAAATGTTCCTTATAAAATGACTTGAGAAATCACACCCCAAAATATTAGCACGTCATTAAGGAACACCCTGTATATATTATTATTTTCTTAATAATTTCACCTACCTCATAGTACTGTTCCTATTCGTCAACGGACTATATTTTTCCTTAAAATTATCATTCTTATCCAAGTTTTTCCGAAGATTCGCGTAACTCTCCGGCTTTGTAGCGTCTGAACTCAACCACGCATTACCGATGATGTCGTGCAAATCCATTTCCGATTTATTCTGCAAAAATACAAATGACACAGTTTTATTGGCAAACATGTGAATATTTATATAAAACATTAACAAATTAACACTTTTAGTACATACGGGGTGCGTCTATTTTTGTTGTCTTTCTCGAAATTTAAAAATGGTATTTTACTATTTTAATTTGAAGCAAAAATGAAGTAAAAAAATACCCATATACCGGGTGTTGCATCGTCGAATGGGGTCAATTATTGGCTTCCCTAATTATTTTAGAGAAAAATTCTATTTAGGTTTATTAAAGAGCACTAAAACCCACATTCAAAAGAATAACTTTAGATATTTTTGATGAGCCCGTTTACGGGTTATCGCCGATTTCTTTTTAACTATGTCTCCTTTTTATGGCCCCGTATTTGCGGGCACCAGTCAAGGTAAAAGATGACTGTCAAATAAAGTTGTCATTTTGAAATGTGTGCTTTATTGTTATCAAAACTCGTACATCGAAAATATTAAAGGTGTATTTATGAGTACAAATTAATCTGAATAAAACTAAAATAAAGTATCCAATTACAAGGTTAATTATGACATTTTACATGTTTCAATATTTTACTAATTAATAGGTTGGTTGGTTTAAGGCGGGGGTTGGGCGTTCGGCCCAAGCTTCTTGCACTGCAGCCTAGTGGCTTATTGTGCTCCCCTATCTTGCTAGAAAAGATTTGTTCCTTTTATAAGGTCCAGCAAATTCCTACCAAGTTTGTCATGTGGGAGGTTATCCCCACATTGAATGTCTCCGAAGATTCTGAGTCTTCCCCGGGTCAGTGCTTCGCAGTTATATATGATATGTGAGGCGGTTTCGTCCCCATCGCCGCAAAGCCTGCATTCAATGGGACCATTGTAAATTCCTACTCGGTGTAGGTGTTTTCTTAAGCAGTGGCCTGTTAGTAGGCCGACCACTTGTTTTAGCTGGGTGCGCGTTAAAGGCATCATTCCAGTTGATAACTTTTTGGAGGGTTTTCCAATTAATAGGTAGGCACTATTAAATTGTTAGAACTTTAGGATTTAAGAAGATGTTCAAATAGTCCTCCATTGACTGCTAGACAATAACCGAGGCGATCATAAAATTCTCTTCTTACATTCGCTAGTTGATAAACTGAAATTCTATTGCATTCGGCAGAAATAGCATTTTTTAACTCGTCTAGATTTGGGTATTTTTTATCTTTGTATATCCTGTTTTTTAAATGGCCCCAGAGAAAGAAATCATTTGGCGATAAATCAGGAGACCTGGCTGGCCAATTTACTGTATGATTTAAGCCAATAACATTTCCATTAAAAGCACGGTTTAAATATTCCCGGACAGCCAGGGTACTACGTGCCGGGCAGCCATCCATTTGGTACCAAACGTCCTGATTATCCCTGGCGGCATCATGTAAAGTAGGTAAAACATGATCTTCAAGTAGTTCCAAAAAATATTCTGCATTTAAACTTCGTGTAAGAAATAATGGCCCGATAATATTTTCTCCGAAAATCCCAGCCCAAACATTAACTTTTTGTGGATATTGCGTTCTTGTTTCGACAAACCTGTGTTGGTTTTCTTTGCTCTAATATCGATAATTTTGGGTTCATTGTTTAAGGTAAATGTGCATTCGTCAGTGAAACAAATGTTTTTTAAAAATTCCCTATCCATGTTTGCTCTTTCAATCATACCAAAACAAAACTCCTGTCGTCGTATTTCGTCCCTATCTCTTAGCTCTTGGTGCTTTTCATATTTGTATGAATAATATTTATGTCGTTTCAAAGCTCGTAACGCTGTGGTGTGATCTAATCCTATGTCATCCTCAAGTTTCCTTGTGCTGATCTTCCCATCATTTTCTTCCACGCACAATAAAACTTGCAAGTCCCTATCATATCTTGCATCTCTTCTTTGTTCGTGCCTTTCTTTACATCTGCAGTTATTTATTACAGTGCCTTTTGTCTCAAATTTCTTGATAGTTCTTTCGACTGTAGATTTTGCACGCATCGGTCTATTCGGATACAGAGCAGCAAACATGTCTGACACATTTTGATAACTATTTCCTTGATAATACCATTTAATCATCAATATTTTTTCTTCACAAGTGTAATTCATGGCTAATATTTTCGATGTACGAGTTTTTATAACAATAAAGCACACATTTCAAAATGACAACTTTATTTGACAGTCATCTTTTACCTTGACTGGTGCCCGCAAATACGGGGCCATAAAAAGGAGAAATAGTTAAAAAGAAATCGGCGATAACCCGCAAACGGGCTCATCAAAAATATTTAAAGTTATTCTTTTGAATGTGGGTTTTAGTGCTCTTTAATAAACCTAAATAGAATTTGTCTCTAAAATAATTAGGGAAGCCAATAATTGACCCCATTTAAAATTACATGGGATTTCCTATGTCCCGCTCGACGATGCAACACCCGGTACATATATCACCTTTAAAAGTTTATCCAATTTCAGCTAGCTGCGCCCTAAACTCGCCCAATACTTGCGGTGGTAGAGGGTGGGTGACGATTTTGTGCTTTTCCGTTTTAAAATTACTAATAGATAAAAACAGAATGAAACCATATCGGCGCCTCGGCTACTAGCGATCAGATATCATGTCGATTGGTCGAGTTTTGCATGGTAATATTAAATAAATGATTAAGCCAAGGACGAGCGGAATTATAGACTTTAAAGGCCAAAAGAATATTCATTAGAGTAAATTAGATAGAGCTTTCTTGTAATACACGTTGACTCTTATTAATTCTTCTTACTAAAACATCGGCTTTCTTTGTTATATTTTTTTGGTCGAGTATTTTACAGAAGATAGCAGTTATGTAAATAAACAATTATGTTATATTTGTGGCGGCTACTTTACCTTTAACTTTTCAGTGCTCATCAGTTGACTGCGATCGGGTTGAATGATCGTATTCTGATCAAAATCATTGTTTGTATTGACACTGCTCCCGTCAACGTCCAAAATGTTTTGCAAAGACAACGAATTCCTCATGTTGTAACTCAGCTGACTCTTCGTAGGCGCTGTAAGTTTCTTAGGGTACTCTCCATATTTCGTAACTATTTCCTCGCGCTGGGGTTTCGATGCGTTTTTGGAATACTCGCCGTACTTCGTCACTATTTCTTCTCTTGGTGGGTTTTCTATAAAATAAAAAATTAAGTAATTTTATTGACTCTCGTAAGCCGGGGTCAAACCGGCCCACGCAACCGTATATCTGCGGTTTAGTGGTCAAAACCTTAACCAACAAAGTCAGTCCTACCCTTTCACCTGATGTATTTCTGGAATGCGATGAGTTTCCCCGAATCAAGGACAGTTTTTGTTTTATTTTAGACGAATATTTGACTGGGCACAGTTGTACACTTTACGAACTAAAGACGCGTTGTTACGTAGTTATAGATTGTGAATTGGGGGGGGGGGGGGGGGGGAGAGAGAAATAAAAAATAAACGTAAAATAAAAAAAGTCAACACTTCTGCTTCAATATCGGTGGGCTCGTTTGGCCTTCCGGTGCTTCACCGTCGGTTAATTAGAATCTCTAACTGTTTTCAAGTATCAAAAAAGACAATAATTTTGATGATACGACATTATCCACCACCTTCAAACGAAGATTGGATTTGACTATATCCAGTTCTTTTTCGAAAATCTCCAAAATGTAATGTTCTTAAAGTAACAGTAACAATCCCACCTTGTATTCTATCATGTTCTCGAGGCAAACAAATTTAGGGCTGACATTCTAAACGTCAATATTCAGGATCTTAGAAGAATAAAATCCACTTTCCTACGGTGAAAACAAAAAACTTATAATGCGTAATTCAATGACGGTAAAAACACACTTTGAATGATAATATGTAATAAAAAATATTTTTATGGTTTTTTTCTAAAAGTCTGCACTAAAAACGATATGCATAATGGCAAATAAACAATAAAAACTATTAGGATTGTGATTTTTAAGGTCAACACTATTGTTAGTATTGAGTATTGTTTTATGAAGTGAACCATGGCTTGAACAAGAAATCCAAAAAGTTGGCCTTCAATTTGTATTCAGGTGTAAACAAGAGCATTAATTACCAATAAAATTTTAGATGCATTTCGTTGAACATGATTTTGTTGCGGTAACTTATCAACACCTTCATTTCTTACATTAGGTTTGTTACAATCTTCAATCACGAACAGATTATCAACAAGTTTTGTTCTAAATGATGGTAGAATATCTAGTAAATACCTTTCATAGGGTATAGAACAGACCCTTTTTATGATATTGCATTTTATAATTTTTTCTTCAATACTTTAAGTCACTTGGGGCACCTCAAAATCTCAATCTGGGAACTCGATCTTTTGCATATTTCTTAATTAAAAACAAAATTTATCATCGCTTTGAAAATCAAAGCAAAAAATCGAATAGTATAATACAGTATTCTCAGTGAATGATTATTCGTGCGTCACAACTTATAAGTCATTAAAATTGTATGAATCAAATCGAAGAAATATGGTCAAAATGTTCATTTAGAGGACTTTAGCCATCACCGTAATTAAAAGTTAGAACTTTTTAAAAGAAATAAATACGTATCAGAAACTACTTGCCGGAAACATACGAGAACGATAATACAAGCTCTAAAAAGAACTCTTTTTACGAATAAATAAATTTTCAAGGCACAAAAATGTAAAAAAAGTCAAAATGACAATCAAAAAAACGATGACGTCGGAAGTCAATAGACCAACTTCTAAAAATAATAAGCTTAAACGGTCAAATCAATTTACAACCTCCTCCTTGTAATTTTTTCTCTATCTAGCACGTTTCATTGGCAACGACGTATTGCGTCCTAGAATAGTGCCAGAAAGAATGTTGGGTTATTCTTTTATTCACTTTATCATTAAAAAAAATAAAGATGGGAGTTGTAAATCACGTCGTCGCTTAATCGTTGAACAATGACGTACGAGTAAAGAACCACTGTGAATACTGCGATTTCAATTTACGCCAAACTCGTATAAAGAGCGTCATCTGTTTTAAAGTTATTAAGTTTCTTCGGACGAATAGTATCCCATAGTAAGTCCAAAACTTTTCTATCGTTCACGTATTTCCTAAAATTACAATTTACCTAAAGAACCATTGACAAAACTCGACATGTTCTTCTGCAGGCAAACCTCCAAGTCCGTCAGTGCCGATCTGGGCGGAGATTCCTCTCTTTCGCTGTTATCATAAACCGTCGGTACGATCCTTTCTATGGTGGTGAAAAGTCCCCGGCCCGGCAAACACTGGAAATACTGGATACCGGCGCAGGAGCCATTGCATTTATTGTTAAGACGTTTTTCCTAAAATACGAATTTTGCGTTTAGTTGGAGTATATGAAGTATGGTTGACTGTACTGTAATGGTGTTTATGTACGCATAAAACAAACAATATTATTGTTAAATAATGCATTTTAGTCAGTCCAGTAGATTCGACTGCGCTAAAATTTGCCCTGGTAACTTCTTCTTGGCCCTAATTACAAAACCACTAAGCAAATTTTTGATTTTTTTTACCATCTATGTGGATGTCGGAATAGTATATTACCTAACAAGTGATGAAAGTGATACTTTTCAAACGAGGAGATATTTAGCACGAGGCGTCAACCGAGTGCGGAAATTCAGAATAATCACTTTTACACAAGTAGTGTGCACTATTTTTCCTACGACCACAAAGAATTATTGAAAAAGCCTTTGATTTGTGAAAAAAATATATTAACACTAGTGTTAGTAGTGTTGAAATTAGCATACTTAGGATTATGTTCCACCTAATATCCGGTTTCATAGTTTGTCAATAGGCTTTTCCTTTATTTGTAGTTTTGATTGACTTCTAGATTAACCAGAATGAAAAATTTTAAATTTAATCAAGGAAAGTTGAATTAAACACAAATTTAAAAAATCCACCCAACAAGGAAGAATTCAATTCAAAATACCTAATTCTATAAATTACTTAATGTTTATATAAAAAAAAATTAAATACTCCTGACGGGATTTGAACCTGTGACCTTGCGATCTGTAGGCTAGAGCCCTACTCTCTACGCTATCGATACCAATAAAAATTTGTTGTTTATAACATGACACTTTCTTCAGCGCGATTTATTTTTCTGGTAATAGATTTTCCAGTATGTATTATTAACATTTTTTATAATCTTAGATGATGTATTTTGACACTCTTATTCTGAATCACTCGACAAATACTTGATAAATAAGTTAAACACTTTACAATTACTGCTTTCTAAAATTTGTTCTTTTTAATAATCAGGGGTGTTGTGTCAAATTGGCACCATATGTTTAAACTAAATAGTGTGCCTTGTATTTCAACTTAGAGTTGAAATATTTTTTTTTCAAGACGCGCATGATATTCGGCGCTTTCGAGCCAAATTAACCATGCTTTTTTCTCATTTTCGTAGGTGGTTGTAGGAAAAGTTATTTT
The DNA here is from genome assembly GCA_935413205.1 of Polydrusus cervinus. Lineage (NCBI taxonomy): Eukaryota > Metazoa > Arthropoda > Insecta > Coleoptera > Curculionidae > Polydrusus > Polydrusus cervinus. The sequence goes on from OW284511.1 coordinate 102,878,407, forward strand.
ATGCAGAGAAAAAAAAAACGAAGAACAAACTATAAGTCAATAAAAACCCTAAAAATAATTACTAAAGTTCAGTATTGTAGAAAATATTAAAAATTATTTTTCTTATCTAAAAATACTTTTCTGACACCCCCCAATATCTGTCCAAATTTAGGAAGTTTTTAATAATCCAATTATAAACATGGCCAGGATTCGGGCCAAGACAACGCAATGTTTTTGGTCTAATTTAATATAGACAGTTATAATTTGCATGGAGCAGCTGGTAACTTTGAAGAAGAATTTAGGAACATTGGTAGGATGGAATTGCAAGTGCAATTTTTATATTTTGAATAATTTATATAATAAAATATTTCAATTAATTTATTTTGGTTGATCTCAGGCACTAGTGTTTTACTGACTAATTTAACCTGTTATTTGATTTTATTTATTACACTGCCTTATATAAATATATTATATTGATTTTACTTAAGTTTATGAAACAGGTCACCACTCTTTAAATAAATAAACAACTTTCCTAGACAGATTCTTTCAAATCGTGAGGTCAAAACTTAATATGAAAAATACCTTTTAAGGATATAACATGAATAATAAAATAATGTCGAAACAGAAACATAGTTAACACCCACTTATTTAGGACTTTTGTTATAATAAAAAGTACGACACAACCTTACAGATCAAGTAAATAAAGATGTATTAAGAGCCTCCGACCAACATTTCTAAACTCTCCTCCAAAGTTACCAACTTCGCGCGAAATTATATCTATACAGGGTGTCCTAAAAGGTATAGTCAATAATTAAGATTTAGGGAAATTGGATCAAAATAAGGTTAACACTTCATATAAAGTGTTCTACTATGTCCCCTAATTACCCCTCCCTCCAAAGAGGGGACTGTAATGATGGTTTTCACTAAATACTTTCGAAACCGTCAAAGATAAAAATAAACTTTGTGCAGTAAGTCCATCTGTTATCTCCAAAATGTAGATATATTGAAAATGGCGTTAAAACGACGTGGAGGGGGAGTAAAAATGGACCTAACTATTTTTTGCGTTGAGTCCTACTTTTTTATGTTCGACTAAAGAAATATAATGTTTTTTACAAGAAAAAGGTAAATTCTTAGTCGAACACAATTTAGTGTACCGTTTTCGAGATAAATCGACTTAAATATTACCTTGCATGCCAAAAAAATAGTAATTATTTTTATAAAAATCATATTTTTTAAAAGTAAATATTTTTTTAATAATTGAAATTTGTGAGTGTCTGTTAAAAAAATAAGGAAACAAAAATAATAAAATTTTAATTTAACAAACGATCTGAAAACAAATAAATGGCAAAATAATATAAAGTAAACCTAACTTTAATTGTGGAATGCATTATTGCAGGACCCTGTATAATTTCACATGGAACTGGTGACCTTGGAGAATTTAGAAATATTGGTCGAATGTTCTTAATCATATAAAAACCTTGTTCGGCCTCAATTTTTACCGTGTTTAGAAAAATAAATAAACTACAGACGGTTGACATATCACCCACACGAAACTTACAAGGCTATTATTTACCCAATAAACCATAGGATCATTGAAATCCAACGCACGAATCCTTAACACATTTTCAATTTCGAAGCCATCCGGGCGTAACAATTCGATAAAGTACCGACAATTACACAATAAAAAAGAAAACAAAGAACAGAACACATAAAACTGATTTTAATTCGTGGGTACTAAAAGTCTGCTGCGTATAAATTGAATACCTTTTATAAACCTCGACCAATAAAAAATATTTGTGGAATTATTATATTAATAATAATTAATTCACCTAAATTATAAATTGTCAATAGATCAGATAGGAAGCTATCCAAAATTGTATGCATAATAATATAAATATGTTTTTGTTTCATTTTACAATGTGATCTAATAAAATTCCGGACATATGGTATTTTTTAAATGGCTGATGCCTTTACTTGATGAAAATTCATATCAACCTAAATTTTAAAAGTTGTATAACTATGTCGTAGTTGTATAGATTAGTGAATTCATGTAACGCCGGCATATAGAGTACAGAAATATTGTTTCGCTATCTACCGCGGCTTTTCATGAAAAGCCTAAAGGCCTTTTTACATTAGTTTGAAGTAAATGGTCGTTTTAAATGGGAAAACTTGCACCAGCTGAGTAAAATGTCATCAAAGCGCATGCTTTCAAGCAGTATTGCTTGAAATTGCACCTAATGTAAAGAGGCCTTAAAATACTTATAGTCAAATTGTGTTCAACATGTCTTTTTAACTCCTAACATTGCAGAAACAAACGGACGCAGAAATGTTAGTTGAATATTATAAACTCTTCTATAAAGATAAAACAACTAAGCGTCCATACTGTAAACAAACAATAATTAAATAAGGTATAGGCAGCAGTATGAAATACTAGGTCGAGAGATACATAGACAGAACCAATCTTAACCTGACAGAACATGGCGTACTTATTTAATAGGAACTTTACAACAAACATACAATCCCAGACATGGTTTTCCAGTTTGTTTACAATACTATAAGTACATACAAAAAAAAACATAATTAGTACTTAGTAGCCACTTTCGGTCTTCCTGACAACAGAGTACTTATAGCGATTTTTTTTGCCTATCCCACCGCTTATCCCTTATAAACATAAATTTAAACTAGGTTTTAAACGCACTATGTAAGACAAACATACAGTTTATAATGATATTTAATCTTAACCATTATAAACTGACAGTAGACATATTAGAACCAGACGACACTTACACCAAGGCGAAGATGATACGACCGTAAACGAGAGAGATAGTACTTACGAGATGCCACCGTCGTAGTTTAATTACGATTGCCGACGGCTGCAGAAATTGATGTTATGTGAGGGTGTGTGTGGATTAGCCTTCGATAATTAAGGATTAGTCATTAACCTCGCTTAAAAACGAATATACTTTCAGTTTAATATTCAGTATGGGAAGGTACTTAAAAAAAAATTACCTTACCTAATAGTTACCTTAGGATTGTTCTAGTTAGTCCATTAATCAAAAAGATTTTATTTTTAAAACAATACAAAACTCAAAATTCAGTCTCAACAAATTTCCTCAAAGTAAAACTATGGAAATTTGTTGAGTTTTGTTTTTTTGAAAAAAAAAAAGAATATTTAGTCAAGAACTTGTGCTCTAAATAAATCGAGACATATACTAGAGAGAACTTTATGCACCCAGTATATAAAGGTTTATACCTACCTACTTATAATACTCTGAGGTTACTAAATGAAAATACCAAACTTCTGAGTTATTATCTGGATTAACATAGTCTGGCTCTCCAAAACAGATAAGCATAATCACTCATAAACAGTGGTGTAGCTAGAATTTTTTGGTCCGACAGTGAAATGTTTTAGGGGCCCCCTTACTTTACTTAAAAATATTTTCATTTATAACAGAACCGCAGGCAAAAATATTCAAAGCAGTAAAAACTATTATATTAGATTTTAACACTTTTTGCCTTGATAGAATGGTTTGGGTGAATGGGGACTGAACACCATTTTCCTTCACAGCGCCCCTTATAAAACCCACCTAATCTAACTATCCAAATAGATGATAATATTGCAATCCCCCCCCCCCCCCCCCAGGATGCCCATGCTACCTCATATTAAATTTCTTTAAGAAACAAGCCCTGGCATTCACTGATCTTGGGAGCCTTATTGCTTTCCAACCACTTGCTACAGCTACCCATAAATAATAAGAAATTTTTAAAAATGTAAGTGATTTATTTGTGACAAATATATTGAAAACATCATACTTATCTAATCTTATTATCTATTTATAAATAACTATAGTTAACCTGTTATTGTTTAAAAAAACACAGTTATTTAGCCATTTTTTAATATCAACAACAGAGTCGTAAGGGTTTCTTGATGGTAAGATTGGGAAAAATTGTAGGAATATTAAATTCTTGTTAATGGCTTGGCAAGATAGTTTAGGAAACATTTACCTAATACTATTACAACCAATTTAGCTTCTTATATGTATTATTTGGCATGAAAAGAGCTTTGTTTTTATTAGGCCTTACAGCTAGCTACTTTAGACATTCTCATAAGAAGTCATACTTAAATAATATTGTTTTCAATTTATTTATAAAAATATGAAAAATAAGTATTACAAGGTATCTAAATACTTACATGTAATTCAAGGCCGAAACAATAACCAATTCCTTTTGCTTTGCCCATAAATTTAACTTTTCCCAACTTAACATCGCTTGAATCAGTAAATCCAACAACCATCTCTTTACATACAGATTTTAGTCTATCACAAAGATTTCTATTTTTTGCTAATTTGACTCTTTCTTGGGGTGAAGCTATTGCAGCAATATATTGCCATAATTCTTTACTTATGGGTAAAACACAATTGTCAGTTGTAGTTATGAATAACTGGGACTCCCATGTTTCTCCATCTTTAAGGGGACGGACTTGGAATATTTGATTTCCGAGAACCCCTTCTATGATGCAAATCTGTCCCATATAAACCGTCCTAGGTGACTGATTTTTCGTAAGGTCTTTGAGTAGCTCATTTCGGATAAAAATAGCATATGTGCTATCTTTGGAACTCATTTTTAAGTTGATAGATTCACCTTACACTTGAAACATATTTGGTAAACATTGGCTTTTAATTAATTTCTTAACAGTTGTAACTAATACCTGTATCTTATCTGCGCAAAAAATCTATTTAATTAACTTACTTTCTACGTCACCAACCTGATTAATAAATTGTGTTTGAAAAAGGAAAACATAAAAATTCTTGTTTGGAAACTCGCTCGATGACACATACGTAAACACACCTTTTGACGTTTTGCATATGATGCACAATCACAAAGTAAATTTCGTGATGATTGACACGACACGATTGGATGATAAACCTGTTATCACAGAAGAATGATAGGTCGTCCCTGTGCCAGGAGAGAATGAAATGGCCTCTGACTATTCAGCTTCCTGCTAAATTTTCAATCGACACCAAACCCGATCAAAAGTTTTTATTCTCAATGTGAGAAAGAAACAAATGAATTTTCTTCTTTTTTTTAAAAGTGGTCTTTAATTTTTGGGCTAATTAAAATACCAAATTTGCTTTCTTCTAGTTGACTTATAACATTTACTTGCCATTTCTAGGTCCTCCATTTCCTTTGTGAAATCTTAACCTCTAAAAAAAAAAAGTTCGAGTTCTGGTTTCAGAGATGTAATATATTTCCACAGGACTTTATATTATAGCAGTATTAATATTACAAACGTGAAATGGATGAAGCTAAAAATCTAAAAATGTATCCTTTAACTCTTTATTTAGTCGTCGTGAATACATTTGAATAGTTAGATTAATTTCTTTAACATAGGCCTTATAGTGATCTGGAATTGCCGTTTGCCAACAAAAGAGTAGCTGAAATTATCTATGATGTTCTACGAGTAGATGGGGAGCCCAAACGAAGCGGTGTTACAAAGATTTTGAAGTTGGAAGATACTGTGGTTAAAGTGTAAGGATATTTTTAAATTCACTATTTTATTTCGCTCATAAATAGCTCTTCTGTAAGCTCTAGTATACATACATAAACTTTGGTTTCAAGATGTTTTCATTCAAATGCTTTAACCAGAGATACAAAATCGATTTGTGTACAGATTACACCCTTGAAATTATTTTACATTAAATACTATGTCAAGTAGTACTTACCTATTATAGAGTCCTGTTGCCTATAAAAAAAGTAAAATTGTTTAAATGGATTTATTTAAAGTGGCAGTTGAACAACATTGTTCTCCACTTTTAAGGTTGCTTGTTCATTGTTTAAATAATTTTGTTGGTGATAAAATATGTTATCATTATAAACAAAAATGAACCTATAGTAATTAAACATTCCGATTTTAATAATTCTGTTGTTTCAGAATATTCACAGCGAGTCTTGCAAGACAACTACGAGTAGCCCTCAATAACTTTTTTGAAAAGGTGGATCTTATTACTGAAACAATTGAAGCTGTGGGTCCCCCCACCAGTGAGAAATACGATTTCTATTAGTTTATAAAAATAAATAACTAAAAGAACACACTTTTTAACAGTAAAAGAATATTTTGCTGTAAAATACTTTTTAATAAAAAAATTTAATTTTTATAGAAAAATATTTTACAATTTTTAAAATGCCAGAACATACACCAGCTCCCACTCCAAGCCGAGCAGTATATGGTTTCGTGATGTTCCTGAGTTTCAAGATATTTTTCATCACATACTTAATATGGGCTGTAGTACCGGAAACATATTTTGAACAAATAGGGATAGATTTTTTGCCACAGAGGCATTGGGCCGTTTCCATTCCAATATATGTGTTAACAGGTTGGTTTTAAAACAGATAACATATTCAACAGTCACCAAAAAAGCATATTTTCTCTAATTTATATGGAGCATAATAACCTAAAAAATTTTTCTAAGTTTGATCCTTTATAACTTTTTTGTTTTTGATCTTATTTTTTTCAGTTCTTTTGCCATTTTATATATATGTCATAAGGAATCTGCTGGATATTTCTAATGTGTTTTTTGTTCTAAATTTGTGTAGAAATTGGGGATATTATTTTTTATGCTAATAATACCTTGATAAAGTTGCAAGTATTCCTAACATTTTATATTTTGAAGAACATGTAATAAAAAACAAACTTAACAAAAAATTCAAGATGCCGTTTTTTTCCGAGAGTTAATCATTTTTAAATTGAAAATATTAAACAAGTATTTTTTTTTAGTATTGACCCTGGTCGCTTTTATAATCTATCCCAGTCTCGGTGCGCTGATGACTCCTAACGTCGATGATCTCAAGACTATAACTGATGAAGTTGGCAGCAGAAGAAAAAAGAATGATTTCAAGTTAGATATAAGCCTTAAAGAAGGAAAATGTGTATGTAAGGATAAGGAACAGTGCTGGAAGGAGTATTACGAACTAGGAAGTAATGTCACTGTCAAAAAACGAATTCCTATATTGAAGGACTTGGATATGTGGGATGTATCGGAGCATTTGTATCTATAGATTTTAGGATTTTTTTTTATAAAGTAGTTTTGTGAGAATGTGTATGTATAATTAATATTTAAGAGAAGAAGGGGGAGATTAAAATAAAAACAAATTATATTTAGGGTATATTTTATTTATCTATCAATTAGCAATGGGTTTTTTCCCTAAATTTTGATTTTCACCCTATAGAACAAGAAAAAATAAGGTTTTTAACGGTTTTGGTTTTTAAATTCTTCAATTATTTACTAAGGAAATAATTTAACAAAATACGCTCTCTTATAAAAACACGCGAAACAACTTACCAATGTCACAACAATTCCAAGCAATACTAGCAGCCGATCGCCCTCCTATCCGACTGAGATCTCGAGTCTGGTGTCCTGTTTTTAAACTGTTCATCTATTTAAGTTATGGTAATAGAGATAACAATATAATTGGTCGCACGACTGGAAAATAAAAGAATTGCGCGGGTATAGGATGACGTACATCTCATCTTACTACTTCCTGCTTCCGCGCAATGTTTTAAATTGTTTCTAGAAAAGGTTTGTGATACTCTAAAAATATATATAGTTATTATTGAGACATATTTTCTTCGTAAATTCGATTATAACAAAAAAAGCCCATCACTTACAGGGATGATTTTGCCCCGGCGGCAAGTCTAACCAATCGACTAAACAACTCAACTGGCAACTCTCTTCTAGTCAGTGGGGGCTCGTCAGGTGAAGGGGCTCTTCCCCAAAAAATAAAACCAGGAGGAACATTTTTCGGCAATATTAAAAATTAATGTACCAATACAGCTATAATTTTAGCCCTTAAAAAATAATTATGTTCGAATTAATAATATTAGTTTAATCCGAATGCATATCAGGGCCACGGTTAACTCCGATGGAAAATAATTATAAACACTCGTGCATTTTGGCGCGCCCCAGCCGACCGTGTCCGTTAGCTAGTAAAAATTCAGACAAAAAGGTATGTTCAAGTAATATATATAAAAAAAAAACTAGGAAAATCTGCTAATTTCTATTAAAATGGTTTAAAATCAAAGGATACATGTTTTTTATTTATCCATTTAACAACTTTAAAATCATTTATTTAAATTATATTCTTATAAATTAATAAAACATTTAAAATCTCACTATAACTACAAATAAAGTAGCGTATACAGAAAAAATCGTGGTAAAATTTCCAGTCGTTGTAACTCTCAATATATTTAGTTTAAAAATATTTGATTTGCCGATTTTTAACAACGTGCAAAAATCGATATGCGAACGATTATGGAAATCGATAATTTAATCTTTAATATAGATAAAATTCTGCCGGTGGGCATCTCCACCAATAAGAGCTGTGCTCAATAGGATGCCAATCTGAAATTAGTCAAGTTTTTTTTTAGTATACAATATCTGGTCAAATATTATTTGTAACGCGGTATTAAAATAATATAAATTTCAATAATGTTTTGAATACAACGGCAATCAACTAAACATATTGATATGATTTTTTAGGAACATTCCAATAAATTAAGATATCACTACTGCTACTACAAAAAAATTAAAACAATGGCACTAAAAAGATCTAAAAAAGTTGTCAAAAACCTGTATGTCTTTTTTATTGCATCTTGCAGGCCGTTTCCGCTTCATTATCAAATTTCCCAGTAATTTGGCCACCTTTTAGAACAGTGTTAACAGCAGCTCTAGCTAAGTATCCGGCGGATTGCATGTAGGGTATCTCCATGAGAAAACTGATTTTTTCTTCTTTCAAGTCGTGATCCTATTTAAAAAAATAAACCGTTTAGATCCGGTTGTACAATAAGAATTAAACGGCCGTAGAGTTTTGGACTTGCATTGCCTTTATATACTATGAATACAGTATTCACCTGAAGACGACTGGAGATGCTTACCAGTTGAAACGTAGTGATTCAAAACAAATAAAGACAATGCAAGTCCAAAACTCTACTGCCGTTCAAGAAATGTCATTGTCTCCAACCTTTAAACAGAAATAAGAACTTAAGTACGAGTTTTGTAAAGCTCTACTTAAAGTTGAACTCGGTTCTGCTGAGGTTTTATTTTTCAGTTAAGATGTCAATTTTCTAGGCTTAAACCAGTAAGTTATTAATGACTGATGACATATAACCCCATATAATAAACCCTTTAAATTCTTTTTGACTTAAAAATTTGTGGTTTTAAAGTTATGAATGCGAATGATGAGGTTGAACACTTTTTGGATTTATCAGACGAATCGGATGATGAAGATTTTATGGATGTACTAGGAGCTATAGAAAACGTTCGAAGACGGTCGCAAAACTACAGACCGGGACCTGATCATATTCAAATTTTCGTAATTAAATTTAATTTCAATATTTTTCTAACATTCTATTTTTTCTTTATTATTAATATTATATGTTTTTTATTTTCCAAAGTACCTTTAAACTCCTTAACAAAAGTTAATAGTAGACATTCTTATTTGGAAGTAAAATTTGCATATAGTTTTGTGTTAGAATACATGGAAAAAGTAGCTGCAAATTGTAAATACCCCACACTTTTACAGCAAATAAAGTTTGATGGTTTTTTAGCAGCGTAACCATTGCCAGCATGGTCATTTAATTATTAATCCCACCTGTGCAGACCTGTGATTAAGAATTTATTATACAACAGAAATACCTTTTTGATCCAAGTTTAACTTTAAGTAGAGCTTTACAAAACTCGTACGTAAGCTCTTGTTGTACAACCGGATCTTAAAGTCTAGTTCGTCGACTATGTGTAAATTCAGGGTTAACACTTTCATTTACCTACTTTCTAACTACATATTAAAAGTCCTAGTATTTAAATTGATTCTTAATAACCTAAAAACAACGATTCTTCATAACTTTCTAATCCTAATTTTTAAATAAACGTGTTTCGTTATTAATTGAACCATTAAAAGATTGGTATAAATAAAACACAAGTAAAAATAAATCGGCTTTCTGAAATAAGAATTATCGTTTTTAAAATGAAAATTTTAATTTTGATCTTAATTTTTGTGACGTGTGTTTTCGCTCAGTTTCCCAATGGAAGAAAACTGGAACTTCCCGAACCAGAGTTGTGCGCTCAAAGAATAATTCACGCAACTTCCCCGTATGGACAAAACTATTTTTACCAATGGAGAGGTAAGGTTTTTGGCGCGACTTATTGTTATGATTTTTAATAATAATTATAATTTTTCTACGACCTCTATTATAGCTCTCACAAGTTAAGAGCTTAGTACCTACGTCATTTCTTTTGAGTATTGTAATAAGATTCATTAAAGCACTGGTCCTGTAATAAGCTCATTACGTAATTCATTTATTGGCACGAATATGACTCTTTAAAATTAAATTTACAATTTTTTAAAATTTAATCGACAACTATGGATGATTAATTATTTTGTGAATTCGTTAAAAGAAAAAATGTGTCAACTTTTTTAATTTTAAAATTCATTTCCTCTGTTTTTATAAATGGAATGCAATATATTTTAATGACATCCTTTAAACTTACTACTACAAACTTTATTACACGTTTGGCATTATTTAAACAAAGTTAACCATGATATGCGGAATTTGGAGAGGAATCTATGCAAAAATATGTAGGATATACCATTTAAAATACCGACGTTGCCATCTGTTTCAGACAGAAGCGGCAACGCCACCTTGTTGAAAATATTTTAAAACGATATATCATGGTTGTATATCTGAGCAACCAAATTTTCAAAAAAGACGTATAACCCGTTTTCTATAAACTTCTAACGTTCCATCTACCGTGAAACACCCTGTATACTGTGTAACATTGATTGATTGTTAATTTTTATGTTTTTGTTCATATCAATCATAAAAAAATGATAATCTAAAATCTTGTTTTAGAACGCCTCGATGAAGAGGATTGGTTGGGTGCCCGAAATTACTGCAGGATGCGCTGTATGGACGCCGTGTCTTTAGAGACAACGTTCGAAAATGAATGGATTAAGGCACAAATTGTCAGCGAAAATATTCCCCAGATTTGGACATCCGGAAGGTTGTGCGATTTCAAGGTAAACATGAGTGACATACTCTAACAAATAATAACTTTATTTTTAATCCTTACATCGACTTTTATAGGCTGAAATAAAGACACATTTACAGTATTTATTTTCATAATACGTCTAGGGTTGTGACAGGGAAGATCTTTTACCAATAGAAGTTAACGGTTGGTTCTGGACGGCCCTTTTCCAAAAACTAGCCCCTACCACTGACAGAGTGTCTAACGACTGGTCTTATACCGGAGGAAACGGTGCGCAACAACCAGATAACAGGTAAGAAAAAGGTTCTCAAAATACATATTTATGCTATAGATGGATTATTATATTTATACAGGGTGATTCCTAAGTTAATACTTCTTTTTTAGCTGTGTATAGAAGGCATTAAAATAAACAACATTTTCAAATGCCTTTTTTCAAAAAACTCACAAATAAGGTGTTGACATTAATTTATTACACTATGGATCAAATACGGTTCTGCCTAACTTGCCCGTTTAATAACATTAAGAAAACTTCTGGGTGTAGGATGAGCCCGCAAGGGAAAGCGTTCTGCGTATTAACTCGAAGCAGAAGCCGCACTTTGACGACACTCACCGTAAATTAGCCCCATATCTACTAGTTCATTGTTTTCAAATTTTACCATTTTCACGTGTCACCAATTTAAAATTAACTTGCTTCAGAAAAACACACCGCAGCAGATTGCCAAATAAATAACTGACCACCAATCCATAAATTGAATGACTAATAAGACAAAAAAAACATAGAGTATATCCAGGCTACGTTTTGATGACAAGGCCCGCACTTAGATTTTTTACTTCTGTATTTCGCCTATTTTTAAGTTTTTTAAAAAAGGTATTTGAAAATATTCTTTATTTTAATGCCTTCTATACACAGCTAAAAATGAAGTATCAACTTAGGAATCACTCTGTATATTATATGCTATAATTTTTGGTGATTTAAAAATTTGGTTTATTTAAATGACTTAGTTTAAAAAATACCAAACTGAGGAAACACCCTCTATAAAAACTAAAAACTAGTTAGGAAAGTTCATGTTTACTTAATTTTTTCAGCTCTAGTGCGGGCGGATTAATTTTTTTATTTAACTGAATTATATTTACAGAGAATTTGCTATAAATGGAAAACCTGAAAACTGTCTGGCTGTATTAAACAACAAATACAACGACGGGATCCATTGGCATGACGAAGTTTGCAGCAAAAGAAGGCCATATATTTGTGAAGATAGCGACGAACTGCTGAGGTACGTCAGATATACAAATCCTGAGTTGAATATTAAATAAAATGAAAAATAAATAGATACAACTTAAAAAAAATATTTTATTTGCCAAGTTTACAGTGGCGATGCCAGAATTTTTGGGATTGGTGGGCACAAGCGGGCCCGATTAATTTAAGGTGGGCATTACCCAAATTCAAAAATGACTTCTAAAAAAAAAGGTCGGCGCTTCCCCCACGCTCCATGATGCCACCCCTTCCCCCGCGGAAATTCCATTGCAAAACCGATTTCCTCAATTTTGTAGGGTGGGCCAGTGCCCCCCCCCCTGGTGCCGCCGCTGCTAAGGGATGTATTATTACTAATTGGACACACACAATGACGACCAACTAAAATCGTACTTATGTGCCGCGTCTACAATTTACTGGCTATACACGGTGGTAATTAGTTAATTGGTTACTATTCATCGGTATCTTCTAAACAATAATTTCTACAAAGTTAATTGGATTGGAAGAAATATGTCATCTTTAAAGATCCGATAACTGCGTGTCCGAATGGGCTTTTTCAATAAATTTAATTTTTACCTATCGTATAGAGCAAGAAAAAATAAACATTTTACCGTTTCAGTTTTTAACTTAAAATTAAAAACACGCGAAACAACTTTTTTGGTCGACCATTTTTTTTTACTTTAAACCCCTTTAGAACCATTGTTAGTGACTCTGGAATAGTATCTGTCGAAAATATATCACCAATCATGAGTTCACTGTTTAAAAATAAATGATTTAAATTCAATTTGCGCGGAAAACAATCCTAGACTTTAAAGGACTGTAAAGTCCAGGCCTATGCAGACGACACACATATTTGCTTCCACTTTAATCTTCAAGACTTTAATTTAATCAATTTTAATTAATGAAGATTTAAACATACTAAAACAGCATTCTTAAAAGGGCCAACTCTAATCAAATCATATATTACGGCTATGGATTTTTACATAAAATTTTACCGACGTCAATAAAGGTAATCTATCAAAATTAAAATTTCTATTCATTGTAATGCGAATAATGATCCATAAGCAATTGATACACACACATACCGGGTGTTGCATCGTCGAGCGGGACATAGGAAATCCCATGTAATTTTAAATGGGGCCAATTATTGGCTTCCCTAATTATTTTAGAGAAAAATTCTATTTAGGTTTATTAAAGAGCACTAAAACCCACATTCAAAAGAATAACTTTAGATATTTTTGATGAGCCCGTTTACGGGTTATCGCCGATTTCTTTTTAACTATTTCTCCTTTTTATGGCCCCGTATTTGCGGGCACCAGTCAAGGTAAAAGATGACTGTCAAATAAAGTTGTCATTTTGAAATGTGTGCTTTATTGTTATAAAAACTCGTATATCGAAAATATTAAAGGTGAATTTATGAGTACAAATTAATCTGAATAAAACTAAAATAAAGTATCCAATTACAAGGTTAATTATGACATTTTACATGTTTCAATATTTTACTAATTAATAGGTAGGTAGGTACTATTAAATTGTTAGAACTTTAGGATTTAAGAAGATGTTCAAATATTCCTTCATTGACTGCTAGACAATAACCGAGGCGATCATAAAATTCTCTTCTTACATTCGCTAGTTGGTAAATTGAAATTCTATTGCATTCGGCAGAAATAGCATTTTTTAACTCGTCTAGATTTGGGTATTTTTTATCTTTGTATATCCTGTTTTTTAAATGGCCCCAGACAAAGAAATCATTTGGCGATAAATCAGGAGACCTGGCTGGCCAATTTACTATATGATTTAAGCCAATAACATTTCCATTAAAAGCACGGTTTAAATATTCCCGGACAGCCAGGGTACTATGTGCCGGGCAGCCATCCATTTGGTGCCAAACTTCCTGATTTTCCCTGGCAGCATCATGAAAAGTAGGTAAAATATGATCTTCAAGTAGTTCCAAAAAATATTGTGCATTTAAATTTCGTGTAAGAAATAATGGCCCGATAATATTTTCTCCGAAAATCCCAGCCCAAACATTAACTTTTTGTGGATATTGCGTCCTTGTTTCGACAAACCAGTGTTGGTTTTCTTTGCTCCAATATCGATAATTTTGAACATTGGGTTCATTGTTTAAGGTAAATGTGCATTCGTCAGTGAAACAAATGTTTTTTAAAAATTCCCTATCCATGTTTGCTCTTTCAGTCATACCAAAACAAAACTCCTGTCGTCGTATTTCGTCCCTATCTCTTAGCTCTTGGCGCTTTTCATATTTGTATGAATAATATTTATGTCGTTTCAAAGCTCGTAACGCTATGGTGTGATCTAATCCTATGTCATCCTCAAGTTTCCTTGTGCTGATCTTCCCATCATTTTCTTCCACGCACAATAAAACTTGCAAGTCCCTATCATTTCTTGCATCTCTTCTTTGTTCCTGCCTTTCTTCACATCTGCAGTTATTTATTACAGTGCCTTTTGTCTCAAATTTCTTGATAGTCCTTTCGACTGTAGATGTTGCAGGTATCGGTCTATTCGGATACAGAGCAGCAAACATGTCTGACACATTTTGATAACTATTTCCTTGATAATACCATTTAACCATCGATATTTTTTCTTCAGAAGTGGAATTCATGGCTAATATTTTCGATGTACGAGTTTTTATAACAATAAAGCAAACATTTCAAAATGACAACTTTATTTGACAGTCATGTTTTACCTTGACTGGTGCCCGCAAATACGGGGCCATAAAAAGGAGAAATAGTTAAAAAGAAATCGGCGATAACCCGTAAACGGGCTCATCAAAAATATCTAAAGTTATTCTTTTGAATGTGGGTTTTAGTGCTCTTTAATAAACCTAAATAGAATTTTTCTCTAAAATAATTAGGGAAGCCAATAATTGACCCCATTTAAAATTACATGGGATTTCCTATGTTCCGCTCGACGATGCAAAACCCGGTATACTATATTACTATTTTTTTCTTACCTTTGCGTACATATGGGCCGCATCTTTAATCAGCTGCTTCAAGTCTAGTGGTTGGTTGAAAGTAAGTTCGGGATTCCTTCCTAAAATTGTTGCGACGATCGTCAACAGCTCCACTACCAATTGTCTATATTCAGGGACATTAATCCGATTCAACATCTGTAAAAAACGACACTAGTATTAGTATTGACGATTTACCGTAAGGACGACCTCTGGCGGCAGTCATAAAAGTACCATTTGCTCTCTCTAATTTCTCGGACGTGTTAGTAGTTTGAAAATTGAAAACGTCATCTTGTGTTGACATTTTGAGTTTTGTGACAGACAGGACTTGACAGCTAATGGATATTACCTATGATTGGTCAGTAATTCAATGACGTATCAATAAAGAAGGCGGAGCCTCAGAAAACACAAACTGGGACTGGTCAAATTCCTATCCTAACAAATTAAATCAGTTCAATTAACTGAAATAGCTTATTTACTCGTTCAGTCGCTTGTAAAAAAAAATGAAAATATACCTACACGTGAGAACAGAAAAAGTATGAAAAAATAAATAAAAATTATACCTGTTCTACTAATAACGAAAATGTTAGCTCGTTTTTCGTCATATTTGATATGGTTGGTTCCTGCGGTATGATATTCCCTTCCACAATGATTCCTTTGGGCGTTCTTAGCATAACATCCCATACTTCATGGTAGAAGGTGTGGGGCACTCTGCATAGACATCCTTCCAGTTGTCTCTTTTGAAGCGGAGATAATCTACAGAAACAAAGCTGTTTTGTACTTGTATATACTTTGTTATGTAAACGATGGTAAACGTAAAACAAATACAGAAATTGAACTGTCAAGTTAGTGTCAGAAACGTCCAGTTTGGTCTTGTTAGAAGCAAGGTATGTCTTGACAAAAAGTGAGGTTGTCGGACCTATACTATTTTAACACATTGACTATCACCGTCCAGTATACTGGACATGTTGTTCTTTCCGTGGAGACCGCGTCCAGTTTACTGAATACCTAATTTAACGTATTGAAATGTGTTTAAAATTTGGTGCGGACCCTCAGATTCGGCTGATTTATTTTATTGGTTCCCAAGATAAGAAAAAATGTAAAATCTGCATATAAGCGTCAGTGTAAACTGGGCTTTTGGCGCATTTCTTGCAGGTGGGCGGAGAAACCCGTTTATAGACGTTTCTGTCATATGAAAAGGTGCCGCCAATGCACTAAAGAAAAAAAAAGCCGTAAAAACCCGCTACTTTTGTCCTATTTGCCCAGAAAAACCGGGGTTGTGTGTTTATCCCTGTTTTAAAATCTGGCATGAACTTCAAGATGTATGAATGTAATATATGTTTTCCTTTTGTGTTAACCCACAATCTTTTGTACTAAAGTCGTTTAATTTTTTTTTCTATTCAAAATGTAACCCAAGTTCGTTATTTGTAATTAGTTTAAATAAAAAGCAAAATGTTGTTTTTGCGTAAAAAAATAAAAAAACGGTGAAATTTCTTCCAGTTACCGATGTCCAGTTAACTGGACGGCATTTTGAAAAATTTTGAGTGCGAAAAAAATTATCTATAAAAGCCCTACAACCCATAAAACATATAATTTTTTTGTTATTACCCACCGCTTTCAATGGTTTCTCAGGAAGTTCCGTATTTTGACCGTCTGTAGTCAATGTGTTAAACAGGCCGTATATTGTAGAAGTTTGTCGTTTCCGACGAAAATGTAAATCGTTGACGCCAACCTTAAAAATGGGATTCTTTTTTTACTTACTGAGTATTATCTTGGGAGCCCCACTCTCTGATTGATAAAATTCTGTAAATGAGTATTCTGATTTCGTAGGGACTATATTCTTCGATTTTCTTCTTGCTTCCTATTATACACAAATAATATTTCATGGCTTCTAGTACCCAACCCACCCTAATTTTTAAAATACCTGAAAGTCAACAAATGCATATTATTTAAGTTCAAGATGAAATTTTTTTGGAAAAAATACCAATAATTGTTCAGAAAAAGTATTTGGGTAAAAAAATAAATTAATGAGAGAAGGTATTTATTTCAAAATATAAATTTTAGAGCAGATATTTAAGTAATATTATAAATTTTTAAGAAAAGGCAAGTAGGGAAAAATATAATATTATTTGAAAGAAGGCAAATAGGTAAAAATATAAAAATTCTCGAGGGAAGCTATTTACGTAAAAATATTTTTTTTTAAAGAAGGTACGGGGTATCCCAAATTCGATG
The DNA here is from genome assembly GCA_935413205.1 of Polydrusus cervinus. Classification (NCBI taxonomy): domain Eukaryota; kingdom Metazoa; phylum Arthropoda; class Insecta; order Coleoptera; family Curculionidae; genus Polydrusus; species Polydrusus cervinus. The sequence continues at coordinate 102,895,883 of OW284511.1, forward strand.
CTCACCTTTGGGATATCGGAAACGATAAAATATGCAGCAAAGGTTAAATTGATGTAATCTGAAAACCAAAACGTCATTTTAAAAATTTTGTATCATTAAAAATCTTTAAATGTATCGTCAAAAAGTGCTTTCCGTTTTTCTATATTGTAAGTAACGTCACAAAAAAACAAAAACGGAAAATTACATTTTTGGCTTTTTTCAGATATCTCCGGAAGTAGTAGAAATTTCTTTAATTTCTCACCAACATTAACATAAGCTCCAAATTATGCAAGTTTGCTCCAATTTAACCCATCTTTTATTGTTTCCGAGATCCCAGTGGTGAGCATCGAATTTGGGACAGCCTGTACGTATTTGTAAAAAAATAAATTGTTGAAAGAAGATATTTAAGTAAAGATATAACTTCTTGAAAGAAGGTATTTAGGTAAGAAATATAATTTTTTTTGTTTAATAGACTAGTATTATGAAAAAATTAAGCAAAATAAAACATACCAAATCCTCGATGGTCTAAGGAAAAATTATAGTTTTATTATTGTAATATAATATTTGGTTTGACAATTACGTACCTCTAAATAATTCTGGATTTGTTGAAATCAATCTTCCGCAATACAGGGTTATTTCCTGTTGCAATACAGCTTGTATCACATCATATGGCTGTATGGTACTGTAGACGACAGATTGGATTTCTGAAGGAGTCATTGGTTTGTCAAATACCGTTTCTTTTTGGCCAATTACACCGACGGTAAGCTGCAAAAAAGATTGTAGGAAATGAAATACTTCGTAACGGTGAGTTAAACGCCAAAATGGTACATTGTAGGTTGAAACAGGATTATTCTCGCTCTTTGGGCTGAACGCTTTGTTTTTACAGGGTGATTCCTAAGTTGATACTTTTTTTTTAGCTGTGTATAGAAGGCATTAAAATAAACAACTCAAAAACTTTTTTTCAAAAAACTCAAAAATAGGCGAGATAGAGAAGTAAAAAATCTAAGTACGGGCCTGGTCATCAAAACGTAGCCCGCTATACTTTATGTTGTTTTTCTTATCTCTTATTAGTCATTCAGCAAGTTAATTTTAAATTGGTGACACGTGAAAATGGTAAAATTTGAAAACAATAAACTAGTATAGGTATGGTGCTAATTTAGCGTGAGTGTCGTGAAAGTGCGGCTGCATCGAGATTATACGCAGAACACTTTCCCTTGCGGGCTCATCCTTCACCCAGAAGTTTTCTTAATGTTATTTAACGGGCAAGTTAGGTAGAACCGTATTTGATTCGTGGTGTAATAAATGAATGTCAGTACCTTATTTTTGAGTTTTTTGAAAAAAGTATTTGAAAATGTTTATTTTATTGCCTTCTATACACAGCTAAAAAAGAAGTATTAACTTAGGAATTACACTGTATATTGTTGACTCAAAAATGACTATAGCTAGAGTTTATTTCATGACATATAATATGTTGCTTGTTAAGAGATATTCAAATTATTTCTTTAAATTTTGCTTCTGTGCTATTATGACCGTAAAAATAAGTATTTTAAAAATAGTTGTAGGCTTTCGGGTGTCACAAAACACTACCAGTAATTAATATGTAACTAAACAATTTAGTTTGGGGGTTTTTATTGGCAGAAAATAATTTTTGGAGAAGAATTATCTTCTTAAGGAGCATAAACATTGACATTAGAAAGTGCTCTTACAATTTGTGTGATACATCATTAGTTTTAGAAGCTCAAAAGCCACTCAAAAATTAAAAAACAGGTTCGTATTTAAAAAAAAATAAGTAGATGTGGGTTTCTAAAAAACGAAACGTCGAATCAAAAATTAAATTAATTTTTTGAAGAGCATACAAAAGTGGCTTAAGAAAGTACCTACTCTTGGTTTTTTAAAATGATCGGTATTTGTAATAAAAAAATTAAAACAAATTTATAATATTTTAGGTTTTTTTTCGGATATCTCCGAAAGTCACCCAAATTTTTTATATTTCTTTTTAACAACTTACTCCAAGTTAAAAAATAACATATTAAACCTACCTGCCCAAAAAATGCAAGACTAGCACAACCCTAATAAAAACAATGGCTATAAACCCAAGCTGCGAATAAAACTTTTGTTGCAACTTACTACACATTACAATAAATCAACACAAAACCCAACTGTGCCAAAAGACTTAATAACATCCGGGATCCCCCAATCTCAGGATAGCTACCATTTTTACCATACTTTTCCGATCATGGGCAATAAAAATATAAACCCGAGACCGAAAAAAAATCGCCCTTTATGATATAACCAGAAATTTTATTACGTAAACTCAAAGCCTTATTTCCAAACAAACATAGTCAACTAAAAAAGCAGTTAAAATGCACGGCGTTGTGTTCAAGGTTGAAAACAGTAATTCCCCGGTAAACTGATGCAAGTCGGGGAAGCACACGTAGGGATTGCAATCCCGGGATTCCTGAATTCCGAGCTACTATTTTTAACATATTATTCCGATCCCGGGTTTACATAAAGGGATCCCGAAATTGTTTATTTGCTTCGGGATTGCAATCCCTAGTACTTACTCAACATGGTGTATAGTGGTTTTCTATTATACCCAAGGAGTCATCTATTTAAATATAATGCGTCAATCCCACAACACCTTGTATAAGATGTCATTCAAAAAATTGTCACTCTTACCTGTTTTCCGTGCACAAGTACAGCCGTTATGAAAGGACTAATAGAATCTACAGTATGGTGTAACAGACTGCTGGTATATCGGACTGCAGCCCAATGCCTTAGACAGCCGGCATGATGGTAGAGACCTAAAAAATATTTAATCAAACTTTGCTCGGAAGAGGCAATGGCGCTGCAGCGAGGGGGGGGGGAGGGTTTGGGGAATTAATCCCCTCTCGGAAAATTGTTTTTTTTCCCAACCAAAATAAAAATGAATCAAGATGTTTGTCTTGTTTTGTGGTTTAAAGTAAAAGTTTTGTCAAAACATACATACATACAGTGTTAATACCAGAGTTATGTCCTGTAGGTTCCAGTATGCCATAAAACTTACTTAATAAAGATTCTTCTATACTTTTATCTCCAATCATAAAATGCCTCCCTTCCCTTTTCAGTAAAAATCCGTATAACTGCGCCCGAGCGTATAGGCTTTCGTGGTTATTTATCGCTTCTATAATTTCATTGGTTGTCTTGGTTTTGTATTCCTAAAAAAATAGTAATTTAGCTTCACTATTTTTTTTTAATCATATGAAAATCGAGACCTAGCTATAATAATAAGTTTATTTTCAATATTTATAATATAATAAATGTGTTTATTTATCTTCCTCAATAAACTTCTTCTTTGATCCCCCGAAGACGTGCTTGTTAGGGACAAATCTTAGTATTTTAAATTATAAATATATAGGAATATTAAGATATGTGTTTTTTTTTTATGATAAAACACCTGCACTGTAGGAAAAATCCTTTAAGGCGCTCTGGGAGCGGTGCGAGTGCGAAAAAAGCGATTAACGTTGGTCTTGAAACGTTGAAGATTGTATTCATTGGGAAACACGACTTCAGGAAGATCATTCCACAAAGATGACGTTCTCCAGATGAAAGAATTCTTGAACAATGAAGTTCGAGGAGTACTAAGCTGAACAACATATGGATGAGCGGCAGTGGTTTGCCGTGTATTTCTGTTTTGAATTGCTCTAGGTGGAATCAAGTGGGCAATGTCAGTCGAACACCTGCCATGGAAATATCTGTAAAAGAGAGCCAAATCACCAACCTGTCTTCGATGCTCCAGGCTATCGAGGGTCTTGGTCAGCTCGGGGTCGCCGATCAGACGAATGGCTCTCCTTTGAATGGAATCCAGCAGCCGAAGGGTGTGCTTGGGTGCAGAGCTCCAGACATGAGAGCAATATTCTAATGATGGTCGAATCTGGGCTTTGTAGAGTGTCAAAAGTTGATGAGGTGTGTACAACCTTTTGGTGCGGAAAAGTACACCAAGCTTCTGTGCAGCTGCCTTGGCAATTGCGGCAACGTGATCATGCCAAGACATATTACCTCCCAGATTGACCCCCAGCAAATTAATAGACGGTGCCAGGGGAATTGCGTGTCCTGCCATGACTATATCCGGTTCTGCAATGTTAACCTTTTTGGAGAAGACTGCTGCCTGGGTTTTCTTAGCATTAAATTCAACTTGGTTACTGTCACCCCAAGCCAAAATTTCTTCCAGGTCTTTGTTGAGGCGCAATACTTCATGCTGCCTGCGAAGATGTGCGTCGGCAGCGGATGTTTGGGGAGTCAAGGTAAAAGATGAGACAAGTGTGCTGTCATCAGCAAAGCTATAAATTGGATTTTGGGTTTTCACTAGAAGGTCGTTAATATACAGTAAAAAGAGGGTAGGCGACAATATGGACCCTTGAGGAACACCGGCATTGATGGTGAAGGTGTCTGAGAGAAACCCGTCAATCGCCACTTGCAGAGAACGGTTCTTAAGGAAGCTGGTTAGCCATAAACAGAATCCATTAGGCATACCGTAGGATCGCAATTTACTTAGAAGTCCATCGTGCCAAACACGATCAAAAGCCCTAGAGATGTCCAGTGCAACAGCCCGGGATTCTCCATGATGTTTGATGGTGTTGCTCCAAAGATGGGTGACATATGCCAGAAGGTCACCTGTTGATCTGGACTTACGAAAACCGTATTGATGGTCGCTGATAATGTTAAGCCCTTCCAGGTACTTTAGGAGTTGTTGGTTAATAGCTTTCTCCATTACTTTTGAAATTACTGAAAGCAATGCGCCGGGTCGGTAGTTGCTTGGCAGGGTCTTTTTACCTTTCTTTGGAATGGGCTGGACACGCGCCGACTTCCAGCAGGATGGAAATATTCCTTTTTTGTAGGATAAGTTGAAAAGTCTACAAAATACTGGTGTAAGCTCATCGGCGCATGTCTTGAGAACAATGATAGGAATTTCGTCTGGACCAGAAGCTTTATTGACGTCGAGTCCTTTAAGAATCCGTTTAACAAGACGCTGACGAAACACGATTTCAGACATTTGCGATTGAACTGAGGGAATGTTGGGTGGTGGTTTTCCCTGAAAGTCTACAGTGGAATGCGAGGAAAATAGTTCAGCAAGTAGGTATGCTTTATCCCCGGCTGTGGTTGCTATTGTGCCGTCGGAACGTGTTAGAGGTGGAATAGTTGACTTTGTAAAGTTTTGGCTGACGGCCTTAGCGACTGACCAAAAGGACCTTGATCCGTTAGGACTGGCAAGAAGTTTGTTTTTGATTCTCTCGTTATGAGCTTCTTTGCTTTGGTCTATCATTTGCTTACATTGGTTTCGGGTGGTAACAAAGATGGCGCGATTTTCAGGAGTAGGGTTTTTACTCCACTGTCGGTAAGCCAGGTTTTTAGATCTGACAGCACGCTCGCAATTCTTGCTAAACCAGGGCTTGCCGTTAGAAGGGCGCTTTTTGGAGAAAGGAATAAAGGCATCCATGCTAGTTAGAATGACGTCGGAGACCTCCTTTGCACAGACAGATGGATCATCCGAAGAAAAGCATACGCTTAGCCAGGGAAAGTTGCGAAAATGGTCCTTTAGGTCTTCCCACTTAGCTGATGTGTAGTGCCAAATCTTACGGGGTTTAGGAGGTTGTTCAGAACTAATTGGCAGCTCGCTTAGGGTTGAAATAAGTTTGTGATCGGAAGAGCCCAATGGTGGTTGTACGGTGACCGTATATAGGTCTGGATTTGAAGTTAAAAAGAGATCTAAAAGACTAGCAAAATCCCCAGCTCGGTCTGGAACCCGCGTTGGTTCTTCTACGAGTTGAGTTAGACCAGAACTGATCGCAAAAGATTCGGCCTCTCGGCCTTGCTCATCGTTGGTGTTTGAGTATTTAAGCCAGTTGACATTGTGGACGTTAAAGTCGCCAAAGATAGCAACTTCGGCATTCGGATGATTGGTTTGCAAGAAGTCGATTGTGTTGGCTAGTGATGAGAAGAGGGCCCTGTAATGCATGTCGCTTGGAGGACGGTAAAGGCAGCATATAAACTTAGTGATTTTTTGTGAAGATATTTTAAACCACATTACATCAAAGTCTTTCGGTTCCAGTATTTCCTCCCGTTGGCAGCAAAGATCATCTCGAATGAACAGACAGACCCCAAAGTTGCGTCTAAAACGGAAATGAAAATCATATCCAGGATATAAATAGCTGACGGTGTTCGTTGACGCTCTGACTTTTGTCTCGGTCAGTGCAAGCACATGAGGCTTGGAAGATTGTAAGTGCTGGTGGACTGAATTGATGTTAGTGTTAAGCCCTCTAATATTGCAGAAATCAATTTTGAAGTTGTTACTTTTGGGTCTGTTAGCAACTGCAGGCGCCACACCATTTCCTCGTTGAGTGTTGTTGGAGGAACCCAGTAAATTGTCGGAAATGGTGGATAAATCATTGATTTCGCTTGATGAAGCCACAGGACCAGCCCCCACCCGGAGATCCGATCGGGGGGCGAGTTTACCTCCGGAATATTTTGATCTTGGAGCTTCCATCATGCTTCTTTTATACGGCCCCACCCTGGAAACCGGAAACATCAGCACAGCGACGAAACGTTAACTCAAAGAGCAACTTCACGCTGCCTAAACTGATGCAATGGTATCTCACCGGGCGATGCCGGGTGGGCCAGCATCTTCCATTTGACAAAATATTTGTTAATATTATATAAAAGTTAAATTGCAAATAAAAAAACGTTTATCTTTAGTTATATAAATATAAACGCAGTTTTTTTTGAAGATATAGGATATACAAATTTTGAAAAATATATTATTCATAACAATATTTATTAAAACATTTCCAAACATTTTCTCAAGTTATCTGTTTACAATATCCATGCTTTTATTTCGACTTTATATTTTTTAATTTTTGTTGGTAAATAATCGTTTAAATAAAAACATAAATATTTGAAATTTTTTTGTCCTATAAACTTATTTATTTGAGGTTTTATGGTTATTTCATTTTTATGATGTGTATCATGATTATGGTTTTTAAACTGTAATAAGATTTTTATTTTTAAATATGTATATTAAGATGCTATAAATGTAAAGTTGTCTAATATTCATTTTTTTGTTTCAGAATATAATTTTATTGAAGGACAAAGATAATCCTTATTAAATATAATTTTTAGAAACCTTTTTTGTAATATTTCTAATTTTTTAACTAAAGTTCTATTTATTCCTCCCCAACCTAAAATTCCGTAATTTAAATGAGTTTTAACTAATGCATAATATAATATTTCCATATGTTTTACGTTCAAAATTTTTTTAATGCTTCTAAAAATTGGTAGTAAACTTCTTAATTTTTTAATCAAATTTCTATGTGAAAATTTCAATTTAATTTACTGTCAAAGAATATTCCTAAATATTTTACTTGATTAACTTTCAAAATTTGAATGTCTTCATTAATTTTAATACTTTTCATATTTTGTGGTGTTATTTGGATTTAAAGTAAAAGGAAGATAATTCGTTTTATCAAAATTAATTGTTAGTAAATGTTTATCAAACCAATCTTTTTTAATTTTGTTATTTAAGTTGTCCCAATTTGTATCTGTATAAAAAATTGCAGCATCATCTGCGAAACTATGAATTTCTCCATCACAATTTACATTATTATTATTATTATTATTATTATTATTAAATAAATGGTCCCAAAATTGTTCCTTGAGGAACACCATATTTAATTATTTTAGGATAGCTTTTGTCTTTATCTATTTAAACAAGTTGGTCTATCTTTTAGATAATTTTTAATTAATTCAAATTGTTTTCCTCCAATATTTTCAATTTTTTCCAACAATAAATTGTGATTAACTGTATTGAATGCTTTTGCTAAGTCCAGAAAAATACAAACAAAAGGTTTTTTATTATCTAATGCATCATATATTTGTTCTGTTAAATAGCAAATAGCCTTTTGTGTTGATGTATTTTTTTGAAACCCAAATTGTTTGTTAGAAATATTCTTTCTAAATAAGTTTCAATTCTTACTTTTAAAATTTTTTCAAATACTTTGGCTAATGAACATAATAATGTTCGTCGCTCTTAACTAATAACTCAGAAACTATTCAGTTTAGACGTTTGACCTGTTTACATAAAAAAAAGTTTAGAATCTTGAGAAAAATACAACAATGCAATATAAATAATTATATCCTGGTGTGGTATTATAACGGATGTATTATTTTTTAACAGATGTGAATCCATCCTAGGGCTGAATGACCCTTAGATAAAAAAAATTACTTACAGAGTAATCTTTTGATTCGTCGTTTAAATGAAGAACTCTCGGTACATCCGTCAAACTTTGGTATCCAATGTAGTCGTGCTCGAGTTGTTGAAAGTGACTAAAAGTATCTGTAGCATCTTCAAAGGAATTCATAAAATCCAAATGTTCTAAAAGTAAATATTACCGTTAGATATAATAAAATTCCTTATTACACAATAATATTAATTAATTAAAGTATTTCCAAAAATATATTTTCTATCAAAATTTCTTTCATTCTACTTACCAACACACGAGCTAGAAATCAAATTCTGCAGCCGTCCTATTCTCACTTTAACATTATCACAGTATCCTTTTTTGAGCATCGCCAGCAGATCTAACATTTTTTTAAACTGGGGGTCCCGCATGTGTTCCTCTTTGATTAAAAGGCACACTGTTGGTCTACCGGAAAGGCGCCAATATCTAAAAAAATACGGTACAATAAGATGTGTTGTGGCTTTAAATAACTACTATTTAATGGGTCATTTCCATCTAATTCTATTTCCTACATACAGGAAACATCGAATCCTCCTATGGACACCATTTAACATAGGATTCTTTAGTCGGCAATGTCCCGTCATAATTTATAAAATATAAAAGATTTACTCACCGTCTTTCAATGCGGGCGCCACCAGTTTAAAAGAACCATTCCTTATATACAGGGTGATTCCTAAGTTGATACTTATTTTTTAGCTGTGTATATAAGGCATTAAAATAAACAACATTTTCAAATACCTTTTTTTTTTTAAACTCAAAAATAAGGTACTTACATTCATTTATTACACTATGGATCAAATACGGTCCTGCCTAACTTAAACATAATCTCGAAGCAGCAGTAGCACTTTGACGACACTCGCCGTAAATTAGCACCATATCAACCAGTTCATTGCTTTCAAATTTTACCATTTTCACGTTTCACCCAATTTAAAATTAACTTGCCTCAGAAAAACACACCGCAGCGGATTACTAAATAACTGACCAAATTGCATAACTAATAAGTCAAAAACAACATGAAGTATAGCAGGCTACGTTTTGATGACCAGGCCCGCACTTAGATTTTTTACCTCTGTATCTTGCCTATTTTTAAGTTTTTTGAAAAAATGTATTTGAAAATGTTGTTTATTTTAATGCCTTCCACAGGGTGTTTCATTATGGTCGACGAGCGGCCATATCTCGGAAACTACTAGGCATAGAAATTCAGGAAAAAAAAGATCATGGCCACTTCAGTTATCAATTTTTTTTCCTGAATTTCTATGCCCAGTAGTTTCTGAGATATGGCCGCTCGTCGACCCTAATAAAATACCCTGTATACACAGCTAAAAAAGAAGTATCACCTTAGAAATAACCCTGTATAGTGAATAAGTTCATAAAATAACAGTCTGATCGGCCTTTTACATTGGCTAAGTTTACTCCCCCCCCCCCTCCCCCCCCCCCTCCCCCCCCCCCTCCCTTATCAACACCTAGTCATTAGGGCCTAAATAGATAAAAGCTATAACTCATAAACGAATCAACCAATCACCTCGGGTTATTTCTAAAACTGTATATTTGACGATTAAAAAACACTAAAATTCATAAAACACCAAAAGAAAATAAGGACATTACAGATTTGCTAAGAGATATAAGTACTTACCTTCCAACAAATTGTAATTCAGTTTTTATATCGTCTATAAGGAGCGCCATATCTCTGTAGAGGTAAAAATCCGAGACTTCGAATATAAGGGGGTAACAAAGGACAGTTTGCCCGCAGATCCTGTAAAGTTTGCTGGTCCCTAAAAATTTACAAATTGCAATCTTTAAAGGTCGTGTGAACAATGTTATAAAAAACAATACTATAAAACCTGTACCAGGTCTGTGAAGTAATGGATCTACTGCCATAATTTTCATTTTACAAGAACTAAGTGTTCAGAGACATCTCATATTAGTTATACAATTACCTAAACTTCCGATCGGTCTCTCTGGCCTTCCATGCAACTTCAGTTTCTTGTTCACTCCCAAATTCTGATAGACCTTTACCAGCTGAGTGGACGACCAGATCTGCACGGGTTCAACCTCATGAGGCGTCTGTGTTTGGATTCCATAGGTCGCCATCATGGCTTGAAGCCGCATCGATTCAGCGATCAGGACGATCTGAACTACTAGATCAGTAGCTGTGCCCTGCGTAGGAAAAATAAAATATTTTATCGCTTGTGTTATTTTTTTTTTTTTTTTTTTTATGATAAAACACCTGCACTGCAGGAAAAATCCTTTAAGGCGCTCTGGGAGCGGTGCGAGTGCGAAAAAAGCGATTAACGTTAGTCTTGAAACGTTGAAGATTGTATTCATTGGGAAACACGACTTCAGGAAGATCATTCCACAAAGATGACGTTCTCCAGATGAAAGAATTCTTGAACAATGAAGTTCGAGGAGTACTAAGCTGAACAACATATGGATGAGCGGCAGTGGTTCGCCGTGTATTTCTGTTTTGCATTGCTCTAGGTGGAATCAAGTGGGCAATGTCAGTCGAACACCTGCCATGGAAATATCTGTAAAAGAGAGCCAAATCACCAACCTGTCTTCGATGCTCCAGGCTATCGAGGGTCTTGGTCAGCTCGGGGTCGCCGATCAGACGAATGGCTCTCCTTTGAATGGAATCCAGTAGCCGAAGGGTGTGCTTGGGTGCAGAGCTCCAGACATGAGAGCAATATTCTAATGATGGTCGAATCTGGGCTTTGTAGAGTGTCAAAAGTTGATGAGGTGTGTACAACCTTTTGGTGCGGAAAAGTACACCAAGTTTCTGTGCAGCTATCTTGGCAATTACCGCAACGTGATCATGCCAAGACATATTACCTCCCAGATTGACCCCTAGCAAATTAATAGACGGTGCCAGGGGAATTGCGTGTCCTGCCATGACTATATCCGGTTCTGCAATGTTAACCTTTTTGGAGAAGACTGCTGCCTGGGTTTTCTTAGTATTAAATTCGACTTGGTTACTGTCACCCCAAGCCAAAATTTCTTCCAGGTCATTGTTGAGGCGCAAAACTTCATGCTGCCTGCGAAGATGTGCGTCGGCAGCGGATGTTTGGGGAGTCAAGGTAAAAGATGAGACAAGTGTGCTGTCATCAGCAAAGCTATAAATTGGATTTTGGGTTTTTACTAGAAGGTCGTTAATATACAGTAAAAAGAGGGTAGGCGACAATTGAGGAACACCGGCATTGATGGTGAAGGTGTCTGAGAGAAACCCGTCAATCGCCACTTGCAGAGAACGGTTCTTAAGGAAGCTGGTTAACCATAAACAAAATCCATTAGGCATACCGTAGGATCGCAATTTACTTAGAAGCCCATCGTGCCAAACACGATCAAAAGCCCTAGAGATGTCCAGTGCAACAGCCCGGGATTCTCCATGATGTTCGATGGTGTTGCTCCAAAGATGGGTGACATATGCCAGAAGGTCACCTGTTGATCTGGACTTACGAAAACCGTATTGATGGTCGCTGATAATGTTAAGCCCTTCCAGATACTTTAGGAGTTGTTGGTTAATAGCTTTCTCCATTACTTTTGAAATTACTGAAAGCAATGCGACGGGTCGGTAGTTGCTTGGCAGGGTCTTTTTACCTTTCTTTGGAATAGGCTGGACACGCGCCGACTTCCAGCAGGATGGAAATATTCCTTTTTTGTAGGATAAGTTGAAAAGTCTACAAAATACTGGTGTAAGTTCATCGGCGCATGTCTTAAGAACAATGATAGGAATTTCGTCTGGACCAGAAGCTTTATTGACGTCGAGTCCTTTAAGAATCCGTTTAACAAGACGCTGACGAAACACGATTTCAGACATTTGCGATTGAACTGAGGGAATGTTGGGTGGTGATTTTCCCTGAAAGTCTACAGTGGAACGTAGAAACGTAGACATTTTAATGTAATAATTATTATAACCTCTATTTCGCAAACTTAATATGTTAAAAACATGCTTCATGCCAGAATATTATATACAGAAAAAAAGAGAGCGTGTATAATCGCAATTTTTAAATGTTAAAGTTTATTAGATACTACAAGAAAACGTGTTTTCCACGTCTAGGCTACGAAGGTTAGGAAAATGTAATGCATAAATGTACAATTCAACAGAAATAAACGGGCTGTTAATAAGGTAGAGATAAAGTAAGCGCCACAAATATACAGGGTGATTCCTAAATTGATACTTCTTTTTTAGCTGTGTATAGACGGCATTAAAATAAACAACATTTTCAAATACCTTTTTTCAAAAAAGTCAAAATTGAGGTAGTTACATTCATTTGTTACACTATGGATCAAATACGTTCCTACCTAACTTAAACAATGTTTTTTTGCCGGCACTCACCGTCAGGGGGGGTTCTAGACCCGAAATATTGGGGGGGGGCACCACATTGGCGTAGCCAGAAAATATGCTCGGGGGGGGGGGGGGGGGGGGCATAAGTAGGACATTTTTTTTCTGAAGAGGGATAGAGGTGGGAAAGCGCCACGCCCAAAGTTCGTTTAAAATTCACATAACTACTATCAAATCTCGAAAATTAAATTATTACCTCTCCCCCTTTGCATGGTTGGATTACATTTTTTTTTGATATTCCTAGCTGGCTCTTTATTTAAAAAAAACATTTTTTATATTTGTGAAAAATATGGATATTGGTGTCAATCCAAAATTTTAACATAAGACGTATATATGACTCTAACCAGCGTTTTCCGGGCTCGGTTTTTCATGATTAAAAAAAAGAAAATTGTATTTTAGGAGCGTAGATCTAAGAGCAGTTTTTGGTGCAAATGCTTAGATTTGGAAATACTCCTTCTTAAGTGCCGTATATTTATATTCCTAATAAAACATTCTCATTTCATCCCGCACTATTTTATTTATTATAAATTATCACACTTCTTCCATAAAAATTGTTTCAATTGAAATGTTTACCTTAATTTTTCTCTTAAGAAATAAATACCTAATTGTTTTTGTTGTAAAAATATTTTATTGCATTGGGTTATATTTTTGTTGATTTAAAATAGCTCTAAAAAAGGGAAAACGGAACAGACAAGTATATAATAGAAAAATTCTACAAAATATTATTCTTTTTAACCCCCCCCCCCCCCTCCCCCCCCCCCTATATACGCCAGTGGGCACAGCCACAATTTTTGGTAGCCTTCGCAAACAAATAACGCCACAGCCCAAAATTTTTTAGGATCATGCTCAAATTGTATTAAATTATGTAAATAATAAAGCACCCGGAATTTTTCTTTATTAGTGGCATGAATTTTATAGTTTTTTTCAGAAATGTTGGGGGGTCCTGGGCCCCCCCGTAGAACCGCCCCTGCTCACCATAATTAACTTGCTTCAGAAAAACACACAGCAGATTGCCGAATAACTAATAAGACAAACAACATAAAGTATAGTTTTGATGACCAGGCATGCACTTAGATTTTTTACATTGGTATCTCGTCTATTTTTAAGTATTTAGAAAAAGGTATTTGAAAATTTTGTTTATTTTAATGACTTCTATACACAGCTAAAAAAGAAGTATCAACTTAGGAACCACCCTGTATTGTTTACATTTCTGCCTTCTGTATAAAAATTTCAACAAAAAATGCCGCTTCTTTGTGAACAAGAAGCGATAGATTGTTTTTTCAAAAATAATTTGATTACAGATAGTAATAAATACATTACTTAAAATATTAGCGAAAATTGCCCGTCCATATATTAAGTAAATAGTAAAAATACACTATTATTAATTTTTAATTCAATACTTTTTGTTACAATTTTACTTGCGGTAGTAAAAGGTGGCTGGTTGCCAGACCCTGATCACGAGTTTGTGCTATTCCTTTGTAACGTAATATATTGATAAAAACAGAGCAAAGTCGTATTGGCGCTTCGGCTACGAGCGATCAGAAATACTAATGATTGGTCGAGTTTTACATGGTGATATAAATTTCTAGCTGATTAAGCCAATGAAGAGAGGAAAATGGACTTACGCCAATAGAATATTCATTAGAGTAATGTAGCGTTTATAAATTTAACGCCACGTTTGGTAATAATTTTCAGTATATATTTCATTATTCTGGCGCATTCGCCACCACTCATTTTTCTGTACACCAGATGCAGGAGGTCGCAGAGGGACGTGGTTCGTTCGATACGTGGAGGCCGTTCTCTCGAGCTCCGGAATCCGGGCTGAGTGGTCACTTTTGGTGATTGGATTCCAATTTTGATATCGTGCAAGTTAACGCACAATTTTGTTAAAAATTAAAATATGCAGAATGTGTAAAACCTGCTAAAAGTTTATTTTCTATTGGCTTTTCGTATAATACGTGGGATAAACCCCTAATTGTTTGGAACGGAGCCATGTGCTGTCGGTGTGTGAATTCCCTCAGATAAGAGGTAAGCTAGTTAAATCTCCTTCTTAAATTTGGGTATTTGGTCATTTTGTGTGTGATTTACAGGGTCGTATTATGGGGCTCATTTCCACGTAAATTTGCACTCATCTCTTGTTATCGCCTGAAGAGCTGTGTCGTACATCTCACCAAGTTGTTGAGCTTTGACCTTCGGTGATCCAGTAGCCTCAGTTCAACACCCCACTGAAGGGCTAATGTGTTTCACCCACCACTACCCGCTGTAGCCGTACCTGAGAGTCTACTTGCCCTGGATCTAAGGCCAGTTTATTCCTTTATATTATTTTTACCAATATAACTTCCGGTCAAGTTGAATCATTTATTAACAGTAAGATTATAATATCGTATCAGTTTTTGGAATTTTCATATAACGTATTAACCATCTTGTAAGCGTGTTTTCTGACTCCCTTTTTATTTTATTCGCCTAAAAGTCGGTATAAATTACAGGTGCTTTATTGTAAATAATGTACATAGCAGGGGGTATCTTTGGCCAAAGAATAGTTATGTATATATTGATATAAACGAGGTTTCGGTAAATTTAAGTAAATAAGCCTTGAGGCAATTTTTAATTTACAGGTTCAGAATACAGGCATTCTATAGTTTTTTTATTTTTAATATGATTGGCATAATATACATATATATTTGCGTGTCAAGAAGAGAATGACAGTTTTCATTAAAATTACTGGAATTTATCTCAGTTTTTTTATTATTAACTCTAATACCATCCTTTCGCAGAAATTGAGTCTACTTCTCAGTAGAAAGGCTCTATAAACCCTTTTCGTAAAGGAAACTGAGTGGCGCCCTCCAAAAAGCATAAGCGTCGCTTGCAGACGACCATTTGTTCATCCGACGAAGAGCTGCCGTAAGCCGTTAGTGCCTTTTGAGGGTGAATTTAATTTACCCCTAAAAGGTACGCGACAGTAAATTAGATCGAACTTTCTTGTAGTTTACGTTGACTCTTATTAATTCTGCTTACTGGAACATCGGATTCCTTTGTAATATTTTTTGTTTAAGTTTTTTTACAGAAGATGGAAATGTAAAAAATTATGTTATATTTGTGGCGGTTACTATACTTTGTTAGTTTTTTTTTAGCAAAAAAGGCCTTTACGAAAAAACAAATAAGGCGTGGCGTGTACAGCAAAGGTAGTGTAGGTATTACAGGTAAATAGAAAAGTTACTTACTATAGAAGGTTTGGCCTGATGCGAGCAAAAAAAAATAAAACTGATTAGCGACAATAAAACTAAAAAATAATAATAATAATAAAACATAATAACCCCATAATTATACAACGCCTGTCTGTGTTAATATGTATGACTATAGCATAATTAAAAACGGTATAGTATTTTAATTGTTAAGAAAATTAAGAAAAGATAGGAAGGAGTCAGAATGAGTCATATTATTTGCAACCGTGGTAAAACCAAAGAAAAGTGTGAAACTGTAGCAAAAATTACATTTAACGTGTACTGGCACCATAGTTTCTTTCTTTGAGCCTGCATAAACGTCATAGAGAACTTCCTTTGGGGAAAAATTTAGAGCCTTTCACCGCTGAAAGAATAAAAGTCAGTGGTAACCGGTTCTGACTCCCTCATATATCTTGTTAAGATTTAACGTCATATTTTAAGCGAAACATGTTTCATTAAACGAAGTCATAGCTGTTCTCAAGAAGGGTCATTGTAAAGTTATTTAAAGAAATAGAGGAAGTAAAGTCCTATCTACCTTCTTTAATCGCTTTAAAAGGGTAGATAGGACGTTACCTCCTTCCTTTCGCTAAATAATAAAAAGCAGTTAATTCAATACCTTTATCGATCAATTAATAATTATACTATACCATTTTGTTAACAAATAGGTTAGATTTAAATTTAGTATACGACTTAGTAATGAAATGCCAATTAAAAAGTGTTTTTATGTTATTACAGACACACGAACACAATACATACACATAAGGTCGGGTTGTTTGTGTTACATTAAACTACACTTCAGTTTCGGCAGGATTGAACACCACTTACAAACAATGCAGTTTCGTGAAACAAAAACATTTATAATGTGCTAAAAATATATTTAATATACTATACTAAATTTCCAAACACTAAACATGGGACTTTTAAAAATATTCTTTTTAAAAATTATTACGTTTAAATATACTTTTATTGTACTCTCTTTAATTCAAATACTGGCGTCTTCCTATTACTTCCGGTTAGACCCAAAGTAACTGTCAATTTTATTATATTAGGGGCCAATTATATAAAGTCGATTCAAACCGCAAGGTCCAGTTTAAATCTTAGATTGTAGGAAAGGGTCGTTTTATAATGTGGGATTGATAGCAAAGTTCTGTGATTAACATGGGCACAAGTTGTTATGAACGACAGAAGAGTTTCCGACTTGCATTGTTTTTATTGTTTTTAATAACTGATCAACTGGTAAGCATCTCCAGTCGTACTGGAGCACAATATCACAACAAATATTTTAAACATAAAACACAACTGTGTCAAAATACTTTATAACAGGGTATTAAACAACTCGACATTGAAAAGTATTTGTGTAACTACGAAGTCCACAAATATTTAAATAATGTAAAGCCAAACAAACGAATCGAACGACGCCAATATTAGACTGGAATCGCGAAACTGGCGAGACTCCAGGTCTCGCGTCGTTTGTTCTCGTTTAATTTGGTTCCGGCGAGGCGCCAGCAGCGACGAGTTGCTTCCCATGAGCGTCCGCCAAATTCAGTCTGGTTTTAGGGGTACTTACCCACCTACTTAGACGATCGTTTAAAAAAAATAAAGTATGGATCATTCCTCTAGGATATCCAAGGAGTCACCCATTAAAATATAAAGCGTCAGTTCCGTAGCACCCGGTACTAGTAATGGAGAAATCAAGTTCTATTTTACAGCGACAAAGAATCACTTTGAGCTTCCAATATTCCAATAGCTTTACCTGAAATGCTGAATATCGCCCTCCCTTTCTAGGTCGGTTGTAAGAAGGCAAGTATCTCCTAATCGGGTCGAGCTCGTTGATATGTAACAGACCTGCGGTCAACAGTTGAGCCAGGATAAACATGGCCTGGTTCCATAGGTACAAGCCATGGTCGACGAACATCTTTTTGTGAGTAGTGCCCGGTTCCAAACGTTCTTTTTCGATGTTCTCTTGTTCGACGTAGTAATACATCGGTATTACGGGATCTACAAAAATTATTATTTTATTATTGAAGCTCGTGTTGATATGGTCGTTGCAGTGTGCCTTTATATTAAAAGTGTGCTTCTCTAAGATTTAAGCTAAGAAATTTAGCGTACCATATGCCGAAGCGCTGGAAAATTAAAAAGCGATATTCGCTAAAGAGTTTTAAATTAAGAACCGTCAATACCAGCGTGAAAGCGGCATCGTTTCCTGGCTTGTCTAATTGAAAATTTAATATAAAAATTTTACTAAGGGTTTCACAAGAACTTCTACTTTGGCGGATGATATCTCATATTTTGTAAACAAAAAAATTGAAAATTTATTTTAAAGTTTCAGTTGATTTAAATTAAATGATATAAACCAACTGATTCTTTCAATTTTAATCGTGATTTAAATCAAATTATGAATTGCTGTAAAAACAAGTCGCGGAAGCAAATAACGGGATCGAATCGGGAAATTCAAAAAAAAAGGAAGATAGTTTTTTTTTTTTTTTTTTTTTTTTTTATGATAAAACACCTGCACTGTAGGAAAAATCCTTTAAGGCGCTCTGGGAGCGGTGCGAGTGCGAAGAAAGCGATTAAAGTTGGTCTTGAAACGTTGAAGATTGTATTCATTGGGAAACACGACCTCAGGAAGATCATTCCACAAAGATGACGTTCTCCAGATGAAAGAATTCTTGAACAATGAAGTTCGAGGAGTACTAAGCTGAACAACATATGGATGAGTGGCAGTGGTTTGCCGTGTATTTCTGTTTTGCATTGCTCTAGGTGGAATCAAGTGGGCAATGTCAGTCGAACACCTGCCATGGAAATATCTGTAAAAGAGAGCCAAATCACCAACCTGTCTTCGATGCTCCAGGCTATCGAGGGTCTTGGTCAGCTCGGGGTCGCCGATCAGACGAACGGCTCTCCTTTGAATGGAATCCAGTAGCCGAAGGGTGTGCTTGGGTGCAGAGCTCCAGACATGAGAGCAATATTCTAATGATGGTCGAATCTGGGCTTTGTAGAGTGTCAAAAGTTGATGAGGTGTGTACAACCTTTTGGTGCGGAAAAGTACACCAAGTTTCTGTGCAGCTATTTTGGCAATTGCGGCAACGTGATCATGCCAAGACATATTACCTCCCAGATTGACCCCCAGCAAATTAATAGACGGTGCCAGGGGAATTGCGTGTCCTGCCATGACTATATCCGGTTCTGCAATGTTAACCTTTTTGGAGAAGACTGCTGCCTGGGTTTTCTTAGCATTAAATTCGACTTGGTTACTGTCACCCCAAGCCAAAATTTCTTCCAGGTCCTTGTTGAGGCGCAATACTTCATGCTGCCTGCGAAGATGTGCGTCGGCAGCGGATGTTTGGGGAGTCAAGGTAAAAGATGAGACAAGTGTGCTGTCATCAGCAAAGCTATAAATTGGATTTTGGGTTTTCACTAAAAGGTCGTTAATATACAGTCAAAAGAGGGTAGGCCACAATATGGACCCTTGAGGAACACCGGCATTGATGGTGAAGGTGTCTGAGAGAAACCCGTCAATCGCCACTTGCAGAGAACGGTTCTTAAGGAAGCTGGTTAACCATAAACAAAATCCATTGGGCATACCGTAGGATCGCAGTTTACTTAAAAGCCCATCGTGCCAAACACGATCAAAAGCCCTAGAGATGTCCAGTGCAACAGCCCGGGATTCTCCATGATGTTCGATGGTGTTGCTCCAAAGATGGGTGACATATGCCAGAAGGTCACCTGTTGATCTGGACTTACGAAAACCGTATTGATGGTCGCTGATAATGTTAAGCCCTTCCAGATACTTTAGTAGTTGTTGGTTAATAGCTTTCTCCATTACTTTGGAAATTACTGAAAGCAATGCGACGGGTCGGTAGTTGCTTGGCAGGGTCTTTTTACCTTTCTTTGGAATGGGCTGGACACGCGCCGACTTCCAGCAGGATGGAAATATTCCTTTTTTGTAGGATAAGTTGAAAAGTCTACAAAATACTGGTGTAAGTTCATCGGCGCATGTCTTGAGAACAATGATAGGAATTTCGTCTGGACCAGAAGCTTTATTGACGTCGAGTCCTTTAAGAATCCGTTTAACAAGACGCTGACGGAACACGATTTCAGACATTTGCGATTGAACTGAGGGAATGTTGGGTGGTGGTTTTCCCTGAAAATCTACAGTGGAATGCGAGGAAAACAGTTTATTTAAAACAAAAACAAAAAAAGTGTTTAGATACATTATGTAAGTGTAAAGACATAACTAATCGTCATCAGTCCAGCGTGAAAAATATTCATAAATTACGCTGCCGAAAATGTTCATGTCAATACAAGTTAATTTGTATGTCGCCGAGGATATTTTCTGACTGTAAATCTAGCCAACAAATATTTTTGGGCGAATAAAGACAAAATAATGAAAATAAGTGATTTCAAAGTTTATTATTGCCATATTTAAAGAAAAAATCGGTATAAATTGATAAAAATCAAAAAAATCAGATTTATGGATTTTTTCAAAAAAATCGTGATTTATTGCAACCCTGGTTTTAAGGCATGTACCAACTTTTATTAATAATAGAATTATCTGAGAAATCGGTAATAAAAAAAAATTCCTATATGTTAAATACTTTTTTGGACACACTGTAGGTTGAATAATGGTAAGACGGAATTAAACTATAATTGTTAATCTACAACCATGGACAATAATAACGATAGGTGAGAAGAAGAAATTGTAAAACAGACAAGATGGGTTCGGAAAAAAATTGAATTTTAAAGTCTTAGGGATATTTTTTACATCTCAAAACATTTCACGCCGGTTTAAAACAAAGTTGTTGCGCGAGAATGAAACAATGATAATTTTCATGTCATATTAATATCTACGTAAAAATTAAATAATAAGGAATAACAAGGGGTTATACATCTATTACAGTGCGTGCGAAAACATTCTCTAATATACAAAACGCTTACCGCACTCATCGCCATCTAAAATTAAACACACAAATAATAAATCATATAAAAATATGCTGTTTTCTGTAGCAATTTCAAATATCAATAAGTTTGACTGTGATATAAATGACATTGGCAGGTATTAAGTGCTCACAATCAAAGGTGCCTGATTAGTAAATTAAAAATTAAGGTAACCGGGGCACTGTGATTGTGAGAAAATTATGTTTACCAATGACATGTATGTCACCGTCAAACTTGGTGGTTAGTTAATTATTATTAAAATTCTCTGTGCAACCAGACATAAATCTGATATTTTTATATATAGCAAATGACTTTATGGGGTCAAATATAGTAATTTTATTCTCCCTTGCGATTAAGAATATACATTGTGGAATTTTTAACTGGAATAAATTCGGTATTAGAAAGCCTCTTTATTTGCGGAGAAAATACGGAAATACGGGTGCCTTTATTTTTAGTTTGGCTTATTTTTTTCGCGTCTATTTACCCCTCTTTTGGAGGGGTAGAAGCCGCTCCCAACTTTTTTTTCACATGTAAAGGTATGCTCGTTGGAAAGGGCATCATAAAAAAGGGAATACGACCCACTGTTTACTTTTGCATTTCGGTTATGTAGACGAAATTTGTTTTATTGTAAAAATTGTTGGAAGTGTTACCCATTATTTTCTTGACAAATCCCTAATCTAAAGTAAAATTCATGTACCATATCCGGGGATATTTGGCGAATTTCGTGTATGAGTCGTTGCCTACATTTCTTTAAAAATTGTAGTATCAATAATTGTTGCTAAAATAAAGTTTTTTCTGGGTTTCTAGCGTACTGAAATGTAAAAGTAAATAGTGGGTCATATTCCATTTTTTATGCCCATTCCAACGAGCTTCACAATACATACCTTTATACTTGAAAAAAAAAACTTGGAGCGGTTTCTACTCCAAAAGAGGGAAACATTTCACGAAGACAGGAAAAAAGTATGCCAAATTAAAAATAAACGCAGCCGTAGTTCTGTATTTTTTCGGCAAAAGAAGCTTCCTAATACTGAATTCCACCCTGTATAACAATAATTTCAGTTTAATGATTTGTCATTTACCTTCATTGTGATCTAAAAATATCCTTTTCTTCAGAAGATCTTGATATTCTGTTATTTGGTCAGGCAAATTCTTAAAGACCCCATCTATGATCATAAAAATATAAAATAGAGGCCACTCACACTCGATACCTTCGAAATTTTTTATTTCTTCCTTCTTGTAATACCTACAATTAATACAAAAAAATATCAGAAAAATTCAAAAATTGCTAACTTTAAAAAAAAGGAATTATTTACTAAATTAAAATGTTTACAATTTTTTTTTAATTAATATTATTTGTTAATCAGTTAAATTCAATTATCTTCAATTTTTATTGTTTTCTATATTATTATACAGATGATAAGCGCTTGTTTGAATTTTTGGGAAAACCTCAAATATTTATTTTTTTAAACTTGTTTAGATATATTTTTTGATATGCCCTCTTTACCCAAATAACTGTCGTTTTCCTATCACTTCCGGTTATACCAGAAGATTAACGTAATTTTTAATGATATGATTATATTTATTATATTTTTGGATGTTTCTCAAGATTGAGAAAGAAGAAATGTATTTTCCGAAAACCGATCGGAAATATTGACATTTTTGATAATATTTTTGAAAGAAAGAGCGATTTACGGAAAAATAGTATCCCTCGTAGAAAAAGCCACATTCCCGAACTCCGTATTGCCAGTCTCGGCTTGCGCCTCGACATACAATCTTTACGGTCGTCCGGGAATGTTAAACTAACTTAGTAGGAAGTATTTTTACCAATTAATAAGTTTAAGAATTATCCATTGGGTTTATACAAAGCTTTACTGGTTCCTCGGAAAGGTAAATTATCAATGCACTTACTAATTTTCTTAAGGGCTTCAAAGTCGTACAACTAGCAAAACCACAACTTGAATTCAGATATTTTAATTTAGAATAAACTAAAGCAAAATATATATTTTTAAATACTTTAAAGCAGTGTTTTCCAAAGTGGGCGATAACGCCCCCTTGTGGGCGCTGCAGGCCTAAAGGGGGGCGGTAAGAGACCCAGAAAAAAAGGGGGGGAGGTTTGTAGAGGCTTGGGGGGCGATTTGTAATTTCATCTAGCTAGGAGGACTCTTAGACACGTTGCGTTTCAATAATCATTCTCATTGGCAGGTGTAGCCCGTAAGAGTTAACTTGAGATCTGAGCGCCGTTGTGTACTACCTACTGCGCTCAAGTATCAAGTTAACTCTTGCGGGTTATAGTAAGTCTCGTTTAGAATGAATGTTTAATCTCTAATATAGCTCACAATAATTAATTAATTTAATTTGAAGTCATAGTGGTTTTTAAGTAGGTGAAAAAATGGGGGCGCTAAAAAATAATTTATTCTGAAAGTAGGCAGTAGACAAAATAAGTTTGGGAACCCCTGCTTTAAAGGTATGATATGTCTTGCTCTATATACAATACCAAGTTTGTTAAACAATTTCACTCAACTAAAACTTTAAAAATTTACTTTTCGTTAGGGTTCTCCACCATCGTCTTGTACCCGTCTCTTGTAAACCGTTTAAATCCGTAGTCTCCTCTCAAGTTCTGAACAATATTGTCTTTAGTCCTCTGGTATAACAATTCCTCGTGCGTTGCGAACGCTGGAAAGGATATTGTGGGCAGAAGAGAAGCGTCTACCTCCTAAATTAAATAAATTAAAGAACAAAAAGTATCGATTTATAAAAAAAATAACAAAATTGAGAACCTCAAGATTTGGTGTCTAATTGTTTTTCAATTTTTATAAATGGTAAATTTACTATTATGTTTTCTGATGATACCACATTATGGCATAGTAAATATTTTGTATTAAGTAAAGAAGATTTAGCAAAAATTAAAGAGTGGTGTGATTTTAATAACTAAAATCAAAATATAAACTTTTATAAGTATGTACAATTAATAATTTATTTTTGACAATCAAATAATTAGTGACCCCAAATTTCAAATTTTTAGGAATTTACATTACTCAAAATGTTACTTCTAATGAACACCTATTCCTTCTTCAAGTCTTGTAAATAAATCTATGGTTTAATTCTAAAAAAAATGTTTAATTATTATCTTCCAGTTTACTTATCTTTAAAAAATATCAAAAGTTAAAAAAAACGATTAAAAAGTTACTATTGAAAAAATAAATATATATAATTGGATAAAAATAATCTGTCATCATTATTTTTTCTAATATTTAAATTTTTACTACTTTAAATTTTATTGTAAATTAAAATTTCTGAAAGGTTATTTTGACTTTGACACTTCTAATGCAATTTGGGTGCATTGACTTACTTTTGAACAAGATTCCCTTGGTAACAATGTTTCAAAAATGCTCCTATTTCTATTATGAGCGTCGATATCCACGTAAACCACGCTCCATGATGCACCTTTTTCACCAAATAGATTGCACCCATTGATAGCTTCAAGAGCTGATTTTGCTAAACCTAAAGAAATGTTTAATATCTTTTTTTTATGACATGTACCCCCTTACCAAGGGAATCTAAAATATATCAGTTTAAAAAAATAACATGTTCCTATAAAACGAGTTTTATTTGTAAATATGCTTACCTATTGAACTAGCATGAATTTCCGGATTGCCATCGTTATACTTGCCTCCTCTTTCCCATATACCAAAATCAGGTGTTCGATACGCCCTTTCTACATAGTAGACCAAGTTTTGAACAAAGGCTACTTCATCCTAAATAAACAATACTTTTGAAATATATAAAAACTACCAGATTAATTATAGGACTTTAGTCAATGGCCATTAGGGAAACCAATAAAGAACATAACAATAAAATACATAGTTATAGCCCCTTGACTGTGTTAATATTTTATTTTTACCTGTGTATAAATAATTTGTAGACCAGCTGATATCATTTGCACCAAAAACAGTAGATAAATAGAAATGACATCAATCTGAAGATGGTTGTATTCGTCATCTGAAAAAACTTGATTGCCTGTGGTCAGATGGAATTTTACGTGTAATGCATGACCTGCACACTGGTTTTTCTTGAATAGTTCAACTCTTATAGCTTGTTTCATCCAACATTCTAATGAAAAATCAATAAATATAACTATAATTAATTAAGTATAATATACTTGTTTATGTAATAATAAACAAGAAAAAATCTATATTTACATACTTATATTTTCAGAAAACATAGTGTTTAATATAAAAATATATATTATTATTATAAACTCTAGAAAAAACAACCATTACCAAGTATGCCTCTCATACATTTGACTGTGGACTGGCCTAATTCATATGATTTGCCTCTGTCATCATCTATTCTTCTGTAAAATAAAATAATAAAAGTCAGTGTGTTGCCTAAAATTTTAGTTATATAATATATTAATAATTTTAATTCTTGATCTAGCTAGATTAATGGAAATTATGGAAAGCACAAAAATGTAACGATAAATATTCTTTTGATACTTAATCCTCTCTCTAATATCAAGTTTATTTGTAAATATAAATTATTTCTAAATATCTGCAATAAAATAATAATTATAATAGATTATAGAAATACAGATTAACACACACACAGGCACTTGGGTACCTAGGTGCGCCTAGCAATTGTGATTTATATATCTAGATTTTTGTGTATAGTGATATATTGTTATTGATAATAATAAATAATAATAATGGATAACATATTTTAATATTTATTAAATCTGTATCTTTACCTATATGCTTGATACAATCCCCATACAGCTGCTGCACAATACACACTTTCTCTAACACTTCCAATTTCAGTATCAGTTGATAGAACGGGAAACAATCCAGTAATCGGGCTTTGGTATCTAAGTAATTGCCTTTTAACTAACAAAATTAAGGTTTTAATTATTTAGAAGATATTAAGAACTTCTTTGGGATGTAACTCAAAAATAGTAGCTTAAAGTAAACGATATGGCAAGAAAAAAAATTGTTAAATAGCTTGTTAAGAAAAGAACAGCCTCCATGTAAGTTTAAGAAAAAAAATGTTGAATTGATTTTTTTTACCTTTAATCATCTTATTAATAAATTTACAAACCTGTGCCATAATAAACGTCCAATTGCCTAACAGTTTCCTCATAGTTTGCAGTCTTAATAAACTGATCAAAGTTTATATCATCCAAAGCACTACTTTGTATGGTCATTCTGAAAGTTAAGCAAGCAGTAAGTTAATTTATCAATTAATTAATTGTTTGATTGCTTGTTTACTTGTCCTTTCCCATGTTTAACTAAATTTACATACGTTATCTTTTATAATTTGTGCATAGGTATTTCAAATATTTTAAATTGAACGTTGAACCAACAAATGTCATTTCAAAGACATTTTTACTTGGGTTATGTTGTTGTCAGTTGCTTGTCTCAAAGGCGTCTGCTCCATAAGGCAATTCGCCAGCTTATTAGGGGCTGTTATGTTGTTGTCTGGATTACTAATGGCCCCTCGTTGCCTCCAACATAGCCAGCTTGCCCCTTATGTTATGTTAAAAACTAGACACTTTATTTTTGTAACATGTATCTTAGCAGCTAATATCATTCGTCATAAAATAAGAGAAAATTTTGAAGAAATAAAAATGTGACTTTATTTTTCCTCTGTGCCATTAGCCCACGTAACTACTGCTATTTAAATAAAAAAGAGATATTTAATATTCAGTTTTGACAAGCTCACTGACATTTTTTATCTTCGTTTTTTTGCTGTTTGTTGATCATCATACACAAATATTATTCGTGAAGAGATTTAGTAATTTTTAACATGAGTAATCAATCTTTAGATGAAAAAATGGAAGAGGATACTCCTCCAATTACTTTAGGTCAACCTTTAAGTGACTTTTTGCTTCAGCTAGACGATTACACTCCTACAGTAAGTACATTTACCTCTTTGTCAAAAACTGTGGGTCCTAGGAATAATCGTCTTGTATAATCTCTTTTGTAGATACCCGACGCTGTTACCGCTTACTATTTAAGGTCTTCTGGTTTTGAACCTAAAGATCCGAGACTTCTGAGGCTAATTTCAATCGCAGCACAAAAGTTTATATCTGATATTGCAAATGATGCTTTGCAGCACTGTAAAATGAGGTCCTCAAATTCTACAACTACCCATGGAAGCAGTTCAAAGGTAAATTAAATAATTCCTTTAAAAAACAATATTGGAAATACATTAATGTTCCTTTTAGGCGGCAAAAGGTATTAAAGATAAAAGATACTGTCTCACCATGGAAGACCTTACCCCAGCGTTAGCAGAGTTTGGAATAGTTATTAAGAAACCGCACTACTATGTTTAAGCTAGGTTTATTTCTTTTTAAAGTTGGAGACAGAGAATTTATGCAATAATAATTATAAGATAAAGAAAATAACTTCTTACCATTTTGGATGTTTTAAAGAATCCCTCTAATTAAATTAAGCCAGTAAATTTGTATCTGTCTCATATGTAACTACATTTTGGTTGTAACTGGATCTAATTATAAATTATACAAACCTGCAGAAGCCCTATTATTTCAAAAATAAAGAGGTACCGTTAATATACATAATATCGCCAATCTTCTTTTTGAAATGACACAACAAAAAATTTTAATAGCAAATATTTCTTTCATATTTATGCCTGATCAAAAATAAAATGTGCTCTCCTGCAAAATAGGCAAAAGAAAGATGCATTATTGCAGGAGGACATATTATGCTTACCTGATGATTTGTAATGATGTTTTTGGGTACTTATAATTAAAACTACAGTTTATATAATTATTTCTGTATTCTATTTGTACCAAACTTTACCAAACAATAACATTACATTATTTAAGTAAGTATTGTAGGTATATCTAGAATAGATCAAGTTTAAGAAGCATAATATTTATAATGTTACAAAGATTTAAAACAATATTTTATTAAAACCATTCTCAATATTTTTTTCTTTATTAGATTTATAATGAGCACGCAATTTAATACTTCTTAAAATACTTAAGCTTATTGGTAACTAAAGTTATTCTTATAAATGTATTTTCTATATCTACTTTCAAGGAACGGGCAAATTGAATTTAGAAAGTTGTTGAAGGGCCTAGAGAAATACCCCATATCTTAATTTATGCTATTGATGTCTTGTAAATTTGTAGTTCCAAATTAATCAGTCGAATTAAGAATAATGCAACTTTTTAAACTTAAAACTATAGATTGAGCCCCAAAGACCAGTTTTTAGTATAGCTTTTTGGATAAAACTACAGATACAAACATAAACGGGATGGCGAATGCGCTAGTAACTCGAACTTTACATAATAGAATTCACATAACATATTATTAGATAAGGTTTGGCCAAATTATGGCTTTATTGCTATACTTTTAGATATAAGCACTGTTCCTTCCTTCTATGTACGATGAGAGGGGCGCCCCCTTGAGCCCTAACCACGGAATGATTTCTATAGTATGTACAAAAAAGTATGCAACATATGGGAAATTTTTTTAAAGAAACGATGAAAATAGGACCATCACAGTAGAAATCCCCCTTAAGGAAAACAATTGAGATACAAAACTCAAAATTCGTATTTGGACTGAGTTTTTAATTTGCAACATTTCCATATAAAAGTTTGCTGTATTTTTGATGATTCAGGTACCTACTCTTAGGGCAATTTTGAAAAAATAGCATCTGCACCCTTACTATTATTAGCTGCAGGTAAAATCTGAAATATGCGTTTATAGTTTTGAGACCAACTTTTATCAAGAATAAAATTTTCTGAGATTGGTAATAAAAAAAATTCCCATATGTTGCATACTTGTTGGGATACACTGTATATGTCAAGCTCAGTTTAACACCCCCCTATAGCAAAAACCTGGATCCGGTACTGCCCTCCCCCTCACCCCCATTTTTTTTGTAAATACTATTTTAAAAATTAATACCAATTACAGGATCCAATGTAAAATGTGCCTCACATTTTTTTTACAAAAATTTCCATTGCAAAGTAGTAAAAATGGAAGAAAATGATACGTAAAAAGTACCTAATGATAAAATTTCCAGGTACAAATAAAACTTTTCAACTTGGGCACATTTTGCATCGGAAGGCCCTTCAATAGGGAACTTTTTTCCTGGGCTTAATCCTCCCTTCTTGTATAAGTTTCTACATCACAACAAAAAAGTCACTGGGTAAAATTTTTCTACTTAATAAATTACTAAAAAAAAATCCTACTGCATTCATCCACAGATCTAAAACCTTAATCTAAATATGGCAAAATGAAATTGTCAACTATCGACACGTTAAGGTGCCACCCAAAGTGGTTTATTCCAGGAACTGTAATGATTTTCAGTTTTTTCTTTTGATATAAAGTTTTCAGTCCGATTTTGTCGTCCTTGTAAATGTCTCGTTCCATAAAGTTAACTACTGTTCCATTTGAGTCATAATAACCAAATTGACTAAAATACAATAATTTATAAATTTATTTATTTATTTACGGTATACACCATTAACAAAGGAAATAACAATGTATCTACATATACAATAAAGTAAAATCTAATAACAAAATAGATTAAGGATAGATATTTTAGAATAATAACAATTAGTATGAGTCAGTTAATAAATTACTACGAATTTTTCTCTTAAGATCTAATTTAAACTTAGGATGAGTGGTATGAATATCGAGGGCATGCCTATCGAAGTTACGCTGCAGTCTGGTTAAACGGCGAAACATGCCATAATTGGTAGAATGAAAAGGTAAACAGAAGAGATTTCTGCTGCGAGTATTGTGTCTGGTATTAAAATATAATTCAGATAGAAGATATTCACAATCAATATCACCCCCAATAAGCTTAAATAAAAAACACATATCTGAAAGGAAACGTCTAGCTTGTAGAGAACATAGATTTATATTATTAAGAATAAGTTGATAGTCAATATGATAATTTTGGAAACGAATTTGCAGTTTGTGCGCACAAACACGCAGAAATCTCCTCTGCACACCCTCAATTGCCTGAATATGAACCTGATAATAAGGTGACCACAACACACTGGCATACTCCAGGCCGGATCTCACCATGGAGCAGTACAATAATTTAAAGGTCTCACATGAGAATTCCCTACAGTTCCTAGATACAAATCCAAGGTTTCTATACCCCGCACTTGTAATAGAATTAATATGGTTAACAAATGTGAGGGTTTTATCAAGTGTAACGCCAAGATCACGGATATTATCTACTTTATCTAAGACAACACCAGCTATATTATAATTACAATCAATAGGTTGACGGGATCTATAGAAGGATATACTGTGACATTTTTTAATATTCAGATCAAGACCATTCATCTGAGACCAACGGTAAAGGCCATCTACATCACTTTGAAGCAGATCACAGTCCTCACTGGAGTAAATTAATCTATAGATTTTAAGGTCATCGGCAAATAACAAGTATAGCGAGTATGTGATAAAATCACCAATGTCATTTATGAAAAGTATAAAAAATAAGGGCCCAATATGGGAACCTTGAGGTACACCAGAATGCACTGCAATCTCCTTAGATACATAATTATTTATTCTTACTCTCTGAACCCTACCAGTGAGGAAACTGAGAATCCACCGAAGAATGCCCGAGCCAAAGCCCAAGGCCTCCAGCTTAGCTACAAGTAGTCTATGATCCACTCGATCGAACGCCTTCGAAAAATCGGTATAAATGCTGTCGACCTGGAGCTTATTCTCAAAAGCGTTCAACAGATAATCGTGGTAAGTTAATAAGTTCGTAAGTGTAGACCTTCCCGGACAGAATCCGTGCTGCTGCGCAACTATGACTCGTCTGCACTCCCACGACAGCAAAGATGTGACAAGAGAGTCAAAAATTTTAGGGATGGCAGACTGCACGCATATGCCCCTATAGTCAGCCACATTGCTCCTATCGCCAGCCTTAAATATAGGTACAATGAATGATTGTTTCCAAAAATCTGGAAAGATTCCAGTCTGAAGCGACAAATTAAAGATAAAGTTCAAAGGCTGGCTAAGAGAGCATACGCATGCCTTCAGCACCACAGAGGGCACACCATCGGGGCCATAGGAAGAACTAGATTTGCAATGCATGATGGCTTCAAACACATCGGCGACACCCACGCTCAAGACGCCGAAATTAATTGGCTCTTTCATATTATTATAATACTCAGGAATGTCATGCTTAGACTTAGAATAAACCGTTGAAAAGTAATCCGAGAACAAGTCAACCGAATCAGCACAGGTGTCTCCATGCTGATCACCAAAATACATTGCGCTGGGGTAACCAACAACCTTTCTCGTGCCACTCAAAAAACGCCAAAAACCCCCCGGATCACTTTGAAGGTTGCGCTCAACTGACTGTAAATAGTCTGCATAACACTGACTAGACAAAACTTTACACATTTCACGGAGCGTCGAGAACTCTTCATAATCCGAAAGATTCCCAGCCTCCCTGAAGCGCTTATGAGCTAGTTTTTTTTGTATTGTTAATTGTTTTAGTTCACCATTAAACCAAGCTGGAAAATTTGAGCTTCTAAAGCGCCTCAGAGGCACAAATAAGGAAATGGCATGATAAAGCACACTATAAAGTTTCTCTAAGGCTTGATTGACATCAGAATTGTCTAAATAGGAGTGCCAATCTATACAGGATAAATAATTATTGTTCAAAGATACAAAATCGGCACCTTTAAAATCATAATATTCTAAGTCAAATTTTACATACTCTTTAGCACTAGAGTCTATAATATCACAAGTATAGGCAACATGGTGGTTTCCAACTGGAAGCAACAAATCAGCTGCTGCTGAGACAGTGCAGTCCAGAATGTCAGAAAAACACAGTTCGAGAAAAACACCATTATTATTGGGGATATTAATAAGTTGATGTAAGTTCAAGAGACCCACCGAATTGCTAAGTATGTTAGCCAGTGATGACGGATGAGCAATCGGACGAGTGCCATGCTCTTCCCTAATCCAGGTTGCTTCGGGTAAGTTGTAATCGCCAAAGATTAAAATTATAAATTTATCTGTGGCAAAAAGTCGAAAATTGGTTTTAATAAATGTTTAGGTTAAAAAAAAATCGAGTATAAAAATTTATTAATATTTTTTTTTAACTTAAACACAATGGGTTTTTTTACTAAATTTTAATTTTGACCCTATTGTATAAAGTAGGGATGTCAACTCCGCCGGGATCCCGGAAAGAAAACCTGTCTCGAAAATACCGGGATTAATACCGATTTTTATGCATGTGATGTATCACAGTTTCATTGATATATTTAATTATTAAATATCGCACGCGCCCATATTAGTATTTCCGCGCCTGTCCGTTCTTAGATTAAGATTCCGGTACCTGCAGTAATGATTGGGCTACGTACCTACATACGCGGTACCTAAAATTGTAATTGTTCCGGAAAGTGCGAATAAAATATTAACGGAAACATTCGTATTATTTCTTCCTTGCGGACATTACAATGCATATAACCATTCAGTCCACAAGCTGGAATTTAAGAGATATTTCTCTTTTGCACGGTTTTTATGTAATTATAAAATACGTTCAAGGCTGGGAGATGAAACATTAGACGCACTAATAATTTTGCGGAATTCTTTAAAATTTACAAATCCAAAACTTGTTTGTTGAGATTTAAGTACAACACACTCATTTAAGTTCGTTTAGGATTTTTGTTAAATTTTGCGTTTTAAGTTATTACAATCAAATTTGGTAAATGTTATAATAATCGGTCGTACAACTGGCAAATAAAAGAATTGCGCGGTTAATAGGACGACGTACATTTCTTCTTATATTATGTTTTTAAAATTGCTGCTTTCGCGCCGTGTTTTTAATTGTTTCTAGAAAAGGTTGTGATATTCTAGGAAGATTTTTCTTATTGAGATATGTTTTTTCAATAGTTTTTAGTTCAGGATAAATTCGATTATAGTGAAAAAGCCAATTGGCCACTTATAAGTACTAAAGACTTACCTAGACTGCCAAGGGGTAATGACGTTATCATCGGGCCCCCCTATCAATACCATCTTTTTCAATTTAGTCAGAGCCCCTTTAAACACCTGACTCTTGTTAGTAGCCAGCTCGTTATTCACAAAGGGAAGGTATTGGGAATATTTAAAATACAACGTTGTATGATAGGGATCATTCCAGTAATTGCCTACCGAGGTATGTTGTCCCACTCTGGAATAAAATAG
The DNA here is from genome assembly GCA_935413205.1 of Polydrusus cervinus. Taxonomy (NCBI): domain Eukaryota; kingdom Metazoa; phylum Arthropoda; class Insecta; order Coleoptera; family Curculionidae; genus Polydrusus; species Polydrusus cervinus. The sequence goes on from OW284511.1 coordinate 102,928,827, forward strand.
TTCAAACGCTGTCTCTAAAGCTAAGCCAGGGAAATATAAGTGCAAAAACTGCGCTGAAAAAGTGTTGTCTAATTAGTTGTTAGGATAGAGAATGCAGTAGAATATTTGATAACATTTAAAAATTTTAAACCATTTTTTTCACAAATAAGATCACATTAATAATTGTATTTTTTCAAAATAAACTGTTCTTTCAAACTATTGATTTGATTCTATTAAAATAATAGTAAAATACTATTTTTAACAAATATCAACGTTTCGACCTCATTAAGAACACCTTCAATCTTTATTTTCATAAACAGTGGAAGATATACTATAAAACATTAACGGGCGGAAAAGCACAATTTCTAGTTGACCGTGTCTTTGAGAAATTTGAAAACTTCCTAGTACCCTAGAAGATATTCGTAAAAAACCAAAAATTTTCGTTTGTTTCCTTTTATGACGTTAGGACACATATAACAAGTTTACATTTTCATTGTCGCTTTTTATTATTATTATTGATGCGCCGAGTTTTTTTTATGTATCCAATCGTCAGATTCATTGTTTAAATAAGCACCTATAACTTTTCATGCAGTTTTGTCAACCTCTCTGTATTAAATGTATTTTAATTTAAAGGCGATACTCATTTTTATTAAATAGTAACCTTTCGAACCATTAAAAAACACCTTTACAATAAACCTTAGATAGCACACAGATGAAATGTCGGACTTAAAATCAGGGTTGAGATGATTAAAATCACGAATAAAATCATGATTTGAATCTGTATGATTTAAAAAAAAATCATGATTAATTTAAAAAAAGTTTTAAAAAGTTAACACTTAAAATGTATTTGTTCATACAAAAAATATAACCCAGACGCATTTTTATGTAGTGTTATTTATAATTTTATTAAAATAATTGAAAAGAACAGCTGGTTATTACAAAAATAAAACTTAAAAAAAATTAAAACCAAAAAAACCTTTTCAGTTGTGCTTTGTATTTGTAGTATTCCTGCCTAAAAATATTTATTTACTTAACAAAACAAAATATAGGCAGTTAAAAATAATATTTGTAAAAGCTGGTCAATTTAAAAAAAAATCATCGATTTTTGATTTTTAAAAAGAATCATGATTTTTATCAACCCTGCTTAAAATCTCGGCCCACCGACTTTATAGGAAATGGAAAGCGACAATAAAAATAATGTAAAACTTGTTATTCACAATCTTCGGTCTTTTACGAATATCCTCGGAAAAATTCGGGATTTTTCAGGTTTCTTAAAGGTATGTCAACTTTAAATTATACAACTTTGACGCCTTTTAATCTTAGATGTATTTCCTACGGTTTACGAAGATAAATATTGAAGGTGTTATTGTTATTATTGGGTCGAAACGTTGCTTTTATCAGATACACATGGTCTACGAAACTGCAATGAAAAATCCGGGTTCATATTAAAAAAAAAATACTTACCTGATGATGGTACCCGAAAGACAAAACGTCATAATTAATTTCTGATAAAAAATTATAAAAGCTAAAAAGTGGCAATGAAAATGTTAAATTAATTTTTGGCCCTCTCTTTAAATAAAGCTGGGAAAAAAATAGAAATGGGAATTTTCGGTTATTTCCGAATGTCTCCGGGAGTACTACTACTACGAGTACTACGTTAGTCGTCCTCAAATTGCACAACTCAATTCAATCTTTGCTGTATCTTTTAGCTTCAAATTTCTAACACCCAGTGGCGTAGCCAGGTGGGGACAAGAGGGGCGCATGCACCCCCTTATTATTTGATCTAATCTATTCTGCAAGAGGAAGTTCGTGGTGGAGGTGTCGACCTTTTTTTTTAGAAGAGGGGAGCGCCCCATCATATGCTTACCCCTCCCGCCCCCAAAGGCTGGCTATACATAGAAATCGCATTCTCTCTCCTTTTATTTATAGTCATTTAAAGGTAAACATGTGTAATTTTTTACAGTAGGAGAGGTTAATTTTTTTCTTATCTTATAGACTGCTGTAGATTATTTAAATAAATGAATAATAGAATAAACTAATATTTTTAGCTGTAATTATTGCTATAAAGATAAAGGTAATTCCCCTTTGGTAAATATAGATATATTTACAAAATAATATAAAATACAAATACTTAAACAATACAAATACCCATAAGGTATGTACTATATATTTGATAACAAAAAAAATATGGGGGAACAATATTTTAATAAATTAACAGAAATGGAAATATATTTTTATGAAAAAAATCAGTAAAATATAAAGTACCTAATCATTTACTACTTACTTCCATACTGACCGGCTTGAGGACCACTCAAAGAAATAAAATTATGAACGGTGTGGTTGGGATTTGCTTGTAAAATTGTTCTAGCTAAAAGAGCACCCTGTGAATAACCTACAAGAAAATGTAATGTATAAGGAGGCATTATAGGTCCACAATTTAAAATTATTTTAAATTATGCAGGGTGTCCCAAATAGTCCGGACTCCGGACATATCAAACATGCTTTTTCTTTAATGGAACACCCTATATATTATTTTACTTTCTAATTCCCTATTAAATTCCAGGCATATTTTGTATAAAATATCATATGTCTAAATTCGTTGGCTATTTGGCAAATGTCTATAAACTGTAAAAGGTTCTTATATAGGTACCTATTCAAAGGTTTTCTTACCTAAAAAATGTATACCGTCAGGATACATTCGAGTGAAATTATTAAAGTTTTGACTAAGTTGTTCCACCTGATAATTCATATTTTCTAGGCTTGACCAGCCTTCGAATCTTTCCATGTTGTAGATTATTGTTCCTGGATGTTTCTAAAAATAAAATTACCAATTCCTTTTAACTTACCACTAAAAATTGTCCCCACATATTCTTTATCTATGCACTCATAGCAAAGAAGACTAATAAAACAAAGTTCGGAAATATTAAAAAAATTGGAACCATTGTCTTACCTCTTCGATTCGAGATTTTATTAATTCCATACTTTCTGCCCCCGTCATAATGCCATGTAGAAGTATCACAGGTTTGTAGGCATAAACCAGACTTATTAAAAAGAAAATCACACATATTCGATACATTTTAAAGTAAATATCACAGAAAATTCAAAACGATACTGCGCTGTTTTTTAATTAAGCAATAATTTAATTATATAATTTTCTTTGTCAATACCATCAAAACGTGCTAAACTTATCAATAATTCAGGGTCGTATTAATGGCATTATTTAGAATTTTGTAATTTTCATTGTTTTTTACATATTGTTATTTTATTGCAAATTATTTATTGAAATCAGTTCTTTGTTTACAAATTATAAATACGCAGACAAAATGTCAGGTCCAGTGTTGCCGTTCCTAATTTTGACATTACCGCTGCAAATATAAGGAAAACCCGTTTTTACCCGTTATCGTCAAGCAAAATACCCAACATTTTACCCGCAAATTATAATTGGGTCTGATATCTTAAAAATCCAAAAAAAAAATCATTTTTTTCTGTTCCTTAAATTATTTAAACTATTTGTAAATTCGTGTTTAAACCTTGTCAAAAATTCTAACCTCACAAAATTTAAAATTAAGCGGGAGTTTTAAAATGCTCGTAATTCATAATAATACCTTTTGGCGTGATACTCTTGGGGCCCGAGCTTTAATCTCCATAGTCATGTCATAATATTTTGACACATTCTCATTCATATCGGTTGCTAGGCGTCCTTTTTACGTTTGTTCGACTCAATGTTGCCAGGTCAAAAAACTAAAAATCACCAGACCCTTGCTTTAAAAGTTGCCAGAAATCACCAGATTCTTAATTTCTCGCATTATCACATACAACACCATATTATTAATGTAAAATCAAATATATTGCTGTGCTGTGATTTCTAAAAAAAAAAAAAAAAAAAAAAAAAAAGTCATACCTCGAAAATAACATACCTCTCATTTAAGCTTTTGACGCCAGGGTGGGCACTCATGTTGTTTAAACTATAAACATGAGTGCGCACCCCGTTGCCAAGACCTTAAATGAGATGTGTGTTATTTCCGAGGTACTACGACCTTTTTTTTTTTTTTAGAAATCACTATATATAAAACAGTAACAGATACAAATTCTGTAAATCCTCCGCTACTAAGAAATATTCGGCACAGAGAAGTAGAGAGTTTCCAGACAAAACAAAGACAAACGCTTTTCGCTTTTGAAACCAATAAGTTTTTGCATCGATGTCACCATTTTTAACAAAGAAGAATAAAACACAATCAAGCCATTTTTCTCTCTTTTTTTTAAGATATAAGCTTATCATTAGTGCCGAAAAATCACCAGAAATTAGACTTTTTTAAAAAGTTTTCACCAGATCACCAGATGGGGTTCAAAATCACCAAATCTGGTGAAAAATCACCAGACCTGGCAACATTGGTTCGACTTTATGTCAATTTTGGTAAATACCCGGTTTTACCCGCATACAAAATTTTACCCACATAACAGGCCAAAAACTCGATTTTCGGGTAATTACCCGGCAATCGGCAACACTGGTCAGGTCATGACTTGCAGTGTTGCCACAGAATTTTTTTCTATCGTAACTGATTTGCTTTAAAAAACGTAACCAGATCTGTTACAATAGTAACAGGTCGGCAACATTGATGCCTTCCGTCAGAGCCGGTAGAAATCTATTATCGGAATAAAAACGTAAATACATCACTAGGCCGAAAGAGGTCGCGGCAAACCAAATATTTAAAACTGGAATTTCTGGGCTTCGAAAATATATTTAAAAAAAGTTAATTTCTTATAAAATTTTGTTCCTTTTAATCCAACCACATTATATATTTATAGGAATACATTTTTATTTTATAAATATCCTTTATTCAAAAATATTTGTAGTTTAACATTTACTTGTCTGCACGATCTCGATATAAAAAATCTTCTTGGAGCTAAATAAACACGTTTTCTTCTAGATGGCGACTCTGTTAGAATTTGAGGTTTAGCTGGGTGAGGTTTGTTGATGTTTACAAAATCATAAATCAATCTAAAATGTGAAACACCGTTATAAAACAGTAAAAACGGCAGTAGTTTAGTGCAAAACGTAATAAAATGGCTTTAGAAAGCGTGGCAGAGGAGTATTTTAGGAATCTAAACCCCATAGCTTCAAGAATTTTTACTGATTTGCAAGAAACTAAAGGGAGCTACGAAAAGTTATGGAACACCTTGTCTCAGGACGAAAAAGATCAAATTTTGACTGAAAGTATTATAAAACCTGAAGTATCAATTAAGTACAGCTCACAAAAAAACACCAACAACGATGACTATGCTGTTAAAATAGTCGTCGACGATCATTGCTCATACCGAGATGAACACTCAGGACCATTTAGTTTTCGGACCAAAAGCCAAAGAAACTTGACTATTTTTAAGGAAAAGCAACAGAATAGTAAACCCAGTGAAGGGATAGGAAAGGTCAAACGTAAACCTGCACCAAAGGTGAATATTCTTGAATTTTATATCAATAACCATACTTACCTACATTCAGTTTCAAAGTTTGTAAGGCACCTGGCACAGAATTTATCAAAATGAAGCAACACATTACTTTCCCAGGTTTTTATGTTTACTTATTTGACATGACTGTTTCTTTTTAGCCCCCAATTGTACCTCCTTTCGCTCAAGACATACAAGTAGAAGACATATCATTTGTAACACAGAATGAAGATGGACTGAGTTCGAACTCAAGTACGTTGCCAAAAACAGGATTGGACTTTTTGGATAACTGGTAGTGGCATGCTTAGTTTTTATATGGAAATGGAATCCAAAGTTATGAATATATTTTAAGAGAACAAGTATTTAAGAGCTTTCTATTTATTTATTTATTTATTTACCTTATTTAAATATTGTTCCAATAGTTTTGTATGTCTGCTTATTGGTGCTGCACTAATTACACTGTATGCACCTCGGTATGCACTTACCTGTCGGTTGACTACATTTATCAGAATGCCCTTTGCTTTTCAGTCAAATAGACCGTACATTTTTCAGTAGTGAAGTGCCAACGAACAAACATTGTGTTTTGTCAGTTATTGTTACCTAAAAAATGGTTTTATGAGGCAGACATATTTAATTTAAGACAGATTTGTGTATCTGTGCGCTTTTATTATTAAAAGGTGAAGTCATTTTTGTATTGTTTCATTTTCTATCTGCAGTTAATGCAGATAAAAATACCATTTATAAAAAGTTCTGCTCTACCAATTGCGGGTGGTTCCATTCCATAAAATTCTATAATTCCAGCAAACTTTATTTTTAAAATCTTAAGGAAGTAGTCCATTTCACTTAATTGACCCTTTGAAATTAGGGATTAAATAAATTGAAACTTAAATTCTTTCACTGTAATATGTGTGTACAGCCATCTATATTTCTACCCAAAAATTGGTATTTTTAATATTATAATTTACAATATATGTACAGCAAACTATACTAAAAGTGTGCTTGGATTTTTCTTGCCAGAAAAAATCCATTAATTCATTCACATTCACCCCAACTCCTTGTAATCGAAAAATTTAGTCATAGGGATTTCTGAATTAGTATTTAGATAAAACCTATTTGATATGTCATTTGGATAGCTGGGCAATTATGGAATTTCATAATCGTTCTGCGATTATTAAAAATAATCGATTAATTGACTTAAAATTATTTTTCCCTTTGCTAATAATTATTATACCTTCGCCATTCTATCAGCTAAGTAATTTCCCGTTTCAACTTATGGCAGATCGATATTTGCTCCAAATTACGATAATCAAAACTGTGTGTTAGTTATCGTGCTTTTTTCATAAAAAGAAAACTACGCTGATCGTAGTGTCTATTTAAAGGTTGGAGACAATGACGTTTCTTGAACGGTAGTAGAGTTTTGGACTTGCATTGTTTTTATTTGTTTAGAATCACTACGTTTCAACTGGTAAGCATCTCCAGTCGTCTTCAGGTGAATACTACTCACCTGAAGACGACTGGAGATGCTTACCAGTTGAAACGTAGTGATTCTAAACAAATAAAGACAATGCAAGTCCAAAACTCTACTGCCGTTTAAGCTGATCGTATTTATGTTACCAGCGTTTCTATAATGAAAAATACATGCTCAACTACTGTCATACACTTTGATGCTAAAAATCTACAATACTGCATTTTGTTTTCGCGTCAAAGAAAGAAAATAACATAAAAAAAATTAAATAAAAGCGACTATCGGGTTCGGTAGTTTCTATTCCAATTTTACGAATATTTACCAAAAAAGTAAAAAATTTCCTTCATCCATTTATTAAAAACATTGTAAATGCGTTTTACAAAAAAAATAATACCTATTAGAAGTTAGTACATATTTTAATTAATAAATAAATTATTTTCAATTGGTAACAGCAACATTTTTTGCCAAACAAGGCATTTTTGGGCGTGGCACCTAACAATTTTTCATCTGCGGCGCTGTTTATTCATGTCGATTGTCAACAGGGGAGCAAATATTTGGACAGTCTAAAACTTGCATGGGATTTCTTATGTTTCCAACCACGATACACCACCCGGTATAATGTAGATAGTAATATATTTTATTTATTTATTTCGCGATCTTAGCTACCAATAGAAGTACTTTGTTATGTTTACTATGAGCTATTGTATGTTTAATTATATGCTGTTTAAAGTCTGGTGCGTGTGTACATTGGTGACGGATCCAGGAGGAAGGCGACTCGGTTCTGAAAACCTTTCTCCTCTCCAAAGTGAATTCTAAAAAACTTTCTTTGGAGCCATTTTTGTGGTAGTTTTACTCGCTTTTTTTAAGTGTATTTCAAAATTAATAGAAATAAATTACAATTTTACAGATAGCAACATCTCAAACACATAAATAAAATATTTTACTATATTTTTAATTTTGGAAACAATTTTTCTCTTTATCGGTCCAAGATAACGCAATGTTTTTGGATCTAATTTAATATACAGGGTGTTTCATTAAGGTTGGTCTCTGGCTGTATCTCGATAGCTACTAGGCATAGAAATTTAGGGGAACAATCATGAATAATGCTCCCAGGGGCGAAATGTGGAACTTAAAAATAATTTCCAGGATTGTCTCATATAGCCACTTTAGTTATGATTTTTTCCCCTTAATTTCTATGCCTAGTAGTTTCTGTGATATGGTTGCTGGCCAACTGCAATGAATCACCCTGTATATACCTAGATATAAATTCGCATTGAGCTGGTTGGAGAAGAATTTAGAAATACTGTTCGTATGCCCTACAAATTCAATGACGAAAGTTACCTTATAAAAGCTAATCGAAATTTTAATATTCACTAAAATTTAAATGCTTCGATTCTCCTATATTCCCGAACGGGCCTTCGGGAGTACAAAAGGCAATAAACTCTGAGATGCAGACAATAAACTTCTGCTATTACCAATATCAGCTGAAACTGTCGATGGCGTCCGCAAGTGTAATTTCGCATGATCCGGGGTTTATGTAAGTTATTTGGAGTACGGTTAAATATCATGCAAACAGTCTGGACTGCTGTTTTATAACCTGTCCGGTTTGTCATTGGCTCTTGAATGGAACTTGGGAGGTTTCAGATTTGAGCGTTTGCCAAATCTCCTCTCCTTTTATTGGTCTTAAGTTACCAACCAAAGAATATTTTTTATTTCTATAAACTTTTGGTATATTATTGTTTCTAAAATTAAAACACGGGTAGGTACTATAGGCAACACATTACGGTATCTACTACCAATGGCGTATTTAGGGGGAGAAGGGGGAAGGGGGGGGGGGGGGGGTTGACGGGCTGCAGCTCCGCTCCGAGCCTAGGAGCTCGGGTCTAAAAGTCTAATTGCAACCTAATTTTTCGTTTTATGCTTGGACTCTTAATTTAAATTTTTAAATAATGTATTCTTGGCCTAGATTACAAAGGTCTTGTAAAAAACGTTTTTAGTTTTTAAACTTTTCCTTCTAAGAGTCCTGTTTTATATAGAGATTAAGGTTTCGGACCCATATCGTTTTAGTTATTGACTTATGATGCAACTTTATAGGAAAACGAGTAAAAAGAATAATATTTTATAGTATTTTTTTATTGTATAAAACATTTTTTATGGAAAAAGTGTGATAATTTATAATAAAAAAAAGTGCGGACAGAAACGAGAATGCTTTATTATGAATATACAAAACGGCACTTAAGAAGGAGTATTTCAAAACCTAAGCATTTGCACCAAAAACTGCTTTTAGATCTACGCTTCTAAAATACATGGTTTCTGAAAAAATTATCAATTTTGGTGTGGTGAGCGATATTTCCTTTATTTTTAATCATGAAAAACCGAGTCCGAAAAACGCTGGTTAGAGTCATATATATACGTCTTATGTTACAATTTTGGACTGACAACAATATTAATATTTTTCACAAATATAAAAACTGTTTTTTTAAAAATAAAGTGGCACCTAGGAATACCACAAAAAAGTAAAAAAACCATTCATAAAAACAAACTTAATCCAACAATGCAGAGGTAATAATTTAATTTTCGAAATTTGATAGTAGTGGTGGTGATGAATTTTAAACGAACTTTGGGCGTGACCCTGAAAATTTATCGCCTGCGACGCTTTTCCGCCTTCACTTGATACAATATCATGAAATACATATAGCGCCCCCCCCCCCCCCCCTTACTGCGCCACTGTCTAATACTGTAATGTTCAATTGACCTGCGCGTTAGGGGGGGGGTGGGGTTACTGAATAGGTTATGGAAAACGTGTGAAATTTTGGGGCCATGTCCAAATGTCGACAAAAGTTATTTAACTTAGTACCTATTAAACTATTTCAATTAACTTAATTTTATTTTTTTTTAACTCATGTTTAGATTTTTGGTTGTATTATCTGTCTTAACTTTAAGGGTAATAATACAGCTTATTCGATAATAAGTTACATCATTCCCTGGGGGAGGAGAGCCTTAAATACGCTACTGGTGTCCCATATCCTCCTTTTTCTTATTAAAACTGTTGAGAATGCAAAGAAACAAATAAATCACAAAAGAATAATTATTTGTAAAATATTTTCAATACAGAGCGCGCTTGTGCCCCCATTCCTAGATGACATGAAATATTGCAGGCTGCAATGGTGATTATTCATTTACAGTTGGTGCAAGAATAGTTAATTTCAAGTCTGTATTTGCTAAAGCATATTTCATTCGGCCTTTAATACTTTAAACTACTTCAGGAGAAGAATGCGAAGGCTCAAACAGAGCTTATGCAGGCGTATATATATATATATATATATATACTTTTACTGGGCAAATTTGGTGACGTTGTCATTGTTTTGATTTAAATTAAAATAGAACAAATTTTCTCCACGACCATTACTGAATGCAATAATTCCAAAATTATTTTTGATAATAGAATGTAGAAATTCTCGCTCTTGAGTTGGAATATTTATTCCGAAACATTTGCTTTTTATGCGTTTTACGTGTATTTTCATTTCAAGATACGGAATGAATATTCTGTAATTGATCTAAACGACATAAGTTGCCATGCATGAATTTCGAAACTGTCAATCTCAGCAGATAAATTTTAGTGCAAGTCAAAATATGAATGAAAAATCGGATGAATCAGATATGGAACTGGATAATACTCCACCTGAAATTACAAATATTGCGAATAGTATTTTTGGTCGTGGAGAAAATATAGTCTACTACTCGGTTAGAATGAAAATTCGATACTCGTGGTTTCTCACGCTCGCGTTCGGAATCTTCCACTCGGATCAAATTTTCATTCCAACCTCGTTACAGAATCTACTATTATCTGACAAATTTGCATATTATTAACCTTACGTCTATCAAGTGTCAGAAAACGACTCGTAAAATTTACAACATATAAAATTGAGCACTGTGATTGGTCAGTTAGAATATGAAATCATATCCGTTTAGTCAACCGAAATAACCCACTTTTCCAATCACTTTAGTGTAAAGGAAAAAACAAATTTCCATGTGAGAGTAGAAAAAGTTAAATTTCCATGTGAGCGTAGAAAAAGATTTAAAAAAGTTTGTCATAATATTATTCGTCAATATATTCGGTGCAAAAAATAAATAAATAGTGGTTAAAAACAGAGGTGTTTGCGTTTTAAAATGTATATATCAAGCTGCTAGAGTCCGCCGCCACTATGTGCCTTGTACCCCCTGGTACGAACGGCCCTGATAGGGTTTTAATCGTTTAAAGACAAACCTATTTTTTACCAATACAATATAATTTTACAATAAAAAGAAATGTTTACTATTAGACGGTAACTTATTTTTATCATTTATTAATATGGAATGTCCACCCCTGGCTGGTTGTCGACACATCAATTCATTTGAATAAAATTTAATATAAAGAAATCAGGATCCAAAAATTCTGCAAACAGTTTATATTGTTTAATTCAATTTTGTCCAAAGAAATGCAAACCCTTTGCGACAATAATATAAATGGGCAAATATATTATTAGATTTATTAAAACGTTAATTCTATAAAGCAGATTCGATTCGATATAAACGTTTTAAGCATTCTTGATTTATAATTTAACAATACGTGATTTTTATAATCTTTTAGGATACATTCTTAATGGGCTTTTTCATCACATTTCATACACTAACATACGGAACTAAAACCTATTGAAAATCCCAATAATTAAAATATTCCTGAAATATCACAAACCTTTTTTAGAAACAATTGAAAACACGGCGCGAAAGCTCGAAGTTTCAAAACATAAGATGTACGTTATCCTGTTAACAACCGCCCAACTCTTTTATTTACCAGTCGTGCGACCAATTATTATATTGTTTGTTTCGATAACTTAAATATACAAATAGTTTACAAACTGGAAACCAGACTCGATACCTTAGTCAGGTAGGAGCGCGTCAGTGGCGGCTCGTCAGGTGAAGTAGGTGAAGGGGCTTTCACCAAAAAAAATAAATAAAACCAGGAGGAAAGTTCTTCGACAATATTAAATATTAATGTACCAATACAGCTACCATTTTAGCCCTTAAAAAACAATTATGTTCAAATTAATAATATTAATTTATTCCGAATGTAGCTATGCATAATAGGGTCACTGTAAACTCCGATGGACAATAATTATAAACACTCGTGCATTTTGGCGCGCCACAGCCGACCGTGTCCGTTAGCTCAAAGCAAGTGAAGACCCAACGCCCAACATGGCTTTGATATTCACCGTTGCTATGGTTACATGACGTCAGTCACGCAAACAGCATGTAGCAATTTGCATTATGATGAAGGTCAATTTAAAAATAGAACAGTCGATGGCACCATTGTTTTAGCATTGGTTCGCCTAACCTTAAGGTATTTATTTTGAGGCTTGCGAAACTTACGGTTATAGATATCATTTTTTACGTGATTTACTGTGGGATAAAAAAGTTTTGTTTTTATTTTTCTGTTAATTCAGTAGTGTACTTAGTTGTGTGTTTTAAAAATGAACTCAATTAATGACATAGTTTGTAATTGGTTGAAAACTCCATTCAGTCGTTGGACAGATGAGGATAAGAGAGACGTTTTGCTAAACGGGTTTTTAGTCAATGTTTGTTTAAGTACCCGCACTATACCTAGCTCTTCACCATTTTTTAAGACCGCGAGTCGCCACTGGAGCGCGTCGTTTACAGAGTGATTGGCTACTGCCATTGCTGGGAACTGTGACGTCGGTGAGTTTTCTCGCGTGTTTTTATTAGAGAGCGTATTTTGTTTAATTATTTTCTCAGTAAATAATTGAAGAATTTAAAAATTGAAACCATAGAAAATTTAATTTTTTCTTGCTTTATGCGATAGGGTTAAAATCAAAATTTAGTGTAAAAGTCCATTGGCCATAGTGTAATGTAATCCACCATCCACATTGTAGATAAGTAACTAAATTGCATTGCATATTATGATGGCTCATATCACAATTTGCTATTCATACCGGCAACATAAAATATTATACTGACTTATCTCATATCGTACACGACATCTCTATATATACTATTCCCCTATCTAGAGATATGTATTCCCGGTTGCTTATTTGCTCTAGCGATAAAATTGAGTGCATCGCAAACGCCTTTATGTTCAAAAACATTAAGATTGATCAAAATTTTGTTAATTAAACTTTCGCGAAACATGGCATACGCTTTATGGCCTCGGCGCATGACATTTGTGCATAAGAGAATGCGGTTTTAAGTTTACGGTGCCGCACGACATGAAGGGAGAGAACGGTTCTAATATTTTCTTTGAGCCACATTGTAGGCGAAGTTTAAATTTTCATAATTAGGCGTTTAGATAATTAGACTACGACGTCAGGATTTTTGGGATTGATGGGCAGAAGCGGGTTTGAGGGGCAGACAAAACTTCCATCTTGTCCAAAGTGATGTAAAAAAAAGGTCATCGCTCTCTTGAAAATAACATACAATACCCTATCTCATCAAAACTTTCATAGCCAAATCCCCCTTCCTCCCCGGAAATTACATTGCAAAACCGAATCCATCAATTTTGGGTGGGCACTCTGGTCCCCCCTGGTGCCGCCGCTGGACGTCAAACGGGCGAGATGTTATATTAATGCGTGTTGGGAAAGTGTGAAGAAAAAGTTATATTAAGAGTCCTTTATGTTCATTTGTAAAATAAACTCAATTTTAGCTTTCTATTGTCTCTGAAGCACTTTTAAAATACAGTGCTTGGTAATTGAAGCCCTTTTTAAAAAGTGCTTGGTAATTGGTAATTGAATTTCGCGCTTCAAGCCATTTCAATCAAGCAGTCAAAATTACTTTCCTCGGTAATTGGTTGCAAGCACTTACAATTTCCAAAGTGCTTGGTGCGTGATGCTGGCAATTACTTTTCCAAAGGGCTTGGTGCTCGAAGCACTTTTTTCGAGTGCTTTGCCCAGCTCTACATTAAATAAGTAGGTAAACGAGAACGCACTTTAATATGAACATTTTTTAATATTAATATTTTGAAAGTAGTACTGTCATCCTTATGACAAAAAAAACAAAGTTATAATTCCTAGAGATTAAAAACTTTGTTGCAAGACATAATACATCATCATTATCACATACATCTTGAATAAGTTCCACATTATTTAATTTTTAAGAAATATTGGCTATTACCTCGCCATAAAGAAACCATTTTTTAAGGGATTGCTATAAAATGTTGTTAAAGGCTATTCCGATGTAGATTTGACAGATAATAAAATATTCGCTCTCGTATTAATTTTAAAGAAAATTTTTATTAAGATTTTTTAAGGGCTTAGTGAGAGTAAAATGTCTGTTAATTTTGAACTATTTTACACATACCTTTTTTAAGATATTAAAAAAATTGTGGCTTAAATCTGACGTAAGATTATGTTGAATTTTAGTTCATCAGGTTAAATAGAAAATACCAGTAATTACCTTTATAATTAGGTTGACAATTTTAATTTTTTTAAATAGTTTTCTCGTTGAATATTTCTAATCGCCATGAGCTATTCAGTTGAGGAAAAGTTACAAAGTTTCAACTAAATGGTATACTACGGGGAAAATAGTTATCAAGTGTTATTCGACTTGTTCTCAGTAGATTTTTCTAATCGATCCATTCCGGGTAGATCAACAATAAGAAAAATAAGTAAAAAATTTTAATCCAAATGTACCGTTGCAAATGCCGATGCTAAACTGTAAATAATAGTACCCAAAAGAGAGATAATGATAGTGACCTACATTTATTACTTCATATCGAAGAAAATAAAGGTATAGTTGGTAGTAGGACGCTAGGAAAACCCGTAGGCAAACATCACAGTACTGCGTACGAGTTTTACAGAAGCACAAAGACAATTCATACAAGTACGAAAAACACCAAGAATTGCGGAAAGGTGATGAAGAACGAAGATCAAACGTTTGTTTTAAAATGATGGCTTGAACCTGCATTGGAAGCAGCAGCATGAACGACTGTTCAGAGTGTCCAGCCCACAATTCCGTCGTAACAAGGTACCATCTTCTTGACGTTTTCCAAGAAAATGTGATTGGACCAAATCTTTCACATCATGATCTTTGGATCTTGTATTTAAATTACCGTTAATAAAGGCAAAATTTCCATTTCCTTGTATTAAACAAAGGTTTCCTTAAACCTAAACCCAGAAGTACCTATTACTTTAAGTGTAAGTAATTACCTTGTTCTGATAGACCAGATATTTATTTTAGGAGAGAGAGACGAAATTAATAAATATCACAAATTAATAACCTATTTCCTAGAAATGTATAGAAGTCTTCTCTTGGATTTTGGTAATATTCCTTGAATTAAAAGAATATTTATTTTTGTGCAAGCAAAAAACCAATAAATTTTAATAAATATTTTTTTCTTTGATTTTTTTAACCCAAAGTACGATATGGATCCATCGAGGACCGCCCACGCGCCACTGTTTTCTTCCAAATTTCCAGTTAAATGCTCTATCGAGTCAGAGTTACGACAGTTTGTGCCTTCACCACTAATGACCACGCTTTTATCTGGTGCATTGTGAACTTTATTGTTTATTATAGTTTGCAGTTCTAGACTTCTAGAATGTGACATTAATTTGTACAGAGCAAATTTCCTTCAGAGAAATTTCGGGGCTTCCATTATTTAATAATTTATAAGTTCTCTGGAAAGACAATAAAATTTTAAAAAACTGGAAACAAGTGTTTCAGGTGACGTTTGTTTGTTTTTAAGAAACTTTGATATATTCTATGTACAGGGTCTGTTCCCGGGGGGGGGGGGGGGGGGGGACAGCTTAGTGGGCGTAACTAGGACTTTTTTCTTGAGGTAGGGGCAGTCAGGACTTTATTATTAGGATTAAATTTGATTTTATGAATGTATCTTTAAATAAAAAAAAACATTTTTTACATTATTTGTGAAAAATATGAATGTTGTGTTTCAATCTAAAATGTTCACATAAGATGTACCTAGGTACTTATGTATTACTAACCAGGCTTTTTCGGGCTAGGTTTTTCGTGTAAAATAAGGTAAATATCTTTTATACGCTCACCACGTCAATATTGATGATTTTTTCAGAAATTATTTATTTTTAGAGCGTAGATTACGAATTTGAAAGCTGTTTTTATTGTAAATGCTTGAGTTTTAAAATATTCTTTCTTAAAGTGCCATTTTGTATAAAGGTTAGGTTTTGGATTCATGAAGTGTTCTCTTTTCTTCCCTCCTATTTTTTTATTGTTTTTTCTATTAAAATTTTTACCTTAATTTTTGTCTTTAAAAATAAATAAAGGATATTGATGGTTGTCGTTTGTTTTTGTTGTAAAAATATTTTATTGCATTTGGGTATATTTTTGTGGATATAAAATAGCTTTAAAAAAGGGGAAACGGAACTATAAAATATGATTCGTTTTACTCGTTTTCCATTAAAATGGTATTAAAAACCAATAACTAAGATAATATGCGTCCAAAATCTTAATCTCTATAGAAAACAGGACATTTAGTAAATTTCGGTAAATTTCGAAAATTTATTTATTTATTTATCGTATGGCAATTCAGACACAATAAGCTTAGAGCTTTGTTGTGTCTTGTAGTCAGGAGATCCTAGGATTGTCTGACTGCCAGTATGTGCTAGTTCATTTAGCGTTACCCAGGGTGCACCACGTGGAGGCGAACTAGCTTTACAAAAATTGCTGCGTAATCTAAGCCAAAACTGAAATAAAAATTAAAAAAATATTTTTGCAAAATCATAATTTATTTATTAGTTAGAGAACACCTATTTACAAAACAGAGCAATTTGCAAGCATATCTGCTGACTAGCAACGCTATTTTTAACTTTAAACGTAAAGAAACTTCTGCCACAATTAGAGGTAAAATAAATTAAAAAACTATTAAATTTGTCTTTTCAATGTCCTTATACGAAAAAAAATTTATTCATTCCAATAAAAAGCATTTAATAATTAACACTATGCTTGATATTTATTTGCTCTGTTTAAAAGAAATCATTGCCTTTTCACGTAACGGTCATCATATAAAAATCAGTCCTAAAACATAGCCTTTTCACACATTGGTTATCATAATAGTTCAGTCCAGCTTAAAAAATACTATTTTTAGTAAAATTGTTAGAGTTAGTAATTTTTTTATACTATAATATAATGTTAGTAATATGTTACGACATGTTATTTTAAAATTAATTATAATAAATAGGCTAGTTATTTTTTTTTGTTTTTATGTAATGATCTTAAATCTAAATATACTACAAGATAAGAGAATAGAACATTTCTTCGTGGCATATGTCGTCATCAAAAAATCCGTCCAACTAAAAATTCTAGTGCTTAAAACTACTTAATGTGGTCACAGATGGGACTAGAAGTTTAAAAATTACATTTTCTAAAGACTAAAAGTAAATCTCATAAGCCCTTTTCAATTCAATGTGCAATTTGAAAACTGAAAAGTCCATATAAAACTAATAATACTGCCTACAACAATGGCCGTCTTAAAATTATTTAACTTTAACATTATCAAAGTCCGTTGTCACATATTAGTCGTCATAAACAATTCCATCTAGTTTGAAAATTATCAAGCAGAGCAGTTGCAAAAATGTTGTTTATTTAACATTCTTTTTGTCATCTATAAAAAATGGTAAACAGTTTTGCTATTGATTCAATATCGTTAATCAGAAACATAGTTTAATGTTCCATAAACTATAATCGGTTTAGTTCAAATACGACAGCTTTAGAGGTTATAAATTTTACATCCACTCTGCTTAAAAAAATTGACTACTTACTAAATAAACTTATATTTAAATCTAATCTAAATTTTTTTTTAAACGAACATATTTCCAACATCTACAGATTTTATGGGTCTATTTAGTTATAACATAAACTAAGGAAACGTAGATAATCCACTTATATGGGAGAAAGCGTTACAGACTTGGACTCGCCTCCAAAACTATGAGCGATAAAATTTTGGATGGTTTCTCTTCGTGTAGTTTATCTATGGTTATAACCATCACAAATAATTCTAAAATATGCTCGTTATTTTTTTCTTCTTGCTGCTTACAAATACTAGTAAAATGTATTATGTTACTTTAACTAATGTTATGTATTAAATAATGCTTAATATAAATTTTAGGCATGCCATATAGCTCGTGCTTAATCTAAATCGTACTTACACACTTGCTGTATGGCATTCCTTTCTTACATTCTAATGGGCACAATAAATGACAGTTAGGATAGTAATTCTATCAAACTGTCATTCTACGCACCAAAAATTCTTGAATTGAGGTTTAGCGTATATATACAAAGAATTCAATACAAAATACAATAAATCCATTTTAACTAAAAGAGAATAATTTTTGTCCTGTAATTTTGCTTTTACAGAATAGAAGTTTTGGATTAAAATGTAGCTTATTATATTTTGATTGAGTTCAAGATGCTCAAACCTACAACCTGAATTTTATGTAGATTTCTGGCAGACGGCGTTTGATGGTTTTTTTAGTTTGTTTGCAACCTATCTTCAGTTGAAATATTTTTGCAAAAATATTAAAAAAAACTTGCCAATATTGTTGTTTACGTGATCAAGGGGTGGAGGTTTTTCGTGAAGAATTTGAGTTATTGATCATTACTGTAATAATCAATGGAAATAGGTGGCAAACAAAATAAATACACAAAAATTAACTTAATACTCGAAACAAAAAAAAATTAAAATCTAATTTAAAATTAAATTTCTCAATAATCTAACTAAAAAATTATAGAGACCTAAACTATGTGGCATTAAATTTACTTATCTAAATAATAGTGTTCTACTGTAACTTGTATGTATGAAGTGCCTGAATTAAATATATACAATAATTTATTGTTATCACAGTTAAAATCCGGTTAATTTTCTATTCGCTTGTTTTTGGCATATTCTTCATTTACGGTAAGTTAATTCATTTATCGATAATCTATTTATTTGTTCAAGAATATTTGCTTTATTTTTTGTTTTACCCAATTATTGGAATTAGACACTTTGCTCAATCAACACTTTTTCTTATTGTTTTATTTATTTTTTTTTTCATTTTTTTTTCATTCCTTGTTCTTTTTCGATGTATATATTTTTGGCGTATTGATTTGCAAGTAAAACTGAGTACGTACGACAATACATTTAAAGTAAAATAACAATGGAAATAATCAAAACAAGATTTAGATTAATTTTTTCTTGAGGTTATCGAAAAATAAATAATTAGTATAGATTGTGTTTTGTTGTTGTTGAACGACTGAAGATGTTTGTTGATTCTTATACTATTTAGACTTTCCTCGTTTAGATTTATTCTTTTCACAAAATTGAATATGAAGTGAGTAAAAAATTTCAATTAAATGAATGTTTAGGGAAAACTGTACAATTACTCATAGTTTTATTATTATTTAACTAAGCTGAGACCAACAGTAACGCAATTAACATAAATTAAACTTTAAAAAAACTAATAATAAGGCTAAACAGCAATCACCATTTTGACGTAATTCATATTTTCCTCTAATTTTATCTATTAATAATTGCCGGTAGTTAAAAAATATTTTAGTTCAAATATTTGTTTAATTTGTTGTAACTTTTGACTAACTTTTTGTAGTTATTTTTTTTTCACGATCAGACAATTAAATTGTAAAAAACTTTTTGTTAAACTGTCATCCCTTATTTTTTTCAACTAAATTCATGAATTGATCCCGTAAATTACGTTTTTATATTGTGCAATCAACCCAATATTATTTTCTTATGTATGTATTTTTTGGCGTGTTGATTTGCAAATAAAAGCCAGTCGCATGTTTTTTAAAACGTTCAGAGTAAAATATATTATTGGCCTATTTCATTGACTTTTAATTAGTGTTATTGGTACAGTAGGGACCATCAATAATTCATTTTTAAAGGTTGCCTCCAACGAACAGCTTATCCCGTATCTAAAGGCCGAGACACAAAAAATAAGCAATATTCAACAAGAAATAAATAATAGAAAATAAAAAATACAATATACATTTGATTTCCTGTTGCTTGTGGCTTAAAACTTACTAATTGTGTCGTGATTGATTTGTTTGTACGTATCAAAAATTATTTCTGTTGCTTATTACTTATCGCTAAATGCTTATTTTTTAATTGTATCTTGGACTTAACGGGCCGGACAAGTTATGGGTTATTTTATATGAAACTTTCTTTTTCGGTATAAACACAATTTTTGATAAAAAAATATAATAACTGATTTAATTTTTTCTTGTCGGTCAACACCGCGTCTTTGTAGGTAAATTACTATTGTTTTACGAGTGTATTCTTGGGTAGTTAGTGTTTGTCTTAATTTATTACCAAACTTGTGTGCATAGCCGGGGCGCGTATTTCACCGGAAATATTTTTGCTTTTTTGTTGTTTTGCTGCTTCATCAGTAAAAATGAATTTATCGATGGTCCCTACTATATAAGACTATATATTTATAACGAGTCGAGACTCCAAGTAACTACAGAAGGAAATATATAAAAGAAAATCAGACATATCAGTTAATATTGCACTCATTCTAATAATAGTAAGGACCCTAGTAGTAACTAAAAACTAAATATTCTAGAAACAACGGCTGCTATACTCTATACTTAAATACATAATACATTTTTTAAAATGTTTTCCGAAAATAAAGCAATATCTTTTTTAAATAGTTTAAAAAAATTTGTTGAAAATCGAAAATTAAAGAGCCGATAGTACTTACTGGATATTCGAAATTTTCAGTACTTTCAATTAATTTTAATTTAGATTAAAATATAATATCTAGGAATATAACCAAGAAATGCATCAAGAAATGAAATTCTGAGAGGATTTTTTAAATTAATAGTTTAGGTTTTACTGTAACTTTATTTATATCAGTGAACTAGCGAGAGAAAAAATAAGGAGGGGGTGGGTCGACAATGCGTAAAACAATTTTTGTGTGTAAATTTGTGAAATCTCCTACATTTTTGGTATATCTTAGGGGTGCCCCCTATCCCCTACCCTGCCCCCCGCTACGCTACTAAATGTGCTTTGATTCTTCAGGTTCGTTAATATTTACAGGTTTTAGTTGTCACTGTTATAATAATATATTTAGCAGCCTGTGTTCCTTGATCACCTTAAATTAGTTAAGGATCATTCACCTTTCAAGCAAAATATAAGCTTAGAACTAATCTTAGTCTACTTTTATTCTAATACACACACACACCCTCACACATTTATTCTATGAAAGACTGCGCTTATTTAATATCGACTTTAATATTAATTACAGGAAAAATCCTTAGCTCATATAGTTACCGCCAAACTTTTAAAGTAAAGGCAAAAATTAAGGGTTCTCTATCTACACCATAGGCCCTAGGTTTCTTGTTTTAAAATAAACATTTTTCCACCATCAATTTCGTTGGGTATTATAGTTTTCTTTATATTTGAAGATAATATTTTGTAAACCTTCTAATACATTATGGGTGCTCAGAAAAATTTTGAAATTCCAACAGGGCTTGTAGAAAAAATCCAAACTCACTCATTTGATAAAATACAGACTGCCCTTATGAGTCATTAGATATCTAATATTTTATGGGAAAAACTGTTTTCTATACTAAAATCTAGCCAGTATTGATAGCCCGAATGTTATAAACTATTTGCCAAAATTTGATAAACGATTTGTCTTTTGAAGGATACGAAGATTTTTTATTAGATTTAAAAAAACGGTACAAAAACATGTTTACTGAGTTTTTTCCTGTATTGTGTTACCAGAAGTACTTTTCATAATTATATACTTAAAACTATTTACCATCAATTGATAGATTCGTGTACTATTTTATTATGTCATTTTTCAGAGCAAGGCATTAACCAATTTATTATTACAATCTTAAGGATCTATTTTCTTTTTGGTTTATTTGATGTTATACGCAGCAGGAGTGTAAATAGGACCACTATCTCGTTTTCTAAAGGTGACGAAACAAATCAAATAGATACAAACTATGCCTAATCCAGTCAGGCATACCACAACATCAAGCAGGACAACATTGAGCCAGGAAAGGATAAATTGTAAAGTTGGTTCGGCTTCGCTCGGAAATATTTGGCAGAATATAACTTCGGATACGTCGGCGTAGGTAAGCTGGCCTTGGGGAAACATTTTCTGAAACAGCAAAATGAGAAAGTAATCAAATGAAGGAATATAATTTAACAAATTTTAAAAATAAATAAATCCCATTTTAAAAGCCCCCTAAAGGGTATGAGCATTCGACCAATGTTTCTAAATTATTCTTCAACGTTACCAGCTCCACGAGAAATTATATCTATATATGGCATTCTCTTGAACCGAATCCTGTCCACGTTTATTGACGAATTTTGACTCTACAGATATTGGAGTCTCAGAAAGTTTCTTTCATATATACAGGGTGTTCATTTGAAAACTTCCCACCACGGATTTATCGAAAACCACTGATTAAAAGGAAAAACGCCGAGACACGGCAAAAGATGTGCCAAAGGGGACAACTTTTTAACCAAAAACTACTTCACCCCCTTTTACCCTCTGCCCCCCGAGGTCATCCTCTTAAATATTTTAAATGACAAGGAGTATCAAGTAATAGCTTGTTTGAAAGGCCTTTCAAAGTGTTTTATTTTGACGTTTGATTTTTTAAAATCGGTCGATTCGTTTTCGAGAAAATTAGAAAAATCTTTATTTATCCTAATTTGTTCAGATAGAAAAAAAAAACACGAAAATATCACTTTTTATTTCAATAAGTGTTCATTTTATTATTAAGAATTACTAAAGATAGGTTAAGTAAAGAAATTGTAAAAACCATTATATATTAGTAAAAGTAACTTAAAAATAAAAAGAAACAAAGAGGGATACTGGCCATTTGGTTTCAACCAGCGCCATAGAACATAATTACATACACATTTTAAATATGATGAATAAAATTACCTTGAATTTTTCATCTGCTTTAGCGTGAACACAATAAACTTCTTGTTTGATCCTTAGGTCATCTTTGGGCATTCCGCTACAGTTCCTGGTACATAACAATTCCTTGTCCGTTTTTTGTAGTCCTAAAGGAACGTACACGAAATTTTCGCTTAGAGTTGGATTCTTATCTTCGGTGGTCGAGTCAGGAGGAAATGTGGCACATGCACATGTCACACCTAAATTAATAGATTTTTATCATGCATGCGGAAAATAAAATGTTTTAATATGCCCTCCTGCTTTAAAATGCATTTTTTTTATGTCCTGAGGGCATGTAGGCGATAGAATCCTTAAGGTTGAAAATGAAACATTACTTTTACCCTAAAGATAGATCCTCTATTTCGAGAATATTTTGCGTAAGCATAAAAAAATTAATTTTGTAGTAAAGATGACATAATATACAATTCAGACAAAAATATAGTGCAAACAGGTAATCATTATTTTTATAGTTTCATTAAAGTCAACCATGTAATAATTAAAACTTTCATTACTTTGTTCTAAACGGTAAATTAGCAAGCAAAAGAAACTGTTTTTGTTTAGAATTCAATGTAATCAATAATTAAATGATAATTTTGGAAATATCAGTGACGTACCATGAAAATAACAGCCTATACAGGTTGGCCCGCTCTCAACGCAGGATCCCATAGCATCTAAAACACTCAACTTTTTAATATTTTTTTTTAAAAATAGAGTTAGAATCTACAATTTAAAATTATTTTAAATTATACAGGGTGTCCCAAATAGTCAGGGCATATCCAACATACTTTTTTTTTAATAGAACACCCCATATTATATTATTTTCTAATTCCCTATAAAATTGCACGTATAATTTGTATAAAATGTCATATGTCTAAATTTAATCGTTTTTGATATATTGACGTTTAAAATATGGCATTTTTAGATTTTGACAGGCTGTAGCATTGGAATGGGGTATCTTAGAGAAAAATGGCTTTTACCTCCCTGTCCTAGTTTTCTATTCTCTCTCCAAAGATATCAACTTCCTTTTAAACAAGAAGTTCTAACCTTTAGATAGAGAATAAAAACTGAGATAGGGAAGTAAAAACCATTTTCCATGCTACAGCCTGCCAAATTTTGAAAATGCTATATTTTAAAAGTCAATATCTTAAAAACAATGGAATTTTGACATATATGACATTTAGAAAATAATTTAATATATGTGTGGTCCATTTAAAAAAATTTGTTGGATATACCCTATTTGGAACACCGTATTTAGTTTAAAATATTATTCAATTGTAGTTCTTTCGAACACGGTTTTTGAAAAATATTAAAAAGTTAAGTATGTAGTTTAGATGCTATGGAATCCTGCATTGAGAGCGGGCCATCCTGTATTTTATTTTTGTACTATATACTGCGTCTATATTTCTTTAAAGAAGCAGATATTTAAATGACACTAGACAAGTTCTCTTCCTAACTATAAAAGAAAAAACTTACGGCGTCATTAGTCTTTTACTTTCTTATTGAGAACTTACCTAGTGCCCCTTGTTATGTAAATTACAGGGCACTTACGTTCAATTTTTCTTGATTTTTCATTAATGATTTCTATTTCGTCAAATTCTTCTTCCGACTCTGATTCATCTGACATAATATCTTCATCCTTATCTACGAAATTACCATCAACTGCTGAATTGTCCGGCACAAACTCATATTTATTATAATCAACGTTCACATTACTCACGGAACTTTTTTCTGTAACTGTACCCAATAAAGCTTTCTTGTTTTCAGTAGATAATTCATACAAGTGGAAGACCTTTTCATCAGTGTTATTTTCATCGGGAGATGCAGAAAATGATATTAAAAGAGGTGTACGTATAAACTTAATAGGTGGCAGTTGATTTGTGACGTTTTCTCCAAACTGGAAAGAAGGTTCCGATAACACTGGAACTTCTTCAGACATCGTATAGTCATCTTCTTTTGTCACCGTTGCCGACCTACGTTGCCTATGTCTAGGAGGAATATTCGTCACGTCACCGTTGTCACTCCTTCTCGATCTTGTATCAGCAAATGATCCATTGTGAGACATTGACGAGTTTACAACTAATTGGGTCGCATTTTGATCGACATTTCTCCTTTTTAGCAATGCTGATCTACGTGGTCTACGAGGAATTTTCATTATGTGAGTGTCGCCACCCGCTCTCGTTGTTATCTGAGATGTATTTTGAGAAGAATTTTTAACTGATTCTGCATGAGGGAGGGTAGCAGAAGTTCTACGATGTCTAGGAGGAACGTTCATTACAGGATTAACGATATTTTTAGTTCCTGTCTGGGGAAGTAGGTCATCGTGGGAAGTAGAATTACCATTTGATTCTGTGTAAGGAACGATAATGTTTTGTTCAGGTGTATGTACGGTACTTGTAAAAGAGATGTCTCCTTGATCATCAGTTCTTATTTGTATATCCGGAAGTGATGCATTTTGAGAAGTCGCATTATCAACTATTCTTGCATTTTCTTCAGATATATTTAATTGTCTAGTATAAGGAATTTCTTTAGATGAAATATTGACAAGTGTTGGAAAAGGAATATGTAATATATGTTTATAGGCTTCTTCATTTCTTATTTTCGTCTTGGTCAATAAAGTATCGATTAGGGAAGTAGAATTATCATTTGATTTTGTATACGGAACAGTTGCATTTTCTTCAGTTGTATTTGCGTATATTGAAGAATTGAAGCCTTCAGGTGCAGTGTCGATTTCTTTCTTCTTTAATACTGCAGATCTTCGATCTCTATTAGAAATATTCAGTGAATGACTATAGCCAGCATTTTGAATAGTCGCATTGTTGACAGTTTCTGCATTTTCTTCAGAACTATTTTCGCTTTTATTAAAAGGGATTACTTGATAGGAAGTAAAAGTAATCACGCCGTTCTGGTTTTCCAATACCGCTTTATATTCGGAATCAGATGCGTTTTGAGACGTTGTAGAAACATCAACCGTATAAGGAATAGTTTCATTACTTTTAGAGATATTTGCTGCACCAATACGGTTGATTTCTCCATCCGAACTAGCCACTTCTTTCTTTTCTAACGTAACCGCTCTAAGTTGTCTGGGATGAAAATTCATTATTTGATCATCATTAACGTCAACATTTGAAGTATCGGCTTTTGATAAGGATGATCTACGATGTCTTAGATTGATCCCTGGAACGGTTGCGTTATGGAGAGTTGTTGAATTATCAATTGATTGTGTACTATTTTCAAATACATTCTCATCTCGCCTACTTCGTTCATGAATTTCGTTTCCATGTAAAATATCGATATCATTGCAGTCGCAGAGAGATTGTCTTTTTTCTCTAGTATTGTTACTTGTATCAGTAGAAGTTGTAGAGTTTAAATTAGGTATATTTGCCGCTAAACTTTCTTTAGGTTCATCAACATACCTTTCAATTTTGAATGGCTGTTGATTTATAAGTGTTTTATTGTTGCTGACAGTCGTGTTCTCAGCATTCCTCTTTCTTTTACCGAACTTATAATGAGTGTATTTTTGAATTTGAATTGTAATATTTTTCGGATGTTCAGCATTTTTCTTTGTTCTTGTACCATCACCAGATAATTGACTGTCATCTAGGTCATGTTTTCTTCCAAAACTTCTATCTTCTCTTTTAATGCCCCTTTTCATTCGACGTACCCCAAAGTCACTCTCATAATACCTTTGAATCTGAATTCTAACATTGTCTACAATACTGCTGTTTTCTGGTTTACCTGTTGTTTCTTGACTTAATTCTTTATATTCTTTAGGACTTATTATGGATTGCTGCTGGTACTTTTCTTTCTTAGCAGAAGGGTTCTTTATGTTTCTGGGAAGATCACTAGCTAATCCACCAGCCCTTGAACGTTCAGGGATTTGTCTTTTTATTTTATTCGTTATCTCGGGCTCTGTAGTATTATATTCTTCTTTAAGAACATTTTCGGTATCGAAATTATGAGTGCGGTTTTGTTTTAGAACACTGATGAATATTTGGGTCATACATTTTGGATTAAGTGCTTTTTTTGATCCTATTATTTTTGATTTAAAGTCAGTGCCAGTGACCAGATCATATTTATCGTCTGACAATTCTTGGTCATCAACATTTGTAACATTGGTTAGTTTTCTAATCATTATTATTGTATCATGCACCTCCCTTTTTATTTTAGTTTGTTTTTGCACTTCTTTGCTATTATTTCCAACATTAGAAACGTCTCCGTTAACTGTGGCATTGTTATGATTCTCTGTGGGATAATTATTATTGTCAGTTTGTCTTTCTAAATTGGTTACATTCAGCGCTTCTTGAGTGCCGTTTTGACGTTGATAAAATATTTTCCATGCGAACCAAGTTGTATTTTGAGTTTCTTGCGTATGATTTTCGTGCTCAGGAACTACTTGCCTTCTTAGTCGGGTTGATTTCTGATCATGCTGGGTGACGCTCCTAAATGCTTGCCTTGCCACTCGAGTTGCATTCTTAAGGGTTGCAGTATGGTTTTGATGACTAGAAGGTGCATGTTTTACAACTCTAGGTAAATTCTGAGCTTCTTGCGTGTAAGTGAAATTATCAGAAGGCGTTCGTTTTACAGTGTAGATTAAACCCCCGGAATTTGGAAGCTGCTCTGGACGCTCAAAAGGTGTTTCTCTAACATTTATTGAGGTATTTTGACTTTCTTCAGTATGGGGTTGGTAATAAACAGGTTCCTGAGAATTGAATGAACTGTTTTGAGAATCATATGCTTGTCTTAGAACTCTGCTGGTAACCTGAATATCTTTAGGGTGATTTGTTTCATTATAATTTGAAGTTCCATGAGTATAGTTGTTCGGACTAGATGGTGCTTGTCTTAGAGCTCTGGTTGCATTCTGAATATTGTCAGTATGACTGTGACGATAATGTGTTTGTCTTTTTACACGGGTTGTATTTGGAGTCCCATAAGTAGTATTTTGATTATTAAATGCTTCATCTTGTACCTCAGGCTCTCGCTTATCAATTTGAGAATCATAATAAACTTGACTTCCTATTTTATTTATATCTTGGTTAGAATCAAATACTTGTTTCACCACTCTAGTTGCATTCTGAGGTTTTGAGGTATGGTTAGAGGATTTTTGTTTTATAACTTTAGTCGCATTCTGGGTATTATTATGTAAATTAATTGCTGGTTTAACAACGTGAGTTGTATTCTGAGCCTTTTGAGTATTGTTTTTGGCGGTTGACGTTTGTCCTACAGCTCTAGTTTTTTTCGTTCGTGCAGCAAGATGTTGAGCTTCAAAAAATATTTGCTTTGCTATTCTGGTTAAATTAAATGTATCACCATTAGAAGAAAAAAGTTCTCTTTCTACTTTAGCTAAATTTTGAGCATCATGCGTACTGTTTAGGGGATCAACAGCTGTTTGTCCCCCAATTTCAGCTGAATCCGGAGTTTCATGAGTACCTTGGTCATCGTAATAAATTCGTCTCTTAATTATGGTAATATTCTGACTAGTTTGACTATCGTTAGAATGCCTTACAGCTCGTGTGTTATCAGATTTTTCAGTATGGTTTTGATGATCAAACGATGCTTGCCGTACAACTCTCGTTGTATTCTGAGCTTCTCCAGTATGGTTGTGATGATCAGAAGATGTTTGTCGTACCACTCTCGTTGTATTCTGAGTTTCTCCAGTATGGTTGTGATGATCAGAAGATGTTTGTCGTACCACTCTCGTTGTATTCTGAGCTTCCCCAGTATGGTTGTGATGATCAGAAGATGTTTGTCGCACCACTCTCGTTGTATTCTGAACTTCTCCAGTATGGTTGTGATGATCAGAAAATGTTTGTTGTACCACTCTCGTTGTATTCTGAGTTTCTCCAGTATGATTGTGATGATCAGAATAATATGTTTGTCGTACCACTCTGGTTGTATTCTGAGCTTGTTCAGTATGGTTGTGATGATCCGAAGATGTTTGTCGTACTACTCTCGTTGTATTCTGAGTTTCTCCAGTATGATTGTGATGATCAGAATAAGATGTTTGTCGTACCACTCTCGTTGTATTCTGAGTTTCTCCAGTATGATTGTGATGATCAGAATAAGATGTTTGTCGTACCACTCTGGTTGTATTCTGAGTTTCGTTAGTATGTGAATAATGTTCAGGAAATAGTTGCCGTACCACTCTCGTTGTATTCTGAGCATTTCCAGTATGGTTGTGATGATCAGAAGATATTTGCCGTTCAACTCTCGTTTTATTCTGAGTTTCTTCAGTATGGTTTTGATGATCAGTAGATGCTTGTCTTTTGTTTGTCGGACTTTTACCTATAATGGTAATGTTTTGAACTTTTCCACTATGGCTGTCATTTTTTGACGCACTAATCTGCCTTTTGAAGTTGTATTTAATGTGAGTGTGCGCATTATTATCCAGTACTACTTCCGTACTATTCTGAATAGGATTATGCATGGTTTCGTTTATATCAGCATCATTGTTAAATACAGGCATTTGTCGTCTGCTTCTAGTTTGATTTCTTTCCCAAAGTTTTTTCGGAAATTTTATAGGACTGGGCATTGCATTTATTCTTACAGTTCTAGCTCCGAATTGTGATGAGGTTTCGGCATTATTTTCTGGTAATAAATCGGCATTTACTGTCCTAGATTCATCTTTAGGTACATCTTCGATTGCTGATTCAATTTCTTGACCTCTGTGCTGTTTGTTCTCTCCTCCCGTATCGGAAGAATCGTCCGTTATTTGGTGTCGAGTTTGAGCATCTCGCCAATATTGTTCCTCGCTGCTGGTGTTAAAAGTAGGAATATTAATTATCGGAGATGAATTATTTGATCTGTCAGATCCTTGATTTTCTGAAGCGGATTCGATTTCTCTTTTTACTACGAGATGTAACCTTTTACCGATAGTAACTGCCGCCCTTTTAACTGCATATGAAATATTTTTTAAGCCAAAGTCTCTCTTTGATCTGACAATATCCTTGTAATGTTCATACGATTTTATATGTTTGCAATTGTGGGCGGAATGAGTTTCTTTGCCTTGACCGCAGCTTTCTCCGCCGCATGGCAATGGACTTGCACTGAAAGAAATGAAGAATTGTCGTTGATAAATACAAATTTAAAAAATTGACTTGGGGAATATGTAGTATTAAAAGAAAATAAAACATTATTAGCATATTGACAGTAAAGACAGATAAGGTATTTTTTATAATTCGGTTTCATATCAAATCTATTATGATATAAGCTTATTATTTGGCTCTCAGATTTCTTTTTTGAAAAAGCTCGAAGTCTTGTATAATTTTCTATATTCATATTATGTTAAATAAAACTTATAATTTCGACAATAAGGACCACAGAATCGTCGACTTTAGCACATATTGAAGTCCATCATCATGTCAGTTTTGGAATAATGAATTGGCCTGTTTTAATATGTAAACATACTTAGAATTTTTATAATTCTTAAAAAAACACTTTCCTTTAGATATTAGGGTGTAGCTACTTAAAATCATTTTAAATAAATTTGCCTACAAGAGTAGGTAAGCAATAATTAACAAAATCGGCATGGTTGTATTGTCTTTCAGCTGTTCAAGCAAATCAAATAAACACTGTTAAAAGAAAGAACCTAGGGCCTAATACAATAATTAAAAAAAAACTCTCTGGTTCTGTCAATTAAAATTTTTGCCTTTAAAAATACAAATCATTATTCCAGTAATAAATGACGCTGGTTGGTATTTGTTTTTAAACTGGGATGTAAAATTATATTATTACCTTCGGTTTTACATTTGATTCTTTTTTTTTATACCAGTAGTTATTTCTTAAAATTGAGTGCACACACAAATCAATATGAAGATAAACGCCATTAACCTACGAAATCATTAATTTTGGCTTGGTGAGCGTATAAAAGATGTTTGTATTTAGTAAAAACGTACTGCATTTATTTTCTATATAAAATAGTATCTTTTAACTCAAATGTAAGATCAGTAGGGAAAAATTATTTTTTATAAAAACTGAGATTTTGTAAAAAAGATGTATTTATTCAAAAACTTAGAATGCGATAAAATATATAAAGGGAACATTTTTTTATAAACGATAATAACATTATAAGAAACAAATATGCTACACAGAAATAACATTGTTCCATAAAAAGAGAAAAGTAGTTATAAAAAAATGGATCACAGAACTTTTTTAAATTAATAGAATTAGCTCTTTGGCTAAGTGTTGATTGTATCATAACTTATTTTCGATTAGATCCAACTCTACACTCATTATTAGAAATGTTTCTTTCCCATTAAAATTTTTTTTTAGTTTACTACGCAACACTTAGGAGAGGGTAAGAAGTTATTCATAAGTAGATACCGGATTTCAATATTATATGAGTCATAAGTCAGGTTCGGATTTACAAATTCCATACAAATTTATTTACTTAACGTTATTGCATAGATGTCGCTACTCATAATATTTCATCCAGTGGATACTATAGAAACTGTTAAACAGTAGACTGTTTCCCTTCATTCGGCGATTTCTAGCCCTACTGATGAGCCATGATATAGCGAAACGCGTCTAGGGAGGAAATTTGAGGGGGGGGGGGGGGGGTACCCCAGAAACACGAGTGCCCACCCAAAATTAATGGATCCGGTCTTGTAATGATTTTAATGAGAAAGGAGTGGTATTGTATATTTTTAAAAAAACGATAACCTTTTTTTTTAGACGTCACTTTGGACAAGGGAAAGTTTTCTTTGCCCCTGGTTATTGCGTTATAGGGCGTGAGGAGGCGGCGACCTTTTTTTTGTCGTAGTATTTGACCTACTTACTTTTTAAATATTATTTGTTAAAAACAGAGTTATAGCAAATAGACTCTAACTAATTATTTTAAATTATACACGGTGTACCAAATAGTCGGGGCATAACAAACATACTTTCTTTAATGGAACACCCTATATAATAAATCATTTTTAAATTCCCCACAAAATTCTAGGCTTATTTTGTAAAAAATAAAAATATCTAAATGTCTAAAATCAATGGTTTTTGAGATATTGGGGTTTAAAGTATGGCATTTTCCGACCTTGAAAGGCATTGTAGCATTCGAACAGTTCATCCTTTTCTTCTAAATGTTACAACTTCTGGTTGAACCAAAGAAACGGTTTTAGATACATGTTAAATCGGAAGTTGTAACTTTTATATAGAGGATAAAAAAATATAAGTAAAACCCATTTTTCTTTAAAATGAACCGTTTTATTGATAACTAGACATCGAACGTGTCACATTGCCAAGCCAGATCACTGATAAGCACCCAGAATCAGAAACAAGGATGACCTCACATTTCATTTTAAGTGAGGCAAGGAATGTTAACATCAAATTAAATGACAGGCTAGCCATGGTACCAACACAAACCCGATGGACGTACCTATCGGTAAACGATTCGTTTATTGGTAGCTATCCACGGCATCGAGCGTCCGGGGTTTGCACGCTGTGCACCCCTTCGTCTATTACCCGCTGTCCCATCACCTTGTCAGTGGGGAATGGCAGTTTACGGAGGTTTTAGACTCACTGCTAACAACGGTATGCCCTGTCTTCTTCCGTTAACATCTCAATCCTTTCGTTGTTTCGTCCTACTGGGACTCATCAAACGAACAACGAAAGGATTGAGATGTTAACGGAAGAAGACAGGGCATACCGTTGTTAGCAGTGAGTCTAAAACCTCCGTAAACTGCCATTCCCCACTGACAAGGTGAGGGGACAGCGGGTAATAGACGAAGGGGTGCACAGCGTGCAAACCCCGGACGCTCGATGCCGTGGATAGCTACCAATAAACGAATCGTTTACCGATAGGTACGTCCATCGGGTTTGTGTTGGTACCATGGCTAGCCTGTCATTTAATTTGATGTTAACATTCCTTGCCTCACTTAAAATGAAATGTGAGGTCATCCTTGTTTCTGATTCTGGGTGCTTATCAGTGATCTGGCTTGGCAATGTGACACGTTCGATGTCTAGTTATCATATTGATCCTCTAGACTCCTTAGCTCATTGTTGTCGGTGATTTATTCGACACATGAGAGGTAGGCAGCTTGGCTGCTCCTGAGCTCTAGTTAAGGCTGATTAAGCCTTCTCATTCGATCAACCGTTTTATTGTTACAGCCTGTCAAAATCTGAAAATGCTATATTTTAAGCGGAAATATCTTAAAAAGAAATGAATTTAGACATATGATATTTTCTACAAAATAAGCGTAGAATTTTGTGGAAAATTAGAAAATAATATATTATAATATACACTATTTCGTTTAAAAAAAGTATGTTTGATATTCCCTGACTATTTGGGACACCCTGTATAATTTAAAATAATTTTATTTTGTAGAACTAATGCGTCCTTATAAGTCTGTTTTTGAAAAATATTAAAAAGTGAAGTAGTTCAGATGGAATGAAATCCTGCGTTGACAGATGGCCAGCCTGTATATATATTATAATTTCATTATGTTCATTACTATTCACCACAATAATTATGAATATTATATTTATTTTTATAGATTATATAAATTAAACAAATTATAAAATAACTTTGACATAAATGGTCAATAATCGGAGAAATACAGATTCCGTTCCTGGCATATAATATTGAGATCCGGTCTCTATTCATAAGCAATATATAAATTAGAATTTGCAGCATAATGAAGATTATATTTAAGTAGTTTATACTGCGCTAAAATATGCCGTGTTAACTCTCCCTCCCCCCGAATTACAAAGAAACTAAGCAATTTATTTAATTATTTTCGCCAATGCAATGGATGGGTGGATATGGGAAAGTTACTTTCATGCAGAAAAAAAAAGATATAAGCCAGTAAACCCCTAAAAATAATTACTAAGCTCATTGTATTGTAAAAAATATTTAAAATTATTTTTTTTTCATTAAAATAACTTTTTGACTTAATATCTGTCCAAATTTAATTTAAAAAAAAATTAATATACATGGCCAGGAATCAGATTAAGAGAACGCAGTGTTTTTGGTATAATTTAATATATATAGACATAACTTCGCATGGCGCTGGTAAATATTGGCCTCATGCTCCTAATAAATTAAATTACAACCCGTGCGTATCGAAAGACCACATACAAAAAATATGAAAATCTAAAACGACGCATAGATCCATCACAGAAATTGTATGAATATTGCAAATTAGAGAAATATATGTATGTATTACTATATTAGTAAATGCCCGAAAGCTAGGGCCCACCAGGAATTGGCTCGGTTTTCTATCAAATTATTAAAAAAAAATTTAAAATAATAAAAGTTAAAAAAAATTAAGAAGTTAAGTTTTTATTGGAGAAGTAAAAAAAAATTATTTCATAAATAAATTTTACACTTAAAAAAAATTATGATATATTATTGAAAAATCAAAACAATTATCAAAATAAGGAGTAACAAGAACAATTATCTCAAAGAAAGGTAAAAGATCTTACCATGTCCACCGCCATATCACGAGAAAAATCACTACCAACGCAACAACTTTCATAATGAAAGTTGCAAGTCGTATGTCTCGCAACCCTTTTGGGGTCGCCTTTTATACACGAGCGAACAAAGAAACTTAAAAAAATTTAAAACATTTTGATAACAATTAATCCAAGCCATATTTGTCTTTTTCTAATACATTGATAGGTTACATATCACTGGGCACTGATAGGTGAGTTCTTAACGTACATTTTTTTTTACTTTTAATTCTTGATAATTCTTTCATCTTTTTTTTTAATGCGTTTTATGGGACAAGAAAAAGATGGCACTAGAAAATGCGTCCTTCTTAACAAGAATCGAAAATAATAAATTAGGCACTGGTAGTGGGGAAAACGAACACACTCTTTCACTTATCTGGTGTACGTGCTAAAAGTAAGTCGAAAGTCCAACCTTTCCAGTGGAAAAGTTTAGAAACTGTTATCATAAAAGACCCACGATGGTATAGTCAGTGGCGTTTAAAAGAAAAATTAAAAAAAAAATTGATGTTTATCAAAAGCTGTATATTCATAAATACCTTTTCGAAAGAATCAAAATTTCCTTTTATAGAGGGTGTCAAATCGTCTAAAACACTGTCA
Organism: Polydrusus cervinus; assembly: GCA_935413205.1. NCBI lineage: Eukaryota > Metazoa > Arthropoda > Insecta > Coleoptera > Curculionidae > Polydrusus > Polydrusus cervinus. The sequence continues at coordinate 102,963,690 of OW284511.1, forward strand.
TATTTCATAAACTACTAAATACAGGGTGATTCCTAAGTTGATACTTCTTTTTTAGCTGTGTATAGAAGACATTAAATAAACAACATTTTTAAATACCTTTTTTCCAAGATCTCAAAAATTAGGTACTTACATTCATTTATTACACTATGGATCAAATACGGTCCTGCCTAACTTGACCGTTAAATAACATTAAGAAAACTTCTGAGTGTAGGATGAGCCCGCAAGGGAAAGCATTCTGCGTATAATCTCAAAGCAAACGCTGCACTTTTACGACACTCACTCTAAATTAGCACCATATCTACCAGTTCATTGGTTTCAAACTTTACCATTTTCACATGTCACCAATTTAAAATTAACTTGCTTTAGAAAAACACACCGCAGCGGATTGCTCCACATCATTAGTATGACTTATAAGAGATAAGAAAAACGACTAAAGTATAGCGGGCTACGTTTCGATGACCTGGCCCGCACTTAGATTTTTTACTTCTGTATCTCGCCTATTTTTAAGTTTTTTGAAAAAGGTATTTAAAAATGTTGTTTATTTTAATGCCTTCTATACACAGCTTAAAAAGAAGTATCAACTTAGGAATCACCCTGTATAACCTAGAAAGATAATTGAGTATCAAGTGGTGCATCTGTCTTTTGCATTAAAGTACACCGGCACGCCAAAACATTGAGGTTTCTGGGGTACAGGTAGACAATGACGGCCGTTTCGTCCTTAGAGTAGGGTGGGGCAATACAACGCACGGGGCAAAAGTCCTATCTACGAATTTTACCCCAGTGTGTGAAAATTTGGCAACGTGTATGCTAGTCTTGATTAGCCTTCCATGCGCCAAAGTCGCTACGAAATGTAAACAAAGTTGTGATAAGTGTTTTGAAAAATATGAGTGAAGATTTTTTTTAAGTTACGGGATATATGGGGCAAAAGTCCGAATTAGGTGTCGGGCAAAATTCCGCAATGCGGACTTTTACCCCATCAAAATAAATTGTATACACGTTTATATATATTTTTTATGCTTATTTGTTTTAGGTCGTATACTTAAAAGAAAAACTGATAGAAAAGGACGCACAGAACAAATATTACAAGCAGCAAAAAGAAGAATAAGTGCAGGTATTTACAAAAGAAAGGTGGCAAAAGAGCTTGGGATAGATGAGTCTACTTTACGAAAGCGGTTGAAAGCGTCAACCTCTGCTATACCAAACATCAAGGTAGTCACCCAAACACCTAAAACACTAGAGAAGCAGCAGCCTACACAATCTGAACAACATGCAAATAACAAAATAGTTAGGAAAGGGAGAACAAACAAGAGGAAAACAAGGAAAAAAGTAGGAAATACTTTCTAGTACTCCCAATAAAGTAAAGCTGGAAGCTTTAGCTGAAGAGAAGTTGAGAAAAGAAAACCTGAAGTCAAGTCGTGGAACAATAAAAAGAAAAATTGCAGACCATACTATGAGAGAATCACAAATCGAGCCTTACATAATAAAAAAAAGTAACTACTGATATGTGCCCAGGTTGCAATGAACCATACATTGACCCTCCAATTGAAGAATGGATTCAGTTCAAGGGCTGCAGACAGTGGTGGCACGAAGATTGTACGTCATATGAAAAAATTGGAGTTTTTAAATTCGATTTCTGCACTTAAAGTGAGTGCGAATTTTTGCCCCACATTAATCGGACTTTTACCCCACATATGGGGCAAAAGTCCCATTATGTACTTTGTTATTTTTTTGTGAAATAATAATGTTTTATTTAACCGTTAAATGTGTTGTTTTATGTAGGGGAATGACTCTGAACTATTTAAGGTCTTAACAAATAAATATATATTTTTTATCGTTTATAATTTTTATAGCTAATTAACCTTTAAGTGCGTCGTTTTGCCCCACTCTACTCTATTAGGACTCTACGGAAATCCATAATCCGAGTAGCAATTTCAGAAACAGCGAAAGCGCGTTCTCTAATTAAATTAAAAATTAACCACAAATTATATTCAGTGGTTTTAAAAATATTTGCTATATTCGAGACTTTCTTGACACCCTGTATCTTTAGTGGTTAAAACCCATATTTATGTTAAGTACTAAATTTGTTGTGTTAATTTCCAGTTCTTCTTGGCTCGAACTATAAAAAACTAAACATTATTAAGTTTGATTTTTAAACAAATGGAAAATTAAGTTTTTTTTTACCAATGGAAAAGTGGTGTCTATGTGGGAAAGTTATTTTCATGCAGAAAAAATCTAGGAGAAAGATATAAGCCAATGACTACCCTAAAAATAATTACTAGTTCCTTGTACCGTTAAAAATAATGAAATGTTTTCTTAATAAAAATAATTTTCCGTTACTCTTCAATATCTAAATTCGAATTTAAAGAGTAAAAAAAAAATTATTAATATACATGACCAGGATTCAGCCGAAGAGAAGGCAATGTTTTTAGTCTAATTTAACATAAATAGATATAATTTCGCATGGAGCTGCTAACCTAATTATTTTTTTCTCACACCCACAAAAATACTACCTTTTCATTGGTAAAAAAAGGCTCAATGGTTCGTTAAATTTTAATTCGGGCTAAGAAGAACCTCCATTTAACACGGAAAATTTTCTCTTGATCGGATCCAGTTAAATTAAGTCAATATTAAAAAATGTTCGCATTTACAAATATTACTAATATACCTATTTCTTTAGTCAACCGATATAATAGCAAAACAATTATTTTAATTTAAAATATTTTTATCCCTTTTACAAAAAGCATGGCAGCACCACTGTTTTTGATATTAATAATAGTGTATCACTTCAAGACAGCTATAAAATTGGATTATTCAGCTGTCAGCAATGTTTAATAATAAAATTACCTGCAATGCAATTTACAATAGATAAAGTTTCCTGCTTAAGAATTTTTATGGTCAATTTTATCTTTTGAAAAAATGCGGATTTTTAAATCGCCAAGTGTCTAATTGACAACTCATTTTTACTTGAATACCATAACATTTTTTAATATCAAGAATGTGATATGACTCTAAGGAGAAACACATTTTTTTAAGGGTATGCTAAGACTTACGTCCCTTGGTGCATAGAAATTCAACTTGTTTGACATTGGTGACATCTTGCAAACCAACAAAATCCCTATAAACGCTATTTCAAACGTGATTTTCTCGGAATCCACACAAACAATTTTGTAAAAATCTGTTTCATATTCAGCGGCAAATATAATTATTTCCAGCGAATTGAGAATCCGGTTTCGGGTATTAGCCAGTGCGAAGATTTTGAGGCCTGAAAAATCGAATAGCGGGATTTTGTTGGCTTGCAACATGTCACCATTATATCTGATCTAAAAACTCTTCGAAATGTTTATTTTGCTTTGGTAGAATCCCTATTGTTTCTGGTAGAGCTGGGCAGTAATTGCCTCAAAAACAGTGGCGACCCCAGGATTTTTGGGATGGGTGGGCACAAGTGGGCCCGATGATTTTTGGGATGGGCACTACCCAAATCGAAAATGACTTCTAAAAAAAAATAGGTCGCCGCCTCCCCTACGCTCTATAACGCCATAAGCGGGGTAAGCAAAAGTCCCCTCTCGTCCAAACTGACGTCTAAAAAAAGGACATCATCGTTCTCTTTATCTTTTATTACATTATTACATTCTTCTATAAAACCACTCCTCTCTCATCAAAAATTTCAAAGTCAAATCCCCTTCCCCACGGAAATTCCATTAAAAACCCCCCATCAAAGTGGGCACTAGGGTGGGCACCCATATTTTTAGGGTCCCCTCTAGCGCCGCCATTGCTTGAAAGTGCTTGCAAAAGGGCTTCAAGCACAATAGTGCTTTGAGCACAGTGCTTGCAACCACTTTTAAAATACAGTGCTCGGTAATTGGTAATTCAAGTCCTTTATAAATAAAAAGTAATTGAATTTCAAGCCATTTAAAGTGCTCAAATTTACTTTCCCCGGTAATTGTAAGGACCTAGAATTTCCAAAGTGCTTGCCGCTTGATGCTGAAAATTACTTTTCCAAAGGGTGCTCGAAGCACTGTTTTCGAGTGCTTTGCCCAGCTTTGGTAGGCAAATTTATGCCTTTTTCATTCTATTTCCACACCCAGTAAATTATATTTGTATTAAATGTTAAATTACTTGGTTAAGAATTAGGTTTTCTCCGTGTATTATCTATTAAAAACACGATTCAAGAAAATTGACTTCTCGAGAGTACCGGAGATAGGTAAAAAAGCAGCTAATTAATCTCTATTAAACAACTTTGGTATCCACTCCTGCATCTGACTTATTTCCACCGAAATTTATAAATTATTTCCGAAAAGCCCAAATAACCATAGATTTCAGTTTAGTATTTAACCAAAACGAAAACCCACATGTTACCGAAAAGGCATTTCATTAGGAGAATCCCAAATCATTTATTTTTCCTGCTGCCGACCGATATAGCAGCAGCAGCAGCAGGGATATTAGCAGAAAACCGAATAAAACGGTCCTCAATCAACCCGCACTGACGTTTTCCTAAATCTTCGACAACCCTTATTTAATTTTGATTTATTTCACGCTTGTAAACACTTCGCGTCAATCAAAAAATATTAATAATGAACGGTTATCGACGAGAAAAAATATTTAGGCCCTACGCTTAAAATATTTGGATTAAATAAGGCGCAAAGAAGAAATATTTTAACCTGCGAGCTGCAGGAGGGAAACTCGAGAATATATTTTCTTACATTGGCTCGTTATGTGTAGTAATATTAATAGTAGTTTGTACAACAAGAGTGGATATGATGTACATATCGCACGAGGAAGTAAATTGAGCACGTCGCCGTAGGCGGAGTGCTCCAACTTCCGAGGGCAATATGGACAATCCAATCGAGTTGTACAGTATATTTTTTCTACGACTTAACTTCCGAACTTCATGCTAAGAATTTTAAAAATTTTTTAAATTAGGCATCATAACTTGTCTTTTAAGTTGGCCATGAACTTGTGAGAACGGTAATAAGAAACAATTGAACAAAAATTCATTTTGATGGCAAACCCATGGACCAAATTAAACTGTAACATATTTATCGTTTTATGTAGTTTTTATATTTACTTATACAAACTCACTTTTCAATATATCTATTTTTCTTACATTCGGTTTTTTGCAGAATAACAGATAAAAAGCGATATATGTATTAATAAAAACGAACAAATTATTTTCTCAACCAGGTAATTTGATCAATAATTATTGTTTTACTGCAATGTACAGAAGAAAAATAGGGTTTTCGGGTTTATTTCTGCTTGCGTAAAGAATTATGACTCCGAAAGTACAACAAAATAGCTGTAGAATTCGTTTCAAACAGTTAAAAATGGATTTTGTGCATTAATATGAATTTTTAATGTTCGCTATGGTCAAATTTTTCAAAATAATCGCCAATTTACAAACTACCAACACTGTTAACGGGGAAAGAGGAGACGAGAAGTGGCAATAGTGTAAGTAGAAATAACATAACCTTAAAAATGTTAGTAAAAAAATGTTTTTTTTTAGAAATCTTATAGTTTCGTCTGTATATCGGGTTATGTTCCACCATTTAAGGAAGAATTACCAATTTATTTTCTATGTTTGTTGCATATAATAAAAGTTTTAAGATCAATTGGGGTTCGATCCCCGTTCAAAATATATCGGAAAATATCCCCGTGCACAAATATTTATAATAATATAATATATTATTATATGGAAAAAATTACCCAGGTTAGTAAGAAAACGTTCATTTGGTAGGTATATAGTACATTTTATGCAAAGCTGTTAGTAATTGTCTAGAAATGAGTGGAAATAAAGATATTTTTGAAATAAGAAAGTGCGTCTGTGTGCAAATTTTTAGTTCGGCAGAAAATGACAATAATTTGGTAGAAATATATTTTGGTACCTATTAATTTTATTATTATACCTTCAATTTTTGCACCATTTCATGTACTCTATGTGTACACATATTGTGTATACACATAGACTTTTGGGTAAATGTTTTGATTTAAATTTAAAAAGAACAAATTTCATCTGACAGATTTGCATATTTTTGAAGCATATTGTTAACCTAACTTCTCTCAACTGTCAGAAAACGAATTTACAACATGTAAATTTGGCTTCTCTGTAATTGACTACTGTGATTGGTCAGCTTCATAACCTAACTAGGATGGATATAACATTTTTGCCGCACAATTAACTGGAATAGCCTACTTTACTGTAAAGGAAACAGCAAATTTCCATGTGAGAGTAGAAAAAGTAAATTTATGTTTACCAGAATGCTTATTGTTGGGTGTTCATTAAGTAAGTACAGAAAGTTTAAGGGATTAATCTTTGATTGATTTTAAGACAAAAAGTTCATATAATTATGGGTCTGTAACGGCTTCGTTTTCCAAATAGAGGGTGTTTAAAATTGGAACAAATTTAAGATTTTTCCATATATTTTTTGAATGGTATCAGCTACTTCATTGAAACCTAAAACACGCTAATAGATATTCAGAGACTACATTTTGCAAGTATTAAGTCATAATTTTTTAAATTTATTTTCCTAAGGTCCATCTCGTAATTTTATTTTTTGTTGAGTGTAAGCAATTTTAATTACCACTTAAATTTGCCCATAGGCGTGCATGAAAAACGATTTAGGAAATGTTCTCGAAAATGTTTCATTCTATCAAAAGCTATGAAAACACACTTTTTGTTTAGTTCTTACCTGGCTTACTTGAAAATGCTTTAAAAAAGTCAGTGGCGTGAGAGGGTCAGTAGTGTGCCATTTTTTGTTCGAAAATTCTAAAAAGGTTACCCATATCTACGCTCATGGTTAAATTAAAAATAACTTGATACTTGCAAAATGTAGTCTGCTGACACTGTTCAAAAAATATATGGAGAAATCTTAAATTTATTGCCATTTTGAACACTCTGTATCTGAAAAACGAAGTCTTTGCAAATATGAACTTTTTGTCTTAAAATTAGTCAAAGATAAATTCCTTAACGTTTCTGTACTTACTTAATGAACCCTGAATATTAAGGTAAAATTAAAATTTTAGTATAATGCACAAAAGAACACATTAGGATAAAATGTAAACAAATTTAAAATTCCATAATTTTACTTTATTTTACATCTATTTACAAATAAATGTACAGCAAAAGAGAGAATTTTTTTACGATATATTTTTTTATAAAAAAATATAAAATTGCTTTTTATGAAATTCAGTTTCGACGGGTCCAAACAAATTTTTATATTTTAGAAATTTTAGTCCGCACATGTTTTATTTACTGTAAATTTTTGTAAATTATTAAAGGTACAAGTGTCAGATTCAATATACTAAACTTTTAAATCTTCCACTTTTTTTAGTAAAAATAGGAACGTGGCATACGAACCTTTAAAACTATACTTCAAATGAATATTAATTAAAAGTAGAGCTTAGAATAAAATGGAACATAATAATGTATAAACATAATATTTAAAATAATATTAAATATATACGAAAGTCTTAAAATAAAAACTTGACACTTCCTTCTAGTAAAAAAACATAAAATTAAAACTCTCTATGCTGAAAACCTAAACAGTTAAAAGGATTCCAAAAGTTAACAGTACCCAAATTGGAAAAAAAACAATGATTGATTGATATTCAATAGATGTAGCCGTTACTTGATGAAGATCCATTATAGAAACTAGGTTAAAAAGAATACAAAAATGTATAAATCTTCATCTTCATATAAATTTTCACTTATTTAATATTGATTAAATAAGTGAAGATTTATACATTTTTGTATTCTTTTTAACCTAGTTTCAATGATTGATTGAATGATTAACAAGAAAATTTAAAAGTTAATAAAAGGCATTTAAAAATAAACGTAAAGCTTTTTCAATATAAAACTTATTCAAAAAAATGTATTAAATCAACGTTCAGGGAAGGGGGTACTGGGTTCACCTTATTAGGACTTATAAGGTTTATTTGGAGCACCAACTTTAATAGGCATAGGCAAATCTGGATATCTGCCATATACCTACGAATAAATAAAAAGCTTATGGAGAAGCGGGAAGGTATAAAAAATGATCGATATTTTTTAACCGTAAATCCATTTTGGAAATATGGGAAACGGTATAAAGATGTCCCAGCAGGACGAAATTTTGTTGCAACCTGGACGCCGAACCAAGCCAAAAATGTGGGGTTGACAATAGAAAAAAATTACCAATCATTCCTTGAGGGCAAGAACAGCTCTAATAAGTTGACTAAATAAGGTATAAAAGTACAAGAACTTATCAAAATATATCAGGGCATTCCAGTGCAAAATCAATTATCCGATTTCTATGCAGTAGGGTTGCCAGATTTACGAGATGGAAAAGCGTGGTGACAATGACGGGCGTGCAGGGGGGGGGGAGATCACCATCCTCACCTAGAATAATAGATAAAATGAAGGATACATTACACTAAAAATTCTTTTTTCTACGACCACCTATGAAAAAGAGAAAAAAAGCACGGTTAACCTGGCTCGAAAGCGCCGAATATCACACGCGTGTTGAAAGAAAATATTTCAACTCCAGAGTGGTAATACAAGGCACACTATTTAATTTAAACATATGATGTCAATTTGACAGACCCCCCTATTTATTAAAAAGAACAAATTTTAGAAATCAGTAATTGTAAAGTGTTTTAACTTATTTTTCATGTATTTGTCGAGTGATTTAGAATTGGAGTGTGAAAATACGCCATATGAAATTATAAAAAATGTTAATAAAAGAAAGAACAAGTCGCGCGGAAGAAAATGTCATATATTTAAACAACAAATGTTAATTGGTAGCTATGGAAGCCATAGCGTAGACACTAAAGCTCTGGTCTACAGAACGGGAGGTCACAGGTTCAAATCCCATCAGGAGTATTTGACTTTTTTTTATAAAAACATTAAATAATTTATAGAATTATTTTGAATTGAAATCTTCCTTGTTGGTTGGATTTTTAAATTTTGGTTTAATGTATATTTCCTTGAAATTTAAAATTTTTCATTCTGGTTAATCTAGAAGTCAATTCAGGATTAGTTTTTCCTATGATATTTATAAAATATGAAAAAATGAAAAAGTTAAACTACAAATAAAGGAAAAGCCTATTGACAAACTATATGAAACCAGATATTAAGTGGAACATAATCCTAGGTATGCTAATTTCAACTCTAGATATTTTTTTTCACAAATCAAAGGCTTTTTTAATAATTCTTTGTGGTCGTAGGAAAAATAGTGTACATTACTCGTGTAAAAGTGATTATTCTAAAACTCGGAGAATTTCCGCACTCGGCTGACGCCTCGTGCTAAATATCTCCTCGTTTGAAAAGTACGACTTTCATCACTTGTTATGTAATATACTATTAAAGGCTCCGAGTCCTTTCACCCCAAATATAACTAATTTTTCATTCAGGTGTGTTTTCTTTAAAAACTGCGTTCGTTCATTTTCATATTTTTTTTATAAAAGCCCTTCCCTTCGGTATCGGGCTCTGTCGAAAGTATGAAAATAAACTCATACAGTTTTTATAAAATACTTATGCTATTCTCCCCAAATAGCTCCTCTCGAATTCTTTTAAAGATAATATTGGAGTTTGGACATTTTAGCATTATTTGTTTTTACGGTTCTCATTATTACAAAAGTTGAAGGATACTTGAATGATCTCACCTTAAAATTATTTTTAATTTTATGTATTTCCAGGGTTGCGCAAAAATGCAGAGCGAAAAACGTATTACAAGTTTTTTTTTATAATGAAACTTGAAGAAGCACCTCACGAACGTCATTCCTATTAAGATTTTCCTTTGTAGCGTTTGAGATCCGCATAAAAATAAATTAAGGGGAACGTAGGTACTTAGCTGGCTTAAGTAAACCAAAAATCCATTAAGAAAGGGAGAGAGAAAGAACATTCATCCGAGAAATCAAAATCTGTATAAAAAATATAGTCAATTAGGCCTAAAAGCCTTAGCATGCATTAAATAAAAGAAACATTTTAATTCATTCAAATCCCTGCTGGTTCGTTTTCTTTCGTGGCTCAAAAACATTTACCGTTATTTATAGGCCTAGAGATGGCCCAAATCGATTCGATTTAAAACCGCATCGATTATTTTTACTTTACTTACACTGTGACGACCGTTTTTCCCCTGACACTGACAGAATGTATTCGTTGAACATTTTTTTCTAGCGAAGCTAAAAGGATATTGGAAGGAATACTGGAAATTTCATGCATAATTCTTTTTTGCAACTCTTCTATACTTTGTACCCCATTTTTCATGATCAACTTTCTATTAAAGTCCCGAGATTTACGTTTTGTGGTCTGCAGGAAGTTAGTTTTGGGTTTGGTTTAGACCATTGGTTCAGGTGGACCCCCAGGGGTCCACGGGAGACTCCGACGGTGGTCTACGTTAGCGTGACAAAAAAATGGGGGTTCACAATTCGTAAGCGGGGGATTTCAATAGTGAAGAACGAAAATGTTGGCTTGACTTCACCTATCAATGTAGGCAGATAATATTTTAAGAAGCTTAGCGACTATTACAACTTGTAAAAACTTGCCTATTCCATATTCAGTACAACATGCCAAGAACCCAAGAAAATATACTATTTTTCTTTTTATTTTTGCCACTCTGGGAGTTTCCTAAATAAAATAATTGAGAATTGATTGGTTTCTTGTGCTGTGAGTAGATGTCAAAAAAGTAAAGTTGGATGGAATCACTTTTTTGATTGGCCAACTTTACTTTTTTGACATCCACTCACAGCACAATCAATTAATTAATTAACCAATCAATTCTCACTTTTTTTTCGAAAACTGTTAATTCGTGGTTGGGGTAAATTCCATAGTTAGATCTAATCTTCACATTTTTTTTGTCGAGTTTTGGGAATATGGTAGAAATGTAGCTGCAGGGTGTCCACCGGAACCAGCAAAATTTTTAAAGTGGTCTATGAGAAAAAAAGTTTGGGAACCTCTGATTTAGACATTTTGTAACTATGGCGCCAGAGCCTTAAACGCTGGCGCTCGTGTGTTGTCGTGGGAGTCGTTTAAAGTGACATATGTAATTCGAATAATATTTGAAGTTTAGGGTGGGCTGATCAATGATTTAATGAGTAGAGCATCGAGCCATTGATTAGTAGGATGTAAAGTGAATCGTTAACATTGAGACGGGCGCGTTTATTCATATGATATTTATTTTTAGTTTTTATTTTTACGAGCTTTAGCTTCTATTCTAAAGCGGTATATATAAAAAATATATATTTATTTATTAAGACCTTAAACAGTTAGTCATTCCCCTACACAAAACAACACATTTAACGGTTAAATAAAACATTAATATTTCACAAAAATATAAAAAAATAACAAAATACATAATGGGACTTTTGCCCCATATGTGGGGTAAAAGCCCGATTAATGTGGGGCAACAATCCGCACACACTTTAAGTGCAGAAATCGCATTGAAAAACTCCAATTTTTTTATATGACGTACAATCTTCGTGCCACCACTGTTTGCAGCCCTTGAACTGAATCTATTCTTCAATTGGAGGGTCAATGTATGGTTCATTGCAACCTGGGCACATATCAGTAGTTACTTTTTTTTATTATGTTAGACTTGATTTGTGATTCTGTCTTAGTATCTTCTGCAATTTTTCTTTTTATTGTTCCACGACTTGACTTCAGGTTTTCTTTTCTCAACTTCTCTTCAGCTAGAGCTTCCAGTTTTAGTTTATTGGAAGTACTAGAAAGTATTTCCGACTGTTTCCTTGTCTTCTTGTTTGTTCTCCCTTTCGTTTTGGAAATGGAATTATATCTTTAGGAGTCACTATTTTGTTATTTGCATGTTGTTCAGATTGTGTAGGCTGCTGCTACTCTAGTGTTATAGATGTTTGGGTGACTACCTTGATGTTTGGCATAGCAGCGGGCTGTAAAGTTGTCGCTTTCAACCGCTTTCGTAAAGTAGACTCATCTATCCCAAGTACTTTTGCCACCTTTCTTTTGGAAATACCTGCACTTATTCTTCTCTTTGCTGCTTGTAATATTTCTTCTGTGCGTGCTTTTCTATCAGTTTTTCTTTTAAGTATACGACCTAAAACAAATAAGCATAAAAAATATATATAAACGTGTATATAATTTATTTTGATGGGGTAATTCGGACTTTTGCCCCATATATCCCGTAACTTAAAAAAAAAATCTACTGTTGTATGCAGCGATACTGGAGACACTACCATTATTGTCATTTCAGAGGTTTGACATTTAACCTAATTGTTGCCCATATAATATAGCTTAATTTAAACTAAGGAGTCTATACAATATCTTAGAGTTTAAAACAAAAAAATAAGATTTTCTTTATAAAAAATATAACTTACCTCATATTTTTCAAAACACTTATCAAAACTTTGTATACATTTCGTAGCGACTTTGGCGCATGGAAATCAAGCCTGGCCTGGCATACACGTTGGGAGATTTTCACACACTGGGGTAAAATTCGTAGATAGGACTTTTGCCCCGTGCGTCGTTTTGCCCCACCCTATTGTATATTCATTTTTAGTTTTACGAGCTTTAGCTTCTTTTTTAAAGCGGTGTTTTGTCATGGTGTGGTGCTGTCATGGGGGGGGGGGGGGGGGGGTGGTTGAACTTCCTAAACTTCCCTTATCTACGGCCCTGCCTAATATGTAAATTCAAAATGTATCTGCGCTAATGACCCCATCGCAGTCCATGTGCCTCTCCACCAAATAAAAAAGAAACACAGATTTAATTTAAACAATTTCGTGTTGAAATTTTTATTAATCAATAAATATTTTTTTAAAGTAAACAAACTAAAATTTGCCGTGTTAAATTGCGACTCTTCTTGGCCCGAATTACGTAAAATCTAAGCAAATTATTGGGCGTGGGAAAGTTATTCTCATTCAGAAAAAAAAATCGAAGAATATAAGCTAATGAAAATACTAAAAATAATTACAATAGTTCATGGGCATGGTATTGTAAAAACTATAAATAACTTTCTGACACTCTCCAGTATCTGTAGAGTCAATCTTTAAAAAGTGCTTAAAAATCCACTAATAAACCTGGCCAGGATTCGGGCCAAGAGAACGCAATGTTTTTTATCTAGTTTAATATACAGGATACAGGGTGTCCTTGAAATGACTGTACAACAAATAACACAAACAAGGCGATCTAGACAAACTTACCTATATGCAATGTTGCTTCGTTTTGCCGCTATAGGGCGCTAAAGTTTTCAAATTAATACAGTTTTTTCGGAATAATTTCTAAACGCCTTTATCGATTTCCCCTAATTTTGGGACTAAGAGTGACTATTATTAATAGCGTGTTTTGATGTATACGCCATCTTTTTTTAATATCTTCAAATTTAAAAATGGTGTGATTGGTAAATAAAAGTGTGTCTTTTTGTTATTTTTTGTAGAGAAACTGCATGTCTGGCTAAAATTTAATAGAAGACAAAAAAGTTTTAAAATGAAGTCAGCTAGTGTCAAAATAGTTATTTTCCTAACAAGTGCGCAAAGTGATACTTTTCCGCACGCAAGTACAGTTGGACGAACGACGCGAAGCGGAGTTCGGATAAGTTCTAACTACTTTGCGCACGCTCGTAGGAAAAAATAATTAAAGTAATTTATACAGGGGGTAACAAAAAGACACACTTTTATTTACCAATCACATGCCATTTTTAAATTTGGAGGTATTAAAAAAAGATGGCTTATACATCAAAACACGCTATTAATATTAGTCATTCTTAGTCACAAAATTCCTGGAAATCGATAAAGCCGTTTAGAAATTATTCCGAAAAAACAATATTAATTTGAAAACTTTAGCGCCCTGTAGCGGCAAAACGAAGCAACATTGCATATTAGGTAAGTTTGCCTAGATCGCCTTATTTTTGGTTAAGGAATTTGTGGTGAAGCGTTGTACAGTCATTTCAAGGACAAGAATTTATAAATAATAGTCGGATGCTCTCTTATAAATGCATATTTAGTCAAAAACTATCGAATTGTTCTCTGTAATCGATTTAGTTGCGCTCTTTAACCATGTCTAGTTAGGCCCGAGGCTTTGTCATTGAAAAAGTGACATCTTTCATTTAGACCCAATAAAACGGAACTCGATTTTCTCGTTTAGGCTTTTACCGTCAAATAATCGGTTTGCCTTCGGGGATCGAAAATAATTTTTCCTGATAGATTTTCCCAAACCGGGAAAAACACGATTACGATGGCCACGACGACGTGTTTACTCGAGTTGATTATTGCGAGAAAAGTGCTGAAAATCAAGAAAAAACCACATAAGGCTGAAATGTCCCTTTGAATTCTTGTGTTAAATGATCTACCTGCTTGGTCATTAATGTACGGTAATTGTAGACTACAGATTTATTTAGTATAGTATTTATATAATAGGTAATATAAGTTTTTTTTAAATTTTCCTTGAGTGGTTATTAGTTTTGACTGCTATGTTTACTTTTTTTTTGGTTTAAGCTATTTTTTAATTATTTCCAAAATATGTTAACTTTTCACATAAACCTTGTTTTTCCTTTTCTTTAATAAACCTTAGAAACGGAATATTTTGTTAGGTTCTTGAAAGCGATAGTGTCGACTATAGATAGTGAATAGCCATTATTATCTTAATTAATAGGCAAGGCCCTGTCGAAATATTAAGCACCGGTTCCCACAGATCACCGAAGTTAAGCTGTGTCGAGCGCGGTTAGTACTTTGGCGGGTGACCGCTTGGGAACACGGCGTGCTCTTGCCTCAGGGAAGAGTGTAAAATGAATCGACACCTAGCCATCCTATTCACGCCGGACAGGCCGGATGAGATCGGATATCTCGTAGGATGAAGGTGCCGTTTCACACTCCCCAGTCGGTAGACCACATTTGTGGTCGATGACCGGTTCAAGATGGCCTCCGTAGTCGGCGAACCGTAAAAAAAAATCTTAATTAATAATTTTTATTCTTTATTAAAATCTCTAGTAAGTCTACACCGAAAATATACATTGTCATCGTAAATATGTATATTGATTTGATGTATACAGGGTGCGTACAAGGGGATCTCGAAAACGGTAAGAGATACGAAGATGGTTAAATTTAGGCAATGTTGCGTATTTTGGGGCTTAATAATTTGGTGAAAGAAAATTGTACATATTCCCTCGGATATATCCGAATGAAATCGAAATTTTTAGTTTTGGTTTTTAATTTTTTGCGCCTTCATTTTTGACTTGGAAAAAAAAAACAAAAAACACTCTCTCATAGCCGTTCTTTACGTTCTACAAGATGCCGTTATTAGTTTTCAAATTCGACGTTTCGTTCTTTAGATATCAACCTCAAGTCAATTTATTTTAAATCCGGACCTGGAATCTTTAATTCTATTTTAGGGACTTCTACGCTTTGAAAATTTAATACAATTTTAAGATTTTTAAAATTTTAAAGTTTTGTCATCAAATATCACATCATTAGTATTTCAAATTATTTTTCTTTACTATTACGGCCCTGGAAATTATTTTTAGGATAACTTAAATATTAAAATTACATTACAGGAAGTTATGGTGTTAAGGCCGTTTTATTTCAATAATAGTTACCGTGACAATACTCTAGGAAGTAAGTAAGTTTCTAAGTCATGAGAAGTAATTCTATTTTTTATTAGTATATTATTTATTTTATTAATATAACGTATATTCTAAGTCATCTGGTTTTTGCCTTAGACCTAGACCGAAATTCTAATACAGAAAAAAATTAATGCTCCCGAGTAAAGAAAAGGTAACTGGAGTGTTAGTCTAGTTATGTTACTGTAATGCGCTTAATTTTGTTTCAAAAACAATTTCAATTTTTTTTACTGCTTATACGGTCTGATAATGACAGTTCATGGCGAAACTGCGAAACATGTTATAAAAATAAACAGACAGAAAAATATTTGTGGTCGAAACTTTTGGTTTTTTCACTTACAAAATATCAGGCCTTTTTGAGTAAAAATGGACGGATTTTTCAAATCAGAAATTTTTTTTTTTTGGTTTGGCTCTAAATGTTCAGAACCGTAGTGACATAAAAAGATAACTTGACAAAATGTGTTATTAGATGACAAAACGTAAAAATTTCAAAAACCTTAAATTGTATTAATCTGTAGATTTCATAATTAAAATATTAAATTTTAAACCAATGCATAAAATATTATTTATCTTCACATTTTTATAATCTTCTATAATACTTGCTAATACTCGCAGACAAAATTCCCGAAAGCAGTTGGCCTTTGTAATGCCGCCCCTTAGCCTCTTATTGGTTTCAATTTCACCTCAAGGTACCAAGTGCTGTGATTGATTATATTGCTTAGTATTAACAAAACAAGACGACGAAGTTATGTCACGTGACGGAAGAGGAAATAATACGCAGGGGATGTGATTATAAAAAATTTAAGTGTTTGATTTAAGAACAAAAACTTAACAACAGGAAACCCAGGAAGAAAACCTACGAGTCATCATAATGAAATGTACATGTATAAAATTCTAACTAAACTAGGTTTGTTATAGTAAGTTTAAGTTACTTTAATGCTATTGCCATAAAATATTGTTATAGTGCACCATATTATATTGGGGACATTTCACTAACCAACAAAATCCCGCTAAACGATATTTGAAACGTGATTTTCTAGGAATCCACACAAACGCGGCTTTTTGTGACTTGTCAAAGCGCTTGACTGTGAAAGTCATGAAATCCTGCTGCGCAAACTTAATGTTTCAGGGGGCAGGTTTTGGAGTGGTTTCGGTCCTACCTTGAAGGACGCACCCAAAAGAGGGTAACATATACTACGGTGTTCCTCAGGGTTCTGTGTTGGGTCCTCTTCTTTTTCTGATTTATATTAATGACCTTGCTTCAGTGGACATTGCGGACCAATTTACGATTTTTGCGGATGACACCACTATTCTCTCGTATGATTTTGATTCTGATATGTTGAGGATCAAAATCTTAACTGATCTCACTAAAATTAAACAATGGTGTGATGCCAATCTTTTGACCCTGAATTTTGATAAAACCAATATTGTGGGTTTTCGGTGTGGCGTGGACGGTTTGTATCTTGGGGGGGCATTACTGACAAACAAAACTAACACCAAGTTTTTAGGAGTCTTTATTGATGAGTGTCTAAGGTTCGACTCTCATATCTTGGAGCTCACAAAAAAAGTGGCTTCGGGATGCTACGCTGTGCGTTTGATATCGGTGGAGATTGGAACCACTCTGGCTAAGAAGGTCTACCACTCACTGGTAGAATCTCACTTGCGATACGGAATTGTGTTCTGAGGGAATACATGTAACTACCTCCTGAGCTCGTTGTTTGTTCTCCAGAAGCGAGCTCTAAGGTATGTTTGTGGTGTGAATGGCAGAGAGTTATGCAGACCGTTGTTTAGATCCAGGAAAATATTAACTTTAACATCTCTGTTTATCCTTGAAACGGAGTGCATGATTTCCTTTTATTTACACACACATTGCCAATTCCCGACCACTCTCACAATACTAGAAGGTCACGAGAACTATATCTGCCTATACCATCTTCCACCCTTATCAGGAACTCAATCATTTATGAAAGCCGTAAACTATACAATCATATTCCGGAATATACATATAAGGGACCTTCCTACTCTTAAACTATTTAAAATAACTGTAAGGGAACTACTGGCGAAGAGAGCCTATTATGAGTTGGTTGAGTATTACAACGACACATTTTAACTCAGTGTGTTAACAGGATTGGTCATTTTGTTGTTTTGTGTGCCATTTACTCGTTTGTCGCTACTTGCTTGTTTTATAGCGTGTTATATTTTGCCTTTGATTATTTTTATTGTGTATTTTTTAAGGTTTAAGGTTTAAGCATGGTTCTGTTGCACCTGCTTGTATGTATATTCTAGCTTTGTTAACAAGATTATTTCTTTATAACAATAAAGCATATTTTGATTGATTGACTAAAACAATTTTGTAAAAACCTGTTAATATAGCAGCAAATTTAATTCTTTCCAGCAAATCAAAAATACGGTTTCAGAAATCAGCCAGTGCGGAGATAGAGAGCGCCTAAAATATTAATTAGCGGGATTCTGTTGGTTGGCAAAATTGTTATAATATGACAATTATATGTTTGACTACGATATAAAATTTGGTAGATATTATATTTTGCTTTAAAATATCTTATTGTTATTAAAATTTTTAGAGTGTAGTACAATTAGATATTTCCACTTGCAATTCGATTTTTCGTCGTATTACAAACCGGCTTTTCTTGTCAATTGCTGAAGAAGTAAAATAAAAATATTATCCGAAGGTCTTTCCTTTTATGGGCACTCTCTTTTAAGCAGGCCATAAATTTTTATAATGCGAATAAGTTGCGGTTATGGAAATCGTAAAAATAAAAAGCTCCAGAAAGCTGCTCGGTGCGTAAAATGTTTTATTATGTATTCGACTGATTAGAAAACCTGCTTTTACTTTTTTCGGATGTGTTTCTTTATATGATTGTAGATGAAAAAATATATACAACACGGGAAATTGCTTTACGGAGACGAATGTTTTTTTAGAAATGTCGATAAGCATAAAAATGTTCGTAATCCCTTGAACATCCTCGCGATGACTAGGTGAGTCACCTTTAGTTCTAAAATATCTAAAAAATTTAGAATTTTAATTTTATAACCAACTATCTGTACATCAACTATAGTCTATTTCAGAAAGGTGTAGAGTAAAAATGGGAAATTCCGCCCAGATCGGCTCCATTTCGGTGTCGACCATAGCCGCAGGTAAATTTTGTGCATTAAATTATTTATAATAACTAACCAAAGAAAAAAAGAAGATAATTTGATAAAGAGGGAATTATTACCTATAGCAAATTTACACAAACATCGTTTTATGAAATATAGTCTGACGCACGGTTCTAGAGCTACAATGCCTGATAAGGCAGGGAGATAACGGCCGCATTAAAAAGGCAATTCCCCTTAAAATAAGGTAAAGTCCATACAATTACTGTCTGGATGCACATCACAGCTTCTGACGTAATTTTTGATTCGAGTTAGGTCGTTATCTCCCTGCCTTATCAGGCATTGTAGCTCTAGAACCGTGCGTTAGACTATATGTCGTGGCTGAAACACATAGTGTAACTATGCTGCGCACACTGCCATATTATTGCGAACTAAATTCTATAGAACTTAGATGGTCGCAAGTAAAAGGATTTGTAGCAAGACACAACACGACATTCAAAATGAAAGACGTTAAGCTACTGTTTGATCAAGCCATTAAGGAAGTGACACCAGGGAACTGGAGAAAAGCAGTCCATCATGTCATTAAAGAAGAGGAGAAAATGTGGGATCTTGACCACCTGATTGATCGGACCGTCGACCCGTTAATTATAACGTTAAGAGGAGTTGACTGTTTATTTATTTATTTATTTATTTATTTATTTAGACAAACAAGGTCACTCAACAGACTGCTTGGAGCAGACCAATTATAGAGTGACACGGATTACAAAAAGAAATTTACAAAGTTCGGTATAAGTACACAATAAGTTTAACTAAAGAATAAAAGGCTATTCTATACATTCAAATAATAAATCCAAAAACAAATTATAAAGCTAAAGATACGCGAGTGATAGCAATGCACTCCCTAATCAAAGGATAATAGATATTTTCTTTCTGATAAGTTTTTAAAAGGTACATAAGTTAGTGTTAAACAGGTCAATGCCTCTATCACCCGTTACAAGATAGTTGTATGTTCTCATGCAACGTATGAGAGGAGAGTTAGAAAGGTAATTAGTTGTAAAAGTAGGGACACTAAAAGTTAGCCTGTTCCGAAGTGTGTATGGGTTAGCATTAAAAAGTACATAGTTTACGCAAAATTCAGAGTCGATGAGGTTATTTACTACCTTATAAACAAAGAAAATATCAAAACACTGCCTTCTGGACCTCAGCAATTGCAATCTATAAAATAACAAATTCTCGTTATACGAGTAAAAGTGCCGTTGTCTATTGTAACGAAAATTAAGAGCATTGATGAACTTTTTTTGGACACTTTCAATTCGATCAATATATTTGTGATACATCGGATTCCAGACTGTTGACGAGTACTCCAGAGTACTTCTTACCATGCTGCAATATAAAGTAATTAACGATGCAGGGCTCTTAAAGCCTTCAGTAGTTCTTAGGATAAATCCTAAAAGGCGCAACGCTTTCCGAATAATAGCCTCTATGTGAGACTCGAACAACAGTTTGGAGTCCAAGGTAACACCCAAATCTTTAACCACATTAACACGTTTTAATTGTGTATTATTTAAGCTCAAATCTATATTTGGATTTCTTGAGAGGTCCAACTTGGAAAAAACAATGTAGTGACACTTATCAACATTTAGATGCAGACGATTCAGTGTGCAGTATTCAAAAAATCTGTTAATGTCCCCCTGCAGTTTCACTAAATCCAAAGGCGAATTAATGATAGTTGAAATCTTAAAGTCGTCAGCATATAAGGAATACACACTGTTCGAGTCCAGAAAACAAGTCTCTATGTCATACAAAAATAATACAAAAAGCAGGGGACCCAAGTGTGAACCCTGCGGAACTCCAGAGGTCACATCCAAGCAGACCGACCTTGCTCCATTAATAGCTACATACTGAGTTCTATTTTGCAAATAATTTTTTAAGAGATCGAGAAGCCAGCCCTGCACACCGAAGTTTCCAAGTTTCACAGCCAAAGTGGGGTGATCGACCTTGTCGAAGGCTTTGGAAAAGTCGGTGTAAGCAGCGCAGACATCACGACCATTCTCCATTGCCTCGTAGGTTCTCTGAATAAAGGGAACGATGTTGGTCAGAATGGATCGACCCCTGTAAAAACCATGCTGATTAATGTCGATTTTTCTTTTAATTTGAAAAAACAGGAGCTCCAAAATAACAGACTCGAAAACTTTTCCAAAGTGACACAGTAGAGATATCGGCCGATAATTTTCAACATTATTTTTATTTCCGGTTTTATGAATTGGGACGATCTGTGCAACCTTCCATTTTTTTGGAAAAATTCCCAGAGACAAACACTTATTAAACAACTTGTATAATGGTTTACTTAGGCTAGGACAAGACTTCAAAAATATCGATGGAATCCCGTCAGGGCCAGGTCCCTTCTTAGGGTCGAGACCCTTTAAAGTTTTTTCGATAATCGAATGCGGAATATAGTTCACTGTGAAAGAGTCCAGTGGTTCGGCTACATTAACCAAACATGGAACATTCGATTTCTCATACACACTACCAAAATATTCCTGAAACAAATTAGCAATTTCTATATCATTTGAAGCGGAAGAAACACCAAAATTCATTTTTTTGGGTAGGGATTTACAATTTTTTTTGTTATTTAAAAAAGACCAAAAACTTTTAGTATCATTTTTCAAGTTATTTTCAGTAATTTGAATATATCTTTTATAGTCATTTTTTACAGAAATTTTTACCTTTTTTCGAAGGTCCGAAAAAACAATATAATCACCATTATTGTGGAAGGTTTTCCACCTTCTATGAGCTTTATCCTTATCTGTGATATATTTCAAAGTTGTTTTTGAGAACCATAATGGGTGAGAAGATTTTTTAATCTTAACCTTTGGAATATTATTATGAATAATGTCCTCTAAAATATTATAAAAGCTTTCCACATCTTTATCGATGTCACTGGACTGAAATGATCCTTCCCAGTTGTGATTATTTATCAAGCTATCAATAATTGTATAATCAATATTGTTAAATTTGAATTTTTCGTAAGAATTACTGGTCAAGTTTCTAATGCAGCACAAATTTAAAACTATATCTAATGAATAATGGTGAATATCTTCCTGAACAAACGGAACAATACACTTTTTTACGTTAACATTACCAAAATTAGTAAAAGATCTAGGATTTTATTGTTCTGATTTACTACGTGGTTGAATTGTTTAAGACCACTTAAGAAGAAGAAATCTGAAAAGGAGCGACTCAGCGTATATGCAACATTGAGGGGCTGCAAGTCCTGATTATTTAAATTTAATTTCCACTGTATATTACTCAAATTAAAATCGCCGATAAATAAGAAACTATGGTTCTTATGCTTAGAAAATATACGTTCCAGCTTTTGAAGAAAAGCTATGTAATTGTTTAAGGTCGCGTGTGGTGGAATATATACTGTTCCTCAGATGACGAAGAATATTATGATTTTTTATAATTTAATTTCTGTATAATGTATTTTTTTATGTTTAATAAAAAATAAGTGAACCTAATACTATGTACATACATAATGCACGCCTTTGTCACACCATTTTCAGTGTTTGTGAATGGATAACAATAGGCAAATCCCATAAATTGACCCCATCCCGGGTGGTACTACCTGCACTTGATGAAAATAAAGGATTTTGCAATGATATCAATGCCAAATTATAAAAGTGGCTTAAATATTCGTTGGGTCACTCTGTAGTCCCTTTGGATACGTAATGAGCTTTTATTACTACACCTTTCTGAAATAGACTATAGTAGAGTATCTTTCTGGGGGGGGGGAGAAAAGCAATCAATTTGTATAGTATGTACGCGGAATGGGGGTAAAAAGGAAAAAACAAAAAGTGAAAGATAAAAATACGGAATGCAGCGAGTCATCGATGTTTTCATTATTAAATGATAACTAATTTACCTCGATTTTTGTGCTGGACCGCACTTATCCAACACCTCCTTAGGAGGTGTTGACTTATCCCGATCTGCCTAAATGCTGTTGCACGATCGATACCGCCATGTTTAAAACATACCAAAAAACCTAAACAAAATACACCTTTGATAATTTTTTTTTGGAGAGGGGTAACATATTTGGCAAGAGCGTATATTATACTCCCTACATTCTTTAAGTATGCATTTTTTAAATCGCCGTACAATACAAGAGTGAAAAGAATGATTCTTTAAGGTCTTGCTTGGAAAATAAATGGGATTTATATTAGAGAAATTTTTTTTTTATGATAAAACACCTGCACTGTAGGAAAAATCCTTTAAGGCGCTCTGGGAGCGGTGCGTGTGCGAAGAAAGCAATTAACGTTGGTCTTGAAACGTTGAAGATTGTATTCATTGGGAAACACTACCTCAGGAAGATCATTCCACAAAGATGACGTTCTCCAGATGAAAGAATTCTTGAACAATGAAGTTCGAGGAGTGCTAAGCTGAACAACATATGGATGAGCGGCAGTGGTTCGCCGTGTATTTCTGTTTTGCATTGCTCTAGGTGGAATCAAGTGGGCAATGTCGAACACCTGCCATGGAAATATCTATAAAAGAAAGCCAAATCACCAACCTGTCTTCGATGCTCCAGGCTATCGAGGGTCTTGGTCAGCTCGGGGTCGCCGATCAGACGAATGGCTCTCCTTTGAATGGAATCCAGTAGCCGAAGGGTGTGCTTGGGTGCAGAGCTCCAGACATGAGAGCAATATTCTAATGATGGTCGAATCTGGGCTTTGTAGAGTGTCAAAAGTTGATGAGGTGTGTACAACCTTTTGGTGCGGAAAAGTACACCAAGTTTCTGTGCAGCTGCCTTGGCAATTGCGGCAACGTGATCATGCCAAGACATATTACCTCCCAGATTGACCCCCAGCAAATACTCGCGTCTATATTCTAGTCTGCTGCCAAGGTCAGGCGGATGGCGGGACATTTAAACGAGTGGTTGCAATGGATTTAATTATTTTTTTACTTCACGGTGATGAGTCATAGTCGAGGTATTATGTTTTCTTACAAGAACAGTTTGCCGGTTTGTTTATTTGTGGCCTTGTGGGGCATAATTAAAATGGAGGGGCAAGTTATTAATCAGTAAGTTTTGTTATGGCATGCGGCTGACACAAAATATTAAATATTTTGAAAGTAAAAACCTAACCGTCATTTTTTAAATTGTAGAACAGTTTATGTGTGCACAGAATGTGGAAGGGAATGCAGTACAAAATCAAATATTAGTGCTCACATGAAATTAAAACACAAAGTCTTCATACAATCACATTTAAAGACAATTACATGCCCTCTATGTAGAACTTTGTTTTCATCCTTGGCTGAACTGGATCTTCATTTTGTTGATGTCCATGATATAATAAGAAGACCTGCAATTTAATTCCGTTGAAGATTTTAAAAAGTGGAAGCTTACAATAGAGGCAAATAGTCAGTCATCATTTGTTATTGTACAATCAAGAACTCTTTCTAACAAAGATATGTCTGTCACCGTTCAGGAAGGTACACTGAAAATATTAAAAACGCACAAAAAGCGCGACAACCGAAAGTTAAGGGTTCCAATAAAATTGGATGCAACTGTCCAGCAAGAATTGTAATGAAAGCGTGACGTAAAAAATAATAAAATCCATTTCAACCTTAATTTTAAATGTCCCGCCATCCGCCTGACCTTCGCAGCAGACTAGGATATAGACGCGAGTCAGCAAATTAATAGACGGTGCCAGGGGAATTGCGTGTCCTGCCATGACTATATCCGGTTCTGCAATGTTAACCTTTTTGGAGAAGACTGCTGCCTGGGTTTAACCCTTTATACAAGGAATATAAAAAATATGAAAACGTTATTTTGTGTCATTCACTTCACTAAATCAAGAGGAACGATGCGATATAAAAAGGTCATCGCTCACAATTTTGGACTACGTCCAAATCTGTAACGAGTTACGTCAAACGTTGCCTGTGATAAACATTCAACGAATTCGAGTATCCGTCTAAAGTCACTTCCCTTCTCGGTAATTGACGTCGCGGGCTTGAGCTACGCTTTAACCTATTTAGGTCGAATGTCTAGGTTTTTAGTGTATGTAATATCTGATGATACCAGTTTAAGACGAAACATGTAACAAAATAAACATACAAGAAATATTGATTTGAGGCTGAGACTTTGTGTCTTTTTTAATTACGAAATATTAAATACCGGGTGTCTTTGAGTAAAAATGGACTAATTCTTTTAACCGGAAATGTATTTATTGTGCCATAAAGTAACTAAAAGAAATATGCAATTGCCAAGACAGCTGCACAGAAACTTGGTGTACTTTTCCGCACCAAAAGGTTGTACACACCTCATCAACTTTTGACACTCTACAAAGCCCAGATTCGACCATCATTAGAATATTGCTCTCATGTCTGGAGCTCTGCACCCAAGCACACCCTTCGGCTACTGGATTCCATTCAAAGGAGAGCCGTTCGTCTGATCGGCGACCCCGAGCTGACCAAGACCCTCGATAGTCTGGAGCATCGAAGACAGGTTGGTGATTTGGCTCTCTTTTACAGATATTTCCATGGCAGGTGTTCGACTGACATTGCCCACTTGATTCCACCTAGGGCAATGCAAAACAGAAATACACGGCAAACCACTGCCGCTCATCCATATGTTGTTCAGCTTAGTACTCCTCGAACTTCATTGTTCAAGAATTCTTTCATCTGGAGAACGTCATCTTTGTGGAATGATCTTCCTGAGGTCGTGTTTCCCAATGAATACAATCTTCAACGTTTCAAGACCAACGTTAATAGCTTTTTTCGCACCCGCACCGCTCCCAGAGCGTCTTAAAGGATTTTTCCTACAGTGCAGGTGTTTTATCATAAAAAAAAAAAAAATGCTATAAACTTAGCGATACAATAATATCAACCAAATCTCCACCCCAAATTCAACACATTTCTCTAATTGCTTCCTTTGATGTTTAGAATTTCTTTCTGGAATATTGAACGAACAGCATGGGTTATTATGTCTTTTAGCACGTCAATATTATTTGGTTTTGGAGTGGCATAAAAAAATTGTTTTAAACGGTTAAGTTAGGATACAAAATTGGGCGATTTCTAACAATCCACCTTCGACCAAATTTGCGATGAAGCCATTCATTACCACGCGAGCGCAATATACTGGACAGCCGTCTTATTAAAGTTATTTTGACGAACATGTTGTATTGCAGGCGTGGCCCCCTGTATCTGCCACTACATTGTATTGCCCCCCATTGTAAAGAAATTTCAACTAATATTTCAAAAAAAAAAAACTAATTGGATACCGCAATTTTAATGGCAAACCATTAAAATCTCATTTCAACTTATGCCTAAATTACTAAATTCTTATAAATGGCCGCAGTCGTCATTTCGTGCAAGATGGCGCCTCAAGCAGGTCCAATTAGGGGGCGCAGTCCCCAATTAGGGGCTAATAGCCGCCCGACTTTAGCTACGATGAACTATGGAAGTCTCGTCGGAATCGAATAGATATACATATAAAACGGATTATTACTTCGTAGTTCGATTATAATTCATAAAATAAATTTAATATTTTTATACCAGAACATGTTTTTTATAAATTAAAATAACATTTTGGCAATATTAAACTAAGAATAACAATAAATAATAAAAAGTACATTAGTAGCGCGTGTTTCCACCTCTACTTCTAATGACTGCTTCACAATCTTCACATCGCCTCTGCATACTTGATATTAAATTGGATATTTGGTCAAGTCCATTCCAAATAACAGTTACCATTATTAGGACATTTTAGAGGTTGGCAGAAAGGGGTCAATGCTGTCTCAGTGTCCTACCAATAATATTCCATACGTGCTCTATAGGATTCAAATCGGGACTGCGCGGAGACCAATTTAGAGTTCGAATATTTGCTTCATGTAAATATTCCTTGACGATGCGCGCTACATGAGATCTTGCTGTATCGTACTAACTGCTGTATCGTATCGTATTAACTTGTTTTCAGCTAATTAGGGTTAGGTTTGCAATTTACGTATTATTTGGAATTTTGGCAGGGCAAATTTTCCACTAATTGTTAAGGTTTCAAACCACTTTGGTTAAATTAACAAATTGTAACCAGATAAATGAATAACTATAAATAGATGATAATCATAACCAATCTTTATTTGCTCATCTAGCTGTTTAAATACGTTTCAAACTTAAAAAATTGAACCTTTGAAATTAGCTTTTTTACTATAATCGAATTTGCAGCGCATCCGCAGCCGCCTATTTTTAGTTCAGATATTAGTGCTGAATATGGTAAATTCAATTATAGTAAAAAAGCTTATTTCAAAGGTTCAATTTTTTAAGTTTGAAACGTATTTAAACAGCTAAATGAGCAAATAATTGGTTATTATTATCATCTATTATAGTTATTCATTTATCTGGTTACAATTTGTTAATTTAACCAAAGTGGTTTGAAACCTTAACAATTAGTGGAAAATTTGCCCTGCCAAAATTCCAAATAATACGTAAATTGCAAACCTAACCCTAATTAGCTGAAAACAAGTTAATATGCCGCCATCGCTTGCAGTAAAATCCAATTGTAAATTATTTCGTAAATATAGTTTTAATGCAATTTTCCGATCAACCGGCGTATTTACGGTTCAAATTGTTGTTTTCCCAATTGATTTCCGCATAAATAGAAGTAATTACTCGGTTGGGTTGTGACAAAATTTTCTGAGATTATAGATTGTCTAGAGATAACTGATAATTTTAATCTTCGGCTTCAAAGGTAAGAACCTTTTCTTTCTAATTTTGGTTTAAAAAATATTTTTCCACGTCCATATACAAAAATATGTTAAATATTCCCTCTACTTTATTCTCTATACAGGGTGTTTTTTAATTGAGTGCCGATACTTAAGGTTGTGAATCCTTGGGTGATTTTAAGAAGAAAATTTAATATTAACATATTATGTCCTAAAGCTCTTCATTTTTTTTTTAACAAAATATCGAAAGCAGTCTCAATGAACCGAAGAAAAAAAAAATGTTTTTTTGGTTTTTATTTATTCGAAAATTTATTTTTAAAAAGGTTGCCGACATTAAACAGCTTAGCCGGCATCTACCTGTCCCAACAAGTTTAGAAAATTGATTATTCTACACGACATTCGGTTTTACTGATCGAAAAGCCAGAATAAAGTTAAACATTTATTTTTTCGATACTCGTGTAAACATTTCTCTATCCAGAGAATCAACCATATATGTAATAGCTTATATTTTATATCGGATGACTCATACTAGGGGTGATTCTCTATACCTGCATGTTTTTCACTTAGAAAAAATGTTATTTTCGTTACTTGTAAAACAATATACTATTTTTCGTTGAGGACAAAAGAAAACAAATCTATGGACATTTTAATAAATTGCAAACGTTAAATTTAGAATTTAATTAATATTTTAGATTTGTTGACAACGCGATAGCTTCAATACGCTAATTGATTAATTCCCCAATCAAGGATCATATTTACCTGCAAGCAGAAAAGTGGGATAACTTTATTAGTATACACTGCCTTCGTTATTATCGGCTCTATATTCGTCTTATGAATATATTTCTGTTTGTTTATCAGTGTACGCAGTCAATAAATAGTCCGATTTATCCTACACCAATTATTAAATTTAAATTCATTGAATCGAAAGAGTTTGTATTACAAATTCATGTGTTATATCTAATAGGATTAAGCTTTAACTATATGTTCTGGGTAATTTCATGGTAACGTGAGTGATTCCGCACTTTAAAACCATCAATGTATTACACTGGCGCTGTTTCAAAAATAACACAATTAGTTCGTAAAAATTGATTACTTATCCTTTGAAGTATCGAGTCTCCCACGTTACCATGCAGGCACGTAGTAAGAGGGGCATCACCCTACCTGGATACCATGTATAATGTTAAGGGTAAAAAGAATTCTCTTCTCATGTAACTTTAATAGTTATTAAGTTTGTGTTGAAACCACATATACTATATTGCCAATACAAGCAGCCTCACGTAGCAAGAAGACACCCATCGTGCGATTTAAAATAACCTGAGTTGGGGTCCGTGGCGCTTGCGCAGTAGGGAAAAAAAATAGGCAACCGACACGATATCTAACAGAACGTAAACAGAACCCAAGGTTTCTTGAACAGAACCGGCTTGCCGTTGTATTCTTATTTGCCATCTTTTATTTCGTTCATTCGTGTGTGGTTATAATTTCCAAGTTTTGGGTTTTAATACTTATAAAACTTTACTTTAAACATTTTTTTTGTTAGTTTGTAAATTGTTAGTCGTTTCCATCTTTTTTTAAGTTGTATTCGTTCGGATGTTCCGTATGTGATTGTGGATATTATTTTTAAGTTTTGGGGGCGAATTAAGGTATAAAACTTTACCAGACATTTTGTTATTGTTAGCGACTTGTGTCTCAAGATGGGTAGAAAAAAGTGCATGATCCTTTTTTGCACGAATCGCGGTTCAATACCAGGAATAAGGTATTTCAGGTATATGAAATATTGGTTACTTAGTTTTATTTGACCATAAACTGTACACACCCGAACTAAACGGGTGAATTTAAATAAAAGCTTGTAAAAATATTTTGGTCCTGTCAAATGTTTACATCAAGAAGCAAATTTCCGAGCTGCGCAAACTCAACGGACCCTGATCATCTACAGTGGTGTCATCATTGAATTATGGTATTAGCAATATGTGGTTGAAACAGCTTTAAAAATAGGAAAACGAAACAGAAAAGATCATACAGAAAGTTGCAGCTTTGAACAAATTGGGACTGTACCGACTGGAACTTTACGGTAGTTTAACATGTCTCCTTTAACATTTTTAGAACAAGTAGGCCCTAAATAAATAATCACTGAAAAATGTCACCAGCTCTACTACTATGATCTTATAGTGGCAAAGTCATATTCAAAGATGAATGTATATTAATCCCCGCTCCCGGCCCCATCCAGCTCTTCGCCATCTCACTCCTACAAGCGATTTGTTCACATAGTTTTATAGCATTTATAAATTGTGCCATCTAAAGGTAAAAGATCATTGTTTACATTCACAAACAACAAATTCAACTCGAATCAGGTGAAGGGGCGTATTTTTAATTAATAGCCACTTCGTCTAGAAATACGGGTGTACGTTACCTTTGCCTTAAAAGCTCGAAAGTCAATTTGAATGGCAAAGCCAATCCTCAAATAACGTAAATAGGTGACGTCTTTTAACATCCGTGCGGATTAGCAAGCGAAATGACGGATTTCACTTGCAAATAGGTTAGCGTTCAGACGACGGCGGCGGGCGTCGGCACCGTCGGAAAACACGGCGCTTTTCAAATAGAAGAAAGCGCTGCCCACACTCCATAAATTATTAATGGATGGACACCCCTTTTTAGTTGTTTTTGGCCAAAGGTCAGCGAGAGGAATTCTATATACAGTCGAAACACGTGGGTACCCAAGAACGGTGAGTGTGAGTATTAAGGTTAGAGTTTATTCCAAAGTTTGAACTTGTTTTTAAATCACAATGTTTCAACTAGTAAGTATCTACACTCGTCTTTAGGTAAATACTAAATATGTATAGTAACCAAGCTCTATTTATACTAGCTAGATGCACTGGAGCATAACTGAGATGGGTGCAGTCATACGTTCAGTTCAAGTGCGGTATTATTCTAAGATTACATTTACTTAACATAGATTTCCAGATATTTCTTATATACAATGAGGACTAAAACAACCTGGGTTGTGTTGTATGGTGGCAGCTTCTTTGAACTTCCTCTTCCTCCAGTGTGGTTCTTTACGCAGAAGGTCGGCTTCTGTCCACGTGATATGATGGTCCTGCATCCAGTCATGGTGAGTTGCTCCTGACTTTTCGTTCTCTCCTATTAGGGTATTGTTTTTGTGTCCTTTGATTCTTTTATCGAGTGGTCATAGTGTCTTACCAATATAAGATTGACTACATTCGATCTGGCAGACACAATTTTTCTTCGTCACCAACCAGCCGAAAAGACAACTGGAGATACTTACCAGATGAAGCGTTGAGATTGAATGACAATGTAAGTCTAAAACTCTTGAAGAACTTTAAGCTATGACTAATTTTTTTATTATGTGAGAAAAAGGTATAATATATTCCTAAAAAAACTAAAACACTACTAGGCCTTGAAATTTTCTTTTATAAAAATATAGCAGCTCTTTGGGTAACAAACCCTTCTCCAGCTTCAGAGGTGGAACTCATATCTAAAGAAGGTACGGTATGTCATTAAGAACCTTACTAATTGGCTAACTATTTGAATGTTAAAAATAATATTATAAAATAATTTATAAGTTAATATGCTGGCTTTAGTAATATTAAAATAAATCAGGTTAGAATCACATTTATTTTAATAAATTCAAAACAATGTTTGCGATCATCATCAGCAAAGACAGTAAATTTATTGTTTATAATAATTCATAATAAGCACCGAGAAATGGCAATTTAAATGTTTTCGTTCCATCAGGAAACGCAACAAGAACAATTGCCCAACAAAAAAAAGTTCCCCCTAAACTTTAAAATCCTTTTACATCCTCTCGATACACCAGATTTGGCTCCGTCAAACTTCCACTTGAAACCTTAACTGAAATATCATTTTTGTCACTTCAAGTTTGGAAATGGGTTGGGTAAGTGCAAAAAATGTCTGTGAAATTATGCAGAAAAATAAAATATTTCTTAAGTTAGTTAGATTTAATGTGTTTTCATTTTTATTCCAAAAACACTTCTGTGTAGTGTGGACCAAAGAATTTTTCGAGAGGCAGATGCGGTCGCCTGAGACTCTAGATTATGTTGTAAGATAATAACATTTTTTTGAAGCAATTTTATTTCTTATTTTTAAACAATTTTGTATTAAAATTATATACAAAAATATATTTAATAGAGAAAGTAAACTACTTATCCTACTTATAATCTTATAAAAGTTAAAATATTTAACCTGCCAAGGTGCCTAAAGAATCAGTTAACAAAAAAGCATTAAGTAAAAGTAGTAGCATTTTAAAAACAAATTTCCTCATTGTTTTAAGGTTTTATAACGTTACAGAGTTCCTGTCTAGATTAAATTTGTAACATCCTTTCCTGATGCTGTGTCCGGTTCTTTGATGTGTTTGTGGTAATGCGTATCATTTTTCATTCGGAAAATAAAAGCATTTCTAAGCTGCCAACTGTTTTCCATTGTTTTCCCAACATGTGGAATTTGCTGAAAAATATATTGAAATGATATAATTACAAGGGATTATGATTAAAAACACTTATGTCTGATTGTACAAACATTTTATTTAACAATTTACCAACTCAACTGCTTTGTTGACTGTGACATGAATAATATTGGCAGAAATAATTTCGTCACAATTAATGTGGTTTATTCTTGTATATGAGTAAATACAAATTTTTCAGGACAATGCCAAACTTAAAACTAGAATTAATAATATTTAATAATGGATTGGATAATTCATTAAAATTTGTGTTAAAAAAAAATCACTGCTCTTCTTTATTTCTTCGTAGAGTCCCAGTAGGGATACTGGGTCTCCCAAAAGTCCCGCATAAAATTAATATCAATTAAAGAAAAAAGATCTAGGAAAAACGCTCGGACCCGTAAATTTTTATTTTTAATTGTGCATTTTTTGACATAAAAAAATATTATACAGGGTGTCTCATAAAACTGTCGTCCGTCTTTGACAATTTTTTTTTAATGGAACACCCTATATATTGTATTATTTTCTGATTCCCCACAAAACTCTACGCTTATATTGTAAATGTCATTTGTCTAAATTCAATAGTTTTTGAGATATTGACGTTTAAAATATGGCATTTTTGACTTTGACAGACTGTAACATTGGAACGGTTCATCTTAGAGAAAAATGGTTTTCACCTCCCTATCTTAGTTTTTTATTCTCAATCCAAAGAAACCAACCTCCGATTTACCATGTTAAACCAAAAAACCGGTTTTAACGGTAGATAGGGAGGTGAAAACTATTTTTTCTAAGATGAACCGTTCCAATGTTACAGCCTGTCAAAGTTAACAAATACTATATTTTAAACGTCAATATCTCAAAAACTATTGAATTTAGACACAAAACATTTACAACATAAGCGTAGAAGTTTGTGGGGAATCAGAGAATAATATAGGGTGTTCCATTAAAAAAAATTGTCAAAGACGTGACGACAGTTCTATGAAACACCCTGTATAATATTTTTTTATTGTCTGTTTAAAGGTTGGAGACAATGACGTTTCTTGAACGGCAGTAGAGTTTTGGACTTGCATTGTCTTTATTTGTTTAGAATCATTACGTTTCAACTGGTAAGCATCTCCAGTCGTCTTCAGGTGAATACTGAGTATACGACTGGAGATGCTTACCAGTTGAAATGTAATGATTCTAAACAAATAAAGACAATGCAAGTCCAAAACTCTACTGCCGTTCATATTTTTTTATGTCAAAAAATGCACAATTAAAAATAAAAATGTACGGGTCCGAGCATTTTTCCTAGATCTTTTTTCTTTAATTGATATTAATTTTATGCGGGACTTGTGGGAGACCCAGTACACACATTTTTTGATAGTACGATAGTTTTCGTTCTCTCTATACTTATTTATTTGTGCATGTAAGTGCGAGTTCTGTTGTATCGCTTTAGATACTACACACATCTTCGTCTAGTTGCTTATAATAGTTTAAAACTCAAATAAAAAGATTAGGGAAATCAAATCAAATGATCCAATATGCTGTGGGCAAAAATCATTTAGTCACTCGTTAAATGTCACCGGTAATGTCATTTTTATGGTCACGTGTACCAATCACAAAGCAGTATTTGGCATCAGCCGCCATTTGTGATCCATTGTAAAATTGCCTAATTGTTTTAATTAAAAATTAATCTGCTACTGGGTTGAAAATGTCGAAAATTAAAGCGCAGCAAAGCAGCTGGAAATGCCAAAAAATAAGCTGCATATAAGCCCGTTCAGATTTGCAACACGAAAAGTATTTCAGCTGGTAAAATAGATAAAGAGTTTAAACGGTTTAAAGCGGTTTAAACGTACTTGGAGAGCTTTTTTTAGCCCCATTCACACCCATTTAAATGTTAAACAGTGTGTTCGGCTGTTGGCTGGCAAGGAAGCAATGCCGGTGCGCTACATTTAGTTTAAAGTAGTTATGCTTTTTAAAAGCGACGGCAGAAGCTAATTGCTTAATTTCCAGCAGCTCATTTTGTCCATTAAGGTCACAATAAAAGAGGTATTTTTCTTTATGTAAAGTAATATACAGAATTTACAAGAAATATACATATGCATATTCAAGGCGGATAGAAATTTCTCTGGAAAGATAATTAAACTAATTATTGCAATTTTTTTTTAATTATTTATTTATTTTAAGTAACTATATAAAGGTGATTATACATTCTATATCTTAGAATCTAATCAGTGTTTATAACACTGGTATCGATTATAATATTGTGTACTATACAGCGTCATCAGTTAAGGGTACGGAGCGGCCATATCTCGGAAACTACTGGGCATAGAAATTCAGGAAAAAAAATCTCAAGTGGCCATGAGAAAATCCTGGAAATAATTTTGAAGTTCCGCATTTTGCCGCAAGAGGGCGTAATTGAGAAGTAAATTTTAAAATTGTACATATCTCCGAAAATTCCACATTAAGGTATATCTTTGATAACACCATTAAAAAGCTTGGACAATTATCCATCATTTTGGTCTTATGCTCATTGGCGTAGGAAGCTGTTGAAAGTGTAATAATTTAAATTGCTGTAACTTATAAACGACTTTCTTGCGTTTTTCTCCTCAGGCACACCGTTCTTAATTAAAATAAATAAATTAAATTAGCTCTACTATTTATTATTATTAACATTCTTAATGAAAACTTTTGTTTTATAAAAAATGTTAATTATTTTAATTAAGAACGGTGTGCCTGAGGAGAAAAATGCAAGAGACCATTTTTATGCAGAATTGACCAGGCTAATTAGAAATAATATCCACATGGAAAAATATCAGTGGCGTCCCACTCGCTTCTTCATTAAAGTTTAATAAAAT
Organism: Polydrusus cervinus; assembly: GCA_935413205.1. NCBI lineage: Eukaryota > Metazoa > Arthropoda > Insecta > Coleoptera > Curculionidae > Polydrusus > Polydrusus cervinus. Next base: position 102,998,389 of record OW284511.1, read on the forward strand.
TATTCTATTGGCGATAACGCTGAAACGAACGGAGATATCGAGCTGCGGTTTTAATATTTTTTCTAGCAAATTTCATCTACTTTTCGATTATGGTATCATAATTATACCGTATGATTTATTTTTTCGGAGTAAATTTAAAAAATGTGTAATTATTATAAATTGCGCCTTCTAGCATTTTTTTTGAGAACTATTATGCACAACTAAATGTGAAAAATGGTGAAACTGCATACATTTCTCTTCCAACCAGTCTTTAGTTTGCTAAAATCGGATAAGTCGTTTATAAGTTACAGCAATTTAAATGATTACACTTTCAACAGCTTCCCCCCCCCCCCCCCCCCCCCCACGTTTGGAACAATATTTCTAAATTCTTCTCCAAAGTTACCAGCTCAATGCGAAATTATATTAAAAACATTGGATTCTCTTGACCCGAATCCTAATGCTTATTAAGTAATTGAGGAATGTGAGAAAGTTATTTTCGTAAAATTTTTTCAAAATAATTTTTAACAATACAACGAAATTAAATAATCATTTTAATGGTTTTCATTGGCCTATATTTTTTCCTGGAATTTTTTTTTGCATGAAAATAAATCTCTTACGCCCACAAAGATACCTCCTTCCCACTGGTAATAACATAAATTCAATATCTGGCTTAGTTTTTTTGTAATTCGGGTCAAAAAGCCTCTCTTTTACATAGCAATTTTTAACGCAATCGGATCCACTTGCCACGGCTACCACTTCACGTTGATGCTTTTTTTGCCACTTGATGCAAAAAAAATAAATACCGGCGCAATCTATTGGCGATATTGGAATCCCAAAAAACCGTAGGTCGTACTAATTGACATAATATAGGTTTTGCAACGATTAGATATAACATTTTTTAAATTTTTTAATCAATTTCAGTAAATATTGATACAGATTTTTAGCTTTTCCCTTTCTCACAATCTTTATTTTATCACAACCAAAATATTGGATTGGATACCTTTACTCAACCTCGCCTACGGAATAGTAAATTGAGTTTTAGGTCTGATGATGCTCCGTAAAGAGCGAAATATGTCACCATAGTTGATTTTATTAGATGATTGAGACCATGACTTTGTGATTTTTTTCTTCCTATTTATAAAGTAAATTGAGCACGACGCCGTAGGCGGAGTGCTCAAACTTCCGAGCGCAATATGGACTCGAGTTGTACAGTATATTTTTCTACGATTTAACTTCCGAACTTCATGCTAGGAATTTAAAAAAAATACTTAAATTAGGCATCATAACTTGTCTTTTAAGTTGGCTATGAACTTGTGAGAACGGTAATAAGAAACAATTGAACAAAAATTTATTTTGATGGCAAACCCATTGACCAAATTACACTATAACATATTTATCGATTTGGGTAAGTTCTTATATTTATACAAACTTACTATTGAATATATCTATCTTTCTCACATTCAACTTTTTGCAGAAAAACAGACAAAAAGCGATATATGTATTAATAAAAACGAACAATTTATTTTCTCAACCAGGTAATTTGATCAATAATTGTTTTACTGAAATGCACAGAAGAAAAATAGGTTTTTTGGGTTTATTTCTGCTTGCGTAAAGAATTATAACTCCGAAAGTACAACAAAATAGCTGTAGAATTCGTTTCAAACAGTTAAAAATGGATTTTGTGCATTAATATGAATTTTTAACGTTCGCTACGGTCAAATTTTTCAAAATAATCGCCAATTTATAAACTAGCAACACTGTTAACGTGGAAAGAGAAGACGAGAAGTGGCAATAGTGTAAGTAGAAATAACATAACCTTAAAAATGTTAGTAAAAAATGTTTTTTTTTTCTAGAAATCTTATAATTTCGTCTGTTTTATCGGATTATCTTTATGTTCCACCATTTAAGGAAGAATTACCAGTTAATTTTCTATGTTTGTTGCGTATAATAAAAATTTTAAGATCAATTGGGGTTCGATCCCCGTTCAAAATATATCGACAAATATCCCCGTGCACAAATATTTATAATAATATATATTATTATATTATGGAAAAAAATTACCAAGGTTAGTAAGAAAACGTTCATTTGGTAGGTACATAGTACATTTTTTGCAAAGCTTTTAGTGATTGTCTAGAAATGAGTGGAAATAAAGATATTTTTGAAATTAGGCAAACCAACGATGTGTCCAAATGGCGGCTGGCTGGCTTGTAATTGGTGCACGTGACTATATAAATAAGATTGCTGGTGACATTTAACGGGTGGCTCAATGCTTTTTACCAGCCAACCGCCATATTGAATCACGTGGTTTGGATTCCCTAATAAGAAAGTGCGTGTGTGTGCAAATCTTTAGGTCGGCAGAAAATAACAATAATTTGGTAAAAATATATTTTGGTATTAATTTTGTTATTATACCTTCAATTTTTGCACCATTTCGTGTACTGTTTAGAAAAATATTATGTTTTCCTACGACCACCTGAGAAAAAAAAGGACGGTTAACTTGGCTCGAAAGCGCCGAATATCACACGCGTGATGAAAGTATCCTCATTTGAAAAGTATCACTTTCAACACTTGCTATGTAATATACTAATACATAGACTCTGGGGTAAATGTTTTGATTCAAATTTAAAAAGAACAAATTTCATCTGACAGATTTGCATATTTTTGAAGCATATTGCTAACCTAACTTCTCTCAATTGTCAGAAAACGAATTTACAACATGTAAATTTGGCTTCTCTGTAATTGACTACTGTGATTGTCAGTTTCATAACCTAACTAGGATGGATATGAAATTTTCCCGCACAGTTAACTGGAATAGCCTACTTTACTCGCCACTCAAGTGTAAGGGAAACAGCAAATTTCCATGTGGGAGTAGAAAAACATATTTTTCTCGAGAGCATGTAGCGCTATCCAAAATTAAGCATAATAACACAGGACAGACTGAGTTGATGCCACTATTTTCGAATTTTGTACGGCCTAGCAAAATTTAACAACATTAAATATGTATATTAGTTGGAACGTGCCAGAAAGCAAATGATTAATTAATCTCAAATTTCATTCGATAAAAGACAAAAGATAAATTATGAACGTGACGTTGGAAGGCAACTGTCGAAAATGACGTTTTATAATGGGAGCCGCGACTGCGGGGGTTACTTAATCAAACGGAGATTGATGACGACTTACGTGACGACACAAGTGAAATTGTGATTTTAATTGGTATTCCTGAAAATTAAACCTTGAAAAATGTAGACAAAAAATATAAGGAGAAAGTCTTATTTTGTAGCGGCTTTTCTATGAGACGGTTGTTTAGTAAATTACCTTCCAGAAATGTTTCAAAAAATTAAGAAAGGCATAATAGTAGTTTGTACAAGAGTGGATATGATGTCCATATCGCACGAGAAAGTAAATTGAGCACGACGCCGTAGGCGGAGTGCTCCAACTTCCGAGGGCAATATGGACAATCCACTAGAGTTGAACAGTATATTTTTTCTACGACCGTACTGACAAACCTTATGCTAAAAAATGTAAAAAAAAGTTTTCAGGTTGCCGGGCTCAAACTCACGACCATTGGATTCATAGTCAAACGCTCTACCTCTCGACTATCGAAACGTTAAACTAATTATGATGATACATGAAATTAATTTTCTATGCACATTCAGCAGGTTGCATTATTGATAAATCTATTATAAATGCATCTGGATTTTATTATATTGAACAAATTAATAACAAATTGTACCATATGCATTTAAATTATATAATTTAGTATCTTGAAAAAGAAGGCGGAGCCTCAGTAAAAATAATATACTGTGATTGGTCAGTACTTTTAAGAACAACAATGGCTTCTCTGTAATTGACTACTGTGATTGGTCAGTTTCATTACCTATCTAGGATTGTTATAAAATTTTGCCGCACAGTTAACTGGAATAGCCTACTTTACTCGCCACTTAAGTGTAAAGGAAAAAGGAAATTTTCATGTGGGAGTAGAAAAAAGAATTTTTGACTTGCATTGTTTATATTTATTTCTAAATCACCACGTTTCATCTGGTAAGTATCTCCAGTCGTCTTTAGGTAAATAATAAATAGGTATTGTAACGATACAGGGTGATTCCTAAGTTAATACTTATTTTTTAGCTGTATATAGAAGGCATTAAAATAAACAATATTTTCAAAAAACTCAAAAATAAGGTACTTACATTCATTTATTACACTATGGATCAAATACGGTTCTGCCTAACTTGCCCGTTGAATAACATTAGGAAAATTTTTGGGTGTAGGATGAGTTCGCAAGGGAAAGCGTTCTACGTATAATCTCTAAGCAAAAGCCGCACTTTGACGATACTTACCGTAAATTAGCACCATATCTACTAGTTCATTGTCTTCAAATTTTACCATTTTCACGTGTCACAAACTTACTTCAGAAAAACACACCGCAGCGTATTGTCAAATAACGTACCACCAATTGCATGGCTAATAAGAGATAAGACAAACAACATAAAGTATAGCAATCTACGTTTTGATGACCAGGCCCGTACTTAGATTTTTACTTCTATATCGCGCCTATTTTTAAGTTTTTTGAAAAAAGGTATTTGAAAATGTTCTTTATTTTAATGCCTTCTATATACAGCTAATAAAGAAGTATCAATTTAGGAATCACGCTGTATACTATAGGTAGATGCCTGAAGCATAATTGGGATATGTGAAGTCATGCGTTTAAGTTTTACTTAAAATTCTAGATATTTCTTATATCAAATGAGGGCTTACTAAGAAACCTTGGTTCTGGTGTATGGTAGCAGCTTCCATAAACTTCCTCTTTCTCTAGTGTAATTCTTTCTGCAGCATTTCAGCTTCTATCCACATGATATGCTGGCCATGCGTACAGGCAAGGTAAGACTGAGAGACCGAAAAATCAGGTGCAGCTGAAAAAAATTAAATTAATAAATTTGACCAACTGTGAAATTAAATTCAGTGGTCAAAGAAGTGGTTTTCGGTTTTTAAATTTGTTCAAAATCGAGATTTACCAACATGGGTTAGTTCCTTAACTAAATTCTCAAAAGTTCTATACCAACAAACCACAGAAAGATCGACAAATAACTTGGTTATTTTTTTTCAACTGTCACTGCACTTGATCAGTCATCTGTCAAATCTAGTTAAATAATGTACCATCGCGTTAAATGAAAACTAGGACATGAAAATTTTAATTTGAGCTCTTGTTCTATAAGAATTTGACTTTGTCATCTTGGCAGTTTGTCAAAAAATGTATTAGGGAATCCAAACCACGTGATTCAATATGGCGGTTGGCTGGTAAAAAGCATTGAGCCACCCGTTAAATGTCACCAGCAATATTATTTATATAGTCACGTGCACCAATTACAACGCAGTATTTGCCAGCCAGCCGCCATTTGGACACATCGTTGGATTGCCTAATTGTATTATACGATCAAGACCCACTATGTCAGTACAAAAGTCTAACCTTTAAATTTTACACTGTCCTTATAGGCTGGGAGATTTAGGTTTATTGTCCTAGTTTTCATTAAACGCGATGGTACTTTGTTCTTAGAACTTTTATTAAGACGAAAGATAGATAACACACAAATAGTATGTGATTTATTTTTCCGCATAAGCTCGTTTTGACGTTTTTGACAATTATTTTGTATTGGATTACTTTTCAGACTTTGTTATTGTTGATAATATATTAAAAACATTTTAGAGAACATTGGCAACATTGTCACGCGGCCGTGTATTTGCTCCGATCGTTTTTTAAATTTATTTTTTCAATGACGATGGCTTGAAAATATGAAAAGTACAAACAGAAAAGTTTATTTTTTGTTTCTTTCTACCACTACAATCAAAAATTAGTGAAAAAGCCAATTGTGGATTTAATCATGAAGGTATGAAAATAAGGAAGCGACTGTGATCTTATATTTGAAATTTAATCTCTTAAAAATATCGGACAAATTATTAACATGTGTTTTAAAAAAGTGGGGTTATAACGAATTTAACGAGAAATTTTTCAGTTTTAACAAATTTGGGGTAGCAATTTACAGTAATGATTAGTATGATTTCATTTTGTAATAGATTGTATTAATGATATGTAATGGAAAGTCCTTTCTTACAGCTGCCTGATAAATAATGTTATGCTTTAAAGTAAAGTCTTTTGAGCTGAGTGGTATTATGAAAAGTCTATGAAATTAACGCTGAAAATTTTCTACGGTTTCAGTTTTAAAATTCTTCAATTATTTACCGAGAAAATAAACAAAATACGATCTCTAAATACCTACACGAAACTACTTACTGACGTCACAATAATGTCAAGCAATGGCAACAGTCGATCGCTCTATAAACGACGCACTCCTACCTGACTGAGGTATCGAGTCTGGTTTATTGTTTCTAAACTGTCTTTCTCTGGTATCTTGAGGCGAATTCTGTTTAACATAAAAAAAAAATATAAAGAGACATTTCTTTCACCATCAGCGGAAAATAAAACACACCGAATTGTATCTTTGTTGAGATATCTTATACGGGCGTTGCATCTGCAAATTTCATATACAAGATGACATTTCCTTTTCGCCCATTAAATTTCCTAAAACAATTACAAGCGTGGCGCTGCTGCTATTTGAACGCCGACGGATTTCTTCCACAAACTGCAATGAGGTTTCGGCTTAAGAGTCTACAATGTTTCAAAGTTTATTTAGTCTGTGTTTTGGAAGCCTTACGGTCTTAAAACCCTAAGTACTGTCTGTAGTTTAGTCGCCGGGGTTCCGGCTCTAATAAAATTATAAAATTTATGCTTGCATTGACGCATTTCGGCGCCAACGAAGTCCATTGGTTGTGACCCACGTAATCAACCACAAATATAACATTTTGTGTACATTTCTGTCTTTTGTATAAGAACTCCAATAAAAAAATTCCGTCTCTTTGTGATCAAGAAGCGATTGATTGTTGGATATTTATATTTTCTACTGAAATTAAATACAGTAATAATTAATTAACTTTAATTTATAATATTTTCAACTTAATTAGTATAAAAGAATAAAAATTATTGCCTTATCAAAATTAAAATTTGTTTACCGAAATTAATAAATATAATACTAAAATTTCCCGTAAATATGTTAAAAGGGGTGTGCGCCAAAAATTCAAGTTTTAGTACAAAAATCTATGAATAACGGTTCAAACCTCGTCATTCTGCGACTAACCATTGCTGAGAAATAGCGGAGGAAAGCTTGCGTGACGTCACGAAAGCTTCGGCTAGCGGCACTCGTTATTTTTTTTAATCTCCAAACTATTTTTTCATCAGGCAGTAAGATTTTCATTAAATTATTTTTAACAACCCGACGAATACTAAGCGCTAAAACTTACGTAAATTCCATACACTATACGTATTTATGCAGCGGCCAAGTTCTTGTGACGTTACGCGCTGAAATATGACATCTTTGCAGAGGTATATCTCCGTTATTATTTGCGATAGAAGGGTGCGGTTTAGACTATTATTCTTAGTTTTTTTTTCTTTATTTTTATAAATAAAGTTGTTTTTTTTTTGGCGCACATCCCCTTTGGGTAAATAGTAAAATAAATAATACGCTATATTATAAATTTTTGACTCAATACTTTTTGTTACAATTTTGCTATAGCGGTAGAAGAAGGTGGCTGATTGCCAGACATCGAATACGATTTTGTGCTATCCTTTTTTAACGTAATATATAGATAAGAACAGAACGAAGCCGTATCATTGCTTTGTTTACTAGTGATCAGAAATACTGACGATTGGTCGAGTTATGAATGGTGATATTAATTTATAACTGATTATGCCAATGAGGAGCGAGATGGGCTTTAAAGGCCAATAGAATATTAATTCAAGTAAATTAGATTGGGCTTTTTTGTAGTCTACGTTGACTGTCAAAATTCTTTTTACTAGAACATCGGCTTTCTTTGTTATATTTTTTTCAGAATAAGGTTATATTTGTGGCGGTCTTACGAAAATAGGAATATTTTGACATTTCATAAAGCGGTTATTTAGACATAACTTGTTCAATGGCGTATTTAGGGGGGGGGGGGGGGGGCTGCAGCCTGCATCAGTAAACAATAATACCTTTTTGTGTAGAAGTTTTGTATTTGCACTTTTTACTAAAATTACTTTCGATATTTCTAAGTCTTTATTTATATTTATTTTCAGTGGCGTATTTGGGAGAAAGGGGGCTGCCGGGCTGCAGCCCCCCCCCCCCCTTTAAGCCTAGGAGCTCGGGTCTAAAAGTCTAATTGCAACCTAATTTTTCATCTCACGCATGGACTCTTAATTTAAATCTTTAAATAATGTATTCTTGTCTTAACGTTTAGTTTTTAAACTTTTCCTTCTAAAAGTCCTGTTTTATATAGAGATTAAGGTTTCGGACGCATATCGTTTTAAAAAACGAGTAAAAAGAATAATATTTTATAGCATTTTTCTATTATATACTCGTCTGTTTCGTTTTCTCATTTTTAGAGCTATTTTAAATCAACAAAAATATAACCCAATACCCAATGCAATAAAATATTTTTACAACAAAAACAAAAACAATTAGGTATTTATTTTTAAAAACCAAAATTACAGTAAAAATTTTAATTGAAACATTTTTTATGGAAGAAGTGTGATAATTTATAATAAAACAAATAATGCGGGAAGAAACGCGAATGCTTTATTATGAATATACAAAACGGCACTTAAGAAGGAGTATTTCAAAATCTTAGCATTTGCACTAAAAACTGCTATTAGATCTACGCTCCTTAAATACATGATTTCTGAAAAAGTCATCAATTTTGGCGTGGTAAGCAATATTTACTTTATTTTTAATCATTAAAAACCGAGTCCGAAAAAGACTGGTTAGAGTCATACAAACTTCTTATGTTAAAATTTTGGATTGACACCAATATTCATATTTTTCACATATTATATAAAAAATGTTTTATTTTTTAATAAAGAATATCCAAAGAAACATTTACAAAAACATGTTTAATCCAACCATGTAGAGGGGGAGAGGTAATAATTTAATTTTCGAAATTTGATAGTAGTTAGGTGAATTTTAAACGAACTTTGGGCGTGGTACCGAAAATGTTTCGCCTGCGGCGCTTTTCCGCCTTCTTCACTAGGTACAATATCATGAAATAAATGTAGTTCCGACTGTTCCTCTCTCCAGAAAAAATATCCTACTTACGCCCACTGAGCCCCCCCCCCTCCCCATCATATTTTCTGGCTACGCCACGTTACAATAGTACCCAAAATAATCCGATTACAATACACAATATAACCCAAACTGTCAAAGCTTGCATTAAAAAATATTAGCTTATTACTTAGTCAGTTAGGTATTTGGAATTATTGAAAATCTATTCTAAGCTATTTATAATAATATTTTTTTTATACTTTTTAAAGCATTTATAAAATAGGTTCAATTTTTCTTAATTAAAAACTCCAGTTCCTCAATCTCGCTGGCTCAGTTATCCAGTCTCTCGTCCACTCCACTGTGCGCTTATTATTATTCTGGACAAACGCAGAATTTGTTTTTGCTTTCTCGATTTTCTCCTCGGCTTAGCCGGACTACAACCAGGCACTCGTGTGTTTTGCCCCACGTTTACCACTTAACTATTCCAGACGAACGCTGCTTAGGTTGAGCTTAGCTAGGACATACTGGACAAAAAATCTCTATCCTTTAGTATAGAGTTGTCCCTAATAGCTTATGTAATAGCTTTTTTCTTTGGTAACCTTTTGACCTTGTATAATTAAGTACATACGTTGCATCCAACAAAATAAAATAAATATGTTTTCTTCGAGAGAAAAGGTATATTTGAAGCTTTACAGTTTACAGCTCAGTCCAAACCTACAAGATCCAAAGCAACTCCTCCCCTGGCAATATGTCACGCTCTATGAAACTTTCATTGTCCTTCCACAGCTTGTTTTGCACTTGAAAACGAGTTATAAATAACATTTCAAATAACAAAATAGGTAATTCATCTACACTAAGAAAATATCTTTTAATGCCTTGCAAAAATTTAAGCGTCCATAGCCAAAATATTTTTTTAAATAGAGGACAGCCGAACACTTTGCTGTGGTAATAATACAACTCAGACTTTACAAAGAATAATTCTGTTACCTTTTGAACTAGATACCATAAATTTACCAGGTAGTGATAATTCATTTTCCTGTACACACTACCACTATTACCATCAGAAAACTAAACTAAGAAGTGTTAATTCGAACAACGAACAAGTAGAATAAAATGCTTTCCAAGAAATTTTGCGTTCCAACCAGTTTGCTGTTTAACGCTCGCGACTCGCCGCTCGTCCCTTCGTGAAAATCTGATTAACGGCCGCCGATCGTTCCTTGGTCATCATCTGATGGTGTGCATTATTCGTTACTTTTGAAAAGTAACTTGTATCTAGTTACTTTTTAGGAGTAACTATACACTTAAAACTTATAAAGTAACTAGTTACTTTAAAAGTAACTTAGTGACTCCTAAAAAGTAACTAGATACAAGTTACTTTTCAAAAGTAACGAAGTTACAGTTACTTTTGGCATGATTCAAAAAAGAACTAAGTTACTAAGTATCTAGTTACTTTAAGTAACTAGTTACTAAAAAGTATCTAGTTACTTAAGTTACTCACAGCTCTGGGTGTGGAGTAATAAAATGAAAAATTCCGTCCATTTCGGCTCAATTTCGGTGTCGGCCATAGTCGCAGGTAAATTTTGTGCATTAAATTAATTATGAAAACTAACCAAAGAAAAAAAAGAAGATAATTTGATAAAGAATAAACTATTAGTTATAGCAAATTTACACAAACATCGCTTTATGAAATATGCCGTGGAAGATATTGCTGAATAACATAGAGTATGTAACTGTGCTGCGCACACCACCATATCATTGCTAACTAAATCCTATAGAACTTATATGGGCGCAGGTCAAAGGATTTGTAGCAAGACACAACACAACATTCAAAATGAAAGACGTTAAGCTACTGTTTGATCAAGCCATTTAGGAAGTGACACCAGAGAACAGGCGAAAAGCAGTCCGTCATTAAAGACGAGGAGAAAATGTGAAATCTTGACTACCTGATCGATCGGACCCTCGACCCGTTAATTATAACTTCAAGAGGCGATGACAGTTCCTCAGATGACGAAGAATGTTATGATTTTTGATAAATAATGTTTATTAAAAAATAAGTGTGCCTACCTAATCCTATGTACACAATGCACGCCTTTGTCAGTGTTTATGAATGGATAATAATAGTTAAAACTCATAAATTGACCCAAACCCGTGTGATACTACCTGCACTTAATGAAATAAAGAATTTTGCAATGAAATCAATACCAAATTATGAAAGTGGCTTAAATATTGGTTGGGTCACTCTGTAGTCCCTTTGCATACCTGGTGAGCTATTATTACTCAACACCTTTCTGAAATAGACTATAATTATTTATACGATGGGAATTCATTTTTTCTCAGTGTAGTTATATATTATGGCTATTCCACCTTCTTTTCCTGAACTCTTCACTTCTACGTTTGTATTTCCAATAAAATTTAATATTATTAAAAAAAAATATAGCATATCATCGACTTCAAACATTGCAACACAGTGTCTCCTGCTGCTGATAAATTGTCGACTCCATGAACGACTCGCAGCTTGTCAGGACGGGGTCCTGCGACTGGCTTACATCGGGATTACCGCGCTCGTTTATCATTCCTGCAGGAATAAGCGATAGATTGTGTTGTTACCTACTTTTTCCCTGCTTTTTGCAGGTAATGATTAAACGTAATGAATATTTAGAGATTAGAGCGAGAGACAGCTGTTTAAATGGATTTGTCGTTAGATATTAAGAAAGGTTCAAATATGGATAAATCGAATTTTTAGTGGGTCACTGTATTATAAATAAGCTGCAACACATGCGCATTGAACAAAAATAAGTAGTGGTTATTGACAGTTCTAAATTTGAAGTATATAATTAATTAGTGGCGTAGCCAGAAAATATGCACGGGGGGGGGGGGGGGGGGGGGCTCAGTGGGCGTAAGTAGGACATTTTTTTTCTGGAGAGAGGGACAGTCGGGACTACATGATATTGTACCCAGTGAAGAAGGCAAACATTTTTTGGGGCCACGCCGAAAGTTCGTTTAAAATTCACCTTACTATTACCTCTCCCCCTCTGTATGGTTGGATTAAATTTGTTTTTGTAAACGTTTTTTTTAACTTTTTTTTGATATTCCTTGCTGTCTCTTTATTTAAAAATATTATATATATATATATTTATGAAAATTTGAATATTGATGTCAATCCAAAGTTTTAACATAAGACGTATGTATGACTCTAACCAGCGTTTTTTTGACTCGGTTTTTTGTGATTAAAAATGAAGTAAATAACGCTCATCATGTCAAAATTGATGATTTTTTCATAAATCATTTTAGGAGCGTAGATCTAAGAGCAGTTTTTGGTGCAAATACGTAGCTTTTAAAATACTCCTTCTTAAGTGCAGTTTTGTATATTCATAATAAGGCATTCTCGTTTCTTCCCGCACTATTTTTTTTATTATAAATTATCACACTTCTTCCATAAAAAATGTTTCAATTAACATTTTTACTTTAATTTTTCTCTTTAAAAATAAATAGGTACTTAATTATTTTTGTTATAAAAATATTTTATTGCATTGGTCTTATTTTTGTTGATTTAAAATAGCTCTAAAAAATAGAAAACGGAGCAGACAAGTACATAATATAAAAATACTATAAAATATTATTTGTTTTACTCGTTTTCCTTTAAAATTGCATCATAAAACAATAACTAAACCGATATGCGTCTGAAACCCTAATCTCCATACACTATTGGCAAACTTGAATCTAGGGTGCCGATATAAATGCGTCAGGAGATTATTAGTAGCTTTTAACACGTTAAACAGAGAACACGATATTCCCTACCTCCCACCTTCCATTCTTTAGAACACGTAGTCGAAGCAGTCGACGTATCGAATACTTTGATCGCATGTTCTAAAGAAAGGAAGGTGGGAAGTAAAGAATAGCGCATTCTCTGTTTAACGTGTTAAAAGCTACTAATAATCTCCGTCTGATGCGTCTATATCGCCACCCTAGATTCGAGTTTGCCAGTAGGGTATAAAACAGGACTTTTAGAAGGAAACGTTTAAAAACTAAACGTTTACTACAAGACCTTTGCAATCTAAGCCAGAAATGCATTATTTAAAAATTTAAATTAAGAGTCCAAGCGTGAGACAAAAAATTAGGTTGCAATTAGACTGTTAAACCCGAGCTCCTAGGCTCATGGGAGGGCGGCAGCCCGGTAGCCCCCCCCCCCCCCCCTAAATACGCCACTGTAACTAATTACCAATTATGTTAATTTTCTTTTCTAGAGCTAGAAGGGGTTGATTAATATTAATAAAGTTATGCTATTTTTATCGTTGTAAAAGTGTGGATCATATTACAGCAATATCTCTATGCCGAAAGTAATCATTATCTATGCCCTTAATTAATTGTCCAACACGTTCGTATTCTCTCCGAACTGCTAGTATAGGATAATTGAATGAAATAGTCGATTAGAATGGGCTGATTCTCAGAGGAATACAACTTTGGTAATTGTTGTATATTTAGCGGCGGAGAAGTCCCAGTTAATCGATAACTCCCGATTAAATTAGAATGGGGATAGTTGAGAAGGATTTAATCGGAAGATTATCTTATAGCTATTAGCATGGTACCGAAAAAGCGTTAACTCTCTATTTATCGTTATAAGGTTATAATTGTTACTAATAAATTTTCGGAAAAGGTCACTAACAACGAGTATAATAACAAGCATGATGTAACGCATCCAAATTATTATACAAAATGTATATCTTCGGTCCAATTCCGGTGGTTTACACTCGTATGTATTGGATTTATGCGGGGTTGTTATTCAGCATAGTAAATCCAATATAGGGTCGGGGTGGGACAGGCGGTGGTGGGTAAAAGGTCATGTTGGTAAATTATGAGCGTTCATTGACCGTAAAATGTCATCGAAACCTGGCCAAAGTAATATTAGATGTTTACAGGTTCATTAGCACTGTTTCAGACTACGAATAAGTAACTACACTGCCTCTATAGTTAAGTAATGTAAGGTCTAGTTTAGAATTTTTAAGTAGATAACTGGTATCGATTCGGAGGTGGACATTTTTTTCTTATTAAGTGTAAGTAAATACATTGATAGTTTAACTTCGGGTTGCGTAAAGATTTAAAAAATAATTAATTAACCACATACACGGATTGTGATATCAATGAGAGTGACGGAAACGGTTTATTTAGAATTAAAGTTGGATGTCACTTTGAATGTGAGATAATACTTTCTGACAACATCATTGATGTCACAGTTCAAGTTTCCTGGTTAGTTGATTATTGTTTAGAACATTTTTCGAACCCAACCGTCGGCATATAAGAGATAGTGACCAAGTCCATAGGACTATATGTGGATTTGATCACTTTTTCTTGTAGACCGACGATATGAGTAGATAGATTAATGTATGTATGTACAGAGACATTATTTTAAGTGTCTCACCCGATTGGGACTTTGCTATCGACCACAATAAAAAAACAATTATGTATTCCCTAATAGCTTTTAGTGAAGAAGCCAAATTTGATGTCAAAAAAATCTATGTTTACAAATTTGACAGATACCCTGTACACGGCATACACAGTCTCGTGAGGTTAAAATGGAGACAAAATATTGTCTACTACTAAGTAAGTACTAATGTTAATGTTTCTCAAAAAAGGTTACAATAATTATTGTAAACTTAAAGAAATTCCCTCCAGCCAGTACATAAATAGATCTGTGTGCTTACGCAAAAAGACTGTATTGTGAAACTTGTATTATATGTTAGTAACCAGAATTTCTTTATTTGATATGTATAAAGCTAAAAGCTGAAGTTGTATTATTTTTTATTTTTAAGCTAAAACTAAAGCAATTTTCTTTTTGATCGTGATATCCTATAAAATATTTTTATTACCATTACACCTTGTTACTGCAGCAATAAAACTAAGAAAGAAAGCAAACTGCAATTGCAAAAGTCCTAAATAATAAAGAAGAAATAAACCCCGTTATAAAGCAGTGGCGTATGACCTTTAAAATTTGTCAAATATGATCTATGTACATTTAAATCATTTATTTTTTTAATTTGGCAACACCATATTGACTTTCCAATATTCTGTAAATAATTTTGAACAACGCGCGTCGGCTGCCGTGGATCAAACATTAGGAAAACTGTAAATGCGGGTAACTACGGAATCCACTTAAATCAGACGGTTCACTTAGAATTCTGACCAATAACGAACCTTTTAGTTTTTTTAACATGGTGGAAATCATATATAATTTTGCAATTAGAGAGCCAGTACTGCAGCTGTGCAATTCTAATTGGCAAGCGCAGCTTAACTGCTTAAACATAATAAATAAGTTATTGAGGGTTAAAACCACTTACATTTTTAGATAAAGGTTTGAAATTAACTTAAATAAAAATTAGTTTGTTGGTAAATTTTTTAAAAAGTGTTCAATGGGGATTTTCGCAATTTTTAAAGATTTTAATATTTCTATATCGTGATATGACGACCTTGAAAATTTACGTACGTACGCCACTGGTGTCCAATGTAATTCGAAGCCAATTTTATGGCGCTTTGGCGCAAATTGAGAAGGGATTTGTTAAGTCTTGCAATTCCTGAATAAATCTCTCAAGTCAATTCGGAAAGTTTTTTAATATCCGCACAAGTTAAGTGAATTATTAGACGAGTTGATGAATAATTTTACGATGAGAGCCGGTTCAAAAGTCGACGAAGACGATTAAAACTTTTTGTTTGCTAAGAATTTGGAAATAAATTTTAAAAGCTTCCTATTTATCTTTTTGTCCGCTGGGGTATTTTTTTTTAATAAGACTATTTGTTTGTCTCTTTGTCGACACTTTATTTATGGACGTTGATAAATTTAAATCTGGAACTACAGTAAACAAGCAGACAAAAAAGAGTTAACTCTATTAGAAATAAAGATAATTCTAAATATTCACCAAATCACAAGCTTTATTATATCAACTTTGGAATATATATAAAAATTTATTTTTATAACATGACCTTTATCGAGCACTTTTTTATTATTCCTTGTAATTCACCGTGTTTTCAATCTGATTCAGATTTCTCAAATATACTGGAAAATGCAATAACTGAATAGGGTTTTTCCTAAAGAAAGTTTTAACAAAAGAAAATATTTTTGTAACGTAAAACTGGTTTTACAAGTTTAATAGTTAAAACAAATTTTGGCCTTCTAAATCAAAAATGAAAAACTGGACACATGAAGTGTTCACCAAACGTAAACGCACGAATTTTAACGATTATGGAACCTTAATGCAGCCTTGCACTGCATTTTTTTTTTATGATAAAACACCTGCACTGTAGGAAAAATCCTTTAAGGCGCTCTGGGAGCGGTGCGAGTGCGAAAAAAGCGATTAACGTTGGTCTTGAAACGTTGAAGATTGTATTCATTGAGAAACACAACCTCAGGTAGATCATTCCACAAAGATGACGTTCTCCAGATGTAAGAATTCTTGAACAATGAAGTTCGAGGAGTACTAAGCTGAACAACATATGGATGAGCGGCAGTGGTTCGCCGTGTATTTCTGTTTTGCATTGCTCTAGGTGGAATTAAGTGGGCAA
The DNA here is from genome assembly GCA_935413205.1 of Polydrusus cervinus. NCBI lineage: Eukaryota > Metazoa > Arthropoda > Insecta > Coleoptera > Curculionidae > Polydrusus > Polydrusus cervinus. The sequence continues at coordinate 103,015,047 of OW284511.1, forward strand.
TGTCAGTCGAACACCTGCCATGGAAATATCTATAAAAGAGAGCCAAATCACCAACCTGTCTTCGATGCTCCAGGCTATCGAGGGTCTTGGTCAGCTCGGGGTCGCCGATCAGACGAACGGCTCTCCTTTGAATGGAATCCAGTAGCCGAAGGGTGTGCTTGGGTGCAGAGCTCCAGACATGAGAGCAGTATTCTAATGATGGTCGAATCTGGGCTTTGTAGAGTGTCAAAAGTTGATGAGGTGTGTACAACCATTTGGTGCGGAAAAGTACACCAAGTTTCTGTGCAGCTGCCTTGGCAATTGCGGCAACGTGATCATGTCAAGACATATTACCTCCCAGATTGACCCCCAGCAAATTAATAGATGGTGCCAGGGGAATTGCGTGTTCTGCCATGACTATATCCGGTTCTGCAATGTTAACCTTTTTGGAGAAGACTGCTGCCTGGGTTTTCTTAGCATTAAATTCGACTTGGTTACTGTCACCCCAAGCCAAAATTTCTTCCAGGTCATTGTTGAGGCGCAATACTTCATGCTGCCTGCGAAGATGTGCATCGGCAGCGGATGTTTGGGGAGTCAAGGTAAAAGATAGTTGAAATAGTGATGGCACATCGACATTGATGTTCGGTATCGTTATTAACAAAACATCGTTGTTAAAATATCGATGTGAAGAAAACATCGACGTTTTCCAAAATTTCTGGATAACTTCTGAAAAAAACCCTATTTGCCACCAAATATTCTCTCCGATTAAAAGTGACTTCTAAAAATTTCTATTAAATGTACCAGCTCCATGCAAAATTATATTCATTAGTGTCAAAAAGTTATTTTTATAAAAAAAATTATTTTTAATATTTTTTACAATATATATAATGAACTTTGGTCATTTTTTTGGGGTTTTCATTGGCTTATATCTCTTTCTTCGATTTTTTGCATGAAAATAACTTTTCCCACCCACATACATAGATACTACCAAAAAAATTAAATAATTTGTTCTAAATACGACCCTGTTCAGGCCGAGTGTCTACATGTAATTGTTTTCAGTTCATGTCCGTTGGAAATAAATAGACTATTAATAGGCACAGTAAAGTATTTTTAGTAAATTTACTGATTGATTCTAAAAACGAATCAACCCGCAATTTTTTAAAGTCCAAACGAGTAGGTAAACTAAATTAGAAGTTAGTGAAGTTACATAAAAAGCTTGTAAAGTTAAGGAAACTTTTATAAAAATGCTTCTTTCGCGTAATTCCTTCCCCCACATGAGATAAGGGTGGCAAGTCGCACCCATTTTTATTTCAAACTAGCTTTTGACTTATTTTTCTTGTTCACAGCAAAAGTGTTGCGACCAAAACTTTTCGAAAAGAACATTATCTCTCCGCAAAGTTTTATCAGACGGTAATGTCATCAATAAATCGGTAATCTTTGGATAAGTTTTATTCTTTTCAGAACTTCCCTTCTGTTAGGTTTCTTGGATGCATTAGGCTCTTAAATATTGCGATATTACATAAGTAAAAAAATGTGTGCGTAAAAAACTTTAATAATAAAAAGACTGATTATTTTTTTCTACATACAGGATCGTTAAGTCTATTTCAGAAAGGCGTAAGTAATAAAAATCCATTAGGTATGCAAAGGGACTATCTACAGAGTGATCCAACGAATAATTAAGCCACTTTCATAATTTGGCATTGATTTTATTGCAAAATTCTTTATTTTCATCAAGTGCAGGTAGTACCATCCGGGTTTGGGTCAATTTATGCGTTTTGTCTATTGTTATCCATTCACAAACACTGAAAATGGTGTGACAAAGGGGTGCATTATGTACATAGTATAAGGTACACTTATTTTTTTATTAAACATTATAAAAAAAATACAAAATACAAAAAATACATTATACAGAAATTTAATTATAAAAAATATATATTCTTCAGCATCTGAGGAACTGTCATCTCCTCTTGAGGACCCGTTATAACTAACGGGTCGACGGTCCGATCGATCAGGTGGTCAAGATCCCACATTTTCTCCTCTTTTTTTAATGATGGCCTGCTTTTTGCCAGTTCTCTGGTGTCACTTCCTTAATGGCTTGATCAAAGAGTAGCTTAACGTCTTTCATTTTGAATGTAGTGTTGTGTCTTGCTACAAATCCTTTCACTTGCGCTCATATTTGTTGCTCCTGTTGAGCGTCCTAAAAAATACAATTTCGAAATAAAAAAATAGGTTTAAAAATATTTTCTATTATTGCTAAGCTAAACAGTATACAGTTCGGATCTTATAACAATTAATCCTTAAATTAAGATTTGTAATATGAGGGTAAAACACTCTGTATTAGTATATTGTGTTTAGTGTTCTAATTAGTTATTATGATTAGCTAGTATAACAATACTGTCGATATAACAAATATGTAATATAAACATTAGCGTAAGTGGAACAACCTGTATGTGGCGACATAGATTAAGATTCAGAATATAGTTTGATGTTGAATATGAAACACCGTTTTATTTGAACCCTTTGCTGCCACCCATCTGAACATCAAATTATTACATGGCGATCCTGCCAAAAAACCTTAAGAAGAAAAGCACTTATATGGAGTAAAATGGGTAGTGCCAAGTCTAAAGAGAAAATAACCAGGCCTCGAATGGAGACAGAGTACATTTTGATAACACTTGTAATAGCCGTTATCCTTTTAATCATATATAGTTAGAATTACCAAGAACGAGTTGAAGAAAATCAAGGGATGAATTGGTAACGAAGCAAGCAGTATACCATTTTTTTTAGGTTCTTTTTAGGATTATAAAGATGGAGTTTTGGAGCTTAAAATTGTTACATGGTTTTATTATACTTATGGTTTATTACACTTATGGAAAAAGAAGACGGAAAATGGACATAAGAAACAAGAAAATTTTTAAAAATAGAAGAAGAAAAAATAGACTCGGTTATAATTACCAAATTAGTGATTAAAAAGAAACATTTACTAAGTAAGTTATAGAATTAGGTAAATTGTATTGAAATAGGGCCTATTTAACAAGTACTTTGCTATTAAATAATTAGATTAGAGAATATTCTAAGAGTGCTATAGAAATTTCTTTTTAAAAATGTATCAGGAAATTATAAATTTTAATAAACAAATCGCGGAAGGTTTAAGTAGTGATAACCAAAATGAGGTATAAACCGGGATAACCACGCGAAAAATATACATTCAAATATGTCAGCTTTTGACTTAAAAGTGGCCACGAGCCTCTTGCCTGTAATGAATGACTCGGAAGCTATTACACATAAACTAATCGACGCGGCAGAATTTTATCATTCTATGCTTAACGAGGAAGGCAAGCCTATTTTAATTAAATTTATTCTGAAAACACGAATTTCAAATAATGCGAAATTAAGATTAAAGTCTAGTTACGATTCTATGGATTCATTATTAGGGGACATCAAAAAACATCTTTTAACGAAACAGTCCGATACCGCCCTTCAGGCAAAATTGTTTTCCGCCAAGCAAGGCGATAATACTGTTTCTGAGTTTGGTAAAAATCTTGAAGATATCTTAGTAAATCTGACAATTTCTCAAGCAGACGGTAATTCAAGAGCTTTTGATATTTTAAGACCAATAAACGAAAAAATCGCTATACAAAGGTTTACAGGTGGCCTTAGAAATCATAAACTCAGCACAATCATATCTGCTAGAAATTTTGAATTTTTAAAGGATGCCATTAGAGCGGCGCAAGATGAAGAAATTTCCTCTCAAAGCAGTAATCAACAAATTTTCAATATGTTTAGAGGAAGAGGAAACAACAGAAATTTTTCTGCAGGTTTTAACAAAGCTAGAAACTCTGGAAGACATTTTAATAACAATTTCAATAGAAACGTAACTAATAGAAATAACAATTATGTTTCTAATTATCAACAAAATAATTCTCGCTTAGGTAATGGTAATAGCAATCCGCAAAGTCAGCGTTTTCAGGGGGGGCACCGAGGACGTTCGTTTACTCGCGGTTATTATGGAAATTCGCGGAGACAAATAAATTTTGCTGATCAAAACATTAATGCAGGTCAGGAAACGTTGAAAGTTGAAAAAAGTCATAATAATATTTTTACTTACTCCGAAAATTGCTCAAATTCAGTTTCTTTTAGAGTAAACAACAAAAGTTTAGGATTCTTAGTAGATACGGGAGCATCATTGTGTGCCCTTAAGTTAGAACATTTAGACGCAAGTATACCTTTACATAAGGAAAATCTTGAAATAAATGGCATAGGTGGTAGAGTATGTTCCGTAGGTTATGTATACTTAAATCTCGCTATAGGAAACATACAATTTAGGGAAAAGTTTTATGTATTTGATTCGTTGGAATGTCATACAGATGGTATAATTGGGAGAAATTTTTTAGGGAAGTATAAAGCTAAATTAAACTATGAGGAAAATACTTTAGATCTTTTCAATGAGGGAAAGAATGTTATTTTAGACTTAAATGCTAGTAGTAGTCATATATTAGTATTACCTGCAATGTGTGAAAGTATTCAGTACCTTGAGACAGGGTTAAATGAGGAATGTGTTGTTATGCCAAGTGAGTTATGCCAGGGTGTGTTTGTAGCAGGAGTGATTGCACAACCAGTGAATGGGAAAGTTCCGGTTAAAATTTTGAATACACGGGAAAGTGAAGTACGCTTGAGAAATTGCTTACCTAAAACTGAGAAGCTCAGCAATTATGATTGTTGTCAGTTTACTTCTCAAAATATTTCAGTTAATCGAGTAAAACAGTTATTTGACATGCTTAAACTTACCTACTTGAATAAAGAAGAGAAAGATTCAATAGATCAATTATGTGCTAAATTTGCAGACATATTTCATATGCCTGGGGATAAATTATCTGTAACAAATATTTATAAACAGTCAATTCAAGTCAAACCGAACACTCAACCAGTTTATATAAAACCTTATAGACTGCCTCAATCTCAGAGGGAGGAAATAAATAAGCAAATTTCCCAAATGTGCGATAATGATATAATTGAGAGTGCGCAGAGTGAGTGGTCGTCGCCTGTTTTACTGGTACCGAAAAAGAGTGAGACATCAGGAGAGAAACGTAGCAGATTGGTTTTAGATTACAGATTTTTAAACCGTAGTTTAGTAGATATCAAGTGGCCTATTGCAAATGTGGTTGATATTTTGGATTCTCTTGCGGGAGCTCTTTATTTTTCGCATTTAGATCTAAGTCAGGGGTATTATCAAGTGGAACTAGATGAACAAAGTAGAAAACTGACAGCCTTTACAACTGATCGGGGGCAATGGCAAATGAAAAGATTGCCCATGGGGCTAAAACTTAGCCCCAGTGCCTTTTCTAGGATAATGACAGTTGCAATGGCAGGTCTAAACTACGAAAAATGTTTTGTTTACCTTGACGATCTAATAGTATTCGGGAGAAATCTTAAGGAACACAACAAAAACCTTATGGACGTTTTTACTAGACTTCGTAAAGTAAATTTAAAACTAAATCCCTTAAAATGCGAGTTTTTAAGGAAAGAAATTCTTTATTTAGGTCACATTATTAGTGATAAAGGAATATCTCCTGATCCGGAAAAAATTAAAGCTTTAGACGAATATCCCGTTCCAAAAAATTCGGACGAAGTTAAACGTTTCGTGGCTTTTGCAAATTACTACAGAAAGTTTATTCCGAAATTTGCGGAGCTATCTGTACCCCTAAACAAATTGTGCAGAAAGTATGCAAGGTTTGAATGGACGGATGAATGTAACAACTCATTTAAAATCCTAAAGAACGCACTAAGTCAATATCCAGTTTTACAGTATCCTGATTTTGCAGAGAAAAATGAATTTATACTTCAAACTGATGCGTCAAAGTCAGCTATTGGAGCAGTACTCTCAAATAAAAATAATAGACCAGTGGCGTACGCCAGTAGAAGTTTAAATAAAGCGGAAATAAATTACCCTATTATTCACAAAGAACTTTTAGCTATCTACTGGGCTGTAAAGCATTTTCGGCCTTATTTATATGGACGCAGATTTAAAATAGTAACTGACCATAAACCTTTATTATACTTATTTAGCCTTACTGACCCATCCAGCCGGTTAACAAAATTTCGATTAGGCCTTGAGGAATATGATTTTTACGTTGAGTATGTGAAAGGAAGTGAAAATGTCACCGCGGATGCATTATCAAGAATTATCTTGACATCTGAGGAATTGAAAAGCATGAATAATGACATGATTGCTGTTATGACCAGAGGACAGTGTAAGAGTATGAAAGAGCAAGATTGTGTGTTGGACAAGGATAACCTTAATGTTTGGCCTGATCAACCAGATATTGTGGAAGTTCTAAAACAACCTAAAAATTGCACTGAGTTAGTTTTAACGACATCGTCCAAAATAAAAACATTGTCAAAAGATATAACTGAACACTTGGGGAGTTTTTATTATGTTCCATTGCAACTTAGTTTGTACTTTAGTCAAAATACTCGATCGGCATTGGCGCGAGACGAAATGCTGAGAGATTTGGCCAAAATAACTAAGAAAGCAAATATAAATGAATTATATATTTTAAAAAATGAGAAAAATAAAATATTTATTAAATGGATAGGTAAAGAAATAAATAGTAATCCTAATTGGGGGGGCCCCCGTATAAATATTGTACAAGGAGCTAGCAAAATAATAGATAATGATGAGAAACGAATTATTTTGAATGATTTTCATTTACTTCCCACAAGTGGACATGCAGGCATAAATAGAATGACAAATAATATAAAAAAGTATTACTTTTGGCCAGGTCTAGATAACGATGTTGCAGACTTTGTAAGAAAATGTGACACTTGTCAAAAACAGAAGCATTGCAATCGTTATACTAGACAGCCCATGGTTATTACGTCGACAGCCAATTATTCTTTTCAAAAAGTATATTTAGATATTGTAGGACCACTACCAACAGATGTAAATGAATTTGCATACATCCTGACTTTACAGTGTGAGTTAACAAAATTTGTGGAAGCATATCCTATAAAAAATAAAGACACCGTATCTGTGGCAAAATCATTTGTGGAAAACTTTATCTTACGATATGGAATTCCACAGGAAATTGCAACGGATAGGGGTTCTGAATTTATTTCTTCCACTATGAGTGAGGTTTGTAAGCTTTTAAAAATAAATCAAATTCATTCCACGGCATACCATCATGAAAGTATTGGTTCTTTGGAAAATTCACATAAGGTATTGGGTGCCTACTTAAGAATTCAATCCGAAAATAATGATGCAGCGTGGAGTACATGGATTCCTTATTGGTGTTTCTCTTATAATACTACAGTCCATACTGAAACTAAATATACTCCTTTTGAACTGGTCTTTGGAAAGAAATGTCAGATTCCAAATAATCTAAATAATATGTTAGAACCCATTTATAACTTTGAGAATTACCCTATTGAGTTAAAGTATCGGTTGCAAAAGGCTCATGAGGATGCAAGAGCTAACTTATTACATTCAAAATTTAAAAGAAAGCAAAGTTATGATGAAAAAATTAAACCCATTCAATACAAAAAAGGCGATTTAGTACTTGTAAAAAATGAAGTGGGAAACAAAATCGCAAGTCCTTGTTTTCTGGGTCCTTATTTAGTTATCGAGGATGAATCTCCAAATGTAAAACTGATGAAAGGTAATAAGGAGATTGTAATCCACAAAAATAGAACTAAGTTATATCATAGTTAAGTAATTTCTAGGTAATAATTTAGTAGTAAGGAATCGGCCGGCCCTACTTTCGTATTCTTCTCTATCTGCTATTTATTCTAGGTCTGACTACTCTAATTTTCTTCCTTTTCTTTCTTCATTTCTTGAATTCTTATTGACTAAGAAAATGTTTGTTATAAGTATAGTTATTATTTCACATGAGTTAATTACTTTCATATTATAATTAACAGGAATTTCCATTTGAAAACAAAGTGTAAATTCCTTAAATTTCCCGGGGAGGTGTAATATGAGGGTAAAACACTCTGTATTAGTATATTGTGTTTAGTGTTCTAATTAGTTATTATGATTAGCTAGTATAACAATACTGTCGATATAACAAATATGTAATATAAACATTAGCGTAAGTGGAACAACCTGTATGTGGCGACATAGATTAAGATTCAGAATATAGTTTGATGTTGAATATGAAACACCGTTTTATTTGAACCCTTTGCTGCCACCCATCTGAACATCAAATTATTACAGATTAAATAATAATTATTTTTAATTAGTTCTATTCCATAAGGTATAAAAACATGGTCGTTAATTGTTATATGATCACCCTGTCAGGATGACATTTTATATCTTTATTAAAATAACGTTTTTGTAATAAAAGACGGCCAATATGTCAAGCGGCCTTAATAAATTCCTAACAGCTTATTAAACCTGCACCCTGAAAAGCCAAGAGGCAATGCGTCATGGATTTGAATGCGCCGAGGTGTCTGGTTCAGGACTCAAGCAGGATAATTAATTCCTTCGGCGGGATTTTCCTGCGACGATGTAAATTTTACAGGTCAACCCAGTTTTCGCTAACTTCCTATTATGTTCAAATGTCAAAATTGAAGCACGATGTTATACGAAATACAGACCTCTTCTGGTTCAATGCATAGTAATTTGAAATCTATCATTTGTAAAGAATTCACTAATAATAAAACGTAGGATTCAGCAGTGGCAGGGCAAGAAGGTCGGAAAAACAACTAATCGCGGAAGGCGCCAAATGATTTGGATTCTACGCTTAAAAAACCCTTTCTTTGGACCATCAACAAATTTTTCAAAACAAGAAATACACTATTTTGGGTTACATATCAATACAATCAAGGGATTGTGCCAGATTAGTAAATTAAAAATTAAGGTAACCGGGCCACTATGATTGTGGGCAAATAATGTCTGTCAATGTAATTTATGTCACAGTCAAACTTGCTGGTTAGTTAATTACACAGTCCAAGAAAAAAAAAGTAATGTCCACTGGACTAGCCTCCCAAGTTAATATATTTTCGAGGTCGCTGAATCCGAATCCGACCTCCGTATTATCCCATCAGGTCTAATGGGGGGCGAAACCACTAAGAGGTTAATACTAGCCCCCCTCCCCAAAAAAGGATGGTTTTACCCCCGATAGACTTAATGGGATGAAATGGAGGTCCAATTCGGATTCAGCGACCTTGAAAACATAAAATATAGATATGGGAATCTAGTTCAGTGGATATGACTTTTTTCTTTTTCAGCTCCACAAAAATTTTCATGAAACTCTTAGGGGTACCAGCCTTTTTGCAACACTGTATATTTATATATTATTATACAAACCCCTCTTCCGTCGTTATTCTGAGAAATATCCTTCAAAAAGCCTGGTTTTACCCTGTGCAAGGGTGGTTTCACTCATAATAGACTTGATGGGGTGAAACGGAGGTGGAATTCGGATTTAGGGACCTCAAAAACATATAAACATGGAGGTTTAGTCCAGTGGACATGACTTTTTCTTTCGGGCTGTGTGATTGTTAAAAATCTTTATACAACCGGACATGATAATAATATAATTAAAAACAGATTTAAGCAAACTTATTAAACAAACATTTTTTATAAAATAAACTTTGATTGGTTGCTTGTTAAGTTAAGATTACTTTAATGAACTTTCGATGAAAAATAAATTATAAAGGAAAGTGGCTTGCAAGGGTACTTGCAGATGATTTAAAATAGTGCTGTCCATGTTCCACTATATTGAAACACTAAAATATCGATAAAAGTGATAAAACAAACTTCATAAAATCGCTTTGTATGATCTAATGCTTTTTGAAATAGGATATTTGAACAGAGAATGCATTCGAATCGTTGCAGCTTTAAACACAATCGAAGTCGTTATGACGATTTTCTTTCCCGATTTTATTCCTGTCAATAATACTTGTGACTTGGGTAAACTACATCTAGAAAGACGCTTTACTATCATTAAATTTATGCTTATAAAGACTTAGAAATATCGAAAGTAAGTCTAGTAAAAATTGCAAATACAAAATTTCTACACAAAAAAGTACTATTGTTTACTAAAAAATGGTAGTATTTTTGGGAACATTAATAAAAATAAATTTAAATAGTTTTTAAAGAATTCTTGTTCTAAATATAGAAACCATATTAAAAATTATTCCAGACACTTTTAATAGAAGAAAAAAAAATTTCTGGATTACAGAATTACAGAAAAACAATATAATTAAATCATTTCTAAGGGTCCGAAAGGCCATATAGGTACATAATATTGATTAAAAAATTATTGTTAAAATTTTAGTAAAACTTGCTAAACAAAGTGACTCCTTGTAATTTAAGTGCTTCGTTTTTTTAATCGTGACCCCGGAAAGCCGTTAAATTTTGCGAAGCTAAAAATATTGTGGTTAATGGCAATATTTTTAAAAGAGATAGGTAAAATATTTTTCTTACAACGCAACCGATTACTTATTAGGATTTTGTACAACGTAATGTCCATACCAACGTAAGAATAAATACCACCGGCATGTCATGTCTTAGTTCTTGACCGTTGCCGTAATTTGACGGTTTAGCATAAATAAAGTTATTCTGGAGTTTTATTTCTCAAGGGAACGGAATGCTGAATGATACACACATATCATTTATTGTAAAACTCAACGAATACTGAATTTAAATTTTAAAATATGCTGAAATAAAATGAATAGGTTAGAAGTAAAATAGATTAAATACAGAAATACGAATATGGAGGACAAAGCTGCTAAAATATATTTGATTGTTAATTAATGATTAATGTTTCTTACTTTTGTGTTTTGAAAATGGGTAAACTTCTACAGGGTGATTCCTAAGTTGCTACTTCTTTTTAAGCTGTGTATAGAAGGCATTAAAATAAACAACATTTTCAAATATTTTTTTTAAAAAACCTAAAAATATGGTCATCAAAACGTAGCCTGATATAGTTTATGTTGTTTTTGTCTTATTAGTAATGCAATTTACTGGTCGGTGCCGGTGATCAGTTATTTATTTTGCGATCTGCTGCGGTGTGTTTTTCTGAAGCAAGTTAATTTTAAATTGGTGACACATGAAAATGGTAAAATTTGAAAACAATGAACTAGTAGATATGGTGCTAATTTACTGCGAGTGTCGTCAAAGTGCGACTGCTGCTTGCAGATTATACGCAGAATGCTTTCCTTTGCGGGCTTATCCTACACCGAGAAGTTTTCTTAATTTTATTCAACGGGCAAGTTAGGCAGGACCGTATTTGATCCATAGTGTAATAAATGAATGTAAGTATCTACCTTATTTTTGAGATTTTTGAAAAAGGTATTTGAAAATATTGTTTATTTTAATGTCTTCTATCACAGCTAAAACAGAAGTATCAACTTAGGAATCACCCTGTAGTAATTTTTAAGCTTGCTCAAAATTTATCCGAATTCTTCAGCGACCTCTATTGCCTTTAAAGCGAGATTTATTTCTACAATGTTTAATTATTTTTATTTTGTTACATGTTTACCATATTTTTTTGGTTTAACATGTTATATGTTATAGAAAGGTGAAATTTATTTTTCTCTAAGATGCGCCGTTCCTACACTACAGCCTGTCAAAGTCTGAAACTGACATATTTTAAAAGTCAATATCTTAAAAACAATTGAATTTAGACATATGACATTTTTTACAAACTATAGGGATTACGTGGAATTTTATAGAAAATAATATAATATTATATTGGACGTGTTTCATTTAAAAAAAATCATGTTAGATATGTCCTGACTATTTGGGACAACCTGTATAATTTAAAATAATTTTAAATTGTAGATCTAATTCCTCCTTATTACACTGTTTTTGTGAGAAATATTAAAAAGTTTAGTAGTTTAAACACTATGAAATCCTGCTTTAAGAGCGGGTCACCCTGTATACAACTTGAAGAAATTCCGCGGAGGGCTAAAATGGGCTCATTTTATAAGCGGTGAGGAGTTCTTTAAAAAAAAATGCAATCGGTGTCAAAAAAGGAAAACAAAATGCTGTTATGACAAATTGACAACAATATCTACAGGGTGATTCCTAAGTTGATACTTCTTTTTTAGCTGTGTATAGAAGGCATTAAAATAAACAATTTTTTCAAATACCTTTTTTCAAAAAACTTAAAAATAGCCGAGTTACAAAAGTAAAAAATCTAAGTAAGTAAATGGAAGATGCTGGCCCACTCGGCATCGCCCGGTGAGATACCATCGCATCAGTTTACGCGGCGTGAAGTTGCTCTTTGAGTTAACGTTTCGTCGCTGTGCTGATGTTTCCGGTTTCCAGGGTGGGGCCGTATGAAAGAAGCATGATGGAAGCTCCAAGATCAAAATATTCCGGAGGTAAACTCGCCCCCCGATCGGATCTCCGGGTGGGGGCTGGTCCTGTGGCTTCATCAAGCGAAATTAATGAATTATCCACCATTTCCGACAATTTACTGGGTTCCTCCAACAACACTCAACGAGGAAATGGTGTGGCGCCTGCAGTTGCTAACAGACCCAAAAGAAACAACTTCAAAATTGATTTCTGCAATATTAGGAGGCTTAACACTAACATCAATTCAGTCCACCAGCACTTACAATCTTCCAAGCCTCATGTGCTTGAACTGACCGAGACAAAAGTCAGAGCGTCAACGAACACCGTCAGCTATTTAAATCCTGGATATGATTTTCACTTCCGTTTTAGACGCAACTTTGGGGTATGTCTGTTCATTCGAGATGATCTTTGCTGCCAACGGGAGGACATACTGGAACCGAAAGACTTTGATGTAATGTGGTTTAAAATATCTTCACAAAAAATCACTAAGTTTATATGCTGCCTTTACCGTCCTCCAAGCGACATGCATTACAGGGCCCTCTTCTCATCACTAGCCAACACAATCGACTTCTTGCAAACCAATCATCCGAATGCCGAAGTTGCTATCTTTGGCGACTTTAACGTCCACAATGTCAATTGGCTTAAATACTCAAACACCAACGATGAGCAAGGCCGCGAGGCCGAATCTTTTGCGATCAGTTCTGGTCTAACTCAACTCGTAGAAGAACCAACGCGGGTTCCAGACCGAGCTGGGGATTTTACTAGTCTTTTAGATCTCTTTTTAACTTCAAATCCAGACCTATATACGGTCACCGTACAACCACCATTGGGCTCTTCCGATCACAAACTTATTTCAACCCTAAGCGAGCTGCCAATTAGTTCTGAACAACCTCCTAAACCCCGTAAGATTTGGCACTATACATCAGCTAAGTGGGAAGACCTAAAGGACCATTTTCGCAACTTTCCCTGGCTAAGCGTATGCTTTTCTTCGGATGATCCATCTGTCTGTGCAAAGGAGGTCTCCGACGTCATTCTAACTAGCATGGAGGCCTTTATTCCTTTCTCCAAAAAGCGCCCTTCCAACGGCAAGCCCTGGTTTAGCAAGAATTGCGAGCGTGCTGTCAGATCTAAAAACCTGGCTTACCGACAGTGGCGTAAAAACCCTACTCCTGAAAATCGCGCCATCTTTGTTACCACCCGAAACCAATGTAAGCAAATGATAGACCAAAGCAAAGAAGCTCATAACGAGAGAATCAAAAACAAACTTCTTGCCAGTCCTAACGGATCAAGGTCCTTTTGGTCAGTCGCTAAGGCCGTCAGCCAAAACTTTACAAAGTCAACTATTCCACCTCTAACACGTTCCGACGGCACAATAGCAACCACAGCCGGGGATAAAGCAAACCTACTTGCTGAACTGTTTTCCTCGCATTCCACTGTAGACTTTCAGGGAAACCACCACCCAACATTCCTTCAGTTCAATCGCAAATGTCTGAAATCGTGTTCCGTCAGCGTCTTGTTAAACGGATTCTTAAAGGACTCGACGTCAATAAAGCTTCTGGTCCAGACGAAATTCCTATCATTGTTCTCAAGACATGCGCCGATGAACTTACACCAGTATTTTGTAGACTTTTTAACTTATCCTACACAAAAGGAATATTTTCATCCTGCTGGAAGTCGGCGCGTGTCCAGCCCATTCCAAAGAAAGGTAAAAAGACCTTGCCAAGCAACTACCGACCCGTCGCATTGCTTTCAGTAATTTCAAAAGTAATGGAGAAAGCTATTAACCAACAACTCCTAAAGTATCTGGAAGGGCTTAACATTATCAGCGACCATCAATACGGTTTTCGTAAGTCCAGATCAACAGGTGACCTTCTGGCATATGTCACCCATCTTTGGAGCAACACCATCGAACATCATGGAGAATCCCGGGCTGTTGCATTGGACATCTCTAGGGCTTTTGATCGTGTTTGGCACGATGGGCTTCTAAGTAAATTGCGATCCTACGGTATGCCTAATGGATTTTGTTTATGGTTAACCAGCTTCCTTAAGAACCGTTCTCTATAAGTGGCGATTGACGGGTTTCTCTCAGACACCTTCACCATCAATGCCGGTGTTCCTCAAGGGTCCATATTGTCGCCTACCCTCTTCTTACTGTATATTAACGACCTTCTAGTAAAAACCCAAAATCCAATTTATAGCTTTGCTGATGACAGCACACTTGTCTCATCTTTTACCTTGACTCCCCAAACATCCGCTGCCGACGCACATCTTCGCAGGCAGCATGAAGTATTGCGCCTCAACAATGACCTGGAAGAAATTTTGACTTGGGGTGACAGTAACCAAGTCGAATTTAATGCTAAGAAAACCCAGGCAGCAGTCTTCTCCAAAAAGGTTAACATTGCAGACCCGGATATAGTCATGGCAGGATACGCAATTCCCCTGGCACCGTCTATTAATTTGCTGGGGGTCAATCTGGGAATTAATATGTCTTGGCATGATCACGTTGCCGCAATTGCCAAGGCAGCTGCACAGAAACCTGGTGTACTTTTCCGCACCAAAAGGTTGTACACACCTCATCAACTTTTGACACTCTACAAAGCCCAGATTCGACCATCATTAGAATATTGCTCTCATGTCTGGAGCTCTGCACCCAAGCACACCCTTCGGCTACTGGATTCCATTCAAAGGAGAGCCGTTCGTCTGATCGGTGACCCCGAGCTGACCAAGACCCTAGATAGCCTGGAGCATCGAAGACAGGTTGGTGATTTGGCTCTCTTTTACAGATATTTCCATGGCAGGTGTTCGACTGACATTTCCCACTTGATTCCACCTAGAGCAATGCAAAACAGAAATACACGGCGAACCACTGCCGCTCATCCATATGTTGTTCAGCTTAGTACTCGTCGAACTTCATTGTTCAAGAATTCTTTCATCTGGAGAACGTCATCTTTGTGGAATGATCTTCCTGAGGTCGTGTTTCCCAATGAATTCAATCTTCAACGTTTCAAGACCAACGTTAATCACTTTTTTCGCACTCGCACCGCTCCCAGAGCGCCTTAAAGGATTTTTCCTACAGTGCAGGTGTTTTATCATAAAAAAAAAAAAAAAGTGCGGGCCTGGTAATTAAAACGTTTCCCTTTACTTTATATTGTTTTTCTCCGTTTTTTGTATGTGAGTCATGCATTTTACGGATCCGTCGTCAGTTATTTATGTACTTTGGCAATTCGCGGCGCGTTGTGGTTTTCTAAAGCAAATTAATTTTAATAAATTGGTGAAAAGGTAAAATTTGAAAACAATGAACTAATTATGGTGCTAATTTATTGTGAGTGTCGTAAAAGTGCGGATGTTTCTTCTCTATACCCAGAAGTTTTCCTAATGTTATTCAACGGGCAAGTTAGGCAGAACCGTATTTGATTTGTAGTGTAATTAATGAATGTAAGTATTTTATTTTTGGGTTTTTTAAAAAAAAGGTATTTGAAAATGTTGTTTATTTTAATGCCTTCTATACGCAGCCTAAAAAGAAGTATCAACTTAGGAATCACCCTGTATTGAGTCAAAAAGAAATAGATAAAAAAAACTCAATTGATCAACAATAAGCACTAACCAAAAAATTCTATAGGTGGAAGTCCTCGTTTAACACAAAACGTTTGGTCGTGAAAATGTAATAAATTAAGTACCTCTAACCTTATTACCCTTTCCTGAGCAAGCCATCAAATGGAAATTTGTATTTTACTTTATTCTAAAAATTACTAACTTTATCTTGTATAAAATGTAACTGAATACTTTTGCATCTTTGTAAGCATAATCCTGTAAAAAATAGAATTATATTTTTTGCAGCGGCAACAAAAGATGTTTTAATATTTAAATGGAGCAATTAGTTTACAGAGCACCGCATTAAAAACGTTGTTTTTCTACAAATAACGGAATTTTATTTGCAATTGCACTTTGTTTAGTTCTACGAGAAAACCTTGTTTTAAGTTGAACACTATCGATGTTGTTTTTGTTCTACTTTTAAAGTTTGTTTTAAAACAGATATTAAACCACTGAGTTATAAAGTAAAAGTAGAATTAGTACGTATTGGATAAAACAAAAGCATTTTAAAGAATAAAGGCGAGGGGTAAGAAAGGGTAATAGGTAGTAACGCAATATTTTTTAAATAAAAATTCACGATACATCTAAAATGGTATGCTAATAAGCAAGTTGTCATGTCATTTCTTGCCATTCTTTCAAATTAGGTTTTTACGTCTTCGTTCGCTGCAGGGCCATTCCCGAGGAGACCTACAGTTTGACGTGGGTTCCGAACCACGAGCCTCAGTCATGCGACACTCCCCCCCCCCCCGTTACCGTTGCATGATCCACCGATTGAGAAGTGTGTACCTTCTTCCGTACCCCACGAGATATCCGATCTCATCCGGCCTGGTTACCGGCGTGAATGGGGTGGGTTGGGAGATGATACATTTTACACTCTTCCCTGTATTCTTAAACCTACTTAATTTCGGACATACTTTTTTTATTGTGCGTATGCCCACGCCGAGGATTAGGACAAAAATATTTTTCATAAAAATAAAATATAACAGTGTGTCACGGATAGAGTTTGGAAGAGGAAAAACGTTTTTATTAGTAGGTATAGAGGAAAAATTAGTTTTTTATAAAAACGACTGCTTATGCTGAAATTACAATTTAGAATATCAGATTTGCGATTACTATACAGGGTTCGTCAGAAACAACATTTTTAATTTTTTGGATTTTGTTTAAAATAAATTTACGTAAAAACAAACAACTATTGTTGCTTTCTTGCTTAGAATATGATTTTATATCTCATCGAATAACTATTTTGTTTTAAGGAAAATATTTTTTCTTTCTCTACTTTTGAAGTATTTTTATTATTATATGTCATATTTCTTCAATTCATTATTTAAAAATATTGTTTCTGACGAACCCTGTATAGTAATCGCAAATCTGATATTCGAAGTTGTTGTTTCAGCACAAGCAGACGTTTTTATAAAGAATGACTTTTTCTTTTATACCTTTTCTCTTCCGACCTCTATCCGTGGACACGCTGAATATTGAAAAAAAACAACTTTACTCCATAGTTCCTTTGTTCCAATCCAAGTCGCTTTTTAAATAGCAATATTAGATTCTACCGTCAATAATAAACAAGATGGCTATATTGGTTTTAATAAAAATATAGTTAAACTCGACAAATCACTCCTGATTGGATGACCCTGTACATTAAAATCCCATCTAATAACTACCACCACCACCAAAGAGAAACCATCCAATATAAAAATTTACCGTTCATAATTTTGGACTCGCGTCCAAATCTGTACCGAATTAAGCCAAACGTTATTACGTGTAAACATATGTTTCTCTTCTCGGCACTGACATCGGAGCCTGGCGCCCTGCTTGTCTAGGTTTACTTAGTTTATGTTTATATTAATGCTGATGCAGCGCACCAAATTTCCATTTTTAGAACACTTTACTTAGAACATTACAACTTTTTACTATTTAGACATTTGTTTGACGTATGGCTCTCTTAACGGCGACTTTAACCCATAAAAGAAATTATACGTTCAGAGCAATTCAGCACGATGCACAATGGGCTACAAATGACGTCATAAATCTTAATGAATAAAAAATTTCCCAGTAAGATTTTCTAGGGAACTAATGAAAATAAACATTGAGAATGAAAACGGGTTTCTTTACGAGGCAGTGATACGTCTTTAGGTACGGGAATGAAAAATTTTAGGAGAAAAATGGTGACATTTATTTTGATAGTAGTTACTTTCAAGTTTTATGATTTTTCACTCGGAATAGCGTAAAAATAATTTAAGAAGCGTACGATTATGGTTGATAAAATTATTCTGTCGTCAAATTTTTATTTCTTTTTGAACTTTCCTTAAGATTTATTCGTTTATTGAGAAATATTTAAGGAATTATTTCTTGTGTTATTAACAAACACTTAATTGGATCTGACTGTTCTAAAATTTGCCATCTTAAATTGCGGTCTTCTTGGCCCGAATTATAAAAAAATTAAGTAAAATATTAATATTTCTTAATTAATGGAACGGCAGTATTTATGTGGGTGTGAAATAGTAGTTTGTACAACAAGAGTGGATGTGATGTCCATATCGCACGAGGAAGTAAATTGAGCACGATGACGTAGGTGGTGTGTTCAAACTTCCGAGTGCGATAAGGACGATCCACTCGAGTTAAACAGTATATTTTTTCTGCCGTGCTTGAACTCACGACCATTGGATTCAAAGTTCGCCGTTTTGCCGTTTCGGCCAAATCCTCATGTTAAAAATTATGATAAAAACAACTCAATAATAATGCTACATGAAATTAATTTTCTATGCCCATTCAGCAGGTTGCATTATCGATAAAACTGTTAAAGATGCATATATATTTTGTTGTATTGAACAAATAAATAACGTATTGCACCATATAAAATAAATTATATAAATATTAATAATGTCTTGAAAAAGAAGGCGCAGTGTCAGTAAATACAATACAATAAACTGTGATTGGTCAGTACGGACGTCAGTGAGGACGCCACAGAGAAATCTTAAACGGCAGTAGAGTTTTGGACTTGCATTATCTTTATTTGTTTAGAATCACTACGTTTCAACTGGTAAGTATCTCCAGTCGTCTTCAGGTGAATACTGAATAAGTACGGTAACTACAGCTCTATTTATACTAGGCAGGTGCTGTGACGCATGACTAGTGGGCGGAGTCATGCGTGTTGCTAGGTGATGACGCATAACTGGATGAGTCATGCTTGATGAGTCATGCTCGATGACGTCATGCTCGATGAATCATGCGTTTAACTCTTGGGTGGTCTTATTCTAAGATTACATTTACTTAACAAGGGTTTCCAGACGTTTCTCATGTCTAATGAAGGCTTACTAAAGCAAATTCACCTACCCTACTACTCTTGTTGTTTTGGGTTATTGACCAAATAGTCTGTCACTTTATTTGTAAAGTCATTTATACGATGTGTTAATTTTAATTTTTGTTTTTTTGTTTTTATTCTGAATGTTAGGTAGGAAGAGATTTTATATTTTTAATTGGTTACTGTATTTGTATAGTTTTTAGGTCTGATGATGCCCATATGTTAGGGCGAAACATGTAACCAAGTTATTAAATTTTAATGCATGATTGAGACTTTCGACTTTGAGTTTCCCCATTTTTAAAAAATAATAATTACTAAAGCAACCTGGATTTTGGTGTATGGTAGCAGCTTCCTTAAACTTCCTCTTCCTCCAGTGCGGTTCTTTTTGCAGGATTTCCGCTTTTGTCCACATGATATGATGGCCGTGCGTCCAGGCGTGGTCAGCTGCACCTGATTTTTCGGTCTCTCCTCAAGAAACGTCATTGTCTCCAACCTTTAAACAGAGAAATCTTAGTTGACAAATAAAATAATTTGTCAACTATTGGAAAATTTCCGGATTCGTAAGAAATAAAGATACAAAGCACAAAGGCATGATATGTCGGCGCTGTCTCCAAAGGCAAAAGGGACATTTTTACGTACCGTTTTATATTCGAAGGATATTTTTTAGGAACACTTGTGACTGTGATCTGCTAAAAAAATACTTTTTCCGTATTGTGTGCATTCTTGAAATTTTTCTTTAAAAATGGAAAGTTTTATTTTTAAAGGTTGCAACACTGTGCAGCACTGACCGTAAAGAATATTAAATTTTAAGGTACAGTTAACTGGAATAGCCTACCTTTCTTGTCACCTAAGTGTAAAGAAAACAGCAAATATCCATGTAGGTTAGGTTAGGTTAGGTAAGAGTGGCAGACCCTTGGTTCTGACCAAACAGTCTCACGTAGTCGTGATTAAAATATCCATGTAGGAGCAGAAAGAAAATTTGAACAAAATGATATAAGCTAATGAAAACCCTAAAAATATTTATTAAAGTTCATCGTATTGTAAAAAATATTAAAAATTATTACCTTTATTTAATAAAAATAGCTTTCTGATACTCTCCAACATCTGCAGACTCCAAATTTAACAATTCATTAATAAACATGGCCAGGATTCGGACCAAGAGAACGCAATGTTTTGGTTCTAATTATACAGGGATAGCACCTAAACTATCAAAGATAGGGAAAAAAGTGTAATATAAAAATTAAAAGGGTTTTTTTAGGATACATAATCTAAAATTATTTTCTAATTTACAGGGTGTTCCTAAAAAGTGGTACTGAATCATAAAAAAGAAAATTAAATGGGACACCCAGTATAATTTTCTAGAATATGATTCAATGGAATAAGGACTTTGCAACCCCATTAAAATTTTTAAAGTGAAATGCAACGTTGCCAAGTAATTAATTTTTTTCCTAAATTTTAGTAATTTTAAGGGTATCGTTAAAAAATCATAGCAACCTGTGGATTAACCCTAGACAAATATAATTTACGTTGTAAATACTTTAAGGTACGATATATTGATTTATAATAATGTTTTTTAAATCTCTTACACTCACTACAAGTTGGACAACTCGATAGTTTTAAAAATGCTTTATTTCAATTTTTTTAAATGGGACCCCCCTAATTTTTTTAGGCAAAAGAATTTATCTTTCGAAAACCTTACTTTTTTGTTAAACATGTCATATATCTAAATATCATAGTTTTTGAAATATTTTAGGATTTGTCTTAAATCAGGGTAAAAAAGTTCCAAATAAACTATTTAGTAAAGATTGCTTTGGAACAAAAAATAAATAATTTTCTTTGTCACAGCTGTCATTGCAAAATTATTTCGCTAACATTTTGTGCTTTATTACTGTTTAAATTTTAGTTTCCTGAACTAACTTTATCATAACTCATATTTTTCTTCGATAAAGTTAGTTCGGAAAACTAAACTTTAAACAGTAATAAAGCACAAAATGTTGGCGAAATTATTTTGCAATGACAGCTGTGACAAAGAAAATTATTTATTTATTTTATCGAGTTGTCCAACTTGTAATGAACGCTCTGTATAAGAGATTTAAAAAACATTATTATAAATCAATATATCGTACTTTAAAGTACTTACAACGTAAATTATATTTGTCTAGGGTTAATCCACAGGTTGCTATGATTTTTTGATACCTACCCTTAAAATTACTAAAATTTCGGAAAAAAAATAATTACTTGGCAACGTTGCATTTCACTTCAAAAATTTTATTAGGGTTGCAAAGTCCTTATTCCATTGAATCATATTCTAGAAAATTATACTGGCTGTCCCATTTAATTTTCTTTTTTATTATACAGTACCACTTTTTAGGACCACCCTGTACATTAGAAAATAGTTTTAGATTATGTATCCTAAAAACCCTTTAACTTTTGTATTACACTTTTTCCCTATCTTTGATAGGTGCTATCTAAGACAGACACTTTACTGACACACCCTGTATAATACCTGTACCTTATTCAAATATAATTTACGCCAAGGTAAACACGTCGTTGCAAATAACAGCACAGGAAATTTGAAAATCTGGTTGTGTATTGACCACGGCTTGTTGTTTACTTCGGCGTAAATGAGAAATATTGGTCGAATGTCCTTAATGCCAAACCAATGCTTCATTCATGATATGTATATTTTATTGCAATTCCATGTCCATAAATATTTAAAAACGCTTTTAAATAAAAAAAACACCTGCTTTTTCGTTTAAATTAGCATTTTTCCGTCTCGTCGTAATTTTTCGCTATCTGTCGACATTTAACGAAGAGGAGTGCCGGGAATAGTAATTAATAGGAAACAGGAACGATTGAGGGCTCGTTTTTACTTTTCACGGCCTGATTTTTAAGTAGGCGGCGGATATGGCTGTTTTTAAGTTAAAACGAAATTTAGTTAAAAGAAAAAAGGTGAATATTTGAATCTTAATGGTTTTTTTTTCAAATCCTCAGTGCCTTCAAAAGAGTTTTGTGTTTAATTTTATGGATTGGGTTGAATAAAATTTCACAAAAAAGATCCAAATTTTTTTCTATTTCGTTGATTGGTAATTGGAACTTGTTGCGAGCATTTAACAAACTGAAGGATTCGTTGTAAATATAACACCATTATATGGTAAAAAAGGTAACATTTTACAAACCGGTTAAAAATGTTTTTCTGAACTTTACAGGGTGATTTCTAAGTTGATACTTCTTTTTTAGCTGTGTATAGAAGGCATTAAAATAAACAACTTTTTCAAATACCTTTTTTTTAAACTCAAATATAGGCGAGATAGAGAAGTAAAAAATCTAAGTGCGGGCCTGGCATCAAAACATTCCCCGCTATAGTTTCTGTTGTTTTTCTTATCTTTTATTAGTATTAGTCATACGGGTAGTGTTGAACAATCCGGTGCGATGTGTTTTTCTGTAACTCCTATAAAGTTGACAGAAGAGTTTTATTGTTTTTATTTGTTTTGCATCACAACGTTTTAACTGGTAAGTATCTCCAGTCGTCTTTAGGTGAATACTGAATAAAGTTATTTCATTTTTCAAAGTAATGGTGCCAAAATTGTATATCTTGGCCATAAGATGTATTTTATCATTACAAAATCCGATTTCCAAGAAAATAACTAAGTACTAAGTTAAATAACCGTCAAAGCAGGCCCGGACTGGGATCATTTGGGGCCCTCAGCTAAAACCTGTAAAGGGGCCCTCTACCGGGGGGTCTGGGTGTTGAAAATTAGCTGCTTGAAAACAATGAAAACGCGTTTTTACGCTATTTTGGCACTTATAAAGAAGAATAAATTCAGCTAGGTTTTTATACGAATATTATGATTTTCGACTTTTGTTAACATTATTATTCATTAAAATAAGAAATTCACAGTATTTTTAGGATACCACAACAACACTACAAAACACATGCTGTAGAACTGCTAATAATTACAACGGAGTTCAAAATAAAGTGCAGTATTTTATTCACCCCAAAGTATTAATGAATTAGGTCAAAATTATTTGTGTAATAAAAATAATGACAAACGGATTTTAGGGATTAGAAAAATAATAATAACATTAAAAAAAAATATATCCTGTTTACAGTTTACAATGTTATAGAAGAATAGAAAGGGCTTAAATTAACTGAGATGGACCATTATTTTACTCCCCTAGGCCTAAAGTAACAGCTTCTTTGTAAGCAACTCACTTGTTAAAGCTACTTCATCTATTATTTTATTTTTATCCAAATCATAAAATAAATCCCTTTCAACATTAATAAAAAGCAGACTGGACATAAGGTCTTGGCCTAAAGACGACCGAAGTCGATTTTTAACTATTTTAAGTTTAGAAAAAACTCGCTCACATGTAACTTGGGTAGAAGGTATGGTAAGAACACATTTATATGCAATATACAGGTTGGTAAACAGTTCAGATTGAGTTAGTTCAAACAGAACAGAAAAAGCACATGTCAAACACTGGAAACATTGTCTATTTTCAGAGCAGTAAATGTGAGCATTTTTTTCCGCTTCTTCGGTTGGGTCAAAATCGTCTTCTTCGTCACTGCAACTGTCTCCGTAGTTCTTAGTGGACTCTGCCGCTATGAAGTTGCTGTATTGTTGTGCAAACTGTCGCAGCTCTATCAACAGCCGACTTCTTTCAATTTTACACAGTTTAGAAACACTGTGCAGGGCTTCTGTGGGAAATGTTTTAAGTTTCAAGATAGAGTCAAACTTTTTGGGGTCCAACCGAGAGCAATCCTTTAAAATGTCTTTGTTTGCGCAAAATCTTTCTTGGTATATAAAGCTTTAGTTATAAGGCGAGATATAAACAGTTGTGGACTTTTGGAAAATGCAAATAAAACATCACCAATAACACAAAATAACTTCTAACAAGACATTGATTTTTTGTAAGTTATGTGGGGGGCCATTTGGGGCCCCTCGGGCCCGGGGCCCTTCGCGATCGCGGACCTGGCCAGTCCGGGCCTGCGTCAAAGATATTAAATTTTGAAAAAATCAACACCAAAACTCTTATACATATAACACGTTTTTCTAATGGAACTTTCCACCAGACCGTCCTGTTTTCTTAATCAAAGCCCAATAAAAAACAAGACGGGCTGATTTGTTAGTATAATCGTGGAACTTTTAGGGTCGCACTTAACAAAGAAAAAGGTCGTTACGTTGCCTTTCAGTGTTTCGTTTATTTTTCTTTTATTTCTTAAGTTTATTTGAATGTCGCATTGTTTAAATTTAATTTTGTCTTGTGTTAATTTATCTCAGTTAAAATAAAGTTTAGCTGCTTTTATGAATGTAGCAGAAAGGTCTTTTTATGCTTTTATGGCTCTAAATTAACTTTGTAAATTGAATTGTATGTCGAAACGATTATATGAAACTTGTTTTTCTGGAACCTGATTTTAAATCTTAACCGCCTATTTAGGATATACGACTTAATTTCAAGACCGAGTTTTAGAACCACGATCAACGTTAAAGCTATCAACGTCGCTGTCAAAAAAAACTATTCAAAATAATGGCATTTGAACCAAGCTTATGCTTAAACCTGCTTGTTACAATCCATCTTTGTATCTTGAGCCGACGAGGATACTAGAATAAATAATTATGTTAGCTATGAGACAAGTGGCGTGTAATGTTGTTTAACCAGGGTAGGCAAAAATTGTATTTAAGACAAAAATTTACCTTCCGTAGCATTCAAGAATCTAAATTTCAAATTTTGTCACAAGATGTCTTGTTCTTGAGTATGTGGAAAGAACACTGGCAGAAGAATAAAACGACATTATTTCTAACTTAGTTTAACACGGTGCCGGCGGTCTAGCCAGAATAGTAACAATTACGCCTCCGTATTTTTTTTTTCCAAAAACCGACGTCGTGAAGTCTAGCAAAAGAGGGAAAACACTAATTTATAAATTAAAAATCTTTTATCCACCTGATTGAAATAATAATACCAAAAACGAAGTCAATTATTATGTGAAATATAATGATAAGCTTACTGATTATTAAATATTATGAACCTATCAGCAAACATTATTTGAATTGTCACAAAAGTGCTTCTTATTTTACGATACCTTATCCGCTATCCCTTTAAAAATATCTAAATTAATTAATAATAAAACTTATAGAGGCGTGTTTCATATTTTATATTGAGAAGGCAAAGTATTATCCAATCTAAGGTAAAACTTGAAGATTGGCACCAATGCACTGACCGAACGCGTGCTTTCTTGGCGCGGGCTGATAGAAGGAATGTCGAAGGTTGCGACGGGTTTATTTGTTACATCTCTTTCTACCCTACTGCCTACCGGCTCTCTCGCTTGCTTCTACTCGTACAAAAGCAGTGCTTTTGCTTTTACATAAAACCCTAATATATAGCGAGATGTTTGCTTTTAGAACGGTCTTACGGACTGCTTTGGACAGGGACCTAGTTATAATACGATATAATAAGCAAATAATGTATTCGTGGAAATGATATAGGATTAATTTTACGGTCCTATATTATTATTTATTATATTATTGTAGAGATAAATTGCCAAAGTTGTATTACAAGGATAAAAACTAAAATACAAAAAAATTGTTTCTGTTTGTTTTATTGTTCACAGGGTAGGCAATGTTTTTTTGCCTATATTGTATGCACGCCACTATACAACACCAATGAACATCAAGTAAAATGATACTTTAATAAAACTATTAACAAATTCTAAGGTATAGAAGAAATATATTGAATTTTAATAACAGTAGACACCATTTAAAAGTGAATCGAAAATATTCAATTTCGCTGTCGGGGTTTTTGCCCTGTATTTCATATTAAAAATAATACATATATTGTTAATAATAGGTTATATAATACAGTAGTTTAATATGTTGAAATATATATTATTTTAGTCTGGAAAGTTTATTCTCATTATCTCTCCAATAAAGCACCTGTTTGTTTTATAACGATATTACGTTCTGAATGTCCGTATAGTTATTTAATATTTTGATGTTAAATTTACCTTTACCTCGGTCGAGCTGACCTTTAAGTTGATTATTATTGGTCTTTAACTCCAAAACTGTTGGCCGGGTCAATTTTGAATTAGATACTCTGCCATGTCCCTTTTATGTTTAACTTGTGTCGGCATTTTATTATCAAGTTAGGGATATTATCATCATCATCATTATACCAAGAAAGTTTTGTTTGTTTTCTGGTCTGCTAACATTCGCATTTTGTTGTTATTTGACTTGGCTAAAAAAAATTTTGATATATCCCGCTGGAATGACACAGATATAAATATTATAAATCACTGTTACATGTTTTATCACTGAGCTTAGATCAAAGATGTCCCAGAGATGCCCTCAACTTGCCTTAATGTCCGCGTATTTAAAGAACTAATTTACCACCCAGAAATGAAACATAACTCTATCGCAGTGATATAGCGTGACTCTATCTCTGTGATATATGTCTGTTTCAAAGAATGACTGCATTCAATATGTGGCTTTGATAGCAATTGAAAATATATTTATCTGAAATAAAGACCTGGTTCGGAAATAAAACTAAAATTTCAGAACACCTTTTTTATTAAATAAAAGCTAGTTATCCGTTGTGACCCGACTTTAGTTTTTCTTTCCATAGTCCTTTGTTTGTCCTGCCTCACCCAATCGCTTACTCTGCCACCTCAATAATTTTTTCGATATAATCCAAGCTAAATAACAGCCTCTGCAACAGCAAAAATGTATGTATACATTGGTAAACAAATCTTTGGTAACTACATATTGCGTGTCAAAAGGTACCATAGAAAAATTTTAAACTTACCAAGCAATATAATATATTGGTTCTTGTAATAAAAATTCCTCAAGTTTCTACAACATCTTTATATTCTGCAAAACTCAAAAGGCAAGAACGGTCTAATGCAAATTAAATGTCTGGGATCTGGATTAGGTTTATTCACCATAATATTTTTACTATAACACAAGAAGATGGTTGAAATTGAAAACCAAACAAACGATAAGCGGCAAACGGAAGTAAAGGCATCGACCCTTCAACTAACCTTAAATCATGAGAGCAGCTAGTATAATATCGTTGGTCTTGTCTCAAAAAATGCGGGAAAGCACATTTTGCACGTCTTTTTATAAAAATAAACTACTTTTATGACGAACAAACTGACACCAAACGAAATTAGAAAGAACGCCATAACGGCTTCGTGGTCATTTTTAGACTGCACCTATTGAAGTGAGTCATAAAGTTAGGAATTTTTATAATCTAGAATTAGTCCTTAGATATGTGCTAGTAGAGGCTACGGCACTTGAGCGCCCGACGGTTTTGCGGCACTTGGGCGCCAGCTACTGCTCAGGCGCCTGTCATCTGTCATACGTCACCTGTCAGCTGTTTTTAAACAGGGCTGTTTTAGCTGTTTTTGTTAGCTAAAACAGCCCTGTTTAAAAACAGCTGACAGGTGACGTATGACAGATGACAGGCGCCTGAGCAGTAGCTGGCGCCCAAGTGCCGCAAAACCGTCGGGCGCTCAAGTGCCGTAGCCTCTACTTGTGCTACATATTTGTTTCGTAACACCTATAGAACCTTGTGATAAAGCTGTGTTCCTTTCTAGAGCTCTATATGAAATATCACTTTCTTGGCGCGTTCTAAGTTTGGTCAAGCGGGATCCTATACAGAGTGTTTAGGATTATTATATATAAATTTGTAAATCCTGAAATAGAAATACATTGAAGAAATAGTATATTATTAATCAAGGTTTAGATATATTTATATCGTTTATAACGTTCTCCGACGTCTGACGTCTTCCGATTTCCAATCTCCATCTGTCTCGGTCATTCCACAAATCTTCATCGAGATTCCTCTCTCTTACTTCTTTGTCAATGTCTTCTCTTCAGCTTTTTCTTGGTCTTCCTGGTCTTCTCCTGCCCCTTGGTTGCCAGTCTAATATTTGTTTTGGCAGTCTGTTCTCGGGTATTGGCTGCACATGTCCGAACCATATTAGTTGTTTATCTCTAATATCATCAGTTATTGCATTTTTATTCCCATTATTTCTCTTACTCACTCGTTTGTGAGTCTATCTCTTCTTGAAAAACCAGCTGCTCTTCTCCAGTAATCCATTTAGGTAGCTCTTAGTGATTTTTCTGCTCTGTCTTTAAAGGGCCATACTTCGAAACTGTAGGTCTATTATACTTTTAACGATATTACTATAAATACGTTTTTTATTTTCCTTGTTGATATGCTTATCTCATAAGATGCTTTTCAACAAGGTGATAGCCCTTCTTCCTAGGTTACTCCGTTATAAGTTGTCTTGCAAGGCCACCTTCAAAATGTATTTATAATAATGATTGATGGAATAGTTGATAAAATGAGTTTTCTGCAAATAAGTCTTGGTGCGTTAGAAATTGCGATATGGTTGTAATTAGAACAAATGTTTTATTTTAAATTCTGCATCGAATGGTGTAATAATATACAGGGTTTCCAATTTGAAATAAGAAAAATACATTTCATTAAAGTTTGCAAAGTTTGACACTAAACTTTGGATACCCTGTACAATTTGTATTGATCAAATTTGGTTAACGAGACTGGTCGACCTTATTTATTAAGTACCTTTGTATAATTTTATAAACAAAAATATTTTCCTGAAATGCGCCCTAGGATACAGGTAAAGTCTGCAAAATATCGAAATCATAACTTAATTAATAAGTGAGTTATAGAAGACGGTAGGTAAGGTACAGGACCCTGTATATTTATTATTAAATAAATATTGAAATATTGAGAACGCAATTTCGCATTAGGTTATGGCTTTCCGTAGAGCCCTAATAAGGACGAAACGGCCGTCATTGTCTACCTGTGCCCCAGGAAACCCATTAATTTGACGTTCTTGCGTACTTTAATGCAAAATACAGATAGAGAACACGCTCCTATAACTTCTAATTGAAATATTATTATATATAAACACTTTTTTACTGAAATACGACGTATTATCGAAAGCAAATATTAATATGGCCTTGTTTTGTTCAAATTCATTTCAAAACGCAGGAAATATCGGACATACAAAGCCTTTAACGCTTCGCATAATTGAAATCCTCATTTCTCCTGCAGGCAGATACTTTCCGGTCGTGTGACATACATTTTATTCATTCACCGGACATTTCCGGGGGCATTCCTTTGTTGCCCGTCGGCCCGTCATCCGAAATTAGAGTCAACCGGGGCAAGTTTTACTAGGATTTTTGAACTGAGATGGATTTTTAAATAATGGGTTTGTTATCCTCTTTAATAAACAATTTAGTATACATTCTTATGGTGATATCCTAAAACATTTTGTAGTGCTAGAAATATATATGTCAACAACCAGGGGCGTAGCCAGAAAATATGCTCGGGGGGGGGGGCTGTTGGAGTAAGTAGGGCATTTTTATTTCTGGAGAGAGGAACAGTCGGGACTATATGTAGTTCATGATATATTGTACCCAAAGAAGAAGGCAAAAAAGCGCCGCAGGGGAAAAATTTTCGGGGCTACGCCCAAAGTTCATTTAAAATTCACCTAACTACTATCAAATTTCGAAAATTAAATTATTACCTCTCCCCCTCTGCATGGTTGGATAAAAATTAATTTGTTTTTGTAAATGTTTTTTTTTCACTTTAACCCGCGTTTTTCGGGCTCGGTTCTTGATGATTAAAAATAAAGTAAATATCGCTCGCCACGCCAAAATTGATGATTTTTCAGAAATTATTATATTTTAGAAGCATAGATCTAACAGCAGTTTATGGTGTAAATGCTTAGGATTTGAAATATTCCTTCTTAAGTGCCGTTTTGTATATTCATAATAAAGCATTCTCGTTTCTTCCCGCACTATTTTTTTTATTATAAATTATTACACTTCTTCGATAAAAAATATTTCAGTTAAAATGTTTACTTTAGATTTTCTCTTTAAAAATAAATACCTAATTGTTTTTTGTTTTGGTTGTAAAAATATTTTATTGCATTGAGTTATATTTTTGTTGATTTAAAATAGCTCTAAAAAAGGGAAAACAGAACAGACAAGTATATAATAAAAAAACACTATAAAATATTATTCTTTTTACTCGTTTTCATTTAAAATTGCATCATAAATCAATAACTAAAACGATATGCGTCCAAACCTTAATCTCTATATAAAACAGGACTTTTATAAAAAAAGTTTAAAAAATAAACGTTTTCTACAAGACCTTTGTAATCTAAGCCAAGAATACATTATTTAAAAATTTAAATTAAGAGGCCAAGCGTGAGACGAAAAATTAGGTTGCATTTAGCCTTTTAGACCCGAGCTTCACTAATCTGGGTACAAACTACCCTTTACCTTACCATTCTGCCACAACGCTCTTGATAACTATTAGCGTTTATTAAACTTTGTTCCAAAACGTTTGGAGTTGATTACATTTTTCAATAATGAAGCATGATGGAAGCTCCAAGATCAAAATATTCCGGAGGTAAACTCGCCCCCCGATCGGATCTCCGGGTGGGGGCTGGTCCTGTGGCTCCATCAAGCGAAATTAATGAATTATCCACCATTTCCGACAATTTACTGGGTTCCTTCAACAACACTCAACGAGGAAATGGTGTGGCGCCTGCAGTTGCTAACAGACCCAAAAGTAACAACTTCAAAATTGATTTCTGCAATATTAGAGGGCTTAACACTAACATCAATTCAGTCCACCAGCACACTCAATCTTCCAAGCCTCATGTGCTTGCACTGACCGAGACAAAAGTCAGAGCGTCAACGAACACCGTCAGCTATTTATATCCTGGATACGATTTTCACTTCCGTTTTAGACGCAACTTTGGGGTCTGTCTGTTCATTCGAGATGATCTTTGCTGCCAACGGGAGGAGATACTGGAACCGAAAGACTTTGATGTAATGTGGTTTAAAATATCTTCACAAAAAATCACTAAGTTTATATGCTGCCTTTACCGTCCTCCAAGCGACATGCATTACAGGGCCCTCTTCTCATCACTAGCCAACACAATCGACTTCTTGCAAACCAATCATCCGAATGCCGAAGTTGCTATCTTTGGCGACTTTAACGTCCACAATGTCAACTAGCTTAAATACTCAAACACCAACGATGAGCAAGGCCGCGAGGCCGAATCTTTTGCGATCAGTTCTGATCTAACTCAACTCGTAGAAGAACCAACGCGGGTTCCAGACCGAGCTGGGGATTTTGCTAGTCTTTTAGATCTCTTTTTAACTTCAAATCCAGACCTATATACGGTCACCGTACAACCACCATTGGGCTCTTCCGATCACAAACTTATTTCAACCCTAAGCGAGCTGCCAATTAGTTCTGAACAACCTCCTAAACCCCGTAAGATTTGGCACTATACATCAGCTAAGTGGGAAGACCTAAAGGACCATTATCGCAACTTTCCCTGGCTAAGCGTATGCTTTTCTTCGGATGATCCATCTGTCTGTGCAAAGGAGGTCTCCGACGTCATTCTAACTAGCATGGAGGCCTTTATTCCTTTCTCCAAAATGCGCCCTTCCAACGGCAAGCCCTGGTTTAGCAAGAATTGCGAGCGTGCTGTCAGATCTAAAAACCTGGCTTACCGACAGTGGCGTAAAAACCCTACTCCTGAAAATCGCGCCATCTTTGTTACCACCCGAAATCAATGTAAGCAAATGATAGACCAAAGCAAAGAAGCTCATAACGAGAGAATCAAAAACAAACTTCTTGCCAGTCCTAACGGATCAAGGTCCTTTTGGTCAGTCGCTAAGGCCGTCAGCCAAAACTTTACAAAGTCAACTATTCCACCTCTAACTCGTTCCGACGGCACAATAGCAACCACAGCCGGGGATAAAGCAAACCTACTTGCTGAATTGTTTTCCTCGCATTCCACTGTAGACTTCCAGGGAAAATCACCACCCAACATTCCCTCAGTTCAATCGCAAATGTCTGAAATCGTGTTCCGTCAGCGTCTTGTTAAACGGATTCTTAAAGGACTCGACGTCAATAAAGCTTCTGGTCCAGACGAAATTCCTATCATTGTTCTCAAGACATGCGCCGATGAACTTACACCAGTATTTTGTAGACTTTTCAACTTATCCTACAAAAAAGGAATATTTCCATCCTGCTGGAAGTCGGCGCGTGTCCAGCCTATTCCAAAGAAAGGTAAAAAGACCCTGCCAAGCAACTACCGACCCGTCGCATTGCTTTCAGTAATTTCAAAAGTAATGGAGAAAGCTATTAACCAACAACTCATAAAGTATCTGGAAGGGTTTAACATTATCAGCGACCATCAATACGGTTTTCGTAAGTCCAGATCAACAGGTGACCTTCTGGCATATGTCACCCATCTTTGGAGCAACACCATCGAACATCATGGAGAATCCCGGGCTGTTGCACTGGACATCTCTAGGGCTTTTGATCGTGTTTGGCACGATGGGCTTCTAAGTAAATTGCGATCCTACGGTATGCCTAATGTATTTTGTTTATGGTTAACCAGCTTCCTTAAGAACCGTTCTCTGCAAGTGGCGATTGACGGGTTTCTCTCAGACACCTTCACCATCAATGCCGGTGTTCCTCAAGGGTCCATATTGTCGCCTACCCTCTTTTTACTGTATATTAACGACTTTCTAGTAAAAACCCAAAATCCAATTTATAGCTTTGCTGATGACAGCACACTTGTCTCATCTTTTACCTTGACTCCCCAAACATCCGCTGCCGACGCACATCTTCGCAGGCAGCATGAAGTTTTGCGCCTCAACAGTGACCTGGAGGAAATTTTGGCTTGGGGTGACAGTAACCAAGTCGAATTTAATGCTAAGAAAACCCAGGCAGCAGTCTTCTCCAAAAAGGTTAACATTGCAGAACCGGATATAGTCATGGCAGGACACGCAATTCCCCTGGCACCGTCTATTAATTTGCTAGGGGTCAGTCTGGGAGGTAATATGTCTTGGCATGATCACGTTGCCGTAATTGCCAAGACAGCTGCACAGAAACTTGGTGTACTTTTCCGCACCAAA
Organism: Polydrusus cervinus; assembly: GCA_935413205.1. Classification (NCBI taxonomy): domain Eukaryota; kingdom Metazoa; phylum Arthropoda; class Insecta; order Coleoptera; family Curculionidae; genus Polydrusus; species Polydrusus cervinus. The sequence goes on from OW284511.1 coordinate 103,048,213, forward strand.
AGGTTGTACACACCTCATCAACTTTTGACACTCTACAAAGCCCAGATTCGACCATCATTAGAATATTGCTCTCATGTCTGGAGCTCTGCACCCAAGCACACCCTTCGGCTACTAGATTCCATTCAAAGGAGAGCCATTCGTCTGATCGGCGACCCCGAGCTGACCAAGACCCTCGATAGCCTGGAGCATCGAAGACAGGTTGGTGATTTGGCTCTCTTTTACAGATATTTCCATGGCAGGTGTTCGACTGACATTGCCCACTTGATTCCACCTAGAGCAATGCAAAACAGAAATACACGGCGAACCACTGCCGCTCATCCATATGTTGTTCAGCTTAGTACTCCTCGACCTTCATTGTTCAAGAATTCTTTCATCTGGAGAACGTCATCTTTGTGAAATGATCTTCCTGAGGTCGTATTTCCCAATGAATACAATCTTCAATGTTCCAAGACCAACGTTAATCGCTTTTTTCGCACTCGCACCGCTCCCAGAGCGCCTTAAAGGATTTTTCCTACAGTGCAGGAGTTTTATCATAAAAAAAAAAAAAAAAAAAATAATGAAACTCTATCTATTTGATAACTTTTATCAAAAAGTAAAAAAAAAGTTGCTGTAGGAATAGAACTCAGCTAATGCATTGCAGGGTTCACTTTTCTTCATTGAATGATTACGTTAGCATTGTTATTCGCTCGTCATTACCACCCCCACCATACTTTCCCACGGAGATACAGCTAATGCGCATATTAGCCCGCTATACTAAGTTACCTCGATTGACTCTATGTCCTGAATGTGCACGATTACGTCAAGTGCTGATGTTTAATTTACCTTTCCTCGGCCACGGCCGCCCTTGAATTAATTATTATTGTTTCCTTTACTACCAAATTGGTTTCCGGCTCCGTCCCGCAATAAATATAATTTAGGAACTTTTGTCCCTGTGCTTTCATTTCTGGTTAATATTTAATTCCGTTGGTAAGACTTACTTTATTTAGTTAGAGGGCCAAGTTGGTATTGTGTTTCTCAATGTAATAATTGACAGGCATAGAAAAAGCGTGGACCAAATATTTCTGTTTCAAATTTGGCTAACATCAATAATCTCCGTAGCTGAGGCTTGTCCGTGTCCATCTATGAGGATAAGCATTTTTTTTAACTTCCCCTACAAAAACTAAGGATTTTTAACAAAATTTTTGAAATTTTCACCTTCACACAATCTATTTGTTTGGAATAAATGCTGGTGATATCGATATTGAATGCATATTAAAAAAAAGAGAAATAAGTTTTTATACCACTATGAATTAATGTTGACGGTAAATAAACAATAAGTATAATTATATTAAAGACGAAGATTTTCCTTCTCATTTCGCCAGATCCATCTCTAGACGTGTTTCGTCATATCATGATTCATCAGTAGAGCTAGGATCCGACGAAAAGAAAAGGGATCTCGAAGCTACTTAAGGCAGCACTTGGTGGGACACACCAGTAAGATGTGGCACTGAGCGCCATCTGTGTCGTTGTTAGACACTCTTGAGCATACCAGCACCTCTAACAAACTTATAGAAATAAGTAAATGTTAAGAGGAAATCGCCTGTAAAGACATTCGTCACAATTACAGGAGTCCCGCTAGGCAGCGCTAACTCAAATCGGTTTATTAACCGAAAACAATGAGTAAAGACGAAGATTTTCCTTTTCATTTCGCCAGATCCATCTCTAGACGCGTTTCGTCATATCATGACTCATCAGTAGAGCTAGAATCCGACGAAAAGAAAAGGGATCTCGAAGCTACTTAAGGCAGCACTTGGTGGGACACACCAGTAAGATGTGGCACTGAGCGCCATCTGTGTCGTTGTTAGACACTCTTGAGCATACCAGCACCTCTAACAAACTTATAGAAATAAGTAAATGTTAAGAGGAAATCGCCTGTAAAGACATTCGTCACAATTACAGGAGTCCCGCTAGGCAGCGCTAACTCAAATCGGTTTATTAACCGAAAACAATGAGTAAAGACGAAGATTTTCCTTTTCATTTCGCCAGATCCATCTCTAGACGCGTTTCGTCATATCATGAGTCATCAGTAGAGCTAGGATCCGACGAAAAGAAAAGGGATCTCGAAGCTACTTAAGGCAGCACTTGGTTTGACACACCAGTAAGATGTGGCACTGAGCGCCATCTGTGTCGTTGTTAGACACTCTTGAGCATACCAGCACCTCTAACAAACTTATAGAAATAAGTAAATGTTAAGAGGAAATCGCCTGTAAAGACATTCGTCACAATTACAGGAGTCCCGCTAGGCAGCGCTAACTCAAATCGGTTTATTAACCGAAAACAATGAGTAAAGACGAAGATTTTCCTTTTCATTTCGCCAGATCCATCTCTAGACGCGTTTCGTCATATCATGACTCATCAGTAGAGCTAGAATCCGACGAAAAGAAAAGGGATCTCGAAGCTACTTAAGGCAGCACTTGGTGGGACACACCAGTAAGATGTGGCACTGAGCGCCATCTGTGTCGTTGTTAGACACTCTTGAGCATACCAGCACCTCTAACAAACTTATAGAAATAAGTAAATGTTAAGAGGAAATCGCCTGTAAAGACATTCGTCACAATTACAGGAGTTCCGCTAGGCAGCGCTAACTCAAATCGGTTTATTAACCGAAAACAATGAGTAAAGACGAAGATTTTCCTTTTCATTTCGCCAGATCCATCTCTAGACGCGTTTCGTCATATCATGAGTCATCAGTAGAGCTAGAATCCGACGAAAAGAAAAGGGATCTCGAAGCTACTTAAGGCAGCACTTGGTGGGACACACCAGTAAGATGTGGCACTGAGCGCCATAATTATATTAGTTTGTACAACAAGAGTGAATATGATGTCTATATCTCACCAAATTGAGCATGACGCCGTAGACGGAGTATTTAAACTTCCGAGTGCGATATGGACAATCCACTCTAGTTGAACAGTATATTTTCATATATACGGGGTGTCCGGTAACTTATGGGCCGTAGAGTAACTGGAGATACTAGACATTAAACTAAGCCGATAAAGTCATATAAGTTTTTTCGGATTCTTACTCGTTCTAGAGATACAGGGTGTTGAAAGTAAAAGTTTATTCTCGAAAATAAGCCATAATTTTAAAACGGTTAAATGAATCGAATTGAAAGTTGGCAATATTATGTTTTTATGAGCAAGAAATAATAATTTGTAGAAATTTTTAAGTTTGAAACTAGAGGGCGCTAGTTGCATACACTGGGCTTCATAAATCTATGATTTTTTGCTAACAACTTAAAACACAATACAAATTTTCATGACAACATAAAAAAATATTCTCTTAACTTGACACCACTAAAAACAATACTAACAATCAATCATTCGTTCACGATATATTTTCAATAAAAACAAATATATTATTTTACAAGTGATACAGACATAAAATACAAATGTGAAAAGTTCCTTCTCACTTCCTGTTCCTGATACTTCTGATGATATTTGTTTACAACCTTTCTATCTCTGACAAATTAGAAACAAACAATTGCAGACGTTTCAAGTTGTTTCTTTTTTCCTGCCGGAATAAAGGCAGTAGACGCGCGAGGCCGGCTCGCGTGAATGGAGCTACAAAAGGAAAAGAATGTCTATTGAAAATGACAGACCGGGAATTGAATCCGGGTGTAAGCGAACACCCTTGCTGGGCTCTAAGGAAATGGAGGAAATAGAGAACCGAGGCACGGGAGAAAATGAAAAAAAGGTCTACCTATGCTAGAAACAATTAAAGTTTCATTGCCTATTATAATAACGTTTAATAATTCATCACCTCGTTTTAATTCTGTGTGAAATTTTACCTTGCTACGTTTACTACTCCATTCTTCTTTTTTTTTAATAGATTGCATTATGTTTTTTATGTTTTATAGCATTTAAGTATACAGGGTGTCCAGTGGTATATTTATGGGGGACCCCCCTCCCAAGCCTAGGAGCTCGGGTCTAAAAGTCTAATTGCAACCTAATTTTTCGTCTCACGCTTGGAGTCTTAATTTAAATCTTTAAATAATGTATTCTTGGCATAGACTACAAAGGTCTTGTAGGAAACGTTTAGTTTTTAAACTTTCCTTCTAACAGTCCTGTTATATATAGAGATTAAGGTTTCGGACGCATATCGTTTTAGTTATTGATTTATGATGCAGTTTTAAAGGAAAACAAGTAAAAAGAATAATATTTTATAGTATTTTTCTATTATATACTTCTTCTGTTATTTTTAAAAAGAAAATCTAAAGTAAACATTTTAATTGAAACATTTTTTATGGAAGAAGTGTGATAATTTATAATATAAAAAATAGTGCGGGAAGAAACGAGAATGCTTTATTATGAATATACAAACGACATTTAAGAAGGGTATTTCAAAACCTAAGCATTTGCACAATATAAAAAATGTTTTTTTTAATAAAGAGCGAGAGTAATAACAAAAAAAAAAGTAAAAATAAACATTTACAAAAACAAATTAAACAAATTTAATCCAACCATGTAGAGGAGGAGAGGTAATAATTTAATTTTGGAAATTTAATAGTAGTTAGGTGAATTTTTCGTCTGCGCGCTTTTCCGCTTTCTTCAATATGTCCTACTTACACCCATTAAGCCCCCTCCCCCTCCCCCCTTCCCGAGCATAATTTCTGGCTACGCCAATGTTGACTTTTCTAGAAACATCTTTGTTTCGATAACTTTAACGGAATAGAAACTCTTCGACTGGTTGGAGTTGAATGACGTAGCTATGGGTCCTTTATTTTGTTTAATTATTTTCTTAGTAAATAATCAAGATATTAAATACTAATTGATTCAATGTCCCTTATCGGTCCTTTAGCCTCCGACAATAAGAAAAATCGCGACTATTCTTCTCCCGTAATGATATATTCAGGGTTTGGATGGCGGCTCCATCATACGTAAAAAAGAAGGTTAAGGAACACGTTCGAGTAATTCATACAGTGCCATTAAGTCTGTCTATGGCAGTCCAGGCTAGAAGTGAAAAAGGGATCTTCGCGAACGGTGCCACTAATCGAATAAAAACATCCTCTCGCGAATTGAATCTGGACACAATTTTATTTAAGATAGTTTTGTTGAGTAAGTGGCTGAGATATGTGGATGACACCCTTATTATTTGGATTGGAAATGATGACGGGAGTTGGATAATTTATAAGACTCGCCTACAGCTCGTATCATAAACATCAGCCGCATGAATAACAGCAATTCTTATATGCTTGTTGAATAATGTACTATTGTGCATAAATATTAACTTTTAACGTTTGATATGGTAAAATTTCTCAAAAAAATCGTCAATTTACATACAAGCAACACTGTAACCGTGGAAAGAAAAGTGGCAACGAAATAACTGTAAAGAGTGAAATTAATATTGTTTAGAAAAATTGCGGTGCAAAATCATTTGCATCGCAAAAAACCGATAAAGATTTTCACGTTCAAACACACACACACATGCACCATCATACAAAAATAACGTTAAGTTTGTATATACATTGTATGATTTAAATTTTGTAGAAATTGTCAAGAAATAAGTGGAATACTGAAGATTTTGAAATAGGAAAGTGAACATTTGTGCATAAATCTTTAGTTCGGTCACAAAATACTTAACAATAGTTTTATTAAAATTTGTTTTGGTTTATTATCTTCAATTTTCCCACCATTTCGTGCACGCCTTAGGAAAAATTGGTGTGCGTACAGGATCTAGAATACATGTTTTATTAAAATAAAAAATTAACGAACTTAATCTGACAGATTTGTTTTTTTTTTGAAATATATTATTCTTAACCTCACTTTTGTTTAAAATTCATACATGCTAACATGAATGGATATGAAATTATATCCGTTCCGTTAACAGGAATAGCCCACTTTTCCAATCACTTTTGTGTAAAGGAAACAGGAAATATCCATGTTGGAGTAGAAAAAAACTATTTTACAACTTTATATATGTAAACTAGCCAGTCCATTACACTTTTGTTCCAGACTGTTAACCACAGGAATTGAGATGCAACAGGAAGCATCTATTCCCGAGAAGAGGAGCCACATAAGTGGAGAAATAAAGCAGAGGATATGGGATAAGTAACTAAATATACAATCGCAGTATTTTAAAATGTATCCGCATCCGCACAACCTCCTTAGCTCGAAAAAGCAAGTAACAGACAAACAAGAGTACGGCGGAAATGTTTTGTCGGTTTTCCAAATTCTAGCCAGTTTTCCGCCAGTGCACTCCATTTGCAAAGGGATTTTCTTTTGCTTTGTTTTCCATTCCAAATGGCACGAATGCACTGCCCTAATAAACTATTCGGAAGGTAAATATTTCTTGTATGTCGGCCATTTTCTTATACTAAAATTGGAACAAAGGCACTTAGTCAGAGAAGTTCCAGTTTGAGTGCCTAAATAAAAAAACAAAATGAAAGCTAAATATTTTTTTTATAAATTAAAATTAAATTATTATTTGTTCAAATCTTTTTAAATCTGTGGTTAGATGGGAGCACCATATATGCAGATGTGATCAATTATCAGGAGAGCAAATTTAAGTTTTGAAGTTGATATTACTAATAATTTATTTATATACAGGGTGTCCCACTGGGAATCGAATCTATATATAGAAAACTATACATAGGAAAATTTTGAAAATTTGACAGTATGCTGATGCTGATAGGGGCGACCGGGCTAAAATATTTTCATAATAGTGGCACTTCCGGTTATACCGAAAGTAAGTGTCAACTTGCTTATTTTAAACGGGACACCCTATATATTATTACATTTTTGCATTCTACGCAAGATTCTAGGCAGATTTTGTATACCATGTCCTATACCTATGTCTAAACGTTTTTGACATATTTGAATTTTTATGTCAAACATGACGTTTGCAAGCCTTAGAATAATTATCAATTTTTTCTATAAAGAAGCCTTATTTATTTAATTTAAGTGTGATTCCTTGTTATAGAGGACCTGCTTTAATAGATTTTTTATAATATTTTGATAACTATTAATACAGGGTGTTTAAAAAATAAGATTAAAAATGAAAATGAAAAAACTGTCAAAAGTCCAGATTTTCAAATGGAAACACCCAAATTTTATAATTATTTCTTATTTAGCATTAAAAATAAGGGTAATAAGTTGTATAAGATTGTTTATCCCAAATATTCTTAGTTTTCGAAGTATTGACAATTTAATATTTTTATATGGGGATTTTGCTGCAGATTTTAGGTTCAGTTACTCTTAGTTGGCTATGACGGCGTTGAAAAACAATCAAATGCTAAAAAATCTATAAAGCTGTCACTTACCATTTAAACATTATTAATAAGAACATTGTGATGGCTTCTGTTTTTGCGGATATCGAATGACAAATGTGACATGATCATATTCTCCATAAATAATAAATAAGTTTAAATAATCTTCGTTTGTATAATTTAAGCGCCCGGGATTGATTATTAATAATGTTAAGTGACAGCGTCATAGATTTTTTTAGCATTTGATTGTTTTTCAACGCCGCCATAGTCAACTAAGAGTAAGTGAACTTAAAATCTGCAGCAAAATCCCCATATAAAGATATTAAATTGGCAATACTTAGAAAACTAAGAATATTTGGGATAAACAACCTTATACAAACTTACCCTTATAATGCTAAATAAGAAATAATTATAAAATTTGGGTGTTTCCATTTGAAAATCTAGACTTTTTGCAGTTTTTTAAATTTCATTTATAATTTTTTTTTTAAACACCCTGTATTAATAGTTATCAAAATATTATAAACAATCTATTAAAGCAGGTCCTTTATAACAAATAAATAAGGCTTTTTTATAGAAAAAATTGATAATTAGGCTAATAAGGCTTGCAAACGTCATTTTTGACAAAAAAATTCAAATATGTCAAAAACGTTTAGACATAGGTATAGGACATAGTATACAAAATCTGCCTAGAATCTTGCGTAGAATGCATAAATGTAATAATATATAGGGTGTCCCATTTAAAATAAGCAAGTTGACACTTACTTCCGGTATAACCGGAAGTGCCACCATTATAAAAATATTTTAGCCCGGTCGCCCCCATCAGCATCAGCATACTGTTAAATTTTCAAAATTTTTCTATGTATAGTTTTCTATATAAAGATCGATTCGGTTCCCGGTGGGACACCCTGTAGAAGGGCTACTGATGGATTTCAGTAATGCAAGGTAAAAATCAATTTTGTCCACTGCTTTTTCAATAATTTTAGGTTTTTCAAAACATCCAAAAATGCTATATATTTTGTATATAGTTCGGCATATTTAGTTTTTCCATCTTCTAATATAAAAATGTGTCAACACGTAATATTTTGCCGTGGCATCAAAACTACTAAAGAGTAAATGCTCTAAGACAGCGGTTCTCAACCTTTTGGAGTGATGTTCCACAAAATCCTTTTTAGAATTTTAGGTACCACCTAACTAAAATACCTATCTAGCCCACATATATACATACACTATATAGCTAATACCATAAATCAGTGATGCTAGCACTGTAAGCAGATGATCAGGGGCCGTTGAGTTTGTGCAGATCGGAAATTTGCTTCTTGATGTAAACATTTGACAGGGCCGACTTTCAAAATATTTTTACAAGCTTTTATTTAAATTCACCCGTTTAGTTCGGGTGTGTACAGTTTATGGTCAAATAAAACTAAGTAACCGATATTTTACATACCTGAAATACCTTATTCCTGGTATTGAACCGCGATTCGTGCAAAAAAGGATCATGCACGTTTTTCTACCCATCTTGAGATACAAGTCGCTAACAATAACAAAATGTCTGGTAAAGTTTTATACCTAAATTTGCACCCAAAACTTAGAAATAATATTTACAATCACACACGAAACATCCGAACGAATACAACGTAAAAAAAGCTGGAAACGACTACAACTTACAACCTAATAAAAAAAAATGTCTAAAGTACAGTTTTATTAATATTAACACCCAAAACTTGAGAATTATAACCACACACGAATGAACGAAATAAAAGATGGCGACTAATAAGAATATAACGGCGAGCCGGTTCTATTCAAGAGACCTTGGGTTCTGTTTACGTTCTGTTAGAAATCGTGTGGGTTGCCTAATTTTTTCCCTACTGCGCAAGCGCCACGGCCCCCAACTTAGGTTATTTTGAATCGCACGATGGGTGTATTCTTGCTTCGTGCGGCTGCTTGTATTGGCAATATAGTGTATGTACATAATATGTGATCCAGCCTAGGTATTTAATTAATTGTAATTCAAATGGTAAAATTTTACCAAGGAATAAAGTAAAATTGATTAATAGTAAAAATATTTTTTAATACATTGGTAGGTTTCGTACATATGTACTTACAATAAAAAACCAATTAGCAACACCTAGTGTTGCTAGTGGTCCCATATTTTAGTTCTTTTTTCATGTATTTATATATTTTGTCGGGTTTTCTTTTCGTTTTTATTTTTTTTATTTTTATGTGGTACTTATTTTAGGTCTGTTTTTTGCGTACCACCGCAAAAAATGATATGTACCACCAGTGGTACATGTACTACAGGTTAAGAACCGCTGCTCTAAGACAAACACATCCAATATGAAACATATTATATGCTATTGTAAAAAAAATATTTTTCTTTCATTTCAACAGATCCATCTGTAGACGCGTTTTGACAAATCATGGCTCATCAGTAGAACTGGGGTCTGACGAAAGAAAGGAAGGACTCTAAATTACCTAAGCAGTCTTTGGTAAAATACACCAGCGGGATGTTGCTGCTTGCCAAATTACGTAGACTCTTTAATTCGACAGCGTCGCAGAGGCGACACGACATTATTCCGAATAAAATTTATAGAAATAAAGATAAAAAAAAACTATATAATTTTTTATATACAGGGTGTGTCAGTAAGGTGTCTGTCTTAGATAGCACCTAAACTATCAAAAATAGGGAAAAAAGTGTAATACAAAAGTTAAAGGGTTTTTAGGATACATTATTTAAAAATATTTACTAATCTACAGGGTGGTCTCAAAAAGTGGAACTGAATAATAAAAAAGAAAATTAAATAGGACACCCAGTATAATTTTCTAGAATATGATTCAATGGAATAAGGACTTTGCAACCCTATTAAAATTTTTGAAGTGAAATGCAACGTTGCCATATAATTAATTTTTTTCCGAAATTTTAGTAATTTTAAGGGTATCGTTAAAAAATCATAGCAGTCTGTGGATTAATCCTAGGCAAATATAATTTACGTTACACAACCTATATGTTAACTAGTACGATCTAGAGTCTTTTGGGATCAGATATTGATTTTCTCATTTAAATCCGTTTTTAAATGTATCAGATTAATGCCTATTGCTGTTTTTATGACATTTTTTAAACGTTTTTGGTCAAGGTACTTGTACTTGGCAAAATTTCCTTTGAATAACTTTTTCGTTATTATGGACATTTTTCAGCATTTCCATTACATTTTTAAATTATAGTATACCTAATATAACACATATTTTGTGTATAATATAATTATTAAAAAAAGCAGTTCCTAACAAGAGTGAGAAAGAATCTATTAGTAAACATGGACAGGATTCGGGCCAACAGAACGCAATATTTTTGGTCTAATTTAATATTAATATATATAATTTTGCATAGAGCGGGTAACCTCTCTAACGTTCTTACGATAAAAAATGCCAAGCTGCCGATACAAAAGGTGATCAAAATGTTTTCAATGAAATTTTTTTCTTGAAATTGGAAAAAATAAAGATAAAATCGAAAATTTGCATGGCAATCAGGGCCTATATCGAACTTTTAAAAACGAGGAAGCCAAAATCGAGACATGTGACACTCATAATATCGGTGACACGTCGCTACAAAAGCCATGCATTATATAAAAGGGTTTTAAACAACCGCATGTTTTGTTAATTGGATTATTACCGGCAAGCACTACAAACGAATCATGGTCGCCGATAAATTACGCATTCATTGAATTATGAATGATAAGCTTTGTCAATAGAGTTTTTCTTGGACAATAAAGCATATTATTATTATTATTATGAATCAAAACGATTCGTTCAAAGCTGCTACAGTTATTATTGTCCCATAATTCCATCGAAATTAGTAATTTGCTGAACTATGTTAAAAGTTTCACGATGCGCGGATATGACTATTTTTTTGCAGTTTTGCCTATTTCAGATCTTAAGTATGTGATAATGCCTTCGAATTCAGGAAATTAGTGTAATTAAAGAAAAAAGTATGCAGACAATAGTTTTTTCAGGAAACATACAGGAATTAAAGCAATTGAAATTAAAAACCGTACATTTTTTTAAACGGTAAAGTATTACGAGTAGCGACATCTAGTCAATGGTAGAGTTCGACAGCATACTTGAATAGAGGTGGGAAATACTGCTTAACATTATCAGCGACCATCAATACGGTTTTCGTAAGTCCAGATCAACAGGTGACCTTCTGGCATATGTCACCCATCTTTGGAGCAACACCATCGAACATCATGGAGAATCCCGGGCTGTTGCACTGGACATCTCTAGGGCTTTTGATCGTGTTTGGCACGATGGGCTTCTAAGTAAATTGCGATCCTACGGTATGCCTAATGAATTTTGTTTATGGTTAACCAGCTTCCTTAAGAACCGTTCTCTGCAAGTGGCGATTGACGGGTTTCTCTCAGACACCTTCACCATCAATGCCGGTGTTCCTCAAGGGTCCATATTGTCGCCTACCCTCTTTTTACTGTATATTAACGACCTTCTAGTGAAAACCCAAAATCCAATTTATAGCTTTGCTGATGACAGCACACTTGTCTCATCTTTTACCTTGACTCCCCAAACATCCGCTGCCGACGCACATCTTCGCAGGCAGCATGAAGTATTGCGCCTCAACAATGACCTGGAAGAAATTTTGGCTTGGGGTGACAGTAACCAAGTCGAATTTAATGCTAAGAAAACCCAGGCAGCAGTCTTCTCCAAAAAGGTTAACATTGCAGAACCGGATATAGTCATGGCAGGACACGCAATTCCCCTGGCACCGTCTATTAATTTGCTGGGGGTCAATCTGGGAGGTAATATGTCTTGGCATGATCACGTTGCCGCAATTGCCAAGGCAGCTGCACAGAAACTTGGTGTACTTTTCCGCACCAAAAGGTTGTACACACCTCATCAACTTTTGACACTCTACAAAGCCCAGATTCGCCCATCATTAGAATATTGCTCTCATGTCTGGAGCTCTGCACCCAAGCACACCCTTCGGCTACTGGATTCCTTTCAAAGGAGAGCCGTTCGTCTGATCAGCGACCCAGAGCTGATCAAGACCCTCGATAGCCTGGAACATCGAAGACAGGTTGGTGATTTGGCTCTCTTTTACAGATATTTCCATGGCAGGTATTCGACTGACATTGCCTACTTGATTCCACCTGGAGCAATGCCAAACAGAAATACACGGGAACCACTGCCGCTCATCCATATGTTGTTCAGCTTAGTACTCCTCGAACTTCTTTGTTCAAGAATTCTTTCATCTGGAGAACGTCATCTTTGTGGAATGATCTTCCCGAGGTCGTGTTTCCCAATGAATACAATCTTCAACGTTTCAAGACCAACGTTAATCGTTTTTTTCGCACTCACACCGCTCCCAGAGCGCCTTAAAGGATTTTTCCTACAGTGCAGGTGTTTTATCATAAAAAAAAAGTGCGGGCCTGGTAATTAAAACGTTGCCCTTTACTTTATATTGTTTTTCTCCGTTTTTTGTATGTGACTCATGCATTTTACGGATCCGTCGTCAGTTATTTTTCCTACAGTGCAGGTGTTTTATCATAAAAAAAAAACGATTTGGAACGTTCCACTTCATACCGCGACAGAAATATATCGCGACTAAATAACCGTTACGTGCATGGGAACAAACTAGAGTGTAAGGGTTGCAAAACAAAAGTAAATCATTTGTCGAAATAAAAAATAATCTATCATTCCTATCGGTGACCTTGAAATCTCAAGCCAATAAATTAGTTAATCGCCTGTCAATTAAATTAAACGATTTCTGACAGTCATTTTTCCGTGCGTTTTCCACTATATTGGAAAAAATACCAAGAACATTCCTCTGATTAGTGAAGTGTGAATCTTTTCTTTTTGCTGGTTTCTGAAACTGTTTTTTTGATTAAAACTAATTTAGTGACTGATAAACATTAGTCCTCTATTTTAGTACCTATCCCCACGCACAAAACTATTTTAAGTTTTTAATAATATTAAAATATTTGAGTCAAATTGACAAACACGCTTTTCAACTTCTTGAGTCATTTCTTTCATCATCGATAAACGCCAAAGGAATCCGCGTCCATTAAATAATACTATGCCGTCGTGGCTACCGAGCCAGCAAAACACCGGCACCGTAACTACGAGTCGCAGCCTTAAAATTAAACGGTCCCACAACACAATCTACATAGCCGTGAATGGCGGCCGCAACAGTTCTCCAACAACAACCTTTTGTCCCGGTCTGGCAAAATACCTTCAATGACAAAATACCGTCAACCACGAGACTGTTACTGTTGTTCTCCAAATAAAATTGCATTGCGCGTTCCATAATGAACGACTGAAGAAGCCGGTTGCTGTCGCTCTCTCTCGGTTCGCATCGCAGCGTGGAGCGGCGAAGGACAAAATCCTTATAAAAGGTTCAAACTAACTGCTTGCTTTTATGAGGTGGTGCGCGACACGCGGTATTAAAAAATACCGTTTCAAAGTAGCAGTTCTAGAGATACCGACCCACCACTACTGCACCTCCAATAAGACTGAATGAAATAAGTTAAATAAGTTGCATTTACTAAGTAAATGGCAGTTTTAAATGGTAAAAATTGCATCAGGCGATTAAAATGTCATCAAAGTGCCTGCTTTCAGGCAATATTGCTTGAAATTGCACCTAATCACTTGCAAAGACATTCGTCACGATTGCAAATGTTACCGCTCTTACCGAGGTAACTTTTAAAATTAAAAGTTTTCTTTACCTTCCTTCGTCAAACTTCATCTCTAGACGCGTATCGCCATATCATGGCTTATCAGTAGGGCTAGAAGTCGACGAACGAAGGAAAACGGTCTACTGATTAACAGGTTCTATAGTAATTTTTTAACTATTCAATTATGACATGTTGTTCAAGACTTGTTTAGAATCTTGTACGAAAGCCAAAAATGCCAAATTTAATAGAATTCATTGCTCGGCCTGTGGCGTACTTCCAGAGAGTTGTGATTTTGGGACTGGATACGTTTGAACTTGAACTTTCTAAAATGTAATGGGGCCCTAAACCTAAAACACATTTTCCAAATAACCTCATAGATATAGAAAAAAAATTAACAATCCTCATTATTGGAAAACCAGTTCGAACATATTTTATTTTATAAGGATAAAACGTTGTTTAATTCTATCTTAACTTTATTTAATTTATGATGAATTCACGTTCTCAAACCAAATCGCGACCAATGGTATTCTTGCATTCCGGTGTGGTAAAACATACAGACATATTATCTGAATGCGCACCATATTCTTATTATTTATCAAAATCACACTATCTATGCAAATCCACAATAAAACCTTGTTACACCTTTCTATTACCTGGTAAAATGCAACTCTCTTTGTTTAACGAACTGCCGATGCCGTCCCGGCTTTTCCGTTCAAGTTAGGCCGTGGATTCCACCAAAAAATGTCGCACCCGTTTTTTATTTATCAAGGGAGGCTATGATTCAATCGTCTCCAGCACAAGGCAAAGCCTCTTCGTTTGTCTTCTTTCTTCTCGCTTCTCGCAGCCAGCTAACGACCACGACGCATGTCTGTCCTGAAAAACCGCACTCAAAAACACATTGAATGTAAAATGCCGTTCGTTCTTTCTTAAATTTATTAACTATTGAGGCAACTCTCAAGTGTTCTTCATTAAATAACGGGTTATTAATGTACCGGTTCAGTGTTTACCTTAAAAAAGAACCACAAAGGTTGTTCCTTGGTATGGGTATGCCGTGTGACTAAGAAACACAATAAAGCTACACCAAAGGTAGGTGATACACTGTAAATATATACCCATAAACGATTAATTGCTAAAAGATTGAATCTCTCAAAAGAGTCTGCAGTAAGCGATTATTCTGATTTAAGTGAAATACACCATAATTCCATAGTGAAGTAACCGGCTGCAGGCCAAATATTTATCTCTGTTTTGGGAACATTGTGCCAAAAAATGTCCTAAAAATAATCCCTGATGGCACTTAAAATAATCAAAAGTGCAAAATAAAAGGCAAAGATATGGCGAGTAATCAATAAAACTCAATTATTCTAACCATTAAGCAAGTGATGGTTGTCTTTGTGGTTCCTAATAGTTAAATGTATTATATGTAAGTACTTAGGTACTTGTACTGCTTAGTATAACCTGGTTTATTTTATTTATTCTAAGCTGGCATTTATTTGAGCTATCGCGTTGAATTTAATCTTGCGATTTGAAGGTTTTACGACCTTTGTAAATCACAAGCAATTTTTGCAAGGTTCCACCTGTGTACACATTAAATAAATCAATAGGCCGCTTAGTACTTATGTGTCATTTGTAATTTTACCACATTTTTTTATACAGTAGTTATGCATGTTCTATCCCTCATCAAAAAAAAAAAATAAATAAAACATGCCTTCGTAACGTATATTTTGCAAACGGAAAGATTTACACCAGCATAATAAGAGCTAAATTTTAAAAGTGGTTCTTCTTACGTCATCGACAAAGGGTCCCTAAGCCACTTACGAAGCTTGTTAGCCGCTTAACCGAGTTAAAAATAAAAATGGCGAGCAATTGCTAAACTCTAACGATGTTATTTCCTTTAAGTGTGACAGGATATTAAAGAGCAAAAAGTTTAATTTGTGCTTTTCTAGAATCTCAACATTTGAAATTTTTATACGCTACAAAAATATAGATAAGAAAAAATTCAGTAGTTACTGTTTCCTGATAAATGACAGGTATAATTTACTTTGCAGCTAGTGTTGCAAATCGTTCTACTACATAATACTACTCATTGCTGTTACATGTTTTTGGAGATTATTTTTAAAACACAAAAACATCTAAATTATGTTTTTTTCTAATTTGGTTTCATATCAAATCTATTACAATATCGTAACAGAGCATGTTTACATTTTATTGATGGTAGGATATGGTAATGGAACACGGAGTTCTACCACTCGCGTCTATTTTCCAATACTATTGCAGGCACACTGCGCATGCCAGGCGGATAACTTGATGGCGGGTACTTAAAATATAGGTATAAATGGATTTAATTATTTTTTGGTAATACTCTAAGTTCTAGTCCCAATTATTTTATTACAAAAATAATTTTCGTAAATCTCTGTTGGCCAGTTTGTTAACTTATGGGCCATAATTATAAAATAGAGGGACAGGCTTTTACTCATTAATCAGTAAGTTTTGTCGTCGAGGCTGTAAAGCACCTGCAAAGTAAAAGTAACCTTACCTCTACTTTTTTAAATTATAGAACAATTAATGTGTGCACAGACTGTGGGATCAATTGTATTTAGTACAAAAATATATTTACTCCATTGAAGAAAACAATATAGAGGTATTGCTGGTCCATATTTCTACATTATTTTCTTCAATGGAGCAAATATATTTTTATGCTACATACAATTCATCTCACAGTCTGTGCATAATAAAATGTTTTACAGTTAAAAAATCAGTGGTTAGGTTTTTACTTTTCAGGTGCTTTACGACCTCAACAATAACAACATTTATTGAATAGCCTGCTCCTCCATTTTAATTATGGCCCATAAATTAACAATCTGACAAGCTATGAATAACAACAATATATTCTTGCAAAAAAATTAATAGAAACTAGAACCTGAACTTTGACTCACGCTGTGACGTAATAAAACATTAAAAAATAATGAAACTCATTTCTACATATATTTTAAATATCCCACCATCATGTTATTCGCCTGACATGCGCAGCATGTTGGGAAATAGACGCGAGTGTTTTACCGAAGTGGTAAATATTTTTAATGAATTGCATCCAGACCGAGACCCTCTTTTTTCTGATTTTTAGCAAAATATTCAAAAGTCGATATCGTAAAAATGGTTTCGTTTGGCTATGTGGTGTAATTAACAAGTTTTTTTTAGAATTATGCAAATATTTGAAACATGGAATAATACACAGGGTCTTTCATTTAAAATAGATTTTGTTCTTCCAATACTTTTTGACTGATCGATCCTATAATATAATTAATTTTTTTGCCAGTATAATATAATTTTAAAAACCCTAAAACTTCTCTATTTCCTCACTAGCTATCTTACTTGAAGAAATAATCGACCGTTTCCATACATAAATGAGACCCTGTATATAATACCAAAATATTTTTTGTGTGTATATTTGATTTTGTGCTATTCTCGAATGCTGTAATAACGATTCAAATTTGTTGGCTCTCACAAAATACCTAAATACTAAAATTTAATTAAACTGGTTTACTTTTTTTATCCGTGCAGAGCTAAAGATTCAAACGTTGTTTGGCATGTAAAAGATTGGTAATTTAGTACATTCATTTAGAGAAAATAACTTCTAAAAATAAATGGCCTATTGAATTTCCACAAAGTTGATTAGATTTGGGAAAGTGTGCAATTTTTTAGGCTTTTTGAAGTTCCGGTAACTGCGTTGTCGAATTGTTTTTGATTCATAAAATATTGAAAAACTCAAAAGGTTTTAAAAAAATTTCGCATTTTTTTCTTTTTTACAAAATTATTATATTATCAGGAAAATTTAGTATTGAAAATCAAGGAGGCCATTTGTATGTATTGATGTATTCGTTGCTAGTGTGGGTCGATGGGTTTGCTTTAATCGTACATCTAATAAAGAGGCACAGTGGGATTCGGCACAACTATTTTTTTATTATTTCTACTACAGATCTCGCCCGAAAATACTCTCTTGTTCCGAGAGGAAATAGACGAGTCAAGTCAACTTCCCACTTTTACGATTCAGTCTTCACTGTCACTTGACGCCGACGCACTCATTGTTATGCGTTAGACAGGATAGGGGCGTCTGTATCGGGCTCAAACTATCTAAGGCGTACCTGTTTAGTAAACGAAAAGTTAAGGTAACTGGGCCCCTATAATTGTGAGTAAATAATGACTACCAATGTCATATATGTCACCGTCAAAATTGCTGGTTACACATCTTTATGCAACCCGACATGCATGTAAGATATAATATCAGTTGTAAAAACGTATTATTATCGAAGAAAAACCAAATTCTCCTATGTCTTTTTTTAAACACACCATAAGTTGTGGCTTAACATCCTAAGATGTATGATGTTAAATTGCACTTCGTGGCCACAACTAAGCAGGACTTTGTTTTGCATTCGCCAAACTTTATGGCAACCGACAAGTCGGGTTGAGGACTTGCAGAAAATTTCGAACAGGCTTACAACGATTAAATTAATTATGAATGCATTATACCGCCTTTTTGTTGTGGTTTCATGTAAACTTGTATTAAAGACGCGCTTTAGTAAAAAGTTTATTTACATTTACAAAAACAAAAATTGATATTTCAACCAATCATACCCCACTCAAAAAGGACTTTTACCTTAAAATCAAGATATTCATTCCTATTTCGAAGGTGTCTTTGAACAAATCAATTTAATTTAATACTTTAATTATTTCAAACTTAACCTCCAAGTTTTTCAAGGTCAAAACACTGCAGATAACGTTGGCCTAAACTTTCTTTACCTTGTATTTTTCTCTTGATGTATCCTTTTCTCCTAGTAAAACACACTTATCCTTTTGATTGTATATTCACACAAAATGTTTTTCAAAAATCAAATTACAATACCTATTTTGTCTATTGCCGAATTTTTAGAGAGACCACCAAATTTTCAGTTTTTATTTTTTTCTTCAAAATAAACAAAACATTTGAATAGGGATTAAAAAAATAGATCCAAATCTATTGAAATTATATCAGAAATTATTGTTCAAAATCACTCATAGCAGATATTTATAAGTTCGTTTAGATGACGCATTTTTCTTGGTCAGAATACGTCATTTAATTAAAAAAAAAAAATCTTCTAGCATTCATATGCAAACAAAGAAGGATAAAAATAGATCATTAAGCTACTGGAAAATTATCTTGCCTTGCAGGGCCCCCGTAAGGGCTATTGGCGCCTGTGTGCAAAAAAGGATTTTGGCGCCCCTTAAGGCATTTTGGATTCCAAATGAACAATGTACAAGACAAATGAACAAATGTACAAATGAACAAATGAACAAATGAACAAATGAACAAATGAACAAATGAACAAATGAACAAATGAACAAATGAACAAATGAACAAATGAACAAATGAACAAATGAACAAATGAACAAATGAACAAATGAACAAATGAACAAATGAACAAATGAACAAATGAACAAATGCACAAATGAACAAATGAACTTTCGCATTGACGAGCGGTCGGCGTGCGATTCTATCTTTGATTTAATAGAAAAACTGACTTTTAATGATAGGAGGAATCATCAAAATGAATCAAATCAACCGGCGGACCGCTTTCCAATACTACAGGCATATTTTCGAAATGATCAAAATTATTATTGGTAATACTTATTTGTGCCTTATTGGTATCCATTCGAACTGGAACAAATTCATTATGCAAAATCGGGATTCTTGGTTGAAATACAACCATAGGCGTAGTTAGGGGGGTACTTGGGGGTGCTAAGCACCCCCGAAATCTAAATTAGCACCCCCAAAACAAATTTACCTTTACAAGGCTAATTTTAGAACTAACCTATTTTTACTTCAGCACACCCAGTGTTGACCGTCTAACTACGCCTATGAATACAACACTAGTAAGTAGTAAGAGTAATAGTAAGCGTAGTACATAAAGATTCATTACTAATAGTATTATTAGCCATTAAGGGCATATCATCCCAAAAGTAGCTTTGACAAAGTTCATTGGTAGGTGTATTAAAATCAATTTTTGTTTTTTTTGCAATTTTTGACCCTGGGTTTTGGCGCCCCTAAAAGATGGCGCCGGTGTGCATTGCACACTTTGCACATATAGTCGCGGGGGCCCTGTTGCCTTGAAAGCCAGAGTTTTAAAACTTTCCTATAAAGGGCTACCTGATAATAATCGTTACTAAAGTTTAGTTCATGCATTCATCATCAAGAAAAAATTATAAAATTCAGTGTAAGTGAATACAAGCGTTTACGTCAGAAGCTGTGACGTGCCAGTAATTTCATGAAATTTATTTAGAATTTTATGCAAAAATCAAAAATAATTTAAAAAATAGGGGTAATCATTTGAAAAAATAAAGTTTTTGGGACAACCTTTATAAAATTACCCAAAAAATTCCGCCATAAAAACTATAATATAAAAAGATTTCCGGAAGCGATTTTTAGAAATATTCATTCCAACCTTTACTCTCTTGCTGAATTTACGAAATCAAAAATAAAGCTGCAATGGACATAACAAAATGCGTCCTCGCCTGTCGTCACGTGCTCTCCCTAATCGCACATTTAAGCGAACTAGAAGGAAACGTAGGAAACTAATTAAACTTCTAAATTAGGGCGGCCTGCAGTACACGCTGCAGACTGACATCACTGTATAATTTAGCAGGAAAAACTTTATTAAAAGAAACAACTACATTTTAATTATTGTACAGACATTGTTCGTGCTTTTAATGGCCCGCAAATATTTATTTAAAAATTGTGTTGGGAAATAAGAAAAACTAAGACCATATCAGCAAAAATTAGGTTAAACCTTACTAATGCATGTCAAAAAAGTCCGAATAATTGCAAATATCTCAAAAGCTACTAATTATACAGGGCGATTCCTAAATTGATACTTCTTTTTTAGCTGTGTGTGTGTTTAGGCATTAAAATAAACAACATTTTCAAATACCTTTTTTCAAAAAACTAAAAAATAAGGTAAGTACTTACATTCATTTATTACACTATGAATCAAACACGGTTCTGCTTAACTTGCCCGTTAAATAACATTAAGAAAACTTCTGGGTGTAGAATGAGCCCGCAATGGAAAGCATTCTGAGTATAATCTCGAAGCAGCAGCCTCACTTTGACGACACTCACAGTTAATTAGCACCTACCATATCTGCAAGTTCATTATTTTCATATTTTACCATTTTCACATGTCACCAATTTAAAATTAACTTGCTTCAGAAAAACACACCGCAGCAGATCGCCAAATAAATAACTGACCATGCATGACTAATAAGACAAAACAACATAAAGTATATCAAGCGACGTTTTGATGATCAGGCCCGCACTTAGATTTTTTACTTCTGTATCTCACCTATTTTTAAGTTTTTTGAAAAAAGATATTTGAAAATGTTTATTTTAATGCCTTCTATACACAGCTAAAATAGAAGTATGAACTTAGGAATCACCCTGTACATAAAAAAAACAACACTATTATAAAGATTAATATGCTTAATTCAAGTATATTATGCTAGTTTTATCATTCCTTAAATAAAATAATACTTTTTTCGAATACTAGCTTACTTTTAAATAAATAAATAGTAAAAAAAAATAATATTTAGTAAGAACAGTAAGCTATTTTAAGATAAAATAAACATCCAATTTCAAGTATATTATATTCTTACATTTAATTAATGCCGCATTCTTATTGTAACGCTTAATATAATTATACCCAGTTTATATTTTATTGATTTGAATTATAAAGGATAGAGTTTTCTACTGGAATAAGTTTAGTATTAGAAAGCTTCTTTATTTGATGAATAAATACAGAACTGACAGTAACCAAGTCGAATTTAATGCTAAGAAAACACAGGCAGCAGTCTTCTCCAAAAAGGTTAACATTGCAGAACCGGATATAGTCATGGCAGGACACGCAATTCCCCTGGCACCGTCTATTAATTTGCTGGGGGTCAATCTGGGAGGTAATATGTCTTGGCATGATCACGTTGCCGCAATGGCCAAGGCAGCTGCACAGAAACTTGGTGTACTTTTCCGCACCAAAAGGTTGTACACACCCCATCAACTTTTGACACTCTACAAAGCCCAGATTCGACCAACATTAGAATATTGCTCTCATGTCTGGAGCTCTGCACCCAAGCACACCCTTCGGCTACTGGATTCCATTCAAAGGAGAGCCGTTCGTCTGATCGGCGACCCCGAGCTGACCAAGACCCTCGATAGCCTGGAGCATCGAAGACAGGTTGGTGATTTGGCTCTCTTTTACAGATATTTCCATGGCAGGTGTTCGCCTGACATTGCCCACTTGATTCCACCTAGAGCAATTCAAAACAGAAATACACGGCAAACCACTGCCGCTCATCCATATGTTGTTCAGCTTAGTACTCCTCGAACTTCATTGTTCAAGAATTCTTTCATCTGGAGAACGTCATCTTTGTGGAATGATCTTCCTGAGGTCGTGTTTCCCAATGAATACAATCTTCAACATTTCAAGACCAACGTTAATCGCTTTTTTCGCACTCGCACCGCTCCCAGAGCGCCTTAAAGGATCTTTCCTACAGTGCAGGTGTTTTATCATAAAAAAAAAAAAAGAACTACGACTGCGCCTAATTTTAGTTTGACATACTTTTTTCGCTCGCTGATGAAATTTACCCCTCTTTTTTTTGGTAGAAACCGCCCGTAACTATTTTTTTCCAATGTAAAAATATGTATTGTGATAGCTTATTGGCATAAAAAAGAGAATACGATCCACTTTTTACATTCGCCTTTCGGCAATGTTGACGCAATTTGTTTTATTATAATAAATTGATGGAAATATGGCTCATTTCTTTTTTACAAACTATTAATCCATCTTTCAGTGGAGCGATATTATAAGTAAATAAATTATAACACACAGTCTGCTACACTAGTTTATTAAAAGAGGTTATTTTCAGAAAAGCCTTAATAGTAAGCCGTACATGTTTCGAAGGTAAAAACCTTCATCATCAGCGGAATATTAATAATATATTAGGAGAGGAACAGAAAAAGAAAGGTTGTAAATTTATTTACATAATGTAATCAAAGAAAATAAAATTAAAAAATTAAAATTAGAAAAATAGAAAGGTTTTTAGGCCTAAAATATAACTTTAGGTAACATTTGAAATTTAATTTTTGAAATTATAGTCAAAACGGTGATCAAAGCACTGTGCTTTATATCGCCAATAATGATAATTCTTAAAGGATGATGTATTTTGGGGCGTAGATTACAAATCTGAAAACGATTTGCGTCGAAAAAAAAAATTGTTAGCAAATGGATACCGCAAATAGCGACTTAAAAAAATAAGGATACATAGTTACTATAACAAAAGCTATTTCCAAAAATATTGGTATTTACGTACAACCACTACAATTAGCGACTCTAGTCCCCATTCTGTCAATAAGTCCTTCATATCTTACATGAAGATATTAATTATTTGGAGACATTTTATTAAAATAAATCTACCAAAAAGTTTTAGCTGGATGTTAATTTTCAAGAATTAATAGGTATACAGTAGTATTAAAAATATTTGGAATAATACAGAGTTTTTAACATTTTGTGTTATATAGTTATTTATGTTACAAGGACAGAAAATAATATTTTACACGACAAAGCAGAAGTCTCCAAGGGTAGATGCCAGCCTAGGCAGCAACGGCATTTGCCGAGGTTCAAATTATAATTTATTTTATACATGAACAAAAAAAAAATAATACACTTAGGCCCGTATTATTCATCTCCTGGTAACTTTACCAGCCAGATAATTTCTATGGAGACAATTGTCCTAACAATGGTTTCTTTGGAAATTATCTTGCTGATAAAGTTACCAGGAGATTAATAATACGGGCCTTTTACACAATATCTATTCCTATCAAATGGCCTTGATATTGACTTCCAAAAAAAATTTCCCTCATCGTAACACAACAAAACTAGTATCCGTTTTTCATAGTCCATATATTGTATTTGCCCAGGTCGCGTTTAAATTTCAAGAAGTCCAGTCCTTTAAGGTAATTTTAACTTTATAATATTCTTGGCTTCTACGACACAATTTTTTTAGAAACTATTAACAACAAAATAACAATAAAAAATACTTATTAAAAAAGTATTTGGTTAAGAAATATTAAAAAATAAATAAGTTTAACATGCCTTGTATGTTATTTCGGGAGGTTTTGGACTATTCCCAAATCAGACCCAACGAGGTCAATAATGATCTTTTACAAAAAAAAAACCTTTCTTAACCTTTTCATTTGTCATTATAATCTACGTAATATTAGCCCTTTTTACAAATTCTCGACGTTTTGGCAGATTTCCCAAACCCCTCCTTTATAATATTCTATTCCGAATACACATTTTAACAAGTGTAATTTATTTCACGTCCTTATTTAGAGCAAGACGCCTATTGCCATTTCCAAGGTAATAAAAACATGATCCTAATAAGCGGCTTAACTAGTATAATAAAATTCGTCTGGCGTCTTTTACGTATATCACGAATATGTCAACCAAGTAAATTGGGAGCCATTTCACAGTATGACCCTAGAAAAGGCTTAGCTTTTGCAAATTTGGCGCGATGGGTCTTCTTTCTATATTGAGTATGTAAGGGTGGTGGTCGAAGGCATACATTTTATTTTCAACCGTATACAGTGAAACCTCTAAGGGACTGTCTAAATGTGTCCGCCTAATAGAGGTGTCCGCCCAAGGGACATTTATTATTAGGTAATATGTAAATGCAAAATTATTACTGAAAACGCTACGTTTTTCTGCCATTGTTTAGGATTTTAACCTTACAACTCACAAAT
Organism: Polydrusus cervinus; assembly: GCA_935413205.1. NCBI lineage: Eukaryota > Metazoa > Arthropoda > Insecta > Coleoptera > Curculionidae > Polydrusus > Polydrusus cervinus. The sequence continues at coordinate 103,072,955 of OW284511.1, forward strand.
AAACGGCGGACTGCTTTCGGGGAATCACACTACTTTCATTCGGCGAAGTCCTTTCGCGCTGCCACGCATACGCGATTGGTTGCCGGTCTATCTGCAGAGTCTTTGCACCATACTTATACGTCTCCCAAATACTTTTAAAAAATGTTTGTCTTTTTAAAGGAGAGTTTTCGCATTCTTTGTATTAAAACAGCCTGTCCGCGTCCGCCCAAAGAAGAGTCCGGCCAAGAGAGGTTGATTTTCATGGAGTTTCATATACTTAGTTCCGAACTATGAAAAAATGTCCGCTTATCAGAGGTGTCCGTTATGAGAGGTTTCACGTGACAACGAATGTTGTTACCCCCCCTATTTTTTCCGTAGTTTTATTAATACAATATTTAAAATTTCAGGAGATTCTAAGTGTATATTTTGTTAGTTTTTAGTAAAGTCATACTTTTAAAATCACTTCCGGTTTGACCGGAAGTGGTATCAACTCTTTTATTTTAAATAGAGACCTATTATTTTTATTCGATATTTGAATTCTACGGCAAATTTCCTTTAAAATGACATATCACACAGATCATTTGTTTTTAAAATAGCTTCCAGGAAAAAATTTTAAGGAAATCCTTAGATGGCCATGGACTCGCTAATATAACGTGACTTTTTGGGAGTGGGCCATGGAAGTTTTAAAATGGTTTATTTTAACCTGTTTTATGTTAAACAAGTAGGCTATGAAATATTCTGTGAAATGACAAAAGTGTTCGTAACAAAAATTGAAGAACTCAATTTATTTTTTGAAATATGACATTACTCGATTTTTTTTCAATTTTAGCCACTCCTTTAAGTATAATACCATGCTTATGAAACATTTTTAAAAAGATAATTTAATAAGCTATTTTTTGACCCTAAATAAATGGCTTGTTGCCATTTATAAATATTGAGTAATTCTTTCTCATTGTTTGAAAAAATATGACATATCTAAAATATTTTTGACAGAAGCATCTTTCGCAAAGAATGTTATTGTTTAACATAAAATGGGTTAAAATAGACCCCTTTAAAACTTCCATGGCCCACTCTCAAAAAGTCATGTTATATTAGCGAGTCCATGGCCATCTAAGTATTTTATTGAAAATTTTTCCTGGAAGCCATTTTAAAAACAAATGATAATGTGTGATATTCATTTTAAAGGAAATTTGCCGTTTAATTCAAATATCGAAAAAAAATAATAGGTTTCTATTTAAAATAAAAGAGTTGATACCACTTCCTGTCAAACCGGAAGTGATTTTAATTTTATGACTTTACTAAAAACTAACAAAATACACACTTAGAATCTCCTAAAATTTTAAAATTTGTATTATTAAAACTACGGAAAAAATAGGGGGGGTAACAACATTCGTTGTCACCCTATAATGTTGTTGACATCACTGGCTCTTAAACATTTGGATATGTCACTTTTCTGTCTTTTTATTTTCCATCCTCGTTTTCCGTCCTAAAATAACGCCAGCATAAACTAAGGTAGCAGCCAGTGCTGAGATTTTAGCGCCTGAAAAATGGGGACTTTTTGCCAATCAACAAAATCTCGGTATTCGATTTTTCAGACGCTAAGATATCCGCAGTGTCTGACGCCTGAAAAAAGATTTTCGATTCAAAGGAAAGAATTATACTTGCCGCTGAATATGAAAGAGGTTTTTACAAAATTGTTTGTATGGATTCCGAGATAATCACGTTTGAAATATCGTTTAGCGGGATTTTGTTGGTTGTCAAAATGTCCCCATTCACCAATACCGAAAACCGCAACGTTAAAAATCTAACGTGCACCTACGTAGGCGGGTTCAAATATTTTAGGAAATGGGTTTTTATGATAATAACTATCTATGACTAGTTTTTAACGTTGCTGTTTTTGCTGTATTCATTTGCTTATCAATGAAGCTCTCCCCTTAAAGGGGGTGTGCGCCAAAAAAAAAACTTTATTTAAATAAATAAAGAAAAAAAACTAAGAATAATAGTCTAAACCGCACCCTTCTATCGCAAATCGGAGATATGCCTCTGTAAAGATGTCATATTTCAGCGCGTGACGTCACAAGAGCTTGGTCGCTGCAGAAATAAGTATAGTGCATGGAATTTACATAAGTTTTAGCGCTCAGTATTCGTCGGGTTGTTAAAAATAATTTAATGAAAACCTTACTGCCTGATGAAAAAAATGGTTTGGAGATAAATAAATAAAGAGCGCGGCTAGCCGAAGCTTTCGTGACGTCACGCAAACTTTAACCCGCTATTTCTCAGCAATGGTTAGTCGTAGAATGACGAGGTTTGAACCGTTATTCTTAGATTGTTTTGTACTAAAACTTAAATTTTTGGCTCGCACCCCCTTTAACGAGATTTAAGACATTCGATATTTCCGTCTACTTGACGTGATGCCTCTTTCTGGTGAGAAATATTAGGATTACTATTTTCAATTTTGTACTATTGTTTTCAGTAGGTAATACGAAATATCAATAATAATAACAGCGAAGCATGTCGTTGCACTGCTTAAGCTCCAACCCGGTTCCGAATGTGTTTGGTTAATCCCTGGGCAAACATACCCCAACACCAACAAACTACGGACTAGCAGTAGATGGGAGAAGATAACTCGAGTTTATTCACGCTTATTTGTCCAACGGCTCGGCCTAGTACAAGCGATCCTGATTAACTTCGGAGCACATCCGTAAATACGGGGTCTTGGCAGGGACGCATCAGGAATTTTTGAGGGGTTTAGAATGTGGGAGGGTTCGTTCGTATGTTAATCAAAATTATCTACGAAAATCAGTGGCGCAACAATGTAGCTATAGGGGCCGCTTTTGTTTTATTAGAGAAGTTATCAAGACTACCAACCAGGCTAATCAGAAATAATATCCACATGAAAAAATGTCAGTGGCGTACCACTTTTTTTCTAAAGAATATCAGAGGACATGTTTGCAGGGACGCCACTGGTGGGACAAAAAAATAACTTTTATAACTAAAACATGTAGTTTTATGCCATATTAGCATATATCAAAATTAAAAATATTATCTAAAGTACTTTCGGAGGTATTACAAAAAAAACATTAAAAAAAATAAAATTCAACACCCTGTAGCAAAAAATTTGGGCCGTTTAGGATATATGTTTATATGAAATTTTCTTCATAAAATGACTTAAGAAATCACACCCTAAAATATTAGCACGCCGTTAAGGAACACCCTATACAGATACGCCACTGTACATGAAAACTAATCCTACAGGACATTGTTGCAGATAAATGGGACACTTTGCCTTCAAATCGTCGGGAAACATAAACAAACACTTAGTTTGAATAGCACGGTGCAGCTGGTATACAAGTTTAGGTTTAATAGGTGAAATCTGGACAAAGGCCTATATTTGCTGGGATGGTCGTTGTTTCAAATTAATTTTTAAATTTATAGATTTTATTTAGTGTAGATAAGCTTAATTTGTAGTCAACTAAATGATAAAGCAAACTTGTCCTTCACCTTCGTTACTATAATATAAATACAATTTTAAATTGGTATAATTAGTGACCACACTGACTAATATTTAGGGATAGAAATAGTTGGGTAATGGTCAGTAAAACAGCTCAGAAATTGAAAGTTTGTATTTTTGCCTACGTTTCGACCTCTATGAAATCATCCTCAGGGCGCTAAAAAGGGATTACATTTATTAATTATTTGGAATATGACAATTTTTTTAATAATAAAATTTAATTTGAATTTTAAATTAAAAACACCTCTACTTCTTTTCAAAAAAACAACAGAGCGATCATTATTTAAAATGGTTACTCTATATAAACAATTAAAATCACTTGACCTATAATTCGCTGGATACTCGTCAATTTTGTTACAAACGCCCCATTATCCACATCGCAATGAAATTCATTAAAACTAACCGAAATTGTCGGTTTTAAAATAATGCTTGTACACAGCAAGATATATTTTAATTTGTTGTTTATATTTTACCTCAGCTGATTAAGGTTGGACCTACTTTTACCAAAAAGATACTTATATAATGTTTATTGACTTAAAAGTGTGATGTGAGATATTAGAACTTAAAATTTTTTTTAGTAGTTGAGTGAATATTGACCAAATTTGGGCGTGGTCCCGAAATTATTTTTATTCCCCCCCAAATTACTCTGTGATTCTGTCACTGCTAAACCTAACCCCCTCTCCAAGTCAACGTTTAGCTACAGCCCTGTTTGAAGGCTAATAGAATATTTATTAGAATAAATTAAATAGGGCTTTCTTGTAGTCCACTTTGACTATTATTTGAAGATACGTATTTTTAAAATTCATACTGGAACATTTTATCTTTTAAAGAATTAGTTCTATTGTTTTGATAAAAGTGGTAATTTGTTTATTTTTGTAGGAGAGAATGAAATGGAGGAGTGTTCAAGTAATCCATTCTATTATAAAAGGTAGAATATAATATAAAGTAATTTAAAATACGTATAATAGTAATTTACTGAATACAACTCTGTGTAATATCAATAGGTAATATTGTCGCTTAATTTTTTAACGGAAGACGGAAATGTAAACAAAAAAGCTAAATTTGTGGCTTTATCCATGTGGGTGTGGGAAAGTTATTTTCATGCTGAAAAAAATTCAAAGAAAAAAAATATAGCTAATAAAAACCGTAAAAATAATTACTTAAATGACGTTTTGACATTCTTCAATATCTGAAGAGTCCAAATTTAAAATTTTTTTAAAATCCATCAATAAACATGGTCAGGATTCGGGCCATGTGAACGCAATGTGTTTGGTGTAACGTAAAGCTGGTAACCTTGGAGAATAATTTAGAAATATTGCTCGTATGCTCTTTATGACTAATGACCCTGCAATATGGTAGTGCTCATAAAACGCTACTGCTGAATACGCCAATACGCATGCGTGTAATGGAACGGATTGGTTTGCATTTTGAACGTAACGCGACTATTATAGTAGCGATCGTCATAATTTACTTAAACTCAAGTGGCGTGTTGCGGTGATGACTGGTGGAACTAAATGATTTACCATGAGCATATTGTCATCAGTGGCGGCTTGTCAGGTGAAGTAGGTGAAGGGGCTCTTCACCAAAAAAAATAAAACCAGGAGGAAAGTTGTTCGACAATATTAAATATTAATATTTTAGCTCCTAACAAATAACTATGTTTAAAATAATTTAATCCGAATGTAGTTATGCATAATAGGGCCACGGTTAACTCCGATGGACAATAATTATAAAAGCTCATGCATTTTGGAGCGCCCCAGCCGACCGTATCCGTTCCCGCTCAAAGTAAGTGAAGACCCAACGCCCAACAGGGCTTTGATATTCACTGTCACTATGGTTACCTGACGTCAGTCACGCAAACAGCATAAAACAATTTGCATTATGATGAAGGGCAATTTAAAAATAGATCAGTCGTATGCACTATTGTTTTAGCCTTGGTTCGCCTAACCTTAAGGTATTTATTTTAAGGCTTCGTGAACGGTTATTGATATCGTTTTTACGTGATTTACTGTGTGATTAAAAAGTTTTGTTTTTAATTTTCAGTTAATTCAGTAGTGTACGTACCTACTTAGTTGTGTGTTTTAAAAACGAACCCATTTATGACATAGTTTGTAATTTGTTGGAAATTCCATGCAGCCGCTGCACAGATGAGGATAAGAGAGACATTTTGTTACACGGGTTTTTAGTCAATGTTTATTTAAGTAACCGCTCTTCACTTTTTTTGTAAGATCGCGAGCCGCCAGTGATTGTCATAATTTTCTTTAAAGTAAAGAAAGCTACTTACTTTAGAAATATAATTTTATTGAATTAAAAAGGAATTTAAGAAATGAACGTTTATGTTCATCATTTTCTTTGCCGTTCCTTTTTTCGAATTAGGCTTTTTTCCTCTTCGTTCGCTGCCAGGGCCATTCCCGAGGGGCTCTACAGTTTAACGTGGGTTCCGAACCACGATCCTCAGTCATGCGACACCCCCCAAGGGCTGTCAACCCTTGGTTTATTGCCATTGCATGAACTACCGATTGGGGAGTGTGTACCTTCTTTCGCACCTCACGAGATGTCCGATCTCATCCGGCCTGGTTACCGGCGTAAATGGGGTGGGTTGGGAGATGATACCTTTTACACTCTTCCCTGCATTCTTAAATCCACTAAATTTCGGACATACTTTTTTTATTGTACGTACGCCCACTCCGGGAATCGAACCCGGGTCGCCGCGGTCGAATGCCAGTAGCTCTACCTCTGAGCCACAACCGCGGTATCATATTCTTTTCTTTTTTGTTCTATTTTTTGAGGGTTGCGCAAACATGTAAACCTAACCTAAGACCTCCACTATTCGAATGGTAAAAATGTCGTGAGTTTTCCTTTCAGTCAATTGACAAACACGACTAATAGATTGTTTACTGACACTGTCAATTAAGATGGATTAAGAATTATTGTTTAAAAATATAAACTCACCCTTAATTATTTATATTTATATAATAGGTCTGTTAATCTCTCGCGTACAGATAAACAATTAGCAATAGGGCGCAATATGGCGGAGATTGATGTGTTGCGGGCACGGTCACTGATTTTTATTAAATAAAAATTACCGGTCAATTTATTATCCTGGTCAGCGTGCGGTAAAGAGATTACTATGAGCTCAATTCATTGATATTGTAATCAATATGGAATATTATTTTCGTTATTATCAAACAATGTTATAGAGTAATATTTCAATGCGATTAAATTAATTTGAAACATATTAATGAAATGAAATGAATTAGAGGGAATGCTTTCGTTTCAGGGTGTTCTATTAAGAAAATCGAAGAAAAGTCCATAATTCTCAAAGCGACAAAGTCCTCAGCAAATATAATTGTGTATAGTTACACGTGTTTCACCCTTTCGGGCATCATCAGACCCTTGCCTCAAGGGTCCATATTGTCGCCTCTTTTTACTGTATATTAACGACCTTCTACTGAAAACCCAAAATCCAATTTATAGCTTTGCTGATGACAGCACACTTGTCTCATCTTTTACCTTGACTTCCCAAACATCCGCTGCCGACGCACATCTTCGCAGGCAGCATGAAGTATTGCGCCTCAACAATGACCTGGAAGAAATCTTGGCTTGGGGTGACAGTAATCAAGTCGAATTTAATGCTAAGAAAACCCAGGCAGCAGTCTTCTCCAAAAAGGTTAACATTGCAGAACCGGATATAGTCATGGCAGGACACGCAATTCCCCTGGCACCGTCTACTAATTTGCTGGGGGTCAATCTGGGAGGTAATATGTCTTGGCATGATCACATTGCCGCAATTGCCAAGGCAGCTGCATAGAAACTTGGTGTACTTATCCGCACCAAAAGGTTGTACACACCTCATCAACTTTTGATACTCTACAAAGCCCAGATTCGATCATCATTAGAATATTGCTCTCATGTCTGGAGCTCTGCACCCAAGCACACCCTTCGGCTACTGGATTCCATTCAAAGGAGAGCCGTTCGTCTGATCGGCGACCCCGAGCTGACCAAGACCCTCGATAGCCTGGAGTATCGAAGACAGGTTGGTGATTTGGCTCTCTTTTACAGATATTTCCATGGCAGGTGTTCGACTGGCATTGCCCACTTGATTCCACCTAGAGCAATGCAAAACAGAAATACACTCTGGAGAAGGTCATCTTTGTGGAATGATCTTCCTGAGGTCGTGTTTCCCAATGAATACAATCTTCAACATTTCAAGACCAACGTTAATCGCTTTCTTCGCACACGCACCGCTCCCAGAGCGCCTTAAAGGATTTTTCCTACAGTGCAGGTGTTTTATCATAAAAAAAAAGAATAACTTTTATCAATTTCAGGATGGCTACTTTTTTCACGAATTTTTTCCATGAACTTGTATGTTCTTTAGTTTTCGGGATATGGCCAGTGGCCAACCCTTATAAGAAAATGGCATATCCAAATAGTAGAAATATGGCCATCTGAATGGAGTTTCCTCAATTTTTTGGTTAATTTAACTACTTAAGTCAACCAGTAACTGATAAAATATGTTATTATTTAAAGATTAATTTTATATTATTGCACAGTTAAAATAAGAACTTAGTAATTTTTTTAAATACTTTTTAAATGCCGGTATTTACTTATTTTATAAATCATATTTTTTACATCATGATAGAGATCTAGCTTTTAGGCTTCCTTGTATACGAATGTGCGCATGAGTAGTTCAAAAGCTTGGTGCGCTATCGCACTGGGGTTAAAGATATCCTTTTCTTTTAAAAGTGTTGCTACAATAACCGAAAAACGATACAGGAAAATATATTCGCTGTCTTGCTATTGAACAAAATTGCGTCAACTGTACCTGGAATACTTATTGCGTCAACAATACCTGGAATACCAAGTGCAACGCCTTTCGCAAATCTCCGCAAACTTAAAAAATTCGGTAAAAAGTTGTACTGTTTTGCAACCGGTCAGTCAGGGAAATTGTGAAATGCAAAAATTTACAAAATCTAACAAAGTATGTAAACACCGTTCAATGTAGTTCTGAAAACCTTTGCGGATTTTGAGATTGGCACAGCCTTAGCTTTTGAAACTTTGAGCAAGCTTTGTTCTTCGCTTTAATGAATCACTTTCTAGTTTTGTTAAATTAATCAAATACATGATATAATCCAGCTCTCAGGCTTCCTTGCTTAACCGAAAATATAAATATCGGTTAGGCAAGAAAGTCTAAGAGCTTAAAAATTGATTTTTACTAAATACAAAAGAGTTAAGAGCAAACAGTAGTCGATGAGTCATCACGAACAAATACTGCATTTCCACCACATCGTGCATACTATACCTGCGTCTGGCGATGGCAATAAAATTTCTTTTTTATACACAAAATATTATATAAACGAATTTCACGTGAATGAAAGGGCGCGGCGTCAGTGGAGATTTGGAAAATAATATCGGGGCATCGTTTGCAATTTTAATGGAAAATAAAAAATTAACATTAATGCCTGTAATATTTCTATTTTTATGTTCTGCATGGCGGATGATATAAGTTGACCCTATATATGTTGGCGCCATTTTTGTAATTTAGGGCGTTACTTTTTTTTTAAATTTATTTCGATTTAATCTTGTCTAAATATTTTTAAATAGGCCAGTCCAGACTTAATTATTACCTGCTAATTAAATTAATCAAATGATTAATTGTATTAAAAGAAATGTTTAAGTACTTACAAATTGTAATTGATTACTTTATTGTTATTCAGGCCGAAGTTGTTTGTCGAAAGGTCTTACCTGAAATTAAATAAAAAGTACACTGAGCAACCAATTTACCCAAAATTTACTTCAACCAAATTAAACTGATTTAGAAATATCAACAGAACTTGAATTGAAAATAATAACAAAAGTTATTTAATAATATGTGCCACACAGGCTTATTCACACAGGATAAAGGGGTGCCACACAGGCCCATCCACGTAAGGATGTTTAGGTGCCACACAGGCCCATCCGCGTAAGGATGTTTAGGTGCCACACAGGCCCATCCACGTAAGGATGTTGAGGTGCCACACAGGCTTTGCCACACAGGCCCATCCGCGTAAGGATGTTTAGGTGCCACACAGGCCCATCCACGTAAGGATGTTTAGGTGCCACACAGGCTTTGCCACACAGGCCCATCCGCATAAGGATGTTTAGTTGCCACACAGGCCCATCCGCGTAAGGATGTTTAGGTGCCACACAGGCCCATCCACGTAAGGATGTTTAGGTGCCACACAGGCCCATCCGCATAAGGATGTTTAGGTGCCACACAGGCCCATCCACGTAAGGATGTTTAGGTGCCACACAGGCCCATCCACGTAAGGATGTTTAGGTGCCACACAGGCTTTGCCACACAGGCCCATCCGCATAAGGATGTTTAGTTGCCACACAGGCCCATCCGCGTAAGGATGTTTAGGTGCCACACAGGCCCATCCACGTAAGGATGTTTAGGTGCCACACAGGCCCATCCACGTAAGGATGTTTAGGTGCCACACAGGCTTTGCCACACAGACCCATCCGCATAAGGATGTTTAGGTGCCACACAGGCCCATCCACGTAAGGATGTTTAGAAACATTGGGTGTACAAGAGCCTAATTATTATTTTACCAGGCAAAAGAGAATATCAAAATATAGATTATGAATTTATGAACTTGCCTGGGACATAAATACAATCACAAAATATTAAATTGAAATAATTACACCCAAATAATTTATAAGCAAAATTGTAAAACAAATCATCACATAGATAGTTTAAATTAATAAAAATAGATAGATTGGCTTAATCGGGTTATCCGTGAGAGACACTCACTGATACCCTTAAATATAAAAATAGTTAATTTAAGTAAATTGGATCGCTCGTAAGACACACTCACCAATAATCAAAACTTCTTTGTCCCAACAAAATATCACACAAACACTTGCACCGTCAAAACTACTCTAAATTAAATATTTAAAGCTTAGCGTTTAGCTGCCCTTTCAGCCGATTTGTTTATTCTTTTAAGTGATCAACATTCATTCATTGGATATTATTTTATAAACAAAACCTTGGAATTGTGTGACAAATAGTATTCAGCACTTTTCTTTGGGAGTCTGTATAAGATAAGCAAAATAATAATAATAATAATAATAATAAGAAAAAACTGATTCTTACATATAATTGAAACAAAAAAAAATCAATTTAAAAAAAAAACAAGGTTAATTCCGCCAAATTAGAAATTCTTGTGGACCCCTTCGTACTATTTTTATATTCAATTTTCAATTAAAGAAGCCAGGAAACGATGCCGCGTTTCACGCTGGTATGAAAGGCTCTTAAATTTTAAATATTGGTTGATTAATTTAACTTGACTATAAGGTTTTTCGTTTATCACATTCAGGATTTCTAATAGTGTAATACTACAAAATTAACTATATATTATAACACTAATGTAAATGCAATTCTGTAAGTCTGTAAATTGCAAATAAAGTGCGGCTTAGTTCAATAAATAATGTGCTGACTTAATGATAATCATTCTGGGAATTAGTTGGGCTTCAGTCGTAAACAAGCGGCTAAAGCAATTTCATGTTGAATAAATACAAATTAACTAAGTATTTTGATCAAACAAATAGTACAAAGGTCGAAACTTGTTAAATAACCATGTGTTTATCCATTGGAGAAATTAAGCATTTTGATTATTCAAAATTTGTAATAAAAAACGCACTAAACCGCGGTGACATGTTCTTATTTGTGTTTGGTTTAATGTTGGAGACCATGATGTTTCTTGAATGATATGCTATTTAACAAAAATCGCATTTTGTCGCGTCCTTTTCTTTAACTATTATCATTTGTCAGTTTTCACCTGTTAATAAATACAAATGAACGAAAATGATTAGGAATAATTCATTCAATCGACACCACCTAAAATTAGAAAAGCTGCTAGACTTGTCCATAAGGTAATTTTTTGGTCATTAACCTACATATAAATTTGACCCACCTAATTAACTTATTTTTCAAAATAAATAGAAATGATAATTTTTCAAAAAATCTAAATATTCCAAAATGTGTCATGCGAAACCTCCCCTATACAGATTAGCTTACAGTTGCCCGTATGGGTTTACATTAAATTAGAATATTATATAAATTTAATTAATAAATTTAAATTTAGAACTACATGAATAGTTTATGGACAAATATATCAAATTCAAAAGGATTCAGATCTTTTTAACTACAAAAAATATAACTACTTGCCTATACACAAAATATAAACTTTTTACTTAAAACACAAGGGGAAGAACCCAGTCTCCCAATCCAAATCCCTAATTCTTATTTAAAGCAAATAAAGGCCAACAAATCTTGGGTTATCCTTGAAGTTATCCTAAGGCTGTAAAAGGGGAATCACTCGATTTATGCGACATTTCCCCCGGCCTCGTGTCGAATCTTATTAGGGAGTTTTCGGAGCAGTTTAACGGAACCCTAAAAACGTGAATATTTACGAAATTACCAGCTTGTTAATCAAGATTTCAAAGTTTCTTGAAAGGATCGCGTTTACGATTTAAAATAAATTATGTTTTAGGAAAGTTTTATGTAAAGTTTCGAAAATTTTTACGGTTTATTCGTTTAAACTTATCGCAGAGACTCTATATTAGCTTCACCGGGTCGCGCTAATTCCGTTTGCCTCGCATTTTGTGCCGTACATTACGCATCCAATAGGGGCTGAAGATGTGTGAGGTACATATTAAAACGTGCTTTAGCAAACCGAGTATCTTTTCGAATAAATATTTTAAAATAGAATTTGAAATAAGGGAATTTATTCCTTAAAAACACGATTCGGTGAATAATCTTGTGTAATCGAGATCTCCGAATTGGTACCCATCCTATAACGTAAAACGAAATAAGAGTTTTCTTTCAATTTATCAGATCTATCTTTAGACGCGTGTTAACATAACATTGCTCTTCAGCAAGGTTGGGATCCAGCGAGAGTGTTGTTCTACTATATACTACAATATACAGGGTGTCCATGAAATGACTGTACAACGCTTCACTACAAATTCCTTAACCAAAAATAAGGCGATCTAGGCAAACTTACCTAATATGCAATGTTGCTTCATTTTGCCGCTACAGGGCGCTAAAGTTTTCAAATTAATATCGTTTTTTCGGAATAATTTCTAAACGCCTTTATCGATTTCCACTTATTTTGGAACTAAGAATGACCACTATTAATAGCGTCTTTTGACGTATGCGCCATCTTTTGTTAATGCCTGCAAATTTAAAAATGGCATGTGATTGGTAATTAAAGGGTTCCCTTTTTGTTACCCCCCGTATAAATGACTTAAATTATTTCTCTAACACTAGCTGACTTCATGTTAAAACTTTTTTGTCTCTTGTAAAAATGTAGCCAGACATGCAGTTTCTCTGCAAAAAAATTATTTACCATACCGTGCAATTCATCATTGATGTCTATTCAGAACGAGAAACATGAAAAATAACTACCAACTAGTTTGATTTTTATAACAATTGGTCGAAACTCTTTCATGTTTTGCATCGTAAATAATTTTTTTCTGGAAGGACAAACAGCGAAATTATTTATTATCATCTGAAAATAGAGTGACAAGAGCTAGAAACAGATCATTTCGAAGGAAATTTAGATATCTTTTTCCTCTCATCAAAGAAAAATGGTCCGATTACCCTATTTTAAACAATGACCGCCCAGACATTAACCTTTTTATTATACTGGGTGTGATTTTCTGTCAACAAGTTAGAATTTTCCTGTACCCAGTATCTGTAGTTTTTTGTTTTATTAAAAAAATTAAAGTTGATACACGTAACATTTTTATTATCCACTTCGTATAATATAAAAAAATTATAAAAAAAAATTAATTAGACGGGTCGGAACGATTTGTGAATAAGTGGGTGGTATTCTATATAAGAGGCTGATCATAACGTTGTATGTAATGATATTTGAGGCCAATCTTTATCGGTATTGCGGATTTTCGTTGCCGGGTTCAGAAGAAAATAGTTGCCGGCTCTATTTGCTGACTTAGGAGCAGCCACTGGCTAATACCATTCCATTAAACTAATACCGATAATCCCTTTACTTGGATTTCATACAGTACATTACATAAGTACAGAGGCATATTGTATGTGTGAGATACGTCGTCATATCAACGAGAACGTCGGCGTCGCGTCATGCATTCTATAATTAATACTCTTGTCAACGGAAACTGAATTAGATGATAATAGGCTCATTGAAATGGTATATTTCCCGATTTCTGCAGAATATGACATATCTCTTAAATTCAACTTTAGTTTTTATCAAATTAAAATTCAAAATATGATTTAATGTTAGAAAGAACCATCTGTATCGATAATAATACTCTTACCTTGCAATTACATTATAGTAAAAATTAAAATAATACAGGGTGATTCACGTTGAGTGGCCTATTAAAAGATCTCGGAAACGAGTAAACTTATCGTTCTTAAAATTTGATAGCAGGCATAATTGGCTTTGAGCTTTTAAAACATTATATTTTGACGTTTTTATTACTTCCGGGTATACCGGAAGTTAATGTCAACATTGCTATTTTAAATGGAACAACCAGTATATTTTAGCATTTTTGATTACCTTATAAAAGTCTAAATAACTTTTGTCAATAATAATCTATTCCTATCTCTAACCGTTTTTGAGATATGAATTATAAAAGGATTTTTTGTGTGTAAAAACGCTCCGAGAAGAAAGTTTAGTAACTCTGAAACTAATAAAGGTAAACATTTAAAATTTTTAAGTAATATATAGATCTTTAGTTTAAATTACTTAGGTGTTACGTTTTTTATACAGGGAGTTCTTAAAATTGTGTCAATGTTTCCATTTAAATAAATGTACATAAGTCAATTTTTGCAAATGTAACACCCTATTTTTAGCTTACTAAAGCGTAGAGAATTAAATTTCCTATCTAAACGCCTAATATGTTACAATCCACATTTTTAGTCGTTTTAGAATTATGAGCAATTTAAATAAAAAATCTTAAAATTTCTGTTTGTGTTAATGTTTATTTTTAAAAAGAAGGCTTCGACTGGGATTTTCGTTTGACTTTGATCTTTGTTATTAAGTGCCTATGTTCGTTTGCTTAGCTATTTCTGATTTTTTTAAATAAAATTATTTTAATAATTATTATTCGCTATTCTCAGACTACCAAGAATGAACGTAATTTTAAATAGGTTAACTAGAATATGACAACAGGGCTAAGATAAGTGTCAACTTTAAAATTATTTTGGTCAAAGCCTACTTTACAAATTGGCAACAAAGCTCAAAGTCAAACGAAAATTCCAGTGGAAGCCTTATTTTCAAAAATAATGTTGCATTAACACAAACAGAAATTTTAAGATTTTTTATTTAAATTGCTCATAATTACAAAACGGCTAAAAATGTGGATTGTAACATATTAGAAATTTAATTCTCTGTGGGTTAGTAAGCTAAAAAATAGGGTGTTCCATTTGCAAAAATTGACTTAGGTACATTTATTTAAATGGAAACATTGGCACAATTTCCAGAACTCCCTGTATAAAAAACGTGAAACCTAAGTAATTTAAACTAAAGATCTATATGTTACTTAAATGCTTACAAAAGTTTAAATGTTTACTTTTATTAGTTTCAGAGTTACTAAACTTTCTTCTCGGAGCGTTTTTACACAAAAAAAATCCTTTTATAATTCATATCTCAAAAACGGTTAGAGATAGGAAAGATTATTATTAACAAAAGTTATTTAGATTTGAATAAGGTAATTAAAAATGCTAAAATATATAGGGTGTTCCATTTAAAATAGCAAAGTTGACATTAACTTCCGGTATAAGCGGAAGTAATAAAAACGTCAAAATGTAATGTTTTAAAAGCTCTAAACCAATTATGCCTGCTATTAGATTTTAAGAAAGATAAATTTACTCGTTTCTAAGATCTTCTAATAGGCCACTCAACGTGAATCACCCTGTATATTAAAAAATGTAAATAATTACAACATCATCATCATCATCATCAAAATATTCAATAATGTCATAATAGGTTTGTGCCAATAATAACTCATTAAGAATGAAGTCTAGTTATGCATTGGCTATTTCATTATTAACCAATATTTCGTATCCATTTCGCTTTATTCAAAAATGGGTCTAATATCCGTCCTTGAGTAGCAAATCTAAGAAAAAATAACCAGAGAACCCGTTTTTAGACAATTGACATCTGGATACATGATATCGGCCAGCTGATCACTGATCAGGATCTTCAAAATTTCCCCATATTTTGGCAAAGACGTATTCAGTTAATGATGTTTTATTTAACGTAGTTTTAAACTATGTTTAGATCGGTTGTAGTGTGAGAATTTGTAATTTTGGAGATTAACTTGAACGCTTTATTCAGTATTTGATTCAGGAGTTATTATTAAGTTGGGTAAGTAAAATTAATTTGTCACCAAATGTTTTGCTCCATGAACGTATGATATTTTGTTGTAGACTATATTTATCAACTATGGATCATAATTATTGTTCGCCTAGTACTTTGCTGATGCCATTGCTGAAGAGAATAAGGTAATTATAAACAATTTCAATTTATTTTTACAAAGTATTTGTCACATTTTTTAGAGTAGTGTAAGGCATTTGAACCAATTTGTTGAAAGTGTACCCTGGAGAAGTGGAACAGTTTTTTTACTTTGGAACTAATGGTCGTGGTAGTACCATGCAATCTGATTTGTACTTTAATATCAAACAGTCATAGATAAAATATTACATAATAGTAAACAGAATTTTCAGGTGGTTCAAAAATTATTTTTCATGCAGTTTCCAAATGTTTGATCCCTAGATCTTGCTTTAGATTGAGTTTGGTGCCATCAATAAATTTTATAAGGCGTGATTTATTTCATTACTCCACTAAAGTAATCCGAAATTCTAAATTTATCGGATCCACCCGAGGCGGTCTTAAATATTAGATAAACTAGAACGGTAACAAACCCTTCTAATAGAGTATTAATGGGGCATTACAAAGGTGCGTACCCACACGAAATTATTTATAGTCCTTTGCGTTTTCCCTTCGGACAAGGGCTAATCTTTCCCGCTCATAGTGACCGTCTTAATAAAAGAGAATAATAAAAACTTTAATTTGAAACTACCGTTTCGTAATCTTTTAATGCTGTGAGATAGCATAGGATCGGTGCTCTATGTGTGTCAAAATGGACTCTTTTACTATAATCTAATATATCATATTCAGTACTAACATCTTGAACTAAAACCTGTCAAAAATATATTTCAAATAATAACAATCTTCCTAGATTATTACAAATCTTTTCTAGAAACAATTAAAAACACGGCTGGAAAGCTGGAAGTTTACAAACATGGGGCGAGAAGGAATGTACTCACAATAACCCTTCTGGAGATTTTATGATTTTATTACTAAGTACAAAGCGATATACTGGCTGATTCCTAAGTTGTTACTTCTTTTTTAGCTGTGTATGTATAGAAGGCTTTAAAATAAACAACTTTTTCAAATACCTTTTTTCAAAAAACTCAAAAATAGGCGAGATAGAGAAGTAAAAAATCTAATTGCAGGCCTGGTCATAAAAACATAACCCGCTATAGTTTCTGTTGTTTTTCTTGTCTCTTATTAGTATTAGTCATACGGGTAGTATTGAGAAATACGCTGCGGTGTGTTTTTCTGAAGCAAGTTAATTTTAAATTATGTGATACTTGAAAATTGTAAAATTTGAAAATAATAAACTAATAGATATGGTGCTAATTTACTGTGAGTGTCGTAAAAGTGCGGATGTTTCTTCGAGATTATACTCAGAACGTTTTCCCTTGCAGGCTCATTCTACACCCAAAAGTTTTCTTATTGTTATTTAACGGGCAAGTTAGGCAGAACCGTATTTGATTCGTAGTGTAATAAATGAATGTAAGTACTTTATTCTTGAGTTTTTTGAAAAAGGGTATTTGAAAATGTTGTTTATTTTAATGCCTTCTATACGCAGCTAAAAAAGAAGTATCCACTTAGGAATCACCCTGTATTTAAATTTTTGGTCTAATAATAATTTTTAGGCAATATTTTGGAAAACAAAGAGCGTAGGCTTCATTATGTTATAATGATTAAATAATTCTTTGATGTATTATTAATAAAGTTTTAATGAAAAGGTTGAAAAGGATAAATTTAAAAACTATTTCCATATTGCTATGGCTAGGACGGAATGGATGTCATGGTGGCATCTTCGTTTGTACTTGTTGTGTTTCAGCATTTCACAATTAGTTAGACTGTGAACATTTAAAAACTGAAAGTGACAAGACTTGGATTTAAGTGTTAGTAGCTACCACACGGACACTCTCACACTGAAAGCGTGACAGCATAAACTGTATTATGTACGTAAACGTACGAATACGCACGAACCACTTTCACCAACTTCTTACTTTGAATTCAATCTCGCACATTATCAGTAGTTTAATTGTACATACAAAGGTGCGGATCTAGAGGAGAGAAAGGATCAATTTAACAAAAACTTTTAAACATTTTTTTATGCAAGATAAAAACTGGGACGCAGGCAACTCACCAAATGCGAAAAATCTTTTTAAGTACCACGCCCAAAAAACATTTTTTTTATCCTACACTAATTTATTTAAAAACAGATAAAAATATATTAAATAAAAACTTCTCCATAAAATAAACCTGAAAAAATGAACTTTCATAATAATTTGGTTGCCTGTTGTGTTAGTTAAGACCGAGTTTAAATAATATTCCTAGTCTTAATTGAATTTTTTGTACTCTCTGACATTTAAATTTATCAATAATAGAAACATGAAACATTATTTGCCGCAATCTTAGGGAACCCATGGCCTGTTGGCTTCCATGGTATTCATTCACTATCATGCTATCATAGTACCACACTAGCTTACCTACTAGTTTTCTTGTGCAAAAACTAATGACAAATAATGCCTTATTTTCAAGTTAAAGTGGAATAAATTAAAATGTTATGTCGGAGTTTCTAGAAATCGAGTTCACAATCATGTTGCCTTTTTTATCTGTAAATGGCAAAATTGATGTTCGTCATCATGTTTTTTTTAAGTTATGCACTTTGACTGGAAATAAATTCATTACTTCTTAAGTAGATCCGAGCGCGTTAAAATTTGCCGTCTTAAATTGTTATTTTTCTTTTCCCGAATTATAAAAAATCCTAAAATAAACATGGCCAGAGTTCTGACCAAGAGATCTCAATGTTTTTGATGTAATTTAATATACAGGGTGTCCCACCGACAACCGCCTCGATCTATATATGAAAAACTATACATAACATTTTTTTGACAGTATGCTAATGCTGATGGACACGACCGGGCTAAAATATTTTCATAATGGTGGCACTTCCGGTTATACCGGAAGTAAGTGTCCCACCGGGAACCGAATCGATCTATATATTATAGAAAACTATACATAGGAAAATTTTGAAAATTTGACAGTATGCTGATACTGATGGGGGCGACCGGGCTAAAATATTTTCATAATGGTGGCACTTCTCGTTATACCGGAAGTAAGTGTCAACTTGCTTATTTTAAATGGGACAATCTATATATTATTACATTTTTGCATTCTTCGCAAGATTCTAGACAGATTTTGTATACCATGTCCTATACCTATGTCTAAACGTTTTTGACATATTTGAATTTTTATGTCAAAAATGACGTTTGCAAGCCTTAAAATAATTATCAGTTTTTTCTATAAAGAAGCCTTATTTTTTTAATTTAAGTGGGATTCCTTGTTATAAAGGACCTTCTTTAATAGATTTTTTATAATATTTTGATAACTATTAATACAGGGTGTTTAAACAATAAGGTTAAAAATGAAATTGAAAAAACTGCAAAAAGTCTAGATTTTCAAATGGAAACACCCAAATTTTATAATTATTTCTTATTTAACATAAAAAATAAGAGAAGTTTGTGTAAGGTTACATATCCCAAAAATGTTTAGTTTTGGAAATATTGCCAATTTAAGATTTTTATACTGCGATTTTGCTACAGATTTTAAGTTCAGTTACTCTTAATTGGCTATGACGGCGTTGAAGCTAAAAAATTTATGAAATTTTCTATAATTTTTTTAACAGCTGGCTTCTGTTTTTGCGAATATCGAATGGCAAATGTGTCACATGTTCTTGATATAACTTTATCACATTCTCCATAAATAATAAATAAGTTTAAATAATCTTCGTTTGTATAGTTTAAGCGCCCAGGCATGATTATTAATGGTAATTGACAAATGGTCTTGATTGCTTTTCAACGCCGTCATAGCCAACTAAGAGTAACTGAATTTAAAATCAGCAGCAAAATCACCATATAAAAATTTTAAATTGGCAATATTTCGAAAACCAAAATTTTTTGGGATATACAACCTTATACAAACTTACCCTTATTTTTAATGTTAAATAACAAATAATTATAAAAATAGGGTTTTTCCATTTGAAAATCTAGACTTTTTGCAGTTTTTCCAATTTCATTTTTAACCTTATTGTTTAAACACCCTGTATTAATAGCTATCAAAATATTATAAAAAATCTATTAAAGACGGTCCTTTATAACAAGGAATCCCACTTAAATTAAAAAAATAAGCCTTCTTTATAGAAAAAACTGATAATTATTTTAAGGCTTGCAAACGTCATTTCTGACTTAAAAATTCAAATATGTCAAAAACGCTTAGACATAGGTATGGGACATGGTACACAAAATCTGCCTAGAATCTTGCGTAGAATGCAAAAATGTAATAATATATAGGGTATTCTATTTAAAATAAGCAAATTGGCACTTACTTCCGGTATAACCGGAAGTGCCACCATTATGATAATATTTTAGCCCGGTCGCCCCCATCAGCATTAGCATACTGTCAAACTTTTAAAAATTTTCTTTGTATAGCTTTTCATATAATGATCGAAGCGGTTCCCGGTGAGACACCCTGTATGTATACGTATATAGATATAATTTCGCATGGAGAAAAATTTGGAAATATTGGTCTAAAGCTCTAAATATAAATGCACGTTTAAAAATCTTGTTTAGCCAGACGTGTATATGTAAATAAACAGAAGAGGGAGAACAATCTCCACTAATAGAGAGTATAAAGACGGCATTACAAAGGTACGAATCCACTCGAAATTATGTATAGCCCGTTTGTGTTTCCCTTCGGACAAGGGCTAAGCTTTTCCTTTGATCGTGGTTGTTTTGTAAGCAAATAATTGGATCGAGATTCTTTAAACTTTGGGATAAAAACAGTCTTAAGTTATTTTGGTAACTAAATAACACACAACAACAACAACATGGTTAAAGTGATCGGATATATTAAGAATCAACTCTATACCTTTTTTTTAATTTCAAAGTTCGACGAAAACCTCCGAAGTATGAAATAGAGTAAGTTTAAGATATCTTGGTAGTAGTTCTTATGAGTTACATTTTTTTCTCGAGCCAGATACACGCGATTTTGCAACTAATACGTGTAATATTTTTTCCTATAAAGTAGAGTTTGATAATTGTGTACATTTGAGATTTTTTACTCTTGTACGCAGAAAATAAAGTCTATTAATTCAAGATTTGCTATGATCTTAAATATACTTCTTTAAATTAAATAAATATTAAAAAAAAAATGAAGGTACCTAGTTTCGAGACAAACATTTTGAATCTTTAATTTTTCAGAAAAAATGTAGAAAAGTATTTAATTAAATTTAAGAAAGGCAGTGGCGGATGCAGGATTTGGCTAAGGGGGGGACTAAGAAAAGTGACTTTTAAAAAATAAAGCGTATCTTGACTCTAAAAACCTTTTTGCTTTCAAAAATGACTTCAAAAAAAAAATACTGACACTTCATAAGCCCTTCAATTTTCAAGGCTCAAAGGAAACAAATCGCCCATTTTGTAAGACTCAGGGGGGGGGGGGGACTCGCCCCTTCCTAGTTCCCCGCCTAAAGAAAGGTACCTAACAAAAACAACAAGTTCTTCCAGATATTTCTTCTATCCAACGAGGGCCTACTAAAACAGTGCAGTATGGTCAGCTGCATTGTTTCGGTGTTTTTTGATTCTTATTTCGAACGCTCTTAGTGCAGGGGATCCGGTAGGCATAGTTTTTCCTGTCTTTTTAGCTGGTTGGTTTCATCTTCGTCAGATGGCTTCCTAAAGTGTCTTTCGAGTTGTTTGATGATTGATTGATGTTGTATTGTTCTCCCAGTCTTCTTATTCTTTCAGATTCTCCTTTGACATACGGATTGATGAGTGTGTTCGATTCTTACGAGTTTCAAATATTTCCTTAGGATGTTGTTGACACCCCATTCGGACGCCCATGTGGTCTTTCCATGGGTAGGGATAGTAAATGCAAATTAGGGATTAAAGGCTGCGAATCTGTATACGTGCCTTTTAATTAGCGAATGCGGGACACGTTCCAACGTCGATATGTATCTCACACGCAATCAACCTTCATTACGTACCTAATATTCTGTGTGGGAATTTGCGTAAATATGATTATCGGTTCGAAACAGGACGGCATTAGGCGGTGATAATCTTTACAGCGGAAAGTTTTGATATAATCCTTAAGGTTCTGCTATCGCTTTTTAGTATTTTCAAATTATAATGTTCACACTCATTGATATTTATAACAATGACATTTTTCTAGGAGGGGAGGGGGGATCACCGCCGCAGCTAAGCTAGGACCAGGGCCACACCCAAAGTCCATCAACAATTCATCCAACTACTACTTAGTTAAAAATAGTTACTTGATACTAAGCAACGAAAACGGTAACTTGTTGACAGTGGCTGACCTGTTAATTAATAAAAGACGAAACTTTCGTTAAAATTAATAAAAACTAAAGAAATTAAAAGATAGGAAGAATAAAGAAAACACGCAAATTGATATAGTCATACCCTAGTGGGTACTTCGGTGTGATCTATTTCTGAACCTGCGAATTGCAGACTGTTATAGTAAACCGCAAAATGTTGTTCCCTACACTGGATGTGTTTAGTTGTTTTTTAGTTCTATGATTTCACGTCCGGTGGCTTTGACTTCTGTATTGGAGTTGATTCCTACAGATGGCGATACTGTAATTTCACTACATATTTAGTTGTTACGTAAGTCTTGCGTTCTAATAAGTCCTAGAGGTGGGAAATACTGTTACCGATATGGAACGTTCCATTTGATACCGCGACAGGAAAATACCGCGACTAAATAACGGTTACTCCGGAACGAACTAGGGCGAGTTTGGGTTACAAAAATGTGAAGAAATAAAAAATGTTTCATCATTCCTGTCTGTGACCTTGAAATCTTAAACTAATAATAATAATAATAATAATAATAATAATAATAATAATAATAATAATAATAATAATAATAATAATAATAATAATAATAATAATAATAATAATAATAATAATAATAATAATAATAATAATAATAATAACAATAAGTTTATTTTCAATAGTCAGTTACAATATAAAAATGAGGTTTATTTTATATTCCTCAATAAACTCATTCGTCAATCTTCTGATGACGTGCCTGTCATTTAACGATTTTCGGTATGACTTCCGCTATATTGGAAAAATATCGAGAACATTGTTGATTGGTCAAAACTTGAAGTGTGTCACGCTAAGTGATAAGCGCCCTCTGCGACCTATCCTTCCTCTGTGAAAGAATTTAAAACGGCCTTGGATTTTTCTTCCAAAGAGTCAAAAATAATGTTATATCCCGTACAACCCATAAAACGCAAATAAATAAGAACAAATTCCCATATTTAGGCCAGGAAATAAGGAATACTTTCAAATAAGCTTCAGAAGCGCATTCATGAGCACATTTTGACTAAAAATTTAAATCTTTGAACCTGTAGGAATTCGTATTTAGATTTAGAAGAACCACCAATCTCCCGAAACATTACTTCTACAATAATTATTATCCCAGTCTAGCGGAACTTGTAAAATCTAACATAGTTACTTACTGTTGCAACATACGTACCTACCCTGTGAAAGAACGTTTTCTAAAACAGCACAAATTCTTTCAGATAGAAGAAATAATAGATTGGGTTTTACCAAAGTCAAAAAACTATTATTTTTAAATTCCCACAGAAAAATTATGAGTTTCTAGAATCCTAATATTAGTTTCATAAATATTAATCGTTTTACTGGATTTTTCAAAATAAGGTTAAATATACATACCTACTTATATTATTTATATCGTTTATTTACATATAAGTATTTTTGTATTTATAAAATATAATATATTATCCCCTTGCACAAACATTTTATATAATAATTTATAAAGTTTAATACTAATAATATATTTTAATCTAATTGACGACAATGCTTTTCAACTTCTTGAGTCATTTCTTTCATCATCGATACAAAGGGATCCTCGCGAGACCGCGTCCAATGAAAAATACTATACACCGCGCCAGAAAACATGCATCAGCACCATATAACTATAACGCGAACGGCGGCCGCAACAGTTCCACTCGCAACCTTTCGTCCCCGGTCTGACAAAATACCTTTAAGCAAAATACCGTTAACCTCGAGACTGTTATACTCATACCGCCGCGAACGGCGCCGCAACAGTTCCACGTTCCACTGGCAACCTTTCGTCCCCAGTCTGATAAAATACCGTTAATAAAAAAATACCGTCAAGGTAAAAATACCGTCAAGGTAAAAATACCGTCAAGAAAAAAAATACCCTCAAGCTCCAGACGGTTACTCATACCGTTTGCGGCGTTTGTTGTTACTAGTGGTGGGTCGGTATCTGTGTAACTGCTACTTTAAAACGGTATTTTTAATACCATCGTGTCGCGCTCCACCTCATACAATGAAGCAGTTACTCTCTGGAACTAATAAGATTTCGTCCTTTGCCGCTACACGCACACGCTGCGATGTGAACCGAGAGAAAGCGACAGCGGCCGGCTGACCAGGCCGCCGCGCCGGTTCGTTGTGGAGTGTAACAACAAACGCCGCAAACGGTATGAGTAACGTCTGGAGCTTGAGGGTATTTTTTTTCTTGACGGTATTTTTACCTTGACGGTATTTTTACCTTGACGGTATTTTTACCTTGACGGTATTTTGTCAGACTGGGGACGAAAGGTTGCCAGTGGAACGTGGAACTGTTGCGGCGCCGTTCGCGGCGGTATGAGTATAACAGTCTCGAGGTTAACGGTATTTTGCTTAAAGGTATTTTGTCAGACCGGGGACGAAAGGTTGCGAGTGGAACTGTTGCGGCCGCCGTTCGCGTTATAGTTATATGGTGCTGATGTTTTACTGTCGCGGTAGCCGCGGTGTATAGTATTTTTCATTGAATGCGGTTTCGCGAGGATCCCTTTGGCTTGTATCAATGATGAAAGAAATGACTCAGAAGTTGAAAAGCATTGTCGTCAATTAGATTAAAATATATTATTAGTATTAAACTTTATAAATTATTATATAAAATGTTTGTGCAAGGGGATAATATATTATATTTTATAAATACAAAAATACTTATATGTAAATAAACGATAAAAATAATATAAGTAGGTATGTATATTTAACCTTATTTTGAATAATCCAGTAAAACGATTAATATATTTATAAAACTAATATTAGGATTCTAGGAACTCATCATTTTTCTGTAGGAATTTAAAAATAATAGTTTTTTGACTTTGGTAGAACCCAATCTATTATTTCTTCTATCTGAAAGAATTTGTGCTGTTTTAGAAAACGTTCTTTCACAGGGTAGGTACGTATATGTTGCAACAGTAACTATGTTAGATTTTACAATTTCCGCTAGACTAGGATAATAATTATTGTGGAAGTAATGTTTCGGGAGATTGGTGGTTCTTCTAAATCTAAATACGAATTCCTACAGGTTCAAAGATTTAAATTTTTAGTCAAAATGTGCTCAGCTAGAGATCGCTTCTGAAGCTTATTCGAAAGTATTCCTTATTTCCTGGCCTAAATATGGGAATTTGTTCTTATTTATTTGCGTTTTATGGGTTGTACGGGATATAACATTATTTTTGACTCTTTGGAAGAAAAATCCAAGGCCGTTTTAAATTCTTTCACAGAGGAAGGATAGGTCGCAGAGGGCACTTATCACTTAGCGTGACACACTTCAAGTTTTGACCAATCAACAATGTTCTCGATATTTTTCCAATATAGCGGAAGTCATACCGAAAATCGTTAAATGACAGGCACGTCATCAGGAGATTGACGAATTAGTTTATTGAGGGATATAAAATAAACCTCATTTTTATATTGTAACTGACTTTTGAAAATAAACTTATTGTTATCATTATTATTAGTTTGAGACTTCAAGGTCACAGACAGGAATGATGAAACATTTTTTAATTCTTCAAATTATGACATTTTTGTAAACCAAACTCGCCCTAGTTCGTTCCGGAGTAACCGTTATTTAGTCGCGGTATTTTCCTGTCGCGGTATCAAATGGAACGTTCCATATCGGTAACAGTATTTTACACCTCTAGTTGTTACACACTCCACAACGAACCGGCGCGGCGGCCTGGTCAGCCGGCCGCTGTCGCTTTCTCTCGGTTCACATCGCAACGTGTGCGTGTAGCGGCGAAGGACGAAATCTTAATAGTTCCAGAGGGAACTGCTTCATTGTATGAGGTGGAGCGCGACACGATGGTATTAAAAAATACCGTTTTAAAGTAGCAGTTACACAGATACCGACCCACCACTAATAAGGACAAAACAGCTTGCTGTGTGCCCCAGGGAACCCATTATTTTGGCGTCCCTGTGTACTTGTAATATATAGATATAATAGCTGCCAATTTTGCAGAAACAATTTAGAAATATTGATGGAAGCTCTTAAATATGCCAATTTGGAGCTTAGTGAAAACAGAGAGCGAAAAAATAGATTTATTTTACATGCGGTGATAAAACTCTTAAAGCATTTTTAGATTTTTTTAATAAAGCGTTTTTATTGTTTCATTTGAAACTGAAACAGCTTACTTACTTTGTTTGCATAGGGTTTTATTGAGTTTTCAAACACTCTCTATAAACTACCTTAGTCTTATTCGACTCTAACGCTCAGGGCAAAATTAAACCTGCAGTTTACGAGTGTCTCTTTGTATTGCGAATACAGGCGGGGTTCAAAACAGGTGTTTTTATTATTAGAATCTACAGTAAAAAGTAGAGGCAGGCTCGTAAAGAGGCCCTGTTCGTAATGCATACAGGCAAGTTTATTCTTGTAGTTTTCTTAGTACAAATAAATTTTGCTTAATCCGCACCATAGGCGTGCGTAGACTTCTCAATTACGGTGGGACAAGTACAAAATTGTTAATAAAATATGAAATCGTAGATAAATATTGTAAATTCTTTTCGTAAAAAAAATCAAAATACTGAAATTAAATATTCTAGTATTCACCTGAAGATGACTGGAACTGGATATAGTTACCGATCGATGAACGGGTAATAGAAAAATTAGATCTTAATGTTCAGTGGTAATGAATGAGTTCCCTTTCCGCTTAACACCCTCACCGGTCTGTGAATCGCAGGAGATTCCAGACTGTTACTACTAACATAAAATTGAATAAGTTATATGACCGAATTTGGTGAGAGAATATCAGGTCCTCCGTAGCGCACTTGGCATCGCGCTTGAGGCTTAATCGAGAGATTCTGGGTTCGATTCCCAGCGGAGACATAAAACTTTTTCAATTTTAATCTTGTCTGCAGGCCGGCAAACATTTTTCAGTTTAAAAATTAATAAGTGCAATTTCGAAAAATATTTTTATTTAAGTACAATCAAGTTTGATTGTGCATTACGTATGGACTGTTGGTATGTATTTTCCAACACGAGAACGATAATGAATGCGGTGCCGTGCTCGCAGTGTTCCCGTTATCGAAAAACGCCGAGAAGACACGGCGATTGATGAAGTACAGAAAGAGATGCGAAGGCATAAGCGTAAGAAAGAGATACACATACTAACGGCATCAATAGCTCTCCTCCTCTGCATGGTTGGATTAAATTTGTTTTTGTAAATGTTTTTTATATTCCTAGCTGTCTCTTTATTAATTTTTTTTTTATATTTGTTGTGGTGTCGATCCAAAATTTTAACACGTATGTATGATTCTAACCAGCGTGTTTTAGGCTTGGGTTTTCATGTTTAAAAATAAAGTAAATATCGCTCACACGCTCACCACGCCAAAATTGATGATTTTTTCAGAAATCATGTTTTTTAGGAGCGTAGATCTAAAAGCAGTTTTTGGTGCAAATGCTTAGTTTTTGAAATACTCCTTCTTAAGTGCCGTTTTGTATATTCATGATAAAGTATTCTCGTTTCTTCCCGCACTATTTTTTTATTATAAATTATAACATTTCTTCCATAAAAAAGGTTTTAATTATTAACATTTTTACTTTAATTTTTCTCTAAAAATAAATACCTAATTTTTGTTTTGTTTTTGTTGTAAAAATATTTTATTGCATTGGGGTATATTTTTGTTGATTTAAAATAGCTGAGCAGACGAGTATATAATAGAAAAATACTTTAAAATATTATTTTTTTACTCTTTTTGCTTTAAAATTGCATCATAAATCAATAACTAATACGATATGCGTCCGAAACCTTAATCTCTATGTAAAACAGGACTTTTAGAAGGAAAAGTTTAAAAACTAAACATTTCCTACTAGATCTTTGTAATCTAAGCCAAGAATACATTAGTTAAAAAATTTAAATTAAGAGTCCAAACGTGAGACGAAAAATTAGGTTGCAATTAGACTTTTAGATCCCAAGCTCCTGGCTCGGGAGGTGGTGGGGGGGGGGGGGGGGTCCTGCACGGCAGGTTTAAATACGCCACTGGCCAACGCGTTTGACAAGAGAAACGTCAAAGCATTAGAAACGTACGTGCAATACACTATATTTAAGATTAAGCTAGAATTGGGATCAAGTATTGTTTTATTTAAAGAAGAAGATTTTCGTTTTTGATGAATGGTAAAACTAGCATATTGTACTTGAAGTAAGCGTAATATTCTTTATGTTAGTGTTGCTTTTTTCCGTGCAACATAAACTCTCCATTGATCCCCAATCAACCGGAAAATATTCACTTGCTATTGCACTTTAGTCCCTTTGTGCCCAAAAAGGTTTTACACA
The DNA here is from genome assembly GCA_935413205.1 of Polydrusus cervinus. Lineage (NCBI taxonomy): Eukaryota > Metazoa > Arthropoda > Insecta > Coleoptera > Curculionidae > Polydrusus > Polydrusus cervinus. The sequence continues at coordinate 103,101,510 of OW284511.1, forward strand.
TGCTCGTATACCGAGGCAATAATGCTTTAATTTACATAATATTTTTATCGGGCGCCGTGCATCAAACCGAATGCACCGATCAATCATTGTCAGTAGTTCGATGCAACGCGCCTTTGTATATTCAAGACTCGATACAAACGACTGGAACATTAAAAAGCGGCCGCAGGATTAATAGGATCTCGGCGGGTCATAAATCCACCACGTCAAAAACAGATCCAGGATCCTCCAGATTTGTCAGGATAATGTAGGACTTTAGGTCCTGTTTTCGGAAGGTTACGTGCGCTCTTGAACTTCTTTGTCCGCTTTTTAAATGACTGCTCGGCTAAGAGGGTCAGATAGTTAAATACATTTTTATACGACAATTATTTTTTTCGAAGAGAAATGGGGTTTTTGTCTTCTGCTTCGCGCAGAGAAAATAATACAACAGAGAAAATGTTTTAGTAAATAACTTCTTTAAATTTTTAATTTGGCAGGAGCAATTTTAGGAGACATGTTAAAACTTGTTCAAAATTAAAAAGAACTGCCTTTCGTATGCATATTTTTCTAGAAATACCTATAATTGGTAAATATTATTATGGTTGCTAGAAACAGGACCTGGACGCACCCAGTTACATGATAAAAAGCTAAATTTTGAAGTTTAGCAAATAACATTTTTTCAAGATAATAAAAATGTTTAAATAAAATGTTTAAATATTGGTTTTTAATCATTTAACACATTTTCATTGAATTGCTGGAAATATGATAGTAACATTTGATATTTTTTTAAATAAAAAAAAAATCTTTTCTTGAATTTTTGTTTTAAACTTTGCACTATAGCATAAAATTAACATCTAAATACTTTTTCAAATAACTTTTTCAATATCTTGTACTCTAATACCAGATTTTAACGACAAAATATGTTCTTTTCAATTTTACAGACAAGTCACGTGACTAATGTCAAACCAAATTTTTAGGTTACCACTTATGCAGAGGCTATCAGCATAAAACGTTTTTTTACAATTTTAATATTAAAAAAGTTTTCCATATGGGTCCAACTTTTTGCCGGTCACTGTATATACAGGGTGTCCGGTAACCCATGGGCCGTAGAGTAACTGGAGATACTAGACATCAAACTAAGCCGATAATGTCATATACGTTTTTCGGATTATCACTTTTTTTTTTTTTGTTAACTTAATTATTTACTATGTTTTTTTATGCTTTGGGATGTTTAAAGGGAAATATCTCGAAAACCGTTAAAGATATTAAGATCAATCAAGTACACATTTTTGACTCAGAAAACGCCCTTTTTAAGAAACTATATTTGAAAAACACCTAATATCACAGGTAAGAAAAAAAATCATAGATTTATGAGGCCCAGTGTATGCAACTAGCGCCCTCTAGTTTGAAACTTAAAAATTTTTACAAATTCTTATTTCTTGCTCATAAAAACATAATATGGCCAACTTTCAATTCGATTCATTAAACCGTTTTAAAATTATGGCTTATTTTCGAGAATAAACTTTTACTTTCAACACCCTGTATCTCTAGAACGAGTAACAGTCCGAAAAAACTTATATGACTTAATCGGCTTAGTTTGATGTCTAGTATCTCAAGTTACTCTACGGCCCATAAGTTACCGGACACCCCGTATATGTCATAAATCGAAAGGATATTCCAATATTCTTTGGTTTAATTTCTAAAAACTTGTACAATATTTTTTTCTTAATCGGTTAAAAAAAATATCTCGTTTTAAAGGTGTACGGAATCATATTAATACCATAATAATACAGTAGCATGCAGGCGCGGTCCTTTACCCGATAACAGTATTTTCTCGCCATCAATCGTTTTATTTCAACCCCAAAAGTATAATTCCCCAAGGGTGCATTCCAATTCTCATCTAAATTCATTTGCCCCAATCTACCCGGTTCGGCCTTAAATATTAAATAAACAAGACCGGGTTTAAGCTGCCCTAATTGAGTATTAATAGAGACATTAAAAAGGTGCAGTCCCAGCATAATCATGTATGGCCCTTTATACTTTCTTTATTGACAGGGGATGCGTTTATACCCTAATAAGTAATAAGAAATTAGGGTGCGCTCGGTCTTAATTTTATACTTAAGGACCTTGTAAGTTCCGTTAAGTCTAAGCCTAAGTTTAGCAGCGTAAATACGCAACTGATAAAATTATGTTCTGAATAATTTAATGGTAAAATTACCGGAAACTCTCTGTCTCACCAAAAGTTCTTGTGTGGATCCAACCGCGTTAAACTTTGAGGTGTTAAATAATGATTCTTCTTGGCACGAATTACAAAAAAAAAATTAAACTTACCTATATGTAATGTTTCTTCGTTTTGTCGCTACAGGGCGTTAAAGTTTTCAAAGTAATATTGTTTTATCGGAATAATTTCTAAACGCCTTTATCGATTTCCACTAATTTTGAAACTAAGCATGACCACTATTAATAGCGTATTTTGACGTATGCGTCATCTTTTTTTAATACCTGCAAATATAAAAATGGCGTGTGGTAATTAAAAGTTCCTCTTTTTGTTACCCCCCGTATAAATGACTTTAATTATTTCTCTGACACTAGCTGACTTCACGTTGAAACTTTTTAGTCTCCTGTAAAAATTTAGCCAGACATGCAGTTTCTGTACAAAAAAATTATTTATGATGCAAAACATGAAAAAGTTTCGAACAATTGTTATAAAAATCAAACTCGTTGGTAGTTATTTAGAGTTTAAAAAATTTTCATGTTTTCTCATTAATAAACAGCAATGTTACAAGATAATGTAAATAATTTTTTTGTAGAAAAACTACATGTCTGGATAAATTTTTACAAGAGACAAAAAAGTTTCAACGTGAAGTCAGCTAGTGTCAGAGAAATAATTTAAGTCATTTATACGGGAGGTAACAAAAAGAGGAACTTTTAATTACCAATCACACGCCCTTTTTAAAAAAAGATGGCGCATACGTCAAAACACGCTATTAATAGTGGCCATTCTTAGTTCCAAAGTTAGTGGAAATCGATAAAGGCGTTTAGAAATTATTCCGAAAAAACGATATTAATTTGAAAACTTTAGCCCCCTGTAGCGGCAAAACGAAGCAACATTGCATATAGGTAAGTTTGCCTAGATCGCCTTATTTTAGGATAAAGAATTTGTGGTGAAACATTGTACAGTCATTTCAAGGACACCCTGTATACGGATATAATTTTATTTTCCATGGAGCTGGTAACCACTAAAAACATCGCAACAAATAGTTAAAAAAATATAAACTAGAGTGCATATTCAGAGGTGAAGATAAACAGTATACACAATCACAAAGCACCGCAATAAATGCATAATTCCACTTTTATTTACATATTTTAATCCGATGTATTATAGAGCTTAGTGCAGCCAACATTTATTCATCGTCTGTCAGGAGTGTCGTTTTAAATTTAAAACGTTATCGTAAACAGGTAAAGAAGTGTAATGGAAGTACAGCGTTAGGAAATACAAAAAAAAACCTTCTAGATTAAGGAGTTCCCGGAAGCGTCAATAGATGGCGGTAGGTATTAAATTTTTTTTAAATCACGCATAAATCATAAGTAATTGGTAATCCGATGAGATTTTTATAACCTATTAACAAACTATGGAAAAAATAATATACTTGGTTGTTGAATTTATTAGTTTTAAATTGATATTTGTAAAGTTTTATAGATCTGTGACATTTAAGTTAAAAATTGTGTTTTTTTAATGAAATTAATAATGTAATAAACAACATACCTAAGTCATCGATTTACGCAACCAAACATACATGAAATAACGCATGTTGCAAAGCGTGCCGCTCGTTTACTACCGTAATTTAATTAGCTTTTACGTAAGATAGTTGACCTAACATTACTCTGTGGCGTAGTTTATTTTTTATTAAATATTCAGCGACAAGCTTTGAGCTATTATTCCTCTGTGCCAAATTTTGGTTTGCTCATGGAGATAAAGATTATAACAGGCCAAGCTGTCTTTTGTCAATAGAATAAAACATTTTATTAAAATTGTTATAATATTACCAAACTTTAAAAAATTTAAAAAAAAAGGTTTCTTAATAGATTTCTTATGAAACAAAATTTTAAAAGTGTATTATCGGTTACATTATTATACAGGGTAAGTCAACGGTAGAGTAAAGTATATTTTTTCTATATTTTAAAAACTGGATAAAAACGTTAAATACAAAAGGTATAGAGATCGTTAAGATGCCTTTTTAAATTTATATTGATTGCCCATCGCAAAACATAGCGAATATAACCTGTTTATTATTACTGCATTTTTAAATTGTACTAAGAATTCAACACTTAATTTATGTGGCACACTACATGTCTAAATTCAATTATTTTTGATATATGAACATTTAAAAAATTATATTAATTCCTCTTTGACAGGCTGCAGCGTCTAAATAATGCATCTTAAAAAAAAAATGGGTACTACTATACATTTCTTCTTCGTGTTTTATTTTCTACCTAAAAATACCAACTTTTTTTACCCGAAAGTTGGTATTTTTGGGTAGACAATAAAAACCTAAGATAGTCAAGTATAACCCGTTTTCTTCCTTAGATGCACCATTTGTATACAGCCTGTGGGATTAACGTAACTTTTAAATGTTCATAACTTACATTTTATGATAATTATTATACAGAATACTAAAACAATTTTACAATCAGTTATAATAAAGTCAGTTTGCTCCATGTGTGACTAAATTACTCTATTCGACGGTTAAAATGCTTCAGAAGTTAAGTCTTCTTTCTGAAATCATTCAATATCATTAGTGATGGAATCGCGCAAATGAAAAATCACTCCATTACTGAAATAATCGACATCACTTGATTATTGATAAGTATTTTAGTTATAATGTGACTGAACCATCGATCACTTATAACCGGCATTAATTTTTACGCAGCGGCCTGTATAATTAAAATGCCAGTTATTAATAATCACTTGATAATTTACTTGACATATACAGAACCAATAAGAAATCAAATTTTCATAGCAACCACCTTGGTAACGTGGTGTTATCCGATAAGACCTACTGCTAGCTCGGTAAGACCACTGTAGCTTTTTGTTAAACAAACAGTTATTTATTTCAAGAAATCAAGTTTAATAAATAACTATTTGAGGTGATTTTAGGGCATAAACTTAAGTTAATTTTGACATTTTTAAAGAAATGTTTTATGACAAAATGTATGCAAGATTAAACCCAGTGTGCTTTGCTTTGACGTGCGCTTAAGAAATCTTGGCGTTTTTATGGCAACCGTGATGAAAATAAGCGAATTTGATTTTTGACATTCCACGCGTCTGATTTAGTCTTGGATTTTTAATTAATTGTTAGTTGTGGCACGTTTATAAACTTAAAAGTAAATAATAATGATGTGTTTGCATATTTTCCTTTATCACAAACGACTTTTATTTCGGGTTCAGTAAATTATTCAATAAAATACACCTCTAGAAGCGGCGTCTTATCTTCATACCTTTGTTTTTCACTTGAAACTAGATTTTCTAAGAAAATTATCACGAAATGTAATTTTTCCTTACAATCAAAGATAAGAGCCTCGAGCTAAAGCTCTCGGGATCTTATCAGATTATAAGTAAAAATTACATTTCGTGAAAATTTGTCAGAAAATCTATTTCTTGTAAAAAACAGCGGTATTACCGATAAGACGCCTCCTCTATCGGTATATTACTGTTGAAAATCTCATTCTAAATCATCGGGATCATCACTCGAAATCATCACTCAGAATCTGAATCGGCTGTCCCAGTCATCTCCTCATGCCACATGTTGTCAATTGTAATCGGTTATTCTAATGAACCATCACTCGATTATTAAAATTTCTTGAGTACCAAGTAACTACTTAATTATTGAAATATTTCGATATTTTTCAACACTAATTATCATTTTCCTACGTTACTTTTAAGATTTCGGAATATACAAATTTTATATCATTTTTTTTTACATTATATCATATAAAATGTATTTAACCAAAATCTTAAGCCATAAATTCTTTACGAAATGGGTGTATATTATTGACGTGTTTGAACAAAAACAGAGGTGTACATTGACGAATGGCTTATTAAATACCGTGGTCGTGGAGGTAGTAGTGTTTTTGAGCGGCTTGCAACGACTGCTTGGTAAATTATTGCCTTCCAGATAATAAAGATTTATAGCGAGCCCTTTCGGCTGATATATCGGAAAGTCTCTATTGTATAGTTGTATTTTTAAATCTGATGTAGGTATAGTTTAAAAACGTTTTGTCTTTTTAATACTTACCTGATTTTTTTGCCCGCGGTGATACCCAATAGTGGCGTATTTACAAATTTCGTTTGTGGTGGGGAGTAAGTACTTAGTGGGTTATAGAAAACGTAAAGGCAGGACATTTATAAAGTTGCATGCGACTATGAAGGCGGGGGCCCTCCTCGTAAATACGCCACTCACGCCGAACACGATTAGTTAACGTTAAAATATGCTTTAAAGTCAGAAAAAGCATCTTTATCAAAAGCTTTGAGAAATTTTTCCTTATAATTAGAGGTGGGCAGAGTTTGAGCGCTTGTAACTGGAGAAAGGCTTCGAGGCCCAGGGGAATTCATTTGAAGTAGACTGAAGATACTAACTAGTTGGATCTTTGTGATTTAAAACAAATAAAGACAATGCAAGTCCAAAACTCTTCTATCAATCAAGAGACATTATTGTCTTCAACCTTCAAGCAGACACTAAAACTAAATAGCACTAAGACAAAGAAAGCATTAAAAAACTTGGTTTAACATGGTAAATCGGAGGTTGGCTTGCTTGGATAGAGAATAAAAAACTAAGATAAGAAAATGAAAACCATTTTTCTCTAAGATGAACCGTTCCAATGTTACAGCCTGTCAAAGTCAAAATGCCATATTTTAAACGTCAATATCTCAAAAACTATTTAATTTAGACATATGACATTTACAACATAAGCGTAGAATTTTGTGGGGAATCAGAAAATATTACAATATATAGGGTGTTCCATTAAAAAAAATTCTCAAAGACGTGACGATAGTTCTATGAGACATCCTGTATAATATTTTTTTATGTCAAAAAATGCACAATTAAAAATAAAAATTTACGGGTCTGAGCGTTTTTTCTTGATCATTTTCCGTTAATTGATATTAATTGTAGTAGTTATTAAAAAAAAATGTTTATATTTTCCTGAACAATTTATTATATACTACAAACGAGAAGTAATTTCGCTAAAAGGACAACAGTACAATTTCTATTTTACCCATTTAAAGTTTAAAATGTTTAAAAGAGCACTTCCAGGCGACAATGCTCTGTGCCGCAGAGACCGGAATAGTTTCGGCCAAATGTTGGCTCTGATAAAAAGTCGGCAAATGAAGTTTTCTCAGGTTTTATCGGACCGACGACATAATCCCAGAGGGAAATATTACTGGATGGTTTTGCTACAGATTTCATATTTTTATTTTTAATCAGTATCAGAAAACGACACAAAAAGAGTCATATAAATACGGCGACCTAACATGGACTTATACTATAAGTCCAAAATTACTGTCAATGATTCATAGAGAGTGAAGCGCGTTGTACGAAGTTAGAGAAAACAATTCCAGTGTATGTTTATAGTAGTTTGTACAACAAGAGTGGATATGATATCCATAACGCACGTGGAAGTAAATTGAGCAGGACGCCGTAGGCGGAGTGCTCAAACTTTTGAGCGCAATATGGACAATCCACTCGAGTTGTACAGTACACTTTTTCTACGACTCAACTTCCGAACTTCATTCTAAGAATTTTAAAAAAATATTGAAATTAGGCATCATAACAGGTCTTTTAAGTTGGCCATGAACTTGTGAGAACGATAATAAAAAACAATTAAACAAAAGTTAATTTTGATGGCAAACTTATGGACCAAATTACACTGTAACATATTCATCGATTTGGGTAATTTCTTATACTTAAACAAAATCACTCTAAATCTATCTTTCTTACATTTGGCTTTTTGCACACAATAGTTAAAAATGGATTCTGTGCATTAATATGAGTTTTTAACGTTCGCTATGGTAAACTTTTTCAAAATAATCGCCAATTTACAAACTAGCAACACTGTTAACGTAGAAAGAGAAGTGGCAATAATGTAAGAAGAAATAACATAACCTTAAAACCTTTAGTAAATATTGAATTTTTTTTCTAGAAATCTTAAAATTTCGTATGTTTTATCGGGTTTTATGTACCCATCTTCATGTTCTATCATTTAAGGAAAAATTACTAGTTAATTTTCTATGTTTGTTGCGTATAATAAAAGTTTTAAAATCAATTGGGGTTGGATTCCCGGTCTAAATATATCAGAAAATATCTAGATGCACAACATTATTTATACTAAAATAGTATATTACATAACAAGTGATGAAAGTGATACTTTTCAAACGAGGAGATATTTAGCACGAGGCGTCAGCCGAGTGCGGAAATTCTCCGAGTTTTAGAATAATCACTTTCATACGAGTAATGTACACTATTTTTCCTACGACCACAAAGAATTATTAAAAAAACCTTTGATTTGTGAAAAAAATATTTCAACTCTAGAGTTGAAAAAAAATATTTCAACTCTAGAGTGGAAATACAAGGCACACTATTTAATTTAAACATATGATGCCAATTTAATAGATCGAAAGGTCGCAGGTTTAAATTCCATCAGGAGTACTTGACTTTTTTTTATAAAAATATTAAATAAATTATACAATTATTTTGAATTGAAATCTTCCTTCTTGAATTTTTTTTTTATTTAATCAAGGAAAGATGCATTAAAAATAAATTTAAAAAATCCACCCAACAAAGAAGATTTCAATTCAAAATAATTCTATAAATTATTTAATGTTTTCATAAAAAAAAGTCAAGTGCTCCTGATGGGATTTGAACCTGTGGTCTTTCGATTTGTAGGTCATGGCTCTAGTCTCTAGGCTATGGCGACCCATAAACACTTTCCGCTTAAGTTTAATATATGACATTTTCTTCAGCGGGGCTTGTTTGACTGGTAATAAATTTTCCAGTATATTCTTAACTTTTTTATAATTTCAGATGGCGTATTTTCACACTCTAATTCTGAATCACTCGACAAATACGTGATAAATAAACTAAACTGCTTTCTAAAATTTGTTCTTTTTAATAAATAGGTGTGGTCTGTCAAATTGGCATCATAAGTCTAAATTAAATAGTGTGCCTTGTATTTCCACTCTAGAGTTGAAATATTTTCTTTCAACACGCGTGTGATATTCGGCGCTTTCGAGCCATGTTAACCGTGCTTTTTTTCTCATTTTCATAGGTGGTCGTAGGCAAATAATAATACATTATTTATATGGAAAAAAATAACCAAGGTTAGTTAAAAAACGTTCATTTGGTAGGTATATAGTACATAAATTAAGTGGAAATAAAGTTATTTTTGAAATAAAGTCTGTGCGCAAATCTTTAGTTCGGTCAGAAAATAACAATAATTTGGTAGAAATATATTTTGGTATTAATTTTGTTATTATACCTTCCATTATCGCACCAATTCGTGCACTCTTTAAGAAAAAATTGTGTATGCACAGACTCTGGGATAAATGTTTTGATTTAAATTAAAAAAGATCAAATTTCATGTGACCGATTTGCATTAGGTAATCCAACGATGTGTCAAAATGGCGGCTGGATGGCAAATACTGGTTTGTAATTGGTACACGTCACCATAAAAATAGTATTGCTTGTGGCAATTAACGGGTGACTTAATGTTTTTTGCCATCCAACCACCATATTAAATCACGTGATTTGGATTCTCCAATATTCTTAAAGTATATTGTTAACCTAAATTCTTTCAAGTGTCAGAAAACGACTCGTAAAATTTACAACATGTAAATTTGGTTTCTTTATAATTTTCCACTGTGATTGGTCAGTTTCATATCCTAACTAGGATCGATATGAAATTATATCCGTTCAGCTAACCGGAATAGCACACTTTTACGATCACTTTAGTGTAACAGCAAATTTCCATGTGGGAGTAGAAACATATTCTAATAGAGCAGGTTAATTATTTTTATGGAATTTTTTTCTTCATACAAACCGTTGCTCTCGATATGAAAGCGACGAGTCACAGTAATTTTGGACTCTAAATATAGATACATATTTTATAGGATCGTTATTACCACAAAACCAAACTAGCCAGTTGATGCCGACCAAAAAATTCCCGTTATTCGAATTTTTAAACCTTGGAACCGGAAATGAATTTTTTAACATGGCATTCCGTGGCTTCGACCGCGCCTAAATTGGCCGTGTTAAATAGCGGTGGTTCTTGGCCCAAATAAAAAAAAACGAAGCAAATTATTGAGTTACTTTCCGATCCTCTTCAATATCTATAAAGATGAGAAAGACACAAAGTCTCAGTCTTAGAAAGTTCTATTTAAAAGTTATACGTGTTTCAGCTTTTCGGGCATCATCAGACTAAGGGCCGGTTGTATAAACACCTTGAACTGTAGTTCAATGTTGAACTGTAGTTCAAAATAAGAAAGTTGTTGTACCAACAATATTTTATACTGATCTTAGTTCAAATTCGGAGTTTAAGTGAACGCCCACTTTTGGGCGTTCAAACGTTGAACTGTCGATCAAAGTCATTTTCTAACCTTACAATTTTTCTTTTGTGTCAGTAGATTATCGTTACCCATCTAAATTGTTTATAAAAATGTATGAATTTAACGAAGATATATCTGAGGATGAAGATTTTTTGGAGTTTGTGGATGCTGTAATGAATCCTAGAAATGCCACGGACATTCCGGGAACGTCCTGATCATTTTACTAAATGGAAAGACAATGAATTTTTACAAAGATTTCGCTTAACAAAAAACACAGTTGCTTTCATTACTGAAAGTATTTCTCCAGCAATCTCCTCCACAAGTAGAAGGTAAAATTACTTTGTTTTTATTTATTATAACATACCAAAAAATATATTTTTTTAAGGAATCAAGCTCTATCAGCATCAAAAATGGTACTCCTGACCTTAAGGTTTCTTGCAACAGGATGTATTTTGCAGGTAGCTGGAGATTTTTCTGGTGTGGACAAATCTACAGCAAGTAGAGTCATTAATAAAGTGATCCGGGCAATTGCACATCTGCACGAAACCTATATATCATTACCCGATGAGGAAATAAATATTGTACGACAGGAATTTTTTAACATAAGCAGATTTCCAAGGTGCATAGGGGCTTTGGATTGTACCCATGTAAGAATTCAATCTCCTGGTGGAGGGGAACCAGAAAACTTTAGGGATCGTAAAGGATAGTTTTCTTTTAATGTGCAAGCAATATGTGACTCTCAATTAAAAATTTGGGATATTGTCTGTAGATGGCCAGGGTCTGCTCATGATGCAAATATATTCAGAAATTCAATAGTGCGAGCTCGGTTTGAAAATGGAGAATTTGGTGAAAATTTATTGGTTGGTGATAGTGGATATGGTATCAAACCATACCTGATTACACCTCTTTCTAATCCAAGAACTGCTGTAGAACATTTGTTTAACGAATCCCAAATAAGAACGAGAAATCCAATAGAGAGATGTTTTGGTGTATTGAAACGTCGATTCCCAATACTAGCATTAGGAATTAAGTTAAATGTGCAAAAGGTAGAAGCAATTGTTGTTTCATGCGCAGTGCTTCATAATATTGCATGCATGTTGAGAGATGATGTCCCTCTTGTAAATGAAGAAATTGAGCTGGCCATTGAATTGGGAAATATTGCTGTACCTGTGGCACAGCCCGGTGTTGAGAATATAGCCTTAAATAATATTGTACGGCAAGCTTTGATAAATGAGTACTTTCAACCTATGTTAAATAATGTAGCATGTGAATAGGATTAAAGATTTTATTAAAAACTATTTTAACATTTTATTATTTCAATACCCATAAAAACATTTTTTTAAAAATTTTATAGGTGGTAAATATTTTTGTTCAGCTGCTGCTCTTTTTGCAGTTGAAGGATCTCCAGCTCTAGTTCTGCTTTCTTTGCTTGAATTAGCAGTCTCATTAATATGCCAACCTCTTTTGCACTAAAATTAACAGTCCTTTTCTTAGACGAATCCATAATACACTCAATAAGATACAAACAATTAGAAAAAAACACTTTTTAATAACAAATAAAATAATTACGTTTTATTGACTAGCAAACCCGCCACATCAAATCAAACTCTTAGGTTATATTCTTATGTCAAATATCGAAAAAAACCAAATGTAACTAAATATTAGTAGAGCCAACATAAACTTATGGCGGTTCAGCTGAACTAAGGTTCAGTTTGGATTGAACAACGTAATATCGAATGAACGTAGTTTCAAAGTTGATCGCCGTTCCGTTGAACCTAAGTTCCAAATTGTTTTATACAACCGGCCCTTAGAAGTTAAAATTGAACCAGTCACTACATATTAAACGAGAACAGTTCGGGCCTACAGAACGCAATATTTTTGGTTTAATTAATTATTATCATTTTGTTCTTCAACTTTTCGCTCTCATGAAGATTTTTACTATTTCTTACGGCCTAAAAGTTATTTTTAAAAAATCAAAGAATGCAGTGCTGTAAGGTACATGAGATACTTAACGTTCTTTATTACCTTAAAAAATAATCAAAGGCGCTACTTAACACTAAAATTAGGATAATTTACAGAAAAATTTAAGGAAGGTATACTAAACTGTTGGAAATTGCCACCCCGACTTCAACGCATGCCTTTGTGCACCGCGCCTCTTTATCTCATGGTCCTTACAACACTGCGTTCTTTTTATATTTCGCAAGATAATTTCTAGGCCGTAAGAAATAGAAAAAAACCCTTCATGTGAGTGAAAATTTAAAGAACAAAATGACGTTAAGTGGTTATGAACAGAAAAAACGAAGGCTCTGTAAATTAGAAACTTCAAAACGCCTGCTTAGATTCTGTTATAACGGCCGTAAATTTACCCATATCACTCCCTATTTGAACGAATCAGGTTGGCTTAAGCTTGAAGAAAGGTTGAAAGTTTAAACTACATCTTGTGTATAAAGTTAAAACTAACAACATTCCCAAATATTTGTTCGTATGTTCTTTCTTTTCCTCAGTAACTAATTATTTTTTGGTTTTCTCATTGATTTGTTTATTTATCACTTTTAGAGTAAATTATCAATTTTTTTTACATCTTGTTATTTTGCTAGGATACTATTTTTTGATATATTTTTGTTTCATTAGGGTGGTTGTATGCGCAGCAGTAGTTTGATACCGCCACCCATTTTTGATTCTAGATAAATAAAAGCATTTATTATTATTATTGGTTGTTATTTGGTTGCTGCCACGTATATTCTTCCGAATTGCTGTTTATGTTGGTTTTTGAACACTTATTGAAATAAAAAGTGATATTTCCGTTTTTTCTTTTAATCAGTGGTTTTCGATAAATCCGTGGTGGGAAGTTTTCAATGAACACCCTGTATAGATATAATATGGCATGAAGCTGGTACCCTCGAAGAAAAATCTAGAAATATCAGTTAATGTTACCAATATCTTTTTGAAACATCGTATATCAGGTATAAAATACTGTTTAAAAATATTCAAATAAACTTTTAATCCCCGAATGAAATATTTTATTGGAGTTTACACAAAAAAGGAAGTCGCTTACCGTGAAATTTGTCTGCACACATTAGAATAGAAAATATTTCCATATAAACTCACTGTACCAAGAAATGGGCTTTACATAAAGAGATTGTAAACCTCGAATGTACATAAAAGAATATACAGGGTCGCTTTTATGTATGGAAACGGTCGTTTATATATTAAAGTAAGAACGCTAGCGAAAAAAAGTTTCAAGGTTTTTAAAAACCATTATATAGTAAAAAAAAATTGTTAGGCACGCTACACACCCAAACTTAAGAGCAAACAGCAGGTCATCACTAACAAACACCACATTTTCACCACATCGGGCATACTGTACCTGCATCTGGCGATGGCAATTAAATTTCTATTATTATATACAAAATATTATATAAAACGAGTTTCAGGAGAATTAATAAAAAAAGAAATTACCATGAATAGCTGTAATATGCATGGCGGATGATATTAGTTAAACATATTTACCAATTATAGGTATTTTTGGAACAATATGCTTACGAAAGGCAGTTCTTTCTAATTTTGAACAAGTTTTAACGTGTCTCCTAAAGTTTCTTCTACCAAATTGAAAATTAGAAAAAATAATACTTGAAATCAATTTATTTATTTTTAGAAATTGATTTCAAGAATTCTTTTTTCTAATTGTTAATTTGGTAGGAGCAATTTTAGGAGACACGTTAAAACTTGTTCAAACTTAGAAAGAACTGCCTTTCGTAAGCATATTGTTCCAGAAATACCTATAATTGGTAAATATGGTTGCTAGATACAGAGCCTAAACTCACCCAGTTAAATGATAAGAAGCTAAATTTTGAATTTTAACAAAAAATTATTTTTAAAGATAATAAAAATGTTTAAATTAAATGTTTAAATATTGGTTTTTAATCATTTAACATATTTTCATTAAATTGATGGAAATATGAAAGTAACATTTGATATTTTTTTAAATTAAAAAAAAAATATTTTTTCTCGAATTTTTTTTAAAAACTTTTCACACCAGCATAAAATTAAAATCTAAACACTTTTTTTAATATCTTGTACTCTAATACCAGACTCTCACGACAAAATATATACTTTTCAATTTTCCAGACAAACCGGTAGTCATATTTTCAATAATAAAAAAGTTTTCCATATGGGTCCAACTTTTTGCCGGTCACTGTATAATTGAAAATTAGGAAATAAATTCAAATTTTTTTATTCTTCGTCTTTTTTTTTTTTCGGTGTGGGCATAAAAATTTCAACCAGTTTATTTAATTGAAAAATCCAGTTTTATACTACTAATAATATGATTTTAGTCAATAATATTTTTTTTTAAATCGCGGCAATTGGCAAAAAACTTGTTTTTACAATTTTGACTTCCAATTTAAAAATTTGAATATTTTACTTTTTAAAATGTCAACTCAGCGTTTATAAAGCAATTAACCTCATATTGATCGGACATAACGAACATGCAGAATAATAATTATACATTTATACGTCCGATTGTAAAATTAGATTTGTGCTACAATCCACTCTGAAAATTTTTACTATTTCATCTCTTAATTAGTTTTCTATTTTGATTAGTTAATCAATCGATATTTAACGTTCATGATTGGTTTACGCCATAAAGAGTGTTTAACAGCTGAAACAAAACGAGTGTACTCTGTGATAAGTCAATATTGTATTTACTTTCTTCGGAAGAAGGAAAATAATAAGAGAAATGTTTAGGACTTTGTTTTTGATCCACAACGTTTCAACTGGTAATCATCTCCAGTCGTCTTCAGGTGAATACTAAATAAGTAAAGTAATTACAGCTCTATTTATACTAGCTCGCAATTACGTTACCTCGTGCTTAGAATAAATATAAAAGTGACAAATACCATGCCAGTTATCACATTCACGTCATTATAAACTTGCATCTGAAATCCAGGCGCGTAACTACAGGGGGGCCGGGCTCCCCACAGACGTCAATAGGCTTCCCCTCCCCTAAAAAAAAAGGCTAACTTTGTAAGCTCGCTACTCGCCTCGCAAATATAGCTTCAATTTTTACA
Source organism: Polydrusus cervinus (assembly GCA_935413205.1). Taxonomy (NCBI): domain Eukaryota; kingdom Metazoa; phylum Arthropoda; class Insecta; order Coleoptera; family Curculionidae; genus Polydrusus; species Polydrusus cervinus. The sequence goes on from OW284511.1 coordinate 103,117,155, forward strand.
TAACAATGTCATTTATTATATAACTAATCTAAAATTTTGACGTATTGCTTTTGCTTTAACATATTTTGCTGCAATGCTGGCAACCAAACATACAATAATAAAATTATAATAAATGTATTTTGGTTGTCAGCCTCAAACTTATTTGGTAATTTTACTCGTTGAACTTTGGGCATGTTTATTTAACGATGTATGAAATAATCTATATCAGTCGACCATCATTTTTTTATTGGTTAAATTTTCCATTTTTTACTTAAACTTTTTTAGCAATACTCGTTGAACTTTGGGCTTATTTATTCAAAAATTAAATCTAATCAGAATAAACATATCCAAATTCAACTCGAAAAATTTTCAAAAAAAGTTTTCGTGACAGCTTAAAAATCTAACCGATAAAATAACGAGGTCTTGTGATGGTACTGTTGATTGTTAACCAAATTTGGTAAAACTTGGGCGTGGCCCAAAAAAAATTTCGCATTTCGCCGGGGCCGGGCTCTCCGCCGACCCGTAACTGCACGAGCCGCCAATTCAAGTCACAATGACAGGCCCACCCCCAAGTCTGAGGGCTAGTTATGCCACTGCTGAAATCTGAATACATTTTGTTACAGAATCGGTCAATTATATAAAGACCTATGCAGCATTATCATTGTATTATCTAAACAAAAACAAGCCCAAAAACTATTTGGTTATATCTTTGGCCACCGTCTTCGTAGCTGATTCCACCAGGTCCTGCAGATTTCCTGCGCTCCAGCGGCGAGATCGATGCGGTGGCGCTCTCGACGCCCTCCTGCTAGCAGTGGCGCGACGGATGCCGGAGACTTCGCATCAAGCGTCGCGACGTCGCGGAAATTTTCGTATGCGGATTTCGCGAATTTGATTACTTCCAAGTGGCTTTCCTTTCGATTGAATTAAAGGTGTTTAAACTTATTAAGTCGCAAAGTGAGATATCGAGGGTGTAATAGCGTTGTGATATACATTGTGACAAATAAACATTGTGACATATTAGGCTTTATTAACAAATTGATTGTAAAAGTGTACTATTTCCTGCAGGCCCTTTAGCCGTTACGAGGAACTTAAACTAAAGGTAATAAACGAAGTGACGTTAAGAAACCATTATCTTATTAATTATTAATTTTTAAATTATGCCTGTAAAATATTACAGTATATGATAAGACAGTTAGTTTTTTACAATATTTTCCGGTATGATACACTTTTATTTGAATTGAATCTCCTTAAGATTATATATATGTAAGATATCTTAACATTTTAGACATTACCCTTGTGATTTATCTTTATAATGTAGATATTCAGTGTTGTTGCAGGTTGCAGTGTGAAATGAAAACGCTTTAAATGTAATATTAACCTAAATATTTTAAGAAATTCTATTTCTATTCATTGACAGCGGAGATTTTAAATTATTATTTCTGCATAATCCAGTTTTTAAGTTTTACCTGTTCCTACCAGAATTACGTGCGGCGATTCATCAAAAGTGCCCTGGTTTGTGTCACAAAAATACTTTTTTTTCAACAATCAAGAGCTTACAAAGTGGTCAAGGTTCAATATAATAATATCTTCCGCGAGTGTACCTTTTGAATTGGACCACCCGCCGTATAGTCCTGATTTAGCTTTGTTTGATTTACTTTTTTTAAAGAAAGCGTCGTTATTTTGTAGACGATAACTATAGGAAGAGAATATTGATGCCTATTATGGGGAGTAAAAGGATTTTTTTTTGGGATAATATGTCATAAACATTAAATTCCAAGACAGTTTTGAGGCAGATTCTGGCAAAAGCGGGGACATTGTCTGCCTCAAATCGTAGGATAAGCACCGCAGGTAAATATATCCGCCGTAAATAAGTTTTTTTCTTGGGGGTATTGCCAAAGATAGCAAGATTCACAAAAACCACTAAATATTTTAAAATGAAAAGGACTTTTTTTTCTTCCTTCGTCAAACTTCATCCCTAGACCCGTCTTACTTTATCATGGCTCATCAGTAAGGCTAGATAAACGTCGATGAATGAAAGGGAACGGTTAACAGTTTCTATAGCATTAAAAACGGTGTAGTATTACGAGTAGTGACATCTAGTTAGTCACTCGTAATACTGCACCGTTTGGATCTAAACCGTTTGGAGACTGAATATTTTAGTTTTGATGGCACACTGAATATTTTATTTCAAGGAAATTATATTGATTTTGCTATTTTAGTGATTTATGCGGTTTTAAAACTTGAAAGTGCAGAACAATGTAATAATTGAAATGGATAAAACTGATAGCAATGGCGAATTTAGATTTTTGTCAAGTGGATGCTTCCAAAACAAATTTTTCCCGTTCGAGGGGGGGGGGGAGAGTAAAAATGTCCAATGGGGTAACGGATTTTTTTACCGGATATTAAGAAAATTGATTAACAAAACTATAGTACCTTTTATATCTAATCATTGCAGGACCTATATTATGTTCACTAGTATTTTGGGATGAGACGTTGATATTCGCCTTTAATAGACGTTTTTAAGGGCGTCATGTCGGTCAAATTTGTATTCTGTATCTAAATGTAGGTCTCAGATGTATGTCAATTGTGCTGTTATTATAAATATTTAAAAAAATCAGGTACTAGCAGTTTATTCGATCTTATCCTACGGTTTACTATCAATTGACAATTATTTATTATTAATCTCAATAATTTTTAATTCTTTAGCAAAATGGTCTGTGTATCCATAATTCACGTTTTATAAATAAATGAGATTCCTATTGTACGCCTAGTTTAATTTTTAGACTGTCTCAACTGAGATCGTAAATACTTTACACAAAACAAATTTTTTTTTACCTCATAAGTTCCTCTGAAAATTTGGAATAACTTTTCAGGTTTCATTGTCATTTCCCAGCTTTTCCTTTCTCATTATATTTTTGAAAAATAAGTGTGACATGAAACATATTTTATGTACAATATAATTGTTTTTAAAGAAATTTTTTGACAATATCCACAATAACAACGACAGGTCAACAGGCGAAAGTGGGTCACATAAAAATTGAACATATTTATATTGCTGGTAAAGGCAAAAGGGAATAAAATGCTAACAAAAATAGTGCCATAGTTGACATTTTTTTAAGCAATTGGGGAAGATTAAGAAGGGTTTCAGTATATTAGATCATTCATCATCACCCACCTGTAAATTCACCCTTGACTGTCAGTTTTTAATTTAAATGATATCATTTTATATATAGGTAAGTGCTCACATGAAAGGTGACTCGCGTCTTAAAATGGGGTATTTCTTGTACCTCTGGATTTTTGTAAATCAATATAGGAAAAGGGATATTAAAGTCCCAAAAGGACTCATTTTAGCACTGGGTATTTCTTTTGGGATTTAAAATAAACTGTATTTTGGTATAGATACTTGATCACAATCATAATCACACTAAGAAATCCTTCAGCAAATTTTGCCATAGCTGTACCATCTACAAAATTCACAAAAACCATGTCAAATGTCACCACCAGACTTGAAAGAATAAAAAAATGCAGGGACTGAAACATAGGTAACATTTTCCTTATAGCCACAGTCAGGCAGGTTCAAGTCTATTATAATGCTATATAAGCTTGTGGCCCCTTTAAAAATATAACACAAATTTTAAAAAAACTTTACGAATTTTACGTTACATACGTGCTTATTATTCTTTTCTAAAAAACACTCTGAGAATCGTATATTAATTGAAACTGGTGCGGCCAGCGCCATTGCCAGCAACAGCGCCCAGCGACAGCAGTGACATAATCTAAGGTAGAACAGATGACATGTTTACTAAAATCGAATAAAACATTTTTGCATCATAATTTTTAAGCAAAACAGACAGATACGATTGCAGGGCCCAGAAATAATTAACCCCCCCCCCCTTAATCTAGTCATAGCCACAGTTTCCAGCCTACACCGCTGCTCATGTCCATCTATATCTTTTTTCCTATCGCAAGGAATATAAAATCTAGTATCATCCACATATGAATTATGTGGCTCTTGACGCTTAGCTGGAACAGGTGAACTTCTTGGATTCGGCGAATTTCTGGGACTTCCAGATAATGGTCTAGCTTGTTTTGTAAGAATCGCAGATTGCATTTTTATTCGTCTGCTCATTTGTATATTTCTGGGTTCTGTTACCTTCATTTTCGTCTTTAACATCCGAGTCAGGCAAAGTTGAGATGGCAAAGCATAGCCGAAAGGGTGAGAAGTTCTGCACTTAGTTTCCTTGTCGTCTGATTTTTAGACTTCCTACATGGTAGATTTCTGACTAATTCGTTTGACTTGTAAGCCGACAAAAAGTTATTAAGGTAACTTATAGCAGAAACTATACATCGGAAGCCTCAAGGCTTTCCTTTGTTTAACATGGCAATCTAATAACTAAATTGTTCCACAACTAACCGACTAAAATATGCATGCATGCATAATTAGCATTCTTGACATAATTAAGCTGTACACAGTGCTAATTACGCCATGCTACACTAATAATATGTTATATAATTAGGCTAACAATATAACTAGCTATGAATGTACGTATACGCTAGGTTAAGGAAATATAACTCTCGGCGGTTTTCGTAATGCAATAATGCATGTATATTGTAATTTACATGTAACGCTACTACGACTTTCAAAGGTAATATAAAGCATGGAAACTTCAAGTATTATATTGTCATAAAACTTCAGTAAAATTTAAAGGTTCGTCAGTGTCAGTCAATATTTTAGTATTGTGTTATAAATGATTTCTGCACAATCTGGTAGTATATGATACGCCAAAGTTAGTTTTATACGATATGTTCCGGTATGATATACATTTATTTTAATTGAAATTTCTTTAGACCATGTTTATTTTATAGTTTTTATATAATAAGAGCATAGAAATTTATCTATATAAATGTAGAGTTTAGTTCCTCTGGGACCTAAAGAAATAATTAATTGTTTGTTATTGCGTTGTTGTATTTAGGTTAGTGTTGTCCAAGAATACAGGGTTACCGGTAGAGCTTTTTTTTCGACCGTTTTTCCAGCAACCTCAATTATAAAATTTTAATAACAACAGCAATACATTTTACGTAAAAGCAAAATAGATACCCTCATGGTAGTATAGATTGCTGGAACTGGCCAAATTCAATTAATTTTCAATTTATAGTATATTACATAACAAGTGATGAAAGTGATACTTTTCAAACGAGGAGATATTTAGCATGATGCGTCAGCCCAGTGCGGAAATTCTCCGAGTTTTAGAATAATCACTTTCACACGAGTAATGTACACTATTTTTTCTACGACCACAAAGAATTATTAAAAAAACCTTTGATTTGTGAAAAAAATATTTCAACTCTAGAGTGGAAATACAAGACACACTATTTAATTTAAACATATGATGCCAATTTGACAGACCACCCCTATTTATTAAAAAGAACAAATTTTAGAAAGCAGTTTAGTGTTTAACTTGTTTATCATGTATTTATCGAGTGATTTCGAATTAGAGTGTGAAAATACGCCATCTGAAATTATAAAAAATATTAACAATATACTGAAAAATCTATTACTATTCAAAACAAGCCGCGCTGAAGAAAATGTCATATATTATATTAAACCAAATAATGTTTATTTGTAGCCATAGCGTAGAGACTAGAGCTATGGTCTACAGATCGAAAGGTCATCGAAAGGTTACATGTTCAAATCCCATCAGGAGTATTTGACTTCTTTTTATAAAAACATTAAATAATTTATAGAATTAGGTATTTTGAATTGATATCATCCTTGTTGGATGAATTTTTAAAATTTAATCAAGGAAAGATGCATTGAACATAAATTTAAAAAATCCACCCAACCAGGAAGATTTCAGATTCAAAATTCGATAAATTATTTAATGTTTTTATAAAAAAAAGTCAAATACTCCTAATGGGATTTGAAACTGTGACCTTTGTAGGCCATAGCTCCAGTCTCTAGGCTATGGCTACACATAAACATTTCTTGTTTAATATATGACATTTTCTTCAGCGGGGCTGGTTTTGACTGGTAATAGATTTTCCAGTATATTCTTAACTTTTTTATAATTTCAGATGGCGTATTTTCACACTCTAATTCGAAATCACTCGACAAATACATGATAAACAGGTTAGACGATAAACTGCTTTCTAAAATTTATTCGTTTTAATGACAAATTGGCACCATATGTTTAAATTAAATAGTGTGCCTTGTATTTCAACACTAGTGTTAAAATATTCTTTTCAACACGCGTGTGATATTCGGCGCTTTCGAGCCAAGTTAACCGGCTTTTTTTCTCATTTTCATAGGTGGTCGTAGGAAAAATATATTACGTAATTAAAAAACAAATAAAGGTTTTCCTTTCATTTTGTCAGATCCATCCTTAGACGCATTTCACCATATCATGGCTCATCAGTATAGCTAGGATCCGAGAAAAGAAAAAATGTAATTGTTAAATAAAATGAGATGTGATAAAACCAGTGGTGTGTATGTGACTAATTTTATTTTAAAAATATTTACATCTAATATACGCGCGATCAGGAACAAGGTAATTACCAAAAATTAAAACTGTTTAACTGCTTTATCTAAAAAAATTCTATATGTTAAAAGGAGTGGCGTACTGTATTTTTTACTATAAAATTGTATTTGCAATGTAACAAATTAGAACATAATCGAAAACGCGTGACTTTATTAAACGTCAGTGACAAAAAAATATAAATAATAAATAATATATTGCTTACATGGCCAACTGATTCAAATTTTATTACTTATGCCTGTTTAATTCTTTTCTAATTTTTCACATACACAGCAAGAATAAATTATTAGATGTCCTATGTACAAATATTAATTTTATAGTAGAAAATACAGTACGCCGCTGCGTTTAACGGATAGTATTTTTTATTTTGTAAGAAAAAGATACAAAATGTTTAATGTCGGTTTATTTTTGTTGTGACATGGTTTGCCTCAAACTAGAATTATCAGACCGTATAAACAGTTAAAAATGTTAAAATTGTTTTTAAAACAAACATGAGTACATTACAGCACAGCAACAAAACTGTATGTCCAGTAGTCCAGAACTAGTAGTAAATATCAGGTCTTGTTGAGTAAAAATTAATTATTTCTTCAAACCACAATTTTTTAAAATTTGTCTTGAGGTTAGTATCTAAATAATGAAACGTCGAATTTAAGAACTAATAACGCCATCTTGTAAAATATTAAAAACGGCATGAAGAAAAAATATTTTTTGTTTTTGCCAAGTCAAAAATGAAGGCGCAATAAATTGAAAACCAAAACTAAAAATGTCGGTTTTATCGGATATCTCCGAAGTTATTCAGAATATTTACAATTTTTTTAACAAATTATTAAGTCCTAATGATATACAATTTTTCTTCAATTTAACCATCTTCGTATCTCTTATCGTTTTCGAGATCCCCTTGTACACACATGAATTTGTAGCACCCTGTATAGAGGAGTTCAATCGCATAAACCTATAATTTTGAGGAAAATGAACTTGTGATGCTTTCGAAATGCGCGATTCAATAATTGAGGAGCAAATATGCAAAACGAATTAAATCCATAATATGTTGTTTTGAATAAAACTTAAAAAACTAGCAAAGTAAGTTAGAAGAAAAACTAAGATTTTCATGTGGCGCAGAATGATTTGATGTAATAGGATTGAAAAGGAATATTTCCTTTTTTAATCTAAATTTTCGATTTTCATGACAATATGGTATATTTTTTAGTGGATTTACTGCATTTTGTTTAACCAGAATGTGGATTTATGCCATTTTGCCTGGTTAGTATGGATTTATTCCTTTTTGCTTACTTCTTATTTGGATTTATTGCGTTTTGCTCGAAGTAATTAAGTTTACATTATTTTATAAGGCCATAAAATGTAAAGCTTCAGTGAAATAATTATTAATTATATATATATATTATATAAGATAATTAAAATAAAAGAATGCAAACACTTTAAACAGAAATTAATATTCTTTTTTTTAAATTTATTTTACTTTGCTTAAACGTGCATTGAAATTAATCCGTTTTGCTTAGCTGAGTGTTTTTAATATGGCTATTTCTAATTGATTTATCGTGCCTTGATCAAACTGGGTTGTTCTAATGATAGATTGATTAAAAAGCACTACATTTTTATATTTACCTTGAAAATTATAAAAAATTGATTTAATGCTTTTTGCACAGTTGCTCCTCAATTATGGTTGGACTATCCATTACAATAAAAATTGTAAAAAATAAAAACTATTGTTTTATCCAACCTCGGGCGAATTTCCAATAAAATCGATTATATAATATAATTAATAATTTCATAAAATAAAATTTGAAAAGTGCAAAAATGCAATTTAAAAAAAATTCCGCAATGCCTTTGGGCAAATTTAGATAGTCAGCACTTTTTAATTTAATATTAAAATGATCTTTCCAATTTTATGAAGTAGCCTATTATTTTAAGTTTTACTTCGCTGGTAAAAGTTAATTAATTTTTGCCTGCGGCCTTTAGTTTTTGTTGGTTACCATTAGTTTCAGGGATACATAAAAGGACCAGTCCCCCATTAAACTAATTTGTATGCTATTAAATTATTAAGAGAAGAAAAAATGTGCTACACGAGATATAGAGAAACATCTAATGATGATAAAGTTATTCAGAGTTGGAATGAGCAACCCGGCAAAGTTTTTACATGTCATTCGGGGGTGTTTGAATGGGGGGGGGGGGGGGGGTAAGAAGAGTCCCCCTGATCGGTTAACATCAACATTTCCTACAAAAACCTTGATTTTATTCCCATTTTATTTAATTTTTTTAAGATTTCTAAAAAATTTTGAAGCACGATTTCTGCGGTGTTCAATTTTTTATGTAGTTACCTATGTTTTAAAAAGCATGGCTATCATCTAGCTGGGTTTTATAAGGGGTGCTTTTAAGGAGCGGGGGGGGGGCAGATGGTTTATACCCTATTACACAAAACCATATCTTCTTCGAGCAACAAAGTGGGAAACATTAAAAAATTCAAAAAAGTTTTTTAGCGGCAGGCGGACAAAGTGGTACATCTATCTTTTGCATTAAAGTACAAAGGGACGCCAAAGGTAATGGAATCCCTGGGGCACAGGTAGACAATGACAGGCTGTTTCGTTCTTGTTAGAACTCATCAGAAAGTCATAACCCGTAAGCGACCCCCAGTACAGCGAGCCTGTTCTTTCAAGGCGTTTTTAAGAAATAAAAACGCGATGAAAACCCAGTAACGCCATCATAAGGAATCAACTCAATGCAAAAGATATAGCCATCTAACGTGAAAACATAGAACTAATAAACCAAAGTACGGTGGCCAACAAACACCAGTATAGGAAACTTTTACGCTTCACTAAATTTTTTCTACGGGTTTGTAGATTCAAATATAGATCGCGCCGTGTGGCCCACTGGCGGTGCCGATCCATTCCGTATACAATGCCGTGTTTTTAAAAATAAAGTAAAGAGTTTAGCGTCCGTATAAGTAAATAGAAAAAAGTTTTTTAGCGGCAGGCGGACAAAATGACCTGTGCCCCAGGGAACCCATTACCTTTGGCGTCCCTGTGTACTTTAATGCAAAAGATAGATGCACCACTTTGTCCGCCTGCCGCTAAAAAACTTTTTTCTATTTACTTATACAGACGCTAAACTCTCTACTTTATAATTAAAAAATACTTTAGAGGAAACCCAAGTAGTTACTTTAAAATTTGTAAAAAAAACTAAATTTTTTACAAGTAGTGGTAAACATTTAAAAAATACAAGAAAAAGTAATTTTAAAATAATTTGAAAGTTCCTTATATTATAACGATTGTCACATTTTGTCTAACACAGTTAGATATTAAAATATAAATCACAATGCCTAGTACTACCAAGAAGTTGGTAGGATGTCACCACCTGCAGACCGGTTTCGAACTCTCTTGCTTTTGTCAGAACAAGGGTTGCTCAGATAAATTGTATGGGACTATCAAGAGATGGCTCTAATCGTTATATACAATCCAAGAAGGTTGACATTATAATTTTTAGTATTAAAACTATCATTTAGCAAGGTATAAAAATTGTACTTAAAATTTTATTATATTTTTTGTTACAAATCTAATTATTGTGTCTATTTTATCTGGCTTTTCATTATTTAAGAATAATTTGATAGTTATTTTTCTAGTTCTGTTGCGTATAATAAAAGTTTTAAGGGCTATTGGGGTTGGAGCCTCGTTGAAAATATCAAAAAATAGTGGAAAAATCGCTGGGAAAATTTATTTACATCGCAAGAAACCGATAAAAGCAAATGCAAACTTTCATTTTGATAAAGCCATAAGTACATAAAGTTCATAAATATTGGTGTATGCATGGGATTTACGATATTTTGAATCAAATACTAATAAACAACTGAATCTAAAAGATTTGTATCTTATTGAAATATCTTCTTAACCTCACCTTTGCTGAAGTGTCGCTCGTAAAATTTACTTGTAAATTGGGTTTCTTCGTCAACATGCTCAATTTATAATGATCTGACCACTGTGATTGGTGAGTTTCATATCCTAACAAGGATGATTATGAAATTATATTCGTTCACTTCACTGATATAGTTAATGTATTTAGTTATTTGGTTATAAAGAAAACGGACAATATCCATATGACAGTAGAAAGAAGTCGTTTCCTTAACAATACTTTAAAATAAAAATTATTTAAATTTTAAACGGTAATTACATTGTAATGGTCTCCTCCCTAACTTTGCTGGTAAACATTAATTTCCGGAAATATTATAAAAGAGTCATTTTCCTTTAAATTAATTTATATGTTAATTATACCATAAAATTATTACCCGAGTTGTTTATAATATTATATATAATTAGTCTAGCAGGACGTAATTGGAACCAGGATTCAATTAGTGAAGTTTAATTATTACAGGATGTTTATTGCTAATTTCAGCGTACTTAAATTAGTTAACAATGTTATTGGTGAACAAAACAGGATTAATTTGATAAATCTTTACGATAGGCATAGTCTTGCTGGGCGAAGGGAGTTCTCACGAGTCTTACAAAATGAGTTTTTTGTGTACTTTAAGCCCTGAAAATTAAGAGGCGTATGAAGGGTCAGTTTTTAGAAATCACTTTTTCTTAGTCGCCCTCAGCAAAATCCTGGATCCGCCATATTTAGTTTAAACTTGATAATAGAATACAATTTTTACTTATTTACTTGGAAACTTCGATAAAATGTTTAGCATAATCCCATTTTATAAAATTAAAGTCAAATTAAATTTAAATCCGGGAACATCTTTCTTTCCTATTTTCCATCTAGTCAAAGTTGTCGGACGTCTCCATTGTATTTTCATGGAAAACTGAGATGTTGCACAGTGGTTAGTATAAAGCGTGAAAAGCCACAGTTCGCATCTTTCTTTAATTATTATTATACTCATACTAATTCTTGCAAGTCCTATTAAAATGTTGTCCAATGTACAAATGAGAAGTCGTTAGTTTTAAAATTGCGGTTTCACCATAACTAACACTCCATAGATATTGGAGTTTTTTTTATTAAAACAAAAATATTCAATATTTACAATAGACTTATTTTTATGATTTTTATTCGCATCAAATTTTCTTTGAACCTTTTTCCTGCAACAATAAACGACAGTAATGGGTTTGTCCATATATAACCAATAATACAGAACATCCCTTCTGGAATAGGCTTATATTTTATAATTATAATTGTAAAGACAGGGAAATCTTTCAATTACCTGTAGAAATTTAATATTGTTTTCTTTTTCGTTCATTTTCGTAATAAATAATTAATTTCAACAATTTAATACCGCATGTAATTTAAATGCAAACTAGTATCGTCGCGGTGGTCTGGAGACTGAACTGAATAGTGATGGGTCGCTCATGAGCGAGTCGTTCAAAATGAACGACTCTTTTAAGTGAGCGGTGAGCGTACGACTCCGTGCTGCTGAATGAGTCGTTCAAATCGCCATTATAATAAATAGTATTGCTCATCACAAACACACACTTAACTTTAAACTGGAAAAAATATACAATACAAACTCAATAAAAAGCCCTGACTACGGCGCTGTCGCCTCCTGGAATGCAACAAACGACTAAAAAATTTAAATTCAACTCCGAATTCCGGCACGCGCTCACGTGCATTGCAGCTCATAGGCTCCTATCGTATCATTCGTATCGTATGCGCCGTTATTCAGCGAGTCAAAGAGCGCTCTCGATTCCGCCTGTATGTATGCATTGTCGCCATCGTTCAAATGAACGACTCAGTGTGTACGACTCACCTAAGTGAGCTGAATGAAATGAGCGCGCTCACTAAAAAGAGTCGTATGACCCAACGCTAGAACTGAACCGTTTAGTCGTGCGAGATTGGTATCGTGTAGGTCGCGTAGCGGCAGCGTTGCCGTTGGCTTGGTGAGCGGAGCTCTATTTAAAATAATGTGCCGAACCTACAAAAATACATCGCATCGTCGCTGTCGCGCTGGTGTTTTACCTTCAATCGCTAGATTCAAGTTGCGGTTGTGGCGGCCGAGGATTTCAATTGATTTGAAATATCCGCCGAAGCTTTACTTGCGACATTTTATGATAAAATTCGCCATAATCCCTTTCTAATTTTTCATATAAATTCTTTGGGAGATATGATTATTAGCGTCACTAACTAAAAATAAATGCCGCCTACGTAGGACAGTCCTGCTGCGAGAACCGCCAGAGACACATTTTCGCATCAGCCGCATCAAGTCGCTAACGTAGGACATGATAGTTCGTACACAAACGCTACGCGACCGCGATGCGATGTATCTTTGTAGCCTCGGCAAATTATTTTAAATAGGACTACGCTCATCAAACCAACGGCAAGACTACCGCTACATGACCTACAAGATACCGGTCTCTTACCGCTGAGCGGTTCATTCTTTAGGCGACAGCGACGATACGAGTTTGCATGTTTCAATTTAAATTATTTAATCGAAATTAATTATTCATTACCAAAATGAGCGCAGAAAACAAGTAATTGAAAATTTGATGCTGGGTCAATAGACCAAAAGAGTTCTGCAATTTAATTATTAAAAATTTTTTTTTTTGCACTTTATACAAATTTTTCTGTCCCCTCCAATTATATGAAACAGTAAACCTATTTTTATTATAGATAGATATTATACTTATCAGACACCATTATGTACCCACCTATTAGGTATTATAAGGATTAGTTTAAGACGAACTAATGTCGTTGCTTCTCTCGCCATATTGTGATTATCAGATTTGATGTGACTTTTGTCCCTTCGAGTTTTACTAAACAAACCGCAGTGCTTCGTTCCACAGAAGGGTTCGTAGTTTCCCAGGAACTTGGCATATGGAACGTGTTGGGAATGCCATTAAAAATACGACGAGAGAAAAGCAGAGAATAATGTAGTTTTTGCTACTTTAGGTGCGAGACACTTTTGCGAGAGGTAAATAATAGCATATTTTCCGTTGAATGCAAAGTATAACCGACGCGCAACGTATCGTGTCTTATTTTGCTACTGGCATGTGAACTGCGTTACAAGATACATTTTAAAATACCGCATCATAACAAAGTTTACACTAATACTCATCCTGTTTATTGAATTTTTTTAGTAATTAAATAAAATTAGACAAAAATTCCCATTTTTCAGAAAAGTCATGATAAAACTAACACAGAAAACTTTTTGGGCGCATAATGAAACAACTACCCCACTGGCTGTTTGCCTATCTGGTTTTAAAATACTATGAAGAGAGAATATTCTCTTGAAGAGAGAATATTATTTGCATTAGATTTCTACTATCTGACGAAGACACTGTGTGTCGAAACAATTGTCATAGTACAATAAAAAATAAGTGAAGATTTATACATTTTTGTATTCTTTTTAACCTAGTTTCTATAATGGATCTTCATCAAGTAACGGCTACATCTATTGAATATATATAAATATTTAATCAAGAAATTCGTAGGTCTCTATTTCTTTTATATCGTGCACTTTCAATGTGATATTTACAGTATATTTTCTCCTAACCAATACTGTTGACATGTGTTATAATATATTTTTGAGCCAGTAGGCACATTTTATTCGGGAAACCTAGCAATACATTTTGTAAATACTGTAAACTTTTGCGCTGAAACGACTCCGTATGGAAATAGTACTTTACGTTACAAGGCCGGTAGGTGACTTATTACAGTACGAGTTGGTTTACGGACGAGGCGACGTAGGAGCCGAGTCTGGAAGATAAACGAGTGCTGTAATAACACCTAACGGACGTGTATCGTATGATATTTTATCTACTTTCATTAAGTAATATGAATTTTACAGTTCTATAAATAGTTTTGTAAGGGCATCTATTACAGCACTAGTGCTGTAATAGATGCCTTTACAGCACTAGTGCTGTAATGTAAAAAAAAACGGTTTTATTAAAATTTTGCTGTTAAATAAAACTACACTTTTAAGAAGAATGATTTATTATTAACCATTATATCTTGATTTTTCTTGACTAAAATCATAGTTCTCAACATTGAGTAGTGAGCGTTGCTTTACGGAAAAATAACCCAAAAGGATTTTCTCAGACACCTCCTTTATTTTGTTAACTTTGCACCGATCTTCAAACTTCTGATACTCCAACTCATACCGCGCTTTGGATTTTGTCGGAACTAAACTTGAGATCGCTTCGTTTGCCGCTCCTTCTATATCAGAGGGTAAACTTCCATCAGAATCGCTCATTTTGAAAAACGCTTTTTATATTTTTGAATTTGTTTGACAAAGTTTCGACAGTAACTATGCGAAACAGTAACTATGCGAAAGGTAACATAAAAAACTTGATTAGTAAACTTAATAGCAGGTGCATTTTTACAGGTGCATTTTTATTTTTAAAAATGCCTTTTGCCAAATATTTTTTCATAGATGAAAGTAGATAAAATTTTGTACAATATTCTTGTTGTAAATTCATATTACTACACTCGATGTTTTATTAAACTCGGCTGACGCCTCGTTTGACAAATTTAATATCTCGTGTTGTAATATGAATCTTTACAACACTTATATCGTAAATAACTATTATTTCATCCTGTCTTTATAATCCTTTTTAAAAAGAATAAGTCATATTACCTTTTAAGTGACAACTTGTCAAAGATCGAAAGTAACCAGCCATTGTTTCTTAAATCATACCATTGTTGTTAGGGGCTGATATCTGATACTGTAATGTTCCATTTACCGGCCGCAAATGAGTACAGGGTAAGTAAATTTACATGATGAAATAAATGTAAATTAAATATCGATGTCGGCCGAGCGGTCAAGTTTTCTGTCGTGCCGCACCCTATTTATGTCGGGTCTCATCTATCGCTCTATTGATCCATCTATTAAAGGTAAAAAGAACGAACTCTACTAATTAGTCAATTCTTGATCAAAATATTTCTTGTAACGCCATACACAAAATCATTTTTATAAATTTTAATATTATTAATTAAAATACCTGTATTGTATCGATCCGGAAAATGCCAAGAAAATCAGTTTATATATTAAAAAAGTTAATAAATTAAACTTCGCGTAGCTTTTCTGAATGTTTGTGAAGAAAGGCTTTCTCGGTATAAATCTTATCGAAAATGTTCTTTCGGCATTGAATAACAAGATTTACGGCTTAATAAATTTTAAATTATGAAGCCCTATAAACCTCAATTTTCGGGAGAGCAGAACAAAGATTTGCACCAAAAATTTATTATTTATAATGGCTTAGGGTAACGACCGTAAGAATGAACGAAATTTATGAATAAAAGACTCCATTTTCAACATTGTTACAATGTTACATTAAATAAATGTTACATAAATAGAACAATAGCTATACGTATATACGGTAAATGTCTTTAAGGATCATTCATTACATCTTAATCATACAACTTAAAACTTACAAATAAGAGTGAGATTTAAATTTTTGTCATGGAGAGGGGGATAATGCTCTCGCGAACATATGTTTTGAGAGGGAGCAGTGAGGGCAAAAAATTTATTTTTGCACTAGCTCAGGTTATGGTAACGATATCCGATCGGAAAGTCAAAGAGACTAGAAGAAATGCACCGCAGGTGATTAAGAGAATTAATAGAATTAAGAAAAGAGAATTAAGAGAACTCAGAAAATTCAGAAAATTCAGAAAATTCAGAAAATTAAGAGAATTAAGAGAATTAAGAGAATTAAGAGAATTCAGAGAATTAAGAGAATTAAGGGAATTAAAAGAATTAAGAGAATTCAGAAAATTAAGAGAATTAAGAGAATTATACATCGGAGCTATAGCTCCCCTCCCCTCCTCCTTCATATCAAAGACATAACTATGCTGTTGAGGACTATTAGTTCCTTTTGTATTATAAATTATGTTTTATTGCTTTAAATGTTCAGTAAAAGATAAATTAAAGAATTTTACTGGCATTTTTCTGTAAAATTGTACTTAATAAAAATTAAAAAACAATTCTGTAACTTTAAAAATAAAAATTCGATAAAAAAATATTGATACAAAATTCGAATTGTTTGTTTGTTGAACATTTTTTAAACTTCCTTCCTATCAAACTAATGTTTTAGCGGTAAACAGTGCCTACAGAAATTAAAGCCAATGTAACATACAAACTCACGGTACAAAAAAAAATAATAACGTTCGAGTGTCAATATTCCCTCGCATAATAAAAACTTTTTTAGATAAAACTCGGCAGAAAATTTTTCGAATTTTCACCTGACAATCAGTCAAAGTCAGCCATTTTCCTTATCTCTCCCCATTACTAAAGTTTGAATCGTCTCATCGCCGCACCTTCGTCTCTCTGACATATTCAAATCAGCAGATCCGATAACGTAATTCTTTGTGGTGAAAAACCATGAGACTAAATGACGGTATCTTGAAAAGTAATAAAGGAAATATCTTTCTTGATGTGAAACATCAGAAAGCATTATTTTAAGAAATAGAGTCGGCGCTTCAATTCGGTCATGTTGAAAACGGGTTTTAAAGTGTGCAATAGTGAGGGATTAATCAATGAATCATTTGAGTTCATAGTCTCGTGTATTTTAAACCCTTTTTTGCCCTGCCGCTGTCACTGAATTCTCCAAATTGGGATATAGAACTAACTTCATCAGTTCAATGTTATAGATATAATTTTTCAATTCTTCTCCAAGGTATGTATATTAAATCAGATCAAAAACATTGCATTCTCTTGACCCGAATCCTGGCCATGTTTATTAATGGATTTTTAAAAACTTGTTATTTAGGATTTTATAGATATTGAGGAGTGTCACAATGCTATTTTCATTAGAAAAAAATTATTTTAAATATTTGTAATTTTATAATTGTTTTTACTTGTTTTGAATCACAACATCTTAACTGGTAAGTATCTCCAGTCTTCAAGTGAATACTTAAAGGGAAGCGTTCCAAAAAATATATTTCATGTCAGTCCAGAGAGAATTTATAAAATATTCGATTTAATTCACGATATGACTCAAATCAAAAAATAGGTTAGAAGCCTGTGACGTGCATCCAGCCAGTAATTGTAAGGACTTTACTAGTAATTTCATTTAAAGCCTCAAGCCAAAATGTTTTCTATTACCTTTCTACTAGGCAAGTCATTTTTCATAAAATAATTTTACACATATTTATGCAATTTCGCATGTAATAATCTTACTTATATCGTTAATATCCAATAATTTAAACTTACACCATAGAAAAAATACTAGTCTAAATATACACTTAGCGGAGGAGAACGCTGCTCTAGTTGCCTGTCCTATCTGATACCATCATGCGAGCTTTTGACAAGCGACACTTAACATATCGCTCCGTTTTTTGAGAAAGGTATTCTATATAAATCGGCTCTTATCGACGTATTAGCAACAATAATAATAAATATGATAACCGTAACCTATCACCGCCATTTACAAAATGATTTTCAAAAATACAATAACGATAAATATAAAGGTTTTATTGCCAAAACTATATCGAACTTTTTACAGCCTCCTTTTCCTGTCGTTTGCTTTACATCTAAATCTAAAAACTTTGGCCAAAAGCTTTTTAAAACTTTATACCATATCAACATAGAAGTAACAAAGTTGTAAAAAACCTATAAACCACTAAACTCTTATGTATCAAAGTAAGGAAGGGGATGCCCGCTCCCCCTCTGGTCCGAGTAAAAAGCCAAGATTTATTGATATGCAAATTTCCCGTTCAAGTGCAAAGTGCGCCACGTGGTTGCCATGTATTACTCTGTTTGGGTTCAAGCATTAATGCCAGTTCTCAGATATAAAAAAATTATCAAATATTAATGTTTATTTTTTATGATAGAACACCTGCACTGTAGGAAAAATCCTTTAAGGCGCTCTGGGAGCGGTGCGAGTGCGAAAAAAGCGATTAACGTTGGTCTTGAAACGTTGAAGATTGTATTCATTGGGAAACACGACCTCAGGAAGATCATTCCACAAAGATGACGTTCTCCAGATGAAAGAATTCTTGAACAATGAAGTTCGAGGAGTACTAAGCTGAACAACATAAGGATGAGCGGCAGTGGTTCGCCGTGTATTTCTGTTTTGCATTGCTCTAGGTGGAATCAAGTGGGCAATGTCAGTCGAACACCTGCCATGGAAATATCTGTAAAAGAGAGCCAAATCACCAACCTGTCTTCGATGCTCCAGGTTATCGAGGGTCTTGGTCAGCTCGGGGTCGCCGATCAGACGAACGGCTCTCCTTTGAATGGAATCCAGTAGCCGAAGGGTGTGCTTGGGTGCAGAGCTCCAGACATGAGAGCAATATTCTAATGATGGTCGAATCTGGGCTTTGTAGAGTGTCAAAAGTTGATGAGGTGTGTACAACCTTTTGGTGCGGAAAAGTACACCAAGTTTCTGTGCAGCTGTCTTGGCAATTGCGGCAACGTGATCATGCCAAGACATATTACCTCCCAGATTGACCCCCAGCAAATTAATAGACGGTGCCAGGGGAATTGCGTGTCCTGCCATGACTATATCCGGTTCTGCAATGTTAACCTTTTTGGAGAAGACTGCTGCCTGGGTTTTCTTAGCATTAAATTCGAGTTGGTTACTGTCACCCCAAGCCAAAATTTCTTTCAGGTCATTGTTGAGGCGCAATACTTCATGCTGCCTGCGAAGATGTGCGATATTTTTATTACAAAATAGGATTGATAATATCCTGAATGATAGAAGGGTTTTATACTTGCATTGTCTTTATTTGTTTAACATCACAACGTTTCAACTGGTAAGTATCTCCAGTCGTCTTCAGGTGAATACTGCTAATGTATTTCTGGTCTGGGTTATTATTTTTATACGGAGAATCAATCAATCTTCTTCGAGTTCCCCCATTTGTGCCATTGATCCGAAGTTTCGACTAAATAAATCTTGATTTTCTTTTTAGATAACCCCGGTACGAACGGCACTTTATTTAAAAAATGATCTTCCATTTAAAATAAACATAATTAATTTTTGTTTATTTTCTCAGACACCTTTTTGCGAATTACCGAAATTTATTATTTCGCTTTTTATGACCTTCCCTTAGCACTCTACTGTTTATTGCCCTAATATAAATTTTAGCGCACTCGCAGCAGTTAACTTAATCATGGCCGTTTTGGGAATTTTCTTGAGCACTCGGATTATTATTATATTCAACCCCTTAAGGTACCATGAAAGAACTTAATTTTATTATCTTCTTTTACGATTTTTCTTAATTTACACTTCATGGAAAATTATTCAAAACATGAAATCAGAGGCGACCGTCGAAAGTATTGACTTATTCGGCCAGTGACGGCTCCTCCTTGAGGCTACGTGCTCGCTCGCACCCCCCTCCCTTCTGCCGTCTTTTGTTTTTTTTTATATTATAATATTTTATCTTGTTTACTGTTTGATTCATCGGAAAACGATAAATTAATTCGATAGATCTACCGATAAATCGGGAAGATTGACAACACTGCTTGCAACTCTCTTACAAACTTCGTTACCTGACGATAATCCATTATACAGCGTGATCAGTTAAGGGTACGGAGCGGCCATATCTCGGAAACTACTGGTCATAGAAATTCAGAAATAGAAAATCCTGGAAATAACTTTTAAGTTCCGCATTTTGCCGCAATTGAGAGGAAAATTTTAAAATTTTACATATCTCCGAAAAATCCACATTAAGGTATATCTTTGATAACATCATTAAAAAGCTTGGCCAATTATCCATCATTTTAGTCTTATGCTCATTGGCGTACCGACTTTAATAAGTGGGGGGAAAGCTGTTGAAAGTGTAATCATTTAAATCGCTGTAACTTATAAACGACTTGTCTGTTTGAAGGTTGGAGACAATGATGTTTCTTGAATGATAGAATAGTTTTGGACTTGCATTGTCTTTAATTTGTTTTACATCACAACGTTTCAACTGGTAAGTATCTCCAATGGGTGCGTTTAATTCTTGTGCGGTATTTTTAAAAATACCGCACAAGAATTAAACGCATGAGTAGGGATAGATGGGGGTTTCTACGCCCTCCATTTCCTCCAAGGCCTCTGCGCATGCCCAGGCAGTGCGCAGACGTGTGTCATATGTCATACGTCATCTGTCATGTCACACTCTTGGGCGTGGGCTATTTGGGCATTAGCTACTTGGGCGTTAGCTACTTTGGCCTTAGCTACTTGGGCGTTAGCTACTTGGGCAATAGTATTCCTTATTGGACGCGTGTTTAGGATGACGTCATATTATGTTTAGGAAAAGATGACGGCTGTCACCTGTCAATTAAGATATGTCAAGACCACCTGTCACTTGTCAAATGCTAAAATTAAAATCTAACACGTGAAATGTAATTAGGGTGACGTCATAAGTCGTTTAAAGAAAACCCGAACGCGATCGGTCAACTGGTTTGGAAGATATAGTTTTTTGCGATTAGTACCCTTATACCTCGAGACAAAGCGCTGAAATTCTGGTTGTAGACAGAGGTATATTGGACCTATCTAGAAGTGAAAGATTTTTTCAAATATCTCAACTAATAACAGAGCTAGATGCATTAAACCATTAGGGCCTTAACACAGCACAGTCGTACAAAGCACTGATAATGTTTATTTATTAGTAGAAATATACCTCGTATATTAATTATATTTACAAATTACTGTATCACCAGTAAAATCGTCAAAGTGTCAAAACGGCACATCTAAAAATTTTAATTTTTTCAGTATTTACATTAATAATCTATACCTATACAACCTCATAATCAAAATACATCCAAGTATTCGAATTATCAGTAAAACCATAATAACTGTCAAAACGGCACCTCAGATTTTTATAATTTTACCTAATATATTCATTATTAAGCCATACCTATAGAACCCCGCAATAAAAAAATAAGGACATTTTGGAAATGCGCAGAAGCCGAAATCGGTGTTTCGGAGTTAAATACGAGGAAATATTATGCGCATATAGCGAAAAAAGTACCTTCGGTACTCCGGATGCCTAAGGGCACCTTTTAAATGGATATTTGAAAAACACTTCATTTCGGCATTTTTGGGGAAAAATTAAGCGAAAAACATAATGGGGCAGACGCCGTAATACATTCTATATATGAAACAATAATCGAGAGAATATCTATTATAAAATATATTAGAATCTTTAGATATCACACTTTAGTAAAAAGACTTGTTTTAACAAGATGATGATCTCATCAAGCGAGAAAAATCAACTTGTATGTAATTAATATGCAAATCATTAGTGAACGGAGATTGCAAGTATTTTTCCAACTATCACGCTATGATGACCTCAACACGAGGAGAAAGTCACCCGGCCTGCAACGTGTTTCGCGGATGTAATTAATATTCAATGTCGTGACTGGTACGTACAAAGTGAAGGGTATAGGGTATAAATACAGCGGAAAACAGGCAAGTAGCATCAGTTATCATCGAGCAGAAGTCGTGACTTGTTGTGAAGATTAGCAAACAGTGTAAAAATTAATAATATCGTAAGTACCATATTTATTATTATATATATATTATATTGTGTGTTATTTATCTATCTGAGCCATGCATTAAATAAAGAATTCCTTCTAAACAATCAATATCTGCATTATTTAAGGGCAATATAGGGTGTAAAAGAGTACTAAAGGGTATATAATATATAAGCGATTATTAAAGGGTTATATCGATGCTTGCCAAATATTATGTTATGATGTGAACGCTAATTATTATTTAAAACAATTTTACAGAAAATGTTTGTTTGTGAGCATTGTCAGCGTTCATTCACCAGAAAGGACAACCTCAAACGTCATGGAGATTGTAGACTTGCAGCTAGAGTCTGCCAAACTTGTGAAGCCAGCTTTGCATCAGAAGGGGCTCTTCGTCGGCACCAGCAAGAAAAACAACATAGAGCCCCCAAAAGACAAACGATGCCTTCACAAGGACCCATGGCCAAGAGAGCTAGACTCGTTTCGTCAGATGGTAAGTTATTGCATAATATTGTGTAAGATTAGGTATTACATCATATTGCGTAAGATTAATCAGATATTGCATCATACTGTGTAAAATTAGATATTTTTACCATGCTATTATAAAAAGCGATAAGACATTCCTAGGCAACCCGTCTAAATTATTTGCTATAACTATCTACATATGTCTCGCTCTTATATGAACATCATCAGAGAACAGGAAATTAAAACAAAACAATACGAAGGCGTCATTACAGATATTCCTATGTGTAATAATTGTATAAAAAGTAATCTAAGCGAATATTTTAATTTATTTCAGAACCATCAACATCAGCGCAGCAGCATTGCAGCGATTGCAAGCTAGATGTAGCTGTCTCCCGCTGGTCCAACCATCTAAGAACCTTACGCCATCGGGAGAACTGCTGTGCAGTGCAGGAGGAAGGTGTAGAACTAATTAAAACATCATTCCGGAGCCGAATTGCTACCTATCGACTTTCCACAAACCAAGATCCCACCAACGTCCCCAGGTTCCTGGCTCATCTAAAAGAAAAATTTACAAGGTTGGTGGGAGGCATTGTTTCAAAATATGAACAACTGAAAGTCGGGGTAGAGCTTTTCGGCCGCTTCCTCCTGCAGACGAACGAGTCGGCTGAGGACAAGTCCTTTAACACAAAGTATGTGCTGGTGAATGGAGCGACGGACCTGGAGGAGCTGTTCGAACAGTTTGCTGCCATCCTAGACCGAAAGTATTCAGAGTTTTCGGAAAAGGACAGTGGTAAGTATTATTGTAAGCGTTTAAAAACTTTTACTAATATTTTTTAAATCATAATACTTAACCATGTTTCTATTGTTACAGGGTGGACTCTTCAGCAGCTCCTACATTTAGAATTAGGAATTAACAAGATCAATCCTCTAAAGGCATCATCCTACATCCCGCTACCAAAGGAGATTGAAGCAAAGAAAGCTGTTCTAAACATTCAAAACACTGATCAAAAGTGTTTCATGTGGTCAGTCTTGGCAGCCTTGCATCTGGTTCATTGGACTCAACATGCAAATAGAGTCGCGAACTATCTGCCTTTTGAGAACCAGCTGGACTTTACAGGTATGGAATTTCCGATTAAACTTAGTGACATATCTAAATTTGAACGCCTTAATAATATTTCTATCAATGTCTATGGGCTTGAAAAAGTCTATGACAATGGTAAAAATAGTATTGAGGTTGTGGGTCCCTTATACTTTACTACATCTCGTAAGGAGAGACATGTAAATTTGTTATTAATCAGCGATGATTATGAAAATAGTCATTACTGTTTAATAAGAAACATGTCTCGACTGATCTCAAGTCAATTATCTAAACATAAAGAAGCTAAGTATTTATGTGATGGTTGTTTGTCGTATTTTTATTCAGAGCAAAAATTAAAAGCTCATCAAGAACATGATTGCGGACACGTTTTGGCTAAAGTACCGACAACTGATTTAAAAAAGAATAAATACGGAGAAGAGGTCCCCGAGAATATTTTGAAATTTACAAATTTTGAAAAGAAATTAAAGGTACCATTTGTTGTTTATGCCGATTTCGAGACAATCCTTGAACCTATACCCACAGAGGAAAATGAGTTGGACCCTGATACATCCTATACTGTTAAAACTCATAAACATGTACCCTATTCATTTGCATACTACATTAAATGTGATTTTGATGATGCCTATTCAAAGTACCAAAGTTATAGAGGACAGGACGCACACAAAGAATTTGTAAAACGGTTAGATGTTGATTGTAAATCAATATACAACCATTTTATGAAGGAAGTGGTGCCAATGTTACCTATGACGGTGGAACAAGAGAATGAGCATCGACAAGCACCAACCTGTCATATTTGCGAAAAGCCATTTGACGTAGAAGCAAACGATAGAGTTCATGATCACGATCATTTAACGGGGCTGTATCGCGGGCCAAGTCACTCTGTATGTAATCTAAATTATAAAATTCCCAATTTTATTCCCATCTTTTTCCATAATATGTCCAATTTTGATTCCCATCTGTTTGTCAAGGAATTGGCTTGCGATGAAGAAAAGTTGGACGTTATCCCCCAAAATAAGGAAAAGTATATTTCCTTTACTAAACACATCTTGGTGGATAACGTCGAAAACAAGGAGGGAAAACAACGACAGGTATTTTTAAAATTGCGTTTTTTGGATAGTTTTCGATTCATGGCTAGTGGGCTAGATAAATTAAGTCAAAATTTAAAATCAGAGCAATGTAAAACCGTGCGTAAATATTTTGCGGAAGAGAATAAATTTGAACTTATTCGACAGAAGGGTGTCTTCCCGTATAATTACGTAGATTCATTTTCAAAATTAGACGAAAACAGGTTACCATCGCATAAAGACTTTTATAATCAACTCAAAAAAGAGGACATCTCCTCCGATGATTATAAGCGTGCTTGGAAAGTATGGAATTTATTTGAATGTAAAACTTTAGGCGAATATTCCGACATTTATTTAAAATCCGACGTATTAATTTTGACAGATGTCTTTGAAAGTTTTAGAGACGTGTGCCTGGCTACTTACGGCCTTGATCCTGCGCAGTACTTTACTGCGCCGGGTCTTTCGATGGATTCCGCCCTCAAGGCCACGTCCATCCAATTGGAGCTATTAACCGATCTAGACATGGTGCACTTCTTTAAACACGGTATTCGCGGGGGAGTCAGTCAGTGTAGTATAAGGAAAGCTTTTGCGAACAATAAATTTATGCCACATTATGACGTTAACAAACCCACCTCTTACATAGCATATTTAGATGCTACCAATCTCTACGGTGCCAGCATGTCTAAATTTTTACCAACAGGAGGCTTTAAGTTTTTAAACGAAACCGAAATTCAAAATTTGGATTATATGAATATAGCGCCTGAATCACCGACAGGATACATTTTAGAAGTTGATTTGGAATACCCGGACAGTTTGCATTATTTACATAATGAACTACCCTTTTGCCCACAATCCATTGCGCCGCCAGGGTCTAAATTCCCGAAAATAACAAAATTAATTCCAAATTTCATGAAAAAAGAGAAATATATTATTCACATTCAAAATTTACAACAAGCTTTAAATTATGGCCTTCAGCTTACAAAAATTCACCGCGCTATATCCTTTGACCAATCGCCCTGGCTTAAGAAGTACATCGATCTAAACACAGCGTTGCGAAATCAGGCCAAAAATAAATTTGAAAAAGACTTTTTTAAACTTATGAACAATGCTGTGTTTGGCAAGACAATGGAAAACGTGGAGAAACGGGTAGATGTAAAGCTCGTTACCCATTGGGAAAATATTGGTAGGAGGTTGGGGGCCGGAGCGTTAATCGCGAAACCTCATTTTAAAGATCGAACCATTTATAGCGAAAACCTGGTAGCAATCCAGATGAAAAAACAAAAAGTGGTGTATAATAAACCCATTTACGTGGGTTTTTCAATCTTGGAAATATCCAAAACAATTATGTATGACTTTTTGTACGGGTACATTAAGCCGAAATATGGCAACAGCGCGGAATTGTTATACACTGACACCGACTCCCTAATTCTAAAAGTAACAACAGATAATTTTTATGATGATATGACGGCAAATTTAAGTAGATTCGATACTTCCAACTACTCACAAGATAACCCACATAATGTTCCTGTAAACCAATCTATACTTGGTAAAATGAAAGATGAGTATGCAGGAAAGATTATTTGGGATTTCTATGGAACCGGGGCGAAAGCATATTGCGTTAATGTAGAGGGAAAGTTGACTAAAAAAGCTAAAGGGGTTCCTGACTACGTCACCCAAAAAGAACTGACTCTTGACGATTATAGAGAAGCGGCTGACGTAGAAGGAACTCAGATTCATCGTAGAATGAACACTTTCCGTTCGCATGAACACGATATGTATGTCGAACTTAAAAATAAGGTAGCGCTGTCATACGCGGACGACAAGCGCTTCATTATACCCGGTTTCGAGCACACGCTTGCTTGGGGTCATAGAGATATAGTATTGTATAAGGAATCATCGGAAATTCCATAAGCTAAGACTGACCATAGCTATCTTTGTTTCAATCTTCTTGGATAGCTGATGGTTTTAGAGGGTTGTGATATTAGGCTAGGTATTTATTATATTATTATTATTATTATTTAATTTGTTTATTTATTGTATTATTATTATTTATTATTATTTATTGTATTAATATTTATTGTATTATTATTTATTATATACATAGATGAAAATGTTAATTTTTTGTATTAAAATGTGTATCATAATATATACAAATAAACACAGGATTTCTTTGTATTCAAATTTTTTGTCTTATTTTACCCCTTCTCCCTCTTCCCTACTAAGGAAAAAAAAACAGATGTAAATTTTTAACATTTATTTTACAACAGTATAATATTCAATGTTTAGTTTAAACAATGTAGGTATATGTCTTGCAAATAAACGAATTAGCTTGTCAGTCCATCGAAACAAATATTTGTCTGTCATGGCATCTTCAAACTTGAGGCTTCGCTTTTCGTCATTACGATGAAACACCAAAGTGTACTGTCCAATAATCATAAAGATGTCAACCCAGTGAGTGTTGAAACAATCAAACGTACTTATGAATTCTTCAAATTCATCACTAGAAAAATAAATCTTGCCATATCCAATAGTGTCTATGATTACTTGTTTACGCTCTTCTTCTGTAGTGTTAAATATAATTGTTATGTAATCATCAATTTCATAAACTCTGCTTGGCTTGATCTTGCGTACAATATCATCATTATCCTGCTGACATCGAGAAGAAGATTCAAACACTTTATCCCAAGCGGATGATGAAGAGGAGGCCGCCATTGATAAGTATCAGAGGTTAAGTTTTAACAACTGTCTAACCAAATATTTATGATCTTCGTAACACTTGATATCTTTTTTCAGCCTACGTATTTTTCGCAGATGTTCTTGGAGTTTAACTCTAAGATCGACTGTCTTAGCCATGAGCTGGACATTAAATGACTAAATTCTCATAGAACTCTTATTAATATAAATAAAAAAACAATGCATACATTTTTAATCTTTATTTAGGTAAAAAATTATAAATATAGTCATACAAAATATAAGCATTCTTAATACTACAGCTACATACATCTAAACTATGATAAGGGCAATCAGTAATACCTCTAGATAATTTGGGTACGTTAGCACTATCTCTAATAAATTCTAAATTAATAATATATGGTAAATTATGTTCTATATCTAAAAATGTCTTTGTTAAAAATGCCTCTTTAACATGTCCCTTGAGATAAATAATGTCCGCATCTCCCAGGTCGTTGCGAATAATTGTATAAAGTTGGCTGTAGTCGGTTTCTCCATAATTGTAGTAGAGACCATGATGATTCCCATATAAAAATAATACTTGTTTTTGACAATCCTCTGACAACATGTAAAACGGCTTAGCTGGTTTAAACAGATAACTCTTCATTTGCTTCCCATCATAAATAGCCAGCTCCTTGGCGCAAAAGTCTGGGATGCAAAATCCTTGAACATCTACTATAACCACCTTCATCTTGCTGGGACTAAAGAACAACTGACTACAACATGTCTCGTACTTGGCCAGTTAAAGCCTGATACTCAAGAACACGATCATGCACAATAATACAAAAGGCTCGTGAATCCGCAGAAAAGTTTTCAGAACTTTGAAATTCCAACTTGACATCAATGGTGTTGCTCTTGATGGACTCATTTTGCTTTGTGCAATCAATAACAAAGAGGGCTCTGCTTGCAAAAGTAGTAAAGTCTAAAAGTGGTTCACTCTGCTGTTTTCCTAAATATGTTTTTTGAAAATCCGTATACATCTGATAAGCCTCGGTAAATTGGCGGTTTTCAAAATTTAAGTTTAACGCTTCGTAGGGATAAACCTCTGAATTAAGATGCAACTTGACATCAGTCACCTTTAAATTGTCAAAATAAGTACAATCGGCTTTATAGCTGTCTTTACGTTTCTTCATAAAAAATACAATAACATATCTTGCTCTCTCAGACATGGTCTTAACAGTCCAAATATCTCTCTTTGTTGTTCGTAGAGCAGGAAGCTCATGTATCTCCCAGTTTCTAAACGGAATAAATATTGATTTGTTCTTGGCAATTTCATCCAAAAGACGTAATTTAACTGCATCACTAGGATAGATGTGTTTAACTTTTAACTCGACAGTTTTTAATTTAATTTCCGCCTTCTTATCCCCACTGGACTTGTAGCAGTTGTCATCATGTCTGGCTCGAACCAGTTTAATTTTTTGTTTGCCCATTAAAACATTCTTATAATCGGCAAACACTCCAAACAGCATAGAAAGGGGAATGCGAAAATTAAACTCTTTGGAGGTTTCGTCCAAGGTCTTGATTGCTACACTAGGCCAGTTCCAACCAGCAATATCTAATGCGCGGCTCTCTTGATCGTTTAGACACAGCAAATTCTTAACTGTACAAACTATTCCGGGATCTCGAATCTTTTCAATTTCTTTACCATTCACTTCATATGATATGTTGTCAAACAAAAATGCTCCAGCATTGTTGGTTAGGTTACAATCGCCAGTCTTACCAGCTGTTGTTTCCTCCTTAAATGTTCCCTCTATGTAGAGTTGAGCTTCGCTCATATCCAAAAACACATCTTGCTGATTAATAACAATCTCAATTTCGTCATTATTATTAAATGAGGTGGTGAATGGGTGATAAGTATGCCATTCTTCGCGAATGACCGACTCATCACTCTTAACTTGATTAAATATTTGAAGTTTTTCTGACATGATAGCGATAGTGTGGGCCTATAGACTGTAAATAAGCTATATTTGAAAACGTGAGTGATCCCTTTGACTTCTGACTGCAGACTGATTGACCAGCTGATGCGTTGGTGTTTAAATAACTTTTCCTATTAAACACTAACCCCATCTCGTCTAAGTTCTAATCTGATTACAACTTCTTCGCCTCTAAAATTAACTGGGTTTGATTCTTGGTCCAGTAAAGATAACGTAATGTTATATATTCTCCTCTGGTTCACTGGTAAATAAATTAAGTTTCTTGGTTCAATATTTATGCTATAACCAGGATCCACTGTTGGTGAAAATTCGTAGAGAGTGTGCGATGGATTATTTGTATAGTACGAACCGGAAATAATGTTACACTCTACTCTGATGGTAGCAACTTGTATAATTTCAACTGGTAGATCTGATTCATACAGCTTACCAGCTGTTAGAACTTGTGGTGAGAATCCCAATAACTTTGCAATGCTATCCTTTGGTTCAAAGTTTATGTGGTATACGCTCTTCAACTCACACCGTAACGTATTGTTGTTGGGTTTGAGTGATATAATAAGGTTCCGCTCTGGAGCAGTTGCCTTAGAATCAGCGAGATGTTTCTGCAAAAATTGTTCAATATCTTCCAACTCGTAGGATCCAGTTGGTATTTCCACTACTTGTTCTTCTTGTTTATCAACTTTGTAATAAAACTTGTTACGGCCTTCTTCAATATTTGGGATAGTATTCCAAGTATTTAGCGAAATCAATGCTAAAGAGTAATCGTATCTCGAATCTAGTTCTATTGGAGGTACAAAATAAGATTCAAGCCGACTAGTACGACCCTTTAACGTGAACGTTTGAGACATGACTGATGTGAGACAATAACATTCCTATATTTTATAAAGTTTTATTATTATAGAGAAATGATAATGCCAAGTGACCGCAATTTGATGTTTTATAATCCTGATATTGGTCATAGTTGAAATAAATTTTCGTTTTTTTCATATACTTGACAAATTCTTTTGGTGGTTTCAAGTTGCCAAAACTATCGAAATAAACAACTTTATCACCATTCTTCTTATAAGCTACCCAATGTGTACCGTCTCCTGTATTTCGATCCAAATTAACAACACCGCACTCTGTTTTTCGGGGTGTATTCGGTAATGTATCTCGCATAAATACACCTCGAAAATTAGGAATCTTTAAACGAGTGGCATATAATCTAATATCTTGATCGGTCAAAGGACGTTCAGGTAGCTTTATTGGTAGTTTTTTGGCATTTTACGTAAAAACAAACCATAGCCTGTCTTGTGTTTTTTCAAATACAAGCCACTGCCCTTCTTCCCCAATGCAATAGCCTCCATTGTCTCGTTGTGTCGTTGTGATTCTTTTAGTTTGTCTTTGGCACTCTGAGCATCATTAACTGCCTTGGCAATACCAGCAGCTCCACCACTTAATGCCCCGAGCGCGCTAAGTCCAGCAAATATCGGAATAAGTGGTAGAATACCACCTTGTTTTGGTAGTGGAATTACTCGAGGAACCTTGATTCTTTTGGAGCCGCCAATTTTCTTCACTGTTACTCGTGCTGCCTTTAGTAAGTTACTTAAAGTCTTCTTTCTACCAACATTCCCCGAACCTGAATGTTTAAGTTGTTTCTTAATCTGTCTTACAACCGAAGACAAGCATACAGATCTCTTTGTCTTCTTGCTGCCAGCACCTAACTTGCGTTTGACCTTCATAGCGTTTGTTACTAGCCAAGCTGATGTCTTTTCACCTAAACTAGAATCCTTGGCCTTGACACGTTCCCAAGCTTTGTTTTCTAGTACTTTATCTGCTTTATGTCTGTGTTCCAAGTCGGTGGACTTTGAGTATTCAATATCGTGATCACGGCAATAACTATCCAATTTATTCTTTGGCTGATCTCCTCGAGCTAATCGTTTTTGCAGCTTTGTTCCAGGACCACAAAATGAATAGCTAGGCAGGTGGAGTTCTACTGGTAATGTGCTTATAACGCTATTTAACACACCTGCACCCTGTGACGTCTGCATTAGTAATGATGTCATTGAAGAGTGCAGACTTATACTTATAGAGATGCGGAAAGAGAAACAGAACATTTGTATTAAAGTACATAATTTTGATATGCAGAAAAAATCGGGAAATAGGAAACATGGCCGGCTTCTACCGTCCACCATAAGAGCTTTAATATGTGGCTCAAGTAATTGTGGCAAGACCGCTGTAATGATAAGTTTATTAATTGATGAAAACGGCTTAAGATTTGAGCATGTATATGTGTATTCCAAATCCCTGCAACAAGACAAGTACGAATTTCTGCGAAAGGCCTTACAGCATTCACGTCTTAGATATTTCGGCTATAGCGATAATGATGATGTTCTAGATCCTTCCAGTGCTCTGCCTCATTCTGTGTTTATATTTGACGATGTAGCCTGCGAGAAGCAAGATAAAATACGTAATTATTTCTGTATGGGGCGTCATAATGATATCGATTCATTCTACCTCTCTCAAACATACTCCAAGATTCCGAAACAGCTGGTTCGTGACAATGCTAATGTACTGATATTATTCAAACAGGATGATTTAAACCTGAAACATATCTACGATGATCATGTAAATACAGACATGTCCTTTGATACTTTTAAGCGTGTATGTTCCGAATGTTGGAAAGATAGGTATGGATTTTTAGTTATTGTTAAAGATAATGATATTAATAAGGGACGGTATCGTAGCAAGTTTGATACTTATTTATTACCCTAAGTCATAACACATCAGTCCAACACATGACGTCATTGAGTATAGACGTGTCTTAACAAATCAAATCAATAACACAACATAGCTGTTTTAGCTGTTTTAAACAGGGCTGTTTTAGCTGTTTTTAAACAGGGTTGTTTTAGCTGTTTTAAACAGGGCTGTTTTAGCTGTTTTTTAAACAGGGCTGTTTTAGCTGTTTTTAAACAGGGCTGTTTTAGCTGTTTTAAACAGGGCTGTTTTCGCTGTTTTTAAACAGGGGTGTTTTAGCTGTTTTTATCGGCGTTTTTAGCTGTTTAGCAATTATGGCTTCTTATTTGAAAAATCTCGATAAGGATGTTAAGCGAAGAATTATTCAGGCGGGTAATACCATACGAAAGAAATATTTAGCGCTAAAGTTGGAACGTGGTGAGGAGGATGATTCGCTTAATAGATTCTTAACGCCCATTACAAACCCATTAAATAAACTGGTTGAAGCATCTATTGATAAGAAAAACTCTAAAAAACGTAAAATAAAAATCGAAACTTCTGATGATGTCAAACCTCCTCCCTTGAAAAAAATCGAACTAAAACCACAAGTGCAATTTCTAACTGATGAAGCACAGTATGGTGATGTTGATCATTCTGATGATGTGTTTGAAGAAGCCTTTCAAGACCCTACAGAAACATCGTTGCAAACTATGAAAGATGCTTTTGAAACTTCTCTTCGAAATTCGGAAGTGTTTAATAAGTTTATCGAGCAATACCCGGAGATCACTCGTGAATATGTAGAGAAATATTGGCATGACTCTCCTGAAATAGATGCAAAGGGAATAAAATACAATGTTGAAAATGATTCTTGGCAAATAGGATCAGAGCCTGTAAACTTTTTAGCAGATGGAACTATTCAAGTAGGTAGCATCAAGTATAAAGGAACTCTGGGCTTATATGACTTGTTGTTTTTAAAAGATCCTAAATTTCACACTAAAGCTGATGAACAAGAATATGGGGATATTCTTAAACGCACCGGACTATACATGAAACAAACTGGTCAGCTAAAGGGTAATAGATCTAATAAATATACATCTATTGTTAGACCGCTCTTGTCATCAACATCTAAGTTGCCTTCGCCCAATATTACAACCAGGCAAATACACACAAGATCCAAATCGGAGAGAGGAAATAAATCGGGATCATCTCTAATGCAATATAATGAAAAACCTAAGGAGTTTGTATACTACGACGATGTGAACGAGTTGATTGAAAGATTGAAAAAGTTGGAAGCTTCTGAGGTAGTTGGCAATAATAATAACAGAAACGAAATCTTTAGTATATTACACGAATTGGAACGACTTGGAGTAATTGAATTTTATTAATACAGCGGTTTATTTATTCAACGTCATTATAGTACTAGCCATGAATAAGTTCGGACGTTCGTTACCCTCCTCATCTCAGCAAAAAATGGTTCGAGTGCTACAAGCACCAAACCTAATTGCTGTTACTGGGGATGGCGATTATAATTTTTCAGATCATCGACTTTGTAACGTTAAATCGCCAACAGATGCCTCTGATGCTGTAAATAAAAAATTTGTAGATGATTTGGTGGTTTCACTTTCAGCTAAAATTGATAGATCTGTGAGTGATTGCATTATACAAACACAGAAGCAAATGGATAATTTTACAAATACAAACAAGGACTATTCGGAATCTGTAGCCAAGCAAATGCGAGAACATATGACTATTTTGAATAAAGAACTATCTAGTCATAATGATTCACTTAAGCTTGTTGATGACAAGTTAAAAGATAGAGTTTTAAAATTAGATAATCAAGTTAAAAAACAGCTAAAGGACATACAATCTGCTCATCAGCAAGCTGTAGAACGGTTATCAGCACAATTTGATACCCTAGAAAATATCTTGAAGGGGTACATAGATATATCTCTTAAAAATTCTCTTAAACCCGTTATTGAAGAGGTAAAAACTGTTAGTAATAATATATTGAAGTTAAAGCAGCGGGTCGACTTGTTGAAATAATATTATTCAGTATAAATTTAGCTACACACTAAAAAATATTTATTAAGTTTGTAAAAATGGCGAAGAGCATTACCAAAGCGAGGGAGCAGGTTGTTAATGAGTTACATAGACCGGCTAGAACTAAATTTAAACGTCGTAGATTTCTACAGTATGGATTAGATGATACTTTTGCATCCGATCTTGCTCAACTCGATCAGTATGCTCGAGAGAACCGCGGATTTAAGTACATATTGGTTGTAATTGACTGTTTTTCGAAATTTTTGTGGACACGCCCTCTCAAGTCCAAAACTGCTCAGGAGGTAACTACTGCTATGGAACATATACTTAAACATTCAAAGAGAATACCGAAAAAATTAGTCACCGATAATGGGAAAGAATATTACAACTCTAATTTTCAGAATCTTTTGAAGAAACATAATATACATCATTATAGCACCTTTAGCATTTTAAAGGCTTCCATTGCCGAACGTGTAATTCGAACAATAAAGGAAAAGTTGTTTAAGTTGTTTACCTTGAATGGCAATCATAAATGGATCGACTTGTTGGAACAAGTTGCAGATACTTATAATAATACAAAGCATCGTACTATTGGTATGAAGCCTAAAGATGTGACTAAAAACAATGAGTCAGAATTATTAAATTCTGTTTATAATAATCTCAAGGTTGTAGGGAAACAGAAATTTAAAGTCGGTGATGTTGTTCGTATAAGTAAAGCTAAGCATGTTTTTGAAAAAGGATATGTACCTAACTGGACTACTGAGCTGTTTAAAATTATCAAAGTACAGATTACCAATCCAACGACGTATTTAATAGAAGATATGCAAGGGCATCCTATAAGTGGTGGTTTCTACGAATACGAATTGCAAAAGACGAAACAACCTGATGTGTTTCTTATAGAACAAATTTTACGCAAAAAAGGCAAGAAAATGTATGTCAAATGGCTTGGTTTTGATAAATCTCACAACAGTTGGGTTGATATGTCCAAGGATGTGGTTTAAATTTATTCATGTCACGTGTTTTTAGAATAAACAGGTTTCAACAGGTTTGTTTGTTCTCGTTACTGATTGGTTAAATATATCTATAAATACCGTTTTTCCCTCGGTTGTTTCTTCAGTTACAAATCAACAAGCATAGTATGTCGTCTAAAGTGACTAAAAAGCGTGGGTTTGTTCTCTCATCGGAGGCGGTAATGAGTACCATCACCGCAGAAGCTCTTGCAACAGATGTATCTGTTGTGCTGTTGAAAAAGTTTGATAACTACATAGATTGGGTCCAAGTTATAAATTGTGAGAGGTTAAATGAAGCATCAACGTTTCTTCCTGCGTTTCTACACTTTATCAGCAAGGTGAAATTGGTGAAACCATGGTTGAACAGAAAGCTTAAACATCATACAAAAAAAGATCAATTACTCAAGTGTTTTCAAGGACCACTTCAATTTTCATTAGAAGAGAATAATGATGATAGTCAAACCACATCTATACCCACTTATCTCTTCATGTATGGTCGTCGTTATAAACGAGATGAGTTATTACACGATACTCTGTACATTGAAATAATTTTTGCTGCTTACCTATCACTTCGAATAAAAGATGCATCAAGACGAAAAAAAGTGTTGTATCTAGCAGTACATCCTAAATTTAAAAAAATCTTAAATTATTTGCAAAATACCGATGTAAAAGTTTATATTTCTGATGTTGTCTGTACTTGGAAGTTTGAAGAATCATATATTGGAGGAATTTTATCCATTTGTATAACGGAAATACCTGGAGATAATACGGCAAAGTTGGAAGGGCTCCACTTGTACTATTTACTTGTGCACAAATATTTACCCATATGGGCTAACAATGCTTCTCTATTAGCAAGTCAAGCTTATGCAAAAGAAAGACGAGATCTGTGTGATGCACCATCCTCCAACTGTAGCATCTGTCTATTGCACAAGTCGTTATTTGTTGATAGGCGTATCAAATATAGTGATTACGAGGACGTTCATTTCCAAGAAAAATGTTTTTATAATCTGACATTTCATGGATACTGGGATATGCTTAGTATGCTAAAACCGCTGGGTACATGGTTACAAACACAATTATTACAGTCTAATATCCTCCCAACCCAATTTCAAACTGTAGAAATTACAACACAGAAAATTATAGAAGTCGAGGGCATGATTCCACATTTACATGGATGTATTAAACTATTTGAAAGCATCGATGGAGAATGGAGTATTGTGCTTGATGTTAAAAATACAAATTACTCATCTAATTTCGGAGACCCAGAGTTGCTTAATCAAACATTTAAAATAAATACAACGTCTTTTGTATAATCTCATTATTTGAGAACATTATGCCGTTTTGCCACGTCTGCAGCCGCGAAGTCGTATCGCTTAGTAGCCATAATCGTACGACAAAACACAAACAGAATTGTTGTGTGGACTTTGACTCTGATGTAAAACTTGTTCAAACAGCTTTTAAGAACCGGCTTGTTACTTATCATGTATCCGGTGATTCACACTCGACCGATGTTAAGCTTTATTTAGAATCATTGAAAGATAAAATTATTTCATTGTTAAAACAGGTTTTGAATTCAAATCTAAAAATAAAAGTCAATATGGAGCTATATGGCCGTTATCTGTTGAGTTCAACAAAAGAACAGGAAACCAAATCTTTTAACTCCAAGTATAGTGTTATTGATCAACACACTAATTTGGAAGATTTTTATACTCTTTATCAAAATATTTTAATAACCAAAGCTTCAGAATTTAGGGAGGTGGGTAGCGGTTGGGCTTTGTCTAAGCTGCTGTTTCTAGAACTCAACATAAATAAATTCAATCAAGGAGTGGGGGTATAATATAAACAGCTTTATGTTTGTTAAACCCAGTTTAATTCCAATCATGTTTGACGATAGTTGGCTTTCTGACTACTCTGCAGACTTTAGTGAAATGGTGGAAGATGATGATGACACCTCTCGAAGTTCGACTCCGTATTGGAAGTATCTCGATAGTATGATTTTAAGAAGCAAGGAAGAAATTAGAAGTGAAAAAAAGTTTTTAAATGAAGTGTGTTATCCTGCTGGCCATTTCAAGATAGTGGTAGGACTCAGTGTCGCCAGAGGAATGCTTCCAAGCGTAAAGTTAACAAATACACTTTTAAATCTACCTGAAGAACAAGTTTCAATCTCTCTGGCTAACTTTGACTGGTATGAATTTCTCAAAATGGCTTCCAAGATGCTTGAAGAAAATGGATCCGGTGAAACTGTAGCAACCACCGTATCTGAAACTGAAAATTTTACCATATCCACAGCAGTTCTGTTGGGAGAAAAAATAATTAATCTTAAATGTGATAATGTTACATTATGTTTTTGCTGTAATGACATGCATTATATTTTATGTATTAAACATTTAGTTAATTATAGGTTAGAATTAGTAAAAAACTTAGACTTTAGAACCGCTTATGATGATTTATTGAGATATGCTTGTTATTATGTTAATATAGATAACACCATTATTGATGTTGTTAAAAGTATTTGTAATTTAAACATGTCTGAACAGAATTATTATATTTTAGAGTTATTGCATTATAATCCGCAGAAGGTGATGGATGATTTTGATAAAATATATATGTGTACTGATGTTTAATAAATGAATAAATAAACAATTTCATGTTTTATTTCTTAGTATAGTTACAACTCTCTAGATAGAAACATGTACATAATGGATAGTGTAGATCGTCTAGATTGCGGTGATGATGGTCTTGGGCTGATTCGAAATTTTGAAGACAGATTAATCACATTTACTGGGTGGCGCAATAAAGTTAATCCAGAAACCCTAGCATATGCAGGTTTTTATTTTACACAACATTCTGATGTGGTTAAATGCGCTTTTTGTCACTGCGAATTTGATGGTTGGAAGGAAGGAGATGATCCTCTAGTAGATCATTACAAGTACGCTAAACACTGTAAATTGGCAAAAATGTTATGGAAGTGCAGACAGCTTAAATCAAATAAGCCATTCAGACCTGTTAAAGAGAAAAAGATTCAAAAACTAGAGCCATTCTGCTATAAACGAAGTGGTTTTTACTTAATAGTTTTACTGATAATATTTATAACAGGTCTGTTTCATAGTTATGAAGCTATAAGTATCTTTAAGAAGAAAATTTAACTCATTTATATTCCAACCATGGCTGCGTTAAGTTCATCATATGTACTCCTGGTGACGCTGGTGCAAAATGTGTTTTACGTGTACACTCCTTTTAACGTTCGGAACGTGTCAGTAATGATTGAAACCAATGACTTTCCATCTAATAATACATGGTTAAAGATGCCTTTTGAGATGATTGATAAGAAAATTACTCCTGTCTCTTACATACCAGTCCCATCAGCAGCTAACGAACTGCTTCGCTATAAGGTTAAGCTCTTGTTCCGAGATAACACTATTGGCGAAACAGATTGGAAGACTTTAATCAGCGTATACAAGAACGCCACTCTCCCCCAATGCGACAACTCTACATCAACCGACGATTTAGATGTCTCAACCAGCAATTATAGTTTAATTGTATTCATAGCTGTAACCTGTTTCTTATTACTAGCAATTAATTTATATAGAATTACTAAAACTCTGTATGTAATATGGCTAAATAAATAATTACTTTATTACTTGAGTGTTTTATTTCGCTAAATAATAGTTTATTTGATTCCTGGTACAGGATGAATATTATGCTGCTAGGAAATAAAGATGACATAATCTTAAGAGCGCATTACCAATACCGTATTATACGAGGTATGTAAATATAATTAATATACGAGGTATATTTCTACTAATAAATAAACATTATCAGTGCTTTGTACGACTGTGCTGTGTTAAGGCCCTAATGGTTTAATGCATCTAGCTCTGTTATTAGTTGAGATATTTGAAAAAATCTTTCACTTCTAGATAGGTCCAATATACCTCTGTCTACAACCAGAATTTCAGCGCTTTGTCTCGAGGTATAAGGGTACTAATCGCAAAAAACTATATCTTCCAAACCAGTTGACCGATCGCGTTCGGGTTTTCTTTAAACGACTTATGACGTCACCCTAATTACATTTCACGTGTTAGATTTTAATTTTAGCATTTGACAAGTGACAGGTGGTCTTGACATATCTTAATTGACAGGTGACAGCCGTCATCTTTTCCTAAACATAATATGACGTCATCCTAAACACGTTGCCTATAATGAATACTATTGCCCAAGTAGCTAACGCCCAAGTAGCTAATGCCAAAGTAGCTAACGCCTCAAGTAGCTAATGCCCAAATAGCTCACGCCCAAGAGTGTGACATGACAGATGACGTATGACATATGACACACGCCTGCGCACTGTCTGGGCATGCGCAGAGGCCTTGGAGGAAATGGAGGGCGTAGAAACCCCCATCTATCCCTACTCGCATGACTTCACCCATCTCAGTCATGCTCCAGTACATCTAGCTAGTATAAATAGAGCTGTAGTTACTTTACTTATTTAGTATTCACCTGAAGACGACTGGAGATACTTACCAGTTGAAACGTTGTGATGTAAAACAAATTAAAGACAATGCAAGTCCAAAACTATTCTATCATTTATAAACGACTTATCCGATTTTAGCAAACTAAAGACTGGTTGGAAGAGAAATGTATGCACTTTCACCAATCGTATTTAGTTGTTTATAATAGTTCTAAAAAAAAATGCTACAGGGCGCAATTTTCAATAATAACACATATTTGGATTTTACTCTGAAAAAAAAAAATCATATGGTATTATTATGATACCATAATCGAAAAGTAGATGAAATTTGCTAGAAAAAATATTAAAACCGCAGCTCGATATCTCTGTTCGTTTCAGCGTTATTGCCAATAGAATAATTTTTAAAACTTTAAATGAAGAAGCGAGTGGGACGCCACTGATATTTTTCCATGTGGATATTATTTCTGATTAGCCTGGTCAATACTGCATAAAAATGGTCTTCTGCGTTTTTCCCCTTAGGCACACAGTTCTTAATTAAAATAATTAAATTAAATTAGCTCTACTATTTATTATTATTAACATTGATAATACAAAATTTTGTTTTATAAAAATTGTTGGAAATGACCACCTTCAATTAATAGGCATGCCCCATTTAAATATATACTAATTCAAGAAATATGTGGATATGAAATTAGAAATGCATTGCTCTGTATCCCGTATTTATTATTTTAAAATACTGCATGGTTTGTAATTGAGCAAGAATAAGTAAAAAAAAAATTCATAATCTAATCTAACTAAAATTTACCTAAATGGGCTTTTTCGCTAAATTTTAATTTTGACTATATTGTATAAAGCAAAAACGAATAAAATGTTTACGCTTTCAGTTTTTTATTTCTTCAATTATTTTTTGAGGAAATAATTAAACAAGATACGCTGTCTAATAATAAAAAAGCGAAAGATTTTATTGACTTTGTATTTTTGCAGATACCCGCAGTTTTATTTTAAAATGAAACAACACATTATGTATCTCAAACATTTTTAATAAT
The DNA here is from genome assembly GCA_935413205.1 of Polydrusus cervinus. Classification (NCBI taxonomy): domain Eukaryota; kingdom Metazoa; phylum Arthropoda; class Insecta; order Coleoptera; family Curculionidae; genus Polydrusus; species Polydrusus cervinus. The sequence goes on from OW284511.1 coordinate 103,157,632, forward strand.
ATCATAAGCCTCGTTGCGTTTTTAAGTATTTTTTACCCAATTTGTTAGTTACAGAGTAATTCGATCTGCCGGCTACGTTCAACGCAAACTCTTGTAACAGGACCGTTGGGCACCAAGAGGCATCAAAGCGTAAGATATTTGCCAAGATACATAACTTATGGCTTGACATAAAGACCCTTTGTGCTTGCTCGGCTCAGTTTCACTATGCAGCTTGTCAGCTTCCCTTGTTGAAATAGCTCGTGCAATACGTGGTTAAGTTTCGCTTTAAAGGACCATGTTGCAGTAACATACTAGCATAGCTTAAGCTTGCAAGTGGTTCTTTTTCCATGGAAAATCTAATAAATGCAAAATATTTTACTGGAAAAAATTACCGTTTTTCTAAAGAAAAGCAATAATGTTATTGCTACGTACATAAGAACTAAAAAAATCCGACCCTAAACAGCATATAAATTACTAGTCTATTTCAGAAAGGTGTAGAGTAAAAAATATGGGAAATGCCGTCCAGTTCGGCTCAATTTCGATGTTGGTGGCGCAGGTAAATTTTGTGCATTAAATTATTGATGATTACTAACCAAAAAAAAAAAAGAAAATAATTTGATAAAGAAGGAACTATTAGCTATAGCAAATTTACACAAACATCGTTTTATGAAATATGCCATGGAAGATATAGCTGAAAAACATAGTGTAACTGTGCTGCGCACACCGCCATATTATTGCGTACTAAAATCCTATAGAACTTATATGGGCGCAAGTGAAAGGATTTGTAGCAAGACACAACACGACATTCGAAATGAACGACGTTAAGCTACTGTTTGACCAAGCCATTAGGGAAGTGACATCAGAGAACTGGCGAAAAGCACTCCATCACATCATTAAAAAAGAGGAGATAATGTGGGATTTTGACCACCTGATCGATCGGACCGTCGACCCGTTAATTATAATGCCAAGAGGAGATGACTGTTCTTTAGATGACGAAGAATATTATGATTTTTAATAAAAAATTTTATATACCAATTTTAAAATATTTTTTAAAGCAAATAATTATTATTAAAAGGAGTTAACCTGAAAAATTGTCGTCAGCAGTATTGGATTTTTTGCGTAAGCTGTCATTCTCATTTCTGAATAAAAGTCAAATTAGCTTATTTATCTAAAGCTAAATATTTCTTTTATTGCTATCATGGAAATTCTTGGGAGTCTGCGTTTTATCCGGCTGAAAAGACGAGATTTTTCCCTTGTAGGAGGCTTTGCTTTTATCCATTTTCATCATAAATAAATCAAGCGGAAGTGACGCTAAGAGACGTGACGACTTTTAATCTTGTTTTAAATACACATTTAATTTATTTAGAGGTTTTTTAAGGGCGGGGGAGTTGGGAGCATGCATTAAGATCAAAACAATTTTTGATAGGCTAAAGTTGTATTAGTAGTTTGTACAACAAGAGTGGATATTGAACGGCAGTAGAGTTTTGGACTTGCATTGTCTTTATTTGTTTAGAATCACTACGTTTCAACTGGTAAGTATCTCCAGTCGTCTTCAGGTGAATACTGAATAAGTACGGCAACTACAGCTCTATTTATACTAGGCAGGTGCTGTGACGCATGACTAGTGGGCGGAGTCATGCGTGTTGCTAGGTGATGACGCATAACTGGATGAGTCATGCTTGATGAGTCATGCTCGATGACGTCATGCTCGATGAATCATGCGTTTAACTCTTGGGTGGTCTTATTCTAAGATTACATTTACTTAACAAGGGTTTCCAGACGTTTCTCATGTCTAATGAAGGCTTACTAAAGCAACCTGGATTTTGGTGTATGGTAGCAGCTTCCTTAAACTTCCTCTTCCTCCAGTGCGGTTCTGTTTGCAGGATTTCCGCTTTTGTCCACATGATATGATGGCCGTGCGTCCAGGCGTGGTCAGCTGCACCTGATTTTTCGGTCTCTCCTTTTCGGGCATTATTCCGATGTTCTTTAATCCTTACTTCTAGTGGTCTTAGTGTCTCACCAATGTAAGACTGGCCGCATTCGCAGGGGATCTGGTAGACACAATTTTTCTTGTCTTTCTGGCTTACTGGTATCGTCTTCGTTAGGTGGCTTCTTAAAGTGTCTCTAGAGCTGAATACTGTTTCGATGTTGTATTGTTTTCCTAGTCTTCTTATTTTCTCAGATACTCCTTTGACATACGGAATATTGAGTATTGGTTGTATCTCTTTCTCTGCTTTACGTGTGTTTGGCCGATTCTTGCGATTTTCCAATATTGTGTCAATCAGTTTCATGGGATAGCCATTCTTGTTGAGGTCGGTCTTGATGTGGTTAGTTTCTCTTTTGAGAGCTTCGTTTGAGTTACAGAGAGTAATTGCTCTATCCACAAGGTTTCTTACTATGCCATGTTTTGTGTTGTTTGAGTGGTTTGATGTATAATTGAGATACTGCCCTGTATGTGTAGGTTTTCTGTACACTGAGGTTAGGAAGGTGTTGCCATTTTTCTCTACATTGACGTCTAGAAAAGGTAATTGGTTGTTCTCTTCTTTTTCCATGGTAAATTTAATTGTCGGTGCAAAGTTATTAATGTGATGTAAGAATTCTCTGAGTTCGTCCTCGTTTCCGTTCCAAATAATGAAGGTGTCATCCACATATCTAAGCCATATTTTTGGTTTCTTCTTTGCTTGTTTTATTGCTTCGGATTCGAACCATTCCATATAAATGTTGGCGATTATGGGCGAGAGAGATGAGCCCATTGGTAGTCCGTCCTCTTGGCTAAAGAATCTATCTTTTTCTTGAAAATAAGAATTGTTAAGGCAGCATTCCAATAGTTCCATGATGGCATTTGTAGGTAGCGGTGTTCTTTCTTGTAGGGTCAAGTCTTCCTCAAGTCTGCTCCTGATGACCTTAAGTGCGTCTTTTATAGGGACGTTGGTGTAAAGACTTTCGACGTCAAAGCTGACCAGTTGGTCTCCTGGTTGTACTTCCTTTTCTCCTATTATTTGTGCAAAGTGTTGCGAGTTCTTTACAAATGACGTGCTGTTTCCTTGAAGTGGTTGGAGTAGGGGAAGTAAAAATTTACCTAGTTCATATGTAGGGGAGTTACGGGAGCTTGTAATTGGTCTTAGAGGCATGTTATGTTTGTGTATTTTTGGCAGGCCATAGAGGTGTGGTGGTTTACTGTGGTGTGGTGTCAGGCGTCTCCGCGTCTTTTCTGGAATGTACCGCTCAAATTTCTTAAGTGTTCGGTAGACTCATCCCTCGATTGTGCCGGTCGGATCTTTGGAAATAAGGGTGTAGTTTCCTTTTTGCACAACTTCCTCGATTTTTTGGTCGTATGTCTGAACATCCATGATGACAGTTGAGTTTCCTTTGTCGGCTGGTAGAATCTTGATATTAGGATCCTTACGAAGTTTTGTGAGAGCGATTGTTTCTTCCTTACCGATATTTCGTTTTGGAGGCCTTGATTTTTCTAGAATATTTCTAACCTTCCATCTAAATTCTTCCGCTTGTGTTTCTCCTATGGTTGTTGAGTCGACGGCGCTAATAATGTCCAATATTGGTATCTCTGTTGGAGCAATAGTAAAGTTTAAACCCTAAGCCATTAGGGATTCTTCTATGGGTGTTAATTCTCTAGATGAAATGTTGACGATGGTTCTTTGGTTATTTTCGGAAGATTGATGCCACCTGCGACAAAGTAAGAACAGCTCAACAAAATATTCATGAGAAGAAATTGCGAAAGCATCCACCAACAACGCAACCCCATAACCAAAGAACCATCGTCAACATTTCATCTAGAGAATTAATTAAGAGGACGGACTACCAATGGGCTCATCTCTCTCGCCCATAATCGCCAACATTTATATGGAATGGTTCGAATCCGAAGCAATAAAACAAGCAAAGAAGAAACCAAAAATATGGCTTAGATATGTGGATGACACCTTCATTATTTGGAACGGAAACGAGGACGAACTCAGAGAATTCTTACATCACATTAATAACTTTGCACCGACAATTAAATTCACCATGGAAAAAGAAGAGAACAACCAATTACCTTTTCTAGACGTCAATGTAGAGAAAAATGGCAACACCTTCCTAACATCAGTGTACAGAAAACCTACACATACAGGGCAATATCTCAATTATACATCAAACCACTCAAACAACACAAAACATGGCATAGTAAGAAACCTTGTGGATAGAGCAATTACTCTCTGTAACTCAAACGAAGCTCTCAAAAGAGAAACTAACCACATCAAGACCGACCTCAACAAGAATGGCTATCCCATGAAACTGATTGACACAATATTGGAAAATCGCAAGAATCGGCCAAACACACGTAAAGCAGAGAAAGAGATACAACCAATACTCAATATTCCGTATGTCAAAGGAGTATCTGAGAAAATAAGAAGACTAGGAAAACGATACAACATCGAAACAGTATTCAGCTCTAGAGACACTTTAAGAAGCCACCTAACGAAGACGAGACCAGTAAGCCAGAAAGACAAGAAAAATTGTGTCTACCAGATCCCCTGCGAATGCGGCCAGTCTTACATTGGTGAGACACTAAGACCACTAGAAGTAAGGATTAAAGAACATCGGAATAATACCCGAAAAGGAGAGACCGAAAAATCAGGTGCAGCTGACCACGCCTGGACGCACGGCCATCATATCATGTGGACATGAGCGGAAATCCTGCAAAAAGAACCGCACTGGAGGAAGAGGAAGTTTAAGGAAGCTGCTACCATACACCAAAATCCAGGTTGCTTTAGTAAGCCTTCATTAGACATGAGAAACGTCTGGAAACCCTTGTTAAGTAAATGTAATCTTAGAATAAGACCACCCAAGAGTTAAACGCATGATTCATCGAGCATGACGTCATCGAGCATGACTCATCAAGCATGACTCATCCAGTTATGCGTCATCACCTAGCAACACGCATGACTCCACCCACTAGTCATGCGTCACGGCACCTGCCTAGTATAAATAGAGCTGTAGTTGCCGTACTTATTCAGTATTCACCTGAAGACGACTGGAGATACTTACCAGTTGAAACGTAGTGATTCTAAACAAATAAAGACAATGCAAGTCCAAAACTCTACTGCCGTTCAAGAAACGTCATTGTCTTCAACCTTTAAACAGACACAAGAGTGGATATGATGTCTATATCACACGAGAAAGTAAAACGGCGTCGTGCTCAAACTTTCGAGTGCGATATAGCCAATCCACTACGACCAAAATAACAAACCTTATGCTAAAAAATGTAAAAAAAAGTTTGCAGGTTGCCGGGCTCGAACACACGACAATTGGGTCTATAGTAAAACGCTCTACCATCTCAACTATCGAAGCGTTTAGTTAATTATGGTAAAACCAACTGAATAATGATGATACATGATATTAATTTTCTATGCATATTCAGCAGGTTGCATTATTGATAAATCTATTATAAATGCGTATAGATTTTGTTATATTTAACAAATTAATAACATATTGTACCATATACATTTAAATTATATAATTTAGTGTCTTGAAAAAGAAGGCGGAGCCTCAGTAAAAATAATATACTGTGATTGGTCAGTACTTTTAAGAACAACATTGTAATTGACTACTGTGATTGGTCAGTGCTTTAAGGAACAACATTGTAATTGACTACTGTGATTGGTCAGTTTCATAACCTAACTAGGATTGTTATGAAATTTTGCCGCACAGTTAACTGGAATAGCCTACTTTTCTTGTCACTTAAGCGTAAAGGAAACACCAAATTTCCATGTGGGAGTAGGAAAAATTATTTTAACACAGAATGATTGACGGTGAGTGGGATCTTTTTTGAAAGATATCTGTAGGGTCGCATTTTAAAACAATATATTTAGTGATATTTAAGAAATCTAAAGTCTTTTTAACGTAATCGACCTTATTTATAGCCAAACACAGTATATCCTGGAGGAGCTTTCCACAGTATGATACGTATCTCGGGTTGTATAAAGATTTTTAACTACAATTAGCTAACCAGTAAACTTATCTGTCATATATCTGACATTGACAGAAATAATTATCTCACAATCATACTGCACTGGTAATAGTATTAGAGGTGGGAAATACTGTTACCGATATGGAACGTTCCATTTGATACCGCGACTAAATAACGGTTACTCCTGAACGAACTAGGGCGAGTTTGGTTTACAAAAATGTCCTAATTTGAAGAAATAAAAAATGTTTCATCATTCCTGTCTGTGACCTTGAAATCTCAAACTAATAATAATAATGATAACAATAAGTTTATTTTCAAAAGTCAGTTACAATATAAAAATGAGGTTTATTTTATATCCCTCAATAAACTTATTCGTCAATCTCCTGATGACGTGCTTGTCATTTAACGATTTTCGGTATGACTTCCGCTATATTGGAAAAATATCGAGAACATTGTTGTTTGGTCAAAACTTGAAGTGTGTCACGCTTAGTGATAAGAGCCCTCTGCGACCTATCCTTCCTCTGTGAAATAATTTAAAACGGCCTTGAGTTTTTCTTCGAAAGAGTCAAAAATAATGTTATATCCCGTACAACCCATAAAACGCAAATAATTAAGAACAAATTCCCATATTTAGGCCAGGAAATAAGGAATACTTTCGAATAAGCTTCAGAAGCGATCTCTATCTGAGCACATTTTGACTAAAAATTTAAATCTTTGAACCTGTAGGAATTCGTATTTAGATTTAGAAGAACCACCAATGTCTCGAAACATTACTTCTACAATAATTATATCCTAGTCTAGCGGAAATTGTAAAATCTAACATAGTTACTGTTGCAACATATACGTACCTACCCTGTGAAAGAATAACGTTTTCTAAAACAGCACAAATTCTTTCAGATAGAAGAAATAATAGATTGGGTTCTACCAAAGTCAAAAAACTATTATTTTTAAATTCCTACAGAAAAATGATGAGTTCCTAGAATCCTAATATTAGTTTTATAAATATTAATCGTTTTACTGGATTATTCAAAATAAGGTTAAATATTAATAAATATACATACCTACTTATATTATTTTTATCGTTTATTTACATATAAGTATTTTTGTATTTATAAAATATAATATATTATCCCCTTGCACAAACATTTTATATAATAATTTATAAAGTTTAATACTAATAATATATTTTAATCTAATTGACGACAATGCTTTTCAACTTCTTGAGTCATTTCTTTCATCATTGATACAAGCCAAAGGGATCCTCGCGAGACCGCGTTCAATGAAAAATACTATACACCGCGGCTACCGCGACAGTAAAACATCAGCACCATCCACCATATAACTATAACGCGAACGGCGGCCGCAACAGTTCCACTGGCAACCTTTCGTCCCCGGTCTGACAAAATACCTTTAAGCAAAATACCGTCAACGCCGTCAACCTCGAGACTGTTATACTCATACCGCCGCGAACGGCGCCGCAACAGTTCCACGTTCCACTGGCAACCTTTCGTCCCCAGTCTGACAAAATACCGTCAAGGTAAAAATACCGTCAAGGTAAAAATACCGTCAAGGTAAAAATACCGTCAAGAAAAAAAATACCCTCAAGCTCCAGATGGTTACTCATACCGTTTGCGGCGTTTGTTGTTACACACTCCACAACGAACCGGCGCGGCGGCGTGGTCGGCCGGCCGCTGTCGCTTTCTCTCGGTTCACATCGCAGCGTGTGCGTGTAGCGGCGAAGGACGAAATCTTAATAGTTCCAGAGAGTAACTGCTTCATTGTATGAGGTGGAGCGCGACACGATGGTATTAAAAAATACCGTTTTAAAGTAGCAGTTACACAGATACCGACCCACCACTAAATAGTATATTATGTATTAAGTGTGGTAAGTGGTAAAAAGCATATTACGCACGAATCGAAAAATTTCGAACGAGCCGCGTATCGGCGAGTACGTAATTGCTTTACAACACGCAATACTATACTTATTCTACGACTCGTACTAATAAATTAAAAATCGGTTTATAATTTATAAAGTATCGGTTTGAATTTCAAATCTGAAATAATGACATTCTCACTGTCAAATATTTAAAACGCAAGATAGATAAATATCACGATTTGAGTGGTTCAGGGCGTACAGTTGTGCGTTTTAATTTTACGCACAGTTGTGCGTAAAAATGGATTTATTGATAGAGTGAACTGTACGTAAAACAAGGTTTACTAATATAGGAGTAGAAAAAGAAATATTACTTACCCATGGAAATATAGCTTAATATTGTGAAAAAAAAAATACCTGATTATACAGGGTTATTCCTAAGTTGACACATCTTTTTAAGCTGTGTATAGAAGGGAATAAAATAAACATTTTCAAATACCATTTTTCAAAAAACCTAAAAATAGGCGAGATACAAAAGTAAAAAATCTAAGTGCGGGCCTGGTCATCAAAACCTGCAATACTTTATGTTGTTTGGCATTCTGCTACGGTGACACGTGAAAATGGTAAAATTTAAAAACAATGAACCAGTAGATATGGCGTTAATTTATTAGCTATTTTTTATTCTTAGGTTCAAGAAGTATTGGAATCAAGTATTTATTTATTTAAGGAATGGTAAAACTAGCATATACTTGAATTAAGCGTATTATCGTTGGTATTAGTGTTGCCTTTTTCCGTGATTAATTGAATATTTCCGGTGATATATTGGAACACCTGAAATTATTTAAAAAAGCGAGCGAGTGGCAAATTCTTAACAGCGGCGATAGTTTTTTCTTGCTTTGTACTTGTTTATTTATATTATCCAAGAATCAATTTTTCATATGTAAAATACTAAAAACATAATAATACAAGAAGATAGTAAAAAATGTTCTTAAAAATTTATGTCTTACCATTTTATTGTTTTTTTACATCACACAAGGCTCATGTTTTTATTATTCTTTTTGTGTTCCTAAATAAGCTTTATTTTCTAAATAAATAAATCCAGCCGCTGTCTCTCCCAAAACAGGATTGTTTTCCTGATTTTTTCTGGCAAAAAAACATTCCTGAAGAGAAGACACGCACACACAAAAAACTGACACTTGCGTATCTCGAAGGACCTATAAGTCGCTTTGTGTATCCTGCATTTTAAGATAAAAAGGGTTTTTCCCAAGGCCGGTCTTTGTTACAGTCGGAGATATAAAGTTGTAAACATGTTTAATCTATTAAAATATAAAAGGACATTGTAGTACGAGGACGAAACATTATTTTTAAAAGTATTTGAGGAAATGTATATTGACAATACAAGAGGAAAAATTATCTTTTTTTCGGATCATACAAATATAAAATCTATTAAAAAATCGACATTCTTTAGAGGTATTATCTCCAATGAATTCCACAAAGAAGAAACTAACTACATCAAGACCGCCATCAACAAAAATGGCTACCCTATAAGATTAATTGACAAAATATTGAAGAATCAAAAAGTGAGAAAAAACAAACAACACTCGGTATTCCGTACATGAAAGGAGTATCTGAAAGAGTTAGAAGACTAGCACAATGATATAACATCAATACGAAATTCAGCTCGAGAGATACATTAAAAAGTTACCTGACGACGATGAAACCAACAAGCCAAAAAGACAGGAAAAACTGTATCTACCCGATTCCCTGCGAACAGTGGCGTAGCCAGAAAATATGCTAAAGAGAGGGGGGGGTTCGGTGGGCGTAAGTAGGACATTTTTTATTTGGTGAAAGGGACAGTTGGGACTACATGTATTTCATGATATTGTACGTAGTAAAGAAGGTGGAAAAGCGCCGCAGGCGAAACATTTTCGAGGCCACGCCCAAAGTTCATTTAAAATTCCGAACTACTATCAAATTTCGAAAATTAAATTATTACCTCTTCCCCTCTGTATGGTTGGATTAAATTTGTAAATGTTTTTTTTTACTTTTTTTTTGATATTCCTGGCTGGCTCTTTATTAAAAAAAAAATAATTTTTTATATTTGTGAAAAACACGTGTCAATCCAAAACTTTAACATGAGACTTATGTATGACTCTAACCAGCGTTTTTCGGGCTCGGTATTTCATGATTAAAAAAAAAGTAAATATCGCTCACCACGCCAAAATTGATGATTTTTCAGAAATGTATTTTAGGAGCGTAGATCTAAGAGCTAATTTTTCTTTTAAAAAATAAATACCTAATTGTTTTTGTTGTAAAAATATTTTATTGCATTGGGTTATATTTTTGTTGATTTGAAATAGCTCTTAATAAGAAAAAACGGAACAGACAAGTATATAATAGAAAAAAAACCTATAAAATATTATTCCTTTTACTCGTTTTCTTTTAAAATTGCATTATAAATCAATAACTAAAACGATATGCGTCTGAAACCTTAATCTCTATATAAAACAGGACTTTTGGAGGGAAAAGTTGAAAAGCTAAACGTTTTCTACAAGACCTTTGTAATCTAAGCTAAGAATACATTATTTAAAAATTTTAAGATTTAAATTAAGAGTTCAAGCGTGAGACGAAAAATTAGGTTGCAATTAGACTTTTAGACTCGAGCTCCTAACCTCGGGGGGCGGGGGGCTGCAGTTTGGCAGTCCCCCCTTAAATACGCCACTGCCTGCGAATATAGCCGATCTTACATTGGTGAAAGAAACACTAAGACCACTCGAAGCAAGGATCAAGGGACAATATTCACAGTATTCAACTGAAGACGACTGAAGATACTTATCAGTTGAAATGTTGTGATGTAAAACAAATAAAGACAATGCAAGTCCAAAACTCTTTTATCGTTCATAGAAACAATAAGTTAAAAGTAGATCCAGTAGACAAAAGCTAAAATCCTGCATTAAGAACCACACAGGAGGAAGTTCAAGGAGGCTGCTAGAAGTATCTGAAAACCTTTGTTAAGCAGATGTTATCTTGGAATAATACCGAGCACAAACTGAAAACAAATGACTGCACCCACCTCAGTTATGCATGTAATCTAACTTTTTTTTTCAGAATCGACTTCTTCCTGACCAAAATTCAGTCCATTGTATTTGATTTATTATTGTATAGACAAACAAACCCGAACAAATTAGATAATAGTTCCATCAATTTTAGGATTATTTCCCATGTCAGGGTTGATAAGGGAAATCCTATTTTCGCTCTTACGTCACTTATGTCAGGTATGTTTCCCACACTCCATCAACACCCACTTCATTTTGTTAGAAAATAATGCCCTATTTCTCGTCGATCCTGCTTACTGTACATTTTGTTTAACAAAATACAGTGTCCGCCAGAAACAGTTAATTTATTAAAAGCATCGAATCAATATTTAATCAATCAATAATAATTAATTCGTCTCCAAGTTTGCCAGCTCCAGGCAAAATATATCTATATACAGTGACCGGCAAAAAGTTGGACCCATATGGAAAACTTTTTTATTATTGAAATTGTAAAAAACACTTTTTATGCCGATAGCCTCTGCATGATTGGTAACCTAAAAACTTGTTTTGACATTAGTCACGTGACTACTCGTTTGTTTGGAAAATTGAAACGTATACATTTTTCGTAAAAATCTGTTATTAGAATACAAGATATTGAAAAAAGTAATTTGGAAAAAGTGTTTAGATTTTAATTTTATGCTGGTGTGCAAAGTTTAAAACAAAAATTCAAAAAAAAAATATATTTTTTTAAATTAAAAAAAATATCAAATGTTACTTTCATATTTCCATCAATTTAATGAAAAAACTAATATTTAAAAATTTTATTTAAACATTTTTGTTTTTTTGAAAAAATGTTATTTGTTAAAATTCAAAATTTAGCTTTTTATCATGTAACTGGGTGCGTCCAGGCCTTGTATCTAGCAACCATATTTACCAATTATAGGTATTTCTGGAACAATATGCTTACGAAAGGTAGTTCTTTCTAATTTTGAACTAGTTTTAACGAACGGCAGTAGAGTTTTGGACTTGCATTGTCTTTATTTGTTTAGAATCACTACGTTTCAACTGGTAAACATCTCCAGTCGTCTTCAGGTGAATACTGAATAAGTATGGTAACTACAGCTCTATTTATACTAGGCAGGTGCTGTGACGCATGACTAGTGGGTGGAGTCATGCGTGTTGCTAGGTGATAATGCATAACTGGATGAGTCATGCTTGATGAGTTATGCTCGATGACGTCATGCTCGATGACGTCATGCTCGATGACGCCATACTCGATGAATCATGCGTCTAACTCTTGGGTGGTCTTATTCTAAGATTACATTTACTTAACAAGGGTTTCCAGACGTTTCTCATATCTAATGAAGGCTTACTAAAGCAACCTGGATTTTGGTGTATGGTCGCAGCTTCCTTAAACTTCCTCTTCCTCCAGTGCGGTTCTTTTTGCAGGATTTCCGCTTTTGTCCACATGATATGATGGCCGTGCGTCCAGGCGTGGTCAGCTGCACCTGATTTTTCGGTCTCTCCTTTTTGGGTGTTATTTCTATGTTCTTTAATCCTTACTTCTAGTGGTCTTAGTGTCTCACCAATGTAAGATTGGCCGCATTCGCAGGGGATCTGGTAGACACAATTTTTCTTGTCTTTCTGGCTTGCTGGTTTCGTCTTCGTTAGGTGGCTTCTTAAAGTGTCTCTAGAGCTGAATACTGTGTTGATGTTGTATCGTTGTCCTAGTCTTCTTATTTTCTCGGATACTCCTGTGACATACGGAATATTGAGTATTGGTTGTATCTATTTCTCTGCTTTACGTGTGTTTGGCCGATTCTTGCGATTTTCCAATATTGTGTCAATCAATTTCATGGGGTAGCCATTCTTGTTGAGGTCGGTCTTGATGTGGTTAGTTTCTCTTTTGAGAGCTTCGTTTGAGTTGCAGAGAGTAATTGCTCTATCCACCAGGTTTCTTACTATGCCATGTTTTGTGTTGTTTGAGTGGTTTGATGTATAATTGAGATATTGCCCTGTATGTGTAGGTTTTCTGTACACTAAGGTTAGGAAGGTGTTGCCATTTTTCTCTACGTTGACGTCTAGAAAAGGTAGTTGGTTGTTCTCTTCTTTCTCCATGGTGAATTTAATTGTCGGTGCAAAGTTATTAATGTGATGTAAGAATTCTCTGAGTTCGTCCTCGTTTCCGTTCCAAATAATGAAGGTGTCATCTACATATCTTAGCCATATTTTTGGTTTCTTCTTTGCTTGTTTTATTGCTTCGGATTCAAACCATTCCATATAAATGTTGGCGATTATGGGCGAGAGAGATGAGCCCATTGGTAGTCCGTCTTCTTGGCTAAAGAATCTGTCTTTTTCTTGAAAATAAGAATTGTTAAGGCAGCATTCCAATAGTTCCATGATGGCATTTGTAGGTAGCGGTGTTCTTTCTTGTAGGGTCAAGTCTTCCTCAAGTCTGCTCCTGATGACCTTAAGTGCGTCTTTTATAGGGACGTTGGTGTAAAGACTTTCGACGTCAAAGCTGACCAGTTGGTCTCCTGGTTGTACTTCCTTTTCTCCTATTATTTGTGCAAAGTGTTGCGAGTTCTTTACAAATGACGTACTGTTTCCTTGAAGTTGTTGGAGTAGGGGAAGTAAAAATTTACCTAGTTCATATGTAGGGGAGTTACGGGAGCTTGTAATTGGTCTCAGAGGCATGTTATGTTTGTGTATTTTTGGCAGGCCATAGAGGTGTGGTGGTTTACTGTGGTGCGGTGTTAGGCGTCTCCGCGTCTTTTCTGGTATGTACCGCTCAAATTTCTTGAGTGTTCGGTAGACTCTTCCCTCGATTGTGCCGGTCGGATCTTTGGAAATAGGGGCGTAGTTTCCTTTTTGCACAACTTCCTCGATTTTTTGGTCGTATGTCTGAACATCCATGATGACAGTTGCGTTCCCTAATTGCTAAGGGTTTAAACTTTACTATTGCTCCAAAAGAGATACCAATATTGGACATTATTAGCGCCGTCGACTCAACAACCATAGGAGAAACACAAGCGGAAGAATTTAGATGGAAGGTTAGAAATATTCTAGAAAAATCAAGGCCTCCAAAACGAAACATCGTTAAGGAAGAAACAATCGCTCTCACAAAACTTCGCAAGGATCCTAATATCAAGATTCTACCAGCCGACAAAGAAAACGCAACTGTCATCATGGATGTTCAGACATACGACCAAAAAATCGAGGAAGTTGTGCAAAAAGGAAACTACGCCCTTATTTCCAAAGATCCGACCGGCACAATCGAGGGAAGAGTCTACCGAACACTCAAGAAATTTGAGCGGTACATACCAGAAAAGACGCGGAGACGCCTAACACCGCACCACAGTAAACCACCACACCTCTATGGCCTGCCAAAAATACACAAACATAACATGCCTCTGAGACCAATTACAAGCTCCCGTAACTCCCCTACATATGAACTAGGTACATTTTTACTTCCCCTACTCCAACCACTTCAAGGAAACAGTACGTCATTTGTAAAGAACTCGCAACACTTTGCACAAATAATAGGAGAAAAGGAAGTACAACCAGGAGACCAACTGATCAGCTTTGACGTCGAAAGTCTTTACACCAACGTCCCTATAAAAGACGCACTTAAGGTCATCAGGAGCAGACTTGAGGAAGACTTGACCCTACAAGAAAGAACACCGCTACCTACAAATGCCATCATGGAACTATTGGAATGCTGCCTTAACAATTCTTATTTTCAAGAAAAAGACAGATTCTTTAGCCAAGAAGACGGACTACCAATGGGCTCATCTCTCTCGCCCATAATCGCCAACATTTATATGAAATGGTTTGAATCCGAAGCAATAAAACAAGCAAAGAAGAAACCAAAAATATGGCTAAGATATGTGGATGACACCTTCATTATTTGGAACGGAAACGAGGACGAACTCAGAGAATTCTTACATCACATTAATAACTTTGCACCGACAATTAAATTCACCATGGAGAAAGAAGAGAACAACCAACTACCTTTTCTAGACGTCAACGTAGAGAAAAATGGCAACACCTTCCTAACCCCAGTGTACAGAAAACCTACACATACAGGGCAATATCTCAATTATACATCAAACCACTCAAACAACACAAAACATGGCATAGTAAGAAACCTGGTGGATAGAGCAATTACTCTCTGCAACTCAAACGAAGCTCTCAAAAGAGAAACTAACCACATCAAGACCGACCTCAACAAGAATGGCTACCCCATGAAATTGATTGACACAATATTGGAAAATCGCAAGAATCGGCCAAACACACGTAAAGCAGAGAAAGAGATACAACCAATACTCAATATTCCGTATGTCAAAGGAGTATCCGAGAAAATAAGAAGACTAGGACAACGATACAACATAATAGCCTTCATTAGATATGAGAAACGTCTGGAAACCCTTGTTAAGTAAATGTAATCTTAGAATAAGACCACCCAAGAGTTAGACGCATGATTCATCGAGCATGGCGTCATCGAGCATGACGTAGTGATTCTAAACAAATAAAGACAATGCAAGTCCAAAACTCTACTGCCGTTCAAGAAACGTCATTGTCTCCAACCTTTAAACAGACACTACTTTTAACGAGTCTCCTTAAATTGCTCCTACCAAATTAAAAATTAGTAAACTGAATTCTTGGAATCAGTTTCTAAAAATAAATAAATTGATTGAATTTGGTAGGAGAAACTTTAGGAGACACGTTAAGACTTGTTCAAAATAAGAAAGAACTGCTTTTCGTAAACATATTGTTCCAGAAATATCTATAATTGGTAAATATGGTTGCTAGATACAGGGCCTGGACGCACCCAGTTACATGATAAAAAGCTATATTTTGAATTTTAGCAAATAAGATTTTTTCAAAATAATAAAAATGTTAAAATATTGGTTTTTAATCATTTAACACATTTTCATTAAATTAATGGAAATATGAAAGTAACATTTGATATTTTTTTAAATTAAATTTTTTTTTAAATTTTTGTTTTAAACTTTGCGCACCAGCATAAAATTAAAATCTAAACACTTTTTCCAAATAACTCTTTTCAATATCTTGTATTCTAATAACAGATTTTCACGAAAAATATATACCTTTTAATTTTCCAGACAAACGAATAGTCACGTGACTAAGGTCAAAACAAGTTTTTAGGTTACCAATCATGCAGAGGCTATCAGCATAAAAAGTTTTTTTATAATTTCAATAATAAAAAAGTTTCCCATATGGGTCTAACTTTTTGCCGGTCACTGTATATATATTATATTAAGAACTAAAAATATTGCGTTCTCTTGGCCCGAACCCTGGTCATATTTATTAATGGATTTTAAAAACATTTTAAATTTGGATTCTACAGAATTATTCTTAATATTTTTTACAATACAATGATTTCTAGTAATCAATGTTAGGGTTTTCATTGACATATCTTTTCCTGCGAATTCCACCTTTCCATTGGTGTAAGAACAACCGCAATTTAACAAGGCAAATTTTAGCGCCAATATTTGTAGTATCCAAATTTAAATAAGCTTTTGAAAATCCATTAAAAAATATTGCCGGGATTCGGGGGAAAGAGAACGCAATGTTTTTGGGCTAATTTAATTTACATAGATATAATTTCATATGGAGCTAGTAACCTTGGGAAAAACTTTAGAAATATTGGTCTCTTGCTTCTAAGGAATTCAAAATTTTCCTTTTGATTTTCTTTGAAAGAAAAAAAAATCGGGAAGATATTAAAATTAAATTATAAAGACATTTCTTCGGTCTGTCGCTATGTCTGTCATCTATACTCGTACAGTATTCACCTGAAGACGACTGGAGATGCTTACTAGTTGAAACGTAGTGATTCGAAAGAAATAAAGACAATGCAAGTCCAAAACTCTATTGCCATTCAACAATGGGTTTAATTTTTAATACAAGGTATGAACCTTTTATAAATAAACTCTTTAGTTTAAACTTTTTCAGTTTGAATAACTCAATTGTTTGTCATACTCTTTGTAATTTGGGACACCCGGTATATTTCTAAGGACTATTATTTTATTCTTTCTCTCTTTTAGGAAATAAACTAAATAGGTATTTAGATAGAAAAAACAATGAGTAAAACGGCATCAAAAGGCTGATGTATTTAATTATGCCCATGAGTTGTTATTTTAAGAAAATTAGATTACACTGTAAAATTATTCGGTAAAAATTTAGAGACAATTGTTGACAATAAATCATCTACAATAATTACTATAATTTTGTCTCGTTAATAACAAGATGTGACCTTTACTTGAAATTCTTTGATCGACTGTCTTTCCCACACTTCCCGCAAATCACTGGAGACAGGAATTCTGACAGGACACATGGGTGTCAAGAATCATCTGCACAGAATGCAAATGTATAATAGATACCTTAACTTCAGATTATGCGGACAAGTCAGGGAACCAGTATAGCACATAGTTTGCCATTGCGGGTCACTAGATCGGAAGAGGCAACGGCAACCAAATTGGAACCAGAGGACATACTGACCCTCACCCAGTTGAGCTATACAAACTAGTGTAAGGAAATGGGATCACTGAGTGGGTGTGAGAATCAAACAATGGGCCAAATCGGGCGGGCCTAAGTGCTTATGGGAAAAAAAATCTGATCACAATGGGCCAAACCAGGCCTAAGTGCATCCGGCCTTTGGACGAGCTCTCGGAAAAGAAAACATGAGCGAATGTTTATTTTTTTTCCTACGACCACCTATGAAAATGAGAAAAAATGCACGGTTAACTTGGCTCGAAAGCGCCGAATATCACACGCGTGTTGAAAGAAAATATTTCAACTCTAGAGTGGAAATACTAGGCACACTATTTAATTTAGGCATATGATGCCAATTTGACAGACCACACCTATTTATTAAAAAGAACAAATTTTAGAAAGCAGTTTAGTTTATTTATCACGTATTTGTTGAGTGATTCAGAATTAGAGTGTGAAAATACGCCATCTGAAATTATAAAAAAGTTAAGAATGTACTGGTAAATTTATTACCAGTCAAACAAGCCCCGCTGAAGAAAATGTCATATATTAAACTTAAGCAGAAAATGTTTATGGGTCGCCATAGCCTACAGACTAAAGCCATGACCTACGAATCGAAAGATCACAGGTTCAAATCCCATCAGAACCACTTGACTTTTTTTTTTGAAAACATTAAATAATTTATAGAATTATTTTGAATTGAAATCTTCCTTGTTGGGTGAATTTTTTAAATTTATTTTTAATGCATCTTTCCTTGATTAAATAAAAAAAATCATTCAAGAAGGAAGACTTCAATTCAAAATAATTTTATAATTTATTTAATGTTTTTATAAAAAAAAGCCAAGTACTCCTGATGGAATTTGAACCTGTGACCTTTCGATCTATTAAATTGGCATCATATGTTTAAATTAAATAGTGTTCCTTGTATTTCCACTCTAGAGTTGAAATATTTTTTTTCAGCTCTAGAGTTGAAATATTTTTTTCACAAATCAAAGGTTTTTTTAATAATTCTTTGTGGTCGTAGGAAAAATAGTGTACATTACTCGTGTTAAAGTGATTATTCTAAAACTCGGAGAATTTCCGCACTCGGCTGACGCCTCGTGCTAAATGTCTCCTCGTTTGAAAAGTATCACTTTCATCACTTGTTATGTAATATACTATATATGGACGCTTGAAAATTGATTGATATTCTTTTCAGCTTTGACAAAAGTGCGCGTACAGTTATAAATAAAGAGAAACTGTGTGCACTGTCTAATATATTCCTTTATTTCATCGACTCAATCAATTATGTGGTTAGTTTGAATATTAAAAATATTTTTTTTCACTACTTATTTTTGATACTTTAACTAAAATAGGTAAACACTATCATGCAGCTTCCCTTAGCATCATTTTTGTATACTAAACGGACTATTTACTATTACCCTTACCTATTTTAATGGTATTAGGCCTTTATAGCTGTACTGTGATAAAAACCTTAAGGATCAAAACCAGATTCCATCGATCCCTCCTCTGGTAGATTTTATTCATTGCCTTCGGCAAGGCATGTGCAAACTTTTTGCTTGATCCTCCCCCGCATCACAAACAAAATGATAATACAGGAATAATGTGAAACATAAATTCAATATTAGGGTCAAAGGACGAAGTGCCTTAAAACTTTGTAAACTTTTTCATTATTAATTTATAAGAACATTTTCTTTTTTTAAAAGTTAGTGAGAGTTTTATGTTTTTAATATAATTCATCTTTTAGATGAAGACAAATAACTTAAGCCTGTTGTCGGAAGGGTACATAAATCCTTATAAAACGTGTAATATAATTATATAATCATATTTGGGGAAAAAACATTTGGATTTTTTGGAACAGGAAAATTAAAAAAAAAATGAAGTTTATGAATTATGGAACAATGTAAAAAATTGGAGACAATGACGTTTCTTGAACGGAAGTAGAGTTTTGGACTTGAATTGTCTTTATCTGTATTGAATCACTACGTTTCACCTGGTAAGCATCTCCAGTCGTCTTCAGGTGAATACAGTATTCACATATTAAAGCCGATTAATTTTTTTCTTCCGTGGGTTCGTTTGGCCCATTGTATTCACCTTGTTTAGTTGTTACACCCATTCCGTGATCTCAGTTCCTTGCACTAGTTTGTGTATGGGGAGAGGGTAAGGATGTTCTCTAGTTCCAGTTTTGGTTGCCCGGATATTTGTTGCCTCTTCCGATCTAGTGACTCGTAATGGCAAACTATGTGCTGTGCAGTTTCCCTGACTTGTCCGCATAATCTGCAGTCAAAGTCTCCATTGTACAGTTGCATTCTGTGCAGATGGTTGTTGAGAGCCATGCATTCTGTCAGATTTATATATAATTTACCTACTTATGCCCGTATTCTCTGTAACTCTTCAAGCCGGCTTAAAATTTAATACAGCTTAAATTGCTGATTTCGTATTCGCGGTCACTATTTGGAGACTTAAGCTCAATTAACTTTAAGCCCTAAACATTGCAGGCTTAACAACGCGTCTGCGCCGTATTTGACTTTTCTTTGCTTCTGTTGTGTAATATATATTCGTATTTTTTGAAGTTAAATATGGAAATAGAAGATAAAATATTTATTGAAAACGATGGAGATATTTTGGATGTTCTATATCCTATATCTTGGATTTTCCAAAAGAATCTACGAACTAGAAGTATATTATCAACATCATCTTGTAAAAGTAATTTTTGTGGGCGGTCCACCGCTAGTCAAAAAAATGTTCCTTTTCTTCTCCACCACTTTTTTATGTAACTCTTTCTTCTTATACCGTATAGTTTTTTTAGCTGATGGCATCCCGATAGTTATTTGAAGGAATTCCGCATTAAATACTTCCTCAATGAATTTCCACACTTCCCGTTTTTTTACGGAAGCACGGTCGATTTTTTTGTTCTCAAGAGTTATTGCACATTTGTCAGCGATTAATCTGAATAGGAATGATTTCTCTGAGTATGTAAAATTACAGCACCTTTTTTTTTCTCCATTTTAGCAAGGAAAAGAAAATTATGAAAGAACATTTTTTTTTGTCAGTTGAAATTTGAAAATGTTTTGAAAGCTAAGGTTAAAAACCCATAACATAAAGTTAGTAACAATAACAAAAAGTAGGCGTAGATTGTCGTTCGTTGCTGCAGCCATTAACTTAAAAAAGAGAAGAGAATAACCGCATCGTTGTAAGCATAAAATAAGGCTTAGTTAAGTAACGAAAAATTTTCTACGCTGCTTATCAAATTTAATTTAAGCCAGCTTTAAAATTTAACAGAGCTTAAATTAATCCCGCTTTATGAAAAAATGGAGAATACACGGCCATTAAATAATCATATTTTATTTAAAATAATTAATTTAATAGCTATCTTCGATATAGCCGGAAGTGGTAGAATAACGCCAATATTTCAGTTTTTTTAAAATATAATTGTAGAAAAGTTCCCAAAACTCATTACGAACACTCTAGGCGGATCACCCTGTATATTATTTTTATGAAAATATAGTTTTTTCCTAAATGTTTGTTACATAATTAAGTGCCTTGTTTGTCTTATTAACTGTCCAGAATTAAAAAAATAAATTATAAATGAGGGAGATTTTTCAGTTCACAAAGAAAAACAAGCCTTGTTAAATTTTCTCATTTTACTTAGGTAACCTGAAACCATATACCTAACCTAATAAAACATGTCAATTAAGATAATCCCTTGGGAACAGGTTTTTGTCCCGAAAAAGGGCCATATTTAGTTTACAAAGACAAATAGGAACAATTACCGGAAAGTTGGGATCCAAATTAATGGCTTATCGCGCGGTCTGTCCTCTTTAAAGCGTCCCGTTACACCTACGGGATGCTTTCGGCAATTTCTGGATCATCCTGTTTTTGCGGTTTTATTCTACTACATTATTATTATGGGCACAATAAAACGGTTTGTTTATCAGAATAAGGAAGATTTTTTTGACCTCGGTCACGTGAGAACTCTTAAAATGGGCCATGAATTGATTTTCACAGTGATAAAATGAAATATATATATTTTATATTCAATTATATATTATTATAGAAAATTAGCTATGGCTGTGAACACTCTTTCTTCCATATATTATTCTGTAATGTTGGCATTATTGACTGAAATGTAATTTATGTCTTTTTAGTTCCCGTCCTCGTTTCCTGTTTTAAAATGACGTGAGTACCTTTGACAGGTGTGTAAATAGGACATTTTTTTCTGGAGAGAGGGACAGTCGGGACCACATGTTTTTCATGACATTGTCCCTAGTGAAGAAGGCGGAAAAGCGCCGCAGGCGAAAAATGTTCGGGGCCACGCCCAAAGTTCGTTTAAGATAATTCGCGTGACTACTATCAAATTTCGAAAATTAAATTATTACCTTTCCCCCTCGGCATGGTTGGGTTAAATTTGTTTTTGTAAATGTTTTTTTTTCTTTTTTTTTTGATATTCCTAGCTGGCTCTTTATTAAAAAAAATAAATTTTTTTTATTTGTGAAATTATGAATATTGGTGTCAATTCAAAATTTTAACATAAGACGTATGTATGATTCTAACCAGCGTTCTTCGGGCTCGGGTTTTCAGATGATTTTTTCAGAAATCATGTATTTTAGGAGCGTAGATCTAAGAACAGTTTTTGGTGCAAATGCTTAGGCTTTGAAATACTCCTTCTTAAGTGCCGTTTTGTATATTCATAATAAAGCATTCTCGTTTCTTCTCGCAATATTTTTTTTATTATAAATTATCACACTTCTTCCCTAAAAAATGTTTCAATTACAATTTTTACTTTAATTTTTCTCTTTAAAAATAAATACCTAATTGTCTTTTGTTTTGTTGTAAAAATATTTTATTGAATTGAGTTATATTTTTGTTGATTTAAAATAGCTCTCTCTCCCAGAGCGCCTTAAAGGATTTTTCCTACAGTGCAGGTGTTTTATCATAAAAAAAAAAAAAAAAAAAAGGGAAAACGGAATAGACAATATGATACTATAAAATATTATTCTTTTTACTCGTTTTCCTTTGAAATTGCAGTAACTAAAACGATATGCGTCTGAAACCTTAATCTCTATATAAAACAGGACTCTTAGAATGAAAAGTTTAAAAACTAAACGTTTCTTACAAGACCTTTGTAATCTAAGCCAAGAATACATTATTTAAAGATTTAAATTAAGTGTGAGACGAAAAATTAGGTTCCCCAAGAAGATTTGATATAATATTAAGGTTATCATTTTTAGTATTAAAACTTTCGTTTTGGTAAGGAATGGACATGGAGTATTAGAGTTCAAAATGCACTTTATTTGAGTATCAGATTTTATAATATGTTTTATACAAAATTTTATATTTTTTTAACGTCTTATTTATTTATTTTGAGAATAATATTGTTATATAATAAATTTTCTCCACGACCATTACTGAATGCAATAATTCCAAAATCATTTTTGATAATAGGATGAAAAAATTCTCGCTCTTGAGTGGGCATATTTATTCTGAAACACTTGCTTCTTATGCGTTTTGCGTGTAGTTTCATTCCATAACAAGATACGGAATAAATATTCTGTAATTGATCTAAACGACATAGGTTGCCATGAATTTCGAAACTGTCAATGTCAGCAGACAAATTTTAGTGCAAGTCAAAATATGAGTGAAAAATCGGATGAATCAGATATGGGACTGGATAATACTCCACCTGAAATTACAAATATTGCGAATAGTATTTTTGGTCGTGGAGAAAATATAGTCTGCTACTCGGTTAGAATGAAAATTCGATACTCGCGTTCGGAATCTTCCACTCGGATCAAATTT
Source organism: Polydrusus cervinus (assembly GCA_935413205.1). Classification (NCBI taxonomy): domain Eukaryota; kingdom Metazoa; phylum Arthropoda; class Insecta; order Coleoptera; family Curculionidae; genus Polydrusus; species Polydrusus cervinus. The sequence continues at coordinate 103,180,799 of OW284511.1, forward strand.
TCATTCCAACCTCGTTACATAATCTACTATTATATGTAATAATTTTATAGTTGGTTATGGGTAAATAAATGGCAATTTTTTACACTAGACAATTTACAAGGCATCATCAATGTTCCATAGTATTTTTACATGAATGTTACTACGTTCTTTGTATAATGCTTTATACACTCAACAAAAAAAACAACATATATTTATTGAATTTTACTTTACTAGACGGCTAATGTATCCGGCAATCACTCTCCTTATAACAGTCTTGACCTGACCCTTTTTGTTCGACTGTCAAAGAAAGGAAAATGTCGTTTAGGACGTGACCTGGATCCCTCCAGGATTCTTTTGTAGCGAATTTATAAGGCATTATATACTTAGCTCGAAATCTTGTTATTACAAAAAGTTTTTCCTAATGTACCAGAGTTTTTACAAGAAAATTAATGTTAAGGGAGAAAAATTGTTTCATTCATTACATTGATTAAAATTTAGGGAATACGCGATCAAGTGGGTCAAGGATTTGGTACCATCCGCTGATTATAATTTCTTATGTACACGTTATGAATATTTTTCAGATTTTTTTATTAGTAGTAAACTTGGTTCTTTTCTAGCATTAACGGTGGAGCACCAACTACACAGAAAAAAAAATGTTAATATCAATATTAATATTTTTATTAATAAAATATAAGCTTAAAATAATAAATTATATTTAAATCAATAAAATTAAAATATTTTGACTAGTTATGCATTTAATATTTACCTGTCTAAGAAAATATTCTTTAGTCAATTAAGAATTGTGTTTTTTCCAATTACATTACATATGTGTATATTAAGAATCGATAAACTTTAAGATGTAAAACCAAAACACATATGGTTCTATTAAAATTTGTTCTAGAAAAATCAGGTGATTGTGCAAATAGCGCCCTCTAGCGGCAATGGATATAACAAAAAATAGTCATGCTACATTAAAGATATTACTATAGTAAGCTCTTTCAAATGGGACCAGGTTTGTTAAATTTGGCTAAGGCAAATCAGAGTAATTGTATTTGAGTTTATATTGCGAATTAGATTTATTATAATTTCTTAAAGAAAAGTTATGCCGTTTATTCCAATGATTAAAACACCTACGTTTTGACATAACTTTATGTGGCATATTATCGATAAAATTCCTATAATATTCTTCGTCATATGTTGAACTCCCTCTGGCGATAAATTTAGGAACTTAAAAATAATATTCAGCAATTTCTTTTGATGGATTTTATAATATTATTACCGTGTACAAACGGCCGGCGTCCATTCCTTATTTGGCCACCCGGTATATGTGAGAACTATCTGAAACATGTTATTATTTTTTTTACCAGAGACAGCAATATTTGGAATTGACGTCAATTATTACAGTATTTAAATGTACAAACGAAAAGCAGAAACAAAAACGTGGTTATATTATTTTACATTTAAATAAATAAATCGTGAATTGGAATTAAATCGCTAGACCAAGTTAATATTGTTCAGGGTTTGCAATATGCACCCACCACCGATCTCAAACACAAAAGCCGCTGTATAAGTAAGTCTCCAAAGATAATGAGGCCATTAATATTCACTAATTAATATTTGTTTCTGTTTGTATATACCGTGTTCTGAAAGTAATATTTCGTAAATTTATCTTATAGAGGACGTAGTCGAAAGCTGCGAAAGCGCATCTGTTTATTTTGTTTTGGTTATGGTATTTAGGCCGTATTTATTTCAATAAGGTTTACCTTACAATACTCTAGGAAGTAAGTACATTTTTAAGGTATTCTATTTTTTTTAGTATTGTATTAATTTTAATATTGTTGAAAATACGGTCTAAGAAGCCACCAGCAACAATGCCCGTTCTCGTACCTGATAAGGGCGACAGGCAGTTGTCAGAAAAAAGTCGATGACAGTGACAGTTTTTTAAAACGAACATCTTTCATAATTATTATTTTATTGTAAAAAGTCTGAATACAACAACATTTGTTACGTTCTGGGTTTTTATTTAACGCAAACGGTTAATATTTAACATTTTGGTGCCGAAACCCGGGAAGTGTTGTTTGATTTTGGATTTTAAACGTGTAACGAGCGAAAATAATAATAATTATGGAACTAACGTTAAGAAAATCGTACCGTGGACAGTTAACGAAGTTAGTAAACTCTGCAAATTCTATAATAACGGACGAAAATGTGAGTTTAGACGACGTCGCAGTACTAATTCAACGAATACAAACGGTAAATTTGACTTTAAAGGACTTAAATAGTCAAGTGGCATCTAGTTTCAAAGAAGATCAATATGAAGGTGAATGTGAAAAAATAGTGGAATATGACCTTGCTGCAACGGAGGCGATTGCAAGATTGGAACGCAAATTAACGAAAGAAACACAGCTTCAAAGGGAATTGCAGCAAGAAACGTCTGATGCATCCAATGCGCTATCGGGTAACGTTGAAATCAAGCAAAATAATATGCAGAATATATCGGTAAGACTACCTAAACTTGACATCATTAAGTTTAATGGTGAAATCGCTCTGTGGCCAGAATTTTGGGAACAATATAGTACAGCTATTCATGACAATAAATATCTTGATAATACCTCAAAATTTGCTTATTTAAAATCGTATTTAGTGGGGAAAGCTGCTGTAACAATATCCGGGTTAACGTCTGGTCAAAGCTCCTATGAAGATGCTATCGATTTATTGAAATCTGAATATGCATGCACCGAAAGAATTATCGATAAGTATGTTCAAAAATTGTTTTCGATTTCCCATATAAAAAATGAAAGAGACACTGTTGGTTTAAGAAAATTATTTACTACCGTATCGACAATTACCAAGTCCCTAACGACATTGGGAATATCTGCTGACCAGTATGGTCTTTTAGTAAAATCAGTCGTGTTTCAAGCTCTTCCATATAATATGCGTGTTGCTTATAACAAACAAAAAATCTCGGACTCTAACGATAACGCGTCTGTCAGTGGGCAATCAACGACAAGTGCTGCTGGCAGTGAAATGGACTACGAAAAACAAATTAACGGACTTTTGCAATTTTTAAAGGTGGAACTAGACTCAACTGAACAAGCTAGTTGTAGTAGTGACTTTGAAACTAAAGATAAAAACATTAAGCATTTTAATCGATCGTGGAATAACGGACAAAATAAAGAATCTTTTACTGCAGCAGGTTTATTAACGGGCGCTAAAGAATGCTGCTTATTTTGTCATTCTAAATATCATGCAACAATAAATTGTGATGGTTCTTTAAGTGTTGCTACGAAAAAGGACATTTTAAAGAAAAATAGACTTTGCTTTCGTTGCGCTAAACCTAATTATATTTCAAAGTTTTGTAAAACAAGAGACATTTTTTGCGCAAAATGTAAAAGGAGACACGCGACAACCATGTGCGAGCCGCAGAATGTACACACAACAAACACAAGGTCTGAGCCAAGGAGCGGTGTTGATAGTAGTCACAATAGTCTCATAGTCAATAATAGTTCTACTGCTTTATTAGCTAATGGTATTGCAAATAATATTTATTTAAAGACTGCTTGCGCTTTCATTTCGTCCAAGAATAGTAACGAGGAAGCACTTATACGCATTATTGTTGACGGAGGTAGCCAGCTTACCTTCATTAGGGAGGACATATCACGTAAGATGGCACTACCTGTTATCGGAACTCATAAAATAGCGATACAATCATTTGGACAAAATGAAATGACGCCTGCTAGACTCTGTAATTGTGTTAAACTTAAGCTTAAGAGTCAGTATAATGACAATATCGTAGAGATATTGGCTGTAGAGGTACCTGAGATATGTTTTGATAATTTAAAACCACCATCGCAAGCTAATCCAATAATTAAACAGTTTAGCGTAAACCACCGTTTAGCTGATTTTGTCGTAGGACCCCAACAGCCAATAAGTGGATTTTCTCTATTAATAGGTGCAGATAACTATTGGGAAATTGTGTCAAACGAAACCACATTTTTAACGAATACTTTAACGGCTGTTAATACGAAATTTGGTTGGACAATTTATGGCGCGAGTAACATTTACGACAACGAAATAAACGATTACATAGTAAATTTTAATTCGAGCAGGGTACTTCACGCGCAAGTAAAATTTTCAGACCAAACTGAAATAAATTTGAAAAAGTTTTGGGACTTGGAAACTATCGGCATAAACGCTAGTGATATTACCGCCCAGAACAATTTTACCAATGACTTTATAAAAAATAATGTAACCTTGGAGAACGATCGATATCAAGTATCATTACCATGGCGAGACGATAAAGTTCTCGATTCAAACTTTTCCGGTGCTCTAGTGCGTGGAAAAAGACTAATAAATAGACTATGTAAAAACGGAACATTAACGAAGTACGATAATGCGATTCGTGAATACGTACGGTCGGGTTGTGCAGAAGAGGTTTCAGATAACGAAAATAACGCAATGAAACAGACCTATTATATGCCACATCGACCAGTTTACCGCAACGATAAGGAAACAACCAAACTGCGAGTTGTATTTGACGCGTCCGCGCATGCTCCTGATACTCCTTCTTTAAACGAAAAATTATTATCTGGTGAAAACTTGTTGCCAAATCTTATGAAAATTCTAATCAATTTTCCTATTGGTGCTGTAGCCGTTATAGCCGATATCGAGAAGGCATTTTTACAGATTGGAATGTGTGAAGAAGATAGGGATTATCACAGATTTTTATGGTTTAAAGAAGCAGTTAAGGATAATATCACCTCAACGACAGAGCTACCAGATTTTACAACGTTTCGCATGACACGGGTTACTTTTGGAGTAACGACCAGCCCATTTTTGCTTGCAGCTACATTAAGAAAACATTTAATGGAATCTCCTGAACGTGAGATAGCGGCCACCTGGTTAAAATCTTTTTACGTTGACGATTTGGTTCTAGCAGTAGAGTCAAAGGCAGAAGCTTTGAAATTGTATGAAAAGGCAAAAAGTATTTTGTCAAAGGCAAACATGAATTTACGCAAATGGTGCTCAAATGATCCAACTATAATGCAACGAATTAACGAAGAAAAGAAACAATCGCCAACCAAGACCAATTTAGACAAGAAGGTGTTAGGTGTTATTTGGCGACCAGTTACCGATGAATTAACCATCAATTTGAGTGCTATACTAAACGACAGCTCCAATTTGATTACAAAACGCAACGTCTTGCAAACGATAGCGAAGATATTTGACCCAATTGAAATCTTGGGACCCTATATCGTAAAGGCTAAAATAATACTTCAAAACATCTGGAAAAAAAATTTAGATTGGGACGACATAATACCTGAGAACCTAAATAAGGAATGGATAAAATGGCGAGAAAAACTTCCATTGCTCAATAATTATTTTATATATCGATGTTTAATTAATAGACCCACAAACGAACCAGAAGATGTGAGGTTAAGACTAGTAATGGAACATGCCTGCGGATACCTATCCTGTTGTTATACCCCCTTAACATTGAGCAACTTTCGTCGGGGGAGGATGTTGAAAATACGGTCTAAGAAGCCACCAGCAACAATGCCCGTTCTCGTACCTGATAAGGGCGACAGGCAGTTTGTCGCGTACCTTTTAGGGGTAAATTAAATTCACCCTCAAAAGGCACTAACGGCTTACGGCAGCTCTTCGTCGGATGAACAAATGGTCGTCTGCAAGCGACGCTTATGCTTTTTGGAGGGCGCCACTCAGTTTCCTTTACGACAAGGGTTAATAGAGCCTTTCCACTGAGAAGTAGACTCAATTTTTGCGAAAGGATGGTATTAGAGTTAATAATAAAAAAAACTGAGATAAATTACAATAATTTTAATGAAAACTGTCATTCTCTTCTTGACACGCAGATATATATGTATATTATGCCAATCATATTAAAAATAAAAAAACTATAGAATGCCTGTATTCTGAACCTGTAAATTAAAAATTGCCTCAAGGCTTATTTACTTAAGTTTACCGAAACCTCGTTTATATCAATATATACATAACTATTCTTTGGCCAAAGATACCCCCTGCTATGTACATTATTTACAATAAACCACCTGTAATTTATACCGACTTTTAGGCGAATAAAATAAAAAGGGAGTCAGAAAACACGCTTACAAGATGGTTAATACATTATATGATATAACCGGAAGTTATATTGGTAAAAATAATATAAAGGAATAAACTGGCCTTAGATCCAGGGCAAGTAGACTCCCAGGTACAGCTACAGCGGGTGGTGGTGGATGAAACACATTAGCCCTTCAGTGGGGTGTTGAACTGAGGCTACTGGATCACCGAAGGTCAAAGCACAACGACTTGGTGAGATGTACGACACAGCTCTTCAGGCGATAACAAGAGATGAGTGCAAATTTACGTGGAAATGAGCCCCATAATACGACCCTGTAAATCACACAAAAAATGACCAAATACCCAAATTTAAGAAGGAGATTTAACTAGCTTACCTCTTATCTGAGGGAATACACACACCGACAGCACATGGCTCCGTTCCAAACAATTAGGGGTTTATCCCACGTATTATACAAAAAGCAAATAGAAAATAAACTTTTAGCAGGTTTTACACATTCTGCATATTTTAATTTCTAAAATTGTGCGTTAACTTGCACGATATCAAAATTGGAATTCAATCACCAAAAGTGACCACTCAGCCCGGATTCCGGAGCTCGAGAGAACGGCCTCCACGTATCGAACGAACCACGTCCCTCCCCGACCTCCTGCATCTGGTGTACAGAAAAATGAGTGGTGGCGAATGCGCCAGAATAATGAAATATATACTGAAAATTATTACCAAACGTGGCGTTAAATTTATAAACGCTACATTGCCTCTCTCCAAAAAGAAAAAATGAAAGGCTCCTAGGTAAGCTTTACATTTTTTTTTTTGAACTAAGACTATCCATACTATCGACATTACAAAACATGTCATAAAGATATTAACATGAAAAGATAGAGTTGTCAACATTTTTTCCTGATAACTATCGCGTATCATACGTCCTAAGGGAGTCATAATCGGTAGGTCACAAATTGGGTAGGTCACTAAATCGGTAGGTCTACTTAAATGCGACAACTAATGGATAGTAGGACATCAATCTAAAGAAAAGAAATACTAGAAATATCACAATCTTATAAACTACTAACTATATACAGATATACAACCTATAAGAAGGCGGAAACGATTTCCTATAGTCAGCGACTATAATCAATTATGAGGAAGATATGAATTTAAAAAAATCAAGGATCTAATTTCACACACCCTCACGGTATAAAACCAAACTACTCTATAAAAGGTAGGACTGATTATTAAAATAAAGTCAGGAATACTCAATAGAACTGAAGTTGCGGCAATGCCCTCGTGCGTCAGTCCCATTTACTAAAACTTGACATGGCACCACACCAAGGAGCGGTGAGATATACTAAGAAGCTCTTAGCAAAGCATAATCCTAGGTAAGATCTAGGAAAGAACTTAAAGAATAAGGTAGGTAACGAAAAAGTAATTAGTTTAAGTTACCCTCGAGTAAGATAACTAAAATTAATTTGCATAAGTAAATCACGGTTAGTTAAGTAAACCAAAGGTAAGATAAATAACCCAAAGGTAAGGCAAATAAGCCAAAGGTAAGGTAAGGTAAGTAGTTTTGATAAGGAAATTCCTTATCACACAAAAACCACTCGCGTATTTCGCAGGTAGGTAGGTAAATTAGGAAGAAAGAGAACTTTGGTCGTCCTCTGATGAATCATCGGAGGATCCACGATAAGGTAATAAGTCCTTAGCATGCCATTTGCCTGCTTTAGAACCATCTAGATTCTTTAATTCATAGACTAAAGGAGATAACCTTTTAGAGACAATAGATAAGATATGTTTAGGACTGAGTTTCGCAGCGAATTTGTCTGCAGCTTTAGACAACGTTTTATTCGGACGCCATACTTTGTCATTCACACTAAAACTTACATCCCGTTTCCGGAGATTATAGGATTTGGAATTCCTTTCATAAGCAGCATGCAATTTTTGACGAATCTCGTCGAATAATTTCCGAAACTCAACTAAACTTTCGGCGTAGGTATTCCTATCACCAGGTAAAATTTCGGACGATTGGTCCTGAGGAGGATTATTATAATAATCACCAGACAAAGGAATATGTCGGCCAAACATTAAATAGGAGGGAGGAAATCCAGTTACTTCGTGAACTGCGGTATTAATGGCCTGTCTAATTTCGGCAATATGTAAATCCCAATCTTCGTGTTTTTCTATATAACATCGAATAGCTGTAGTGACAGTTTTATTGTTTCTCTCAACGAAATTACACTGTGGTGAATAAAAGGGAGTGAAACACTGTTTTACGTGATATTTTTCACAAAGATTTTTAAGGTTCTGACCAGAGAAATTTGGCGCATTATCGCAAATAAGAATCTGAGGGACTCCAAAAATTAGGAAAACCTGATTTTCTAGAAGATCTACAACAAAATTAGATTTAGAGTGCTTAAGAGGAAAAACAAAGGTGTATTTAGAAAACCAATCAGCGGCTACAAGCAACCATTTATTACCTCTTTTCGAGCGCGGGAACGGACCAACAAAATCCAACGAAATAATCTGACCAGGTAAATTAACTATTTTTTCTTTACCCATAACACCAATTTTAGATAAATTAGAATGCTTCTGTGCTCCGCACATTAAACATTTACGAATAAACTTTAACACGTCTAATCTCATGCGTGGCCAATAATACATTTCTTGTACTCGGAACAAGGTTTTACGAAAACCAAAATGTCCACTGGTGGGGGGATTATGACAAACTTCAATAACCTTAGTACGCTGAGATTTGGGAACTAGGAATTTCCATTCCTGTTTATTAAAAGGATAGGAGGTTCGACAGGGAATAAATTTCTGTATCGAGTCGCCTTCAATACGCCACTGCGGGTATTTTTCGGGACTCTTACGAATTTTATCACAGAGAGATACATACCACGGGTCAAGAGTGGTTAAATCAAGAGATAGGGAAGATACTTGTATAGGTAAAGTCTGAGAGGTAGATGGACTTTCATTATCTAAGCCATCAGGCAACAATAAGGGATACGACTTAACGCATCGGGAACAATATGCATAGAACCTTTTCTATGTTGTAAATCAAAGTGTTGCCTTAATCTAAGCAACCAACGACTAAGTTTACCAGAGGGAGTTTTTAGATTATTCAACCAGAGCAAACTGAAGTGATCGGTAATCACGGTAAAACGAGTACCTTCTACCCAAGGCCTGAATTTCTCAATGCAGAAAATAACTGCCAAACATTCCCGTTCGGTTACCGAATAATTCCTTTCTGCCCTAGATAGAGAACGGCTTGCATAAGCGATAACTTTCTCTTCTCCATCTATAAACTGTGTCAACATTCCGCCAATTCCAACATCGGAAGCGTCTGATTGAACAAAAAATCTTTGACTAAAATCCGGCTGAGCCAGGATAGGTGCACTCACTAATTTTTGTTTAATAGATATAAATGCAGCTTCAGCCTCTTCGTCCCAAGTAATTACTTCTTTTTTCTTTTTGCCTTTTAGAAGAGAATTTAAAGGACTTACAAGGGAAGAAAAATGCTCAATAAATCTGCGATACCACGAACACATACCTATGAAACGCTTAACTTCAGTCGAAGTTCGAGGACGGGGATAGTTTAACATACAATCGACCTTGCACGGGTCAGTAGCTAAGGAATTATTTCCAACAATAAAACCTAAATATTTTAACGTGGTTCTAAAGAACTGACACTTTTCGAGGTTAATAGTAAGGCCTGCCCCTTTAAGTAAATTTTTTGCAGTTGTTAGTAGTTCAATATGGTGTTCCCAAGTAGGAGAACAAAGTAAAATGTCGTCTAGATAGGAAAATATATGTGGTTCATATTTAGGACCAAAAATTGACTCAACTAATCTTTGCTGCGATTGTGCCGCGTTGCACAACCCGAAAGGAACAACATTAAACTGGAAGTGTCCTCGACCAATTATAGAAAAAGCAGTTTTTTCTTTAGAAGCGTCATCTAAGGGAATTTGCCAAAATGCCTTACGCAAGTCAATAGAAGATATAAACTTAGCATTACGCAAATTATTTAGGATACGATCAACGTGAGGTAAAGGAAAACTATCATGCTTCGTCAAACTATTCAAGAAACGTCCATCAAAACAAAATCTATATTCACCATTAGGTTTTTTAACTAAAAGTGTGGGAGAGCACCAAGGACTTTGAGATTCCTCAACCACGCCCAATTCAATCATAGAATCCAACTCTTTATTCAAAATCTCTTGCATATAAGGGGATTGTAAGTAAGGTTTCTTTTTGAAAGGTGGGCTATCACCTGTATCTATAGTAAGTTTAATTTTATTTGTTCTTCCCAACTTATCCTTACTATCAATTTCCTTAAACGAATCTAATATTTTTTGGGCTTCCAATTTTTGACTTGGCGATAAATCATCCAAGGTATAAAGTTTAGGAATACAAAAATTTCTATTTATTGTTGAGGTGGTATTTATTTCGAATTGATCATTATGGATACTCCATCGATTATTTTTAAAGTCCATTACTAAATTAAACTGTCTTGCAAAATCAATCCCAAAAATAAATGAATGAGTTACGGAAGGAACAATTAAAACTTTTATAATTTGACAATTATTATTAATAAAAATAGGTAAATCGGCAATGCCAACAACTTGCTGCCGTGTACCATCAGCAGTACAAACATTACTATTATTAACAGAATGAATTTTAATTTTTAAATTTTTCAAAATTTTTATTCCATGAGACCCAACTATGGAAGAATTAGCCCCAGAATCTAATAAAACGGTAATCGTTAGATCATAGAGACGAACTGAGATATAAGGTCTGTCATCATTAACTTTTTTTGTAAACAAAGGCAATACTTCGTTATTTAAACCAGGTGTTTTATAAAATTTAGAAACAAAATTAAGCCACTTCTCCCAATCAGCTTTATCAAAACAAGGGATCGTGGTTGATTTTCCATCAAGGTACCGACCACGGGCAGTGCCTGATGAACTAATTAGTTTTTTGAACAATTTTTACAAGAATTTATTTTGACATTTTGTTCGCCACAGCGGTAACAAAAAATGTTTCTTTTCTCCTTACAGGAGTTGTAGGTATGGTTAGGGGTAAACGACAATTAAAGCAAATGACTTTACCTTTAGGTACATTCTGAAAATCCTTTTTATCGGTATTATCATCTCTTTCAGACTCTTTTAAAGTCTTAGAAGGGTTGGAGATATCTCGAGAAAATTTCTTTTTTCGATTGAAATGACAATCACGAGTGTCACGCGGTCGTGAACCACTCTGTTGATCGCAATCAGATAAATAAAATAAGGAAGGTAATTTTTTAGAAGTAGTCCTGGAAGCTTCTTCCAATCGTTTACATAAGGTAGACAATTCATTGACAGTGTCAATGGAATGTAATGCAAGTTGCGATATATGTTCAGGTAGTAAATTTTTACGAAGATATTTAACTTTAGTTACTTCCGCGGGAGGAATAGATAAGCGGAAACATAAATTTTCTAAGTGAGCAATAAAGATAGTTATTGATTCATTTCTTTTCTGTTTTCTCTGTCTAATCTGTTCCCAAATATCGTCATCAGCATAGGGAGGTAAAAAATCTTTCTTTAAACGGAAAACTAATGAGGGCCAATCAGTAATTACAGATCTAATACTACGAAACCAAATAAATGCGTCGCCTACGAAAAATTCGACAGCTGAATTAAGCAATTCAGCTTCTGTACTATTACGGGCTTGAGCTAAATCAGAAACTCTTTCTAAAAAATAAAAAACACTTTTTGTGTCCCCATTAAATTTAATTCCCCAAGAAGATATTGGCTGTTTATTGGCTGTACACGTAACTACAGGATTGACATTAACTACAGGCTGAGTATTTTGATTTAGATTAATCAAATTTGAAGCAGGTACTACATCCGAAACTTTTTCATCTAAGTCTGACTCTAATTTAAGACAAGTCGCATAAGACTCATTTTTAAATTTAATGATGTCTTCATCTTCGCCTTCAGGAATAACAATTCTTTTTGCACGGCCACATAAATGAGCTAGCCTTGATTTAATGCGAAGGTAAGTGCTATCCGAAGAGTTTCCTTCAAAATCAGAAATAATATTTTCTATAGAAGCAATGCTTCGATTGATTTCAGCTTTTTGGCTTTCAAACTCTTTTAGGACATTATATGAATCCATAAAAATTTGACTCCCAGGTACATTAATTTCTTTTTTCAAAAGTCTAACCAAAATCTTTCTTTTTTCAGCAACGTTACGTTCCGTATAAATATTTCTAATGTTTAATTCATAGTCGAGCTCAAAATCTAATAAATGATTAATTTGAAATCTATCCCAAGAAGCCATCTTGAGAAATTTACTTTTGAAAGAACCGACAAGTTATTTAAAAAAATTAAGCCAACTACTAAAATAATTACAAGTCTCGAGGAAATTTTCTATTAAAATCAATAAAAACTTTTTAGACTTCCGGTATAATATTTAAAATAATCCCATTCTGTATAATATAAGTTATACGACGTAAAAGCAAGCAAAAATTAATCGGGTATTATAACCCAGAAAATTTCTTTTGAAAATATAGAAAATTTTTAATTACTAATTAATTGTTAATTAATTAATTGGATAATTAACAACGTAGCATTGTTTTATTAATATTTAAAAATATGCTCCCATGTAAATAATGTAAAATGTTATCTACCTAAAATGTTTCTTTTAAACTCGTTTTCAATACAGCAATAAACATTCAAATCTAAATCGTAGCCTTTTTTTTTTTGATAAACAGATACCACAAAAAAGGTGTACTTGAACAATTATGATTTTACTCGTCGCGACGTAGCGGATTAATTTATATTTGCATTTATTTTATTTAAGGTAAAAATGATTTTTAGAGAACTATGTTTTAAATTATTTTTAGGATATAAAAGGTTGTATCTTTTTAAAATAAATTTACGAGAAACCCGTTATGAATATAATCCTATATTAGAATGTAAAATTTTATTTTATTTGTGCATAGGTATTTTATCTCAATTTAAGACAGAGAAAGACAGAAATAGAAAGATCAAAATTACGCAATATAGACAATAAAACCTAAGCAAAAAATGTAAAAGGTATGCATTTAAATGACATAAAACCTGAAAGAAAATTGGAAAATTAAGAATATTTTTCAATTTTGAAACTTATCTCAGTATAAAGAAAATTAATTTTAAAGCACAAGCTATCGATGCCCCACGCGCATGGGCGCTATTCTTTGTCGCGTACCTTTTAGGGGTAAATTAAATTCACCCTCAAAAGGCACTAACGGCTTACGGCAGCTCTTCGTCGGATGAACAAATGGTCGTCTGCAAGCGACGCCTATGCTTTTTGGAGGGCGCCACTCAGTTTCCTTTACGACAAGGGTTAATAGAGCCTTTCCACTGAGAAGTAGACTCAATTTTTGCGAAAGGATGGTATTAGAGTTAATAATAAAAAAAAACTGAGATAAATTACAATAATTTTAATGAAAACTGTCATTCTCTTCTTGACACGCAGATATATATGTATATTATGCCAATCATATTAAAAATAAAAAAACTATAGAATGCCTGTATTCTGAACCTGTAAATTAAAAATTGCCTCAAGGCTTATTTACTTAAGTTTATATCAATATATACATAACTATTCTTTGGCCAAAGATACCCCCTGCTATGTACATTATTTACAATAAACCACCTGTAATTTATACCGACTTTTAGGCGAATAAAATAAAAAGGGAGTCAGAAAACACGCTTACAAGATGGTTAATACATTATATGAAAATTCCAAAAACTGATGCGATATTATAATCTTACTGTTAATAAATGATTCAACTTAACCGGAAGTTATATTGGTCAAAATAATATAAAGGAATAAACTGGCCTTAGATCCAGGGCAAGTAGACTCCCAGGTACAGCTACAGCGGGTGGTGGTGGATGAAACACATTAGCCCTTCAGTGGGGTGTTGAACTGAGGCTACTGGATCACCGAAGGTCAAAGCACAACGACTTGGTGAGATGTACGACACAGCTCTTCAGGCGATAACAAGAGATGAGTGCAAATTTACGTGGAAATGAGCCCCATAATACGACCCTGTAAATCACACAAAAAATGACCAAATACCCAAATTTAAGAAGGAGATTTAACTAGCTTACCTCTTATCTGAGGGAATACACACACCGACAGCACATGGCTCCGTTCCAAACAATTAGGGGTTTATCCCACGTATTATACAAAAAGCAAATAGAAAATAAACTTTTAGCAGGTTTTACACATTCTGCATATTTTAATTTCTAACAAAATTGTGCGTTAACTTGCACGATATCAAAATTGGAATTCAATCACCAAAAGTGACCACTCAGCCCGGATTCCGGAGCTCGAGAGAACGGCCTCCACGTATCGAACGAACCACGTCCCTCCCCGACCTCCTGCATCTGGTGTACAGAAAAATGAGTGGTGGCGAATGCGCCAGAATAATGAAATATATACTGAAAATTATTACCAAACGTGGCGTTAAATTTATAAACGCTACAAGTTGTCAGAAAAAAGTCGATGACAGTGACAGTTTTTTAAAACGAACATCTTTCATAATTATTATTTTATTGTAAAAAGTCTGAATACAACAACATTTGTTACGTTCTGGGTTTTTATTTAACGCAAACGGTTAATATTTAACAAATATAATCTTAAGTCGGTTTTTGCCTTAGACTTAGACCTAGACCGAAAACTGTAAAACAGAAAGAAATTTATGCTCCCGAGTAACTTCCAAAGCTAACTGGAGTTAGTCTAGTTAAGTTACTGTGATGTACTTGTTTATCTTCGTTTCAAAAGCAATTTCATTTTTTTAAAATATTTATAAGGTCTGATTTCAGGCGAAACATGTAACAAAAATAAACAGATAGAAAAATATTTGAGGCCGAGTCTTAAGGTCTTTTTCCTTACAAAATATCATCCTCTTTGAGTAAAAATGGAATCTAAAGAACGAAACGTGGAATTTGAGAACTAAAAATGCCATCTAAAAACGGCTATGAAAAAGTGTTTTTCCCAAGTCAAAAATGAAGACGCAAAAAATTAATAACCAAAACTAAAAATTTCGGTTTTTTGGATATCTCCGAAAGTAGAGTATTTTTAGCACCCTATATATTATCATTTAGAGTGATATTATGGTACCGTTTTTATAAATATGGTCCACATAGTTTCAGAGATATTTGTATTTTCATATACTCGACCCTCTCCCGCCATTTTTCAAAATGGTTGCCAAATTACGTTATTACAAAGGTATCTCCAGCGAACCCTTAGCATTAATCTAAATAACTAATAAATTAGCAACAATTCATATAAATCTCTAAAGCATTAAAAGACAAATCAAAACTTTCAGGGCAGTGTATAAGTTACTGGATCTGACCGAACGAAAATACACTTAAAGTCATTATTACGTAACCACAGGGTTAACATCAGCCCCGTCAAAGCATGCCTTGATGCTTGTCCTAGTCAGTCGCTAGCAGAACTAATTATTAATTAAACTTAAATAAACATAGTTATCATATGAATATAGTAACGTGAAATGACATGTAAATATTTATTACAAACAAATAAAGAAGTTTAGTAAGTAGGCTTTATCGACCGGACTAATATTTTGATTTTGATATATTTTTTAATATAATATTGCTATATTATATTACCTTCGTGTGAAATATTTCGACTACAACTTTTCTAAATCCGTAAATATCTCTTAAAAAGACAAAATCTTAAAAATTTCCCTTTGCCAATTTTATTCGGTTCTGCAGGGTTTTAAAATTTACTCGCAAAGAGCGCTCAAAGAATGTTTTAAAGGACTTTCGGTCACTGGCTTCACCTATTTCGTGATATTTCAAAGGAAATTCAAATTTTCAGACCCGGCTGAAAAGGAAATTTGCAAGAGGTTACAAAGAAATGATACTTGAATAGAAAAGAATGGAAACTGGCAAACTTACAGTTCGTATTGTATTGTGTTATGTTACTACTTTTGAGGTTACTTATTGGAGATACACAAAAAGAACATGATCGTATTATCAAACAGTATGCCCAGTTGAATGTCTAAGAAAAGGGGTGGTCAGGTCACTCATAAGTTAAAATCAATGAGATTTTTAATATTCTCGCTTCAGCCTTGCTGCAGTTAGAGACCCTACACTACATGTTAGTGAAAAAAAAAGTTAAACTTGATAAGTTGCCTATTAACTAGCGTTTTATTTCATTATCAGTGTCAAGCTTGAAATATTGCCCAAACATGCTTTCAGAAGTTGTTGCCCGTGCTGTGGCACTAAACATACGATATATCACTAACGTCTTGGGTGAGGCTAAGAGTACCGTACAGGATGCAATCAGTCGCTTTCGACAAACGTCAAGGATCAGGGAGGAGACGTAAGACTACGCGAGCGCGGTTTACCATCTTCAGCCATTAGTCGTCAAACAACCCCAAACTGTACTCCCCAGTTTGTCGAAAGCGGCTGACTGCATCCTGTACGGTACTCTTAGCCTCACCCAAGACGTTAGCGATATATCGTATGTTTCGGCCATCGTCGTTCAGTGTCACAGCACTGGTAACAACTTCTGAAAGGATGTTTGGGCAATATTTCAAGCTTCACACTGATAATAAAATAAAACGTTAGTTGATAGGCAACTTATCACGTTTAATTTTTTTTTCTTTAACATTGGAAAAATTAAAATGATTTTTTAAAAGATTATATCTTTTTAAAAAGAACAATTATTAGGACGAATCAAAAAACAAAATGTTAAGAAAACATGCGACTTCCATATAAAATACACTGCAATATCATCACACTGCCTACTTTTTCCACAGGGTGTTAAGAACGTAAGGCAAAAAAAGTATCATTTGTTGCCCTCGGTATAATATCACACATGTCATCATTTTTCTTAAATCGAAAAGCGGCTAATAATCTTAATACATGCGGCTACCATCTTTCAAAAATTTCATTAAAGATATTTTAAAATCAGAAAAGTTAATTAATATCAAAGTTGGTAATAATTTTCCTTGTCAGGTTTTTTTTGCTGATGAGTGTAGTTTCGTCACTGCCTGCATGTGTAGATTTGTTTTAACCTGAAGTTTGGTGGTGTTGTTTTTTTACGTTGACATCTAGGAAATGTAATTGATTGATTTCTTCTTTCTCCATAGTGAATTTGATTGATGATGAGGCAACTGGAGATGTTTGCTAGTTAAAACGTGGTGATTTAAAACAAATAAACATTGTATGAAAAAATTGAAATGAAAAAAACAGTAGTTTTGGTACTTACTTCTTTGATAATTTACCTCACATATATAGAACCAATCAGAACGCAAATTTCCATAGCAACCACCTTGGTAACGGGGTCTTACCGAATAAGACCTACCGCTAGCTCGGTAAGACCACAGTAGCTTTTTGTCAAACAAACAGTAATTTATTTCAAGAAATCAAGTTTAATAAATAAATATTATAACCCCTACAAAATAAAAGTGACACACAACAGTATTTGAGGTGATTTTAGGGCATAAACTTAACTTAATTTTGACATTTTTAAAGAAATGTTTTATGACAAAATGTATGCAAGATTAAACTCAGTGTGCTTTGCTTTGACGTGAGCTTAAGAAATCTTGGCGTTTTCATGGCAACCGTGATGACAACAAGCGAATTTGATTTTTGACGTTCCACGCGTCTGATTTAGTCTTGGATTTTTAATTAATTGTTAGTTGTGGCACGTTTATAAACTTAAAAGTAAATTATAATGATGTGTTTGCATATTTTCCTTTATCACAAACGGCTTTTATTTCGGGTTCAGTAAATTATCCAATAAAACACACCTCTAGAAGCGGCGTCCTATCTTCATACCTTTGTTTTTCACTCGAAACTAGATTTTGTAAGAAAATTATCACTTAATATAATTTTTACTTATAATCAAAGATAAGACCCTCGAGCTAAAGACTGTGAAACCTAACAAGTAATTAATATTTTATTTTCCATACAATGGAGATTTCGTTTCTCCTAGAATGTATCCCAGCTCAAATAAGTGATACAAATAAATAGATCCAAGTCCAAAACTCTTCTACCGTTCAACAAAACTTAAATTTATGTCGCAATAGCTGAAATATAACGCTGCTGATCATATTGTCCACATCTTTGACAAGTTGATGATTACTGCTACATCAATATAACTCTGAATGGTTGTAATACTTAGATTGCTGTATTAAACAAAGTTTTAAACGCTTTACTGAAAGGTCACAGGGAATAATATGTCTCCGAAGGGTCTCTGTTTATAACAAGGGTCTAACGGTCCTTCCCTTTTACATAACATAAATGAACAATGTAAGTTACGGGCAACGTGAGTGCCGCTGTCGCTACGCGGACAAATACGTTTAATTAGTGAATTTAAATAGCCTTGTTACCTCGCCGGGATTTTATATGATGCATCAGGTAGCGTGATATAAGCCGGTAGATGTTGCCCTGGATGTTTCTCGGTGATTTTATCAGTGTTACAAAGTACACTGTTATAGGTAAGGCTTATTTGCTTGCTTTTGGGCCATAAATATTTAAGATTTTTGGTATTTTTTAAAATTAAATCGGCTCCTATTTTATTTTGTTTGGCTGCTAGTTGTCGGTACGTATACTTGGATGATAGAAGAGTTTTGGACTAACATTGTCTTTATTTGATAAACAATGCAAGACCAAAACTCTTCATCATTCAATAAAGATTGACATCATCTTTATTTTTGAACTTTCTTTTTGTTTTAGTGTTTTCAGAATTTTCATTTTAGAAGTCTCTTTACCTTTAACAGTCATATTAACTAAAGTATTGTATTCGCCGGAAGTTTGGTTTTCTAAATCAGTTGGGTCAGACATTTCTGTTGGTGTACTTCATTTTGTACTTCATCTTATACAAATATAGATACATTTACCTCAGTACTTTCACATTCCATAACAGGTTGTTTAATATCTTCAACCTCGAATGTATGTTTCGTTACAGATTCAGGTAAAATGTCCTGATGACTTTCAGGTATATACTCTCATTTCTCTTTGGAAGGCTTGAATGTTATTTTGATTTCATCTTATTTCTTAGGTAACTCCTGAATTAGGTCTTAGGCTCATCCTTTATTTATTCTGACATAGTGTAAAGGGTTTGTAATACCAGAACTTCAAAGAATATTCCCTAATTATGGAAATCTAGACCAAAGAATATTTTTCCAGCAGGATGGAGCCTCTCCATACTTTGCAAGAATGGCAAGAAATTATTAAATGTAACATTTCCAAATAGGTGGATAGGGCTGCGAGGATTTATAAAGTGGTCGCCCAAATCTCCGGGTATTATTCCCTTAGACTTTTATTTATGAGGCGATTTAAAAAGAAGGGTATATGTTACCATACCTAGAAATCTGGAAGAGTTGAAGCACAGAATATATAGCTATATATTCTGTGGTTGAAGGCAAGGATTCGGACAGATATACGTAATCACGCTAGAAGTTTTGGAAAGTTATTTTCATGCAAAACAGAAATTGAAGAAAAAGATATATAGGCTATTGATTATGTCATATCATAAGGAACTACAGAGTGTGTAGGTTTTTATTGCATAAATCGTTTAATTGGTTATTCAGAATGAAAAAACTGCAGAGTGCTATTAAATTAAAGGGGGAAACTAGAGATAGGGGGGAAAATGCAACCCTTACGGTTTTTTGAGTATATCTCGAAAATGAAGCAAAATTTGCGGATATTTTATAGAAAAAATTTTGTAGAGAGTTAGATTTGCTATCGAAGTTTTCTAAAAATATTTAATTTTTTGCACTTTTTTGTTAAATTATTTTCAATTCAACTTGAGCTGCATAGACTTGTAAATTTTTTAATGAGGCCATTTCGATAGAAAATCTAACTCTCTACAAAATGTTTCCTATAAAATATCCACAAATTTTGCTTCGTTTTCGAGATATACTCAGGTTTTTTCATTCTGAATAACCAATTGAATGATTTATGCAATAAAAACCCACACACTCTATAGTTCCTTATTACCCTGCTTTTTAGGACATAATCAATAGCCTAATAGGCCAATGAAAACTCTCTAATTTAATGTACATAGCTATAATTTAGAAAGGAGCTGGTACCCTTGAAGAAAAACGTAGAAATATTGTTCGGATGCTCTTAAAACTAATAAATCTTCAAGGTTCCCTATTACTAAATATTTCGCGAATTGAGTTCACAAGAAGTGAAATAAAAATTCACAAAAGATTATAACGGAAACTAGATACGTTTATTAATAATAAAATTCGCGTTTCATACCGAACACTCGAAAGCTTTTCCTTAAAACAAATATTCGCTACTTTGTGTATCGATAGAATATGCTCGGAGGGCGGAGAAATAAAGGATATTGTTTGCGAAATATAGTTGAGAAAGGGGGTAAAATAAGCCGATGTTATTAAATGAAAAACCATTTTTAAAGAATAATCTATAGAAGTTAAGTAGTATTTGTTTGCTTTTAATTAAAACCTTGTTTTGCCTAATGTTAAGGTAATCCTTTTTTATGTTTTAAATTTTAATTACATTTTTGAGGGTTCGTAAAAAGCGTTTTCCAGACGATTTATTTAAATATGTTTTTTTTATTTAATAAGAGCATAATACCAATATTTCTAAATTATTCTCCAAGTTTACCAAGTGAATGCGAAATTATATACATATTATACAGGGTCCTGCGCCTCACCTCCCGTCTTCTGTAGCTCACTTATTAATTAAGTTAGTATTATGACGTTCTGCAGGCTTTACCTGTATCCTAAGGTGCATTTCGGGAAAATATTTTTGTTTAATAAGGATCTATTTTTTTAGATTACATGCTATATATATTCTTACTTATTTCGATACCTCTTATAGTTGCCTTCATACCCCTAAAATTTTAATGAAATCGGTTCAGTATTATAGGCGGAAAAAAATGAAAACTAAGAAAATCAGTTTTGGACCACTGGTTTTAAAAATTAATAAAAAATAAAAATAATGCCTCGTTAATAAAATTAGACAAAGGCACTTAATAAATAAGGTCTAACAGTTTCGTTGACCAAGTTTAATTAATAAGAATTGTACAGGGTGTCGAAAACTTATTGTCAAACTTTGCAAACTTTAAATGAATTTATTTTTCTTATTTGAAATTGGAACCCCTGTATATATTATGTCATTCGAAGCAGAATT
This sequence comes from Polydrusus cervinus, assembly GCA_935413205.1. Classification (NCBI taxonomy): domain Eukaryota; kingdom Metazoa; phylum Arthropoda; class Insecta; order Coleoptera; family Curculionidae; genus Polydrusus; species Polydrusus cervinus. Next base: position 103,202,042 of record OW284511.1, read on the forward strand.
AAATATCAAACATTTGCTCTAATTACAACCCTATCGCAATTTCTAACGCATCAAGACTTATTTGCAGAAAACTTATTTTATCAACTATTCCACCAGTCATTATTATAAATAAATATCGAAAGTGGCTTTACAAAACAATTTATTAGTATTAAAGTTTATTTAAACGACCAGAGCCCATTTTGACTTTAGTTTCAAATGTTGTTAGATTATTATTAATTATTTAAGCTATATTATTTCTTGTGATGGAATACAACCAAGAAAAGCTCGTAGATATATAATTTTCATGCGAAAAGAATTCTTTTTTGTCACTTTTGGAAGCTTGCGTTAGACTCACTATCTGTTTCTATGTTTTCTAACTTTTGCTTTGTTTTTCCTTTTTCACTTTTTTTTGCTTTTTCAACTTTCTTATTGGTTTTATTCCAAGTTAATTTGATCACCTTATTTGGACTTATTTTCTTTGCCACTTCCTAAAGTTCTCTTTTATATGGAGAACTAGACAGAATTGTCGATTTGGTTACTTTTCGACCTCTATATTAGAATTAAATTTTTTTGTCAATGGCACCGGTGTATTCTACAAAGATCCCACTTGCAGTTTGTCACATGTGTATGACCTTTGGCGTAAATCAAAATAACTACAGAAACATCTGTCTACTACTAAAAATATGTTAGACTAGTAGTTTATACAATATTTAAAGAGATGGCGCTACTCCTAGCTTTAATAAGTAAGTATTCCAAATTACCAACAGTATTCCAAATTACCCTCACTTCCTCTATATTACATAACAAGTGAAGAAAGTGATACTTTTCACACGATGATATATTTATTACAAATTTTAGAATATCACTTTTACACGAGTAATATACACCATTTTTATTACGTGAAAATTGTATTTTTTCTTTCATCATAAATTATTAGATTTAAAAGTTATTCAGAAAAAACTCAAGAGAATCTCCGTAAATAATTTTAGCACTAGTAATTTAATAAGTGAAAATTTTCTTAAAATATGGTTATCGAAATTAAATCAGTTTGTTTACTTAATAAAGGTTTTAACGGGTTTAAATATCGGTGAGGACACAGAACCAAATTTTAATTAGGGCTTAATAGACAATTATTATTCTGCCTAAAATTTCCTACTTGTTTGTAAACAAGGGGAGATTTCCTTAAGGGCAAGGCCCTAAATCATTTCCATTAATTATACCTAAAAAGGCACTTAAGATTTTGTTCAAACGGTTTAAATTTCTTTTCTCGGGGACAGTAAACAATCCTCTTATTTTCCAATTCGGGCGTAAACGGTTTAAATTGGCTTTTTTTATTATTCTCCTTTAAAAGTGCCCTGATTTAAACAAACTGTTTCAATTAAGTTAAGCAATTTTTTTTATTCGGAAAGCTACGGAATATTGTTAAATCGGTGGCAAAAAGACCCTTACATGGGCATTTAATTACGTAAAAAACTAGAAAAAATTATCTACCATGATAGAAATTATTTACGTTCCCTAGTAACAACAATAGCGACCACCTTTCTCTACTTTTGTGTTAAATTTGATATTAGTGGTTTATATAAATATTTTATGATGATATTAGTGAAGTACCGTTTCTTTGGATAGCCGTGCCGCAACGTCGAAACCTAACTTCTCGTCCTCATTTGAGAAGGTGGAGAATACTTAAAATATATCTAAGATTTTTCACACTTTCCTGCCACTCCAGCGAACAGACAAAAAGTACCCATTTTTTTTCTAGGGATAAGAACAGGGAAAAATGTAAAATTGAAAGAGGTTTTAAGGCGAGAGGTGGATCAAAACTGAGGGATGGTGTCAAAAAGTGTCCATTCCCCGCTCACAGCCAAAGATCACCCCCTTTTCCTTCGGGTTTAGCTTTATTGGCACGGGGAAAATGGGAAATTAAAGGAGGTTTCGAGGCAAGAGGTAGATTGTGGTCGGGGATGTTGCCAATAGGGATTAAAACCACCAAAAAAGGTTAAAAAAAAATTTATATTTTACTTGTCTTTTCCACCCTTAAGGATTCCACATTCTTTGTCGCGACCAAGTCGCGACCAACCTCTTTCTCGAAACCCTTTTCAATTATTTATTTTCCAAATACAACTTTACCCTAGAAATCAACCAAAACGGTGTGGTTTTCAGCAATCAACGAGTGTAAAGGGGTTGTTAAAACTATTCTTCCGTCGCGAACGACCCCTTGTATCGAAACCCTTTCCAATCGCCCATTTTTCTCCATCCAAATATAACTCAACCAGGAAAAAGAGAAAAAGAAGATATTTTCGGTCATGGGATTTTGGGAGTATCTCTTGGTCGTAACTCAGCTCTTGTCTTAAAAATATTTTCAATTTTGCCTTTTCCTCGGTATTTTTCCCGTCCCAATGCGGCTTACATATCAAGAAAACGCGAATCAGGGGTTGTTTTTGGCCGTTTGCGGAGGTAAGTAAAGAACTTTAGCCTTTTTTTTTTTCATATTCTCCACTTTCGAAAATTAAAGACGAAGTAAGTCTCAGAGCTTCAGCATTATCATCCATTTGCTATTCCTTCACTCCACTTTACTAGTAGTTATACCAGTGGAATACTAAAATGCAGATTCTGACTTGTGGTTAATTGGATCCTGAACCAATTTAACATTTCACAAGAGTTGTTTATCACCAAAAAGGTTCCGCGCACTCTCAGAATGTATTTCTTTTTTATTACAAAGCACGAGTTTATAGAGCCATCAAAGTTATACTAGATTTTTTTTTGACCGGATGTCACTTCATCTGACGAAGCATTCGATAACCAATTGAATGATAAATAAAGTCGTTGCAGTCTAAGTGGCGCAAATGCGTTAAAGTTAACGTAGATTATGTTTAGAAATCAATTGATTAAGAACGTTTGTTATTTCATTCTTATGAAAAGAAAAGTTTTCCATGTCCCAATTTAATCATAAACGATTCGAATTGACTTTTCCTGACTGAAATACTTATTTTAAAGTGACCGAATTTCCGGAAACGTTTTATGCCGGAACGAAAATATGAATGAAAATATTGGTTTCTATCGAGCAGCAAACAAGTTTAGTGGTATCGTAAAAAAGCAATATCATTTTGTAATGAATACATATATAACTTGTGCATTAGCCAATGGCTGCATTATGTTTAGTGGAAAATACTAACTCTATAATATGACACAAGCCATTACTTTTTACGATTTAATTAGAGTTATGATGGTATATTTTGTTAAGGGAATTTGTAAACGAAAGTAATATAATCTTTCTATTAAAAATATATTTTTTAAATGCTCTGAAAAGTGTGAAATTACATTATATTATATATAGGATGTAATTTTCGTTTAATAGTTTTTAGTTCTTGCAAGACTTGTCATTGGCATACGTAAAAACCCTATACTGTCTGAACTGACACAATAGAACACTCAACTGGGTTGGTTTTTTGGTTTTAGGAGTTACGATCTCCTACGTGTCTCAACATTTCCTGACTATATTCATATGTTCACGGTTTCCCAAAACAATAGACTTTAACCTGTACTTAACCATGTGGACAGCAATAAAGCATACCCCTGTGGTTACCCAAGACTCATAAACACCTAAACAACTACTTACCAGGTAGTATGTGACTCATCACAATAAACTACATGGGAATTTACTTGTTTTGCGAACCATTTCGACTTTATCGGTGAAGTGTTATTTTTGTCATTACATTTTATTAGAAGAATGGTACTATTCACTGAACAGACGATAGTGTATCTAGCTAGAATAAAAGTGAACTTATGACTTCTGAGAAATGACGCGATGTAGTGAAAAAGGACACTCAGCAATTAAACTATAAGGTGAAGTAGGGATTAAAAATATAAAAGGTCGCCTTTGAAACCACATAACTTTTTTAAAAATCGAGTTACAGAGATGCGCTTTAGATAGGAAGTACTTAGTGATATTTACAATTACAACGAAATTTGTTTAGTTATTTACCCAAGAATTTCATTTAAACAAAAAATTGTTACGAAAATATACCCATAGAACGCACTTGTCCCAAGTATTGGGGTAAGTGGGTTTTCAACTTATAAATCGCGTTTAAGTAATGTTATATTCAACTGGAGCAAATGGGTTAATCTATTGCGACTTCACCAACAACAAGCTTTTTTCAGATTAAAAAAATTCCTAAAAATAAAGAAGTTTATATGTTAGAGATGTCTTCTTCTATAACTTTTTTTAAAACTACGTAATACGGTTTTTAAGTTTTTATTTACTTTATAGTTTTTGCAGATTACGCACAATCTCACTTTTCAACTTCTTAAAACTTTTCGCTTTGAATTTTATAATTACAAAAAATTTTAATGGGACAAGTGGGAACTAATCCCCACTTGGTCTAACTCAACTCGTAGAAGAACCAACGCGGGTTCCAGACCGAGCTGGGGATTTTGCTAGTCTTTTAGATCTCTTTTTAACTTCAAATCCAGACCTATATACGGTCACCGTACAACCGTACCGTACAAAACCTGGCTTATCGACAGTGGCGTAAAAACCCTACTCCTGAAAATCGCGCCATCTTTGTTACCACCCGAAACCAATGTAAGCAAATGATAGACCAAAGCAAAGAAGCTCATAACGAGAGAATCAAAAACAAACTTCTTGCCAGTCCTAACGGATCAAGGTCCTTTTGGTCAGTCGCTAAGGCCGTCGGCCAAAACTTTACAAAGTCAACTATTCCACCTCTAACTCGTTCCGACGGCACAATAGCAACCACAGCCGGGGATAAAGCAAACCTACTTGCTGAACTGTTTTCCTCGCATTCCACTGTAGACTTTCAGGGAAAACCACCACCCAACATTCCCTCAGTTCAATCGCAAATGTCTGAAATCGTGTTCCGTCAGCGTCTTGTTAAACGGATTCTTAAAGGACTCGACGTCAATAAAGCTTCTGGTCCAGACGAAATTCCTATCATTGTTCTCAAGACATGCGCCGATGAACTTACACCAGTATTTTGTAGACTTTTCAACTTATCCTACAAAAAAGGAATATTTCCATCCTGCTGGAAGTCGGCGCGTGTCCAGCCCATTCCAAAGAAAGGTAAAAAGACCCTGCCAAGCAACTACCGACCCGTCGCATTGCTTTCAGTAATTTCAAAAGTAATGGAGAAAGCTATTAACCAACAACTCCTAAAGTATCTGGAAGGGCTTAACATTATCAGCGACCATCAATACGGTTTTCGTAAGTCCAGATCAACAGGTGACCTTCTGGCATATGTCACCCATCTTTGGAGCAACACCATCGAACATCATGGAGAATCCCGGGCTGTTGCACTGGACATCTCTAGGGCTTTTGATCGTGTTTGGCACGATGGGCTTCTAAGTAAACTGCGATCCTACGGTATGCCTAATGGATTTTGTTTATGGTTAACCAGCTTCCTTAAGAACCGTTCTCTGCAAGTGGCGATTGACGGGTTTCTCTCAGACACCTTTACCATCAATGCCGGTGTTCCTCAAGGGTCCATATTGTCGCCTACCCTCTTTTTACTGTATATTAACGACCTTCTAGTGAAAACTCAAAATCCAATTTATAGCTTTGCTGATGACAGCACACTTGTCTCATCTTTTACCTTGACTCCCCAAACATCCGCTGCCGACGCACATCTTCGCAGGCAGCATGAAGTATTGCGCCTCAACAAGGACCTGGAAGAAATTTTGGCTTGGGGTGACAGTAACCAAGTCGAATTTAATGCTAAGAAAACCCAGGCAGCAGTCTTCTCCAAAAAGGTTAACATTGTAGAACCGGATATAGTCATGGCAGGACACGCAATTCCCCTGGCACCGTCTATTAATTTGCTGGGGGTCAATCTGGGAGGTAATATGTCTTGGCATGATCACGTTGCCGCAATTGCCAAAACAGCTGCACAGAAACTTGGTGTACTTTTCCGCACCAAAAGGTTGTACACACCTCATCAACTTTTGACACTCTACAAAGCCCAGATTCGACCATCATTAGAATATTGCTCTCATGTCTGGAGCTCTGCACCCAAGCACACCCTTCGGCTACTGGATTCCATTCAAAGGAGAGCCGTTCGTCTGATCGGCGACCCCGAGCTGACCAAGACCCTCGATAGCCTGGAGCATCGAAGACAGGTTGGTGATTTGGCTCTCTTTTACAGATATTTCCATGGCAGGTGTTCGACTGACATTGCCCACTTGATTCCACCTAGAGCAATGCAAAACAGAAATACACGGCGAACCACTGCCGCTCATCCATATGTTGTTCAGCTTAGTACTCCTCGAACTTCATTGTTCAAGAATTCTTTCATCTGGAGAACGTCATATTTGTGGAATGATCTTCCTGAGGTCGTGTTTCCCAATGAATACAATCTTCAACGTTTCAAGACCAACGTTAATCGCTTTTTTCGCACTCGCACCGCTCCCAGAGCGCCTTAAAGGATTTTTCCTACAGTGCAGGTGTTTTATTATAAAAAAAAAAAAAAAAAAACTTACCAACAAAAAAATTGAGCCAAGTGGGAACTATGGACCTAAAACTGAAAACCTGAAAAATCGAAGTATTAAAAAAAATACAAGTGATATCGTTAGTGATTACAACTTTGAGGATATAAAAACTTTGAACTTAAGTTTTAAATTAGTACAGATAAAAAATTTTGAAAATTTTTTCCGTAACTTGTAACTATAGACGAGGTTTAGATACATTTGACATAAGCTGTGTTACTTTTAAAAACATATTAAAAATTTTTTAACAATTGGTTGGGGTCTATAAAAGTCCAAAAAACCATTTTATTGTAGTTTTAGTTTTTAAAAGTAATTTTTTTTAATTGACAATAAAATTGATGTGTTATTGACCCTTTAGATTCCAACAAAACTGTTGCACTTGGGTTGACTTGTATAAAATAATAGTCCTATTAGCACCGTTTTACGTGCACAAGAATGATTTAAAACTCAAGGAAGTATTACATTATTTTCCGCTAAATTTTTTTGTTCGTGGTATTTTACACTTGATTTGCATGACGACATATTTTGCATAATATCTATATAAAAATTGCGTGTTTGTGACGGCTTAACTTAGAAATCTGGCAGAAAAATAGGCATATTTTACCGTGAATGTGGAAAACACGAAAGAAATATTATGTATTTTTTTTAACATGCGGTTAAAATTCTGAGGCATATTGTAATATCTACTAAACGTGTTCTTAAAAAAAAAAAAAATTACATTTATATTTTTATATACTGGAAATTATCGTGACAACTTTGCTATACGAAGTTTTTTTTGATCATAAAAAAATCGCATAAGAAAAATAATTTAAAAATAATATAGATACCTACCTACTTATAAATATTTGATTTTGGCAATTGAATGCAATTTTAAAGTACGTATACGTAAGTATTTTATTTATATTTGCTATTTAATTTAAGAAGCTGTAAAAAAAGGGAGACTTTTCGCAAGATAGATTCATCACAACAATCTGACAATAACTCCAAACTTCTACCCTACTATATTTTCAAATATATATTTTTTTTTTTTTATGATAAAACACCTGCACTGTAGGAAAAATCCTTTAAGGCGCTCTGGGAGCGGTGCGAGTGCGAAAAAAGCGATTAACGTTGGTCTTGAAACGTTGAAGATTGTATTCATTGGGAAACACGACCTCAGGAAGATCATTCCACAAAGATGACGTTCTCCAGATGAAAGAATTCTTGAACAATGAAGTTCGAGGAGTACTAAGCTGAACAACATATGCATGAGCGGCAGTGGTTCGCCGTGTATTTCTGTTTTGCATTGCTCTAGGTGGAATCAAGTGGGCAATGTCAGTCGAACACCTGCCATGAAAATATCTGTAAAAGAGAGCCAAATCACCAACCTGTCTTCGATGCTCCAGGCTATCGAGGGTCTTGGTCAGCTCGGGGTCGCCGATCAGACGAACGGCTCTCCTTTGAATGGAATCCAGTAGCCGAAGGGTGTGCTTGGGTGCAGAGCTCCAGACATGAGAGCAATATTCTAATGATGGTCGAATCTGGGCTTTGTAGAGTGTCAAAAGTTGATGAGGTGTGTATAGTATAACCTTTAGGTGCGGAAAAGTACACCAAGTTTCTGTGCAGCTGTCTTGGCAATTGCGGCAACGTGATCATGCCAAGACATATTACCTCCCAGATTGACCCCTAGCAAATTAATAGACGGTGCCAGGGGAATTGCGTGTCCTGCCATGACTATATCCGGTTCTGCAATGTTAACCTTTTTGGAGAAGACTGCTGCCTGGGCTTTCTTAGCATTAAATTCGACTTGGTTACTGTCACCCCAAGCCAAAATTTCTTCCAGGTCCTTGTTGAGGCGCAATACTTCATGCTGCCTGCGAAGATGTGCGTCGGCAGCGGATGTTTGGGGAGTCAAGGTAAAAGATGAGACAAGTGTGCTGTCATCAGCAAAGCTATAAATTGGATTTTGGGTTTTCACTAGAAGGTCGTTAATATACAGTAAAAAGAGGGTAGGCGACAATATGGACCCTTGAGGAACACCGGCATTGATGGTAAAGGTGTCTGAGAGAAACCCGTCAACCGCCACTTGCAGAGAACGGTTCTTAAGGAAGCTGGTTAACCATAAACAAAATCCATTAGGCATACCGTAGGATCGCAATTTACTAAGAAGTCCATCGTGCCAAACACGATCAAAAGCCCTAGAGATGTCCAGTGCAACAGCCCGGGATTCTCCATGATGTTCGATGGTGTTGCTCCAAAGATGGGTGACATATGCTAGAAGGTCACCTGTTGATCTGGACTTACGAAAACCGTATTGATGGTCGCTGATAATGTTATGCCCTTCCAGATACTTTAGGAGTTGTTGGTTAATAGCTTTCTCCATTACTTTTGAAATTACTGAAAGCAATGCGACGGGTCGGTAGTTGCTTGGCAGGGTCTTTTTACCTTTCTTTGGAATGGGCTGGACACGCGCCGCCTTCCAGCAGGATGGAAATATTCCTTTTTTGTAGGATAAGTTGAAAAGTCTACAAAATACTGGTGTAAGTTCATCGGCGCATGTCTTGAGAACAATGATAGGAATTTCGTCTGGACCAGAAGCTTTATTGACGTCGAGTCCTTTAAGAATCCGTTTAACAAGACGCTGACGGAACACGATTTCAGACATTTGCGATTGAACTGAGGGAATTTTGGGTGGTGTTTTTCCCTAAAAGTCTACAGTGGAATGCGAGGAAAACAGTTCAGCAAGTAGGTTTGCTTTATCCCCGGCTGTGGTTGCTATTGTGCCGTCTGAACGTGTTAGAGGTGGAATAGTTGACTTTGTAAAGTTTTGGCTGACGGCCTTAGCGACTGACCAAAAGGACCTTGATCCGTTAGGACTGGCAAGAAGTTTGTTTTTGATTCTCTCGTTATGAGCTTCTTTGCTTTGGTCTATCATTTGCTTACATTGGTTTCGGGTGGTATTATTCACTTATCAATGACATTAACAACTTTTTGACAGTGCGGCTTTGAATGTAACAGTATAAGTATAATTATTTTTCCTACGACCAACTACGAAAATAAGAAAAAGCATGGTTAACTTGGCTCGAAAGCGCCGAATATCACACGCGTGTTGAAAAAAAGTATTTCAACTCACACTATTTAATTTAAACATATGGTGCCAATTTGACAGACCACACCTATTAAAAATAACAAATTTTAGAAAGCAGTAATTGTAAAGTGTTTAACTAATTTTTTATGTATTTGTCGAGCGATTCAAAATTAGAGTGTGAATATACGCCATCTGAAATTTTAAAAAATGTTTATAATATACTGATGGAAAATCTATTACCAGAAAAAAACAAATCGCGCTGAGGAGTATCATGTATTAAACAAAAAATGCTCATCGGTGGCCATAGCGTAGAGAATAGAGCTCTAGCCTACAGATCGAAAGGTCACAGGTTCAAATCCCGTCAGGAGTATTTGACTTTTTTTTTTATAAAAACATTAAATAATTTTTAGAAATAGGTATTATCTATTGAAATATTCCTTGTTGGGTGGATTTTTAAAATTTATATTTAATGTATCTTTCCTTGATTAAATTAAAAAATTTTCATTTTGTTTAATCTAGAAGTCAATCCAGGATTAGTTCTTCCTATGATATATAAAATATAAAAAACTTAAACTACAAATAAAGGAAAAGCCTATTGACAAACTATGAAACCAGATATTAAGTGGAACATAATCCTAAGTATGCTAATTTCAACACTAGTGTTGATAATTTTTTTTCAACACTTGTGTTGAAATCTTTTTTTCACAAATCAAACGCTTTTTCAATAATTCTTTGTGGTCGTAGGAAAAATAGTGTACATTACTTGTGTGAAAATGATTATTCTAAAACTCGGAGAATTTCCGCACTCGGCTGACGCCTCGTGCTAAATGTCTCCTCGTTTGAAAAGTATCACTTTCATCACTTGTTATGTTATATACTATTTTTCACCGGTGAATTCAATCAGTGATGGAACTGATGAACTTATGATTGACAGCTGGTGAAATGACGCCATCAACCGGTTGATTAATATTTTTACGATCTATTTCTCTCTCTCTCTCTCTCTCGTTGACATTGATAGAAATCACCAGAAATCCACCATGAATAAAAGAACACGATTTATGTCCAACCGGTAAAATAATAGGCAATTTAAGAACACGATTCGGCTTAACCCGTGCCACAGGTGGACCTACCGGTGAAAAAAGATATTTAATTATAGTGCCTATTTTAAAGGTGAGTTCGGCTTGCAAGCTCCTTTAACCCTATTAACACTTTAAGCTCTTAAGTCGTTCGGGTACAACCAGTTAGAACAAGTAGTGTAAACTCCGTGTCGATCGGGTGTGTAAAAGCAGCGTTAAAACTCTACAAACCCTACCTCGGAAGGTAGTGTTCATGGTGCAGGCATGCGCAATGCCATAAAAATATAGTTAGGTTAGGTGTTTTTGATTTTTGTTATACAACACACACAATTTTGTAACGAAAATATAGATTAATTTCACTTTTTCAGTAGATTTTATTAAGATAATGGCTTGCTTAATAGATCTTCAAATGTATGTACGTTTAATCTAAAATTTTGCTTAAACTGTTTGTCTGACAAAAAAGGCACAGTGATCTCCGCATAACTGTCCACTTTTTCTAGAACTTCTTCATTTTCAAACGAAGAATCAAAAAAAATATTTTTTGAAAATTCAACTTTTGGCAGTTTAGGGTCCATGAGAGGGGTTAAATAGGGATATTGCCTACTTTTTAATGCAAAAATATAAATAACTATTTTTAGGTTAGGTTTGTTTTGTTTTGCTTTGCTCTCAACTGTCCAGGTCTGAACAATCTGCTCCATTAACTCTGTAATCTCGTGACGCCGATCTGCTCCGTATCCACTTCTGCTCCTTTTTGGCAAGCCGAACTCACCTCTAATTAAAATGAAACTGTCACGTTACGTCACTGAACAGATCTTTGAATTCACAGTGTTCATGAATAAAATCACGTGGAAATATTAGCCATTTTTTAGGCTAGAATAATCTTCTCTCGTTATGTAACTGAAGTTTCGAACGTTCACATGAACGGATTTTTGTGTACACGTACACTGAAAGAAAGTGCCACAATTTTTTTTGTACATTTATTGACAAGTCCTGACTATTACTTCTTTCTGGAAAAGGAAACTTTATAACAAGTAATAAGTAAGCTCAACAGCCAGCAAATACCCTACATATATGCTGCCTACAGTATTTCTTCTGTGTAATAAAATATAAATTTTATTTATAATTATGAAAAAGCAGGAACGTAAGGGTATTTTATACATACTAAAATCCTTCGCAAGTTCACGGGGTTTATTAAGCAAAAGCAATTGTTGATTCAGAGTAAGTGAGTTAATAAACTAAATGAAAGGTGTTAATAATAAAAAAATTATTAAAATAATTTCGGAAGGATGTATTCATATAACATTAACGTGGTAACACTAATACCCTTATATTAAGGTTATTGGGTAAAAGTGACCGCTGATTTTTGGTAGGTGGGTTCAACTAACTTAGAAATTATTAAAAAGCGTTGCGGAAAGATGCGTTCAAGTTATGTGTACAGGGTATCGTGCTAATACTAGTACCCTGTATATTGAGATTATTAGGCAAAAGTGACCGCTGATTTTTGGTAGGTGGGTTCAACTGACTATATTAAAGACGTCAAACATGAGAAATTATAAGAAAGCGTTGCGGAAAGATGCGTTCAAGTTATGTGTACAGGGCAGCGTGGTAATACTATTACCCTGTATATTGAGCTTATTAGGCAAAAGTGACCTCTGATTTTTGGTGAGTGGGTTCAACTGACTATATTAAAGACGTTAACCATGAGAAATTATTAAAAAGCGTTGCGGAAAGATGCGTTCAAGTTATGTGTACAGGGCATCGTGCTAATACTAGTACCCTGTATATTAAGCTTATTAGGCAAAAGTGACCTCTGATTTTTGGTAGGTGGGTTCAACTGACTATATTAAAGACGTTAACCATGAGAAATTCTTAAAAAGCGTTGCGGTAAGATGCGTTCAAGTTATGTGTACAGGGCAGCGTGGTAATACTATTACCCTGTATATTGAGCTTATTAGGCAAAAGTGACCTCTGATTTTTGGTAGGTGGGTTCAACTGACTATATTAAAGACGTTAACCATGAGAAATTATTAAAAAGCGTTGCGGAAAGATGCGTTCAAGTTATGTGTACAGGGCATCGTGCTAATACTAGTACCCTGTATATTGAGCTTATTAGGCAAAAGTGACCTCTGATTTTTGGTAGGTAGGTTCAACTGACTATATTAAAGACGATAACCATGAGAAATTATTAAAAAGCGTTGCGGAAAGATGCGTTCAAGTTATGTGTACAGGGCAGTGAGTTAAATCTAGTACCCTGTATATTGAGATTATTAGGCAAAAGTGACCGCTGATTTTTGGTAGGTGGGTTCAACTGACTATATTAAAGACGTCAAACATGAGAAATTATAAGAAAGCGTTGCGGAAAGATGCGTTCATAACGACCACGTGGTAATACTAGTACCCTGTATATTGAGCTTATTAGGCAAAAGTGACCTCTGATTTTTGGTAGGTGGGTTCAATTGACTATATTAAAGACGTCAAACATGAGAAATTATAAAAAAGCCTTGCGGAAAGATGCGTTCATAACGACCACGTGGTAATACTAGTACCCTGTATATTGAGCTTATTAGGCAAAAGTGACCGCTGATTTTTGGTAGGTGGGTTCAACTGACTATATTAAAGACTTTAACCATGAGAAATTATTAAAAAGCGTTGCGGAAAGATGCGTTCAAGTTATGTGTACAGGGCAGCGTGGTAATACTATTACCCTGTATATTGAGATTATTAGGCAAAAGTGACCGCTGATTTTTGGTAGGTGGGTTCAACTGACTAAATTAAAGACGTCAAACATGAGAAATTATAAGAAAGCGTTGCGGAAAGATGCGTTCATAACGACCACGTGGTAATACTAGTACCCTGTATATTGAGCTTATTAGGCAAAAGTGACCGCTGATTTTTGGTAGGTGGGTTCAACTGACTATATTAAAGACGTTAACCATGAGAAATTATTAAAAAGCGTTGCGGAAAGATGCGTTCAAGTTATGTGTACAGGGCAGCGTGGTAATACTATTACCCTGTATATTGAGCTTATTAGGCAAAAGTGACCTCTGATTTTTGGTGAGTGGGTTCAACTGACTATATTAAAGACGTTAACCATGAGAAATTATTAAAAAGCGTTGCGGAAAGATGCGTTCAAGTTATGTGTACAGGGCATCGTGCTAATACTAGTACCCTGTATATTGAGCTTATTAGGCAAAAGTGACCTCTGATTTTTGGTAGGTGGGTTCAACTGACTATATTAAAGACGTTAACCATGAGAAATTATTAAAAAGCGTTGCGGAAAGATGCGTTCAAGTTATGTGTACAGGGCAGCGTGGTAATACTATTACCCTGTATATTGAGCTTATTAGGCAAAAGTGACCTCTGATTTTTGGTAGGTGGGTTCAACTGACTATATTAAAGACGATAACCATGAGAAATTATTAAAAAGCGTTGCGGAAAGATGCGTTCAAGTTATGTGTACAGGGCAGTGAGTTAAATCTAGTACCCTGTATATTGAGCTTATTAGGCAAAAGTGACCTCTGATTTTTGGTAGGTGGGTTCAACTGACTATATTAAAGACGTCAAACATGAGAAATTATTAAAAAGCGTTGCGGAAAGATGCGTTCAAGTTATGTGTACAGGGCAGTGAGTTAATTCTAGTACCCTGTATATTGAGATTATTAGGCAAAAGTGACCTCTGATTTTTGTTAGGTGGGTTCAACTGACTATATTAAAGACGTTAACCATGGGAAATTATTAAAAAGCGTTGCGGAAAGATGCGTTCAAGTTATGTGTACAGGGCAGTGAGTTAATTCTAGTACCCTGTATATTGAGATTATTAGGCAAAAGTGACCTCTGATTTTTGGTAGGTGGGTTCAACTGACTATATTAAAGACGTTAACCATGAGAAATTATTAAAAAGCGTTGCGGAAAGATGCGTTCAAGTTATATGTACAGGGCATCGTGCTAATACTAGTACGCTGCCCTGTACACATAACTTGAACGCATCTTTCCGCAACGCTTTTTAATAATTTCTCATGGTTATCGTATTTAATATAGTCAGTTGAACCCACCTACCAAAAATCAGAGGTCACTTTTGCCTAATAAGCTCAATATACAGGGTACTAGAATTACCACGCTGCCCTGTACACATAACTTGAACGCATCTTTCCGCAACGCTTTTTAATAATTTCTCATGGTTAACGTATTTAATATAGTCAGTTGAACCCACCTACCAAAAATCAGAGGTCACTTTTGCCTAATAAGCTCAATATACAGGGTACTAGAATTACCACGCTGCCCTGTACACATAACTTGAACGCATCTTTCCGCAACGCTTTTTAATAATTTCTCATGTTTGACGTCTTTAATATAGTCAGTTGAACCCACCTACCAAAAATCAGAGGTCACTTTTGCCTAATAAGCTCAATATACAGGGTAATAGTATTACCACATGGTCGTTATGAACGCATCTTTCCGCAACCCTTTATAATAATTTCTCATGGTTAACGTCTTTAATATAGTCAGTTGAACCCACCTACCAAAAATCAGAGGTCACTTTTGCCTAATAATCTCAATATACAGGGTACTAGTATTACCACGTGGTAATTATCAACGCATCTTTCCGCAACACTTTATAATAATTTCTCATGGTTAACGTCTTTAATATAGTCAGTTGAACCCACCTACCAAAAATCAGCGGTCACTTTTGCCTAATAAGCTCAATATACAGGGTACTAGAATTAATTTACTGCCCTGTACACATAACTTGAACGCATCTTTCCGCAACCCTTTATAATAATTTCTCATGTTTAACGTCTTTAATATATTCAGTTGAACCCACCTACCAAAAATCAGAGGTCACTTTTGCCTAATAAGCTCAATATACAGGGTAATAGTATCACCACATGGTCGTTATGAACGCATCTCTCCGCAACCCTTTATAATAATTTCTCATGGTTAACGTCTTTAATATAGTCAGTTGAAACCACCTACCAAAAATCAGCGGTCACTTTTGCCTAATAAGCTCAATATACAGGGTACTAGAATTAACTTACTGCCCTGTACACATAACTTGAACGCATCTTTCCGCAACGCTTTTTAATAATTTTTCATGGTTGACGTCTTTAATATAGTCAGTTGAACCCACCTACCAAAAATCAGAGGTCACTTTTGCCTAATAAGCTCAATATACAGGGTAATAGTATTACCACATGGTCGTTATGAACGCATCTTTCCGCAACCCTTTATAATAATTTCTCATGGTTAACGTCTTTAATATAGTCAGTTGAACCCACCTACCAAAAATCAGAGGTCACTTTTGCCTAATAATCTCAATATACAGGGTACTAGTATTAACTCACTGCCCTGTACACATAACTTGAACGCATCTTTCCGCAACCCTTTATAATAATTTCTCATGGTTAACGTCTTTAATATAGTCAGTTGAACCCACCTACCAAAAATCAGAGGTCACTTTTGCCTAATAAGCTCAATATACAGGGTAATAGTATTACCACATGGTCGTTATAAACGCATCTTTCCGCAACCCTTTATAATAATTTCTCATGGTTAACGTCTTTAATATAGTCAGTTGAACCCACCTACCAAAAATCAGAGGTCACTTTTGCCTAATAAGCTCAATATACAGGGTAATAGTATCACCACATGGTCGTTATGAACGCATCTTTCCGCAACCCTTTATACTAATTTCTCATGGTTAACGTCTTTAATATAGTCAGTTGAACCCACCTACCAAAAATCAGAGGTCACTTTTGCCTAATAAGCTCAATATACAGGGTACTAGTATTACCATGCTGCCCTGTACACATAACTTGAACGAATCTTTCCGAAAATATTATCAAATTTTTATTGTCGTTAACATAACTAACTAGTTAGTTAGCTGCAATCACTTTAAATCCGCAATCAGGTATACGTAATAACTTTCAAAGACGTTTCTTTCTATTCATGCTTTTCACTTTTAAAATACCGTTTACCCAATGTTAAGCATTAACCATTGTTTATTTAATTGTTTTATTTATACAAAAACTCCTATTTAAAAGACATTTTGAATAATTTGCATGATGGTGGCACGATCTGACCATGATTTTGCGGGTTTGTTTTTTATATCCATGTATAAAATACCCTCACGTTCCTGCTTTCCGTTAAATTTAAATATTTTTCATAGTTAGCGGCTGCAGAAGAAATAGCATGAATATGACATCCCTAGAATGTTTTAGGGGTTCTAGGACTTACGATGGCCCATCATGACACCTTCTCGACTATAAAAATATCTCAAAATTAAATTACTGATAAAATGTCATTACTTGTCAATAAATGTACAAAAAAATTTGTTTAACAATTTCTTTCAGTGTATGTGTACACAAACCGTTCATGAACGTTCGAAACTTCAGTTACATCTCTCGTTTTACAATAATGGAATATTTAATACTGGCCACTTACTTTAACCATGAATTTACATTCAATGCAACAACGAGACTACTTTCACCTTTTCACAAAAGTATAATATATTCTTTTGTGCACTGAATAATGGCACTCGCGTCGAAAAAATCTTCCAACCCAAGTGTAAAATAAACTTTAAACTATATCTACTTTATTCGCCACTTCCACAAATAAAACAAGGAAAAGAAAAACGACCCGTGGATAAATTTATCTCTTCTTTTTTTGGCATTCTCTTTTGTTTTCGAGGAATTTTCGGGTCGACAGAGCTAACTTTGACCAATTTTGTTGAGGGGCCGGTTGAGTCATGGCCTTTGTTAAATTGTATATACCAGATCGGTTTAATCTATCCACCCTCATCAAGTTTTCTTAATGTTAGTGTGATGTAATGAGCAGAAGCATCTATTTTGACTGGTCTCAGTTGAGAGTCAATTACCGCATCCGTCATAGAGTTACTGGTCAGACCTGAATATACAGGGTGTTCTTTAATGACGTGCTAATATTTTAGGGTGTGATTCCTCAAGTCATATTATAAAGAAAAGTTCATACAAACATATGTCCTAAACGGCTTAAATTTTTTGCTACAGGGTGTTGAATTATTTTTTTTTAATGCGTTTTTTGTAAAAGTACCGTAGTAGTAAAGTACTTTAGATAATATTTTCAATTTTGGCATGTGGTAATAGGACATAAAACCACATGTTTTAGTAATAAAAGTTATTTTTTTGTCCCACCAGTGGCGTCCCTGCAAACATTTCGTCTGATATTTTTTAGAAAAAAGTGGTACGCCACTGACATTTTTCCATGTGGATATCATTTCTGATTAGCCTGGTCAATTTTGCATAAAAATGGTCTCTTGCGTTTTTCTCCTCAGGCACACCGTTCTTAATTAAAATAATTAAATTAGCTCTACTATTTATTATTATTAACATTGATAATACAAAATTTTGTTTTATAAAAATTGTTTGAAATGACCACCTTCATTTTTTAGGCATGCTTTCGCCCGTCTAATTTAATTTAATTATTTTAGTTAAGAACGGTGTGCCTGAGTAGAAAAACGCAAAAGACCATTTTTATGCAAAATTGACCAGGCTAATCAGAAATAATATCCACATGGAAAAATATCAGTGGCGTACCACTTTCTAAAAAATATCAGAGGAAATGGTTGCAGGGACGCCACTGGTGGGACAAAAAAATAACTTTTATTACTAAAACATGTGGTTTTATATCCTATTAACTCCTGCCAAAATTGAAAATATTATCTAAAGTACTTTCGGAGATATTACAAAAAACACATTAAAAAAAAATAATTCAACACCCTGTAGCAAAAAATTTAAGCCGTTTAGGACATATGTTTATATGAACTTATCTTCATAAAATGACTTTAGGAATCACACCCTAAAATATTAGCACATCATTAAGGAACACCCTGTAAATATTCTTATTATAGACTTAGCATGGAAGGAATCAATGCTACATTTTTCTGTAAGTTATTTCAGACGAAAATAAACCAATGAAAACTGCCATAAAATTAAAAAGGTATTTATATTGTATAACCTACTACAAGGCGAGTCGATTCCCTTTACATGGCCTCTTCCATGCCACTTTAAACGAAATGTTTTCTTGTCCTCGTGCACAACTGCTACATCAATTTGCATGTCAATGAAATAACATAACTAGAAGTTTTTTTGGTTTTACAGCAGTGAAGCTGGTACAGCGCCATAATGTGTCATCCAGCGCCACCCAACCACTTTAATGTCGCCCTTGAGCCACGGCTTAATGTCTTTTAAAACCCGAAAAGTCTTTCGCTCAGACCGGAAAGCGCCGTCACGTACGGATATACGTCATTCGATAAGTTAAGGTCTTGGCGACGCTGTCGGTTGGTAGTATTTATTTCAAAAAAAGCTGTACTAATTTACTTTTACTAACAAATACTGTATTTGAAATCCACTTTTCATTAAACATTGACTATATTAAAAATACAAAAGTATTTATTTTACTCCCACGTCATGGATATTGTCTGTTGCCTTTATAAGCAAGTGACTGGATAAATGGGCTATGCTACTATCTGAACGGATATATTTTCATAATAATCCTTGTTAGAATATGAAACTGATCAATTACCGTGGTCAGATCATTTTAACTTGAGAAAGATTACGAACAAACCCAATTTGCACGTAAATTTTACGCGTCGTTTGACGACAGTTGCCAAAAGTGAGGTTAGGAACAGATTTAACGAAAATGCACAATCTGTCAGATTTGTTATTTTTTTATTTGTCAATTTTTACTGCCTGCAAACTATGATTTCTTAATGTTTTGTAAAAATGAAATTGTACTTGCCGTTGTGGGTTTTTTGGGATGTAAATAATTTTGCACTACGATTTTTAAAAATTATTTTCTAATGTCTTAAACGGAGTCCCAAACAGAAATAGAAGAACTACTGGTTAATTTCACTTTTCACGTACTAAATTACTTAAAACCAGATAAAACTGACAAAGATATAAGATTTGTAAAAAAAATTTAATTAAATTCTAAAGGTTATGTTATATCGTTGTTTTGTCGCTACACTATTGCCACTTCTCTTTTTACGTGTACAGCTTAGTTATTGGTGACATTTTGCAAGCCAACAAAATCCCGCTAATTGATTTTTCAGGCCGTAAAATCTTCGCACTGGCTGATACCTGAAACCGAATTCTCGATTCGCTGGAAATAATTATACTTGCCGCTGAATATGAAACAGGTTTTTTCAAAATTGTTTGTGTCGATTCCGAGAAAATCACGTTTGAAATAACGTTTAGAGGGATTTTGTTCGTTTGCAAAATGTCATCATTATGCGAAATGACATAGAATAGTATTATTTAAAAAAACTTTACTGTCGCAAATGTTAAAAGTTAACATTAATGCACAAAAGTCGTTTTTAATTTTTAAAAACGAACTTTACAGCTAATTATTTTTCTTATCGCTAGGCGGTATTATTCTTTTGAAAACCGAAAACCAAGAATACATTTGAACATACTAACACATCAAATTAACATTGGTTCAAAAAAATACTGTGTTCATTTTTATTAATAAATATATCGCTTCTCGTCTGTTATATCACTCAAAATGCCGACTGTAAAAAATATAGGTATATTTTAAAATGATTTTGTGTAAATATAAGAAATGGCCAAAATCGCAAAATATGTTGCAATGTAATTCGGTCCATGGGCTTGCAAAGAAATACATTTTTCCTTAATTGTTTCCTTATCATCTTTCGCATAGTTACAAGTTACAATACCTAATATTATATAAGATTATACCCATTCAATACCTTTTATTTTATATAATTTATTATAAGGTTGGAAAGTTGGGCCTTTGAAAAAATATATTGTAAAACTAGAGTGGATTGATCATATCCACTCTTAACGTAAAAACTACTATTTTCGCACTGTTACAATACCATTGGTTTAATGGCTTTATGAGAAAATTATAAATTTCTATGCGAGGAACTCCATAGTTTAAGGTAAATTATTGTAATCTTTCAAGTTCTTTGCAATCACGTCATAAGCGAATAGTTACTTAAAAAGTCAAGCAGCATGATTGATATTCAAAATCACAAGGAAAACTGGATATTTGCCAAAAAGCACTGCAACTGCGAACTTAAAATTCGATCCATTCTAAGTGTTTTGCTAGAAAAATGCCCGTCTTGTATCAGAGGATTTTGTTTTTAAATGCGGTGAATGAGAAATTAAAGTTTGAATCGGAGTGAACGCTAAAAGCCCTTCGGGCACTAGTCAGTTTTCAATATTTATGTTTGGAAAATGGCATGCATAAAGTTCTTTACAAAATGACTGAATTGTTAGTCGTCAAGAGCAAACAGTAGTTTATGAGTTATCACGAACAACCCGTGCGTTTTAACCGCATCGCGCAGGCTGTACCCGTGTCGAACGATGGCAATACATTTTTTTTTCTTATACAAAATATTATAAAAACGAATTTCACGAGAATTAAGAGACGCGGGCTCAGTGGGGATTTCGAAGTTAATATCGGGGCATCGTTTGTAATATTTTAATGGGAAATAAGAAGTTAACATGAATAGTCGCAATATTTCTCTTTTTATATTCTGCATGGCCGGAAGTTAAACTTATACTTATAATTGAAACTTTAAAATATTGTCGGATATGGATTGGTATCCTTAAGCATGAATGAACTCATCTAATACTTCGTTGTGGTGTTAAGACTCTTAATGGGTGTTAAGTTTGATAAAAATAGGTGTAGTGTATAGAACAAGGACAAGGACATTTCTAGTTTCGTAGGAGTCAGTAGTCAAATGTTTAAAAAAATAATTGTTTGTAATTGGTTGATCAAAGGGCTCCATTTTAAATAGTGCATTCAAGAATATTCTCTCTTATCAAGGATTGCTAGTAATTCCTAATATAGCAAAAAGGAGCCCCTTCTCTATTTTGGTAGGGGTTACAAATTTTTTTTTTTTTTTTTTTTTTTTTTATGATAAAACACCTGCACTGTAGGAAAAATCCTTTAAGGCGCTCTGGGAGCGGTGCGAGTGCGAAAAAAGCGATTAACGTTGGTCTTGAAACGTTGAAGATTGTATTCATTGGGAAACACGACCTCAGGAAGATCATTCCACAAAGATGACGTTCTCCAGATGAAAGAATTCTTGAACAATGAAGTTCGCGGAGTACTAAGCTGAACAACATATGGATGAGCGGCAGTGGTTCGCCGTGTATTTCTGTTTTGCATTGCTCTAGGTGGAATCAAGTGGGCAATGTCAGTCGAACACCTGCCATGGAAATATCTGTAAAAGAGAGCCAAATCATCAACCTGTCTTCGATGCTCCAGGCTATCGAGGGTCTTGGTCAGCTCGGGATCGCCGATCAGACGAACGGCTCTCCTTTGAATGGAATCCAGTAGCCGAAGGGTGTGCTTGGGTGCAGAGCTCCAGACATGAGAGCAATATTCTAATGATGGTCGAATCTGGGCTTTGTAGAGTGTCAAAAGTTGATGAGGTGTGGCAATTGCGGCAACGTGATCATGCCAAGACATATTACCTCCCAGATTGACCCCCAGCAAATTAATAGACGGTGCCAGGGGAATTGCGTGTCCTGCCATGACTATATCCGGTTCTGCAATGTTAACCTTTTTGGAGAAGACTGCTGCCTGGGTTTTCTTAGCATTAAATTCGACTTGGTTACTGTCACCCCAAGCCAAAATTTCTTCCAGGTCATTGTTGAGGCGCAATACTTCATGCTGCCTGCGAAGATGTGCGTCGGCAGCGGATGTTTGGGGAGTCAAGGTAATAGATGAGACAAGTGTGCTGTCATCAGCAAAGCTATAAATTGGATTTTGGGTTTACACTAGAAGGTCGTTAATATACAGTAAAAAGAGGGTAGGCGACAATATGGACCCTTGAGGAACACCGGCATTGATGGTGAAGGTGTCTGAGAGAAACCCGTCAATCGCCACTTGCAGAGAACGGTTCTTAAGGAAGCTGGTTAACCACAAACAAAATCCATTAGGCATGCCGTAGGATCGCAATTTACTTAGAAGCCCATCGTGCCAAACACGATCAAAAGCCCTAGAGATGTCCAGTGCAACAGCCCGGGATTCTCCATGATGTTCGATGTTGTTGCTCCAAAGATGGGTGACATATGCCAGAAGGTCACCTGTTGATCTGGACTTACGAAAACCGTATTGATGGTCGCTGATAATGTTCAGCCCTTCCAGATACTTTAGGAGTTGTTGGTTAATAGCTTTCTCCATTACTGAAAGCAATGCGACGGGTCGGTAGTTGCTTGGCAGGGTCTTTTTACCTTTCTTTGGAATGGGCTGGACACGCGCCGACTTCCAGCAGGATGGAAATATTCCTTTTTTGTAGGATAAGTTGAAAAGTCTACAAAATACTGGTGTAAGTTCATCGGCGCATGTCTTGAGAACAATGATAGGAATTTCGTCTGGACCAGAAGCTTTATTGACGTCGAGTCCTTTAAGAATCCGTTTAACAAGACGCTGACGGAACACGATTTCAGACATTTGCGATTGAACTGGGGGAATGTTGGGTGGTGATTTTCCCTGAAAGTCTACAGTGAAATGCGAGGAAAACAGTTCAGCAAGTAGGTTTGCTTTATCCCCGGCTGTGGTTGCTATTGTGCCGTCGGAACGTGTTAGAGGTGGAATAGTTGACTTTGTAAAGTTTTGGCTGACGGCCTTAGCGACTGACCAATAGGACCTTGATCCGTTAGGACTGGCAAGAAGTTTGTTTTTGATTCCCTCGTTATGAGCTTCTTTGATATGGTCTATCATTTGCTTACATTGGTTTCGGGTGGTAACAAAGATGGCGCGATTTTCAGGAGTAGGGTTTTTACGCCACTATCGGTAAGCCAGGTTTTTAGATCTGACAGCACGCTCGCAATTCTTGCTAAACCAGGGCTTGCCGTTGGAAGGGCGCTTTTTGGAGAAAGGAATAAAGGCCTGCATGCTAGTTAGAATGACGTCGGAGACCTCCTTTGCACAGACAGATGGATCATCCGAAGAAAAGCATACGCTTAGCCAGGGAAAGTTGCGAAAATGGTCCTTTAGGTCTTCCCACTTAGCTGATGTATAGTGCCAAATCTTACGGGGTTTAGGAGGTTGTTCAGAACTAATTGGCCGCTCGCTTAGTGTTGAAATAAGTTTGTGATCGGAAGAGCCCAATGGTGGTTGTACGGTGACCGTATATAGGTCTGGATTTGAAGTTAAAAAGAGATCTAAAAAACTAGCAAAATCCCCAGCTCGGTCTGGAATCTGCGTTGGTTCTTCTACGAGTTGAGTTAGACCAGAACTGATCGCAAAAGATTCGGCCTCGCTCATCGTTGGTGTTTGAGTATTTAGGCCAGTTGACATTGTGGACGTTAAAGTCGCCAAAGATAGCAACTTCGGCATTCGGATGATTGGTTTGCAAGAAGTCGATTGTGTTGGCTAGTGATGAGAAGAGGGCCCTGTAATGCATATCGCTTGGAGGACGGTAAAGGCAGCATATAAACTTAGTGATTTTTTCTGTTAGCAACTGCAGGTGCCACACCATTTCCTCGTTGAGTGTTGTTGGAGGAACCCAGTAAATTATCGGAAATGGTGGTTAATTCATTAATTTCGCTTGATGAAGCTACAGGACCAGCCCCCACCCGGAGATCCGATCGGGGGGCGAGTTTACCTCCGGAATATTTTGATCTTGGAGCTTCCATCATGCTTTTTTCATACGGCCCCACCCTGGAAACCGGAAACATCAGCACAGCGACGAAACGTTAACTCAAAGAGCAACTTCACGCCGCGTAAACTGATGCAATGGTATCTCACCGGGCGATGCCGGGTGGGCCAGCATCTTCCATTTGTATGCAACTATTAATAATAAAGTAGAGAGTTTAGCGTCCGTATAAGTAAATAGAAAAAAGTTTTTTTTAGCGGCAAGCGGACAGAGTGGTGCATCTATCCTTTGCATTAAAGTATACAGGGACGCCAAAGGTAATGGGTTCCCTGGGGCACAGGTAGACAATGACAGGCTGTTTCGTTCTTGTTAGAACTCATCAGAAAGCCATAACCTGTAAGCAACTCCAAGTACAGCGAGACTGTTCTTTCAAGGTATTTTTAAGAAATAAAAACGCGATGAAAACCCAGTAACGCCATCAGTAGGAATCAACTTTATTTTTATTTTTAAAAACACGGCATTGTATACGGAATGGATCGGCACCCAGTGGGTTACACGGCGCGATCTATATTTGAATCTACAAACCCGTAGAAATCCCCTCTTTTAATAAATTGCTGACATAGCAAAAAGAAACCCCTTCTCCCATCTGGCAAGGATTACAAAACATTATAAAAACTCAAACAGGCACTTACTCAGTGGAGCTGTTTAACGTTTTTAAGTGTAAGGGTAACCTCTGCCCATTTGGTCATTCAAGTAAAGATGTAGTAACATAATCTCAGATCAGAGCAGTTTCCAGCCAGTGAGTAAATGATCTTGATAATGTTTATTTAAATTTTTTGTTTCTATTTTGGCCTGAGTTGACTCTAAAGCCGAAGTTGTTTTTCTTGAACTTAGAACAAATAGCCTCGTATGTGAGTTTTAAGAAAACAACTCTTCTTTAGAGAAAACTCTCTAAATTTACTAATTTAAGAACTTTATTTTTATTTCTAAAGACTTCTATCTTATTCATTATTATATAATCGTCAATTGCTTTGCTTTGCTTAAATAAAACTATTAAAAATCTTTGGTGTTTTAGTAACTAAATAGGGCACAACAAATTAAATAAATTAAAACGTAATTTCAAATCATCTAAGCTACACGTTCCCGTCGCCTATCATTTTGATACGCGACAATATGACATATCACAATAATGCTAATGTTATAACATAACTGGGAGACTAAATATCTAAATATTTCGCTGGTCTAAATTTAAAACCCTTTAGTGATTATTAGGGGTAACTTTTAAATTTTCCTACTAAATTTATGTGTTCAAAAATATATTTTTCTTTCTTCTTATGTGCGTATGTTGGCATAATAAAAAGCTTTAAAAAGGGGTTACTTCACATGTACTAAAATGCTTATTTTCATTAAAATTTCTAATGGACTGGCTTTTCAAAACACATTTAGTTTTTAATTAAAACTTTTTAATATGTTTAATTTGATAAGGCCCTTAGGCAACGATATTTTAATAAAGTTTTTAAAAGAGATTTTAATATACAGAACTTAATTAGTTTTTCTTTTCGATTAGACTTTTTAAAAATATTTTAGGGTTTTATTTGAAGAAGAAATAATCAACCATGACTTATTTTAAATATATTAAGTTTAAGCCATGTAGGATGGAGCTTGCGGCGCCATCAGTGTCGAAGTTAAACACTAATAAAGCACATCTAGCGCTTTAAGTAAATTTATAAAAATAAGTAAATGCTGAGAAAAGTCAATTGTAACGACACTTCTGTATGTTTATAAAAAAAACCGAAAACAATGATCTGTACCCATTTTGTATCGATGCGAGTTTAGCGCTGCCTAGCGGAACTTATGTGACTTTACTCGTGTTTTTACAGGTTGTTTCTCTTAGCATTTACTTATTTTTATAAGTTTGATGGAGGCGCCAGCTACACTTTGTTAGTGTCCAACTTCGACACTGATAGCGCCGCAAGCTCCATCCCACATGGTTTTTACGCCTGAACTATTTGATATAATTTCGTGCTCGTTTCCTTTCATTTTGCCAGATTGTTTAGCCTCACTGATGAGTCATAAAATGGCGAAACGCATCTGGGAATGAATCTGACGAATTAAAAGGGAAACTCTTCTATATTAAGTTGATGTTAAAAATGCAGTCAGTTAAAATTATAACAGCATACAGCCACGTAAAACTGTATTTCCAAAACAAAAATCAAAAATCAGGGGAATTAAAAATGTACCATAATTATTTATTCTTGTAGCTAAGTAAGGAAGGAATAAAATCCATTATTTTTACAAAATCGTCGTTTGTAGAAGGTAAACCACATTCACATCCAACCCCCCACCCCCGTCTCAAGGTAAAATTAAATATTTTATTCGTAACTAATCAAGTGTGCAATAATATCTCACTACTTTTTATTTTATTTTAAAGGTCAAAGCGGTGCTATTGGCACCTTCTTTAAGGTCAGTCTGTTGCGCGGAGATGTTTCCTAAACTATAACGGTTAGAATTATTAAAGCCATGTTGCGAATTATGAAATAAAAAATAGCTAAAAAGAAATTATGCAGGGTCTTTTTGCATGGTTAAGGAAAATTGTTTAAAAAGTTGATCTAGCGCATCGTGACAACTATATTGTTAAATAATAGAGTTCCTCATATTACATATCACATATACCTTTTTTTTTCTTTTAATTTGTACTTTTAAAATGGGGGGTTTTACTAAATCTAAAAGCATTAGTTAAAAAATTTGTAAATTTTCATGAATATAGTACTACTTTATAAGACCACTATTAAAACATTGTTTAAAAAATACTTTTTGTAGGTAAAAAACCATCTTTTAAAAATTAAAAAAAACTGTATCCATTTCAAAGTAGGGTACCAAATAAACGAGTTTGTCAAATGTCACTATTTTTATTTAACTTTTAGCCTCCAAAGTGTTTTAAATGAAATAAATTTCCGTACTCCTTCCCTACAAAAGCTTTAGTCACAACAAATTTTAGCACACGGATATTGTCGTCTTTTTTAAAAAGAATAAAATACTTATTCTGACTAAAAAGTGAATATTATATACTCCGTAAGGGTAGATTTTTATATCTCTCTTATGACTGTACAGAAAACTCTGTGTCAGGTTTAAAAATGACAGTTTTTATAAGAATAACAACGTGAAAATATGCTCGTTAAAAGTTTTATAGGCTTCTAAGAAAAAAATCAATATTCCATGAATATTTCCAGGCATCTTCATGCCATTTTTTCGCCTTTCCAGCCCTTATTTTTAAGCTACTTATACTTTAAACATGTTAGTCGCAATTTCAGTTAGAGATACATGGCGTCTGATCTAGTGTTCTATTTCTAATTGTATTAAATCTCTGCCAGAGTACAGCCTTCTATGTCAAATAAAAAAAATGTCATAATATATTTTGGAAATAAAATGTTGAATTTTAATTAGACATTGACATTACTACTGCTTCTCGACGTTTTAAATGCCTTTAAGTTTGTGTTTCTATCAATCATGGTCAGGATTCGGGTCAGGAGAGCGCAATCTTTTGGTATAATTTAATTGAAGCTGGTAATCTTGGAGAAGAATTTAGAAATATTTGTCGGATGCTCTTAAGTGTTCGAGTTACCCTCAGGGTTGAGATGATTAAAATCAATTGATTAAAATCACGATAAAAATCATGATTTTAATCAGTATGATTTTTTTTAACATCATGATTAATTAAAAAAAAAGAGTTTTAAAATTTTAACACTTAAAATGTATTTGTTCATACAAAAAATAAAACCCAGATGGATTTTTATGTGGCGTTATTATTATTTTATTATAAAAATTGAAAAGAACAGCTGGTTATTACAAAAACAAAATTTTAAAAAAATTAAAACCAAAAAACCTTTCCAGTTTTGCTTCGTATTTGTACTATTCCTGCCTAAAAATATTTATTTACTTAACAAAACAAAATATAGAAAGTTAGAAATATTTAAAAATAATAATATTTGTAAAATCTATTAAATTTTTTTAAAAAATCATGATTTTTTTAAAAAACCATCAATTTTTGATTTTTATTTTAATAATCATGATTTTTATCAACCCTGGTAACTCTAACAGCCCTTTCAAACGGCGGCAAATTAACTTTTTTTAAAGATTTATACGAATAAAGGTAAAATAAAGTTTACCATACACATACACCAATTAAATTAAAGTTTATGTGTAAAGTGACAGAATTTTTACTAGTCAAGTGGTATTAAACATTTAAAAATGCAAGAAATAGTTATTTACATTACTAGATGCGAAAGTTAATTTTTTGGTGTGAGGAGGTTTTTGAATTGCCGAGGTGATTTATTACCTCCGACCACCAAAAAAGGCTTTCGCATCGTGTAATGTATTTCTATTACTGTGTGTTATTTTTTCTATTACTGTTCTCTGATCAATATATTATAAGGTAATAAACTTTGTTTTATTCAAATTAAAATAATAAAATAAGTTTTTTTTCCACCTGTAAAATAATCCATTTTTTTTTGTCCTGGCACCGAAAGTAATACTTTACATAGCTAGCAACTTTCGTTATCTGTCGTGTTGCTAGGGCCCGAAAGTTAATTTATTTATACAGTAGTAGAAAAATATATTTTCCTTGTATTTTTTAAATAAAGTTCATTTGTTTGGAAATATTTTTTTAAAAATGAGTTAACTGACCATTAGTCAAACTTTGCCAATTTTTATTTAGGACAATATTTTATTTATTCAAAAGTTTGGAAGAGAATGTTTTTCACTTTTTATTTTTCTCATAATCTTGGGGTCTTTCCCTTGCTTCACGTCAGTTCATTTTATCCATACATTAACGTTTTCTGCTTGTGAAATCTTGTAAAATATATGAAGAGGAAAAACAGGCGTAACGTAATGAACTTAAAACGTCAGAGTGCGTGCTTATTTTGTTGTTGTATTAATCTATTAATGTATTAAAATTGTATTAAAAACGGTTATACGAATATATAGTAAAAAATTAAGTTAAGCGATAAATTTATATTATGAAGGACTTCAGTCGATGGCCATTTGGGAAACCAATAAAGAACATAATAATAAAATAATATGTATAATTCTCTTATAAGCAATTTAAAAAGCTGGTTTTGATTATCGTCAGTAGCGGCTTCTCCGTGAGGTAAAATTAGCGATCTTGAAAGCCTATATTCCACCGCCCGCCCTGTCACTAAAAATACGCTAAAATCTTATTCACTTATCCAAGATTACTGAGCGCCTTCGGTAGGGCACCAAAGCGAAAGAGGAGGCACGCGGTGTTTGGCAACTCAGCCCCTGTATCTTCCACCGGTACCGGTTTGTCACATCAAAAATGATTCATACACCTGAAGCTAGTTTGTACTTAACAAATTAGTATATTATTATGATGATTTGCGTATTGCGTTGTTACACATGGCAGACAAAATAGAAATTTAAGAGTTAAGTAGACCGGTCCCTGCTTTAGAGTTCAAAACAAACAAAAAACATCTTAAAATTGTTTTAAAAAATACACGTAGGTAACAGCAACTAAACGATTTTGATTGCTGATATAATGTAGGTACGTGTATTTTTAAAAACAATTTTAGGATTTTTAACTGTTTATAAGGTCTGAGGATGCCAGTTTAAGGTGAAACATGTAACAATAATAAACAGACTAAAAAATTTTGAGGCCGAGACTTTGTGTCTTTTTTCTTACAAAATATCAAATATCAGGTCTCTTTGAGTAAAAATGGACGAATTCTTCGAATTTCAGCATATAATAACAGCAACTGCGCAGTGGCAGTGCCAGGATTTTTGGGATGGGAAGGCACAAATGGGTTCGGTAATTTTTGAGTGGGCATTACCTAAAATAAGTGACTTCAAAAAAAAAAAAAAAGGTCGCGCCTCCCGACGCTCTAGAACGCTATAGGCAGCGACAAACAAAACCTCCCTCTTGTTCTGTGTGTCAAAAAAAAAGATCATCGTTCTCTTCAAAATACCATACAACCACTCATCAAAACTTTTATAGCCAAGTCCCTTACAAAACCGAATCTATCAATTTTGGGGGGGCACCAGGGTAGGCACTCATGTTTCTGGGGTGGGCTGGTGCCCACCCTGCCCCCCCCCCCCTGGCGCCGCCGCTGCGACTGCGATATTATTATTTTAGAAAAATGGATTGTTTTATTATTTTTAATTGCTGTTTAGTTACTTCTTTTGCAGGGGTAGATAAAATATAGTACAGATAACGCTTTAGTAATATAATGTGATTGCCTAACTCATGCTTTGCACTCTTTGGATGCATTATCCCACACATATTGTAAATAACATTTCGTTCCCCAATTTTTTATTACGTTTTTTCACCAAAATATGAATCCCGTTATTTATGTAATAACAAGAAACCTTTATTGATGATTAATCCTTAATTTCCTGATTTATTTTCTAATTTTCAACTAATCTTAATTTCTTTGTAGGTAATTATTCGGTATAGAGGCGCTCTTGGGCATTCAATTCGATGGACATCACGAAATAAACAGGAAAATATGAAGGAAAAGCCGTGAGTAAGTACATTGATGTCAGTGAAAAAGTGTGTTGTTATGATCCCGATAACAGAAAAGATACTAATATTAGTGTCTAGTTTGAATTTCAACATTTAAAGAAAGCCGAATAGATAGGCGCACTATAATTCATTCGCTACGCAAGAACCGACGTGACTTCGGAGCGCGCCATCTTTTATTGCATAAAATAATATAATATCTTGTGTCTGAAATCGATCGAAAATGGAGACAAACATTAGTTCGTCTCCAAAAACGGTTGCCACCTTTTTGCACTGATCCGTCGTTCTTTAAATATTGAAATTCAAAGGTATCTACAATATTAGGCAATTGTTTACCATTAGCATTGCCTGCTTTTTTTGCAAGAGCGCAAATAAAAAAAATGTCTACTCTCACATGGATATTTATTGTTTTCTTTAAATGTTACCTATGTGCATAGGCGTAGTTAGGGGGTACTTGGGGGTGCAAAGCACCCCCCAAAAAAAATTTACATTTACAATATATAGGTCATTGGCTAATTTTAGAACTAACCTATTTTTACTTCAGCACCCCCAGTGTTGACCGTCCAACTACGCCTATGCCTATGTGGTTGTAAGAAAGTTATTTTCACGCAGAAATATTCAAAGAAAAGACATAAGCCAATGAAACTCTTAAAAATAATTACTAACGTTTTTAAAAAGTCATAAATGAACATGGCCAGGATTTAGGCCAAGAGAACCCAATGTTTTGGTCTAATTAAATATTATATTGATATTATTATAATATCGCATGGAACTGATAACCTTGGAGATAAATTTTAAAAAAATGGTCGAACGATCATGTTTTTAGTGGATTTGTCATTTTCACTGAGTTGATTCCTTCTAAACGACGATAATCTCAAATTCACCATTTATTTATTTTTAAATATATATATTGAAAACATGATTTTTTTGATTTTCTAGTTATAAAATAGCGACATTTAAAAATGTTTTCCTGCAATTTGTTTTTATATCAGGATATGCAGATTTAAATAAAAAAAGTCGTTTCCATATAACGCCTGTGTCTCCTATTTTTGAATAATTTATTTAACATGCCAAACGTTTAACCTACAATCATTTTTTCTACTCTCGTGCATATTTTAATACATTCTAAAATAAATAAAACCGTATCCAGGGCAAACATATTCAACCGCATATCCCACAGGAATATACTCTCGTCAAGGTTTCTCTCCAGGTTTTAGATTAAAGGGATTATCGCGCTCTATACGCTCTTAAAACAGCCACTATTTTTGTCTTTATTTTAATATTGAGATGGAATTATGTTAGTTTACTTTCAAAGTAATATGCTTTTAATTAATTGCATTTTCTTTTACAAGCAGAATAATGTAATCGTGAAATCATTACGATAAAAGATTTAATCAGATTCTGTGATGTTTCCAGGGACTTTTGATCTCATAAAGGTTTTACATTGACGTCGGTTTATTAATTATTTCTGTCAAACATAATGCCAGTTTTTGTCAGCCACCAAAGTCCCGCTAAACGATATTTGAAACGCGAATTTCTCTGAAGGTACACAAGCAATTGGGTAAAAATATGTTTCATATTCAGCGCCAAATATCAATATTTTTAATGAACCGAAATTCATGTTTTATAAGTTAGTGAATGCCGAGATATTAAAGTTTACAAATTCGAATATTGATTGGCAAATCTTGCTACTCTGTTATGTTGACAACACAAGAAAGAAAACGAATTTTTTTTTTGAAGCAGTCATTGTAATTTTTTTTATTGGTTTTGAACGTCTGAAAGAAAGTTGTGACTGCCATAAACATTGAGTAAACCTACAGGGTGTCCCACCGGGAACCGAATCGATCTATATATAGAAAACGATAAATTTTTGAAAATTTGACAGTATGCTGATGCTGATGGGGGCGACCGGGCTAACATATTTTCATAATGGTGGCACTTCCGGTTATACCGGAAGTAAGTGTCAACTACGACCGCGTCATAGATTTTTTTAGCATTTGATTGTTTTTCAACGCCGCCATAGCCAACTAAGAGTAACTGAACTTAAAATCTGCAGCAAAATCCCCATATAAAAATATTAAATTGGCAATATTTCGAAAACTAAGAATTTATGGGATATACAATCTTATACAAACTTACCCTTATTTTTAATGCTAAATAAGAAATAATTATAAAATTTGTGTGTTTCCATTTGAAAATCTGGACTTTATGCAGTTTTTTCATTTTCATTTTTAATCTTATTTTTTAAACACCCTGTGTTAATAGTTATCAAAATATTATAAAAAATCTATTAAAGCAGGTCCTTTATAATAAGAAATCCTACTTAAATTAAATAAATAAGGCTTCTTTATAGAAAAAATTGATAATTATTCTAAGGCTTGCAAACGTCATTTTTGACATAAAAATTCAAATATGTCAAAAACGTTTAGACATAGGTATAGGACATGGTATACAAAATCTGTCTAGAATCTTGCGTAGAATGCAAAAATGAAATAATATATAGATTGTCCCATTTAAAATAAGCAAGTTGACACTTACTTCCGGTATAACGAGAAGTGCCACCATTATGAAAATATTTTAGCCCGGTCGCCCCCATCAGCATCAGCATACTGTCAAATTTTCAAAATTTTCCTATGTATAGTTTTCTATAATATATAGATCGATTCGGTTCCCGGTGGGACACCCTGTATAGTCAAAATCGTTTACACCAACTTTTTATTTATATAAAGGTTAAGTATGAGGTACTTTTAAAAAAGTAATTGAACAACCTTTCAAATGATATATCACTCCGCCATATCATCCCATTTAAGGTTGCAGAGGTTTTCCAACCCCGCTATAAAAATACGGTTTATAAAATTTTATTCAAAACCAACTTAAAAAATTATTGGAAACAAAGTTGACTCGTTTTCGCAGACTTCCATATAATTTAAAAAGGCTCAAATATTAAATATCAAAGGTGATAGGTTTTAAAATATAGGTACACCAGGTATGCGCGGTAAGTACCTACTTTAAAAAAATAATTTTTTTTTAAATACTATTTGCTTTAATTAAGCAAATTAAAAACCAGGTCCTCGAATCCACGTAATAAATCCAGACTTATGTAAAGTTCGAATTACATAGTGGTCAGTGTTTACAAAGTAAATTTCATTAGTTCACAGAATAAGAATTTCCTTTCATTTCGTCAGATCCATCCCTAGACGCGTTTCGTCATATCATGGCTCATCAATAGAGCTAGGATCCAGCGAAAGAAAGAAGCAATTTAAAACTGCTTATACAGTATTTGGTGGGGCACACCAGCAAGATGTTGCACGGAGCGACATCTGTGTCGTTGTTAGACACTCTTGAGCATACCAGCACCTCTAAAAAACTTATAAAAATAAGTAAAAATGTTAAGAGGAAATCACCTGTAAAGACATTCGTCACAATTACAGGAGTCTCGCTAGGCAGCGCTAACTCGCATCGGGTTTTAAAACCGAAAATAATGAGTAGTAAGAATTTCCTTTCATTTCGTCAGATCCATCCCTAGACGCGTTTCGTCATATTATGGCTCATCAGTAGAGCTAGGATCCGATGACAAATTTTTTAATTTTTAAAATTTCTTAACTATAGACACACATTCGAATCCCGTATTAATATAGCCCATAATATAAACTCGAGAAGGTTTCTCTTCAGCTTTGTGAGATTAAAGGGATTATCCCGCTCTGCGCTGTCACAACAGGGACCTATTTTTTGTCAATCGGATTTATCGGCTTTATTAATAACGAAATATGGGATTAATGGAAAATTGGTATTTTTGTTGGGATTCCTTCAGGGCGATCGACACAATAGGAGCGCGTTAATGTGTAATATTACATTTCAAATTATTTTTTTTCACCACCGCTAAGCGAACCCGGCCATATTATGGCGAAAAAAAGATAAAACGCTCGACTGCGTCTCGTCCACTGGTTTACATCCTCGTTCGAGAATATGATTTTACTACGAGGTGCACATACTAGTTCTTTTGCGATCGAAAATGAAATAGAATAAATAATAAAATAAAATTGTTCCGGCATAAAATTACGTAAGAAGACACCATTGGCAGATCGTGTAATTTTGCCTAGATTTGAAGAAATATTTTTATTAAGTGTCGTTCAGTTGTTCACACTAATATAAGTCAAATATGGGTAAACAGGACTTCTAAATCTTCTAATTGTGGTTATAAATAATAAAAACAACACAATACTTAAAAAATCCACGAAAATAATCTCTGTAAATGTTGGTCACAATAATAGTAGATCTCTATATCGCATGAGGAAGTAAATTCAGCACGACGCCATAGGCGGAGTGCTCAAACTTCCGGGCGTAATATGGACAATCCACTCGAGTTGTGTATAATTTTTCTACGACTCAATTTCCAAACAAAACCTAAAAAAAATATATTTAAATCAGGCATCATAACTGGTCATTTTAGTTGGCCGCGAACTTCTGAAAAGGATAATAAAAACCATTTGAAGAAAAATTCATTTCCCTGGCAAATAAGCAAGACTTATAACTCCAAAAGTAGAGCAAAATAGCTGTAGAATTCGTCTTAAACAGTTAAAATCGGTTTTTGTGCATTAATATATTAACATAATTAATATATATTTTAATGTTCGCTATGGTAAAGTTTTTAAAAATCATTGCTAAATAATAGCAACACTGTAAATGTGGAAAGAGGTGTAGCAATATTGTAAAAATAACATACAATATAACTTACTTAAACTTTTAATAAAAAAAGGAATTTTTTTTTTCTAGAAATCCGATAATTTCGTCTGTTTATCTGGTTTTATGTACTTATCTTCTTTTTCCACCATTTAAGGAAGATTTACCAGTTATTTTTCTATGTTTTTTGCGTATAATAAAAGTTTTAAAGTCTACTGAGATTGGAACCCCGTTATTGCAAATTACCAACAAGGCAACTTCATTTTGTATATACGTTTTATGCATTAAATCTTATAGTAATTCATTCTAGGGAGGAGTGAAAAACTGGAGATTTTTGAAATAGGAAAATGTATCTGTGTACAAATCTTTAGTTCGGTAAGGAAATAACAATAGTTCGGTAAAAATATATTTTGGTATTCTAACTTCAATTTTCACACCATTTCGTGCCTTTTTTAGGAAAAAATTGTGTATGCATAGACTCTGGGATAAATGTTTTTATATAAATTAAAAAAGAATAAATTTTATCTAACAGATTTGCATATTTTTAAAGTATATTCTTAACCTCACTTCTATTAAGTGTCAGATAAAAACTCGTAAAATTTACATTTTGTACATTTGGTTCCTTGTAATTTACCTCTGTGATTGGTCCGTTTCATATCCTAACTAGAATGGAAATAAAATTAAATCCGTTCAGTTAACCGGAATAGCCCACTTTTCGAATCACTTTAGTGTAAAGATAACAGAAAATTTCCATGTGGGAGTAGAAAAAAAGCCTTGTGAACCCGATTCTAATTAGTCGCGACGCGTCAAGGCATCGGCTGGTCAAAGTTTATATTCAATGATATCTTACGGTAACATAGATCATGCAAGTTCAGAAAACTAATTAATATTATGAATTTTACTATTTAATTATATGACAGAACCGTTGCCTAAAATTATTAAACTCATATGATGGTGAATAATAAATTGAATTAAATATAAGGCTTAGCTCTATGACCTCCTATTTGCCCGTGTTCAATGTAAATACACCAAAATATATTCGGGTTTCACACAAATTTCGGAACATGTTTTGCATAAGGTGCGGTATCGTAATTAATTTTGGAGATATATCAGGGTACACTTTCAACTGACGACTAAGGACCGGATTGCCGTATTTCTTATCCACCAATTATGACTTTAGTCCAGCCATTTTGTATTGGGTTGGCCCCGCTCTGTGATGCTGTAATGTGAATAATAAAGTAAACTCACCCCATTATGGAATTCTATAATTATGTACACGTTGTCTAATGAGAAATATTATATTCTTGTTACCCCTTTTCCTTCTTTTCAAGTTCGTGTCATTAGATTCTTAATCTGACCTTTCGTTTTTTCAAAACCATCATCAACTTTGCTTTTTTAAATAGGTGGAAAATTTTATTTTAATATTTTTAAAGTCCCCTCCTCCTTTAAAATTTAGCGACGATTCACACCTAGAATTAATAATACGTTTCGGACTTAAAAACCCATCATCAATAAGAATAAGTGCAAATTCATCTGATATCTATCAACTTTCATTTATTTTCAAAGCCAACTAGAAATAATTTGCCTCTGGACGTCGACAACAAATCATACCCAATTTTTCTTCTCTTGAATAATGTTCCATCATTTTTATTAAAAAAAAAAAAACTACAATCACACAACCCCACAAAAACATATAAGTTTTATTTTAAATAAGTCAGATAAAAGTTCATTTGCTAACGATTTCATTAACCTAATCATTCAGTCATTTGGCAAGTATTTATAATTTATTTGAACAATTGCCTGTCACAATCTATTATACCGGGTGATTCATTAAGGGTGACGAGCGGCCATATCTCGGAAACTACTGGGCATAGAAATTCAGGAAAAAAAATTATGACTAAAGTGGCCATGAGAAAATCCTGGAAATAATTTTTAAGTTCCACATTTTGCCGCAAGAGGGCATAATTGAAAAGTAAATTTTAAAATTTTACATACTTCCGATAATTCCACATTAAGGTATTCTTTATGATAAAACACCTGCACTGTAGGAAAAATCCTTTAAGGCGCTCTGGGAGCGGTGCGAGTGCGAAAAAAGCGATTAACGTTGGTCTTGAAACGTTGAAGATTGTATTCATTGGGAAACACGACTTCAGGAAGATCATTCCACAAAGATGACGTTCTCCAGATGAAAGAATTCTTGAACAATGAAGTTCGAGGAGTACTAAGCTGAACAACATATGGATGAGCGGCAGTGGTTCGCCGTGTATTTCTGTTTTGCATTGCTCTAGGTGGAATCAAGTGGGCAATGTCAGTCGAACACCTGCCATGGAAATATCTGTAAAAGAGAGCCAAATCCCCAACCTGTCTTCGATGCTCCAGGCTATCGAGGGTCTTGGTCAGCTCGGGGTCGCCGATCAGACGAACGGCTCTCCTTTGAATGGAATCTAGTAGCCGAAGGGTGTGCTTGGGTGCAGAGCTCCAGACATGAGAGCAATATTCTAATGATGGTCGAATCTGGGCTTTGTAGAGTGTCAAAAGTTGATGAGGTGTGTACAACCTTTTGGTGCGGAAAAGTACACCAAGTTTCTGTGCAGCTGTCTTGGCAATTACGGCAACGTGATCATGCCAAGACATATTACCTCCCAGACTGACCCCTAGCAAATTACTAGACGGTGCCAGGGGAATTGCGTGTCCTGCCATGACTATATCCGGTTCTGCAATGTTAACCTTTTTGGAGAAGACTGCTGCCTGGGTTTTCTTAGCATTAAATTCGACTTGGTTACTGTCACCCCAAGCCAAAATTTCCTCCAGGTCACTGTTGAGGCGCAAAACTTCATGCTGCCTGCGAAGATGTGCGTCGGCAGCGGATGTTTGGGGAGTCAAGATAAAAGATGAGACAAGTGTGCTGTCATCAGCAAAGCTATAAATTGGATTTTGGGTTTTTACTAGAAGGTCGTTAATATACAGTAAAAAGAGGGTAGGCGACAATATGGACCCTTAAGGAACACCGGCATTGATGGTGAAGGTGTCTGAGAGAAACCCGTCAATCGCCACTTGCAGAGAACGGTTCTTAAGGAAGCTGGTTAACCATAAACAAAATCCATTAGGCATACCGTAGGATCGCAATTTACTTAGAAGCCCATCGTGCCAAACACGATCAAAAGCCCTAGAGATGTCCAGTGCAACAGCCCGGGATTCTCCATGATGTTCGATGGTGTTGCTCCAAAGATGGGTGACATATGCCAGAAGGTCACCTGTTGATCTGGACTTACGAAAACCGTATTGATGGTCGCTGATAATGTTAAACCCTTCCAGATACTTTAGGAGTTGTTGGTTAATAGCTTTCTCCATTACTTTTGAAATTACTGAAAGCAATGCGACGGGTGGGTAGTTGCTTGGCAGGGTCTTTTTACCTTTCTTTGGAATAGGCTGGACACGCGCCGACTTCCAGCAGGATGGAAATATTCCTTTTTTGTAGGATAAGTTGAAAAGTCTACAAAATACTGGTGTAAGTTCATCGGCGCATGTCTTGAGAACAATGATAGGAATTTCGTCTGGACCAGAAGCTTTATTGACGTCGAGTCCTTTAAGAATCCGTTTAACAAGACGCTGACGGAACACGATTTCAGACATTTGCGATTGAACTGAGGGAATGTTGGGTGGTGATTTTCCCTGAAAGTCTACAGTGGAATGCGAGGAAAACAGTTCAGCAAGTAGGTTTGCTTTATCCCCGGCTGTGGTTGCTATTGTGCCGTCGGAACGTGTTAGAGGTGGAATAGTTGACTTTGTAAAGTTTTGGCTGACGGCCTTAGCGACTGACCAAAAGGACCTTGATCCGTTAGGACTGGCAAGAAGTTTGTTTTTGATTCTCTCGTTATGAGCTTCTTTGCTTTGGTCTATCATTTGCTTACATTGGTTTCGGGTGGTAACAAAGATGGCGCGATTTTCAGGAGTAGGGTTTTTACGCCACTGTCGGTAAGCCAAGTTTTTAGATCTGACAGCACGCTCGCAATTCTTGCTAAACCAGGGCTTGCCGTTGGAAGGGCGCTTTTTGGAGAAAGGAATAAAGGCCTTCATGCCAGTTAGAATGACGTCGGAGACCTCCTTTGCACAGACAGATGGATCATCCGAAGAAAAGCACGCTTAGCCAGGGAAAGTTCCGAAAATGTTCCTTTAGGTCTTCCCACTTAGCTGATGTATAGTGCCAAATCTTACGGGGTTTAGGAGGTTGTTCAGAACTAATTGGCAGCTCGCTTAGGGTTGAAATAAGTTTGTGATCGGAAGAGCCCAATGGAGGATGTACGGTGACCGTATATAGGTCTGGATTTGAAGTTAAAAAGAGATCTAAAAGACTAGCAAAATCCCCAGCTCGGTCTGGAACCCGCGTTGGTTCTTCTACGAGTTGAGTTAGACCAGAACTGATCGCAAAAGATTCGGCCTCGCGGCCTTGCTCATCGTTGGTGTTTGAGTATTTAAGCCAGTTGATATTGTGGACGTTAAAGTCGCCAAGGAGAGCAACTTCGGCATTCCGATGATTGGTTTGCAAGAAGTCGATTGTGTTGGCTAGTGATGAGAAGAGGGCCCTGTAATGCATGCATGTCGCTTGGAGGACGGTAAAGGCAGCATATAAACTTAGTGATTTTTTATGAAGATATTTTAAACCACATTACATCAAAGTCTTTCGGTTCCAGTATCTCCTCCCGTTGGCAGCAAAGATTATCTCGAATGAACAGACAGACCCCAAAGTTGCGTCTAAAACGGAAGTGAAAATCATATCCAGGATATAAATAGCTGACGGTGTTCGTTGACGTTCTGACTTTTGTCTCGGTCAGTGCAAGCACATGAGGCTTGGAAGATTGTAAGTGCTGGTGGACTGAATTGATGTTAGTGTTAAGCCCTCTAATATTGCAGAAATCAATTTTGAAGTTGTTACTTTTGGGTCTGTTAGCAACTGCAGGCGCCACACCATTTCCTCGTTGAGTGTTGTTGGAGGAACCCAGTAAATTGTCGGAAATGGTGGATAATTCATTAATTTCGCTTGATGAAGCCACAGGACCAGCCCCCACCCGGAGATCCGATCGGGGGGCGAGTTTACCTCCGGAATATTTTGATCTTGGAGCTTCCATCATGCTTCTTTCATACGGCCCC
The DNA here is from genome assembly GCA_935413205.1 of Polydrusus cervinus. Classification (NCBI taxonomy): domain Eukaryota; kingdom Metazoa; phylum Arthropoda; class Insecta; order Coleoptera; family Curculionidae; genus Polydrusus; species Polydrusus cervinus. The sequence continues at coordinate 103,242,637 of OW284511.1, forward strand.
ACCCTGGAAACCGGAAACATCAGCACAGCGACGAAACGTTAACTCAAAGAGCAACTTCACGCCGCGTAAACTGATGCAATGGTATCTCACCGGGCGATGCCGGGTGGGCCAGCATCTTCCATTTGTATCTTTGATAACACCATTAAAAAGTTTGGACAATTATGCATCATTTTGGTCTTATGCTCATTGGCGTACCGACTTTAATAAGAGGGGGGGAAGCTGTTGAAAGTGTAATCAGTTTAATCGCTGTAACTTATAAACGACTCATCCGATTTTAGCAAACTAAAGACTGGTTGGAAGAGAAATGTATGCACTTTCACGAATCTTATTTAGTTGTTCATAATGGTTCTCAAAAAAATTGCTAGAGGGCGCAATTTGCAACAATAACACATTTTTTGATTTTACTCCGAAAAAATAAATCATACGGTATAATTATAATACCATAATCGAAAAATAGATGACATTTACAAAAAAAATTTTAAAACGCAGCTCGATATCTCTGTTCGTTTCAGCGTTATCGCCAATAGAATAATTTTCAAAAATTTAAATGAAGAAGCGTTTATATATTTTTTTAGAAAAGAGTGGGACGCCACTAATATTTTTCCATGTGGATATTATTTCGGATTAGCCTGGTCAATTCTGCATAAAAATGGTCTCTTGCATTTTTCTTCTCAGGCACATCGTTCTTAACCCGGTACAGTTGAGGCAGATGAAAATTAGTTATTAAAGAGATTAAAGAATTTTAAATAAGATGAATTTGCTCTTCTTTTTATTGATGATGTGTTTTTAAGTCCGAAACGTGGTAATAATTAATACTAGGCGTGATACGTCATTGAATTATAAAGAAGGACGGGAATTAAAAATAAAATACATTTTCCCAACTATTTAAAAAATCAAAGTTGATAATGGTTTTAAAAAACGAAACGTCGGATTAAAAATCTAATTACACCAACTTGTAGTGGAGACAAAATGGTAATAAGAATGTAAACTTTATTTTAACAGATCTCTTCAAATGAATAAAAACAAAATTTGCGAAAATTCTGTTTTGACCGAATATTTTCGAAAGGATTTGGAGTTTTCTAAATTTGAAAACACAATGTTGCAGAATGTAGTAGGCCGCAACTTTATTCTAATTTAACCATCTCTGTTTATGGTTATATGGTATACTAGATCCCCCTAGAGTGCATCCTTATCTGGACATTCTGTATATATTACGATGACATTTTTTTTTCGGTGCAGATTATAATTTTCTAAATAAAAAGGACTAATAAAACGTACACTTATAAAGTGTACAATGTACCCTTTATACTTAAAACATCAAATTAGTGGGATAGAGTCGAAATTTCAGAAAACAAAATAAAACTTGATATACGACTAGAAAAAATGGTCTCACTATCGAACTTTGGGTATGTCTATCAAGGTTCGTTAGAGATTTTTTCCCATTCTTTTCATAACATTGCTCAAACCCTAGTAAGGTTTTCATTTCTCAATGTTACACTCGATAATCCCAAAACAATCATTCTTTAGGCTATAAACTCTCCCACCGTTATCCCCTTATCTGTATCTGGCATTGATCTATCGAGATTATCCTGGTCATATGGGATACGCAACTTTAAAATGTATTTCCTATTCCCGGATATTCCCCTTTTATCCTGATTCCGTTCTGGTGCGGGCGTTATATATATTTAATCGAAAACCTAATTTAAACTTTGAAAAAAGGAAAAAGGTTCTGTAAGAATGTCTGTAAGGAAGTAAAACACATATATAGGCGTAGGTAGGGGAACGTTAGGTTAATAATGCCTTCATGAAGTTTTAACAGGTGTTTTTAGATGAATCGTAAATATCAATGTGGAGAAATTCAGTGGCAATGGAAAGTAAACAATGGGTTTGTGTTAAATAGTATACGAGAACAGTTCAAACTTGACAATCTTGACTTATTTTAACGACCTTTATAATATGATAATGGTTTGCTATTGAGAAACGAGTAGACGAGAAAAAACGTTGGAGCGAATTTTTTATTACAAAATTTACAAAAACTCAGAAAAAAAATATGGGACTTTTTTTTATATCAATTAAACAATATTATTTATTTAAAGCAAAGATTTCTTGGTCGCAACAAATTTGCCTTGTAACAATGTTTGCGGCAATTTATTTGCTTACCATTTCGTAAACTTATTAGCAATGAACACTTATTTGTTTAATTATAAAATGTAACGGGTTAAACAACAGGAATAAAGTTTAAATCAAATAAATAAATATTAAATTTAAATAAGAAAATAGTAATATAAAATAAGTCATTATTTATTGGCAATATGTTAAAACATACATTAAGAAATACCCCTTAAATAAATAATATTTTGGATTAACCAGGTTCTAAGTTAAATAATGAATTATTTACGTGCAAGTTGAATAAGGAATGCACATTAAATAAATACTTATTTATTTTAAGAAACCAAACGACTACTTCTGCAGTGGCTCCACTCATTAAAACCTCTTTAACTTTTCGCCAAATCTACCATACTGCAGAGGAATGAAAGAATTGTAATGGCTGTGCGCAGGGCCCGCTCTAGCAATAACGCCGCCCTGGGCAAAACAAAAAATTGCCGCCTTTTTCCTAGTCTCGCACATAATTTCGAAAGTGTTTTTTCTAATTTAAAAAAATAAAACACTTGCCAGGTATTTTTAATTAAAAAAAAAAAACTTGAATTTTTTTTTATTGCGTATTTATTGCACATAAATAAATTCTAAATAATAACAAAGTGAAAATTAACAAAAAAACATCAAAATTTATAATTGCACATTATAAACATATGTTTAAAAAAATTAAGCACCGGTGCCGGCGTTGTTCGGCATGCTTTGTCGCGGAATTGCTTGATATTATTATAATATTAAAAAGAAAAGGGATCGGTTGAAATAGTCACTGTTTAAAAAATAAAACAGCAAAACAAAGGAAATTAATGTTGTTAACTGAGAATTGGAATGGTTCAAACTTCAAATATACATAGGAACGTAAGTAGGCAAAACGGGGATTAATGATGTTTTTTAGAATTATCATGCCGCTCTTCAAACTTGCCGCCCTGGGCAGGGGCCCAGGTTTTTCCCCCCTAGAGCGGGCCCTGGCTTTGCGCATCTTGTATGAATTAAGGAATTGAAAAGCTGGTATTTTCAACAGTACTATACGGATAGAGGAGGCGTCTTATCGGTAATACCGCTGTTTTTTACAAGAAATCGATTTTCTGATAATTTTCACGAAATGTAATTTTAACTTATAATCTGATATGATCCCGAGAGCTTTAGCTCGAGGGTCTTATCTTTGATTATAAGTAAAAATTATATTAAGTGATAATTTTCTTACAAAATCTAGTTTCGAGTGAAAAACAAAGGTATGAAGATAGGACGCCGCTTCTAGAGGTGTATTTTATTGGATAATTTACTGAACCCGAAATAAAAGCCGTCTGTGATAAAGGAAAATATGCAAACACATCATTATGATTTACTTTTAAGTTTATAAACGTGCCACAACTAACAATTAATTAAAAATCCAAGACTAAATCAGACGCGTGGAACGTCAAAAATCAAATTCGCTTGTTGTCATCACGGTTGCCATGAAAACGCCAAGATTTCTTAAGCTCACGTCAAAGCAAAGCACACTGAGTTTAATCTTGCATACATTTTGTCATAAAACGTTTCTTCAAAAATGTCAAAATTAAGTTAAGTTTATGCCCTAAAATCACCTCAAATACTGTTGTTTGTAACTTTTATTTTGTTGGGGTTATAATATTTATTTATTAAACTTTATTTCTTGAAATAAATTACTGTTTGTTTGACAAAAAGCTACTGTGGTCTTACCGAGCTAGTGGTAGGTCTTATCGGGTAAGACCACGTTACCAAGGTGGTTGCTATGCAAATTTGCGTTCTGATTGGTTCTATATGTGAGGTAAATTATCGGTGCAACATTTTGGATTGGAATTTTCCACCAAAAATACAATCTTTCCAGTTCCTTAAATTATTGTTGGGCATATATAAAATAAATAATTGCTTAAATAAACTACATTTTTATTTGATTTAAATCATTTTTTTTACAGTGTGAGCTTTCCCTACGTTTCCCTATTTGTTAGGTTGGTCTTAGATACGGGCAAATTTGCATTGCTTTGGAATGTTTTTTTATATACTTCTTTCATACATTTTTTCCCTTATTTTCTCTTACCATTCTTACGCCTATAGGGATAGGGGACTTCAATATGTAAATATCGACAACTTCATTTCTTGTTAGCTTTCTTTAATTAAAATTTTCAAATCATGCGAAAAATTGGATTTTCTTCCCGATATTACCAAAAATATTAGAACAATTTTTTTAAATTTAAGTTCTTTCTTAGAAAGGGGTTGGCCATATCGGTATGACACTAAAAAAAAGTATAAAATACACTATAATAATGTGGAGTGTGTGGAGCTAAAATCAGCAGGGAATCTTCAAATAGAAAATATATTTTAAAGTTGCGTATCCCATGTGGTTGGGATAATCCTCACACCGACTGAAGAGCGTTGAGTGTCAATCAGTAGAACTGTTTCGAAGAAAAAACATGATCGATATGGGATTACCGGAAATTTGTTAGGTGCTTAGGGAATTAGACATATATTTCTATACCTTGCTCCTACTTTATAAAGAAGTCTCAAAAATGATAAATGCTAGGTATTATTTAATTTTAAAACTTAGTTTAATTGGTAATTGTTTGACCTATTTTAAGTCGAAAAGTTCATTATATTTGAGATATTACACAAACATTTTGGTATGGACTATTATTTACCAGTAGAGTAAATATGGAAGAAATAGTCTACTAAGTAATTTATTTAGATTTTTTAAAATTTTGTTACAACCCCCCCCCCCCCTCTGGCTACGCCACTCCTTAGTATATTTTTGGCTATGAATATATTTTAATAGTTCATTAAGGTAGCGCGGCTTTCGAAATGAATACCAGCCAAATGCACGTTTTCTAGATACAAAGTGTTAAAATAAAAAATAAAATTATTGAAAAGAAGGTTTTTTAGCGGCAGGGGGACAAAGTAGTGCATCTATCTTTTGCATTGAGTACACAGGGACGCCAAATGCAATGGGTTCCCTGGGGCACAGGTAGACAATGACAGGCTGTTTCGTTCTGATTAGAACTCATCAGAAAGCCATAACCTGTAAGCAACCCCGAATACAGCGAGACTCAAAATATTTTTAAGAAATAAAAATGCGATGAAAACCAAGTAACGCCATCTATAGGAATCAACTCAATACAAAAGATAGTCGTCGACGAAAGCAACAATAAACCAAATAAGTTAGGCCAACACACCAGTATAGGCAACATTTATCGCATCCCCACAATTTTTCAACGGATTTGTAGATTCAAATAAGTTCGCGCTGCAGTATACCTACTGGGCGCTGCCAACCCGTAATACAATGCCGTGTTTTTAAAATAAAGTAGTAGAGTTTAGTGTCCGTATAAGTAAATAGAGAAGAAGGTTTTTTAGCGGCAGGCGGACAAAGTAGTGCAGGGACGCCAAATGCAATGGATTCCCTGGGGCACAGGTAGACAATGACAGGCTGTTTCGTTCTTATTAGAACTCATCAGAAAGCCATAGAGCCATGAGAGTATTAAATTGTTTTTAATTTAATCATGAGCGTAAATATGGGTAACCTTCTTAGGTCAGGTCCTTTAAGGAAACAATAGCACGCCACTGATTCTTACTAATAGAAACTCATTATCATTAAAACAAATAAAGATTATAAAGTTTGTACATATACTTAATTAATACCCTAAAAATAATTAGTTGGTGAATGAATATCTAAAATACTGAAAACTAAAATATAAAAGTGGTTGAAATTATAAAAATGTAACTGGAAGTAAATTTGAGAAAACGTTATATTTATATATTTTATATATTTTTTGGCATGACTGTCTTTTAGGTTACGTTTTTTTATGTGTATAAAATAATGATTATTTTAAACGTCTCTACCATTATAAAATATCATATAAATAAAACATTTATCTGATTTACGAAAAAAGAAAACCCTTCAAAACTACTCAAACGGTTTTCAGCGAATTTTTTTTCTTCTATTCGATTCCCAACTTCTTTCCACTTGTTAGTTTTGACAATCATGATGGGAGGGTTGAATTTTTTTTGAAAATTGCTTGTTTTTCATCGATTTTGGGGACGAAAAATGTTCTTTTTTAACTTAACGTGTGCATTTTTTATTCATAAAAACAATTGAAATATTACGCACGAATGGAAAATATGCGAACGAGCGGTGTAGAGGCGAGTGCCGTAATTACACGAGTGCGTAATTGCTTTACAACACCCAATACGTACTATACTTTTTCTACGAGTCTTACTAATAAATTAAAGATCGGGTTATAATTTATAACGTATCGATTTGAATTTCAAATCTCAAATAATGACAACGTCACTGTCAAATATTCAAAATGCAATATAGATAAATGTCACGATTTGAGTGGTTCAAGGCTACCTTGATTGTTATACTAGGCATCCTGACGCACATTTGTGTGTTTTTATTCTTTACGCACAGTTTTGCGTAAAAATGGATTTACTTATACGTAATAGTAGTTTGTACAACAAGAGTGGATATGATGTCCATATCGCATGAGGAAGTAAATTGAGCACGACGCTGTAGGCGGAGTGCTCAAACTTCCGAGGGCAATATGGACAATCCACTCGAGTTGAACAGTATATTTTTTCTACGACCAAACTTACAAACCTTATGCTAAAAAATGTAAAAAAAAGTTTTCCGGTTGCCGGGCTCGAACTCACGACCAGTGGTTCCATAGTCAAACACTCTACCTCTCGACTATCGAAACGTTAAACTAATTATGGGAAAACCAACTGATTAATGATGCTACATGAAATTAATTTTCTATGTAGGTACATTCAGCAGGTTGCATTATTGATAAATCTATTATAAATGCGTCTAGATGTTATTATATTGAACAAATTAATAACAAATTGTACCATATGTATTTAAATTATATAATTTAGTGTCTTGAAAAAGAAGGCGGAGCCACAGTAAAAATAATATACTTTAATTGGTCAGTACTTTTAGGAACAACAATGGCTTCTCTGTAATTGACTACTGTGATTGGTCAGTTTCATTACCTATCTAGGTTTGTTATAAAATTTTGCCGCACAGTTAACTGGATTAGCCTACTTTACTCGCCACTTAAGTGTAAAGGAATGAAATGAAATTAATTTAAATCGATACTTTATAATTATAAGCCGATCTTAAGGCTCTACCACGCGCAAATTTAGAGGAGGAAAAACACCGTTTCGCTACTGCAGGATTCTGCAAAGGCTATTTGAAATATTTGTCGGGACAGTTTAAAATTTAATAAAGGAATGTTTTTATTTCTAAGGTACAAAGCCCTTTTTTGAAAAAAATAAGAACTTGTATAAGAAAATGCCCACTAAAGGTGCGTATTTTTAGGCACTTTTTCAAGGTTAATATCGTAGCTAAGAATTTTTTTTTCAAAAAAATAGCCATGTACCTTAGAACTTCCCTGTCTTATCTTTAAGACTTCAAAAATTGAGACAAAACAATATCGTAATAAGTCCGTTATCTTGCAGCGCGCAACTCATGTTTTAGGTAAATTTTGTTGTCATGTTATAGAAGTTGCCTATATACAGCTGAATTTATTCTCGGCTGACGTGAAACAATTTACATCCAGAGAGAATAATGATACACTGAAAAAAATTATAGGTGGTCGAACAAGAAGTAATTTCGGGAGTAATTTTGGGCTAAATTTTATGTTTTCCTTTTTGGATTGTCTGTGCCAATAACAGAATATCTAAGCGTTAATATTAAAAAGACGTAACTAGTAGTTGTGCTATTAACTCCGGGTTACCATACATTTTTCGGCTTAGACCGGGATGGTTTATAATGCGCTTAGGGCAAAATGTTCAAGGCGCGTTCACCATTTTGTCAAAACTGGTGTTTGGACTTTCAAAATTTCTTATTCATGTTAGGTAAGGATAAGAATTGAACGAAATCCAGTCGATTTGTTGCAATCAAAAATGGGCTATATTGAATTTTTTGTTTCGTTTTTTATCGAAATGGGTTATTCTCTTGATAGTGAACAAAATATACTAAGGTAAATAGCTTATCGGTATTAGAGGCCCAAACTGGGTCACCGGGAACTTACGACAAATCCCAGGATGTATGGTAACCCTGGTATATTAACTCTTAGATCTAAAATTAAAGTTTAATTTGTCTTGGTAAAGGGTGATAGGTGTAATAAAATAAAGCCATTTATGAAGGTTCTTAGTGAGTAAAGAAACCAACTGTTGCATAATGAATCTATTTCTATTCGATTGTTTTATATTTTATGCTTATTATACAGGCTCTATATATTGTTTATATAGTGAGCTTCTGTCTAAACCTGTTAAAATATGAATTCATTTTAAAGGTGAAATGTGTTTATTATTTTATCCATGGTTAAACGATTTAAAAGTAGTTGTCAGGCACGAATTTGGCATTGGTCACATGACATTTATCTGTTCATGTTATTGGCTCGCAGCTACAATTTGGTGCAGCGAGACTACTGTATAGTGACAATGCTTCTAAGAAGCTAGTTAGGTAATAAATAAAAATTGGACAGTATGCCACGCAGAGTAATAAAATACAATTTTTTGTTAGGCATGGGCGTCCATAAAGAGGGCAGTTGCCCCTGTCTCTTGACCAAGGGGGAGCAGGGGGGGGGGGGGTAAATATACTACTTTTTACTAACTTTTGTTAGGGGGAGTTTATGAAACGACTGCGACAAAACAGAAGCCATCACAATGTGCTTATTAATAATGTTCAACATTTTTGGGATATACAAACTTACCCTTTTTTAATGCTAAACTAAAAGTAATTATAAAATTTGGGTGTTTCCCTTTGAAAATTAAGACTTTTTGCAGTTTTTTCAATCTTATTGTTTAAACACCCTGAATTAATAGTTATCAAAATATTATAAAAAATCTAATAAAGCAGGTCCTTTATAACAAGGAATCCCGCTTAAATTAAATAAATATAAGGCTTCATTATAGAAAAAATTGATAAATATTTTAAGGCTTGCAAACGTCATTCTTAACAGAAAAATTCAAATATGTCAAAAACGCTTAGATATTTATAGGTATAGGCATACAGGGTAGGGACTTTAACTGGAATAAATTCGATATTATTAAACTTGCTGAAGTTGCGCCCACAAAATTTGGTATGTGGGGGGTTTTAGAGCATGCGGAATAGGATTATGATATCGGCGCAGTTGCCAGATTTCTCAGCTTTGCGCTACACGTAGTAATTTTGTTATTTTAAATAGAATGCCCTATTTATTTTTATTGCAGTGAATTGGTAGTGTCAAATTTAGTAAGATCTCAAATTTACAAAATTCTATCTTCACTAGTTTCTGAGCTATGGCAACACTGAAGTTCCCTTAAAAAGTACCGGGACGCTTGTCTACCTCTATAGTTACTAAGTTATTGACAAGATTCAAGAAAAGTTCTTGTCTTTTCAAAATGGCCTATTTAACTTAAACTTTAAAAATAGAAATTCTCATGGTACTTTTTAATGGAATTACAGTATTGCCATAGCTCAGCAATTAGTGAAGATAGAATTTTGTTAATTTGGCATCTTATTAAATTGGACACGCCCAATGCACTGCAATAAAAATAAATAGGGCATTCCATTTAAAATATTAAAATTACTACGTGTAGCGCAAAGCTGAGAAATCTGGCAACTGCGCCGACATTATAATTCAATTCCGCATGCTTCAAAACCATACATACTAAATTTTGTAGGCGTAACTTCAGCCGTTTTAATAATATCGAATTTATTCCAATTAAAGTCCCCACCCTGTACAAAATCTGCCTAGAATCTTACGTAGAATGCAAAAATGTAATAATATATAGGATGTTCTATTTAAAATAAACACGCTGACACTAGGGTTGCCAACCCTCCCGATTTAGTCGGGAGGCTCCCGCTTTTTTACTTAACCTCCTGCCTCCCACGCACTTAAACAAAACTCCCGCTTTTCCAATAACACGACGGACGCCTAATAACTGTACAGCTGCCTTAGAGAGGAGCGACCTTTTTTTTTTAGAAAGCACGTTTGATGATAGGAGGAAGAAATATAAAAGGCACTCCACAGCGTAAGGTCAACGGGGTATCGACCTTTTTTTTTTAGAAATCATCAATATAATTATTTTAAGCACCTCAAAAAAAACTTGTCCTCCAGGCACTATCCACTTCCCGCTTTTCAATTTTTAAAATCTGGCTACCCTAGCTGACAGTAACTTCCGGTGTAACCGGAAGTACCACCATTATGAAATTTTTTTAGTTCGGTCGTCCCCATCAGCATTACCACGATGGCAAATTTTGAAAATTTTCCTATGTATAGTTTTCCATATATAGTTCGACGCGGTTCCCGGTGGAACACGAACACCCTGTTTGCAGGTGCTTTTATACCTATTATTAATTAACACTTCAAACTTTCTGCTCTACCTAATTTTATTTTTTGTAAATATTCTATAGCTTTAATAATAAAATAAGACAAAATTTAAAAGATATATCCGTATAACGATTAGGTACATTATTTTAACTAAGAATACAATAACAAGTACTTATTTTCCACAAAACAAATTTCTCGTCTCCGAAATAAAATCAACCAGAACTCATTAGCATAATAAAGAACCTACCGCCTTGCATCGTGCTTTCAGTGTGTGTCGATGTTTACGGAATATTTTTTACCACGTCATAAGCTCGCTAGTATGCCCACTTCGGGTGAAACTCTCTTGCAAATAAATTTCTTGCTGCACAAAGTTCCGCCTTAATTTAGGACTCGTAGAAAAAGTATGGTACGTATTGCATGTTGTAAAGCAATTACGCTTTCATGTAGTTACCACACTCGCCGCTACGCGGCTAGTTCTCAACTTTTCCATTCGTGCGTAATATGCTTTTTACCACACTTAACTAATACGTAATATACTATTACAGATAACAGAAGATATTCTATTTGGCTTAATATAACTTTTTATTATAGAATATATAATAATTATAATGTAGAATGTAGATGATATTACCGCCTAGCGTCGTAATTACATTTTTCTCTTACAGCAACAAAGAATAATTTATTGCACAAAAAATAGTTTTTAATTAGTTTTACGACAACATTTTTATTAAAAGCAGCAGCATGATCAGCTATTAAATTACTATTTCCACACATAACGTCATTTTCTAAAAGTTTAGTTCTACGTTGCACAGAGTTAATTTTCTAATTAATTGAGTTTTTGAACGTTGAAAATAACGACAAAGGAAATTCACGAGACGATCCAATAAAAATTAATTACACTAATAGCCTTATTAGCTTTTGTAGTAATAAATCCTAAAGCATTTCGTAATAAAGGGTTAATTAAAAGTTTCAAATTACATTTTTGTGACATAAGCAGAGCCCTTTTTTTAGTTTACTCGTAAAGGAAACTATAATAATGAAAAAAAAGTTTTTGAAATTTTCTTTTAATATATAGATGTTTTAGGATCTCTTGATTCATTAGACCTGAAGGGCGCTGCCAATGTCTATTTTTTCTAGCTTCCATATATTTTTTATCTCGCCAAATTCAAGTACTTGGTCTTCTTCTCCGATTCGGTTTGAAAGATGTTGTGTGTTAGTGGGCAACATGTATCTATATTATGAAAGTTTTCTTGGTCGTCTTTTCGATAAAAAGAATATCCGGACGGTTGTTCTATATTGTTATTGGCCTGTCCCAGTATAAGAGATATTTAGGAGATTCAAGTACTGGCTCGGGTGAGTATTGGTAGTATGGTAGGAGGTTTTCCCTTAGACCTAGTTTATGGGCCAGTTCCTTATGGATGATCTTTGCCACCTGATATATGTATCCCCAGATAAGCGTTGGGTGCCATAACACCACAATACGCCGTAATATGTTCTATCGTTTCTCCGGGGCAATTGCATTTTCTGCATACATCTTACACATGTCTATTCAAGATGACCTTTTCATAGTTTCAAGTTCGAATTACACAATCTTGGATAGAGATTATAAAACCTTCTGTTTTAGCGTGAAGCTGCCTTTTCTCTAACCAGTTCAGTGACATTTCTCTATATATGATTGGATTTTGGAGTGCAGTAGGGTATTTGCCGTGTAGAGCTTTTTCTTGCCAAGTTAGAAGCTGTTGACTTGGCGGCGCGCAGATAATGTTAGGTAATCCGTTTTGCTTTAAGTTAAGGGCTGTATATCCAGTATCTGCTGCTACCACTTTTCGAAGAATTTTCCCATTCGATTCTTGGAGGTATTTTCTCATAGAGGTCTCTTGCGACTTGCACAAGTTATAAATAATAATGAGACCTCTTCCTCCCTCCTTTTGTTTTAGGTAGATTCTTTCAAGTGCAGAGCGTGGGTGGTGGAATCTGAATTTTGCCAGCAGTCTGCGCGTAAGTCTATCTAGTTCATGCAAATCCGTGTGTAAATACTTAAGGATTCCGAATGAATAGGTAAGTATTGGTATTGCCCAGGTGTTGATGGCAGTAGTAATTTTATTATTATTATTATTATTATTATTATTAAGTGCTAGCTTATACTCACTTGGTAAGGGATAGTTTTTTTTTTGTGTTTGTACCTATATCAAGATTCTTAGGCTTTGTATAACGTCAACGGATATATCCTTTCAGCGAATACTTTTCCTTGCAAATCGTATTCGGCGCTTTTCGAAGTAAGAGATAAATCTCTTTTCAATTTCGCAAAAAGCGTTTTTGTAAATAGAAATATATGAAGAATATCGCAAAAATACTAAAAATAACCTGTTTTTTGTGTATCCACATACGCGTAAAAGTACACGGGGCTTTCCTGAAGAAAATCCATCACTCGTATTGAAATTTATTTTGTTCATACGTATGAGTAAACACGTCACGCGTATTGCCAAGGTTCAATATAAGGCATATATTTTACCGAATGGCATGTTCTTTAGATGAACATTTTTAAATAAATTCATGATGTTTGTATATGTTCGCGAGAATTAAATTTAAATTTCACGAGTAATTAACTAGATTATCATGATCGTATTCAATAGGGACGTCTAACTAACGCAAAATAGGGGTAATTAGTTTTTTTAATTACACCGCAAGAAATGGGGGTGGGGAAATTTTGGCTGACTCTAGCCTAGTTTTGAGTTAAAATATTTTTTTCTGCAGGAAAAAGTCAATAAAGCGGTTATTTAAAAAGATATCCCAAAATTTAACCATCAAATTTACTTTAATTAATTTACTTTTTTACGAAAAGGTTTGTTTTTATTTTCCAATTATTTAAAAAAATTTCTGGATACATTTTTGTATAAAAATATCGACGCATTAATATTAATTATCCTAAAAAAGTTCGGTTATTTTATGTAAAGCCGCTTTTAAAATGTTATAAATATTTACTAGCTTGTGTTTACTTTTTATGAGTAAATATTGTATATAGTTATTTTAAAAAGTTTAGCTTAATAATAAAGCAAATAACTGCACAAAAATATACTTCAAAATAAGTTAACATTATGTGATTTAAAATATAAGGTCCTATTTTAATCGAGGCAGTGCCTATTTTTGGTTATTGTGAGGGCAAAAAAAAACTTGGCCACGGTGTAGTATGGTATGAAAAGTGACTTCTAAAATCCCCAGAATCCAGGGGAGCACCGCCCCCACCCTACTATGGGCACCCATGCTCCTCACATGTTGAATGAAGTTATGCTTTTTTACAAAAACAATAATAATGAGTATTTACTAAGTCTTGAAAATGTCATAAAACATAAAATCAAAAAAGAATTTTAAAAATTTTCTAATAAATATAACATACAAAGAAGCCGATATCAAATAACAAGTCGAGCTTTCCGCCGCTTGCCTGCTAGACTAGTAAGCGGTACAATGCTTATTATACCGTTTCATCCGTTCGCTTTCATTGGTACCGCTATTTTTTTTTAAATAATGTTCTGAAAAATTTAAAAATAATTTGGATAAAGCCCTAAAATTTAATAAAAATATCACATTTTCCCCGAAACTATAAAGAAGCTCCTACCATCGTCGACTTATAATAATAATAATAATAATAATAATAATAATAATAATAATAATAATAATAATAATAATAATATTCTTTATTGCCAGCAAAAATCACATCAACGCATCACACAGCAACGTCAAAAAAAAGAAAGGGGATTAGGCTATTGCCCTTACAAGTAAAAGTTGTAATAAATTACCCAAAATATATATACTTATATACTACGAGAAAAGCAGTTATAAAAATATAGTGACGGTAAAAACCACACGTTAAAATTTCTGCAAAAATGTACTACACAACAATCAATTATAATTCGAGTATAAAAATAGTAAAAAGAAAACAGAGATAGCACGGACAACAATACACATTAAAATTTACAGCAGTTAATTACAATTTAGGATTTAAAATAGTAATGACAGAACTACACGTTAAAATTTTGTAAAGAATGATTGTGCTTTTTAGCGGTTAAAATCTAAATTGAAGCTATATAGACACTTCTCCTGCAGGAATTTGGTGGTCTGCCTCTTAAATTTCTTTATATTTGGTTCCGATCTAACGTCGGGTGGAAGCAGATTGTATGCCTTAATTGCCATATAGAGTGGCGTTTTTTCATAGAAGGTAGAGTTATGAGGGGGCACACTTAGGTCAGCCCTGCCACGGGTAATCACAGTCATGTTGTCTGCATAGTGTTGTGCATTGGTATTAAATAGATGGGGGTGGTTTTTGACAAATAGAACCAATGTTAAGAAGTATAAGGATGGTAATGTTAGGAGACCAAGTTCTGTAAAATAAGGTCTGCATGAAGTACGGGGATGAAGTTTGAGTAAGCATCTTATGATGCGTTTTTGTGCAATGAAAACTGATGTGGCACCACGAGAGGAGCCCCAAAACATGACGCTGTAGGTTAACATTGATTGTACAGAGGCAAAGTAGAACTGTCGAAGTGAGCTTAGTGAGACCACCTCGCGTAGTCTGCGAATCAAGGCACAGATACTGTGTAGTTTGGACACTAAGGTGTTGGTCTGATAGTCCCAGCTCAGTGAGGTGTCGAGTTGAACTCCCAAAAACTTAATGGTCTCCATCACGGGCACCGTTTTTCCATCACACCAAACGCATAGTGACTCGTTTTTTTTTGAGGTTTTGCAAAAAGTGAGTAAACCAGTTTTTGTAGAGTTAAGTTTTAAAGCATACATAGTGCACCACTGTTGCATCTGCTCCACTGCACGTGAACAGACTTCAGAGAGGCCAGGGAACCCCAAATGTGACAACACAATGGATGTATCATCTGCATACTGGCAGACTAGACCCCACAGAAACCCCTCGCAAAGGCCATTCACGTACAGGAGAAACAGTACTGGTCCCAGTATAGAGCCCTGAGGGACACCTTGTGTTATGAGTCTCGATGCAGATTGGTAACTGCTACCATCCCTGGAGATACTGACTAGTTGTTCTCTTCCTTGTAGGTAAGAGCAGATAAGGTGCAGGCAGTTGCCTCTTATACCATATTTATTTAGTATCTTTAGTAGTATCCCATGATTAATTGTATCGAACGCCTTCGAGAGGTCAAAGAAAAGGCCGGCGACCTTTTCGTTTTTATCTACATTTTCAACAATAAAAGACAGAACTTTAAAGATAGCTAATTGTGTTGAATGATTCGGGCGAAAACCATATTGATTGTCTGTAAGAATGTTTTGAGTAGAGAGAAAGTTCATCAACCTAGTGTAAATGGCCCTCTCAAAAACCTTCGATATTGATGACAAGAGAGAAATTGGCCTATAGTTTGACACATCCTGTCTATCTCCCTTCTTGTAAACTGGAACCAGTTTGGCTATTTTTAGATTGGTTGGAAAAACTCCCGTGAGAAAACTTGTGTTAATGATTTCTGTTAAAGGAGAACAGGTCTGTCTAGAAATTTGTTTCAGAATAATTACTGGAATTTCATCCAGACCCGAAGAGAACTTGTTAGGTAAATTGGAGAGGATAGTGTATATTTCTGGATCGTTGACAGGGAAAAGAAACATCGTAGGGGCCCCAGGAGTGCCGCGGACATCCGGATGCCCATGTGGGACTGCAGAAATGTTAAATTTTTCGCAAAACATATCGGCGACAGCCTGAGGATCCTCAACAATGTCGCCATCAATGGAGTTAAGTGTTATGTTTGCATGTTTGTTGATCTGATTAGTTTCAGCTTTAAAGATGCTCCAAGCTGTTTTTGTAATATTTTTAGAATTAATAATTTTATTTTCGTTGAGAGCTGTTCGATACTCTGATAAGAATTGTCGATATTCACGTATCTCCCTTTTATATTGGTCAAACACTATGGGACTATTAGTTATCTTGTACCAAACATACAAATCTTTTATGTGTCTAGAATAATTTTTTATCTCAGAATTGACCCAGCTTTGGTCCTTATTCTTTATTTTGCAAGTACAAAGAGGAAAACTCAAATCGAAATAGTAGTACAAGATATTAAAGAAGCTTTGATACTTGTCGTCAGCTCCAGCAGAGCTATAGACGTCAGCCCAAGATTCATGATTTAGTCTATTGATAAAATCAGTGATATTGGCGTTAGTGAAAAATCGTTTTTTTGTATAAGTTACCTTGCTATACAATCTATCAATTTTTAAATGCAGAATTTGAGCGAAATGATCGGAAATATTTGTTTGAATAATTTTACAGTTTGCACTGCTTGCATGAATGTTGCTGAAAATATTATCAAGTTGAGTACCAGTGGCAGGACCCATCCTTGTGATGCCCTCGACATGGGGTTCCAACCCATAACTCGCCATAAGCTGTAATAGAGAGAAGGATGCTTCACTATTAATAAGAAAATTAACATTAAAGTCCCCGAGGACCACCAAATACTTACTTGTGGAGTAGATTGAGTTTAGAATCTCATCAAGTGTGGTTAAGTACAAGTCAAAATTACCTAAAGGTGACCTATATAAGCAAAGAATGGTGTAAGTTTTTTTATTTAAGGTAAACTGAGTAATGCAAAATTCGCAATGTTTTTCTATTGGAACTGTCTCCGTATTTATTGCCTTGGCTTCTATACGGGTTTTAGCAAATATTGCGGTGCCTCCTCCTCTAAATTCACTGCGGGATGAGTAAGTAATTGGTTTGTAGTCGTCCATTGTTACTTGTAAGATGTTGGCTTCCTGCAGCCAGTGTTCCGTTATACACAACACATCCGGTTCTGTTTCAGCGAGTAGAACTCTAAGCTCCAGGGATTTGTTGCTGATGCTTTGTATATTTAAGTGAAATATCGACAGTACATCATTAGATTTTGTTTGTTTATTATTGAGAGTCCTATTTTTGTTAGATATAGGGTTTGCAGGTAAACTATTTGGTTGATTGTCTTCTGTGGTGGACCTGTCTGCTATTAAGGTGTGATTATGAACTATCGTTTGTCTAAAAAATTTCGACCAGATGAGAAGTTAAACCTTTCAAAACCTACCCCTCGAGGCCAAAAAGCAGGATCGTATACCTTCTCCTTTAGTTCAGGTTTTACTCCAACCATAAAGCTTTTATGCTTGCCTATTTGTACCTTTGGTAAACACATTTTAACGTAAACATCCTCTGATTTTGCCTGAGAGTGCTTGACAACATGATTTTTGATGATATCCTCTGAGATGTTTTCTCTAACCTTAGAAAGGAAAAGCCAAATTTTTTGGTTTTCTCTTGGTGTTTTTGATGAAACAAAATCATTTCCTTCATCTCTTTCGCCGTATTTAACGTTTTTCTTTTTTTGATTGTGACGTTTTTGTTTTCGGGTTTCATATTGGACAAAACTAGCTTCCGAAGTTGCATCAACATCGATGGGCTGTGCAGCGACAATATCAGCACCATTATTCCTCTGTGGCTGTGTTGTTACTGTAACGCGATGGGAGGTCGTGCGTGCACGTACGTGTCTGTTTGTTTTCTGTGGTCCACGATCTTTGTCTCTATCTTCAGGTTGTGATCTTGTGGTAGGCGGGGTTTCGTTATCGTGATTGTTGTCAATTTCGATGTTCTCTGGGTATTTCTTTTCTATTGTTTTTTTTTATCACCTGTTGGTTCCCGAAATTTAGTTTTTCCTGTAGGATACCTGCTTGTTTTCGCCATAGGTCACAGTTTTCGGCTAGTAGGGTGTTCTTATCTTCCATTTCTCTGATGATCCTTAAAAGATATTTAATTTCTTTCTCGGCCGTCGACATAACCTCGTCGAAGTCTTCAGCTTCATGTTTGCATGTTGCCTTTTTTAGTTGGGCATGCTGGATCATGCACGATGGATGGAAAGTAGCGGCACAATGCTTACATTTTACGTAACTTACAGCTATTTTGGAACAGTTTTTACACGTAATATCGCCGTTTTGTTTTGGAGCGCGCGAACTTACGTCTTTACTCGGCGGCGCCATTTATACATTACTTAGCCGCGAAAACTTCGAAACATTTTTGTTTGCCACGCCAAAAAACCTTTTCATTTAAATAAAAACAGATTTAAATAATAAAAAAGAACCGCCGCGCGAAATTTTTTTTCGGAGTTACCCCCAAGATTTGATAAGCATTCGACCGTTGCGACCCGGGTTCGATCCCGGAGTGGGCATACGTACAATAAAAAATTCAGTGGATTTAAGAATGCAGGGAAGAGTGTAAGATGTATCATCTCTCAATCCACCCCATTCACGCCGGTAACCAGGCCGAATGAGATCGGACATGAGGTGCGGAAGAAGATACACACTCCCCAATCGGTAGGTGATGCAATGTCAAGAAGCCAAGAGTTGATAGCCCTTAAGGGGTGTCGCAGGACCGAGGATCGTGGTTCGGAACCCATGTTATGCTGTAGGTCCCCTCGGGTAAGGGCCCTGGCAGCGAACAAAGAGAAAAAAATCGTGTGAAAAAAAAGATTTGATAAAATCTCGAAATTTAATTTTATCACGATTACACTACTAGAAAGTGTTATTAGTTTAACAAAGTTTCCGAAATTATAACGTATAGTAGCTTTGGTCTAAAATTTGAAAAATATATCTTTTCGGAAAATGGTCAGCTCAAAAAATAGTATAACAAACTTCTTTTGCTTAGAAATTAATATTTTACCCTTAAAATTTTATAAAAAATCTATTTCGTAAACGACAAACAAGAAAATTAATTTGGCGAAATTCTCATTTCCCAGAATTCTCGAATAAAAATTAAATCTGAAAAGATGCGAGATTTTCAATTTAACGAAATAACTTTTGCTGTCAACTAAAGACTATATTTAAAGTTTAAATTTGCAGATTTCATTTATAAAATATAATTAAAAGGTAAAGCAAATGTCTCACAAATCATCTGTTTTGCAACATTACAACCCTATTCAGACTTGGAAATGTTAATTAATTGCAAGCAAATAATATTTTTGTCATTAAATTAGTAGGGGTTCAAGGGTAAAAATATACTGAACATGATTTTTTCGTTCTCTTAGTTCTTAACGATCTACCATCTTTAAATTAAAAAATGTTTTTGGTGGCGCGGCGTACAGACACGATTAAAATTGAAAAAGTTTTATGCCTCCGCTGGGATTCGAACCGAGAACCTCTCGATTAGACCGCAAGCGCTCTGCCAATTGCGCTACGGGGGACCTGATATTCTCTCACCAACTTCGGTCATATAACTTATTAAATTTTTATTTTAGTAGTAATAGTCTGGAATCTCCTGTGATTCACAGACCGGGGAGGGTGTTATAAGGGGAAAGGAAACTCACTCACTACCACTGAACATTAAAATCTATTTTTCTTTTATCCGTACATCGACGACTTATAGCGTTATTAGCCGGAATCAGAAAGATATCTCTGAACAGTGACATCTAACCTTAAATAGTTTAAAGTAGTTATATTGGCGTCTGTAAATAAGGGTTTAAGAGGTTCTGGGTTCGAATCCCAGCGGAGGCATAACACTTTTTCAATTTAAAAATTATTTACAGACGCCAACATAACTACTTTAATCTACCATCTTTTTGAGTATTTTTCATTTTTCAAATTGCAGTTCTTTTTATTCCGAATTACAAAAAAAAACTAAGCAAACTATTGACTTTTTTTCACTAGTGGAAAGGTGGTAGCTACATATTATGTGGATGTGGGAAATTATTTTTATTCATGAAAAATATATAAGCCAATGAAACCCTTAAAAATATATACTAAAGCTCATTGTATTGTAGAAAAGCTGTTGCGGGTGTTGCGTAAGCGGTGACCATCCATAATGGAATACTCTATATATGTTAGGTGCCCCAACCAAAATATTTTTGGTTTAAAATATTGGCACACGAACATTTAAAAATATCATCAAAATCGGACGTGTTTTTTGAGGATTAAGAACTAAAAACCTTCATTGATTCGGCTAATATAACTTTTCATAAATTGTATGCTTAAAAGCCCTCAGTTACCATTAAAATATCCTCTCTTAAGTAATACGGGTCTCAAAATTTAAGATATTCAGTATGTCCCCCCCCCCCCCCCCCACCTCTTGTGTTTTTTTTTGTCGAACTTTTGACCCAGTTTAAATCCAATCCAAGGTATCTTAAACC
The DNA here is from genome assembly GCA_935413205.1 of Polydrusus cervinus. Classification (NCBI taxonomy): domain Eukaryota; kingdom Metazoa; phylum Arthropoda; class Insecta; order Coleoptera; family Curculionidae; genus Polydrusus; species Polydrusus cervinus. The sequence goes on from OW284511.1 coordinate 103,263,254, forward strand.
ACGCTTTGTTAAAGTTTGCTTTGAGAGAGCTTGTTCCTTTTTAAATGAACCGAAATTCTTTAAACTTCGCTCTAAAGTGTTACATAATGGAAAACTCTGAATAAAGCCCTTACATTCGTAACCGAACACTGAGGAATTTCAGTTTGAGAAGGTTAATTCTACAGAAAGCTATTAAATCTTTGAAGTTTTATGGAGAGAATAAATCGGAAGCAATTTTTAAGTTTATCTAGATTAAAGTATACAGAAGTACCTTGGTGGAGAGTTTACTTTACACGTAAAAATTCTTGTTCCCTATTTTCCATCGGCTCAATATATGGTCTGCTTGCATTATTTATCGAGGATGCACCAATATTACTCTTTAGGTAATGAATTTCGATTATATTTTAGCTCAGAGTGTCTGGCATCACTTTTTACATTCTTTACGAAAGAAAGTAACGTTATCGTGATTTTTTTTTAATGTCGTGAATACTGTAGTAATTACCTGATAACGACTGGAGATACTTGCCAGTTGGAACGTTGTGTTTTACAACAAATCAAGACAATGCAAATTCAAAACTCATCAGAGTTATGTGTTCGGTAATTCATAGAACTGCTGCGTTGCAGAATGCTGACCTAAGCACGGTTCCCACGAGAACCGAACAGTGCATTCTACTTGGCTTTCAACATTCAGATTTGACATAGACTTTATCAAGTAAACATACATGTTTTTATTGTACTCTATTTTTCAATTTTTACGATTGTAAAATAAAATAAAAAAGTAAATTTTTTAAAAACGCGTTTCCATAAACGCGAAACATAAAGTGGCGCAGTCTTTTGTGTAGGATTTGAAAGGGACTTTCATCGTGAAAAACCCGTCGGTTTCAACCGTTTATTCAAAAAATCGAACCTTTTGCATCGTGCAAAATTTTGACTTTCAGTGTAGTGCGTAAAGGTGGTAGAGAAAGTGCAGCATCGTGTTGGACCATACCAGTTGGATTAAAAGAATGAAAATTACTTCATTTATGTAAGTTGCTTTCCATTTTTCCTGTCTATGTCATTCTCCTCGTCTCATTCTAGTTCCACAGAGGAAAATAGTAGTAACGAGTTAGATTTAAACGACTTCATTAGTACTGAAACTGATTTTAATTTAGATAGGTTATTTTCGAATCTTTCTTTAAACAAAGTAGAAGAGAACCCAAGTAATATTAAAACAAAAATGGCAACACCAAAATTTGACAGTAAACTTTTAGAAATTGTTCCCAAATTTGACGGGAACCCACTAGAATTATCTTCTTTTTTGGATACTGCCAATACTTTAATTAAAACTTACTGGGACGCAACACCCGAAAATAGGAACTCTGTTCAAAACGTCACACTTATTTACGGTATTTATGCAAAATTGATAGGCAAAGCTAGGGAAGTTTATAGCATTTGTATTGCGAAAGACTGGGCGAGCGTAACAAGCGCCCTAATTTCTCACTTTGGTGATCAACGAGACGAAAACGGTTTATTGTTTGATTTAGACCAATTGAGACAAGGAAATAATGAACCTTCTTTACAATTTTATACTAGAATAATGTCGAATCTAAGTGCTCTGCATAATTACGTAGACACACATGAAAATAACGCAGATATTACTGGTGTAAAGAAAGAATTTTACAATAAACATGCCTTAAAAATATTTTTTAGCGGGATTAAAAGATCCCTTAGGTTCGACTATTCGTGCTATGCGACCTAATTCTTTAGCAGTTGCCAGACAGTTCATTATATCAGAAAATAATATCCGTCATTTACAAAAACCACAAGTCGAATTTCAAAAAAATAAACCAATACAAAAATTCAATAACAACCAACCTAACACTTTTTACAATAATAACAATCAACCGCATAATTTTTATAATAATAATAATTTTCAACCTAATTTCCCCCAACAATCTTATTCTAACCCTACTTTTCCACGCGGCCCCATTAATATTCAACCTAGGCCCATATTCAATCAAAGATTTCCAACGAATAGACAAGTCTTTGGGCCCCCTAAAAATCCAACAAATGTTTGGAAACATAACCCCCAAACTCAATATCAACCAAGACGAACCCCTATGAGCGGAATTTCACACGGGACTTTCCCAAAACCTAGAACCATGATGCAACAACAACCTGCCCGATACACTAGACCAAACCTTGTTTTCGAAGAACTCTATAACATGGAACAACCCTCTTTCTTTGACCCGAACACCCCCGGTCCTTCCTACCAAAATTATAGTTCCTATGAACCCGATTATTTTTATCCCAGTTATGACAACCAAAACTATGTAAACGTACCTAACCAACAATACGAAAACCGCGAAAATTTCGAGGAACAAAACAATAAATACGCCCCTGAACAAAACGACGAGTCCGAGCAAAATTTTCAGGAAATTACATCTCACGAACCAATCATATAGAAATTCATTCAATTTATGACCGCAAAGACTTACCATATATAAAAATATTAAATCCACCTATAAAATTACTAATCGATACCGGTGCGACAAAATCATTTTTAAACCCAGAAATTGCCGAAAAATATTTTTCAGATTGTATTAAAAAGGAACCATTCACTATATCATCAATATTTCAAACTACTAGCAGGGATTTATGTGCCGAAATACCAGCGTTTCAAGAATTTAACTCTGAAAAAAATATAAAATTTTATTTATTTAAATTCCACCATTTTTTCGATGGCCTTATTGGTTATGAGACTTTAAAAAACCTAAATGTTCAGTTAGACCTGCAAAACTCTGTTTTAAAAACACCCTCAGCTAAATTACCCTTAACTCATTACGAATCAAAAAACAAACTTTTATTTTTCGCACGTATTGAACCATACAGCATAGAAACCTTAAAAATACCCGTCACCGTAGCAGATGGTGACGTCACTATTATCGAAACCAGACTATTTAATTGCGTTATTCGCGAATGTTTGACAACATCCACAAACGGATATGCTCCGGTTGATATTCAAAACCGCACCGAAAATGTACAAGAAATTTATCTCTATTCTCCGATACCAGTCAAATCTTTCGCCGAAAATGAATACGAAATATTTCACGTTACCGTAGGACATAACAAAATTTCGGGAAAAATCGATGTATCCGAATTAATAAGAACGCAACACATGAACGCCGAAGAGAAATATCACATTGAAAAATTATGCATAGAATTTTCTGATATTTTTCATCGCGAAAATTCGCCCTTGACATTTACAAATCAAGTCAAACACCGCATAAAAACAACGGACGAAACGCCGGTATATACGAAATCGTATCGATATCCATTCATCCACAAGCCAGAAGTCGAAAAACAAATAAACGACATGTTAAATCAGGGAATTATAAGACCAAGTGACTCACCCTGGTCATCCCCAATTTGGATTGTGCCGAAAAAATCCGACGCATCCGGGAAAAAGAAATGGCGCATAGTTGTGGACTACCGAAAAATAAACGATAAAACTATCGATGATCGATACCCACTTCCAAATATAACGGACATTCTCGATAAACTTGGCCGTTGTCAATACTTCTCGACTTTAGATTTAGCCAGCGGCTTTCATCAGTTAGAAATGCATCACGACGACATCAAAAAGACCGCGTTTAACGTCGAGAACGGGCATTACGAGTATCTGCGCATGCCCTTTGGGCTCAAGAACGCCCCCGCAACATTTCAACGCGTCATGGATAACGTGCTTAAACAATTAATAAATAAAATATGTTTTGTCTACATGGACGACATAATTGTCTTCTCAACCTCTCTTCAAGAGCACATAGTTAACCTAAAAGCTGTTTTCCAAAAACTGCGTGAAAGCAATCTAAAAATTCAACTCGACAAGTCAGAGTTTTTGCGCAAAGAAGTCGCGTTTCTTGGCCATATTATAACACCTGAAGGTATAAAACCAAATCCGGACAAAATAAATGCAATCTCAAACTATCCCATTCCAAAAACAACAAAAGAAATTAAAGGTTTTTTAGGGCTTTTGGGATACTATAGAAAATTCATAAAAAACTTTGCAAATATTACGAAGCCATTTACCAATTGTTTAAAAAAGGGCTCCACAATTAATATTGAAGACCCAATATATATAAAAACATTTGAAGATTGCAAAGCACTTTTAATTAATGACCCGATTTTAGAATATCCGGACTTCTCTAAAGATTTTAATCTGACTACCGACGCAAGTAACGTCGCCGTCGGCGCCGTCTTATCACAAGGAATAATAGGAAAAGACAAACCTATCGCGTACGCGTCGCGCACTCTTAACAACGCGGAACAAAACTACTCGACTATAGAAAAAGAATTACTGGCCATTGTATGGGCAACTAAATATTTTAGGCCCTACTTGTTTGGCAGAAAATTTAAAATTATCACGGACCACAAGCCTCTTCAATGGTTGATGTCTCTAAAAGAACCAAATTCCCGTTTAGTTCGGTGGAGATTAAAGCTCGAAGAGTTCGACTACGAGATAATATATAAAAAAGGAAAGAAAAATACAAACGCGGACGCGCTTTCTAGGGTAGAAATATACCCTACCGAAACGGACCTTCCGCCTGTCTTACAATACATGAATGAATTTAACGAAAACCCTGTCTTAGACACACAACCCTCTACGAGTAAGGAAACCACGGATCCTGTGTTAAACCCACAACCCTCGACAAGCCGTGAAACCGATAATCAATCGATAATAGTACAAGCTGACCCGGACGAAAATACCGACAACGAGACAGTGCACACTAGTGCCGAAAATCCCATATTAACCATTAATATTACTGAAAAACCTATAAATTATTTTCTTTGCCAAATCATAATAAAAAAGGTTGACCAAAATCCACGCATTGAGATGAAAAGAATTTTTGGCAACCCGATCAATCGTACGCGGTGGCATCTCTACGTGACAAACGAAACGTTTCGCGAACAAACAATACAATTTTTAAAAGAATATGCCGAACCAAAAAGGCAATATGTGTTTTACTTCGAAAACGATGACGATCAAAATTTTTATAAAGAAATGTGTAAGTTTATCCCGGAAACTTTTAAAAATTCTACATATAGACTTCTTAAATCCAACACCCTCTTACATGACGTCACACGCGAAAACACGCAGCAGAGCCTCGTAAAAACGCAACACGAAGGTATTACGAACCATCGCGGCATCCACGAAACGATCGACGAATTAAGGACTAAATATTACTGGCCTAAGTTGAGCGATGACGTCAGAAAATTTATTAATAATTGTCATATCTGTCAACAAGTAAAATATGACCGCCATCCGCCATTAATTAGATTACAATTAACGCCTACTCCAAAAAAACCATTTGAAACGATTCACATAGACACATTTAAATTTGGCAACACCGTAACCCTCACAATCTGCGATAGTTTTTCTCGATTTGGCCAAGCCTATGTACTACCTAGTCTGTCGGCATTACACGTATACCAATCACTATTACAGTTTATTTCTTCATACAAGATACCCGAAAACATAATTTCTGATAATGGAATTGAATTTTCCCAAAATTTATTAAAAGATTTTGCAAAACTATACAAAATCAACTGGCATTATACACTACCATTAAACCCCAATAGTAATGCTATTGTAGAACGATTTCATTCTACAATACTAGAACACATGCGTACATTATCTATTACAAAACCCAACTTAAACCCTTTCGAAAAAATCACGTACGCAGTCTTAGGCTACAATAATTCTATTCATTCGGCAACTAAACGAAAACCGATTGACTTACTATTAGGACATTTGGAACTTAAAGACCCGATCGATATCGATAATCAAGCGGAACCAATTAGTCACCAAATAAACGAACACAAAGAAATTATGGTTGACCTATACAAAAAGATACACGAGAATACATCTAAACAAAAATCTAATATCATATCAAAATTAAATGAAAAACGCGATGACCCACCAGACGTCGAGCCAGGTACTATTGCGTATAGAAAACTGACAGACAGACAGTCAAAAACAAAACCGCCTTATCGACCCGAACATGTAGTAAGAAGTAACAATCTTACCGTTACAACCCCTCTTAATACTTACCACAAACAAGTATTTAAAAACCCCCGAAAATTTATAGACAAATCGTTGTTACAGGCTGATGACCTTTCTGGTTCAAACCTCGATGACACAGAAAATCCAGATACGACCCCTCCAGTCCAACCCGGGAATCCTACCCTTTAAACTGGGATCTGCTAAAATAAAAATCGCCTCCCATACTTTTCTACATTATATTCAACTTCAACCTCTCCAAAACCAAATCAAGTCCATAACAAATCAATACAATAACTTAGAAGGACTATTTAATAAGTCCGCTACCATTCATACAGATCCCCTGTATAGTGCATACAAACATTTAGAATACGAAGTAACAGTTGTTAACAGAAAACTACAATCAGTATTTCCAGATAAAAGAAATAAACGGGGCCTTATAAACCCATTAGGCTCTCTAGTAAAATATATTTCTGGTAATTTAGATCAGGAAGATGCTAGAGAAATTAATGACAGTTTGTCAGAGCTGGAATCTAACCAAAATAAAATAGTAAAGAAGGTAAACAAACAAATGTCTCTAACATCAAATTTAATGCAAAACATTAACGAAACTATGACGAGCGTAACTCGTAATCAAAAATTAATCGAATCAAAAATTGAGGAAATACGGAAAGACCTAAACGACCTTGCTTTTAGTTACACCCATTATATAGAAATACGAGAAATATTAGATGAAATCAAATTAAACTTAGACTCGTTGCTAAACTTTCTTTCAGAAATAGAAAATGCTATAAGTTTCGCAAGTCTTAAGACACTACACCACAGCATCGTATCTCCCACAGACCTCAAAGAAATCGTAAATAACCTATATAAAATTCATAGTCATTCGCAAATATTATTTAATGATAATAACTACCTAAAATATTATAGCATAGTAGAAACAAATGTTTTCTATATTAAAGACAAAATTATTTTTTCACTCGATTTTCCTCTGGTACATCCCGATACCTTCGATCACTATCATTTGTATTCCATTCCAAACCAAAACCAATCAATAATAATTCCACCATCCACATACCTTGTTATAAGCAACAATGACTACCAATACCAAGAAGACGAGTGCATCGACCTAAGACCAAATTTTCTCTGCATGAAGAACCACCTCTTACCACTACAGGACAACCTAGACTGTGTAACGTCTTTACTTTCCAATGGACCCAAAATAGAGAAATGTCAACAAGTTCCTGTCCATGTCGGTGAAGAAATCATCGAAGAAATCAATGATGCTCACTACATTGGTATCTTTCCCAAAACCAAGAAGCTTCAAGCTGAATGCACCGAAAATGACGTCGCCCTACTACAAGGGACCTACCTTTTTGTTGTTCCGCCAAATTGCGCAATAAAAGACACAAAGTTTATTTACAAAAATGAAAAAGGTATTATTTCCGGCCACCCAGTCACACTACAAGATATCAAAGAACTCCATATCCCCACCTTGGAAGTACATAAACTTAAACTAGAAAAGGTATCATTGGATAAACTCCACGAAGTCCAGCTCCAGCAGCTACAAGAGGAGCCACTGGAAGAACTCCATCTCCATTCAAGCTATTCCACTTGGTCTCTGGCCTGCGTCGTAACGCTAGTCTCATGTATCACTATCTACTTCCTGATCACACGAAAAGAGAAAATCTACAAATTATTACGCAAGAAGAAGCCTACAGCAGCCAAAAGAAATCCAGTTGAAGCACCGTTTATAGCAACTCAGATGGTTCCACCCTCGAGTTCCTTTTAGGGATGGAGGAGTTATGTGTTCGGTAATTCATAGAACTGCTGCGTTGCAGAATGCTGACCTAAGCACGGTTCCCACGAGAACCGAGCAGTGCATTCTACTTGGCTTTCAACATTCAGATTTGACATAGACTTTATCAAGTAAACATACATGTTTTTATTGTACTCTATTTTTCAATTTTTACGATTGTAAAATAAAATAAAAAAGTAAATTTTTTAAAAACGCGTTTCCATAAACGCGAAACATAAAGTCAGTCGATATCATCATTTCAGTTGTTAATAAAAAGACGCAATATTATTGACTTTATAGGCTGAGCGGAACTAAAACATTATACTAAAGAAAATATTTAATTTTTTAAATATTTTACAGTAGTTTTTAATTTTTTAAGGATCAAACCAAGAAAAGTTAAATTGAAACCGTTTGCACATTCCTATATTGGTTTGTGATTTTTTCATTTTCTTGTTATTAAAAACAAGGGTCTAACAAAGCCATCGCTATTAGGGGTCCATGCGGTCTGTCGCCACCCCTGCATAAACGGATTTAAATTTCAAAACGCATTTTTCATAGTAGAGAAAGATGGGGAATTCCATCATAAATCATTAAAGAGATTCTTAAAAATGATCGGGATTTTATGGGTCACACCGAGCCTGAAATATGTTTTGGCCTGGAAATGTATCCGGATAAACCAGAATTTAAATTTAAATGAAAACGTTGACCCTGTCATGTGAAAAATACACGGAGTATTGATAGATGTTTTTTTATGATTTCGAGGGTTCATTAGAAGGATATTATTAGCTTTAAAAATTTGGCTAAAACTCGACGAAGTTCTAGGCAAATTTAGGGAATTTCTATTAAAGATAGAGGCTATTGTGAACAGTAATACAGGGTGCCACACATTTGTGTGCGTATATGAGACTTTTGAAAACGGAACACTAATAAAATTATATTGGTATTCGTTAACAATATAATATTGCAAAGCAAAATGTAGTTATATCTACAATTTTTATTGTTATATAATATCAGAAAATAAAAATGGTATCGTAGTTATATTTTAACCATGTAATATGGTAATGTGTGAATGTTTCAATTATGATTTTTAAATTACTTCATTAAGTAAACTGCGATTGAATGCAATATAATTCTTAAAATAAGAATAGGTCGATCTGTTTTCGAAAGATCCTCTAGAGGGGTATTTATTCTGTTATACTCCCCCTCTCCTCCACTGAAACACGAATATTTCTAAAATGGTATCTTATTTAAAATAAATCATGAGAAAAATCACAAATCATTTAAATGATTATATAAGCAACTTAACAGATAGACAGACATACAAACATAATCTTGAGTAAGTTTAGCTTTTTTTACCAATCCCACAGTCATGTTACCTCATCATAACATAAACATTCGGTTATTTTCATAATATAAAAATACATTTTTTAAATATTTTCATGAAATTTAAAAATAACGTCTTGAATACATTTTTTTTTATCATAATGAAACATACTATTTTTGGATTTGTGGCCACCAAATATTTTACAATCGACCGGCATGAAATTTAAATGAAATTGTTGACCCTGGCATATGAAAAATGCATTGAATATTAATGAATGTTTTTTTGAGGGTCCATTAAAACGATATTAAAATTCAGAGTTGAAAAAAAAACGCTTATAATTAAAACCCAATTTTGCGGTTGCGTAGGGAATGTATAAATGTAATGTGCTTGAATATAAAAGTATTATTTTAGAATAATTCTTCACTTTTACAAATTAATTTTAAAAAAATCGTAAATATATTTTCCTGGTTAGAGCCCTGCACGGGCAGGAATTTCACGACCCGACCCGGCCCGTCCGTCCCGAAAGGCCCGAAAATAAGTATTAGGGCTTGAAAGTTATTTTACAAATATTCCTTTAAAAATAGCACTTAAGCAAACTAAGACTGACGTTAGGCCCGGCACTTAAAAAATTTCGCCTTTTCTTTGTCAAAAGAAGTAAATACAAAAAGTTTTTTTTGTTAAAATGGCCAACCTTCCAAAACGAAATTCTGGATTCGCGCCTGTACGATTCTAAGCCTGATTAGTTTATTATGTTTGTTCAGTGAGTAAAAAACCAGGATAAATTAATATTATTTTTCTATTCTATTCTTGAAATAACGGTTAATTAATAACGAGGTATAAAACTATTTTCATTAAGACTCCGCTGAAAAGTAAAGACAAATGACCTAATAAAAACTAATATCGATAATGTTTGTGCCCTTTTATCCTCTGTTTTCGCATCGTCATCGAGCTTAAAATTGGAATTTAATCCAAAGCTTGATGGTTTCGCCATTATTATTCCGTTTGAATTTCTAAAAAGATCGTTTGTGGAATCAAGGACAGTTATTTGAACTACTAAAATGCATAAAATATCGACTGGTTTAAGTGCATTAATAAAAAGGCCTACTTTCTAAAACTATTATTAAAAAAAAAAGGAGTAGAGTAGTGTCCTGTGTATAAAAACTCCAGCAAAAAGTGTCGCCTTGTGAATAAGAAACGTATATACCGGGATGGAAACATAATATATCCCATGCAAGTTTTAGACTCTCCAAATATTTGCTCGGCTGTTGACTTTAGAGCGGGGTTGTGGCGAAACTTTTTAAGGGTCTCTGTGTAGTGAGTGCTCATGCGAAGTTTGAACAATTTTGGACAACCCGATCTTAACTTATTTGAATAGGATTGCGGTTGATTTTTTATTGGAATTCAACAGGTGATGCTACGGACATCAGCATTGATTGGACTTGTCAACCTGTGATTTGTCATTGGAAAATGTTATTTGCAAATCATAGGCTTTTTAGAAATCTTTAACAGATACAATTTACAATGGAGTTAACTAATATTTTCAAATACAATTAACAATATTTTCAAAACGGATCTTTTAATAGAAAACAAATTATTAAAATCCTATTAAATAGTATTAAAATCATCAAGAATTACTAAAAGGGAAAGAAAATAAGGGGGTGTTTAAAAAAAACAATTTATAAAATAAAACCTAATGATTTTATTTTAAGAACAATCTTTAGGAATATTGTTAATTCTTAATTAAATGTTTAGATAAATCGCCATTTGTTGCTAAATAATATCCTAAACGATTGTAAATTTATCTACGAACATTAGCGAGTTGGTACCACATATATACATACACTATATTGCCAATATAAGCAGCCGCACGAAGCAAGAATACCCCCATCGTGCGATTCAAAATAACCTGAGTTGGGGGCTGTGGCGCTTGCGCAGTAGGGACAAAATTAGGCAACCCACACGATTTCTAACAGGACGTAAACAGAACCCAAGATCTCTTGAACAGAACCGGCTCGCCGTTATATGCTTATTAGTCGCCATCTTTTGTTTCATTCATTCGTGTGTTGTTATAATTTCCAAGTTTTGGGTGTTAATATTTACTTTAAAACATTTTTTTTTGTTAGTTTGTAAGTTATAGTCGTTTCCATCTTTTTTACGTTGTATTCGTTCGGATGTTGCGTGTGTGATTGTGGATACTATTTTTATGTTTTGGGTGCGAATTTAGGTATAAAACTTTACCAGACATTTTGTTATTGTTAGCGACTTGTGTCTCAAGATGGGTAGAAATAAGTGATCATCTGCTTACAGTGGTGTCTGTCATCATTGACTTATGGTATTAGCAATATAGTGTATATGTGGTTCGTACTGGGTAATTCTTTCAGATTGTATTAAAATTTAATTTTTTAACTGCTCTAAATTTTCAAAACTAACACTTTATCAGATACAATACTTAAACTTTTCCTCGCATAGTACCGTTTTATCCTAGTGACTTTTTCTTCTATTGGGTAACTCATAATAATTACCTAGGTAAAATTCTATTACTAGTAAAAATCTAATACTTTCAAATTATATTTGGCAAGGATAAATCACAGGTTGACAAGTCAAATCAATGCTGGTATTCGCAGCATCACAATGAAAAGCCATCCGCAATCCTATTCAAATAAGTTAATATTGGGTTGTCCAAAATTGTTCAAACTCCGTATATGCAGTCACCACATAGAGACCCTAAAAAAGATTCCCTAAAGGCCCACTCTAAAGCGGAGCAAATCTTTGGACAGTCTAAAACTTACATGGAATTTCCTATGTTTCCAACCACGATACACTACCCGATACATCTGACCAGGTGGTATTGTTAATTTTCATATATCCTTAAGTTGGAACCATATTATGAAAAACTTTTTTATTATTAATTTTACGAAACGAAGTTATCCTCCATAAAAAGTTCTGCATGGTCTAAAACCTAAAATGCAATCATTAGATATTAAATTCTTGTAGGCGTATACGAGGTTTGTCAAAAAATATGAATATTGCCCAAGTACCTTTATTTTTGAAAATCGAATTTTGTTATAAAAAAAAGTTGATCAGAACTAAAAACCACGTTCAAATATGTAATTAACGATGAAAAAATATTCGTTCGTTCGTTTAAAATTCACCTAACAGTAGGCTTGACCCCGAAAATGTTTCGCCTGCGGCGATTTTCCGCCTTTTTCACTAGGTACTATATCATGAAATACATGTAGTCCCGACCGTCCCTCTCTCCAGAAAAAAAATGTCCTACCAACGTCCAGTGAGCCCCCGCCCCTTCCCCCCCCCCTCCCCGGCTACGCCACTGATCAAGACACTAGATTAAAACTGAGTTGCGGCAGGTCATACACTTTTATTTCACAACGAAATAGAGAAACGATAAAAGCAATTTTTAAATAAAACCCATCAATATTTCTAATGTTGTTCGCTATCTTTTTGACGATGCCCTTTCCAGACGGTGCGTCCTCGTTCCACCGCCGCTAATCGGACTTAAGCGAAGAGCCCGAGGTTTCGCAATTTCTCCGACTAAATCCCTGAAAGGTCGCCAACCGATCAATGCCGATTATAATCGATAGGTTATTTCGGTCCGGTTTAGCTGAAACAAATGAAGTTATTTCAACAGGAAAATTACATTTTTGTAAAATATAAAATTAGATATATATACAGTATGTCCGCGGATGGGATAAATGGACCAAAAAGTGAAAAATGCCAAAAAAAGTTATTCTTTAAGAAAAGTTTTTGCTTGTAAAATAGATGCGATTTAAGAAAAAAAATTCTAAAAATATTTATTTAAATCTAAGATCCGGTTGTACAATTTCGGCTTGGGCTTAGTTCAACGTTGAACCAAGCTCAAACCTCATTTTAACAACCAACAATAATGTTAAGTGGTTGTCTAAATTAAATTTGAGTTTGGTTCAACCCTGAACTGAGCTTAAGTAATTGCACAAACGGGTCTAAGAGAGGTACTTAATCTAAAAACAAGTTCCTAATTTAGTTTATTAATAATCTTATATTAAAAATTGATAATAAGTTGATATAAAATCTCCAATATTGCAAGTTGAAATCATCATTGTCTTTTTTGGTAAAAACAAGGTTAGGAAGATTCTTATGAAGCTGCCGTGACAGCGAAACACGTGTCATGTTGACATTATACGAGTGAAAATTACAAACCAAGAGTGTTTTATTTCATAATATTACGTTAAAATGTTGTGTTCGCAGTATAAGTACCCAATAAAAATATCCAAAAAATAATATTTTACTTTTCTTCACAAGAAGTACAACATTTTAATAGCAACATTTTTTAACATTAGCCTTCTTCCATTAAAAACGCTTTTGGAATGATAAATCATATGATGGTATTTGTACAAATTAAAAGTGGCAAAATGTGTTACACAGAAACCCAAGGAAAACTTTCCGGTCTAAGGAAAATACGGTTAAAACTATGTTGTTTTGCAGGGGTTGAAACCACATGAACACTACGACATGACTTACGCGTATACCTTTTTAGCACAACAAACCGCGCCATTGTTCAGGGCATGTCAAAGAGGCTGTTTGCGGCTTCCTGCGTATTTTGCACGCGTAGGTTCAGGAAATTAACAATAGATTTGAATAATGGAATTATGAATATTACCCTTGAGGATAATTTTCTTGGCGTGGTGGGTAAGAAAATAGCTCAACATTTATTTTATGTACATTATAAAATACTTTGGATAAAAAATTATTTCGTGTAAAATTATTACACCCGTATTCACTAAGGTCGGTTATATCTATGCCTGGTAAATTTACCAACCGGCGCAATTGTCTCAACAATAGTTTCTTTGGAAATTACCTTGCTGATAAAGTTACCAGAAGATGGGTTTTAAACTTAGACGATCGGAATATTTAGGTCTTATAGTCTCCCAGTTGTGTTTTCACCGTGGCATTATTGTGATATGCCATTATGACCATTTTGTATTAAATTGATATTTTGTAATTATATCCTTTTACTGATATAGTATATTACATAACAAGTGATGAACGTGATACTTTTCAAATGAGGAGATATTTAGCACGAGGCGTCAGCCGAGTGCGGAAATTCTCCGAGTTTAAGAATAATCACTTTCACACGAGTAATGTACACTATTTTTCCTACGACCACAAAAAATTATTAAAAAAGCCTTTGATTTGTAAAAAAATATTTCAAGGCTAGAGTTGAAAAAATATATTTCAACTCTAGAGTTGAAATTAGCATTCTTAGGATTATGTTCCACTTAATATCTGGTTTCATAGTTTGTCAATAGGCGTATCCTTTGTTTTGTTTAACTTTTTCATTTTTTCATATATTATAATAATATAACATAGAGGAAGAACTAATCCTGGATTGACTTCTAGATTAACCAGAATGAAAAATTTTAAATTTCAAGAAAAGATGCACTAAACATAAACTTAAAAAACCACCCAACAAGGAAGATTTCAATTCAAAATAATTCTATAAATTATTTAATGTTTTTATAAAAAAAAGTCAAATACTCCTGACGGGATTTGAACCTGTGACCTTCCTATCTGTAGACTGAAGCTATAGTCTCTACGCTACGCTATGGCTATCAATAAATACTTGTTGTTTAATATGTAGGTACATGACATTTTCTTCAGGCGATTTGTTTTTTCTGGTAATAGATTTTTCAGTATATAATTAAAATTTTTTATAATTTCAGATGGCGTATTTTCACACTCTAATTCTGAATCACTTGACAAATGCATGAAAAATAAGTTAAACACTTACAATTACTGCTTTCTAAAATTTGTTCTTTTTAATAAATAGGGGTCATCTGTCAAATTGGCATGACATGTTTAAATTACATAGTGTGCCTTGTATTACCACTCTAGAGTTGAAATATTTTCTTTCAACACGAGTGTGATATTCGGCGCTTTCGAGCCAAGTTAACCGTGCTTTTTTTCTCATTTTCATAGGTGGTCGTAGGAAAAATAACTTTAGAGCGTTTTCACACGGCACCATATATCGCGCGCGACAAATGGTCGCAATATTGCTTTTACACCAAATTACGTGTTTTCTAATGAGCCATTTTCACACACAAGCGATATTAGAGAACACATAATTTGATGTAAAGCAATATTGCGACCATTTATCGCGCGCGATATATGGTGCCGTGTGAAAACGCTCTAACAGGGATGTTGTGAAAAATATAGGTTCAGTTCTATTAAAGAACACGGTATGTAGTAAAATGTTTTCTTCTTTAAAAATTAAAAAAAAAACGAAAAATATTAACAATATAAAACTGTCCGTTTAGGACGGTTATTTGTGATTAATAGTATATTATTAACCAAGGCTTAGACAGATACTATTATTGACCGAGCGTCGATTTAAGACGTGAGGGCAATAATAGTTGTCTAAACCGTGGTAAATATATTATTTTTTTCACTACTAACACATTTGCAACATTAAATTATTAAATAAAGTTAACATACCTTCTTAGGGTTGCTTCTGTTTTTTTCAGTCAAGTTACCTTTGCTTTGAAATTTGCAGCATTTTTTTTTATCTTGTCAGATGGAATTCTTAGTCGTCAGTATTTGTCGATTTGTCTAAACATGACGTTTTCATATATTATTTTTAAAATAAAAAAGGTCAAGTTGCCTGTTTTATATTGTTTTTGCCAGAAGCCTCTATTATTGACCGTTGTCAATAACGACGGTAAATAATAGAGGCTTCTGGCAAGGGGTAAAGAAAAACGATTTCTAAAGTTAATAATTGAATACAGAATCAGTATTCACCTGAAGACGACTGGAGATGCTTACTAGTTGAAACGTAGTGATTCTAAACAAATAAAGACAATGCAAGTCCAAAACTCTACTGCCGTTCAATATTTAGATACAGTTTCGCATGGAGGTGGTAACCTTGGAGAAGAATTTAGAAATATTGCTCTGATTTTCTCAACAATATAATGCGAAAATAATTATGCTGGATAAATTCTGTTGCGTCGACAGTGTCGAAAATCTTAAACAGAAATCCCATATTTATTGGTCGCCTCTCCCTCTATTTGGTTAAGGTCAAGTTTCCCCTATTTTCCATTTACGCCCCAACGATGATTGTGTAAACACACATTTAAATGGGACATTTCACAAATTCACGTGTTTGATATGGCCGACAAGACTGCGGTTACGGACCCTTAAAAGGTAAAGCAAGACACCGCACGTAAGTTGGTTAGTAGAGTTGATGCGGCGGGTAAACCCTCTGAGCCCCTGATGGCTCTCCACAAACCCCGAAAGTTTTCTTCAGGTTCGATGTAGCGCGTCATCACTAAAATAGTAATTTGTGTGCTTGTGAGGGAATTATTTCTTGCTAAATTACGTCCCGCTTCTGAAGGTTTGCCACAGGTTGTCGCGTTCGCAGTTTTTATTTTCATTAATATTTTTTAATCTATTTCAAATTAGTTTTCACTAATTATTCTTTGGTTCAAGAGACATGTGAATAAAGGAAAAACTTATTGTTATACATAATTCAAAAGTAAAATGGGACTTACTAAATATACTAATAAAAAATAGTAATAAATGACTATATACTGGGTCTCCCAAAAGTTCCGCATAAAAATAATATCAATGATCGGAAAAAGATCTAGGAAAAACGCTCGGACCAGTAAATTTTTATTTTTAATTGTGCATTTTTTGACATTAAAAATATTATACAGGGTGTCTCATAGAACTGTTGTCACGTCTTTGACAATTTTTTATTAGGTTTTCAAATTCTACAAGAAATTCTAAATATTTTTCATGTAGGACTTGCTATTACCAAGATATTGACATTTAATTTGAAAAGTAAAACAAAAAGATTATCCATAATAAATTTTTATTTTTTACTAAAGTGAAAATTCTAAAAGCCCAACAAATGCTGGAAATGTTGACACGCCCCTAGGCGATGGTAAAATCCGTTTACTGCATTCCTTATAAAATCAGGAGGTATTCTATTTATTTCTGTCCTTATTCTTTGTTGTTAGGTCTGTTTCGGTACCCTTTTTCCTTTAAATAACCCCAAAGAAAATAGTCCAGCGGTGTTAAATCCGGCGACCTAGGCGGCCACCAAATAGTACCTCTACAACCAATCCAACGGCTTGTAAAGGTTTCATCTAGGTACCTTTGGACCTCCACGCCGTGCCTCCGTGTGGAGGGGCACCATCTTGTTGAAACCATACCATCTCATTTGGAATATCTGGATCTATCTGGTTAGGAAAAAGAACTGCTAATGCCGGAATTAAATAAAATGTTAAAAAATCCAAATAACGTTCAGTGGTAAGATTCCCTTCAAAATAATATGGTTCCAAAATTATATTATTTATTATGCCTACCCAGACATTAATCCAACCAGCATATTGAGTGTGCGTCTCAAGTAACCATCGCGGATTATCATAAGACCAGAATCGATAATTTCGTCTATTAACTTGTACAAAATGTAGCTTCATCAGAAAATAAAATATTACTTGAAAAGCCATTATTAGTATCAACCCTTGCCATCATTTCCTAGCCAAATTCAAGCAGTGTATCATAGTCACCTTCTAGTAGTTCCTGTACAAGAATAGGTTTATAAGGATGTAATTTTTCGCTGTTAAAAAATCGATGTATACTACTACAAGTAGCTTCATTATCTAACGCCAAAGTAACAACTGAAGAGTGTGGGTTTTTAGTAAGCAATAACATTAAATCGATTTTTTATTCTCGGTTAGAACCAGTGGGCGACCGCTTCTAGGTAAATTTCTAACTGTACCATTCTCCTCAAATTTATGGACTACCCTACTTACAGTCGACTGAGTAATTTGGTTTTCTGGAAACTTTTCGATAAACAAAGTACAAACTTCAGCTTGAGTTCTTATTTTATCCCCACACCCCAACATAATTAAAATTTCGATGCGCTGCTTTTCTGTTACCATTTTTAGGTAATCGACAAATTACTTAAGTCAAAGTCAGTATTGACATAATTAAGTATAGTTGATGACAGTAAGATACCTGATTTATTTAACATGCATGTTCTAATATAAAATACAATGTAAACTAACAGTATTACCTTTAAATATAAATAAAAAAAAAAAAAAAATTTAAATGTCAATATCTTGGAAACAGCTGAAAATGGGGATAGTAAGTCATGAACATGAAAACATGAAAAATATTTAGAATTTTTCGTAGAATTTGAAAACGCAATAAAAAATTTGACATTCCATTTAAAAAAATTGTCAAAGACGTGACAACAGTTCTATGAGACACCCTATGTAATATTTTTGTATGTCAAAAAATGCACAAAAAAATAAAAATTTACGGGTCCGAGGGTTTTTCCTAGATCTTTTTCCTTTAATTGATGTTAATTTTATGCGGGACTTTTGGGAGACCCAGTATTTAAATGGCCTATAGCTTTTTCGTCATATATTAGTTCTGTATGAAGATAATTTTTCTATGATGAAAAGACTAAATAATTTGTTTATTTTTTATATAATTCGAGCCTAGAAGACAACACTGACATCTGATGATAATAATATCTTAATATTTTTTATTCACTATTATCATACTTTCCTTTGCGAGAAAAGTTAAACGCAATTATTCTCAATTTTTTGTCTGTGAAAGCTCCCGGCAGACATCCCCTTTTTCTACGTTAGTGCTGACACTGTTGACCAGTGCCAGTGGCCCAACCAGAAAATATATTCGGGGAAGGCTGCTTATGTTTTCATACCAGTTTTTTTTCGGGATCGGGTTTTCCAGTAAACAAATTAGATAATTATCCACTAAGCCAAAATTGATGATTTTTTGCTGGAAAGATAAAGTACCGTTTTGTAGAGTTTATAAAGAACCTTGTTTTACTGTATCCCATAATATTACAAATATTTTACATTTAATTGAATTTATTTCCAAACTAGCCATTTTAAAGATACACATTATTAATAATTGAAAACATTCTCAAATATAGTAGAGTTAAGTGTCCGTATAATTAAATAGAAAAGAAGGTTTTTTAGCGGCAGGCGGACAAAGTAGTGCATCTATCTTTTGCATTGAGTACACAGGGTCGCCAAAGGTCAGGGCCGTCTTAAACTAGGCTGGGGCCCTTGGGCACACAAGAATTTGGGGCCCTTTTGGAAAGTAAAAAAGCGAATTATAATAAAAAATTTTTACTAAGTATGACCATTTATTATAGGTAATCAAATACAGTATGATATAATATGTCATTAATGATATTAGAATGCTGCTGGGTTTTT
This sequence comes from Polydrusus cervinus, assembly GCA_935413205.1. Lineage (NCBI taxonomy): Eukaryota > Metazoa > Arthropoda > Insecta > Coleoptera > Curculionidae > Polydrusus > Polydrusus cervinus. The sequence continues at coordinate 103,282,645 of OW284511.1, forward strand.
GGTTACGATTACGATAACGGTTTCTTTCGGGATTTCTGTTGAGCAAAATCTTCTATTATATCCCTAAAGTCAATTTTTTGAAGGATATAACTTTCTATGCACATAATTGACAAATTACTCAGTCGTTCTTGTAACATTGTTGTTCGCAATTCATTTTTTATTCTCTTAATAGTATCGCTGTACTGGGGGTCGCTTACAGGTTATGGCTTTCTGATGAGTTCTAATAAGAACAAAACAGCCTGTCATTGTCTACCTGTGCCCCAGGGAACCCATTGCATTTGGCGTCCCTGTGTACTCAATGCAAAAGATAGATGCACTACTTTATCCGCCTGCCGCTAAAAATCATTCTTTTCTATTCTCAAATATATTTTTGTTAGAGCAACGTCACCATTTAAAAGAAAGAAAACATCTTTTGTATAAACACTAATTGGTGGTTGGTGCCAAAAAATTAAAAAACGTCGATAAAAGAAATCTTGGCTCGGAAATTAATACCAAATTAAAATAACATCGTGACCTGTAAGATTGCCAAGAAAGTTTCCGTTAACCTATTCAAAGTTGTTTTTTCCCAACATTTCTCCCCCTTTCATTAGAGATTACAATAAGCCTTCGATATGCTTTCGCCGGGAAAACGGCGAAAACACATCTTTTGGCTTAAAAGCAAACAATAATTCTTGTCAAAACTTTCCCCATTCTCATATTCCCATCCCTTATCATTATATTCTTATTATCGAGGCGCGTACTCACTTCTCGGAACCCTTAAACTTTTTAAGGGCTAATAGGAAGTGCCAATGGGGTGTTCTATAAAAATATGCAAATGGCAATAAAGCTTTATTTTTTAGATTTCTTTTACATTTTTGTTGCACAAGAGGTAAGTGTCAAGAAATATAGTATATTTGTCATTTTACCAGTAACGCCATATTTAAAGAATTTTTTTCAATGTGAAGAATTTTAGCTTTTAAAGAGGGAATACGAAAAGACATAAGAATTTTTTGATGAAAGTACTAAATATGAAGAATGTTTTAACACAAACTGTCCAAATATTTTCGGAAATAGTTTTTATTAAAGTAAATTTGGAGCCCTGCCCTTTATTTTTTTCACTTTCCATTTTTCTAAATTCCTAAATCAAAAAGGTTATAATCAATATGATAAGAACCAACAAGTCAAAAAGATAGGAAAAACTATGTCTACCAGATACCCTGCGAATGTGGCCGATCTTACATTGGTGAGACTCTAAGACCACTTGAAACTATATAGGGTCAAGGAACATAGAAACAACACACTTAAAGGAGAAACCGAAAAACCAGGTGCAGCTGACCATGCCTGGACACACGGTCATCACATCAAGTGGGAAGAAGCTCAAATCCTGCATAAAGAACCACATTGGAGGAAAAGAATGCTCCTACCATATACCAGAACCCACATTGTTTTAGTAAGCCATCATTAGATATAAGAAATATCTGGAAACTAAGTAGATGTAAACTAAAAATACCGCACTCGAACTAAACGCATGACTGCACCCATCTCAGTCATACTCCAGTGCATCTAGCTAGTATAAATAGAGCTGTAGTTACTTTACTTATTTGGTATTCACCTGAAGACGACTGGAGATACTTACCAGTTGAAACGTTGTGATATAAAACAAATAAAGACAATGCAAGTCCAAACGTCTTCTATCAGTTAAAGAGGATATAACTTACGTCTAATTTTATTTACATCATATTCTGAAATAAAGTTTGATGGTATACAGCGTGCTACGAATTCGTGTGCGTACAAGGGGATCTCGAAAACGGTAACAGATACGAAGATAATTAAATTGAGGCCAAGTAGCATATTTTGGAGCTTAATAATTTGGTGAAAGAAAATTGTAAATATTCCGAATACCTTCGGAGATATCCCAAATAACCAACATTTTTAGTTGGTTTTTAATTTTTTGCGCCTTAATTTTTAAGTAAGGAAAAAATCAAAAAACATTTTCTTATAGCTGTTTTTTAAGCTTAAAAAATTATTTTTTCTTTACCATTACGGTCCTGGCAATTATTTTTAGAATTACTTAAATTTTGAGAAATACTATATAACAAAAAAAATTACTGTTACCAATTGAAAAAAAAAATAACTAGAGTGTTAGACTATGTTACTGTGATGCGCTTAAGTTGGTTTCAAAAACAATTTCATCACCTTTTTTACTGTTTATAAGTTCCGATGATAGTTTCAGGCAAAACATGTAACAAAAATAAACAGACAGAAAAAGGGGCCGAGACTTTGGATCTTTTTTGTTACAAAATATCAATAATCAGGCCTCTTGAACTAAAAATAAATGGATTTTTCAAATCAGAAATATTTTTTTTAGTTTGGCAGCAATGTTCAGGACCGTAATAATAGAAAAAGTTATTAGATGACACAACTTTAAAAACCACCAAATTATATTAAAATTCTTAAGCTCAGAAGTCCCTAAAAATGTATTTTCTTGTAGAACATAAAAAAAGAACAGCTACAAAAAATGTATTTTGTTTTTTTCTAGTCAAAAATAAAGATGCAAAAATTTAATATAAAAATCTAAATTTTTCGTTTTTTTTTTCGGATATCTCCGAAAGTATTCGGAATATTTACAATTTTTTTATTTTGGGTCGTAGATTACGAATCTGAAAACGATTTTCGTCGGAAAAAAACTAAATGGCAGAGCTCAATTTGTTAACAAATGGAGACAGCAAACATCAACAACAATAAATAGTTACTATTATAGAAACTATTTCCATAAATACTTATACTTACGTACAATCACTACAATCAGCGACTCTAGTCCCCATTCTGTCAATAATTTTCCTATCTTTTGCATAAAAATGTCACGCACTTGCAAATTGTGTCGAAATGCAGGAAAACAGAATCCGTCTGGAGCCCCGAGAAGAAAAGTTGAGACAGGACTGGTGTGTCTCTTTTGCTGATTTTTTTTTCAGAAAAAACATGTTATTATTTTTTACATGTTTTTGGGAATACCTTGATAATAATGTAAAACCTCTACCCAGTCATTTTTTGGCCACTCATGTTTTTGGTAATGTAATCCTTTTCTTCCGAACCATCGATATAATTATGTTTTCTAATCTACTTTAAAGTATTTATGTTCTAGTAAAAAACATATTAGTGTTGCTTGATGAGGTAGAGTTAGTAGAAAATCCACTCCTTTAGGGTGGTTCGCCAGGCACTGCCGCACTGGGGCAAGATATTATTTTACAAGACAACAATTATTAATAAGGTCCCTCCGGGTAATAAGGCCCGCGCAGGTAATAAGGCCCATGCACTTATTTAGCAAAAATAATGATAGTACAAGTATTGTGGCGCCATCTGTGCGTTGGTCTGTTACCTACTTTAAATATTCATGCCGGTAAACTAGATCAAGTTGAGTAGTTTTCAGCTGACGCCATTTAATGTTTTGCAACGTGTATTATCCTCTCGAAATTATAAAAACTGCTCCATTTAACGACCGCGTTTTTCGAAAAAAAGTGTCAGATCGACAGTTATAATAGAGGTAAGTTTTAGTTTACTTAATAATACACTCACTGTGCCATGACTCAATGTTTTAATGTATTTTTTTTAAATGTAACCTAACCTCTAAATGATTTTGTAGCAATGTGGTTAATAAGGCCCAGGCAAAAATCAGTTGGGCCTTATTACCCACCATTTGAATTTAGCGGGCCTTATTACCCTGCACTTGAATTTAACGGGCGTTATTACCCTATTATGTTTACTTGCAGGAATATGGGTAAGAAATGTCGCGGCATAAGGGCCAATTGGACCCAGGAAATGATGGAAGAAGCCATGTTTCTTCTACGCCAAGGAAAATCGCAACGTTATGTGGAAACCAAGTGTGGTATACCACGTCGCACCATCAGAAACCATTTAAAATCCAGAGCTGTTAGAAGAAAACTGGGAGCAAGGCCAACGTTGAATGAGGAACAAGAATCTGATTTAGTTCAAAAAATCATTAGATTTTCTGAAAGGTTTCCCTTTGACGTCAAAAGCACTACGGCGAAGTGTATTCAGATACGTGGAGAATCGAGGCATTGCTAGCCGTTTAAACGATACTAAAAAAATTGCTGGACGTGAGAGACATTTTTGGTTCGGTTTTAAAGAAGAAACCTGCAGCAAAAATACTCGAATCGAACGATCTACCCGGTCCTAGTTTGTCCTCCTGCAAACAAAAACAAATTGAAAAAAAGACCAAGCCCCTACGTTCAGAAGATCTTGATGCAGATTATGATTCGGAAAGTTCAGAAGATTTCGAGCTGGACGATGACGTACCTCTTGCTATCTTGAAGGGTCAATCAAAAACAAGAGAGTTGAAATCCAGAGTCTCCAAAATTAAGAATGTTTTCTTGTCGCCGGTAAATTCACCTAGTTGCAGCTCGGCCCTGGCAGATACCATTCAAAATGAACGGTGGTTTTGCGTCATCTGTGATGAAGACCGAGTAGCAGACATGAGACAATGTAAAAGATGTCACTCTTGGATGCATGATGATTGTATTGGATTGACTAAAGATGATCCAGAAGCTGTTACATGCCTGGAATGCGATGATTAAGTCATTTACTTATTCAACATTATAGGAAGGAAGAGGGCCTTATTACCCTCCGTTGTTGGAAATAAGGCCCAATGAGAAGTTCAAGTTTGAGTTGAAATTGAAAAAAAAACTGTTTTATATTTTGTTAAATATTTTTATTCCATGTATTCTTATAAGATTACACTTTGAAATAAAAATACTAGTTCGAAGCTTCAACATAATTAAATATTTTTTTATTACATTTTTGTTTATGGTGGGCCTTAAAACCCCCAGGGACCTTACTTTAAAATAAGATGTTCGGATCTTGAGGGTATAGAACCGTTCCTAGACTCTTGACCGCTCGGGAAAATTCTTAGAAGAGCAGCCCTGTTATTATTTAAGTGGAAATAAAACAATAACTCTGATAAAAAAGGACTGATTAAATAATTCTCAAAAACGGCCGCTCCGGGCGGCTGCTCGCTTGCTCGGCCACTGAAGCCCGCCCTGCAGGTAGCTTCATGTGGTCACCTCTTGTACTCCCACTTAAAACTCAAAAGAAAAAATACATAATATGCCGTTATATCAGAGCAGATTGATTTTTAAAAAATATAAACCTTTTTCTTTATCGTGAATTCAATTCAAAGAACTTGCTTTAGGTATATTTTTACATAAAAAATACACCACAAAAATAACATAATAATATATGTATAAACATCTCGTGAAAAAAATATTCTGGCAGAATCTCCCGGATACATTTTTTATCAAACATTGGTTCCTTTGAAAATTAATGATCCGTGGGAGGCATTCTTGTGCGAAAAACTTTTTTAGAGCTTCGCCGATCTACGTCGGGTTTTTAATGTAATCGGCTTTAAAAAGGGCCCTAAATACCTATTTGTTACAAAACACAGTTTTAGAGTTTTCTTAAATAAATAGCATTTGTTTGTGTTTAAGTTATTTTGGACTTTTGATTTATATGATATTTTTGCGCTGGATAGAATATAAGATTTTTTTTCTGTACACAACGTGGTCCATTCACCCATTCTTAATGGAAGATGTCGTGACATTAACGTTAACAAATATAAGGGCTACTATAGCAAAGTTTTTTGCTGAATACAAAAAAATATTTTTTAAATTAAATTCGTTAGCCGGCGCTGTCGCGGGACATGCGATATAACAAAATATTGTAAAACTGACAATTTTCAAATAGTAGATAAAGCAAATATTACACTCCGGTTTAAAGTAGGTGATTCCTAAGTTGATACTTCTTTTTAGCTGTGTATAGAAGGCATTAAAATAAACAACTTTTTCGAATACCTTTTTTCAAAAAACTCGAAAATAGGCTAGATAGGGAAGTAAAAAATCTAAGTGCGGGACTGGCATCAAAACATTCCCCGCTATAATTTCTGTTGTTTTTCTTATCTCTTATTAGTATTAGTCATATGGGTAGTGTTGAACAATCCGGTGCGGTGTGTTTTTCTGAAGCAAGTTAATTTTAAATTAGTGATACGTGAAAATGGTAAAATTTGAAAACAATGAATTAATGGATAAGGTGGTAATTTGCTGTGAGTGTGACAAAGTGCTTCGAGATTATACGCAGAACGCTTTCCCTTGCGGGCTCATCCAACACCCAGATGTTTTCTTAATGTTATTTAACGGGCAAGTTAGGCAGAACCGTATTTGATTTGTAGTGTAATAAATGAATATAACTACCTTATTTTGGAGTTTTTTGAAAAAAGGTATTTGAAAATGTTGTTTATTTGAATGTCTTCTATACGCAGCTAAAAAAGAAGTATCAATTTAGGAATCATCTTGTATAAGAACGAATACGGTACGGAAATTGTTTACTGCATAAAGGATTGTAAGCAGTTTAAAAGAAATTTTATTCCTTCGAACAGACCATTTGCAAAGACGGATAGTTTTGAGTTTCTAATGTTGTAGTTGTTGCAGAAAGTTCGTATAGATTAGATTTATAACGATTTGTTCATTTATTAAGGTTGTACATTTTGTGTCAGTCTTGGATTTTTGCGATAGGTTTAAATTTAATTCAATTTAATTAATTCCAAAAATAAAGTACACGCAATATCTTTAAATATCAGACAGCAAGGCGGTAAAAATAGCAACTCACTTCGGAGTCTTCATAAATACTTAAATACCTACCTAGTTTTTATTTAACTTCGAGGAAGGCTATATTGCCCTACTGTTCCTTAAAATAAACTGCACCGAAACGGAATATTCCCTAAAACCGTCATCATTGTTCCCGACTCACGTTCTCGTTCATTATTTAGCGCCGACTTTCACAAACGCCGGCCCGCCTTGAATGGTCTTCTGGAAAGTTGTTTAATTATATATGGCCCGTAGTGGGAGCTTTAAGTGAACTTATACATTGCGCGCACTTGATTGCCAATGGAAATTCAATGGTTCTATTGTGCTTTCCTTGCGACGACAACGACGGATTTTCATTTTCTGTTCTTTGTAGTGCAAGAAACGCCGTTTATCTTTGGCGATATAACCGATTAATTAAGCCAATATTCAGGAGTTCATCACTGCATACGTAAAATAAACACATTAGCAGCTCTATACTGTCATTAAATTTCCATAAATATTTAGTTTAATGATATTGAAAGAAGCTCAGACCCATTACCATAGACATTAGTAGTTTGTTGTTATACCATTTGGACGATATTTACTACATTTCTATCATTATTTGGAACAAAACTAAAAACACGAGATTTTCAATAAAAGAAAACAAATTTTACGAAAATTTTCGATTTTCAAAACATTCTGGCGTATCGTTAAACGTTAAGCTAGTCCAAAAATATTTTGTAGAGTTGTTTTAAAAAACTTTGTTTCTCAGGCATTCTATTTTCTGGAATAATATTTATTCCATCCAATTTATCCATCAAATTTAAAACTTCGGAAAAGTTGGGGAGTGTTTCTTATAACAACCATCTAAAACATATTGACGAAAACAAAAATAAATTTAATTAACAAAAAAACAACAACAATCTCAAACAATCAAACTTAGCCAGAATTTAAAGGCGGTGACTTTTTGTGCCAGAGGGAGGACTTAATAATAATATGTAAATTAGGTTACAACAAATTCATAAATTTAAGTCCTTCCCCGACGGTACGCCACTGCCTTTCATTTTTGAGTTAAAATTATAAATGCCGAGCAGCATAGAAAATCTTATTATTTAAAATATTTTGTGGGAAGTCTTATAAAAATTAGATAATTTTTTGGACTTCTTATCAAATAAAACTGGCAGGAACATAATTAGGCAGCGGCAAGAACAATTAAATAATTTATACAACAGACAAAGTTAAAACAGGTTTTTATAAGACCAAAAATTAATAACGAGAATGTAAATTTTAAGCTTTACATTAACAACTTCAAAACTGAATAATAAGGAAAAAAGTACGAGGACTTATTTTCAGAAGAAAATTAATAAAGAATGAAAGCTTTTACATTTAGCTACGTAAAAGACCCCATAAAAATATTTGCCCTCACGGAGTGACAAAAGTCCAAAATTGACAATATAAAAAAAGTTAGCTTCCCATTGTAAACAGTTATTAGGGAATTTTCCCATATTTTGTATTGCCTAAAAATGTTCAGTCACATTAAAAAATAGCTTATATTCAAAATATTGCGTTTAAATATCGCTCTTTAATTTTTTATAAATAATTAAGTCTCGTCGTGTAACGTCACGCAGTATAAATAGCCTGCTCTCGCGGAATGTATTGTAGTGTGCTTTGACTGCACAACGCCAAGCTTTAATCGCTTCTATGCAACTTCTTTTTTGTTTCCTGAACAAAATCTATTTTTTTGTATTTACACCAGAGTAACTAAAAAATATTTGAACGGCAGTATAGTTTTGGACTTGCATTGTCTTTACTTATTTGGAAGCACAACATTTCAATTGGTAAGTATTTTTAGGTAAAGTGTCATTGCTGAGGCAACTCGTCACTACGAGGCACCGGGCGAATGGAGGATTGTAAATTTTGATACTGTATCGCAGAACTTTTTTCTCCGAAAGCCTTTTTTATGGCAGGTGTCAAACAAAAGTGACAGCCACGTGGTGTTTCGGTGCTAGCCGGATCATAGAAACAGCGAAGGGCATCTTACGCTTTTTTCCACTTGGCCAGCCGCGAATGTTGGACGCACATTTGTAGCAGCAGATATGGGGAGCACAATTCTTATCCTTGCAGCCAAAATACAAGTGGTAAGCCTTTTCTATTAAAGGACTACGAGTACGTTGATGTTTCACAAAAGTCACTTCACCGCCAAAAATGATCCGGCTTATTTACACAAACTAGCGACTTGTTACTTAAAACTCTCTAATTTCTTAAATATGAAAAGCTCTCGATCAATTGGAGGTTGGAATAGAAGTAACAATTTAGGATTTCTGTTATGTGTATTTAAACCCCTTATAAAGTACACTTGGTATAATAAATCCAGGTATTTCTCATTTAATGGTCGAATTTTCCCATACATTAAGGGCAGGTATCAGAATTAGCATGGATCTATAAACCTGGAGCCAACTGAGACTTTTGCAAACATATTTTTAATTAGTATAATAAAATAAGTGAGATTTTTGCTATTTTGCTCTCCGAAACATTTTTACTGTTCCCCAGTGTTATTATACTATTTGTAGACTTGTTTTTCAAATGATATGAAATCTTCTTTTACTAGAATAGATTAATAGGCATTAGCTCGATACAGTGGCGTAGCCAGAAAATAAGCTAGGGGGGGGGGGCTCAGTGGGCGTAAGTAGGACATTTTTTTCTGGAGAGAGGGTTAGTCGGGACTGCATGTATTTCATGATATTGTACCTAGTGAGGAAGGTAGAAAAGCGCTGCGGCCGGGGCCACACTCAAAGCTCGTTTAAAATTCACCTAACTACTATCAAATTTCGAAAATTGAATTATTACCTCTCCCCCTCTGCATGGTTGGATTAAATTTATTTTTGTAAATGTTTTTTTTTTGCTTTTTTTTGATATTCCTAGCTGGCTCTTTATTTAACAAAAAAACCATTTTTTATATTTGTGAAAATAATATGAATATTGGTGACAATCCAAAATTTTAACATAAGACATATTATGACTCTAACCAGCGTTTTGCTCGGTTTTTCATGATTAAAACTAATATCGCTCACCACGCCAAAATTGATGATTTTTTCAGAAATCATGTATTTTAAGAGCGTAGATCTAAGAGTAGTTTTTGTTGCAAATCCTTAGGTTTTGAAATACTCCTTCTTAAGTGCCATTTTGTATATTTATAATAAAGCATTCTCGTTTGTTCCCGCACTATTTTTTTTATTATAAATTATCACACTTCTTCCATAAAAAATGTTTCAATTAATTGTTTTTTGGTTGGTTGTAAAAATATTTTATTGCATTGGGTTATATTTTTGTTGATTCAAAATAGGTCTAAAAAAGGGGAAACGGAACTGACAAGTGTATAATGGAAAAATACTATAAACTATTATTCTTTTTACTCGTTTTGCTTTAAAAATGCATCAAAAATCAATAAGTAAAACGATATGCGTTTGAAGCCCTAATCTCTAAATAAAGTAGGACTTTTAGAAGGAAAAGTTTTAAAACTTAACGTTTCCTACAAAACCTTTGTAATCTAAGCCAAAAATACATTATTTAAAGATTTAAATTAAGAGTCCAAGCGTTCAAAAATTAGGTTGCATTTAGATTTTTAGAGCCGAGCTCCGAGGCTGAAGGGGGGGCGGGGAGGGGGGGGGGGTCTGCAGCCCGGCAGCCCCCTAAATACGCCACTGGCTTTATACAAGTAAAACCGTAGCTAATATCCTTTAAACGCTCTGCTTTTCGATAAAGTTACCTGTAGATATACTTACCTAAATTTTGATATGACCTCCTTGCAAAATTGACGATGCGTTGCCACTGCATGGAGAAAGCAGAAATATCTAATAATTTCTTTCTGCTACATCATCGTGCAATTTAAGTTTTATAATCGATTGGTAATTAGAGCCATTTATTGTAGCTCTAATCAGGTGTACGTTCGCTGGCTGAGTGGGCGCGGCGCCTTCTTAATACCCATCGGGCATTCGCGCCTTAATTCATCGTAATTCATTTTCATCGCCAATTTTCGCCGGTACACCACCCAATTGCCAATTTACTGAACTGAAAGTCCGTTAATCTTACTAGAGTAGAACATAACCTAGGTATTATAAATAGAAAATACTGTTATACGTAAGAGCACAGAATACTCGGCGTCGAATAGAGTGATATTTTTAAACTTAAAAGATAATGTAGTAAACACTTTTTTTTCCAAAGAAACAGTTTAAACCAAAGAAAATATTTTTTATTTTAACATAAAGACGGTTTTATAAGGTTAATTAGTAAAACGTAATTATACATTCCTAAGTTGATACTTCTTTTTTAGCTGTGTATAGAAGGCAGTAAAATAAACAACTTTTTGAAATAGAAGTAAAAAATCTAATTGCGGGCCTGGTCACTAAAACATAGCTCGCTATAGTTTCTGTTGTTTTTTTTGTTTATTAGTTATTCAATTTACGGGTGGTGTTGAGCAATTAGCTGTAGTGTGTTTTTCTGAAGCAAGTTAATTTTAAATTGGTGATAAGTACGCCAAATAGGTAAATTTTAAAAACAATGAACTAATAGATATGGTGTTAATTTACTGTGAGTATCGTCAAAGTGAGGCTGCTGCTTCGAGATTATACGCAAAACGCTTTCCCTTGCGGGCTCATGCTACACCCAGAAGTTTTCTTAATGTTATTCAACGGGAAAGTTAGTCAGAACCGAATTTGATTCGTAGTGTAATAATTGAATGTAAGCACCTTATTTTTGAGTTTTTTGAAAAAAGGTATTTGAAAATGTTGTTTATTTTAATGCCTTCTATACACAGCTAAAAAAGAAGTATCAACTTAGGAATCACCCTGTATGGGAGTGCGTCGTTCAAAGAACGATTAGCCGTTGCCATTGTTGTGACGTCGGTAAGTTGCTTTGCGTGTTTTTATTAGGGAGCGTATTTTGTTTAATAATTTACACCGTAAATACTGGAAAAATTTAAAAACTTAAACTGTAGAAAATGTTATTTTTTCTTGCTCTATACGATAGAGTTAAAATCAAAATGTATTGAAATCGCCCAAAAATGGTTTTTATCTTTTTCTTCACAATTGTTCCTGCGTGAAAATAACTTTCTCACGCCCACATAGATACCATTTTCCATTGGTGAAAAAAAAAATAATTTGCTTAGTTTTTTATTTTTTAATTCAACACGGCAAATTTAAGCGCAATTGGACCCACTTAATAACTTTAAATTGCACCGAATTACTTCTATCGGCTCAATTTCGATTAGCAATCATGGAATACTTTAGCTAAAGCACTACAAATAACAGATAAACCGAGTTGCACTTTCCAATAAACGGCACGACAACAGAAACAAGCCGAACATCGAAGATTGATCTGGCCAAAGGCCATAAAACACGCCAGTGCCAACCGAAACACGATTTACAGTGACTGTGACTACTATCCAGTATTCGCAGTTGTAGGGGGGACGAGCAGCCAGAACGTAAATATCCAGATTTTGTCCGCATAAATAAAATAAAATGCTCGACATTTATCTGGATCCCTGGAGAGAGGCCATTAACCATTCTGATTTGCGGAAAATGGGCGACGTCACGCAGAAAAAGAATATTATTTCGTAATATTTTAGAATCAAATTATTGTTTTATTGATAAATGGATTTGTATTCTGTTTTTCGGTAGGGGAGAACATGAATATTAATTTAATTTGGTACCCAAAAAAGAAGAAAATTTGATAAAGAAGGAACTATTAGCTATTGCAAATTTACACAAACATCGTTTTATAAAATATGCCATAGAAGATATAGCTGAAAAACATAGTGTAACTGTGCTACGCACCCCGCCATATCATTGCGAACTAAATCCTATAGAGCTTATATGGAGGCAAGTGAAAGGATTTGTAGCAAGACACAACCCGATATTCAAAATTAAAGACGTTAAGCTACTGTTTGATCAAGCCATTAAGGCAGTGACACCAGAGAATTGGTGTTAATAAAAAAGAGGAGAAAATGTGGGATCTTGACCGCCTGATCGATCGGACCGTCGACCCGTTAATTATAACGTCAAGAGGAGATGACAGTTCCTCAGATGACGTAGAATATTATGATTTTTTATAATTTAATTTCTGTGTAATCTATTTTTTGGATTTTGTATTTTTTTTATAATGTTTAAGAAAAATAAGTGTACCTAATACTACGTACATAATGCACGCCTTTGTCACACCATTTTCAGTGTTTGTGAATGGATAACAATAGATAAAACCCATAAATTGACCCAAACCCGCGTGGTACTACCTGGACTTGATGAAAAGAAATAATTTTGCAATGAAATCAATGCCAAATTGTGAAAGTGGTTTAAATATTCGTTGGGTCACTCTGTAGTCCCTTTGCATATCTAATGAGCTTGTTTATTACTTTATACCGATCTGAAATATTAGAATAAAATTTTGAGTAACGAAAAGTCAAGAGTAACAAGTTTTATAAAATTAGGACTCGTTACTTTTAGTAATCACATAGTAACCCTTACTTTTTAACGGGTCTTTATTTATTTTACATCACTAAGATATCAGTGAGAAATGAAAAGTCGAGCAGTTCCTTCTGGTAACTTAGCCCATCGCCCACCGACGCGCTGCATTTAAACTGCAAAGCTGCCGTCAAGCTCTTCTAGGGCTCTGCAGTTTATCTGAATCTGGTAGCCCTGACTCTGGATGCACCAGTGTAAAGCTGCTACTAAAATGCTAGGACGTGGCTAGAACATGTATATTTTTACAGCCTACAAAGCACGTCAGAATGATAGAAAGAAATATTATTTTTGTCGGTGTTATAAACTTTCCATTACCATAGTCCATTTTTCATGCTTAAATTCCTTACGGTCCGCTTTGCCCTTAAACAATGTGTATCCGTCACAGAGTAAAGCCCAGAACATTCTTGTATAGTATACTAATCTTACAACATTATTAATCATGTCAGACAACACGTTGAAAAACGACGCATCAAAACAAAAACTATAATGCCCTTGTCAAGAATAAACGAGCTGTTTTATACTAAACTCTTTTGACGTACTGCAAAAACGGGGTTTACATTACGACGTTATGTAAACTATACCTATAAATACAATATAACATAAGTAGTTAAGCCGGCGGGAATGGGATGGAAAATGAAACCCTATTCATGACTTGTTCATAATTGTTAAAAAAATGTTTGTTGATTATGGGATTGCATTAAAGAGATATCCATAGATAAATTGTCTTTAATTTACTTAAAATTAGTAGATAAAATAGCATTTTACCCGCAAGGGTAGATTAAAAGTGATACTTCACAGCAAAGATACAATAAAACTTTATGATTTAAGAACGAAATTTTAAATGTAATAGTTTGGATTTAGCATCTGACGCCTCAGCTCGAAAAGTCTATACGAAGTCAATTGAGACAACGTAAAAACTAAAAACTGGCTTATAGGCGGCATCTCGTTTATGAAACATGGGCGGCGCTGGAAATGTAAATATGTTTTACTAAACTAATAAAATTAGTTCTTATTGGTAAAAATATTTCTAGGATAATTTTATTGACACTCACCTATTGAACGATTTTTTGTTGTCAAGAGAAAATTGTCACTATTCACTATCAGAGTTTTCAGAACTTGAGTCGTTATTTACACTAATAATAATTGAAGTGATCGGTGGTAAGTTACAATATTCACTTTCTTTTTTTATTACATTAGATACACACGCCCTCCATATATCACTTTTGTTTACTTCATCTACTACTGTCCAGACTGTCCTGATAATATTTACTACAGACTTAATTCTGGTGATTGATTATATTTTCGCAATTTACTTTTAATATCAGCCCAGACCATCTCAATGTGGTTGAAAACGCAATAATATGGAGGCAGACGTAAAATAGAATGACTGTTTGCTTCAAAAAGTTGATCAATAACATATTCATTTTTGAAATTTTGCTTTTTGATCAATTCCAATAATTCCTTTTTTGTCTTTCTCTCGGATATTTCCATACCTTTATTTTTTATAAATTGAAATACATCGGCCTTTTTGGTACTGGTGTTTGGAACTTTTGTTTTCTGACGAGAGTGGTATGATGCGTTGTCCATAACGATTACTGAATTGGGTGGTATATTTGGTAAGAGCTGCTGCTCTGCCCATTTCTCAAATAAGTCGGCTGTCATGTCCTCGTGATAATCAGCAGAGGATTGCTTGATGTTTCTGGCAGACAACAACAACGCATTAGGAATAAAGCCATCTTTACTTCCAGCATGAAGAATTATAATTCTTTTTCCCCTGGAACATGGAGCAGTTAACTTACACTTTTTGCTGTTATCTACCCACCTATATTGGACGACATCGTGAGTATCAAACCACGTCTCGTCAAGATAAATTATATCCCTATACGCATCCCGGTATTCTTTTATTTTGCGCAAGTAATCTTGTCGATGGTCAACTATACGTGCTGATTCCATAATAACCATTCGTTTGTCCAGTTTTTTATAACTAAAACCGCAATCTAGTAAACCATTTCTCAACGTCTGGATCTGGCAGACGGATCTCAATCTGGATATTCTCGTAGCTTATCCCGAATCATCTCTAAGGTTGGCACTCTATTTTGATGATAAAACCCATACACAACTCGACGAATAAAATCCTTGTCTGTGGTATCAAGTTTCTTAAGTTTTTGGCCAACTCTTTTTCGTTTAATAGAATGGTCCACTACATCTCCAGCACTAATAATCCTGAAAATTGATGCACGGCTAACTTTGGTTAGTTCACAAATTCTATCCATAATTTTGTTGTCTGAAGAACCACTATTTTCACTCTTAAGACAAAAATAAATAGGTAAAATAACCCGTTGAGTTTGAACGTGTAGGTCTTTGTTTACAATTTCGGCTTCAATCGACTCTAAATTAGCATGACACTCCTCAGTTTCGTTGTCACTAGTATCAAAAGGTCGCCAAAATACCATATTTTTTCGAATTATTAACCAAAACACTAATTAAATAAAAGCTTTTACAAAATATATCCACTAGAAATAATTAACCCTTCGGGCAGCCACCCACCTGTTAGTTACCGCACTGCCATGTAAAAATCATAAATATTTTAAAATACATCTGCTCCGTGCTATTTTAATAATCTAAAAATAGAATCCAAGAATTTTAAAACCACCAATTAAAATCGCAACTTGACAAATCAAATGTGCGGGTTATAGCTCCGCCCACAACTTTTGATGACAGGCGCATATCAAGTCCACGTTGACTCGACGAGTCGACGCTAATTTCTCCGATATTTGTATAGGGAGCGATCAATAGATATTTTGTTATTTTTTGTCACTGTGTGATACAGTAAGTTGATCGGACCCCGATATTTACATTGTCTCAACTGACTTCGTAAAGACTTTTTTTTTTTTTTTAACAATTCATCGTTTTCACTCATTTGAATTAAATCATATGTGAATTCATTCTCTAGTGACCACAACTGTCGCCACAGTCACCACGTATTATTTTGAATAGACAAAAAATGCTTGTCTGTTTGAAGGTTGGAGACAATGATGGTTCTTAAATGATAGAAGAGTTTTTGACTTACATTGTCTTTATTGTTTATAAATCAAAATGGTTCAACTATTAAGTATCTAGACGACTGGAGATATATATGCCATAGTATTGTTGTATTATCAGCAAACAGTAAATATACCATTTATAAAAATTGAAGCAAGGTCATTTATATAGATTGAAAAGAGTATACTAGGTGGGTTGCTATTGAGTTATACTATTAAATTTAACAATCGAGTAGGAACAGTTCAGTCGGTTTTGTTGTGAGAAATACAAAACTTCTTTGGACGAAACATTGAGCATACTTTATATTATTATGTCCAGACGTACACTTGACTGACTTTTTTTCCCTAGACTAGATGTAACAACGCATAAAAACAAAAACCATTATACCCTTGTCAAGAATAAACGAGCTATTCTGGTCTGAATGTATTCTAAAAAAACTTTACAAACTCAAATCGGAATATGTAAGAGTAAATAGTAAAATAAAAAACCTTATTACGCGGTTTATGCTTTATAAAGAGTAAAATGGCTATTGCTCTTTTATATTTCTTTTTTAGTTTAGATAAAATCAGTGCTTTGGAGCCGTAAAACAGATATGACGTAATAAAAGCGAAAAACTATCCAGGAAATTTTCTTATTATGTTGTTTTATGCTAAATACGTTGTAAATTTTTTTGTAATAATACATTCTTTCTGTTTTGGTCAGTAGTAAAAATGCATGCAAATGTGTGTTAATTTTACGATAAAATATAGTTAGAGTATACAGGGTGTTATGAAATTGACGCATTATATTTAGATAAACACTCCATATTTGATTTTTTTTAAAACGACCACTTAAAATACCCTAAAACCGAGTTGGGCGGGCCAGTGGACGCTTTAATAACAGAACCTGATTTGAATGACGACAGATGGACGGCGGATGGTGATTTCACTGCTTCCGCGTTCGGTATTTAGTTTTATTCGAATTACATGTTTTTGTAATTAAAAATATAATTTTCAAAGTTGCTTAAAAAAAGCCATTGGCCACAAGTGATGTAGTAAATGGCGCCAAATTTTAATCGTAAAATGGATTTATAGCTTTTGCTTTTATTATAGATTTGGATTTTTTGAGGAGGTAAATTTAATATTTTTCTCTCAACTTAGGACAAATTGACCTCAATTAATTGTCATTTCAAATTAAAAAGTATTACATGCCACTCCTATTTTATCACACTTTCTTTAAAATTTCTCCTATGGTTAAGCCATAGTACGTATCGATACGATCGATCCAATTGTCAATTGGCCGGACTGTCAATCCGATTAATAGCGTACGACGGAGTGATTTATTTTCGCGAAAACATTTTTTAAATAGCAATTTACGCCTAAAAATATAATATTTTAACTAAGCTAATTACCCAGGGATTTACTTTATTTTCCCCGCATTGCCAGGATCAGTTTCATGGTGACTAACCACTTTTCGCAGGATTTCTGAAATTATTCCGGCAATCTCGTCATTCTGGAAATTAAGCAATATTTTCATTTTAGGAAAATTGGGATTATTAAACAATCTGAAGCAGAAAATAATGTTCTCCAAAACAAATAAATTAGACCCTGGAGTTCTGCAATCTTTGGAAATTTATCTGGCGCTTTTAACGACGGTATTAATAGAAATAATTGTTAAATTAAAATAAATTAAGAGTCATGTTAGTACGGAAACGAGCTAATTTGTTTTAAAAAATCAGACTAATTTCATCAAGTAAATTTATGTTGAGTCGCAGCACAAAGGAAAACCACTGTTAAGCCTGTTTTTTGGCCTGCAGGTATATGGTAAAGAAACTGTTTTTTATAGTTTGAAAATGATGTGACAACTCCATTTTATTGCTTAAAAATACTAGAGGTTTTTTAGATACTAGAGATTTTTTGCTTTTAATGATATATACAATGATACTATTTGAATGATAGAAGAGTTTAATACTTGCATTGTCTTTATTTGTTTTTAATTACAACGTTTCAACTATTAAGTATGTTCAGTCGTCTTCAGGTGAATACTTATACTATAGCTCTATTTATACTGGCTAGGTGCATTGAAGCATAACTGGGATGGGCACAGTCCCGTATTTAATTAAAATCAACCTTGGTTCCGGTGTACAGGGTGTCCCATAACTTATGGGCCGTAGAGTAACTCGAGAAATATACCAGGTCATAATTTATAAAAAAATGTCTAAAATTAATTGTAGAATTTACGTTTTATTAAAAAAATTATAATTAATACAAATTATGATTCACCCTGTATATTATATATTTTTGCTGAAAAAAGTACATTTCAAAAACATTTGATGGGTCCGAGTGATTCTATAAAAAAGGATTATTAGTTTTTTTTAATCATAACTCTGTTTACAACAGATTGGGGTGTTTCAAGCTGTGCAGATGTTTGTCTAAAATTCAAATTAGCATTCGCCAAGTTCACTAAACTGTGACGATTCTGAAACAATGGTCTGTAAATAGGGTTGTGAAACACAAAACGAAAACATCGCTTCTATAAATAATAAGTGCTTATTGCCGATAGCCAATGGCTAGACGATTTTTTGCTGTGACAGACCCTAATCAATGCACCATATTATTCGATTGACTGCTTTTCTTCTCTCAGATGCCAGCGCAAACTATACACACCCCTTTACCCGGTCCCCAATCGTCCCCCCCCATATTTCAAGCAAAACGAAGGTCTGGCAAAACGAAAGATTGGTGAGCCAGAAATAATTAGCAGAATCGTTCGCGGCCGAGCGATCACGAAAAGAGAATTAAAGAGGGGCGGGTGAGGGGAGGGGGATTAATGAAGCTAAGAGCGCTTTTTGCGGTTTTGTCCGAGTTAATTTGGAGAAAGAATTCTTAGAATGCTTTTTAATATCAAATAGGGGATTTTTTTGGCGTAAAAGTAGACATTACTTTTTAAGTGATTCCGTATTTTTTCATGATGTTTGGTCCACAGAAGTTCGCAGTCTGTTGCCACTGATGCTAAAAAGAGAGAATATCAGAGGGCGACGGAGATGGTTTATAATTAGGCTTAGCATTAGATTACACATTAAATCTTCGATTTAAAGAAAACCGTTATTGCTTAAAAAAAATATTTTATTAAAAATTGTTTAGAATTAATGACAGAATATTGGAAAGTCAATATAGTGTTGCTAAATTGAAAAATAAATGATTTAAATATTTATAAGATGTATGATAAACCAAAAGGACTTTCCAATATTCGTTGTTTAATTTCAAACAATTTTTATATATAACATTTTTTTCTTAATCGATAATAAACCTGAGGGAGAAAGACTCGTTTTGAAAGTGTACGAAGGGGTTACCATAGCTTTTCGGGAGTTTCCATTCGTTACTTGTATATTTATACCATTAACTTTAAACCGCCTAAAGCTATAGAAAATATTTGTTTATTGGGAAATGCTGAACTAATTTTTGTATATTTGACTTTAGTGCTTATAATGAACTCCAAGAAAAATAATTAAAAATTCATGTCGTTGGCACCAACCGTTAAAACCGGTTTTTTGGTTTAACATGGTAAATCGGAGGTTGGCTTCTTCGGATAGAAAATAAAAAACTAAGATAGGGAGGTAAAAACCATTTTCCTCTAAGATGAACCGTTCCAATGTTACAGCCTGTCAAAGTCAAAAAATACCATATTTTAAACGTCAATATCTCACAAACTATTGAATTTAGACATATGATATTTACAACATAAGCGTGGAATTTTGTGGGGAATCAGAAAATAATACAATATATAGGGTGTTCCATTAAAAAAAAAATTGTCAAAGACGTGACGACAGTTCTATGAGAGACCCTGTATAATATTTTTTTATGTCAAAAAATGCACAATTAAAAATAAAAATTTACGGGTTTAAGCGTTGATCCTAGATCATTTTCCTTTAATTGATATTAATTTTATGCGGGACTTTTGGGAGACCCAGTACACCTTAAACTCTTAACCCTAACTCTAAACTTAACCTACGATTATATACCTACATGTTATTATTTATAGTTAATATAAAATAATACATTGTCACCTTTGGTAGAGGGTTATATACCCTCGACTATATCCTTGTTATTGATATCAAGGTTCGAGAATGATTTTAACAATAATATTATAAATACAACTAAATTGTAACAATTAGGTGAAATAAGATAAAGCCTTATTTTAACCCTACACACGTGATTGCAAAAAAATAACAAAGCAACTAAATACAAACGTTCATTTTGTATATACATTTTGTAGTAATTATCTAGAAATAAAATTTATGAAAAGACAAAGGGAATTTTTGCACAAATCTTTATTTCGATAAGAAAAAACTTATAAATAGTTCGATAAAACTATATAATTATATCTGTATTTGTCGCATTATTTCGTGCACTTTTTAGGAAAAATCGTTGTATGCATAGGCTCTGGGATAAATGTTTTAATTCAAATAAAAAATTACGAATTTGATCTGACCGATATGCATGTTTTGCAATGCAAGTATGTTTTTAAAATCACTTTTGTTAAATGTCAGAAAACGACTCGTAAAATTTCCAACCTGTAAATGTGGGTTCTCTGTAATTAGACAATCCAACGATGTGTCCAAATGGCAGCTTGATGGCAAATACTGTTTTGTAATTGGTACACGTGACCATAAAAATAATATTGCTGGTGGCATTTAACGGATGACTCAAAGCTTTTTGCCATCCAACCGCCATATTGAATCACGTGGTTTGGGTTTGTTCCCTAATGGGCCACTGTCATTGTCACATCCTAATGGATGGATATTAAATTATATCCGTTCGATTAACGGGAATAGTCCTTTAGTGTAAAGGAAACCACAAATACAAATTTGGGAGTAGAAAATAGTAGTTTGTACAACAAGAGTGGATATGATGTCCGTATCGCACGAGGAAGTAAATTGAGCACGACGCCGTAGGCGGAGTGCTCAAACTTTCGAGGGCAATATGGACAATCCACTTGAGTTTAACAGTATATTTTTTCTACGACCTTATGCTAAAAAATGTAAAAAAAGTTTGTAGGTTGCCGGGCTCGAACTCACAACCATTGGTTCCATAGTCCAACGCTCACGTCTGGACTATCAAAGCGTTTAGTTAATTATCGGAAAACCAACTGACAAATGATGCTACATCATGAAATTAATTTTTTATGCACATTCAGCAGGTTGCATTATTGATAAATCTATTATAAATGCGTCTAGATTTTATTATATTAAACAAATTAATAACAAATTGGACCTATGCATTTAAATTATATAATTTAGTGTCTTGAAAAAAAAGCGGAAAAAATAAATACTAAGTAAAATAATATACTGTGATTGGTCAGTACAACAATGGCTTCTCTGTAATTGACTACTGTGATTGGTCAGTTTCATTGCCTATCTAGGATCGATATGAGATTTTACCGCACAGTTAACTGGAATAGCCTACTTTACTCGCCACTTAAGTGTAGAGGAAACAGCAAATTTCCATGTGGGAGTAGAAAAACATATTTATGTTATGTTTTCTAAAATAATGGTGAAACTCTTCATACAAAAAGGGCACCTATGAAATTTTAAATAGGTTCATTTAAGGGAAAATTGAATCAGTATAGGGAGACAGCTCATAAAGCATAAAGCAACCCTCTTTGAGCAAATTTCCAAAAAGTTGAAAAACATAATTAACACCAGCTCCTTAGGTCCGCTAGATTAAAATGTAATCTAATTTTCGTTTAAGGACTTTAAAGTCATAAAAGAAAATAAAATTAAGAGGGTGAGTTTATTCTTAAATGAGTTTAGATTAATTTATTATATTTAAGGGACCCGTGGATTATAATTGATAAATGCCCTAAAATTAATGAGGTTCATCAGGTCCTTCTATTGTGAGTTTGATACACGGAAAAAAGTATCTCAATTCCAGATTTTTTATCGTTTTAAAACCATTTCATTAAATTAAGTAACTATTTTTTTAAATTAGCTTCAAGATAATCCTCGTCACGCTTATTAATGGATTTTTAAAATTATTGAATTTGGATTCAGGAGATATTGGAGAGTATAAAAAAGTTATTTTTATTCAAATCATTTAAAAAAAAATTGTTTCATAAGAAAACTATTACGATACAGTTGTCAGTACCGTAATAAATCTATTACGAAATCGTTTTTTTAAATCTTTTAAACGTTGGAAATATAATAATATTATGCAAATATTTTATTCTGTTGATGTTGGCCTGCTGTGATCTTTTGCTCCATGAAAAAACCAACATTTGGTATAATAGCTCAATAGTTGTCGCTGAATATTGGATAAAAAAGAAAATAATCCAGGTCACAGAGGAATGTTAGGTCAACTGTCTCACGTAAAAGCAAATTAAATTACGATAGGGAACGACATTGCAACATGTCTTATTAGTCGTGTATGTTTGGTTGTGTAAATCTATGTTTTTAGTTTATTGTTTAGTACATTATTAATTCGATTAAAAAACATAATTACTAACAAAGTAGTAGAGTTTAGTGTCCGTATAAGTAAATAGAAAAGAAAGTTGTTTAGCAACAGGTTGACAAAAGATAGATGCACTACTTTGTCCGCCTGCCGCTAAAAAACCTTCTTTTCTATTTACTTATACGGACACTAAACTCTACTACTTTATTTTAAAAACACGGCATTGTATTACGGGTTGGCAGCGCACAGTGGGTATACTGCAGCGCGAACTTATTTGAATCTACAAATCAGTAGAAAAATTGTGGGGATGCGATAAATGTTGCCTATACTGGTGTGTTGGCCTAACGTATTTGGTTTATTGTTGCTTTCGTCGACGACTATCTTTTGCATTGAGTTGATTCCTATAGATGGCGTTACTAGGTCATCGCATTTTTATTTCTTAAAAATTTCTTGAAAACAGAGTTTCGCTGTATTCGAGGTCGCTTACAGGTTATGGCTTTCTGATGAGTTCTAATAAGAACGAAACAGCCTGTCATTGTCTACCTGTGCCTACCCATTGCATTTGGCGTCCCTGTGTACTCAATGCAAAAGATAGATGCACTACTTTGTCCGCCTGCCGCTAAAAAACCTTCTTTTCTATAATTACTAATTTTATTGACACAGATCTATAAAATTTTACAAATATCAATTTAAAACTAAATAATACAAGTACCAAGTATATTATTTTAACCAGTTGTTAACAGTGCAGGGTTTTTAAACATTTATTGTAATGACTGTACTTTTGTCCGAAGCGGTAACATTAAAATCGGAAATCGGGCAATGTTTGAGTATTAAAAATGTTTTGCTTGTGATTAATATTTATTTAAGAATTCAATAACCAACTTTTTGTTAAGAATTGGTTGGAAAATATTTTTAATTGGTAGGTACCTTAATAAGCTAGTAAACATTTTCCGTAATTTCACAGATGCCCTTGTATTATGCACCAGGTTGGGCACATCTCATTTATCTTTCGGGATTTTTCTGGTAAAACTGGATTCAATGTCTTATTTGCAATATCCCTTAACTCAGAGGGAGTTAAATTTAAATTATCTTGATCCATATTTTTTAATAATATTAAATAAAAATTGGAATAGTAGATTCTGTAACAAGGTTGGAATGAAAATTTGATCCGAGTGGAAGTTTCCGAACGCGAGCGTAGCGAGCATGAGGAAATACGAGTAGGTATCGAATTTTCATTCTAACCGAGTAGCAGACTATATTTTCTCCACGACCAAAAATACTATTCGCAATATTTGTAATTTCAGGTGGAGTATTATCCAGTTCCATATCTGATTCATCCGATTTTACACTCATATTTTGACTTGCACTAAAATTTATCTGCTCTGACATTGACAGTTTCGAAATTCATGGCAACCTATGTCGTTTAGATCAATTACAGAATATTCATTCCGTATCTTGTTATGGAATGAAAATACACGCAAAACGCATAAGAAGCAAGTGTTTCAGAATAAATATTCCAACTCAAGAGCGAGAATTTTTACATTCTATTATCAAAAATGATTTTGAAATTATTGTATTCAGTAATGGTCGTGGACATTCTGCGACAATATGAGTGAGACGAATAATAAAAATCAAAGCTACTAAGATAAATAATATAATAGTATTACCAACATAAAATTTAGACTAAAAATTTTCCTAATTTGAAAGGCTCATTTCCTTTTTAAGAATGTATTTTTTTAATGAAAAGAGTAAAAAATAGTATAAAGTACATGCTTTATAAAGCAATTATAGCACTTCCACTTAATTCATATTAAATTTAATTAGGTACCTAGCCTATTTAAGAAAAATGTAGTCCTGATTTTCTATTTTTTTTTCTATATTTCAAAAATACCTAACTAAATTTACTTTTTAAACTTGGGTAAAAACCAAACATTATATCATACAAAAAATGTTTTTTTAAAAACAACCTTTAAACAAAAAGCCGAAATTAAGTAATAATGCTTTATGAAAAAAGAAAGAACTGGATAGCATCCGGTGTGAAAAAGTAAGGTCGTTGCTTCAGTTACTGCAAAAACTCTTTTTAATCTTGAAAATATGCCTAGAGGGCACAAGTTACGAGTGTTGTTTTTATTTCGGTCATAAACCGCAATTGGCGACCCGAATTAACCGCAAAAAGTAAATTTCCACTGGCTGGCCCGGGCTGATAGCGGGGCTTTATTTATATAGTCCATATCACAGTTGTGGGCTAGATTTACTCCATTTGTTTAATTGTTTACGGACAGGGAACTGCCTGGCTCCGTTTTGACAAAAAGAAACATGTAGCACAGGAACTTTATACTTTTTAAAAGAAACGGAGGCGATAGGCGTAACTCATAGTGTCAAAATATACATTTTCTGCTCCTCAGCGCTCAAATGAGAATCTAAACCTTGATCAGTCAAATTTCTATTCATAACTGTGGAAAGACAATAAAAATGACCATCTGTTTCTTGAATTACTGACTCACAAGACGGCGTCATAGTCTCTGAATATCATACCTTGTAATCTTTGCATCGTGGTTTGCATTTTAGGTATATTATGTTATATTTTATGAAATATATTTAGAATTATATGCGGAAATTAAAAAATATATGAGTATCTGTTTGAAAAAAATAATTTAAGTTATCATGTTCTTGGGACAACCTGTATAGATATATATTTCAAATCATCAAACCTTTAAAAACTACCGCATCAAAAATTGCCGGGTCCGAGCGGTTATTTGTAGAAAAAAAAATATAAATTGGTTTGAAAGTTGAAAACAATGATGTTTCTTGAATAATAGAAGAGTTTTGGACTTGTATTGTCTTTATTTGTTTTGAATCACAACGTTTCGACTGGTAAGTATCTCCAGTCGTTTTCAGGTGAATAATTTCTTTCAGTGTGGTTCTTTATCCGCATAAAGAACCACACTGGAGTAAGAGAAAGTTCAAGGAGCAAATAAAGACAACGCAAGTTCAAAACTTTCGTATCATTCAACATAAATGTGTTTTAACTTTTATGTTCTTATACTATATTACTGCATAATATATGATGTGGATAACAGTAGAGGAACCACGAACAATCGCTTTCAAATCGGATCGACAAGGAGAAGTCGACGACACTCTTGTCGAAGCGATCGAAAATTCGTACCACAGTTACATGGTACGCCACTGGTAAAATAGAAGAAGATAAGAACCGGTAAATGCTTACAGTGATTTAATTTCAAATCTTATCTGTTTTAAGGACTAAAGTGATAATTAACTAAAAAGTGCTGAATAAGACTTGCATCGAACTTTATCTCTTAATATTTTAATGAATATGTTTTATTTCGAAGCTTATCATTTAGTTGATGTCTTACATCTTATAATATTAACATTTAATCTTTTATACCGTAACTTATCTTATGTTGAAATAGCATTAATTCACCTTTTATCAATTTCTAACAATATAAATATGAGTGAATCCATGCTAAGTCATACAGTATTTAGTAAGACGCGTTCACGTTAGTTGCTTTATACCTTGTATCGCTTTTTGACCAATATATTTGTTTTAAAGAAGCCCGTATAGTTTCTTTGGCAGTACTTTGGCAGCAAAAAAATCAACGCAGAAGTTTCCACGAACCTCGCTGCTGGAAACTTGCGTAACTCCACAGTGAATCGCTTTACCGAAATCGTCATCTATTTGGGTGTTTCCGCTCTGTCGATAGCCTTATAATCCATTCTAAAAACATTCCCTATATTTCCTAGGTTATGATTAAAGGCCAATAATTTACAGAAAAAAAGAAGAATAAAATAGGTTATATTTTTGTTTGTTTTCGCGCGTTTATGGTCGTTTTTAAATATTTGGAGAGTTTCAATCGTTTATTATTTTGTGAGTTATTATAGTTTATTAATCAAAATGTTACCAGTAAATATTTTAACGGACCGCCAGAGACGTAGGTTACGTCTACGGCTTTTTGATTTGCAGAGGATGCGAATGTGGGACTCATTTTATTATTTTATACTGTGGACGACGTGGAATTTAGACGAAGATACCGACTGACTAAGCCACAGGCACAAATGCTGACGGATATGCTATTGCCCCACATGAGGAATATTCCGCGAAGAGGTGCATTGTCTCTACGGACAAGAATATTTGCGACTGCAATTTTTTGCTACTGGCAGTTACCAGAGGCTCATGGGACAAAGCGTAGATATTTCAGTACAAAGCCAACATTCTACGTTAAACTGCATTAATGAAATTTCTTCCATCATAATAAATAGTTTGGGTCAAATATTTATTCGTCATACCAATATTTCTACTTACCGTGTGTGAAAGAATGGCAAATAATTTTTTAAAAAAATTGCCGAAAAAAACAACATACACAAACCCAAACAAAACTAATTTTGAGGTTAGATTACTCATCGACAAGCTTTAGCGGGATTCACTTGTCAGTCGCTTTGTGGCGATTCGATTAAATCGATATATTTCCGTAAAACGATTGTCGATGGTAGCGATTTTGTAGATTAACCTTGAGTCAGGGTGAGACGAAGAGAGACGTAAGGGGAAATTGTCGAAAAACTGTCGATTACGATTGTCTGTGGTTCCACTGCAGGTCTGGCTACTTAGGGAGTGTTTAAATGTATAATTAGAAATATAAACTTCATAAAAGCAGAAAATAATAAGGGATATTTTATCCCACAACTAGACAATACTAATAATTCTACATAATTTATTAAAGTATATTTTACTGTTGATGTTTAAAACAACATGAAGGCTTTGACACTATTTATTTTTAACAAACAAGAGAGCTTTTAAAGGATTTGTTTATTTGTTATCGAATAAATAACTGAAACACAAAAATACTCTCAGTCTCAGTTAATACAGTAAAAAAAAGGACCATTGCATTTTTTAAGCCAATCCAACAATAAAAACTCGTAGGCGTTTGGGACAAATACAATAATACAAAGGCCAGTAACAATATGAAGATTGAACGATAACATTTTTTATTGAATGATGTCTTTATTTGGTATTTTTGTAACTTTGTTTTTTTGTTTAACTAAACTGCTGGCATTTTGAAACGCATAAGGAATATTTTTAGTCTTTAAACTCTCTTAGAAAATGTTTTTGAACGCTGGTTGAATCATATTACTGCTTATTGTTTAATCTTTAGGTTTATAAGTTTTGTCTTGTACGAACTTTAATTCCACATTACATGATTGGTTGCTTATTCCTTTTATAAGATTCAGTAAATTTCTACCAAGTTTGTCATGCGGAAGGTTGTCAACACATTGGATTCCTCCTAAGATTTTGAATCTTCTTCGGGGTCAGTGGCGTATTTAGGGGGGGGGGCGAGCCTAGGATCTCGGGGTCTAAAAGTCTAATTGCAACACAATTTTTCGTCTCACGCTTGGATTCTTAATTTAAATAATGTATTCTTGGCTTAGATTACAAAGGTCTTGTGGGAAACGTTTAATTTTTAAACTTTTTCTTCTATTCTAAAAGTCCTGTTTTATATAGAGATTAAGGTTTCGGACGCATATCGTTTTAGTTATTCATTTATGATGCAATTTTAAAGGGAAACGAGCAAAAAGAATAATATTTTATAGTATTTTTCTATTATATACTCGTCTGTTCCGTTTTTTTTTTCAGAGCTATTTTAAATCAACAAAAATATAACCCAGTGCAATAAAATATGTTTACAACAAAAACAATTAGGTATTTGTTTTTAAAGAAAAAAATATTAAATAAAAATGTTAATTGAAACATTTTTTATGGAAGAAGTGTGATAATTTATAATAAAAAAAAATAGTGCGGAAAGTAACGAGAATGCTTTATTATGAATATACAAAACGGAATTTATAAAGGGGTATTTCAAAACCTAAGCATTTGCACCAAAAACCGCTCTTAGAAATAGGCTCCTAAAATACATGATTTCTGAAAAAATCATCAATTTTGGCGTGGTGAGCGATATTTACTTTATTTTAATCATGAAAAACCGAGCCCGAAAAACGCTGGTTAGAATCATACATACGTTTTATGTTAAAATTTCGGATTGAAACCAATATTCATATTATTCACAAATATAAAAAATGGTTTTTTTTTAATAAAGAGCCAGGTAGGAAAATCAAAAAAAAAAAGTAAAAAAAAACATATACAAAAACAAATTTAGTTGTAGTTAGGTGAATTTTAAACCAACTTTGGGCGTGGCCCCGAAAATTTTTCGCCTGCGGCGCTTTTACGCTTTCTTCACTAGGTACAATATCATGAAATACATGTAGCACCGACTGTCCCTTTCTCCAAAAAAAAATGTCACACTTACGCCCATTGAGCCCCCCCCCCCGCCGAGCATATTTTCTGGCTACGCCACTGTTCGTGGTGACCAATGTGCATCCTACTTTATCCTTATCTGTGTCTCATTGCCTGTAAGTTTTTTTAACATTTTTGGTATTCTTGTCTTGTTTCTTACAGCATATCCGGATGATGACCTATTGGGCCGAAACGCGTAGGCTCCGATTTCAATTAAATAAATTTAAGTAGGAAATCAGAGCTTTCTATCTTCACCTCTACGCTAAAAATAACTTGTTTATGGCGTGAAACAATTTTAAAAATAAAACGCCATCCACCTCTAGGGCATTACGTCATTGTAATGACGGTAAGCGCTTTGACTAAAACGAGCTTTATACCGTTGCGTTTTAACCTCGGAGCCGTAAAAATGATTTGGGGCCAAATGATGATCCAAAAATGGCCGAGCACAAGCAATTGCGGCACGCAAAGTATAAATTATGTATGAATTTGACAGTTTTCGCAAGGCAAGAAAAAATATGGCTGATTGTAAATTGCCGGCACGTACGCTGTCTAAATTACTTTTTCGTTTTTGTGATTTATTTTAAAATAACTTTTTTGCATAAAATTGAACTCGCGCTATGAGAAGGCGAAATATTTTTTGTGTTTTTCTCCATATCGACGTTTCAAAAGTGATCTCTCTTGAACCTTAACTATTAGTGGCCAGAGAAATTACCTTTTTTGTATAAGATAATTTCTATTGTCTTGAAAAGCCTTCACAATTTCTCTTAGTCGTTTATCTCTTGATTTATCTGGTTGCAAAACCAATTTATTATCTTCTTTCAAACGCCCTAGAATTATTGTTCTATTAAGAATTATTTCTCTTGGCGTAAAATATGTATGTGTCTAATCGAGCATAAACTAAGTAAACCTAAACATTCCACGTAAATGAGCTAAAGCGAGACTTAAGGCCTGAAGAAGTGACTTTAAGTGGATATTCGCGCACGCTTAATGTTTATTACACAACGTTTGGCGTAACCCGTTACCGTTTGGGACGTTGTCTACAATTTATGAGCGGTGCATTTTTACATTGGACCGTGTCTTTTGGTTTTTCCCTGGGTAAGAGACTTTCTCTTTGTGTAAGGGAAATTGCTCTTTAAATCTTTATTTGCAGGACATAATATATCAAAAGCAAGAAGCAGTATGGCTGCCGAGGTCGCTCGATCGGGTTAATTGTTGTTTGAATAATCTGCACTTTTCTTATCAACTATAACTCAAATAAAACTATAGGATAGATCCAGTCAGACTGATATTACCTAGATAAAAATGTGTGACAGCATAGCTATCTCGAGTTAAAAGAAATGAGTCAGAATTCTTAGCCATTTAATTTCGGTACTTTGGAGGATCCAAATGAGGCGAAGTCTTCTGGGTGATTAAGTCTCATACGGTGAGCCTGTGGAAAGTGGTGACCTTTCTCTCAGCGGCCAGGTATTTAACCAAATAATATTACCTTGTGGTCAGCTTTGTTGTTAAACTATGACAATGTACTGATATTGGTTTGTTTAGGCGAGTTCGGTTATTCCTCGCGGATGAGATGAAAGAGAACACAGATTTAAAACAGCTGATCAGCAGATTTCTCCGAGGTTGTTGGTAATTACGGAACCGTTCATATTCATTTGACAAACAGGATAACCTCACTTTTGGCCTTTCGTGATAAAAAATGGATAATAATTTGTTAATGTTTAATTCAAATTGTTGAAATCGGCCATAATTTGATGATAAATTGAATTGAATGAAATTATTAACCCAACACCCGTTGCTTTTATTCCCTAAATTAGGGAATCCAAACCACGTGATTGGATGGCAAAAAGCATTGAGTCACCAGTTAAGTGCCACCAGCAACATTATTTTTATGGTCACGTGTACCAATTACAAAGCAGTATTTGTCATCCATCTCCATTTTGACACATCGTTGGATTGCCTAATACTGATATCAGTTTGTTGAGGTTAATTTTGTTTCGCAAGTCATGGCTTTTTGGCTTTACAGTTGATGGTTCATATCCTTATTAACCAAATAGCAGTCGCCTGGGACCTAAGTCAGCCCTAGAAAACGTCAAATTTGCACGTTTTTCTTTATGAACAGGCCTGTAATTGTGTCGCTCCAAGTTCTCCTCAAATCGCAGAATACTTTGGGTAACAGAATTTGGGTCACATTGATTTACTTATTTAGTGTTAAGCCTCCACTACTGTTACTACTAAACAAATATAAATTTCTCATCGCATATTAATTTTATTTGAAGACGGCTGAAAACAACGAATACAAAAAATGTCTAAAAAAAATAAGTCAAATAATCATACAAAACTGAAACCATTCAAGAAATATTTGTGTTAAGGACTAAGAACTATATTATTTTAATATGAAATCGGCTATTTTTGAATTAAAAGACCGCTAACAAATATAATGTTTGTATAATTTATTATAAAATAATACATTTCGCATGAAAAATCTCTTTTGTAGACTGACCTGCACAAAAAAATAATTTATGGTACAGTTTTGTTTACTGTACTACGTTTTTACATGTGCTAGTTTTGTATTGGGCGAACCACCACAACATATGTATTTTTTGGCTCTCTATTTAAAACCACTGGCCAAACTGGCCTTATTTCACTCTAAAAATTAATAGTGTCATGCATATTTAAAAAATATAAATAACAAAGCAGTCATACGAGTAAAACATTTTTATTATAAAGCACATTGATGTTTGCAGCAAAAATGTTTGTCTGATTTTGTTAAAAAAAATGTTGATAATATGTAGCTACACTGTAAAAATTATATTTCATAATATTTAGCATAGTTTTTACGCTATATAATCAGGAATTATTATTTTTCCCTTTATATAAGCTATGTTTCCATGACTAAGTAATATTTTTTTACGGTTATTATAAATTTAAAACTTTTATGCAAATTTACTAGTCAAAAATATTTTTTCCGTCATTTGTTATGCAAAATTACAGCTATTGATGTTTTCCAGTATTTATAATATTATATTGGAATTAATACTTTTTGGGTTTTTTATGCGGGACTACCAAGAGATGACACTGCAGCCTAGCGGCTTGATGTGCGCCCCTGTCTTATAATACAAAAAGGTTTTCACTTCATATATTAAATTATTTTTAAAAATCTCAACGCTTTTCGACCTCAATGGATAGAATATAAAATAAACTTATAAACAAATTCCGTCATATTCCGTACATTTAAAACTGACAAAACGAAACACTTCACCAAAAATTGATATGTCTGAGGTCAAAAGTTTTTCATGTCTGCCTTGTTTGTGTTTTTTCTCCTTTTTAAAGATAATTCTGTGATGTTATGTTTGTTTATGCAATTTAATAAGGTAAATTTTAGCTCTAAGCAGCAAATGTGGAGCAGTGATGTAAGTTTTCGTTACTTTTAACGACATTCAAACTAATTGTTTTGCTAAAAAAACTGTTCTGAATTATAAATTAAACGATAAATCTGGTTTACACTTAAAACAGAACTATCCTCGAAGGTCTTGTGTCTTTTGTAACTATTCCCTCATGCATGCTACGTCGCTAAATTTCTGAATATTCCATCTTATTCCCGACACACTTGCCTGGCATAATTTCATGATCTATTTGCAAACACGGCGCCATAATTCAAGTCTGTTTTAAAATTGGCGAAAAGCAGACAGTCGGGATTTACTGGGACTCCAGGGATAACTATTATTAGAATTGGTAAAAGATTTTCGTGGTGTCTTTTCAAAATTTAATTATTTCTTATTTTTAATATAAATGCTTTGTTGAATAAAACTGCGTTCCCTGAGGTGCTTGTTAAAAATTGACTGTTTTTTAAGACAGGGTTAGGCGATGACTCCACGCCATGTCGTGGGTATGGGGCAGGGCCGTAGTCAGAACCAAATGTTTGGTAGGGCTATTCAATTTCTTACCAGGGCCCATATTCTTACGTTGAAATATACCTAATGATATTTGATTTTTACGGGACGCTGTAGAATTTTTTACATTTTAGAACGACCGACATTCGACATGCTTCATTCATAAGCAAGTACTATATTTATTATAAGTTTATAAGTATGTAGGTAGCATACACGTATTATTTACTTTGTTTTGTACAGGATCCAAGGACTCAAAAAATACTGATTTGGTGCTACTGCTACTGATATTTGGTTTATTAGACATTTCAGATGGCAGTTTTTCCATTACCAAGAATTCCTTCATAGTTACACTCAGTTTTGGTGCTCTCTTTTCAGTTGGTATCTCTTCTACATCCTATAAAAGTTGTTTAGCTTCATTGGCTAAACTTTGATAGGCCTCATTTGTTCTTAGATCCCGAATTTTATTTTTTACTGACTTTATAATTTCATTGGCTTTCTTTAGACTAATTTACGAGCTTGTAGAGCTGAATCGGCAGATTCTAAAAACCCAAGCAACTTTTTCATAAAAGCAGGGATGAATCTAAAGTCGTATTTCAACATAACTGATTTAACTCCAACAGATTTGGCAGTGTCTTGTTCAATAAATGAGCGATCATTTTAAATTTCATCTAATGTTCTTAATATTCTCTTATAGGTATTCCAAAATCTTTTTTACCAGGGCTCAATATTTTTTTACCAGGGCTTTGCCCTGGCCAGAACCCCTCTAGCTACGGCCCTGGTATAGGGGCTACAAAAACAGAAGTTACCTGCGGTATGTGTATGAAGTTCAATCAAACGTATACCAAAAAAGCATAAGGCATAATAAAAAAAATGCGACCAGCGAAGAGTGTGTTTATAGAACTCATCGGAAAGCAATATCCTGATGGAATTCCACAGATTTTAATATTTATTTAAAAATAAATAAGTAGTCGTGAACAAGCGGCATTGTCATCTAGTAGAAATTAGAAAAGAGAAAGATTATTGTCACTAAGAGTCTCTATAGAGCGTTAGTCAGGGGGAGGGCAAACTGGTCCCAAAGCACTTCTAAAAAAAAATGTTCATAGTATGCTGAAACTCCTCCACCTTGATACCCCTTCGCCTAAAATAAAAAAGATATATGACGTTTAAACAAAAAAATAAGCCGGGTGGTGTCTTAAACTTATACTTAAAAAATGTGAAATTAAAAAATGTTACCCACTATAAATACTTAGGACTTATAATAGACGATGGATTGACCTGGTCGAAGCATATAAATAGTGTACTATCAAAAATAGCCCCAATGATTGGTGTTATAAGAAGGTGTTTGAAGTGTTGAAAGTTTCTTAAATAATAAAACCAGAACTATGTTGTATAGCGGTTTCATTGAACCACACTTAAGGTACTTAATCCCATGTTGGGGAAATGCCGGAGTCAGCCGGACAATACCTGCTTGACAAATGACAACGATCACAAAACAAGGCTATTAAGGCATTGTACAACATGAACTATTATACTTCTTCAGTAACCATCTACAACCAAACAAGAATACTAAACATAAACAAATTGAGAACTTTAGAATAAACTAAACTAATATATAACATAAAAACAAAAAATATCAAAATAAACTCTGAACTAAAGCAAGCAAATGTCCATCAATATAACATAAGACAAAAATTAAATTATCGTACTGATTTTGCAAGAACAAAAAAGGCTCAGGATTCACCAATATATAGAAGCATTCAAACATATAATACCATACCACATGAAGTTACATCCCTCATTAGAATTAAAAGATGTCACGAACTGAAAACGTATTTGAATACAAATTAATGGACTCACTTACCTACTGTTTATTGTACTGTAAATTATTTACCTAGTGTTTACTATACTGTTAATTATATATTGTATATTAATATTATATCACCTTAAAATGTAACCTATTACCTATTGTAAATACTTAAAAGTTTAGGCCTTGTTATCAGTATTATTACTGTTTAAAGGTCAGAAATAAATTTGTTTAAAAAAAAAAATAGCCAATACACCCTTTAGTATAGTTTTAAACCATTATGGTTTAAGCTAATTTTCCTCACGTTCTCTCCTCCACGACTACTAATAGTTTGAGATCTCCAACAACTATATACGAAGCTAGGAGGGGGCCAAGTACCAGTGAACAGTAACATTAAGTTGCTAGGGCTTGCATGCCAAGAAAGACAAAAATTCTCAGGGCTATGGGGGTAGTAGGGTGCCTCACTTGCCTCCCCATAGACGGCCATGAATGTTACGGACCCACAAATGCTACCATTAAAACTGAATAATTTTAATTAATAATTTTAAGAACTATCCGTAACCTCTCCAAAACAACTAATACTAATTTTTTTAGCGGAATAGGTGCACATTTTAAATTTGTGTTTTTGACAATAAATGTATAAAAAATGTTTCGTTGTAAAGCCACATTCACTCAACTGAAACGAACTCTAATAATGCGCAACAACAGAAAATGAACGGGCATGAACAATTACGACGTAATGAGGCGAATTTTTTCGCATTTCCGATGTCGATTTTTTAGTTTTCCATTTATCGGAAACCCAATTTTGGAATGGCAGTCATTCGAAGTATAAATGAAAACAAACATAAAAAAAAATAATACATTGAACAAAAATTATGTGCAAAACACTTTGAATTTGTATCCATTGGTGCATCCGGAGCTCGAGTCTGGAGTAGGGAGGTAATGGGCAAAGTGTTTGCAGTGAAAAGTAATGAAACAAAAAATTGGACTAATAAGAATGTTCAATTATTTTGTGAACACCTTCAAAATACAGAAACAGAATAAGCAAAATTTACAAAATTCTTTTCAGTTCAATGCAATTTTTTAGTGTTTTAAAAACAACCAAAATATATACAGGGTGTCCGATAACTTATGGGCCGTAGAGTAACTGGAGATACTAGACATCAAACTAAGCCGATTAAGTCATATAAGTTTTTTTGGTTTGTTACTCGTTCTAGAGATACAGGGTGTTGAAAGTAAAAGTTTATTCTCGAAAATAAGCCATAATTTTAAAACGGTTTACTGAACCGAATTGAAAGTTGGCAATGTTATGTTATAATGAGCAAGAAAATTTCTTATTTAATAAGAATTTGTAGAAATTTTTAAGTTTCAAACTAGAGGGCGCTAGTTGCATACACTGGGCTTGATAAATCTATGATTTTTTTTCTTACATGTGATATTAGGTGTTTTTAAATTATAGTTTCTTAAAGAAAAGCATTTTCTGAGTCAAAAAGGTGTACCTGATTGATCTTAATATCTTAAACGGTTTTCGAGATATTTCCCTTTAAACATCCCAAAGCATAAAAAAACATAGTACATAATTAAATTAATAATACATAAATTATATACACCCTGGATCTCTAGAACGAGTAACAATCCGAAAAAACTTATATGATTTAATCGGCTTAGTTTGATGTCTAGTATCTCCAGTTACTCTACGGCCCATAAGTTACCGGACACCCTGTATATATTATTAGGTCTGAATTTTGCTCCTATAGAGTTTATTCTTCTCTTGAAGTTCCCTTACCAGCTCTTTCAGTATATTCATTTCTGTAGTTGATTTTGGGGCTAAAGTCTCCTTACAGATGAATAGATGAATTTCACTCTTCCTGTGAAATCTCTTTCGGTACAAGATTCATGAAATGTTATGTCACAGTTTATACACTGTGTAACTGCATTGACGGGTTTAATGGCACTCAAAAAAATTAATTTCAGTTACAGATACCTTAATGTAATAATTTTAGATTTTTATTAAGATAAATTTAGGAAATTTACATTAAGAAGAAAATAACTGCGACAAGAAGGTAACAATAGGAATTGGTAACCAAAAAGAGGATTTTACTTGTACTGGTGGAACTAATATTTCAAATCTTTTCAGCACAAAAAAATTAGGTTCTAAAATTCAAATATGCCCCCGATTCATTCTGATGGTGGATATTTTAGAAAAGTTGTAGCTAAACTTAAATAATTTATTCCTGCAACATTAAAGTCTTGTTATAGAATTGAAAAAGTTTTCTTTAAAAACAAAGCAAATATCTGGTCTTGTTCAACTTATCTTTGTTTCCCAACTTAACTAAAAAACTAAAGTTTTAGAGTTTAAGTTGAAGAACATTCTAAATACAAATTTATTTAGTTCGCTGGTGTTCATGTTAAAGTTCTGTTTATTAGCAAGAAACAAACTACTTTTAATCAGTTTACAGTTCTTGAACTTTATTATATATTATTCACTCAAAAATATATATCTCTGACATTGATAGAAATACCGAGTGTATCATTATATTATACTCTACCGTAGTTTTATATTAGTATATTTATTTGTTAAAAACATAAACATTTTGAGCTCAAAAATTTTTATTACGCAAATGAATAATTTATTATGTACCAAATCATTTGGCGTCAGACTTTTGGTAATTAGAATAAAGTGTAATATTTTAAGTATACGTATCTTAATTGTTTCTTTTTAAAGTATAATGATTCCTAAATGTATCTATATTAATATAGAAAAGAAAGAGGTGAATTTTTGGCTATCGGACAGTGTGTACTGCTTTTTGCATTAAGATACGCAGGGCTCCAAACAAAATGGACTCCCTGGGGCCTGATTAGACAATGACGGCCGTTTCGTCCTTGTTTGGACTCATCGGACTGCCATAAATCAGTTGCAACTCCCTTGACTGCGAGGCCGCCATTTCAATATCTGATGCAAAGCAAGGCAGGCATTGAATAAGCGGTACCGCCATCTCCAGGAATCAATCTTAATGCAGAGAACAGTTCACGTGAAGTGTGACGTCAAAAGATAAAAGGTAACTGTAATAAAACCACGGTGCAACACACTTCTAGTATAGGGATCGACATTTTGCAATTCCCATCTTCAGCCTACATTTCGCAGGTTTCAAAAAATAGATCGCATCGAACCCACTAGGGTGTGCGCTATTCCGTTTTTAAAGCCATTTTAAAGAAATTAAACAAAAGAAAATATATTGTCCGTACTATTATAAAGAAAGAGGTGAATTTTTGGCTATCGGACAGTGTGTACTGCTTTTTGCATTAAGATACGCAGGGCTCCAAACAAAATGGACTCCCTGGGGCCTGATTAGACAATGACGGCCGTTTTGTCCTTGTTTGGACTCATCGGACTGCCATAAATCAGTTGCAACTCCCTTGACTGCGAGGCCGCCATTTCAATATCTGATGCAAAGCAAGGCAGGCATTGAATAAGCGGTACCGCCATCTCCAGGAATCAATCTTAATGCAGAGAACAGTTCACGTGAAGTGTGACGTCAAAAGATAAAAGGTAACTGTACAGTTAAGGATAATCACTGGTCAACAAAATTTAAGATTTTTTTTGTCCCACGAGCTGAAGTGGGTGTACTTGGTAGTACTTTTTAAACATATTTCATATATGTTTTCAGAATTTTTCCATCACGCAGGGTTTTAAAGTGACAAAGCAATGAATTTTTGTGAACGTATATATTATAATATGGGTATAAGTTATGAAAAAATAAAGTACAAAGTGATATATTTACTTAGAAAATGTGGTCATATATGACTTTCGACTGTACTTTGCATCAGAAACATCTCTCTTCAGCGTCCAGCAATAGTCTGCCAACATAGCGGGGCTCCATTTGCCTTGGTATCTCTTCTCCATGTCCAGAATGTCCTGGTGAAATCGCTCGCCATGTTCGTCACTTACTGCTCCAAGGTTTTTCGGAAAAAAGTCCAAGTGTGAATGAAGAAAGTGTATTTTTAGACTCATGTTGCAACCCATGGCTTTATATGAGACCAATAAATTGTTAACATTTTCTACGTAATTTTCGGATTTACGATTTCCCAAGAAGCCGTTGCAAATGTCCTTGAAAGAAAACCATGCTGCTTTTTCAACTCCATTCAGAGCCTCACTAAAGTTTTCATCTCGAAGTAGCTCTCTGATCTGAGGTCCCACAAAAATACCTTCCTTTATCTTGGCATCACTGATTTTAGGGAACTTACTTCTCACATATGCAAACGCACTGTTAGTTTTATCCATACCTTTAACAAAATTTTTCATTAACCCAAGCTTAATGTGCAAAGGTGGTAAATACATTTTTTGGGAATCAACAAGTGGGATACCACTGACATTCTTTTTTCCTGGTGTCAGGGAAGTTCGTTTAGGCCACTCTTTCTTTTCATATTGATTTTTCCTATCTCGACTGTCCCATTCGCATAGGAAACAATAATACTTTGTGTAACCGAGTTGCATGCCGAGCAAAAGTGAAACAACTTTCAAATCGCCACAAATATTCCACTTAAAGTCTATATATTTAATTTTTTCCAAAAGAAGCTTCATGTTGTCATATGATTCTTTCATGTTGCCTGCATGAGCCAAAGGAACAGAGGGGAACTTATTTCCATTGTGGAGTAGTACCGCTTTCAAGCTTGATTTGGAAGAGTCAATGAACAAACGCCACTCATTTGTATCATAGTCATGCCCAAGTGCCTTCATAACAGAGCATACATCATTACAAAATACAAGCCCGTCTTCCATAGAGAAGAATTCTTCAAACTCTGCATGGCGCTTACGATAAAAAGCAACTTTTGTGCCACTCTGTAGAAGATTCCAGTCTTTTAATCTAGAACCTAGAAGTTCGGCTTGCTTCTTAGACAAGTTTAAATCGCGGACAAGGTCGTTAAGTTCTTCTTGACTTAGAAGATGCGCACAAGAAGACGAATCTGGTGTAAATGTTGGATCCAGATCAATATTTTCGGCTGAAAAACTTTCGTTGTTTACTTCGTCATCGGCAGTTTCATCGTCGCTCGGTGTCATATTTTGTGGGGGGTCAGGCACAGGTAATTCCGGACTGTGCGGCACTGGTCTCAGTGCAGATGGAATCTGAGGATATTTAACAGTATGTTTGGATTTAGAAGTTATACCACTGATATTTGTAAGACAAAAATAGCAATCGGTAATATGGTCTGATGGTTCCCTCCAAATCATGGGAATAGCAAAAGGCATATGTCGTTTACCTTTTGCCCACGCTGTAAGAAGTCTGACACACGTAACACAGCAAATATGGGGAGCCCAGCTTTTGTCTTGATCGCCGACTTTACACTTGAAATACTGTTCATAGCATTTATTAACGAGAGGCGTGAAAGACCGTTTTTGAGATTTAAATGTCAATTCACCGCAGATGTAGCAAAAAGAGTTCGGGTGGTTTACACAATTTCTTGGCATTTTTACAGGTGAGTTACACTACAATAGCTTAAAATGCACCACAGCACATTCTTTAAAACGTTAAAAAAGTCTGCGTATATTATGTTCATTCACCGAGCTCTAGCCGATAACTAAAACAACAATAAATGTTATGTAGGACTCGGAACTGCTTGCAGGTCACAACAAGCCAAGACATGTTCCGCGTGACACACAGAGCACACTTTGTTATTTCTAGTCACAACAAGTTATTGTTACAATACACAAATAATAAAATAGCAATGCCTGACACAAGTTTTTTGTTAGATGACTTATAGTACAGACCTATGCGTGCATTTTATAGGTAAATAATCACATATACTGGAACATAAAAACTAAGGGTGATGGAGAAATTCTGAAAACATGACTGATTTCAGCATGCAAAATTATATTGAAATCAGACATTTTTGCGCTTGGGACAAAAATCTTGTTAACCAGTGTAATGGGCAACAGTCGAATGAAAGTATCTACTTTCCACACGCGTTAGGTACAATATTTTTCTTAATATTGTTCATTAATAAAAAACAAAAAAAAACAATTTTTAATATAATTGAAGTTTCTCTTTAAAATAAATTATGCTAACATTTACTTTGTATGCATAACAATTTAATTTTTTTTTATAGTTACATAGATTCAATACATCAAAATACTGATTTGATAATGTTAATTAAAGCGCCCTAATAAAATATTTGTAAATTATATATAATTTTATAAAATATTCAAAATATTTGTTGTTGAACAATTAAATGCATGTAATTAAAACAAATATGGGACATATGCGTATGAAATTTATTAATATGAAATTTCAGCATGACAAAAACATGTAATTAAAACAATTTTTACCCCCAATCCCAATCCCCTCGATACTATTTGTTTACGGGTTAGGCAAAAATTGGCCTTATTAATACTATAAACTATAAATATACTAATTAGTTTAAAAAAACTATGGAAAAAATATTTGCTTATGTAACGCTTCTCTATGTCAAAATTGAAGAAATGGAATTTTCTGTTAGCCGAATGCTTGCAACTGTTTTTGAAAAAATAAATAATAATTTTTTCTTCACGTCTCACTTATCAGAGTGAATATTGTGTTGTATATATAAATTTTAATTAAAATTTCTTTATATTTTTCGGTAAGATGTATCGGTATTTCCAAATTATATTGATTTTTAGTATTCATTGTTATGAATAAGTCTAAATTGATTTTTTTTATATAAATACTAGCTTTTTAATAAAAATTGTTTTATAAATAAGCCATTTAGGTAAGTCCATGTCAACGTCTAAATTTAAGTTTTATAGTATTATGTTGATTAATTCATTAAGTTTCAAGATCTTAAGACGAATATTTCTAAATTCTTCTCCAGGTTTATCAACTCAAAATATTTCGTTCTTTTGGCCTGAATCATGACCATAATAATTAATGGATTTTTAATAGCCTTTTAAATTTGAATCCTGCATACTGATGGAGACTGTCAAAGTTATTTTTAATAAAAATAGTACATTGTATACCTAGTAGGAAAAGCTGAACATTCCCGGACGACCGTAAAGATTGTATGTCGAGGCACAAGCCGAGACTGACAATACGGAGTCCGGGAATATGGCTTTTTCTACGAGGTATACACACTATTTTTCCGTAAATCGAAAATTATTAAATGGACATAACTTATTACAATCAACTTGTTAAAATTTTGAAATAAATATTATTGACTTTGTTCACAAATAAAGGATGCAATTAAATATTTGTGTTGTAGCTATGGAAACACAGTAATATTGAATTGTCAAGCTTAACATATTTTAGTTTACCTACAAGTAGCCGTACAGAAATAATATTTCCTTACAGTACAATAATACTTAAATGTTTCCTAACAGTTATTTTCCGTTTCCTAGCAACGACTAAGTGTAAGGAAATATTGACTTTTTCTTTCAGAAATGTTCAAATTTTTCAACCAAAAATGTCAATATTTCGGAAAACACTTTTTTCAATATTTTCTACAATAAAATGAATTTTAGTAATTATTTTTAGGTCTTTTATTGGCCTAGGATTTTTTTCCTGCATAAGAATATCTTTCACACCTCCACATTGTCACTGGAATTGGTGAAAAAAATCAATAATTTGGTGATCTTTATTGTAATTCATCCCAAGAAACACCACAATATAACAAGGCAAATTTTAGCGTGGTCGGGTCTACTTAAGCCATGATCCCTTATCCTTCTTTATTAATGAAACCTATAATGCATAAGATTGTAATTTTGTATTTTGTGATATATTATATATACTACTACAGAAAAACGTAAAAGAGTCTATAATATATTATATATTTCTATATATCTTCATACTTTAGTTGCCATTATATCAAAAAACAACACCATTATCCAGCACTTCATTATTATTTCCTTAAAGATAACTTTTAAAAATATTTTGTGAAAAGACACCGAAACCCTCTTTCTAATTTACCATTAATCTCAGTCATCTGGTGCGGCCCACTAAATCAAAACCTTCTGCTCTCCGCCATTTTTCGCATAGCCGTGAATTATGGGCACCGTATTTGCGAATAGATCACTAAATTATCTCTATCTCTCTCTCTCTGTAAAATGTGGCAGAAATACAACAATTTACCAAGAAAATTTAAAAAAGATACACAGAGCAGGAATTAAAGTCTTTCGCGGAGCACTTTAAGCCAGATAAATTGGAGGCTTTACATTCATGGACAATTTACAGAATATAATTTTTTTTTTCAAATTAATTTTAAACGCATAAAATTTTAAGTGTACATAAGTTTCCATCTTAAACAATATGATTTTTTTAAGTAATTTTTTCAATTAGGATGTATACTCCATATTATCACTTGACGTAAATTAGTTTACATTAAGGATCAAATCAATTTCTCTTGTCTATCTTTCTTTAATTCTCTCAACTTCTCGAACAAATAGTCTGTTCTCTTTTCAAAACTCAATATAAATCTTTTTTCTACGTCACTCTTAATTAAACTTACAACCACTAAAGTCCAGTGCCAGCGCCAGGATTTTTGGGATGGGTGGG
Organism: Polydrusus cervinus; assembly: GCA_935413205.1. Lineage (NCBI taxonomy): Eukaryota > Metazoa > Arthropoda > Insecta > Coleoptera > Curculionidae > Polydrusus > Polydrusus cervinus. Next base: position 103,325,758 of record OW284511.1, read on the forward strand.
CACAAGTGGGCCCGAAGATTTTAGAGTGGACACTACCAAAAAAAATGACATAAAAAAAAGGTCAACTTTCCCTACACAAAGGGCGAAGCCCGACAACCACAACACTACACCTCCACAACCTACGCAAAGGGCAAAGCCCGACAAAAGTGATGAGCAAAAAAAAAACAAAATTCCTCTCTTGTCCAAAGTGGCGTCTAAAAAAAAAAGGTTCATCCTCGTTCTCTTGAAAATAACTACAATAAAACTTTCATAGTCAAATTTCCCTTCCCCAGGAAATTCCATTGCAAAACCGTCAATTTTGGGTGGGCACTAGGGTGGGCACTGATGTTTTCAGGGTAGGCCGGTGCTCACCCTGGCCCTTCCCTGGCGCCGCCGCTGCTAAAGTCAATATTAATCATTGTAATTACCATTTTTTATACAAGCCTTTATAGCTCTGCCACCTAGTATTCACATCCCACACTTTGACGATAGTCCAATTACAGTATACTTTAATCATCGCCTTCTCGATGTAAGAAGAGTGAGTTAGTGGGGCAGTTCTAACTCACTCTTCGTTAAATTCTAGAAGGTCATGACTTTAACAAATAATCCTGATTTGTTTTTCTTCAAAGGTCAAGCTAATTCCTTAACTTTTTAACATATTAGGTGGGCTGAAAAGTTCGTAGGCTGACTCATAGATGGCGTTACTAGAATTAAATCCATGTGATTTTTACTTAGTACTAACCATCAAAAGATACGTGTATAAATTTGACAGCTGCCGGATAATTAGTTCGTGATATATAGCATTGTGAGTGAAGCAGCTTTTGTTATTGTGAAAAAATGGATAAAAAAGAATTTCGTGAGTTTATAAAGCATTGCTTTTTGGCGAAAAAAAATACTGTTGAAGCCAAAGCTTCCCCATCCACCATATTCTCCAGATCTGGCCCCCAGTGACTTTTTCCTGTTTGCAGACCTTAAAAGAATGCTCGCTGGAAAGAAATTTAGCACTGATGAAGAGGTAATCGCCGAAACTGAGGCCTATTTTGAGGTTAAAGAGAAATCGTACTATAAAAATGGCATCGAAAAATTGTATGACCGCTATAATCGTTGTATTGCCCTCGAAGGCAACTATATTGAATAATAAAATCGAATTTTGTCAAAAAAATATTTTTTACTACGTTAGCCTACGAACTTTTCAGCCCAACTGATATAACTATCAATATCTCTATATTAAATTAAATTCTTTTCATAATTTAATATCAATCATTGGCAGAGCTGTGAAAGTTACTTCAGAAAAGTAACTAGTTAGTTTTTCGATACTTTTACACAAATGTATCTAGATACTTATAAGGAATAGTTACTTTTACCTAAAAGTAACTTAGTTCTTAGTTACTTAGTTAAAGTAACTAGTTATAGTAACTAAGATACTTTTATAGTAAAGTTACATTGATTGTAACTACGATAATTTAAAAGTAACTAAGATACTTTTAAAGTAACTAGTTACATTGATTGTAACTAGTTACTAAAAGTTACTAAGATACTTTTGAGTAACTAGTTATTTTAACTGTAACTACGAAACTCTAAAAGTAACTAAGATGCTTTTGAACTAGATACCATAAATTTACCAGGTAGTGATAACTCATTTTCCTGTACACACTACCACTATTACCATCAGAAAACTAAACTAAGAAGTGTTAATTCGAACAACGAACAAGTAGAATAGAATGCTTTCCAAGAAATTTCGCGTTCCAACCAGTTTGCTGTTTGACGCTCGCGACTAACCGCTCGTCCCTTCGTGAAAATCTGATTAACGGCCGCCGATCGTCCCTTGATCATCATCTGATAGACGGCACGTGTGCATAATTGGTATCCTAGAGGACCTTTAAAAGTACCTAACTTTGTTACTTTAAACGTAACTTAGTTACTTTAAAAGTAAGTTAGTTACTTTAAAAGGAACTTGGTTACTTTAAAAGTATCTAGTTACTTTTTAGGTGTTATAGTTACTCCTAAAAAGTAACTAGATACAAGTTACTTTTCAAAAGTAACGAAGTTACAGTTACATTTGGCATGATTCAAAAAAGAACTAAGTTACTAAGTATCTAGGTACTTAAGTTACTCACAGCTCTGATCATTGGTAGTTATTACGAAATTTCATATAAACCTTTGTCATATCAACATTAACCCCACGTATTAAGCTAATCTTATATCAATTACAGTTTTCTTCTATACCCACTTTATACAAATAATTGTTCGAATTTCACCTTACCAAGACACTCTATCCAATGTACTGCATGTTTCTCTTTCTTATACAAATTATTATCAATCTGTCTCCATTTCAAAATGCTACTTTAAAGTACTATTAAGTTTTTTAGCTTTTGACATTGCACCACAGATTTGATTTTTCTTCTTGAGTCTATAAATTTGTGCTTTCGACCACCAAAAAGAGTCGAACACGTTTTCGAAATGTTCTTACAATAAGAAATTTTAATATTTCACAAATTTAAATCCCAAATTATGTTTAGTCTTTTCGGTTTTTTTAATATTTTTTATATTTAAAATTAATAATTGAACGTATTTTCTCTTTCTTCTTTCCACGTAAGCATAAAGAGAATCGTCTTTAATTAATATGTGTAATAAGAATTATTTTAAATTTAAATAATTTAACCATTTTTTTCTTTTAATTTAAAGATTTCCACTAAAGATGGGGTTTTTTACGTTCGAAACATGTACGGATATATAAAATAATATCTGAATAAACTAGTAGACCAGACTTGCTCTATTATTTCCATTAGAAAAAATTAACAAGTTGATACTTCTTTTTAGCTGTATAGGCATTAAAATAAACAACATTTTTAAATACCTTTTTTCAAAAAACCCAAAAATATGGTATTTAAATTCATTTATTACACTACGGATCAAATACGGTTCTGCCTAACTTGCCCGTTGAATAACATTAAGAAAACTTCTGGGTGTAGGATGAGCCCGCAAGGGAAAGCATTCTACGTATAATCTCGAAGCAGCAGCCGCACTTTTACGACACTCACCATAAATTAGCACCATATCTACTAGTTCATTGTTTTTAAATTTTACCATTTTCACCAATTTAAAATTACCTTGCTTCGGAAAAACACACCGCAGCGTATTGCCAAATAAATAACTGAACAGCGACCCGTAAATTGCATGATCTACGTTTTGATGGCCAGGCTCACTATTAAATTTTTTACTTCTGTATCTAGCCTATTTTTGAGTTTTTTAAAGAAAGGTATTTGAAAATGTTGTTTATTTTAATGCCTTCTATACACAGCTAAAAAAGAAGTATTAACTTAGGAATCACCCTGTATACTTACATATTTTCTATATTAGCGTTATACTTTAATTCAATAATCACACACTGAGGAAATTTTGGTTTATTATAAAGCTACTGTAGTTATACCTATACTACAACTATATCCCTTTTTGTTAAAATACATTTTTATCATGTTCTTTTGCTTTTTACTTATAAAACCTTCTGGTTTAACCCAAACATACAATGTATTAAGGATGTGGCAGTGCGAATTACTTTTACTACAATGTTTTCTAACATAAAAGTAACAATTGCAAGGAATTCGCCGGTGTTCTTTCTTTTAATAGTAATGTAGAAGAGTTTATGGTCTGCAAACATTTAAGCAAAAAATTAAATGAGCCGTATAGTACTAAAAAAATTAGGGGCTTAAAAATGTAGTCCACTATGAAAACTGTTAATATTATAGGTGTGCTCTGACTACGAAATTTCTTTAAATGCTACGAGGTATTCTAAGTAATCTTTTTTCCAAAGAAAATTTTATAGCAAAAAGAATAATTTGTCGATGGTCTTTTTTAAAGTATATCCAAATTACTTATGTTTTAGGATATCGAACCGAAAGTAGGTGTAGCCGGTTTAGAGCAGGGTTAATGGTAAATTTTTGTCAAATGCTATGTTAGTTTTATCTAAGATGATCCGAACTTAATTAAAAATGAGAAAAACTAATGTCTTAAATTATATCTCAAATGTTGGCGGCAATATTTTTATTTTAAATTTTAATTTCTGTACTTTAAACTATTCTTGGATGTTGTATCGCCCTAGTCCATTCAAGAAAATATTATTTTAAAGTATGCAAAACTTTTTGGTCGGCACACAATTTAACTTCTTGGCATGCAAAACACGTTTCCGACACGACCTGAATATAGATGGTCCTACATCAAAGTCTTAAGAGAGAAAAACAATTTGTTTTATATTGTAAATAAGGGTTAATATTTAGGAAAATTGGGTTAACCACTCAAGAGAAATTTTGTACTTTAAATTTAATAGAATTAAAGAAACATTTTTCACCACTCCACTGGAAAATAAAGTATTTATTTCTATTTAGGTTCTCGAGTGGAAATTAAATTAAGACATAACATTTGACGTTTAGCCACATATCAAGGACATTTTCAAAATTTGTGTATTTTTGATAAAATAATATTAATTGTACTTAGTTAAAGTACATACAGTATTCACCTGAAGACGACTGGAGATGCTTACCAGTTGAAACGTAGTGATTCAAAACAAATATAGACAATGGAAGTCCAAAACTCTACTGCCGTTCAAGAAACGTCATTGTCTCCAACCTTTAAACAAAAATAATTCATATTTTAAACTAATATTAAAAAACAAAGGGATGTTTAGAGACTTAGGGTTTTAGATCTCCCACCCAATCTATTCTACCATGTCCATTTCTTTTGAGTTTGCATTCAAATACTTCATTTTTGAATAGACTGCAGAAATCTCCCAGCGACGGTAACCTATTTGTGAAGATATTATTTTAAAGTATGTAAAAGTTGCTGGTCGACAAAATTCAAGTTGTTGGCACGCCAAACACGTCCGTGACACAAGCTGAATAAAGATGGTCCTGGTCCTACATCAAAGTCTCGGGAAAGAAAACAATTTGTTTTTTTATGATAAATAAGGGTGACTATTTAGGAAAATTAAGTTTTCACGAGAGAAGCTTGAAATATTAATAGCGAATAAATTATGTTTGCTTTATAATTGGATAAATATTATTGATTTTTTTCTTTATTGGCGGGCATAGATAGACGATAGGACATTTTAAAATAAAAATATAAAGTGATAAGTAGATAGAAAGTATGCATCACAGAGAAACGTTTTTTTTTAAATATTGACTAAAAAATACTCGATGTTTGGATTGTCGAGATTTTTACAACTACTTTTTGTGTTTAGAGAATAGGCTTTATTATCAAAAAGAACATCAGTTGGATGAGCAAGTAAGTACAGAAACTTTAAGGGAATAATTTTTGATTAATTTTAAGACAAAAAATTCAGATGTGTTCAAATCAGTGTCTCTTCATTGAAACTTAGAACACACTAATGCCCGTATTCTCCATTTTTTCATAAAGCGGACTTAATTTAAGCTCCCTTAAATTTTAAAGCTGGCTTAAATTAAATTTGATAAGCACCGTAGACAATTTTTGGTTACTTAACTAAGCCTTATTTTAAGCTGACAACGATGCGGTTATTTTCTTCTTTTTTTAAGAGTTAATGGCTGCAGCAACGAACGACAATTTACGCCTACTTTGTGTTATCGTTACTAACTTTGTGTTGTGGGTTTTTAACCTTAGCTTTCAAAACATTTTCAAATTTCAACTGACATAAAATTTTCTTTCTTTTATAATTTTCCTTTGAATGCTAAAATGGAGGAAAAAAAGATGCTGTAATTTTACATATTCAGAAAAATCATTCCTATTCAGATTAATCGCTGACAAATATGCGATAACTCTTGAGGAGAAAAAAACCGACTGTCAGGAAACCGCTGGTTTTCTATTTGGTTTATATAATAATAATTATTTAGTCACAGCGGCAATGTAGCGGGCCTGCTGGTTTTGTTTTGAGTATTGTTGGATTTTTACTGTTGCTAGGTTTTGTAAAATTGTTAATGTCACTAATGACAGTTCATCTTCAGAATTCGAAGAGAAAACGCGTCAAAAGTTTCTTATAAATCTATAATCGTTATATTGTAACAAATCTTCAATAATTAATTAAACTGTCTCTTTTGAGAATGACCTAAATGTTTGTTTCTCTACGAACCGTCGGTGCCGGAGCGACGGGTAGTCGCCTCAACGGTACGACACAAAATTTGGCGACCGTGACAGGACCTAGACAGTTTTTCCACGCAGATTGTTATGATAGGAATCGCAGACTGTTAAATAATTTTGTGCCGCGTTTGTGTTCATTAAGTAATTAACTTTTTGGCAGTTCTATAGTCTAGCAAACTTTTTCCACATTCCTGTCTTATTTTTCGGAACGTAGGAGGTTTTGAACCTAGTTTGCAAATATGAGTGACGCCGAAAGAAAGAAGAAGAACCGAAAAGTGTTGCGAGCCAGTTTTACCAAGGCTGCAAATGAATTAGAAGCCCTTTTGAAATGCGAACAGCCTGATGTAAGTGCAGTTGAAATTTCTTGGGAATGTTTAAAGCCGAAGTTTGATGCATTAAGAGTCAGTGACGGAGAAATTTATGACTGTCTTTTAGAAAGTGCTACCGAAGAGGAGCTTGTAGCTGATATAGATAGCTGTGATACTTATATCAAAAAATTCACTGGACTGCGGATTAAATCTGAGAAAGTACTTCAGTCAATGGTGTTAGATGAGGAAAGGTCACAAAGATCTAGAGCATCGGTGAGCACTAATATGGAAGAAGTCACAGGTAAACGTAAATTTCAGCTTCCGAATATTGAATTTAAGCACTACAATGGTAATATAAAAGATTGGTTACCGTTCTGGGCCCAATTTAAAAAAATACACGAAGACCCAGAAATAGACGACACTGATAAAATTGAATATTTACTGCAAGCGACTATTCCAGGTAGTAGGGCGCGCCAGGTAGTGGAAAGTTTTCCAGTTATGTCTGACAATTATCAGAAAATAGTAGATTGCATGCACTCGCGATTTGGCAGGGAGTTACTTAAGTTAATTTTAAGCAATGCTATTTCTGATCAACATTTTGATATTTCTTCATTATATGATCGCATTGAAACTCAACTAAGAGCTCTTGAAACGCTAGGTATCACATCAGATAAGTATTCAGCCATGCTCTTTCCCCTTATTGTTTACCTGAAAGTCTTTTAAGAATATGGCAACGATCCTCCTTTAATACATCTATAACTAATATGTCAGGTTCTCATCAGTCTTTAAATACCGATTCTCTTGAAATTAGGATGAAGCATCTTATGGATTTTCTACGAGTCGAAGTAGAGAATGAACAAAGAATTAGCTTAGCAAATGAAGGGTTCGGTTTGCGAGAAAATTACAATTTAGTTAAAGGGAAAAATAAGGAAAAATCGTTAAAAGGCAGTGCAGGTCTTTCTCCAACAGAAGCGGGGTTATTAAATGCAGAAGTTGCCAAGTGTATTTTTTGTTCGGGCTTACATACAAGTGAGGCTTGTTTCAAAGCACAAAACATGTCTTTTGATGAGAAAAAAAATATTCTTATGGAGAAAAAAGCTTGCTTTTGTTGTTTAAAGATTGGTCATCAAACAAGAAAGTGTCGTAGTAAATTTAGGTGTGTTATATGTGGTCAGTCGCACTTACCTTTGATGTGTCTAGATTTGGCGAAAATAAAACAGCAATCTGACAGCTTAGATACACGCAAAGTTGACAATGCTAACAAAGATCAGGTTCTTGCAAATCAGACAAACACACATATATTTTTACAAACTCTACGAGTAGCTGTAAAAGGCAAATCTGGGATCCGTATTGTTAGGGCATTAGTAGATACAGGGTCGCAGCGCTCCTATATTTTAAAATCAACTGTGAATGCTTTAGATTTACAACCAAAACGTGTTGAGAAAATTATACATTGTCTTTTTGGTGGCACTGAGACTATAAATAACCACTATTGTTATGATATCACTGTTACGAGTAGTAATTATACACATACTTTTGAGGTGCTTGATCAGTTTTATATATGTAATGATATATCTCCTGTTTTTTACGGACCATGGATGAATGAACTAGAAAGACTAAAAATTGATGTTTCCGATATAAATAACTCTGGACCCATAGAACTTCTTTTAGGTGCTGATGTTGCAGAAATGTTGTATACTGGTAGAAGTCATAACCTAGAATGTGGCTTAGTTGCTATTGAAACATGCATCGGATCGACCATAATGGGTAAAGTTCCAAGGTCGCAGTCAAATAAAAGTGAAACAATGACAGTTTTATCTTTGTTTGTCAATCCATCAATAACCGAGTTATGGCAGTTGGATGTTTTGGGAATACAAGATCCCACTAATAAAAAGTCAAAAGATGAGATGGCGTTAGCAGCCAAAGAGCTATTTTTGCAGACGGTCAGTGTGAATGCTGAGGGAAGGTATGAAGTGCATTTACCATGGATTGATGGGCATCCACCCCTTCCTACGAACTACACTTTGGCAAAAAAGCGACTCAGTTCTACTGCGCAGAAACTAGAAAAGACAGATCTTTTTCAAAGATATGACGAAATTTTCAAGGAATGGGAAAACATGAATATTATTGAGATAGTCCCTGAGCATGACATTTCTGGTCATTTTTTGCCTCATAGACCCGTATTGAAAGAAGGATCCACTACCGCTGTTAGGCCTGTGTTCGATGCGTCTGCCCGAGAGAAAAACAAGCCTGCACTAAATCAATGTATCGAGAAGGGATTGAACCTGATTTATTCCAGCTTTACTGACAAGATTTCAAGAAAATAAAATAGGCGTTATATCTGATATAAAAAAGGCTTTTCTTCAAATCAGTGTCCATGAAAATGATCGAAATTATTTGAAATTTCTTTGGATTGATGAAAATGGGCAAGAAATCATTTTTCGACATAGACGTGTAGTTTTTGGTGTAAACTGCAGCCCATTTTTACTAGGAGCGACTATTGAGTATCATCTCTCAAATTGTCTGGAGAACTGTTCACTCCCAGGTGCTGTTTATTATCAAGAAACCGTAGAAAGGCTATCCAACAGTTTTTATGTGGATAATTGCGTTACTAGTCTCCCCAGTCATGAAGATGTAAATAAATTTATTGGAGAAGCAGTTCAGGTTATGGCTGAGGGTAAATTCGACCTTCGAGGGTGGGAGTTTACGGGAAACCTTGACTCTGAAAATTTTAAGGTGCCTGTCCTTGGATTAACCTGGTATCCTAAGCAAGATTTTCTGACTATAAACCAGGATTTGCTCGAAAATAACCCTGAAGAGATTGAAGTAACAAAGCGAAGATTATTATCAATGGCTCAAAAGGTTTTCGACCCCATAGGTTTCACAGCTCCTACTACCCTAATTCCAAAACTTTTATTACAGTGCCTATGGGAAAAACAAATAACATGGGATATGCCGGTGGAAGAAGAAATCTCAGTACGTTTTAAGAATTGGTTAGCTGAGTTGCCATATCTTCTAAAAATTCAAATTCCCCGTTGGACGTCCATTGACAGTTTAGACGTACAAAACCTAAGTATTCACACCTTTTGTGATGCCTCACAAAATGCCTTTGCTGCTGTAGTATTTTTGAGAGTTGAGAAAAGAGACACTGTATCGGTTCATTTATTAGCTGCTAAGTCAAGGGTAGCACCCCTCAAAAGGATGACCATTCCGCGACTTGAGCTATTAGCGGCTATGATTGGAGCCAGACTCTATAATCAAGTAAAATAAAACCTAAACAGCGAAGTGAATGATTGTTACTTTTGGAGCGATTCGTCGACCGTGATCTCTTGGGTGCAGCGAAATGAAGAATGGGGAACATTTGTGTTTAATCGAGTAAAAGAAATTCGAAGTTTGACTCCAATAGAAAAGTGGCGGCATATTCCAGGATCGCTTAATATTGCAGACCTCCCTTCACCTGGATGCTCTCCAAAACAACTTTATGAATCAAGATGGTGGGAGGGGCCAAATTGGTTATACGAAAATATGCAAGACTGGCCTTGTGAAATATTGACAGTCGATGAAGACGAAGTTCTCAAAGAACGTAAGAAGAAACTGGTATCATCACTTGCCAATGTAGATGCAGACAAATGGCGTCTTACCTACTTCAGTAAGTTTTGTAAAATTGTCAGGATGATAGCCTGGGTTTTCCGATTCATTCACAATTCCAGGAAAACTAATATCAAATTTAAAGGTGAACTATCCGTTGATGAGTTGAATAAAGCAGAATCCTTTATTTTCAAACAAATCCAGCAACAACATTTCACTGGTATCGACAGCAAGCAAATTAGTAGTCTTGACCCATTTTTTGGAGAAGATGGGTTAATACGCCTTAAATCTAGAGTTTGTAACAGAAATGATACTGACGGGTACCGATTTCCAGTTGTATTACCTGCTAAACACCCAACTGTTGATGCTTTGATCATGGATATGCACAGAAGATTGTGTCATGTGGGCGCTCAAGGTGTGCTTAGTCAGCTACGTGAAAATTACTGGATACTGGGAGGAAGGCGTACCATTAGATCAGTTTTATCCAAATGTGGAATCTGTCGTAGACTTGTTTCAAAGCCATTTGTTGTGGAGACGCCCCCGTTACCTGCTGATAGAGTACGCGATGCAGTAGTTTTTGAAATCAGCGGTGTAGACTTTGCCGGGCCCTTGTTTCTCAGAACTGGCGAAAAAGCGTGGATTTGTTTATTTACGTGCGCTGTTTATCGTGCAGTACATATGGAACTAACTTCTTCATTATCTACTAATAGTTTTCTGCAGGTGCTCCGTCGTTTTGTTGCGAGACGTGGTAGGCCAAAAATTATTTATAGCGATAATGGTACGAACTTTCGGGGAACCGAAAACGCGTTTGCAACCTTAAATTGGGACCAGATAACGCGCGAGACCTCTGTACAACGTATTACGTGGCGTTTTAACCCTCCCACAGCATCTTGGTGGGGAGGATTTTTTGAAAGACTTATTGGGGTGGTAAAACAATTGTTGCGCCGCGTTCTTGGTCGTGCGTGCCTCTCATATGAAGAACTTTTAACTTCGCTGTGTGACTGTGAGGCAGTGGTTAATTCTCGTCCATTGACATATGTCTCGAACGATTCAAAAGATCTAGTTCCGCTTACGCCAGCTATGTTCTTACATGACTTGTTTGAAGTCGGGGTACCGGACTGTGATGAAATTGACAGAATTTCGCTTTCCCGTAGTTCGCGTCATAAGCAAAAGCTCCGCGATGATTTGCGCAAAAGATTCCGATTGGAATATTTAGGTCAATTAAAGGTTCACTTAAAAACCAAAACTCGAGAACTCATTAAGGTTGGTGACGTGGTTTTAATTGGCAATGACACTTCTAAGCGTATAGAATGGCCTATCGGGCGTGTATTAGAAGTTTTCCCTGGCAAGGACAGACTTGTTCGATTGGTTCGTGTTAAGACTGTACGTGGTGACGTGTTGAGACCTGTGCAACGACTGTTTCCTTTGGAGTTCCATGATGGCGAATGTCAAGTTACAAGTTCTGACGTCTCTCCTGATCTAGAAGATACCAGTTCAGTACCGTCTCAGCAAAGCGGTTGCAAAGACTTATGTGATGAAAATAGTGCGGGAGTGCTTAAAAGCAGAGTATCCGATAATGTTAAAACTACTAGAAGTGGTAGAGTATCCAAGATAACAAGAAAATATTTAGAGACTGTAAGTACTGTTAAGTTTTAGTTTAAACCTTGCGTAGTAGGGTAATCTCTTGTTGTTTCCTACTTTTAGTGAGGGACGTTATTCTGCTAACTGTTCCTCAGATGGGAGAATGTCAGGAAACCGCTGGTTTTCTATTTGGTTTATATAATAATAATTATTTAGTCACAGCGGCAATGTAGCGGGCCTGCTGGTTTTGTTTTGAGTATTGTTGGATTTTTACTGTTGCTAGGTTTTGTAAAATTGATAATGTCACTAATGACAGTTCATCTTCAGAATTCAAAGAGAAAACGCGTCAAAAGTTTCTTATAAATCTATAATCGTTATATTGTAACAAATCTTCAATAATTAATTAAACTGTCTCTTTTGAGAATGACCTAAATGTTTGTTTCTCTACGAACCGTCGGTGCCGAAGCGACGGGTAGTCGCCTCAACGGTACGACACAAAACCGACCGTCCTTCCGTAAAAAAAAACGGAAAGAAGTGTGGAAATTCGTTCAGGAAGACTTAAATGCGGTAAATCCTTCAAATAACTATCGGGATGCTAATTAGCTAAAAAACTATACTGTAATAAGAAGAAAGAGCTTCATAAAAAAGTGGCAGAGGAGAAAAAGAACATTTTTTTGACTGGCGGTGGACCGCCCACAAAAACTACTTTTACAAGATGATGTTGATAATATACTTCTCGTTCGTCCTAGATTCTTTTGGAAAATCCAAGATCTATAAAATCCAAAATATCTCCATCGTTCTCAATAAATATTTCATCTTCTATTTTCATATTTATTTTCGAAAAATACGAATATGTATTACAAGACAGGAGCAAAGAAAAGTCAAATACGGCGCAGACGCGAGGTTAAGCCTGCAATATTTAGGGCTTAAAGTTAATTGAGCTTAAGTCTCCAAATAGCGACCGCGAATACGAAATCAGCAATTTAAGCTGTATTAAATTTCAAGCCGGCTTGAAGCGTTACGGAGAATACGGGCATAATAGGTATTCAGAGATTACATTTTGCAAGTATTACGTTATTTTTAATTCAACCATGAGCGTAGATATAGGTAACCTTCTTAGAGTTTTCGAGCAAGAAATCGCATACCACTGACCCTGGCATGCTATTGACTCTTTTAAAGCATTATCCAGTAAACCAGGTAAGAAATCCAAAAAAAGTGTGTTTTGATACTTTTTGATAGGATGAACCATTTTCAAGAGAATATCCTAAATCGTTTTTCATGCACGCCTGTGGACAAATTAAGTGGGAATTAAAATTGCTCAGAACTCAACAAAAAAAAATTACGAGATACATTTTTATGACTTAATACTTGCAAAATGTAGTTTCTGAAAATCTACTAGGTAGTGTGTTTTTAGTTTCAATAAAGTCGCTGACTCCATTCAAAACATATACAGCGTGATCAGTTAAGGGTACGGAGCAACCATATCTCGGAAACTACTGGGCATAGAAATTCAGGAAAAAAAATGATAACTAAAGTGGCCATGAGAAAATCCTGGAAATAATTTTTAAGTTCCGCATTTTGCCGCAGGAGGGCGTAATTGAGAAGTAAATTTTAAAAGTTTACATATCTCCGAAAATCCCACATTAAGGTATATCTTTGATAACACCATTAAAAAGCTTAGACAATTATGCATCATTTTGGTTTTATGCTCATTGGCGTACCGACTTTAATAAGAGGGGGGGAAGCTGTTGAAAGTGTAATCATTTATATCGCTGTAACTTATAAACGACTTATCCGATTTTAGCAAGCTAAAGACTGGTTGGAAGAGCACTTTCACCAATCGTATTTAGTTGTCCATAATAGTTTTCAAAAAAAATGCTAGAGGGCGCAATTTGTAATGATAACACATTTTTTCGTTTTACTCTGAAAAACTAAATCATATGGTATAATTATAATACCATAATCGAAAAGTAGATGAAATTTGCTAGAACAAATATTAAAACCGCAGCTCGATATCTCCGTTCGTTTTAGCGTTATCGCCCATAGAATAATTTTTAAAACTTTAAATGAAGAAACGGGTAGAACGCCACTGATATTTTTCCATGTGGATACTATTTCTGCTTAGCCTGGTCAATTCTGCATAAAAATGGTCTCCTGCGTTTTTCTCTTCAGACACACCGTTCTCAATTAAAATAATTAAATTAAATTAGCTCTACTATTTATTATTATTAACATTCATAATGAAAAATTTTGTTTTATAAAAATTGTTGGAAATGACCACCTTCACTTAATAGAAAAGCTTCCGCCCGTCTAATTTAATTTAATTAAGAACGGTGTGCCTGAAGAGAAAAACGCAAGAGACCATTTTTATGCAGAATTGACCAGGCTAATCCGAAATAATATCCACATAGAAAAAAAATCAGTGGCGTACCACTTTTTTTCTAAAAAATATATAACCGCTTCTTCATTTAAAGTTTTAAAAATTATTATATTGGCGATAACGCTGAAACGAACGGAGATATCGAACTGCGGTTTCAATATTTTTTCTAGCAAATTTCATCTACTTTTCGATTATGGTATCATAATTATACCGTATGAATTATTTTTTCGGAGTAAAATCAAAAAATGTGTTATTACAAATTGCGCCCTCTAGCATTTTTTTTTGAGAACTATTATGGACAACTAAATACGATTGGTGAAAGTGCATACATTTCCCTTCCAAGTAGTCTTTAGTTTACTAAAATCGGATAAGTCGTTTATAAGTTACAGCGATTTAAATGATTACACTTTGAACAGCTTCCCCCCTCTTATTAAAGTCGGTACTCCAATGAGCATAAGAATGATGCATAATTGTTCAAGCTTTTTAATGGTGTTACCAAAGATAAACCTTAATGTGGGATTTTCGGAGATATGTAAAATTTTAAAATTTACTTCTCAATTACGCCCTCTTGCGTCAAAATGCGGAACTTAAAAATTATTTCCAGGATTTTCTCATGGCCCTCTTTAGTTATAATTTTTTTTCCTGAATTTCTATGCCCAGTAGTTTCCGAGATATGGCCGCTCCGTACCCTTAACTGATCACGCTGTATGGAGAAATCTTAAATTTGTTTAAATTTTGAACACCCTGTATGGAAAATCAAAGATAAATCCCTTAAAGTTTCTGTACTTACTTAATAAACACTCTGTATATTCATTTTTAATATGAGGGTTTTCAGTGTTTGACGAGAACACAAGAGTAGGCTCTCAAGACAAGTTTTCCAAAGTTATAGTGATATTATGTTATGTACCAAGAACGAAATTTTTTGAGAAAAAATAACACAAGTTTACAAAGATTTCCTTTTAACACTTTGCTTATTTCTATAAGTTTGCTAGTAGTGAAAGTATGCTTTAAAAGTCTGTAACAACTACTCCAGACGTCGCTACATGCTGCATCTTTTTAATAACACTATCTTTTCGATACTTTCGTACAATCTAACTTTCTGCCAATCCTACATTTTTAGAAATTTGAGTACCTACTGACTAAGCAGTTTTTGTTGCAGCTTCTTACAAAAAAGAACATTTTAAATGAAATGTGATTATACTAATTACACTGGTCAACAAAATTTAAGATTTTTTTTGTCCCACGAGCTGAAGTGGGTGTACTTGGTAGTACTTTTTAAACATATTTCATATATGTTTTCAGAATTTTTCCATCACGCAGGGTTTTAAAGTGACAAAGCAATGAATTTTTGTGAACGTATATTTTATAATATGGGTATAAGTTATGAAAAAATAAAGTACAAAGTGATATATTTACTTAGAAAATGTGGTCATATATGATTTTCGACTGTACTTTGCATCAGAAACATCTCTCTTCAGCGTCCAGCAATAGTCTGCCAACATAGCGGGGCTCCATTTGCCTTGGTATCTCTTGTCCATGTCCAGAATGTCTGGTGAAATCGCTCGCCTTGTTCGTCACTTACTGCTCCAAGGTTTTTCGGAAAAATGTCCAAGTGTGAATGAAGAAAGTGTATTTTTAGACTCATGTTGCAACCCATGGCTTTATATGAGACCAATAAATTGTTAACATTCTCTACGTAATTTTCGGATTTACGATTTCCCAAGAAGCCGTTGCAAATGTCCTTGAAAGAAAACCATGCTGCTTTTTCAACTCCATTCAGAGCCTCACTAAAGTTTTCATCTCGAAGTAGCTCTCTGATCTGAGGTCCCACAAAAATACCTTCCTTTAACTTGGCATCACTAATTTTAGGGAACTTACTTCTCACATATGCAAACGCACTGTTAGTTTTATCCATACCTTTAACAAAATTCTTCATTAACCCAAGCTTAATGTGCAAAGGTGGTAAATAAATTTTTTGGGGATCAACAAGTGGGATACCACTGACATTCTTATTTCCTGGTGTCAGGGAAGTTCGTTTAGGCCACTCTTTCTTTTCATAGTGATTTTTCCTATCTCGACTGTCCCATTCGCATAGGAAACAACAATACTTTGTGTAACCGAGTTGCATGCCGAGCAAAAGTAAAACAACTTTCAAATCGCCACAAATATTCCACTTAAAGTCCATATATTAAATTTTTTCCAAAAGAAGCTTCATGTTGTCATATGATTCTTTCATGTTGCCTGCATGAGCCAAAGGAACAGAAGGGAACTTATTTCCATTGTGGAGTAGTACCGCTTTCAAGCTTGATTTGGAAGAGTCAATGAACAAACGCCACTCATTTGTATCATAGTCATGCCCAAGTGCCTTCATAACAGAGCATACATCATTACAAAATACAAGCCCGTCTTCCATAGAAAAGAATTCTTCAAACTCTGCATGGCGCTTACGATAAAAAGCAACTTTTGTGCCACTCTGTAGAAGATTCCAGTCTTTTAATCTCGAACCTAGAAGTTCGGCTTGCTTCTTAGACAAATTTAAATCGCGGACAAGGTCGTTAAGTTCTTCTTGACTTAGAAGATGCGGTGCACAAGAAGACGAATCTGGTGTAAATGTTGGATCCAGATCAATATTTTCGGCTGAAAAACTTTCGTTGTTTACTTCGTCATCGGCAGTTTCATCGTCGCTCGGTGTCATATTTTGTGGGGGGTCAGGCACAGGTAATTCCGGACTGTGCGGCACTGGTCTCAGTGCAGATGGAATATGAGGATATTTAACAGTATGTTTGGATTTAGAAGTTATACCACTGATATTTGTAAGACAAAAATAGCAATCGGTAATATGGTCTGATGGTTCCCTCCAAATCATGGGAATAGCAAAAGGCATATGTCGTTTACCTTTTGCCCACGCTGTAAGAAGTCTGACACACGTAACACAGCAAATATGGGGAGCCCAGCTTTTGTCTTGATCGCCGACTTTACACTTGAAATACCTACTGTTCATAGCATTTATTAACGAGAGGCGTGAAAGACCGTTTTTGAGATTTAAATGTCAATTCACCGCAGATGTAGCAAAAAGAGTTCGGGTGGTTTACACAATTTCTTGGCATTTTTACAGGTGAGTTACACTACAATAGCTTAAAATGCACCACAGCACATTCTTCAAAACGTTAAAAAAGTCTGCGTATATGTTCATTCACCGAGCTCTAGCCGATAACTAAAACAACAATAAATGTTATGTAGGACTCGGAACTGCTTGCAGGTCTCAACAAGCCAAGACATGTTCCGCGTGACACACAGCTTACACTTTGTTATTTCTAGTCACAACAAGTTATTGTTACAATACACAAATAATAAAATAGCAATGCCTGACACAAGTTTTTTGTTAGATGACTCTTATAGTACAGACCTATGCGTGCATTTTATAGGTAAATAATCACATATACTGGAACATAAAAACTAAGGGTGATGGAGAAATTCTGAAAACATGATTGATTTCAGCATGCAAAATTATATTGAAATCAGACATTTTTGCGCTTGGGACAAAAATCTTGTTAACCAGTGTATATTTTTGAAACGACAATAAAAAAACAAATCTCACAATGTCAGATTGCCTCATATAAACATTTTTTTTGCTCAATAAGTGCTAATCACGTTTCGCGTCACATAACACACTTTCAATGATCCATGCAAACGTTTTTATTAGTCATTTTTCCGATTTGTTCTATCAACGATTGTTTTTGTCTACATAACCGAATTTCGGAAATTCAACAGTAATTTTGTTCTATTACTGTCCGGAAACGCTTTTTTGTTTAATTCATACTGGAATTGCATTGACATTGAAAAACAAAAACGCAGACAATTCAGTTTTATCGGTTGTGGCAGATCATTTTGCTTGAAAATTAAAACGAAACAAAAAATAAAAATCGGCAAATACTATATTCTGTGAGCGTGTCTCCAATATACTCAGATCCCTTTAATATAGTTTATAATACAATAGCTAAATCAATAATTTATTAACAAATTATAAAGTTATTATAAACATAAACAATTGTAAGCTACTATTTAGGGTTTTAACAAAAATTATTATAACATGCACCTAGATGACTAAATGTATGAACAAAAATAGAGTTTTTTTGAAACAAAACAATTTTAACAACTTATTTTTTTTAACGAAAACCCGTTTTAGAAGTTTCACAGTTAAACCAAAAGTTATATTTTTGAATAAAAAATTAAAAACAGACACACACAAAAAGACAGAAATGTGAAAGAGATTTTTCTGCAAGTTGTACCATAAATGAAAGTGTGAATGTGTAATTTTTAAAATGTCATCATCTCTTTTGGGTATAGAAAACATTCGGGGCCAAGCCCAAAGTTTGTTTAAAATTCACCTAACTACTATCAAATTTTAAAAATTAAATTATTACCTCTCCCTCTGCATGGTTGGATTAAATTTGTTTTTGTAAATTTTTTTTTTTTGATATTCCTAGCTGGTTCTTTATTAAAAAAAAATATTATTTTTCTATTTGGGAACCATAAAGTCTTCATTATGGGTTTTCATTGGGTTGCTAAGCAATCATTTTATTCATTTTAAACACGCATTTTTTATTTTCTTCCTGTTGGTAACAACACAATACCGTTTTGAAATTCATGGCACACCATACTAAAAGTCCGTGTTTTGTGCACCAACTAATCCCTTTTCTCTTCTGTGACCACACCAACTTTCTGTTTCTGTTAGTGTTGCCAACTTCAAAAAAAATAAAAATTTTGACTGGAAACTATTAACTACCTACATTTTTATTTGAATTTCCTTAAAAATGACCCAAATAGAAAAAGTATTATAAAATATTCGTTCCATAAGACAAATTTAGAGCACTCGTCTAATTAGGACACTCCCCGCTACGCGGCTCGTGTCCTAAACCAACGCGTGCTCTAAAATTTGTCTTATAAAACTAATGTTTTAATATACTATTATATTTCTGAAACATATTATGAATATTGGTGTCAATCCAAAATTTTAACATAAGACGTATATGTATGACTCTAACCAATGTTTTTTGGGCTCGCTTTTTTTTATTAAAAATAAAGTAAATATCACTAACTAAGCCAAAATTGATGATTTTTTCAGAAAACATGTATTTTAGGAGCGTAGATCTAAAAGCAGTTTTTGGTGCAAATGCTTAGGTTTTGAAATACTTCTTCCTAAGTGCCGTTTTGTATATTCATAATAAATCATTCTCGTTTCTTCCTGCACTATTTTTTTTATTATAAACTATCACACTTCTTCCATAAAAAATGTTTCAATTAAAATTTGTACTTTAAGTTAAATTAAGAGAGCGTGAGACGAAAAATTAGGTTGCAATTAGACTTTTATACCCGAGCTCCTAGGCTCGTGAGGAGGGGGGGGGGGGGGTCTGCACCCCGGCAGCCCCCCCCCCCCCCCTTAAATACGCCATTGCTGTGAAGTATAATTACTTATAGTTTTAGGTTTGCAAAGTACAAAGTTTTTATTTACAAAATAATAAAAGCAGTGACAAAATTCAAAGAAGTAGTCCATTTCTCAAAGAGACTTTATTTAATTTTTAAAAATGGGGAAACTCAAAGTCGAAAGTCTCAATCATGCATTAAAATTTAATAACTTGGTTACATGTTTCGCCCTAACATATGGGCATCATCAGACCTAAAAACTATACAAATACAGTAACCAATTAAAAATATAAAATCTCTTCCTACCTAACATTCAGAATAAAAACAAAAAAACAAAAATTAAAATTAACACATCGTATAAATGACTTTACAAATAAAGTGACAGACTATTTGGTCAATAACCCAAAACAACAAGAGTAGTAGGGTAAGGGATTCGGTTGTCATTTGATTTAAATAAATCGCCCATGTTCTTAAAACCTGCATAAAACTTTAAGAAGAAGAGACAAGTGTCAAGGATAACATTTAGCACGCATGAAAAAGAAAAGAAAAATATAAGGTTAAGTATATTTACCAACTAATTGTTTATATTATTAAAAATAACACACTTGTCTCTTCTTCTTAAAGTTTTATGCAGGTTTTAAGAACATGGGCGATTTATTTAAATCAAATGACAACCGAATCCCTTACCCTACTACTCTTGTTGTTTTGGGTTATTGACCAAATAGTCTGTCACTTTATTTGTAAAGTCATTTATACGATGTGTTAATTTTAATTTTTGTTTTTTTGTTTTTATTCTGAATGTTAGGTAGGAAGAGATTTTATATTTTTAATTGGTTACTGTATTTGTATAGTTTTTAGGTCTGATGATGCCCATATGTTAGGGCGAAACATGTAACCAAGTTATTAAATTTTAATGCATGATTGAGACTTTCGACTTTGAGTTTCCCCATTTTTAAAAAACAGTGACAAAATGCCGTTTTTTTATATTAATGAAATAACCAAAGTGTGTTAATATTAATTCTCAAAAATTACATAAAAATGGCTAGTCATTTTATAGCGGCAGAAAAAAATTAGCTGGCTAAAAGCTTTTATTGTCTATGTAATATTTATTTTTACTAAATTTTTCATATTTACTTTTTACAAACGAAGTGCCTTTATTAATTTTTTGCATTGCACTGCCCGTGTTGTTTAATTAATAGCAGAACTGCATAGACACGAAAATAGCGCAACAAAATAGCTTCATTCTGTTATTCGTGAGCTCATTATTTTTCATAATAAATGAAAAAAAATTGTTTTTTTATTAATTAAAAATTTGCTGACGCAAGGAAGATTAACTGGTACATACACATTAGGGTGGTCACAAGGTATAGGTTTTAGTCGTAATACCTGATGCGATATTTACCTGAAAGATGACTGGAGATACTTATCAGTTCTGTTGAAACGTTGTGATTCAAGACAATGCAAGTCTGTCATTCAAGAAACATCATTGTCTTCAACCTTTAAATAGACACTTTACAATTATTACAGCAACGACAATGGACGTTTTAACTATAATCGAATTTATCATATTCAACACTAACATCCTGAACTACATTCTATTGAAAATATATATCAATAATAAAAATCATCCTAGAGTATCACGAACCTTTTCTAGCAACAATTAAAAACACGGCGCGAAAACTGGAAGTTTTAAAACATAAGATGAGAAGAGATGTACGTCATTCTATTAACTAAGCAATTCTTTTATTTGCCAGTCGTGTGACCAATTATATTGTTATCTTTGTTTCGATAACTGAAATAGAAAGAAACAGGAAACCAGACAGTTGAAGTGCGTCGTTTACATAGCGATCGGTTGGTACCGGGAAATTGTTGTGGCGTCGGTAAGTAGTTTTGTGTGTATTTATTAGAGAGCTTATTTTGTTAAATCATTGTCGCTGTAAATAATTGAAGAATACAGGGTGTTACAAATTCGACATACCAGCATTGGAATTTCGAAAACCATAGGAGTTAGAGAAACGGTTACATGGGGGCAAAGTTGTGCAATCGGTGCTGATTATAATGCCGCTTTAAAAGTTTTCAAATTCCGAATACTTTCGATTTTATTCGAAAATAGCCGAAATTTTGCAAAATTGTTTTTATTTTTTCCTGAGCTCATTCGCCTAGCTATTTAAAAATAAATGACTTTTTGTCATTCATTCATTTCTCCTCTACAAAATGACGTTACTAAACTAAAGATCCGCCGTTTCGTCTCCCAGCGGCCATCACCAATTTTACTTTTTTAAATACGGACTTGGATTTTTTTAAACTGATTTTTAAACTTTTCTACCCTCAAAATGTAACGGCGATATTACTTTCTCATAATGATGAATTGTCTTTGCTTATTTTCTTAAATTCATATTTTTTACACTTCTGGTCATTCTGGTCCTAGCAACGAACTATAATATTAATTTAAAACTTTATTTTATTTTAAACATTCCTACACATAAGTAATATAACTTATTTTATAAGAATTTTCTAACTATTATAAATCCTTACTTTCTAAATGTTCAAAGAGATTGCCGTTTTGCTCAATATAACGATCGATTTTTCTTCCAATTTTGGCGACAGCCCTTTCAACCGATCTTCTCCTTATCCTACCAAATGCAATTTTAAAAAATATGAATTTAAAAAATAAGCATTATGGGAAAGTAATAATTATCGCCATTACATTTTAAGGATAGGAGGGTTTAAAAATCGGTTAAAAAAATCCAGGTCCGTATTTAAAAAAGTAAAGTTGGTGATGGCCGCTCAGAGACGAAACGGCGGATCTTTAGTAACGTCATTCGGTAGAGGCGAAAAAGTGGCAATGACAAAGTGTCATTTATTTTTAAGTAGCTAGTCGAATGAGCTCAGGAAAAAATAAAGACGATTTTGCAAAATTTCGGGTATTTTCGAATAAAATCGAAAGTATTCGGAATTTGAAAACTTTTAAAGCGGCATTATAATCAGCACCGATTGCACAACTTTGCCCCCATGTAACCGTTTCTCTAACTCCTATGGTTTTCGAGATTCCAATGCTGGTATGTCGAATTTGTAACACCCTATATAAGAACTGAAACAGTAGAAACAATTTTTTTTTATACGATAGGGTCAAAATCAAAATTTAGTAAAAACCTTTAAAAAAATACAATACTGTCAAGTTTTACATATCCAGAGTTACGGGTTTCGCACTTCGGATCGCTCGCGCTCTCCTTGACACAGCAAAATATCCGAAAGAAAATCACTTTCTGCCTTTTCAATTTCATGATTTAATAAATCGGCGAAATTCGGTGAAAACGCGCAACAAAAAAACCTGTGAAACTATAAACATAAAATATGCATGTAAAAGTTACAGGCCGACATAATTCGACTTTCTCGGCATGCCGGGCACGTTCACGACACAGGCTGAATAAAAATGGCCCTCCGTCAAAGTTTTAGGAACAAAAACAATTTATTACTTCGTGATGCATTAGGAAAATAATGTAGGGAAGTAGAAGTGATAAGGTTTCGACTTATCACAGAAGAATTAATTGGCACAGACTTTCAAACGTTTTGTAAACCGGCCGTTGATAATTATTTGCGATGAAAAATCAAAAACTAATTGTATGCCCAAACAAGCCGTCTAACGGACGGGGGAGAGGCGTAATGACCAGATACACACCCGCCTTTCCAGTACTTTATTTAAAAGCATTTACTTTGCAGAGATCGAAAATAATTTCAATTTGTAATATTTTCTAAAATATACAAGAAATACCTTATAAACTTAAACAATTTCAGATCAAAAAATATACAGTAAGGTTACACCGAAAAAATATATTGTCAGCGTTAACAATGTTAACATTATACTGGGTCCTGCACCTCACCTCCCTTCTTCTATAGCTCACTTATTAATTAAGTTAGAATTGTGATATTTTGCAGACTTTACCTGTATCCTAGAGCGCATTTCAGGAAAATATTTTTGTTTATACAGGGTGCTCCAAAAAAGTGTGACGTCATAAGGATCTATTTTTTTAGATTACATGCTTATATTATTTGGATGCCTCTTATTGTTGCCTTTATACCCCTTAAATTTTAATGAAATCGATTCAGTATTATAGGCTGAAAAAAATAAAAACTGAGAAAAATCAGTTTTTGCACCACTGGTTTTAAAACATAATAAATAATGAAAATAATGCTTCGTTAATAAAATTATACAAAGGTACTTAATAAATAAGGTCGAACCGTCTCGTTAACCAAGTATGATTATTATAACTTATACAGGGTGTCCAAAGTTTAGTGTCAAACTTTGCAAACTTTAAATAAATCTATTTTTCTGATTTAAAACTGGAACGCCTGTATATTATTATATCATTCAATGCAGAATCAAAAATCAAACATTTGTCTTAATAACAACCCTATCGCAAATTCTAACGCATCAAAACTTATTTGCAGATAACTCATTTTATCAACTATTTCAACAGTCATTATTATGAATAAATAATATCAAAGGTGGCTTTGCAAAATAATTTATTAGTATTAACGTTTACTAAAGTAATAAAAACGAATTCTTTTCGCATGTTCCTAATATGAAAATTTTCTTAGTTGTATTCATCACCAAAATTAATATAGCTTAAATAATTAATAATAATCTAACAATATTTGAAACTATATAATACCTTAAGCCAAAATGGGCGTTTATCACTACTTTAATACAAATAAATTGTTTTGCAAAGCTACCTTCGATATTTATTTAGAATAATGACTGGTGGAATAGTTGATAAAATGAGTATTCTGTATATAAGTCTTGATGCGTTAGAAATTGCTATAGGGTTGTAATTAGAACAAATGTTTGATTTTTAATTCTGCCTCGAATGACATAGTAATACACGGGTTCCAATTTGAAATAAGAAAACTAAATTGATTTAATGTTTGCAAAGTTTGACACTATACTTTGGACACCCTGTACAATTCGTATTAATCAAACTTGGTTAACGAGACTGTTCGACCTTATTTATTAATAACCTTTATATAATTTTATTAACGAGGCACTATTTTTATTTTTTACTAATTTTTAAAACCAGTGGTGCAAAACTGATTTATCTTAGTTGCTATTTTTTCCCCTATAATACTAAACCGCAGTACGACTGGAGATGCTTACCAGTTGAGACGTAGTGATTTTAAACAAATAAAGATAGCGCAAGTCCAAAACTCTACTGCCGTTCAAGAAACGTCATTGTCTCCAACCTTTAATCAGACAATACTAAACCGATTTCATTAAAATTTTAGGGGTATGAAGGCAACTATAAAATGCAGAACAGATCATTGGGTATTACTAAAAAACCATACGATATTGCCAAGGTGACTATTCTGTATTGTGAACCAAACTAAGTAATGTATTCAGATTTCATAATTAAAATATTTTACTTTAAACGAATGCATAAAATATTATTTATCTTCACGTTTTTATAAACTACTTTACCTACTTGCAAATACTCGCAGACAAAGTTCTCCTATATAAAATATTATTCGCCACTTAGCATCTTATCGATTTTAATTTCACCCCTAGCTATTATACCCGCGCGACTCTGTTTGTACCAGGGAATAATCGATGTAGTATTAACAAGACGACCCAGTTATTTATGTCGCGTGATGGAAGAGGAAATAATACGTATTAACCGTTTTATTTGTTTTTAAGCCTGCTACGACCTAATTTGTATTTGATCAAAAATACATTCCTTTTGTGAAGTCAAGAAGACCTTCCTATACTGTAATAATATCTTTAATGTAATGAAGGAAAGGTGATTAAATGTGTTACTAAAAAACCAAGATATAAAAACTAAACAGTAAGAAAGCAAAGTTTCCAATTTGTCCCATATGGATATTGCCAGGAAGGAAACCTCTACGAGTTCTTATAATGAAATGCACATTGCACAGGTATATAATTCTAACTCACTAGGTGTGTTAACGTTAATTAAAAATATAGTGACTTTTATACTGTTGCGATTAAACATTGTTATAGTGTACCAAATAATATTGTTATAATATGTATTTGACTACGATAACAGCTATATTTGGTGAAATTAATTTAATACATAATATAACAATAAAGATTGTAGATATAACTACATTGTGTTATAATATTTTTTTGTTAACGGATAAAAATATAATTTTTAGGGTGCAAGAATAGATTTCTGTGTTCGTTTTTGTAAAAACATATTTTCTGAAGTGCCACACCCAATTATATTTGTTCCGGTAACCTTCTTCTTCAAGTATAATACCACCCCTAACAGGAACGTCTCCTGGCGTTTCCGGTTTATCACGCATCGATTGCCTGTTTTCGCCGGGAGCCCGATCCTTCGGGAAACCCCGTCCCGGATTCACTCAGCACAACTTCTATTGCAGTGAAATATTAATGAGCAAAAGACACAACGCTTGCCAATACAACTGCAAATGGGTTTTTGGGTTTCCTGATTATTGCCCATTCGACAGGAATCGAGAGGCGTTATCGACGAGATTCTGGGTGATAAGACTTAAAAGATGTTCCTTTGGAAAGTTTTAGGTTTGAAATGGGTGTGTACTTAATGCAGATCCAAAGATTGTACAACTTTTTTGTAAAGTTATTCATATTTTAGATTATTTGTTAAAAGATTACATCAAATTTATGTTGAGCTTGTAAAGGCGTTTTTGCGATCCGTATTCATTCCTATCTATCTATCTAGCTAATCTATTGCTCACGTCGCTTATGCGTGATTTGCTGCATGCGACTATAGGACGAAAAGTACTTTTCCAACGGAGTCTCGGGCGCCACCTCTTGGATTAATGTGGTAAGAGGCCCACAGTTACCTTCGAGTAGCTTTTAGACAGTGGAGAAAATAATCCAGGCGTTCAACTGCGTATGGTGCGAAGGAATAATAAAACAATCGGTTTTAAAACATTTTGTATTCAAAGACTTTTACATTAATATGTGCCCCATTTACTATCGGTTTAAAATGAATGATCTTACCAGTTAAAAATAAAGGAAATAACAGAGAGAGGAGGATTGTATACGTTCTTTGTCTGCGGTAATGTATCTTTTATGTATTAATTACTCGCGGCTACAAATAAATTATTCCGGCTTTGACGTCCCACGGCTTGATTAAATTAAAGATTCACGTCTTCAGGTTCGCAAGCGGTCCGGCGGTCAACTTACTAACAGTAATACATAGACCCGCGGAAATAAAATCAGTGCAAAGATCTGCAAGCGCGGTCGCAGCTTAATTAATAGGATAAAGGTCAGGACGGACTACGGTGACGGACTTGCAGATATCAGAAAAGGATGCGGCCTAAGTTTGAAAGAAAAGATTCACGCGGTAATGCTACTTGTGAATGCGGATGTTACTACGTCAAGCGGTATCGGTAAAAGTTACAGAAATAAACGACAATACGACTAGCAGTTCAGTGGCGGTCTTTAAATAGTAGATCGGTTTTGCTTTACGCATGCGTGACTGCGTATGAATCCCGCGGACCTACACGTTCTGGCTATCTAACAGTGTATAGAAATTACAAGTGTATGAGTAAGAGAAGGACGATGTGATGTATGTGGTATTGTGTATGTTGTGTCGGTGTGTGTGTATGAGAGAGACAGATAGTCTATTTTCCCGGTCTGAATTTACATTAAGCAAATCAGAGTTCCTGCAGCAACTCGGACTTGCATAAAGGTGATAAAATGAATTTGCGGCCCGTTGTACTAAAACAAAACAGAGCTACTCGGCTAAGATGACCTAGAGTAGTCCGGTTCTGCATGGGAGAGGAAAAGAGATACGAAATTGTCGGTGTCATGTGTGTGAGTGTAATGGCGGTGGTAACCGGTGATATGAGAATGATACAAATGAACGATTTAGCCTTTGAAATGTAAAACGAGACAGAACTACTCGGCTAAGATGACCTAGAGCAGTCCGGTGTCGGGTAATTGAACTATGGCTTGATCCGAACGAGACAGAACTACTCGGCTGAGATGACCTAGAGCAGTCCGGTGTCGTGTAATTATTACTATGACTGGGATTTAAAAAAAAAAACGAGACAGAACTACTCGGCTAAGATGACCTAGAGCAGTCCGGTGTCGTGTATGAGAGAAACAAAGAAATAATTATTCCGGTTTAATACGTATATATGAGAGAGAGACAATATGACAGAGCTACTCGGCTAAGATGACCTAGAGCAGCCCGGTCTTATGTATATGAATACCATAAAACAACCCGGTATACGCGTCAGAATGAAAGAAAACATTATATTGTCAGTAGGTGTGAGTGAGAAAGCGGTCAGTAATGCCAGAATGTGTAGTATAGAACGGCGGTTTAAATATCTATTAATAATCTACATTTTATTGCTTACCGTTAATTTTTTACTTTAACCCGGATGGTCTCGGTATTTGTCCGGAGCTAGTCAAGAGAGTCGACCGGTTGCGGTGTGAGAGTAACGTACTCTGATTGTAAGACGGCACGATCTCGCTAAGGAAGGCTCTCAGCCGGGATGGTCCCCTTCCACTCGGCGCGCGACATCGAGAAGTACCGATGACGACGGCGGTTCCCCGCCGACCCGTACTATGAACAGTGGGGAATGAAGGAAAACTATGAAAAGCTATTTCCCGGTATTTCGCGACGGAAAACTTTAGAAAACTAATAAGTACGATTAAAATGAATTATTTACGAACAAGAATGAACGTCGTACGATGAAAAATAAAAAAATTAAGAACGGATACGTATACAACCCTGTAAAAATTATGTAACTTCGTTACAAGCTACTCTTCATATTAAGAGGATTTTTACTTTTTACTTTTAACGAATTGGTATATATTTTAGGAATTTTTAAAAATAACTGATCTCTGGTGCTGAAAAAAAGTATGTTATGTCAGTAGCGGATCCAGGGAAAACCATAAAGGACTATATGCAATAAAATACTACAATTAAAAATACAATTTCTTGTTATTACACTTTTTGGGCCACCCTGTATATGGAAAATATTTTCCTGAAATGCACCCTATAATAAGCCAGTAGAGGAATAAAATTCCTAACTTATTTCGAATGGGAGCTATAGAAGCCTGACGCACTATTGTAGGACCCTGTATACTTCATATAAATCAATTACAAATGTAAAATAAGTTTCAAGAAGTAGTCTTAGTAGTAGCACAGAATGTTATACAGGGTGATTCCTAAGTTGGTACTTCTTTTTTAGCTGTGTATAGAAGGCATAACAACTTTTTCACATATCTTTTTTTAAAAAACTTAAAAATAGCCGAGTTACAGAAGTAAAAAAATTAAGTGCAGGCTTGGTAATCAAAACGAAGCCTTTTATATTGTTTTTCTCGGTTTTTTGTATTGTTAGTCATTCATTTTACGGATGGGTCGTCAGTTATTTATTTTGCCAATTCGCTGCGCGGTGTGGGTTTCTGAAGCAAATTAATTTTAATAAATTGGTGAAAATGGTAAAATTTGAAAACAATGAACTACTTATAGTGCTAATTTATTGTGAGTATCATAAAAGTGCGGATGTTTCTTCTCTACACCCAGAAGTTTTCTTAATGTTATTCAACGGGCAAGTTAGGCAGAACCATATTTGATTTGTAGTGTAATAAATGAATGTAAGTACTTTATTTTTGGGTTTTAAAAAAAAAGGTATTTGAAAATATTGTTTATTTTAATGCCTTCTATACGCAGCTAAAAAAGAAGTATCAACTTAGAAATCACCCTGTATATTCTGTGGTAGTAGTCTCTCTTCTCGCAGTGAACAATGGTTGGTATATAAAACAGAGAGAGAGAGGCATAAGCAGTACATTAAAAAAAGAAAAGTACTTGACAGAATAAACTTACAAGTATTCCATGGGGTTTAACAGAATGCGTAAAGAAAGCCTTTTAGTTCACCAGACTTTTGGTGAAAAAGTTGGTTTAAATGGAAAGAAAGGGTTAGAATTGAGTAGTTAAAAGGTAAAACGTGAATTCACCATGATTCAACAGTTATTATGACAACAAGTTATGGTGATTTCTGTATTTTTTTAGGTCCTTTATAATAATTATGATTTAAAAAATGATTGCCTTTTTTCCGCATAAATAGGACTTATAAAATCTACCCAGTGAACAAATTAAATTTAAGTATAAAATATGCTTATTTTTTTAAACCTATGAACAGATCATAATATGTATGTATATCATAAAAACAAAAAGCTGCAATACTTTCAACTGTTAAAGCCCAAAACAACAAGATACATTCCCCTAGCGAGGATGAACCGTGCGTGGAGAAGTGGTTTGTACAGCATGAAAATTTTATGGGTTGTTATTTCGGAAATATGAAGTCACTTCGCTAACGACAACAAGAAGTGTATAAAAGAAAAATGGGGGACTTAAGGGAACCCTGTGTGGCAGAGTTGTTATTATTAGAATTTATGTTAAGTATGTGCGACGATGTTGAGAGCAGCAAAAATGGTAAAAGAAAAATAGAATAAGTAAGGTAATTATATATTTCATAATGAGGTAAAGGTGCCAGTTGTCCCCCTGAAATTGCTTCTATGAACACCCATGATTCAAAATATTCTAAAATGAAGGGTATAAGGGGATAAAACCGACGATGTCCATTTTATAGGAATTTTAAAGTAATCAACTAGTTATGTTGGCAATTCAAAGTCCTAAACACATGCTAAATTGTAAGCCAATAAAACAGACGATGTCCGAATAATAAGACTTTTTATTATACCCATACTGGTTAACAACCGACGTTGTCCGCGCGCTACTGGGAAAAAACCGACGTAATCAAAATTTTTGTACTAACTAACCTTAAGTTAAAATTCTTTTGTGAGAAGTTAATTATACAGTAATACATTACGTTAAAAATACTGTCGTGCAGTTTTATTTATTTCTAAGACTGTAACAAGAGATTATTAATATAAACTCAGTTTACTCTTTAAGTCAGTTTTGTGACATCGTCGGTTTTTTCCCCTTACCCTTCAAATGGTCCTAAGGTATTGTGTCTTTATCATAAACTAAAACACATAAGTCGGGTTGCACAAAGAATTTTTGTCATAATTAACTAACCAGCAATTTTGACGGTGACATACATGACATTGATAAAAATAATTTTCTCACAATCATAGTGCCCCAGTTACCTTAATTTTTAATTTACTAATCAGGTACCTTTGATTGTGAGTAAATAATGCAAGCCAGAGTCATTTATGTCACAGTCAAACTTGCTGGTTAGTTAATAATGGTTAAAAATCTTTGTGCAACCCAACCTATATATTTTTGTCTTGATAATTTCAAAAAGCAACATGTTAAGAAAGATTTTGTCGAGCTAACTTCTTTTATGGTTTCGTTTGCCATTTATATCGATATCATTAAAAGTTTAAAGAAAAGAGTATAATATATCCGTAAGATGTAAACCTTAATATCAAGTTGATAAAAATATGAGAAATATGGATGGTTTATTTAAAAAAACCAGGTACTTTATTAACGATTTACAGTGGCGTAGCCCGAAAAAGTCTTCGCTGAGTCCGGTTTTTAAGTGACTAGGGGGCCTTCCACCTGGGAAATGTGATGGCTGTGATGATAAGGCTTTTAGTGATTGAAATTAACTAAAGGCACGTAGCACTATACAGGGTGTCCCAGATAAGGGATCTCGTAAACAATATAAGAAATGTGATGGAGAAATATAAGGCCTTTAGTGATTGAAATGGAAGGGAAGGGGCAATTCAATATCCTATTATTTAACTAAAAGCACGTAGCACTATACAGGGTGTCCCAGATAAGGATGCACTCTATAGGGAACCATATAAGATACAGAGACGATTAAATTAGAAAATGGTTGCGCCCTACTAAATTCTGCAACATCCAGAATATATTTGGGCTAAACCGATTTTTCGCGATTTAGTTTTTATTTTTTCTGGCTCTATTTAAAGAGATAATATGTTAAAATAATGTTTACATTCTCATTACAATTTTTCCCTCTACAAGTTGGTGTAATTAGATTTTTAATCCGACGTTTCGTTTTTTCAAAACCATTTTTTTAAATAGTCGGGAAATCTTATTTTATTATATTTAAATTATCCTTCTTTATAATTCAACGACTTATCACACTCAGTATTAATAACACGTTTCGAACTTAATTTAATTTAATGTTAAGATACATAAGAAAATTTATCTGGAAGGTCATTGACCTACCGACCTTATGGAAGAGCCGCCACTGACACAGACTGACAGAAGAAATCCCTAATAAAATACAGAAAAAGAAGTCAGTACTTCCTAGACCGGTGGTTAAAAAATAATGAGTTATCTATCCTCTGTTAAATAATGTTACTTAAACAGAGATCAGAAATTATTTGGAATGAGTTTTTGCTCTGCAAACTCTTTGTCGTGTCTAAAGCGATACCTTTGTTGACTCTGTTTACTTAGGACTTTCTGGTATTATTGACTATGTCAGTCTAAAGAAATTTTACAAAAAGTTTTGGGTTAAATTTATTTTAAGCGTACGGGTATTAAACGTTTGTCCAATATCAACTTTGTTTTATCTGAAGTTTAATATATTAATCGAAATGAAGTTTCATAGAATTCAATGTTTAACCAAGCGATGTGGCGTACTACCAGGAGAGTAGTGGTTTTTGTACCCTTCTGAACCGTTTGGCTAAAGGTCTTATTGATTTGTACTTTACAATTTATAGAATTATCATTGCCCTCCTATTAAATGACTTTTCTTAAGCAATAATTTACGGAAAGTCATCCCTAAATACTTACTTCACAATTACAGGAGTCATCCTAGGCACGACTAAATGTTACAACTGGTTTAATCTAACTAGTTGCTTACCCGTTTAAGTATATATCTAGTTAACCACGTTTCTGTGTTTTAGGAATGGGAAAAACCCAGGTCTTACCAAATTAATCACAAAAGTGACCAGAACGTTAGAAACAAATAATAATATTTTTCTTTCTATCGTTACCAATTGGCAGATTCTTATTAAAACCATTTAAAATTGAACTCTTCCTATACAATCGCGGCACCGAGACTCAATTTTTAGTTTGATTCGCGTCATTCGTCTCTCTCGGCTTGATTCGATCCATACCATGACACATTCTCGTTTATAGTCTAACAATCGAACGAAGACAATAATGAATAGATGTGGAACAGTATTGCTAGAACTCATGGAGTCAATTGAACGAGTGAGTGTATTCGGATCGATCGTGGGTTATCAAAAATGGGTTGGGTGGGTTATTTTAAACGGGTCGATCAAGAACGACACATCCCTACTGTGTTCTTTCCTTAATCTTTCGTCGAATCCGGCTAATCACTCACACAAGCCTTACGCGTATAATGATGGATCTGATTAAATAAAAGAAAACAAGAACAAAACTCTTCTGCAAAATGCTACTTTGTATGCAAAAATATTGTAGGAATCTCCAAATGTTACCCCAAAAACCAAAAGTTCAAAGGGTTTTTAAGAAATATAAATCTTATAGAATTAGAGCGAGATAAGCGGGGATAATAAAGGCCGTATTTATGAGTTTTGCGAAACAGTAATACAAAGTATAAACGACAGTTTTCGGGCATGACATCCAGAAGTGTTGGGGTCTCTATTTAAGTCTGTCTAAAGTCCGACTGTCACAGAATTAAAGCTTATTAACGGGTCACTCAACGTTGCCAAACGTAGATGGAAGTAAGATAGGAAAGTATGAGATCTAGTGTTACCATTTGTCTGTTTAAAGATTGGAGACATTGTTGTTTCTTGAATATAGACGAGTTTTGAACTTGCATTGTCCTTATTTATTTTGAATCACAACGTTTCAACTGGTAAGTACCTCCAGCCGTCTTCAGGTAAATACTAAATAAATATGGTAACTACAGCTCTATTTATATCCGCCAGGCACAATGACGCACAATAAATAAGTCATGCGCATACCTAATGAGTCTGTTTTTTAACTCTTACGTGGTTTTGTTACTTGACTTATATTAGGTTTGCGCATGACTCATCTCAGGTGTTCGTCATTGTACCTGGCGGGTATAAATAGAGCTTAAGTTATCATATTTATTTAGTATTCCCTTGAAGACTACTGGAGATACTTACCAGTTGAAACGTTGTGATTCAAAATTAATAAATATAATGCAAGTCCAATTCAAGTGTTACCATTTATTCGGGGTTTATCCGTTTAAAATTTTGGAGGTTCTCGAGCAATACTACTAAATTCGTTGATTTTCTTTTACTTTTTTAAATTCAGTATCTACTTTTTTTATACAGGGTGTCCCTTAACTTATGGGCCGTAGAGTAACTGGAGATACTAGACATCAAACTAAGCCGATTATGTCATATAAGTTTTTTCGGATTGTCACTTTTCAAAGGGGAAACTCAAAGTCAAAGTCTCAATCATGACTTTGAGTTTCCCCTTTTTTAAAAATTAAATAAAGTCTCTTTGAGAAATGGACTACTTCTTTGAATGTTTTTTTATGCTGTGGGGTGGTTAAAGGGAAATATCTCGAAAACCGTTAAAGATATTAAGATCAATCAAGTACACCTTTTTGACTCAGAAAATGCCCTTCTTTAAGAAACTATAATTGAAAAACACCTAATATCACAGGTAAGAAAAAAGAAATCATAGATTTATGAAGCCCAGTGTATGCAACTAGCGCCCTCTAGTTTAAAACTTAAAAATTTCTACAAATTCTTATGTCTTGCTCATAAAAACATAATATTGCCAACTTTCAATTCGATTCATTAAACCGTTTTAAAATTATGGAATATTTTCGAGAATAAACTTTTACTTTCAACACCCTGTATCTCTAGAACGAGTAACAATCCGAAAAAACTTATATGACTTAATCGGCTTAGTTTGATATCTAGTATCTCCAGTTACTTTACGGCCCATAAGTTACCGGACACCCTGTATATTTAATTTAAAAATCATATATTCTGATACTCAATACGGGTTAGATTTTTTTTTAATGAATATACACGACTGAAGCGAGTTCCGTATAAATACATCAAATAATGTGTTAATTACGAACGAATCGTTCAGAATAAATAGTCAACTATTCTCCATAGTAAACGAAATAAACTAGTTAAAATTCTTGTTCTTATGTGTTCTAACTTTTTAATGCATTTTAGGGAAAGTCCATACCATGCCCTGTTGACACCATATTCCAAGCAAAAACTGAATTTAGGCTATACGTCGGGCACGGTCAGTTCCTGGATGGGTGATCGCTTGAGAACTCCGTCAATATAAAATCTCAAAATTACCACTAGTCTGTTATTTTTGAAAAACTTGGCAACTCGCAAGATTGTGACCGTGACGACGTAGCCCCTGGTCTCCTAAAGGGGGTAATCGACGTAATCGTGCGTATGGGGGCGGTTTGCACGTGAAAACTCTATCGGCTCTGTGATTTTGCGAAAATGAAGTCACTCAACTAACGAAGCTTATAGCTATAAAGCAAACCTAATGGCGTATGAAAGAGGAAAAGGGGGAAAAACCAGCGACCTATAGTTAAGCTGAATCTTTACTTTATAAATAATTTTTGCGGAATTGGGTGGAAGCGAGAAATCTTGCCTTGTTGAAAGGAGTGACGGATTCCTTTTTTATTTAAGGCGTTTTTTCCATTTAAACTTGCAAATGATTTTTCTTTACTGTCAGCGATTTGAAATTTGAAATTCTGTTAAATATGCATATAGAATATTTGAGCGTAGTTGTGCGAATTTCAATAGAGATAACGGTTAATTATGTGGATTTAAGTGCAACGTTTTAATAATGATTGTCAGAGGTCTGTCGGCCTCACGACCATCCTCAGTGTGTGTTTCTTTTGTCAGGTAATATCAGGTAAATTCCAGTGTAATAAAAAACCATTTTACCTATTAAGACCGAGACAATTAAAAAATAAGCAATATTATGCATTAAGAAACAGGTAATAAGATTTAAAAAATATATTTGTTTAAAACTTGATCGATTTGTTTGTACGTGTCAAAAGTTATTGCTTATCACCTAATGCTTGATTTTTTCTAATTCTATTTTTGTCTATTATATTGTAGATAGCTTTTTTGGCCTTTATGATAATATAAATAACTTATTATTATACTACAAGAATCACATGGAGGACTAAACCGGAATATAGAATTTGCATAGTTCACATCATTTTGTGAATCATGTAAATATTAGACAGATCCGGTAGAGAAGGGTTACGGCAAGTAAAATACACTATTTTTACCACAGTAGTATTTAAAAATACACTAACTAAAAGCACTACTTTTAAAAATCTCACAAAAATACAGGAAAATAATCACAGAAAATAAAGAACGATTCCATTCGCTTCGCCTCGATACATCATACGGCTAAAATATGTTGCTTGGCGAATGGTTGTTTACATAATTATACCATTGACAATATACTGGGTGTAATTACAGGGTGTCCCACCGGGAACCGCTTCGATCGATCGAATTCTTGATCTAATGTCTTCTTAGTACCCAGTTTTCAAAAAATATTGAAAAGTTGATTAGTTTATAATATGCTATGGAGTCTTGCGTTTAGAGGGGGTCACCATGTATACAGGGTGTCCCACCGGGAACCAAATCGATCTATATATAGAAAACTATACATAGGAAAATTTTGAAAATTTGACAGTATGCTGATGCTGATGGGGGCGACTAGCCTAAAATATTTTCATAATGGTGGCACTTCCGGTTATACCGGAAGTAAGTGTAAACTTGCTTATTTTAAATAGAACACTCTATATATTATTACATTTTTGCGTTCTACGCAAGATTCTAGACAGATTTTGTATACCACGTCCTATACCTATGTCTAAGCGTTTTTGACATATATTTGAATTTTTATGTCATGCCCATGTTTTGTTAACTGAGTGACTGCATATTCCCAAAATAATAAACTCTATCGGCTTTTAACATACAAGCCACCCTTGTTCGCACGATTAAATCCATAGACTCGATAAGATCATAAAGAAAGTTACAACCTCTAAAAAAGTCCGGTCTGCTTTTTTATCCGACGACCAAAAGTTTATTATCCTTTTATGTTTACACCAATGTAAAAAATAAGGGGGCGTGTGCAAATTAGGAAACGCAAAATTCTTCAATTTTTAACCCCTTCCTCCCTTTCCGCCGTCATCATTCCTATTACGGAACGGGTGCTTTATTGTAAAAAGTTTTTTGAGCCTCTAAGGAGAGAAAGATTTTTTTGTTTTCAATTAAAAATGTTTCTATTTCTGATACTTGTATTCGTGATGTAACGCAAACCCTTCTCTCCCACAGTGGCGTAGCCAGAAAATATGCTCGGGGGGGAGGGGGTGGGCTGAATGGGCGTAAGTAGGACATTTTTTTTCTGGAGAAAGGGACTACATGTATATCATGATATTGTACCTAGTAAGAAAAAATTTCGGGGCCACGCCCAAAGTTAGTTTAAAATTCACTAACAAATTTCATCAAAATTATTAAAATTTGTTCTTGTAAATGTTTTTTTTTTGATTTTCCTAGTTGGCTCTTATATAAAAAAACATTTTTTATATTTGTGAAAAATATGAATATTGGTGTCAATCCCAAACTTTAACATAAGAGTACATATGTATGACTCTAACCAGCGTTTCTCGGGCTCGGTTTTTCATGATTAAAACTAAAGTAAATATCGCTCACCACGCCAATTTTGATGATTTTTAGAGAAATCATGTATTTTAGGAGCGTAAATCTAAGAGCAGTTTTTGGTGCAAATGCTTAAGTTTTGAAATACTCCTTTGTAAGTGGCGTTTTGTATATTCATAATAAAGCATTCTCGTTTCTTCCCGCACTATTTTTTTCTTATTATAAATCATCACACTTCTTCAACAAAAAATGTTTCAATTAAAATTTTTACTTAAATTTTTTTCTTTTAAAATAAATACCTACCTAATTGTTTTTTGTTTTTGTTGTAAAAATATTTTATTGCATAGATTATATTTTTGTTGATTTAAAATAGCTCTAAAAAAGGGAAAACGGAACAGACAATTATATAATAGAAAATACTATAAAATACTACTCTTTTTACTCGTTTTCTTATAAAATAGCATCATAAATCAATAACTAAAACGATATGCGTCCGAAACCTTAATCTCTATATAAAACAGGACTTTTAGAAGGAAAAGTTTAAAAACTAAACATTTCCTACAAAACCTTTGTAATCTAAGCCAAGAATATATTTAAAAATTTAAATTAAGAGTCCAAGCGTGAGACCAAAAATTAAGTTGCAATTAGACTTTTAGAGCCCGAGCTCGTAGGCTCGGGGGGGGGGGGGCTGCAGCCCGGCAGCCCCCCTCCCCCATAATAAGCCACTGCTCCCCCGGTACCATCGAAAAACTTGGTCGGACCCCTTGTCCTAAATTGCATATAATCTGTGGACATCCCGAATGAGATTAACAGAATAAAGACAAATACAAAAAAATAGTAAACATTTTCGGTAAAGAATTTAAAATTTTCTGTTTTTATTATTATGTTAATTAAATCAACTTTACCTAATCCTTTAATTTAGTTTTTAAAATATTCTATTGAAACGAATAATAATTTAAAAAAATAAAACATATTTATTAAAATGGGAAAGTATTAAATCAATATTAACTAAATAATAAACAATTTCAAACAATATAAATACTTTTTATAATCGTCACATAAAATTGGTATTATAGAATAGTTAGAAATAATATTAAATATTTTAGATTATTATTTAATTTAATTTTTTTAGTATCGATGAAATTAAAACATTTTTTATAAAATATTTATTGCAACCTAAACAAAGGGCCCTTTTGCGCCGATAGCCGTTATCCCATCACATTTTAATTGGATTGAAAAATACCTTTTGTCCTGTTGGTTTGTTAAAAATGGATTTTCGCAATTTTTCAAGTTTAATCTTTTAGTGAATATAAAATCGGGGTAATGAAAAGTTTTTTTTGCAGTAATCAATTTTGGTTTAATTTCCGCAAACCAACAAAGCTTGATTTTCTAAAAGACTGAAATAGTTATAGATGATAATTGTCTAAATTTAAAGAACGTAGAATTCAGAAATGAAAATAATAAAATTAAGTAAGATTAAAATATGTACTAAAAATGTCGAACTCTCGGTACATAAAGGAGCAAGAAAATGTATCTGACCGTGTTAAAATTTGTCATGTAAAATTGCGGTTTTTATTGACCCGAATTACAAAAAAACTAGTTGAGTATTCACCTGAAGACGACTGGATATACTTATCAGTTGAAACGTTGTGATTTAGATCAAATGAAGACAATGCAAGTCCAAAACTCGTCTATATTCAAGAAACAACAATGTCTCCAATCTTTAAACAGACAAATATATCTTTTCAGAAAGTTATTATAGACGATTTTTGCTTTTTTTAGCACAAACGGCAGTTTTAGTAGGATACTTTTTTTGAGTTCTTTAAGTGAAAACTTTTTTCAGAAGTAGGATTTGCTAACCGACATAAAAATACACAACAAAGACATAGAGAGCGAACAGAAAGCACCTTTTTGTACGTTTTAAATCTTATTGCGAAATGAAACTTTCGGGCCCTTATCTCCATAAATAGGATCCTTGAACCTCGCCATCTTTTGTGTTTCACCTTTGGGCGCTTTGTTGTTTTTTTTAAGGGCGTTTTTTTAAAGATAAGTCCAAACTCAATGACTCTTTTATGTAAATGTCATTTAAGGTTATACAATACAAGCCTCATTAAAATATTTTTTTAGCGATTAGCATAAAAACAAAGTATTTTAAATGTATAATGTACGCAATGTACTTGATTTTTTCTCTCAAATAAATACTTTTTTTTTTTTTTTTTTTTTTTTATGATAAAACACCTGCACTGTAGGAAAAATCCTTTAAGGCGCTCTGGGAGCGGTGCGAGTGCGAAAAAAGCGATTAACGTTGGTCTTGAAACGTTGAAGATTGTATTCATTGGGAAACACGACCTCAGGAAGATCATTCCACAAAGATGACGTTCTCCAGATGAAAGAATTCTTGAACAATGAAGTTCGAGGAGTACTAAGCTGAACAACATATGGATGAGCGGCAGTGGTTTGCCGTGTATTTCTGTTTTGAATTGCTCTAGGTGGAATCAAGTGGGCAATGTCAGTCGAACACCTGCCATGGAAATATCTGTAAAAGGGAGCCAAATCACCAACCTGTCTTCGATGCTCCAGGCTATCGAGGGTCTTGGTCAGCTCGGGGTCGCCGATCAGACGAATGGCTCTCCTTTGAATGGAATCCAGCAACCGAAGAGTGTGCCTGGGTGCAGAGCTCCAGACATGAGAGCAATATTCCAATGATGGTCGAATCTGGGCTTTGTAGAGTGTCAAAAGTTGATGAGGTGTGTACAACCTTTTGGTGCGGAAAAGTACACCAAGTTTCTGTGCAGCTGCCTTGGCAATTGCGGCAACGTGATCATGCCAAGACATATTACCTCCCAGATTGACCCCCAGCAAATTAATAGACGGTGCCAGGGGAATTGCGTGTCCTGCCATGACTATATCCGGTTCTGCAATGTTAACCTTTTTGAAGAAGACTGCTGCCTGGGTTTTCTTAGCATTAAATTCGACTTGGTTACTGTCACCCCAAGCCAAAATTTCGTCCAGGTCTTTGTTGAGGCGCAATACTTCATGCTGCCTGCGAAGATGTTCGTCGGCAGCGGATGTTTGGGGAGTCAAGGTAAAAGATGAGACTAGTGTGCTGTCATCAGCAAAGCTATAAATTGGATTTTGGGTTTTCACTAGAAGGTCGTTAATATACAGTAAAAAGAGGGTAGGCGACAATATGGACCCTTGAGGAACACCGGCATTGATGGTGAAGGTGTCTGAGACAAACCCGTCAATCGCCACTTGCAGAGAACGGTTCTTAAGGAAGCTGGTTAACCATAAACAGAATCCATTAGGCATACCGTAGGCTGCTTAGAAGCCCTCTAAAGTTTTAAAAATTTCAATTTTGGCGGACGAATAAAGATACATCTACTTACTAGTTTAAAAAAACATTAAATAATGGTTCTACACCGTCTAAGCAGTTTTGCTGAAACGTCCTCTCGGAGAGAAATGAAATTTGGTGTGATAGTAGAGATAGGTTCCTTGATAGTCCACCTGAATTTGCGACCTCGGGGGGCTGCCTCTCGAGGGGTGAGGGGATGAAAACTCTGACTCGCAGCGCTTGGTGTAAAATAGCACCCTTGGGATAGGTGCTATTGAAAAAAAGTCCAAATAGAATATGTAGTGAACAAAATTATGCCCAACTTTGATTCTTTCTATTTTTGGCGCCGACTAATAGTTTTCGCTCCACGGTGCGCCAAAGTTGAGGGGTAGGTTGCAATTTTTAACAAAATCATAATTTAATTGCATATTAAGAGAAATGATATATGACATTTACCAATGTCATATGTCTAAATTCAATAGTTTTTGAGATATTGACGTTTAAAATATGGTATTTTCAGACATTGACAGGCTGTAACATTGGAACGGTTCATCTTAGAGAAAAATGGTTTTCACCTTCCTATCTTAATTTTTTATTCTCTATCTAAAAGTTACTACTTCCGGTTTAACATGTCCGTATTTAAAAAAATTAAGTTGATATAGGCATCTAAAAAACGAACGTCGTATCTGAAAAATAAGATTATTTTCTTGAAGAGCATAAAAAATTGTCTTAAGCAAGTGCTCTTGGTGGTTTTTCAAAATAATCAATATTTTGTCATAAAGAAAATAAAAAGAAAAATTAATTTTTTTCGTTTTTTTTTTTCGAATGCTCCGGAAGTCATCGAACACATAATAGCATTAAATTATGCAACTTTTCCTCCATTTAACCAAATCTCTTATAGTTACCGAGATAGCAATGTTAATGCATCGAATTTGTAACACCCTGTATTCTCATTAAAGATTTTTTACTTGATAATTTGGCTCCACCTGTATCGACTGTCAGGAGCCCCCACTGATACTAACACAAATTATGATACATTTTCGAAATGAAAATTCGCTACATGAGAAACATAATTAAAAGAACACGAACGTCTTTCGGTGTACATATTTAAATTGAAGCAAATCGTATGTCGTTCGGGAAACTTTAGTGATATCGGACGGCAAAAAGGGGGTATGTTTTACATACGGTGATGAACTCTTAAATTGTAATTTAAAAATGTGTATATTTTTTAACTTCTGCTGGTCTTCCTTCCTTGTTGTAGTTAACACTACCGTACACCTTGTTTTTAAATTGTATCTCACTCAAAGCTCGTATCCCTAGAACCAGCAGCGTAAAAGATGTAAAAGGAATGGAAGGGCTTATTTATTATGAAGATAAAATCCCGGGGGATTCATTTCGCAATAAAATTTAAAATGTATAAAGAGGTTCTTTTTGTTCTGTTTTATGCTTTTGCAGGGATTTTATGTAGGTGACTCGGTCCCCTAAGATCACTTCATAAAGTATGAAATGATCGTGAAGATATATTTTTTAAGCGATTGATGTCGCAAGGTTGAAAGAACTGTTTCTTTTTATCTACGAGATATCATGCAGAATTGATGAATAGTAAAAAAAATTTATATGGACCGTAATTTGGCTCTACTAGAAAACAAAATCATATCTACTCTCCAGGAGGGTCATTATTAACTG
The DNA here is from genome assembly GCA_935413205.1 of Polydrusus cervinus. Classification (NCBI taxonomy): domain Eukaryota; kingdom Metazoa; phylum Arthropoda; class Insecta; order Coleoptera; family Curculionidae; genus Polydrusus; species Polydrusus cervinus. The sequence continues at coordinate 103,367,724 of OW284511.1, forward strand.
AATAAGTAAGCATTGATTAACTGAATAACTAAGTAAATTGTAATGGCATGTACAGGATTTACTAAGAGGGGTTCAGAATTTGCGCCTTTCTCATTATTTTGTAGATTATGTAAATAGTGAACCGGTATGTCAACCACGACACCTAAATTGTCTTAACTAGTTTTTTTGCAATAGAATCAACAAAAATTCCATAAAAATACACGAAAATAATCACACACAATGAATGATCCGATCACAAGACGGCCCAGAGCACAGAGAAGTGATAGGTCGTCGCCGTTGATGGCTGCTCGTATACCCAGAGGCTCTTTTGTAGACCCGGTCCTGCTCACATCGCGATGCGTCATCAGCTGTTCAAAATTTGTTGTTTATCCTACATATTGCGCATGCCCCCGTTCCTCAACACAATATACATAAAAGGGAGGAGGGGGGTACAGGAGTGCAAACATTGGTAATATATTGATACGCATGTCGTTTTATTTCATTGTCAAGATCAGAAAGACAACTTTTCATTTCTCTTCGCATAAGACATATTATCCTTATTAAAAGCAACAAGGGCTGTATTTCTATTTACAACTGTATTTCTTCAGAAAGCAATTTATTTTCCAAAATATCTAGATATATAATAAGTAGACAGCAAGGAGAACTAATAGAAAAAGAACGGAGATAAAAAATGGCCAAAGTAGCTTAGCTTTTGTCACAATATCCATCTGTTACTTTTGTCCTGATTACTTATGTATTGTACGTGCTCCCGGAAGTGTTAAGGGGGAATGGGCCTTACAAAGATGCGAAATTAATTAAGTGTTCTCCCCTAAATGTTACTTTATCAGAACAAAGTGACGAAAAATAATAAGTAGATATGGTTTGAGTGACATTATTTATCGAGAGAGAGTAACTGAAAATTAAAATAAGGTAATTTTATATAAATTATTATACTGTGGATTTTTTTGGAACTTACGATTATTGTTATGTATAAAATAATACACCCATATTTACTAAAGGGTTTTAAATTTAGATAATCGACCTGTTTAGATTTTGTAGTCTCCCAGTTGTGCTTTCACCGTGAGTGGTAATATTTTGATGCGCCATATCCACTTTGTTTTAATTTTATTTTATTTGCAATTAAATCGTTTCACCGATAAATAATTTTACCTGGATGTTATTGCAAACATAGTTTAGGTTCTAATAAAGAACGCATTTTGATATAGGTACTAAAATGCTTTTTTTCTTTATACATTTCAAAAAAAAATATTTATAGTACAAAGCTAAGGCACTCCTCAAACGGGGAAACTCTAAAGAAATTGAGCAGCATGGAGGCCTTTATTCCTTTCTCTAAAAAGCGTCCTTCCAACGGCAAGCCCTGGTTTAGCAAGAATTGCGAGCGTGCTGTCAGATCTAAAAACCTGGCTTACCGACAGTGGCGTAAAAACCCTACTCCTGAAAATCGCGCCATCTTTGTTACCACCCGAAACCAATGTAAGCAAATGATAGACCAAAGCAAAGAAGCTCATAACGAGAGAATCAAAAACAAACTTCTTGCCAGTCCTAACGGATCAAGGTCCTTTTGGTCAGTCGCTAAGGCCGTCAGCCAAAACTTTACAAAGTCAACTATTCCACCTCTAACACGTTCAGACGGCACAATAGCAACCACAGCCGGGGATAAAGCAAACCTACTTGCTGAATTGTTTTCCTCGCATTCCACTGTAGACTTCCAGGGAAAATCACCACCCAACATTCTCTCAGTTCAATCGCAAATGTCTGAAATCGTGTTCCGTCAGCGTCTTGTTAAACGGATTCTTAAAGGACTCGACGTCAATAAAGCTTCTGGTCCAGACGAAATTCCTATCATTGTTCTCAAGACATGCGCCGATGAACTTACACCAGTATTTTGTAGACTTTTCAACTTATCCTACAAAAAAGGAATATTTTCATCCTGCTGGAAGTCGGCGCGTGTCCAGCCCATTCCAAAGAAAGGTAAAAAGACCCTGCCAAGCAACTACCGACCCGTCGCATTGCTTTCAGTAATTTCAAAAGTAATGGAGAAAGCTATTAACCAACAACTCCTAAAGTATCTGGAAGGGCTAAACATTATCAGCGACCATCAATACGGTTTTCGAAAGTCCAGATCAACAGGTGACCTTCTGGCATATGTCACCCATCTTTGGAGCAACACCATCGAACATCATGGAGAATCCAGGGCTGTTGCACTGGACATCTCTAGGGCTTTTGATCGTGTTTGGCACGATGGGCTTCTAAGTAAATTGCGATCCTACGGTATGCCTAATGGATTTTGTTTATGGTTAACCAGCTTCCTTAAGAACCGTTCTCTGCAAGTGGCGATTGACGGGTTTCTCTCAGACACCTTCACCATCAATGCCGGTGTTCCTCAAGGGTCCATATTGTCGCCTACCCTCTTTTTACTGTATATTAACGACCTTCTAGTGAAAACCCAAAATCCAATTTATAGCTTTGCTGATGACAGCACACTTGTCTCATCTTTTACCTTGACTCCCCAAACATCCGCTGCCGACGCACATCTTCGCAGGCAGCATGAAGTATTGCGCCTCAACAATGACCTGGAAGAAATTTTGGCTTGGGGTGACAGTAACCAAGTCGAATTTAATGCTAAGAAAACACAGGCAGCAGTCTTCTCCAAAAAGGTTAACATTGCAGAACCGGATATAGTCATGGCAGGACACGCAATTCCCCTGGCACCGTCTATTAATTTGCTGGGGGTCAATCTGGGAGGTAATATGTCTTGGCATGATCACGTTGCCGCAATTGCCAGGGCAGCTGCACAGAAACTTGGTGTACTTTTCCGCACCAAAAGGTTGTACACACCTCATCAACTTTTGACACTCTACAAAGCCCAGATTCGACCATCATTAGAATATTGCTCTCATGTCTGGAGCTCTGCACCCAAGCACACCCTTCGGCTACTGGATTCCATTCAAAGGAGAGCCGTTCGTCTGATCGGCGACCCCGAGCTGACCAAGACCCTCGATAGCCTGGAGCATCGAAGACAGGTTGGTGATTTGGCTCTCTTTTACAGATATTTCCATGGCAGGTGTTCGACTGACATTGCCGACTTGATTCCACCTGGAGCAATGCAAAACAGAAATACACGGCGAACCGCTGCCGCTCATCTATATGTTGTTCAGCGTAGTACTCCTCGAACTTCATTGTTCAAGAACTCTTTCATCTGGAGAACGTCATCATTGTGGAATGAACTTCCTGAGGTCGTGTTTCCCAATGAATACAATCTTCAACGTTTCAAGACCAACGTTAATAGCTTTTTTCGCACTCGCACCGCTCCCAGAGCGCCTTAAAGGATTTTTCCTACAGTGCAGGTGTTTTATCATAAAAAAAAAAAAAAAAAAAAAAAAAAAAAAAAAAAGCGACCAGCATATTGGGGGTGCAGCAACATCTGCTAGGTATTTTGGGGGGGTCCTTACCCAATTAAAAAAGAAGTGTTTTTTTAGCGGCGGCTATTCAGGTGTAGTGAGTAAGTGGCACTTTACTTCACCAGAGAGGCCACACACATATAAAAATTTAATTTGCTTAAAGAAGTGATAGACAACTAGCGCCATTTCTTTACATCGACCCAGTCGTTTTTTAATATCCTTCCACTGGCGGACTAGTCTCTCCGACAGCGAAACACCCAAAATACAGCGCGGCGGTATTACTTGATGTTATGGTGACGAGAACCGACAGTCGCCATGACATGCGAAAAGTTTAACTGATTATAAATTGATATTGGGCTAAACAATAGACTAGTATTATTCTGAAACCTGAAACTAATATAGTTTTTAACTTATTAGAAACGTCATTTAATCAATGGAATTTAATGATATCTAGGTTTAATTTCTTTTTTTTTAATAAAATGGATAATTCTCTTAATAACTTCACCCGTTTTTTTTACCATGAGCCGCCTTTGCCTGAGGTACCCATTTAAATATGTTACGTCAATGTGTTTTTTTTTTATTTTCTGAAAAAATGTGTAATTTCAGTACGAACAGAAAAAATTATAGTTTTATGACATTTTTTGTAATACAATAAACTTAAGTAGTTATTATATATATATATATACCACCTTTCCATTGGTAAAAAAAACAACTTTTCATTTTTTTTTAAAGATCGAATCAACTTAATATCCAGTTTTTGCCCATCAATAAAACCCTCGCTTTTTCAAACGCTAAAATCTTGGCATTTACTAACTCGTGAAACCTGAATTTTAGTCCACTAGAAAGTTTTTACCAAAATGTTACTGTGGTTTCAGAGAAATTTGCGTTTAAAATATCGTTTAGCGGGATTTTGGTGGCTGGCAAGAACTGGCCAATTTGTGTTGACACTTTTGCTCCTGATTAAGCAGGAGCTACCTCAATATTTTATCTATATAATATAGCAGTATCACTGAAATTTGCAGCATTTCTCAAGGACGAAATAAGATAAAATCGCATATTGCAATCCTTTTTACGGAGTTCTTGCCCACAAATTCGTATTTCGTAAAAGTTACCATTTTAACGAAAACTATTTGTTTAAAAAGTACATTCCAACGAAATTTTCATTTGTTTTATCACGTGAATCAACAATTTGAAACATTTATTAAAAATCAATAGGAATGTGTGTGTTGGGAGGACATGCGGCAATTAATGGCTCGACTGTGGACAATGGACTGCCATGATAATTGAAAACCACTAAATGGGACCAATTGTGCAACTGTTGCTTGTTTAGCCCTGGAATAAATGGGTTAGGACCATGATTTATACCCAGGACATACATGTGGCGATAGGTTGTTCGGGGATTTTAGTAGAAAACAGGGGACTCCAATTTAGTTTAAACAACGTATAAATCATTTTAGTTTCAATGTTATTAAAAATGGTGGGGTTTTTATTTTCCTCGACAAGCAACTATTCTAATCGTAAAATCTTTTTTTTTGGGCTGTCATATGTCAACTTTTTAGAGTCTTTATATCACAGGAAGCATGTTTTCCATTTTCGCCGGTCTCTTGTTGGGTCGAAAGTTTAAAAATGTCACTGAAAATATCAGGTGTTCTTGGACCAAAGCAGTGAACTCTCTTGAACGTTTATTATTAGAGAAATTATCTTTGTATAAAAGGATTTCTATTGTCACAAGAAAAGTTCACAAAATACTACTATTTTGAAAAACCTTCAAAGTTTTCGTGCAGAATTATACTACTTAAGGAGTTTTTCTTCGCGTAAGGAAAATGTCTTTTCAAATCTTTATTTGAAGGACTTATTTTAAAAGCAAGTGACGACACAATCGTGGACGGGATACAAAAGCCAATGACGACAATTTGCTTTGTCGCCTTTGATTTTAAGCATGAAACGAGTTAGGAATTGTCCTTATAATTTAAAAATGTGATCAAATTTAAAAAATCTGCACTTTTCTTGTTAACAATAACTAAAGCTAACGATTAACATAATTCAGATCAATTACCATGGTCAATAAGCTGTGATGTCAACAACAATGTGTTAATGTGTTTTAGTTTTTTATACAGAACAATCCAAATAGAATGCTTACCACAGTGGCGGCTCGTCAGGTGAAGGAAGGAGCTCTTCACCAAAAAAAATAAATAAAACCAGGAGGAATGTTTTTCGACAATATTAACACTTGTGCATTTTGGCGCGCCCCAGCGACCGTGTCCGTTAGCTGAAAGCAAGTAAAGATCCAACGCCGAACATGGCTTTGATATTCACCGTTGCTATGGTTACGTGACGTTAGTCACGCAAACAGCATGTAACAATTTGCATTAGGATGAAGGGCAATTTAAAAATAAATCATTCGTATGCACCATTGTTTTAGCATTAATTCGCCTAACCTTAAGGTATTTATTTTGAGGCTTTGCGAAACGGTTATAGATATCGTTTTTACGTGATTTACTGTGAGATTAAAAAGTTTTGTTTTTATTTTTTTCAGTTAATTCAGTAGTGTACGTAGGTACCTATTTAGTTGTGTGTTTTAAAAATGAACCCAATTAATGACATAGTTTGTAATTTGTTGGAAACTCCATTCAGTCGTTGGACAGATGAGAATAAGATAGATGTTTTGTTAGACGGGTTTTTGGTCAAAGTTTGTTTAAGTACCCGCACTATACCTAGCTCTTCACCATTCTTTAAGACCGCGAACCGCCACTGGCTTACCATCTTATTTAAAAAAGAAAATAAGCTGAATTAGACTATTATGCAGATAACGGATATTTTGATTGCCTTTAGAAGGATATAAAAAATATTGAACACAGCTTATTTGAGTTTAAGTATTTTTGTTAAATTTACCCTTAGTCATGGTTAAATTTACAGTTTGTTGTCCTTCAGTCTAGGCCTTTTGATAAACAAATTCTTTTTCTAATTAACCCAGAGGTTAGTGTCAAATTGTGGGTGAAAAGCCAACACACTTGGCTCAAGAACAAATGCTCTTGGATCAATAACAACCGCTCTGGGATCGTGATATAGAGACTTTTAACGAAGCAAAGTTTTTATTTTAGACTTTTATAGGTACTTTATGGCAAGAGAATGACAGTTTTTGTCCAAGAGCGATTACTCTTGGATTAAAATGAGCGGAGGATATGTCTAATAAGGAAGAGGATTTTTCAGTATTATCAACTTGGGCTGAGAGCCTAAACCTTTAATTGAAATGTGATAAAACAGTGAGATGATAATATGTTACTCTTACCTTTCCCGTCTAAAAGGGATTGTTAAAATTATAATATGGATATATTTCGAGCCTGGAAACTGAACAAAACAACATATTAAAGTTCTAAAGTTCCTTGTTTATTACATTGTTTACATCAACAAAACCCTGTCAGGTATTTTAAAGGAGAGAGAGTTTATCCCGTAAAAAATATCCATAAAACACAAAAAACATAAAAATAAAACATTTAAGAGTTAAGGTCTCGTTTAAAGTATGGAGATAAAGACCGGAAGTAGGTATTTCCATTTACAATAAAATTTAAAATATTCCAAGAGGTACGTTTGTTTTCTTTTTTAGGACTTTCTAAGGGATTTTTATGTGGGTTAGCGAGTCCTTCGAAAAGCCTTAAAAAATAAGAAGATGAGTTATTGCCGATATATTTTTGTAAGTAAATGTCGAAAATGGAAAAATAAAAATGAAAAGGAGCTGATGCAAGACATATAAAAAAAAATGTTTTTGATTATAAATCTTTATTTATTTCACATTTTTATTTTACACCAAGTTATTTATAATACTGATCTCAACTGTTATTTAAAAAATGGGGATCGGTTTTAATTTTTTTTTACACGGAAGGAAGTGCTATTTTATATTTAAAAATAGTAGCACCTATATTTAAAAATACTTCATTTGTATGAAATGTAATAAAAACAATTTTTAAAACATTTTTTTTGTGTCATGTCAAATATTGGAAAATAATTCGCAGAACTTTTTGTTTTGATAAGTCCACGATATTCACAGTAATCATATTATTAAAAAATAATTAAATAGTATATAATCCTAATTCAAAAATAACCCTTATATTGTTTATTGAGCTTAAGTTCAATTCAAACCGCGGCTGTGGCTCAGAGGTAGAGCTACTGGCATTCGACCGCGGCGACCCGGGTTCGATTCCCGAAGTGGGCATACGTACAATAAAAAAAGTATGTCCGAAATTTAGTGGATTTAAGAAGGCAGAGAAGAGTGTAAAAGGTATCATCTCCCAACCCACCCCATTCACGCCGGTAACCAGGCCGGATGAGATCGGACATCTCGTGGGGTGCGGAAGAAGGTACACACTCCCCAATCGGTAAGTCATGCAATGGCAATAAACCAAGGGTTGATAGCCCTTGGGGGGTGTCGCATGACTGAGGATCGTGGTTCGGAACCCACGTTAAACTGTAGGCCCCCTCGGGAATGGCCCTGTCAGCGAACGAAGAGGAAAAAGCCTAATTCGAAAGAAGGGCAGAACGGCAAGTTCAATTCACAGAAATATTAAAATAGAAAGAATATACCTACACTTAATATTGTTCGAAAATATATTACATTATTTTTAGAAATACAGCAAGCTTTTAAGTAATAACGAAGTCTTTAAAAATTAATAATCGTATTATTCGCATCGAAACATTTGCTTTATTTAAATACATCATTAAAAATCAAAAGAATTTTTAAACATTATTTTCGTAACCAAAAACTGGACTGCCATTGAATGAAGAATATTTATGCTTGAGGAATAATTACAAGAATACATAATACAGTGTAGCATTGAATCAATAGGCATCTATTTAACATTATGATGAGTTTTCTTTCTGTTAAATTACAAGTGTTAACTGTTACTTGGTTAAGGAATAGGGTTTCTTTTTCGTGGAGGATGAAAGCCTACATTACCGAAGAACGTGACAGGAAAAAAATATTTTTCTTTTTCTTATTAATATATTATTTAAAAGTTCGTTTTTCCAGCTCCTTATCTGCTTATACTATTGATGTTTGGTAATTTTAATTTAGTTTCTTTTTTATTCCTCTACTTTTTGGCAACCAACGTATCTTGACGCGTGTGTATTTTGGTTGTTACAAATTCCAACCAAGACCAATTTATTTCGGCGCTAAACACGCAAACGGTCGCGCAATTGGTCTCATTCGGTGGTTTTCAATTAACATGGCAGTCCGTTGTCCGCAGTCGGCTATTAATTACGGCTCATCGTCGACAACACATACACACAATCCACGAAATTTTATTTTATAAACTTCATTTAAATAATTAATTGTTAGCTAACTTTTTTAAATTCAAAAAAAAAAGATAGTATAGCTTGGTTTTCCCAATGCAAACTACTTTATTGAAATGAAATAAAATCAAATTATATTAATGTAGGATATAGCTTGGGGCACCATCAGTGTCGAATTTGGACACTACCAAAGCATACCCAGCGTCCTCAAGAAACTTGAGTGACCAGTTTTTGTGCCACACTGATAATATTAGCATGGGCATTGTCAGTTACAATTAAGAGAATTCTTACTTACTTACTTAAAAATTCTTTATTGCCAGCTCAATTACAATGTAAATAAAAGCAACGTCACAAACTCGGGCCATATACCCATTGGCTTAAATATGCATACATATATATAATTTAAATCATTAAAAAATTTAAATAATTAATTAGGACACACATGCCTAATCATGAATTAAAACACACAATGACATAACATGTTAAAAATTAAATGTATAAAAGCAACTGTCTTTGACAAATTCAATTACGGATTTGCGGAAAGTTTTAGTATTTCCTATGTCCCTTATAGCATCTGGTAGTAAGCGATATGCACGAATTGCCATATATGAGGGACCGTTTCTGAAGAAAGATGAATTATGTGCTGGAATCCTGAGCTCATTCCTGCCCCTAGTCACAATGTCCATTTCAGGAGCATAAAGTTCGCGGTTCAGTGTGAAATATTCTGGACTCTTTCTTACCATTCGAACCATATATTTAGATTCTTCTTCAAGGTTACCATTAAAATACATCATTTTCAATTATTTTTCAGGTGCTACAAATTCGCGTGCGTGCATGGGGATCTCGAAAACGGTAAGAGATACGAAGATGGTTAAATTGAGGCAAAGTTGCGTATTTTGGGGCTTAATAATTTGGTGAAAGAAAATTATAAATATTTCAAATGCCTTCGGAGATATCCGAAAAAAACCGAAATTTTCAGTTTCGGTTTTTGATTTTTTGCGTCTTTATTTTTGACTTAGGAAAACACAAGTAACACTTTTTCATAGCAGTTTTTTAGGATCTACAATATGGTCTTTTTAATTTTTAAATGTGACGTTTCGTTCTTTGGATACCACCATCAAGTCAATTTTTTTAAATACGGACCTGGATTTTTAATTACGGTTTTAGGGACTTATAGGCTTAAGAAACCTAATACAATTAAAATATTTTTAAAAAAGTATGTTGAATATGCCCTGACATTTTGAAACACCCTGTATAATTTAAAATTATTTTAAATTCTTTAATGTCTCCCTATAATTCTGTTTCTGCAAAATATTAAAAAGCTGATTAGTTTAGATGCTATGGTGCATTGTGAGATGGACACCCTGTATAGGTAGACTCCTAAAAAACGATTTGTGCTTTTTAAACATTAAATATTATAGTAAAGGTTTTTTTTATAAAAATACTGTATTGATGTTAATTTGATCATTCCATGAATCCTTTTCGACGTTTGAAAATAAAAATCAACTTGAAATAAAACAGGAGGTGATAACTATTTTAATTTCAAATAACCATTGCCCAAAGTGACATGCCGTATGAACCTTTAATTTGGATATTGCGCTTGTTTTAGTTTTTCGGATTTTTGTGTGATTTTTGAGCGAATAAATACTTGAAAATTACTGTTAAAAAAAAGCAGATAATGCACGTTTCGTTCGAGTTTTTTGTTGGTTGTGTATAGCAATGTTAAAATGATGAGTGAAGGGATTTGCACGATATTGCATAAATTAATAATACAACAGACAATAAAGTATTTTTTTTTACGGTTCGCCGACTACGGAGGCCATCTCGAACCGGTCATCGACCACAAAATGTGATCTACCGACTGGGGAGTGTGAAACGGCACCTTCATCCTACGAGATATCCGATCTCATCCGGCCTGTCCTGCGTGAATAGGATGGCTAGGTGTCGATGCATTTTACACTCTTCCCTGAGGCAAGAGCACGCCGTGTTCCCAAGCGGTCACCCGCCCTTCAACTTCGGTGATCTGCGGGAACCGGTGCTTAATATGTCGACAGGCCCTTGCCTAAAAGTATATATTAATATGGCAATGTTTTTTTCTTTATTTAATCATTGATTGTCCGATTGAGGCGTAGTGTGTATAGACCCACACACTACGCCTCAGTGTTCTCAATTTTTATTTTGATTGTTCACCTCTTTAATAGATGATATGAGTCGTCTAACTTTTTTGCATTTTACCACGTATTTTACACTTATCAATCACAAGTTTTAGTACTGAAAAGCACCATGCTTTTTACCAGCGATAAAATCTCTCGAGTTTTTGAAATTAAAACTCTATACCTCTAATCTCATGATGATAATAATAATAATAATAATAATAATAATAATAATAATAATAATAATAATAATAATAATAATAATAATAATAATAATAATAATAATAATAATAATAAAAATACTTCCAAGAATCGAATGGGGAAATTCTTAAAAAAGTGGTTGCAGTAGACGCTGGATATACAGCCCTCAACTTAAAGCGAAACGGACTACCTAACATCATCCGCGCGCCGTCAAGTCAACAGCTTGTAACTTGGCAAGAGAAAGCTCTACACGGCAAATACCCTACTGCACTCCAAAATCCACTCATAGAAAGAGAAATGTCACTGAATTGGTTAGAGAAAAGGCAGCTTCACGCTGAAACAGAAGGTTTTATAATCTCTATCCAAGACCGTGTCATTCGAACTCGAAACTATGAAAAGGTCATCTTGAAGAGAAATGTGGAAGATGTGTGCAGAAAATGCAATTGCTCCGGAGAAACGATAGAACATATCACGGCGGGTTGTGGTGCTATGGCCCCCAACGCCTACCTTGGGAGACATAATCAGGTGGCAAAGATCATCCACAAGGAACTGGCCCATAAACTAGGGCTAAGGGAAAACCTCCCACCATACTACCAATACTCACCCGAGCCAGTCCTTGAATCCCCTGAATATCTCTTATACTGGGACAGGCCAATAATAACGGATAGAACAGTAGACCACAACCGTCCGGATATTCTTCTCATCGAAAAAACCACCAAGAAAGCTTTCATAATCGATATAGGTTGCCCACTAACACACAACCTCTCTAAAACCGAATCGGAGAAGAAGACCAAGTACTCTAATTTGTCTATAGAGATAAAAAATATATGGAAGCTAGATAAAATCGACATAATTCCGATTATAATATCGGTGGAGGGAGCTATGACGAAAAATTTCAAGGCCAACTTGGAAAAACTGGGCCTTTCAGGTTATTTATACCAACTAATTCAGAAAAGCGTCATCCTCCAAACTTGCTATATAGTACGGAAGTTTCTAAACAGTACAGGTTAAGATGAATTTTTTCTCTGTACTGTAAATAATACCAGCAATACCAACAAAAAGCTGTGAAAACTAACATTGAGAACATAATAATAATAATAATAATAATAATAATAATAATAATAATAATAATAATAATAATAATAATAATAATAATAATATTTGCACGAACTAGATAAACTTACGGGCGAGCTGCTGACAAAATTCAGATTCCACCACACACGCACTGTACTTGAAAGACTCTACCTAAAAACGAAAGGAGTAGCTTGGCAAGATAAAGTTCTACATGGTAAAATAAATACCCTATTGCACTTCAAAATCCACTATACAGGGTCCTGCGCCTCACCTCCCGTCTTCTATAGCTCACTTATTAATTAAGTTAGGATTTTAATATTTTGCAGACTTTACCTGTGTCCACAAACCTGTGTGAACAAACCTCGTGGTGAGCGAAGAAATAACAGTGAACGGAATCCCCATAAAGCAGCCATACTCGTATAAATATCTTAGTCACGAAATCCGCATTGGAAGGGATAACCAAACATGCGAGATAAAACGCAGGATAGGCTTAACATGGGCTGCTTTCGGTAAACTAAGATACATCTTTAAGTCAAATATCCCAAGGTGCTTAAAGAGGAAGGTTTTCAACCAGTGCGTACTGCCTGTACTCACCTATGGAGCAGAAACCCTCACCCTCACGAAACAGTCTATTAACAAAATACGCATTGCTCAAAGAGGGATGGAAAGAGCAATGCTAAACCTTTATCTCAGAGACAGGGTACCAAACGACCAAGTACGTAGGATGTCAGGGGTGGCTGACGCGATAGAACGCATATGCACTCTAAAGTGGAACTGGGCCGGCCACGTGGCAAGATTTAAGGATGGACGATGGACTCGAAAAATCCTGGAATGGAGACCGCGACAGGACGCATATCGCAGTAGAGGACGGCCTCCAACAAAATGGTCAGACGACATCAGAAAATTCAGGACGAATTGGATGAACGTGGCTCAGGAAAGACATACATGGAATCAATTACGGGAGGCCTATGTCCAGCAGTGGACGCAGATAGCTGGTTGATGATGATGATGATGATGATGATGACCTGTCTCCTAGGGCGCATTAGATTTTATTAAATTAATTCCACGTAGTTTCAGAACAAAACGCAATTTCTTTAGTTACTTATAGATATAAATTAAATTATTAAATTTTCAATTTAATTTAACAATTTTAAAACTGCATTTTATATGTTTTCAATAAATTCATTGCAGCTTTGATAAAAAAAATAATTTAATGAAAATAATAAATAGTGCAGAGAATTTAATTACATTTTAAGAGGAAAAAATGCAAAATAAATTAACCGCTCTGTTGTATTGGGAGAGAACCGGAAAAATTTATCGGAATTGAATTTTATGAATTTTGAAATAAATAGAGTGTCTCGGTCCGAACAATTATTTTATGAAAATTTAAATTTAGATTTAATATTTATGCACCCAGTGGAAAATGGTTTATTGAGGTACTTTATTATACGGATTTGACAGTAACATCATGATTTTGAATACTTCTTGAAATTTATTAAATGTTTTATGTTCCACATCTGGAGGATAAATGCACTTGTTCCCACTTTGGCAATTCTTTGATGTCTATGCCATAATCATTGTTTTTCTATATTTTTTCTAAAGAAATGCGTATGAATTAGAAAATATGCAAAACGAAGTGATTGACTTATTTTTTTATAAAAATATTTATTGTGCTAATAGCACTTTTACCTTAAGAGCCCCCACAAATATTTTTAAATTATTATTCTCCAAGGTTACCAACTAAGTGCAAAGCAGCGGCGGCAACAGGGAAGGGCCAGGGTGGGTACCGGCCCACCCTGCAAAAATTAGTGCCCACCCAAAAGTGACGGTTTTGCAATGGAATTTCCGGGGGAAGAGGGATTTGACTATGAAAGTTTTATTGTATGTTATTTTCAAGAGAACGAGGATTACCCTTTTTTTTAGACGTCACTTTGGACAAGAGGGGATTTTGTTTTTTTTTTACTTATCACTTTTGTCGGGCTTTGCCCTTTGCATAGGTTGTGGAGGTGTAGTGTTGTGGTTGTCGGGCTTCGCCCTTTGTGTAGGGATAGTTGACCTTTTTCTTAAAGTAATTTTTTTTGGAACTGCCCACTCTAAAATCATCGGGCCCACTTGTGCCCACCCATCCCAAGAATCCTGGCGCCGTCACTGTAAGGATGAATCAACGGATTATTGGGTTCTTTGTCTCACTAATGCACCAAGAAATAAAAGAATCTAAACCGTTTACCCAACAACCAATAAATGAATAATTTTTCCCGATTTTGACAACAATAAAAAGCCGTTCCCTCTAGCCAAGCTTTGATAAATTTTTGTCATTTTGCGTTACATCTTGCATCGAGAGCCGTCGCTCTAGCCAAGCTTTGATACCTTTTTCTCATCTTGAGTTGAATCTTGCATCGAAAGGTGTTCGCCCACTCTAAAAACATGGGTGCCCCCCACCCAAAAAGAATGATTGGTATTATGGAAGGATGTAATAAGGTAATAAGACAACGATGATGACCTTTTTTTTAGACATCAGTTTGGACAAGAGGGGAGTTTTGTTTACCCAGCTTGTGGCGTTTAGAGCGTGGGGGAGGCGGCGACTATTTTTTTAGAAGTCATTTTTGATTTGGGTAGTGCCCACCTTACAATCATCGGGCCCACTTGTGCCCACCCATTCCAAAAATCCTAGCGCTGCCACTGGGGCGAAGTTTTATCTATATATATTAAAATAAACCATAAACACTGCGTTCTCTTGGTTCGAATCCTAGTGAGTGTATGCATGTAAACTTGATATTGGTATGTTTCCATAAGCATGACTATAGATGGTTATTGTAATCCTAATTTAGCACATCTTTTTAGGCTACTTTTAGTCGTGTGAACTGCTCTTTCTGCAAGCCCGTTCGATCGGGGGGTAGTTAGGATTTGGAATAAAAAAATTGAAATTCCGGCTTTTTTGTAAATTCCTTGTCTGGAGCTATAAGGCTTATTAATGGCTACAATTTTTGTAGTAATGCCATGCAGATCACCGATTTAAATGTCTTGGTTTCTATATTACTTTCACACACTTTGAATACTAATAGCGTTTAAGTCGGTATGTAAAGACCGTGATTTCGGAACGGTATTTTTTAGTAACGCACCGTCTCACTTTACGCGAAAATAGTTACCGGTTATTGAGTTGCGCAGTATATTTTTCGAAACCGTTTCGGTCCAAAAAAGAATACTTTTTTAAAACCCATAATTTTTTAGAGAACGATATTTTTTGAACAGAACTTCCAGTTCTAACTCAAAAAATAATCTATATTGAATACTAAATGTGAATGCCCTGCATATTCTACATTAAATATAACGCGTGCCCCATTTGCCTCTCCCCCCGCAGACAGCAAATTTGTTTTGTTTTTTTTTTCTACTAAAAGTTATTGTTCATTTTTACTTTATTTTTCAGGGGTACTCTGACGTGTTATTAATGGATAGATTTTACAAATCAGGCAAAAAACTGTTTGGGTGTTTCGCTAAAAAAAAACAAACAAAATAGTTCCATCGGTCCAATTTAAGATGCTGCTTTAATATTTTGAACCACAGGACCCCTAAATTAAATCAAGTCTATTTTTCTTTATTTGAAAGTAAATTTATTGAAATGGTAAATACAGAACTATAGTATTTTACGTTACAAGGCGGCCGGTAGGTGACTTATTACAGTACAAGTTGGTTTATAACGGAATATAAACGAGTGCTGTAATAACACCTAACGGACGTGTATCATATGATATTTTATTTCATTTTGTCATTATAATCCTTTTTAAAAAGATTTAATAGAAATGTTTATTACAAATTTTAAAATATTATTGGCAATATTAAATCACATGACCTTAAATTGTAACTGTCTTTTGCTTGTCACTGTCAAATAGATAAAATTATAATATTCGAGTAAAGAATATATAGTTTAAATAAAATAAAAATTTCTAAATTTAGTTAAGCAAAATATTTAAAAAAATTTTAAAAGAGAGTCTATTCTGTAGTTGCGTAATATTTTTCATTTACTAAAGTTGATAGAAAAAATAATATTACAAGTTAAAGCATCTAAACAGAGTTACTTGGGATCGATAAGTATATATAGTCAAAACAAAATAAAAATTACTAACTTTAGTTAAGTAAACTATTTAAAAAATTGTAAAAGAGAGCCTATTCTGTAGTTGCGTAACATTTTTCATTTACTAAAGTTGGTAGTTGGTACAATATGTGTACTTGAACATTTTGTTTCCTATAATTTTAAGTGACAACTTGTCAAAAATCCAAAGTAAAAAGTCATTATTTCTAAAGACAAAAGATGGTTGCTAGGAAATACATTACAGTCCAGATCAACAGGTGACCTTTTGGCATATGTAACTCATCTTTAGAGCAACACCATCGAACATCATGGAGAATCCCGGGCTGTTGCACTGGACATTTCTAGGGCTTTTGATCGTGTTTGGCACGATGGGCTTCTAAGTAAATTGCGATCCTACGGTATGCCTAATGGATTTTGTTTATGGTTAACCAGCTTCCTTAAGAACCGTTCTCTGCAAGTGGCGATTGACGGGTTTCTCTCAGACACCTTCACCATCAATGCCGGTGTTCCTCAAGGGTCCATATTGTCGCCTACCCTCTTTTTACTGTATATTAACGACCTTCTAGTGAAAATCCAAAATCCAATTTATAGCTTTGCTGATGACAGCACACTTGGCTCATCTTTTACCTTGACTCCCCAAACATCCGCTGCCGACGCACATCTTCGCAGGCAGCATGAAGTATTGCGCCTCAACAATGACCTGGAAGAAATTTTGGCTTGGGGTGACAGTAACCAAGTCGAATTTAATGCTAAGAAAACCCAGGCAGCAGTCTTCTCCAAAAAGGTTAACATTGCAGAACCAGATATAGTCATGGCAGGACACGCAATTCCCCTGGCAACGTCTATTAATTTGCTGGGGGTCAATCTGGGAGGTAATATGTCTTGGCATGATCACGTTGCCGCAATTGCCAAGGCAGCTGCATAGAAACTTGGTGTACTTTTCCGCACCAAAAGGTTGTACACACCTCATCAACTTTTGACACTCTACAAAGCCCAGATTCGACCATCATTAGAATATTGCTCTCATGTCTGGAGCTCTGCACCCAAGCACACCCTTCGGCTACTGGATTCCATTCAATGGAGAGCCGTTCGTCTGATCGGCGACCCAGAGCTGACCAAGACCCTCGATAGCCTGGAGCATCGAAGACAGGTTGGTGATTTGGCTCTCTTTTACAGATATTTCCATGGCAGGTGTTCGACTGACATTGCCCACTTGATTCCACCTAGAGCAATGCAAAACAGAAATACACGGCGAACCGCTGCCGCTCATCCATATGTTGTTCAGCTTAGTACTCCTCGAACTTCATTGTTCAAGAATTCTTTCATCTGGAGAACGTCATCTTTGTGGAATGATCTTTCTGAGGTCGTGTTTCCCAATGAATACAATCTTCAACGTTTCAAGACCAACGTTAATCGCTTTCTTCGCACACGCACCGCTCCCAGAGCGCCTTAAAGGATTTTTCCTACAGTGCAGGTGTTTTATCATAAAAAAAAAAAACAGTACCCGACACTGTAATGTTCCACTTACCGGCCGCAAATGAGTACATGGTAAGTTGATTTACTGGACAAAATGAAATAAAATATATTATCATTCAATTATATTCTGAGATGGATCAAGTAACATATTAGAAAATAAAATTAGGTATATAAAACAACACAATTAGTCACTGTCAGATTCACAGTTTATACATTCATAGAAAGCAGTATTGCGGCCATTGGTCGTCATAACTGTACTACCCGCATTATGTAAAAAGATCTTCAATTTTAAATATAATTGTAACTGAGCTCTTATAGGTTTCAATCTACCAATGGTCGAACAAAAGAATATAAATATATTGCACTCGTAAAGTTTGCACAAAGCAAGTCAATAAAACTAAAAAGTCCTAAACAAACAAAGTTAACAAAGGCATCACTTTTGACTAAATAATGACTTTCCTTGACAAAAACTATTTTGAGTCTAATTTCTCTCGGCTCTTTTTGCACAGCATCCGGTCGTTGAAAGGAATGCGCATAAAAGAGGGTCAAAAACTCGTTAGGCTTCAACCGAGAACGTGGAAAAGACGTCGAAATAAACGTTGAAAGAGAAATGACAAAAAATATACGGGCTTATGCAAAAAATAGTATTAACGCAAAGTATGGATAAGTCATTCTTAGGTAATATTTTCCTTGCTGATTCCTAAAAAAAAATAACTAATAACTATTCTTTTTATTCCCACATGGATATTTGCTGTTTCCTTTACACTAAAGTGATTGAATAAGTGGGCTATTCTGGTTAACTGAACGTATATAATTATATATCCATCCTAGTTAGGATATGAAACTGACCAATCACAGAAGTCAATTACAAAGAAACCAAATTTACACGTTTTGGTTTTTTTTATGACACGTAACTAAAGTGAGGTTAAGAATATACTTCAAAAAAATGCAAATTTGTGCGATAAAATTTGTTATTTATTTTATTTGAATCAAAACGGTACAGAAAATTAAAGATATAAAAACATGCTATTTTTACTGTTTTTTATTCTTAAGTTGTTTTCTAACCGAACCAAAGATTTGTGCACAAAGGTTTATTATTACTTTATTTTTTAAAAAAGGTCAAGTTTTCCACTCATTTTTACGGAATATCTGCTCTAAAATATGCAAATATAAAATATTATTCTCCTCTAGCTATAACTATTAATTTATGATAAACAATAATTATTTAATTTTTTTATAGTACTCACCCTGTATAATGTTTCATAATCTTAGGATCTGGTTATACATGTTGTCCTTCTTATGATGGGAGTAAAAATACTGGTAACAAAAACCGTGAAAGATTACTAATTTCTACTAAGGTACTATTTATACTTATAAGTTTTAAAAATATTTTCACTTAAGAACAACCTCCAAAAATGTAAATAAAAAAATTGGACTGTAAATTTTACTGTGCACCGTTAAAGTTTCGGGTCTAGAATAAATACTTTCAAAATTAAATAACTTTACTTTCTCTATTAAAAAACCCATTTCTTATAAAAAAAACTTCTACCATTTTCTTTAAAAAATTGCCTTGTATTCTTACCAGATGTCACCACAAAGACCCGGTTTATTCCTTTTCACACTTATTTTTTATCTACTTTCCCTCGAACGTATTTTCCACGTCGTGGTACGAAAAAATCTCGTCACCCTCTTTCACCTGTATTTCTCCCCAACGACGAAAAGTTTAAGTAAGAAAAAATCTTAAAGAAAGATTACTTACCGGGTATTTTTTCCGATGAATAAAACGTGTTTAAAAAATGTTCAAAATTTTTAAATATATAGGGTGTTTCGCGGTGGATGGAACGTTAAACGTACATGGAAAACGGGAGATACGTTTTTTTTTTCAAAAATTAGGTTGCTTAGATAAACAACCGTGGTCTATAATTTTAAAATATCAACATCGTTATTTTAAATGGAACACCCTGTATATAATATTTTCTAATTCTCTATACAATTCCACGAATATTTTGTATTTAATGTCAATTATGTCCAAATTCAATCGTTTTTGACATATTGACGTTTAAAATATGATATTTTCAGACTTTGACAGGCTGTAGCATTAGAACGGCTCGTCCAAGAAAAAAATGATTTTTACAACCCGTCCTAATTTTTTATTCTCTATTCAAAAATACCAACTTCCGGTTTAACATGTTAAACCAAAAAAATGGTTTTTCAGTTTAACATTTAAACTGGAAGTTGTAACTTAACGATAGAGAATAAAAAACTGAGATAGGGAGGTGAAAATGCCATATTTTAAACGTCAATACATCAAAAACAATTGAATTTAGACGTATGACATTTTATACGAAATATTACTTGGAATTTTATGGAGAATTAGACAATAATATAATGTATAAAGTGTTCTAATAAAAAAAAGTATGTTCAATATGCCTTAACTATTTGGTACACCCTGTAGAATTTAATATAATTTTTAATTCTTGATCTAATGTCTTCTCAGTACCCAGTTTTCAAAAAATATTGAAAAGTTGATTAGTTTATAATATGCTATGGAGTCTTGCGTTTAGAGGGGGTCACCATGTATACAGTATGCTGATGCTGATGGGGGCGACCGGGCTAAAATATTTTCATAATGGTGGCACTTCCGGTTATACCGGAAGTATGTGTCAACTTGCTTATTTTAAATGGGACACCCTATATATTATTACTTTTTTGCATTCTACGCAATATTCTAGGCAGATTTTGTATACCATGTCCTATACCTATGTCTAAACGTTTTTTGACATATTTGAATTTGTATGTAAAAAATGGCGTTTGCAAGCCTAAGAATAATTATCAATTTTTTCTATAAAAAAGCCTTATTTATTTAATTTAAGTGGGATTCCTTGTTATAAAGGACCTGCTTTATTAGATATTATATAATATTTTGATAACTATTAATACAGGGTGTTTAAAAAATAAGATTAAAAATAAAAATGAAAAAACTGCATGAAGTCCAGATTTTAAAATGGAAACACCCAAATTTTATAATTATTTCTTATTTAGCATTAAAAATAAGGGTGTGTCAACTGGCTTAAATACTCAAACACCAACGATGAGCAAGGCCGCGAGGCCGAATCTTTTGCGATCAGTTCTGGTCTAACTCAACTCGTAGAAGAACCAACGCGGGTTCCAGACCGAGCTGGGGATTTTGCTAGTCTTTTAGATCTCTTTTTAACTCCAAACCCAGACCTATATATGGTCACCGTACAACCACCATTGGGCTCTTCCGATCACAAACTTATTTCAACCCTAAGCGAGCTGCCAATTAGTTCTGAACAACCTCCTAAACCCCGTAAGATTTGGCACTACACATCAGCTAAGTGGGAAGACCTAAAGGACCATTTTCGCAACTTTCCCTGGCTAAGCGTATGCTTTTCTTCGGATGATCCATCTGTCTGTGCAAAGGAGGTCTCCGACGTCATTCTAACTAGCATGGAGGCATTTATTCCTTTCTCCAAAAAGCGCCCTTCCAGCGGCAAGCCCTGGTTTAGCAAGAATTGCAAGCGTGCTGTCAGATCTAAAAACCAGGCTTACCGACAGTGGCGTAAAAACCCTACTCCTGAAAATCGCGCCATCTTTGTTACCACCCGAAACCAATGTAAGCAAACGATAGACCAAAGCAAAGAAGCTCATAACGAGAGAATTAAAAACAAACTTCTTGCCAGTCCTAACGGATCAAGGTCCTTTTGGTCAGTCGCTAAGGCCGTCAGCCAAAACTTTACAAAGTCAACTATTCCACCTCTAACACGTTCCGACGGCACAATAGCAACCACAGCCGGGGATAAAGCAAACCTACTTGCTGAACTGTTTTCCTCGCATTCCACTGTAGACTTTCAGGGAAAACCACCACCCAACATTCCCTCAGTTCAATCGCAAATGTCTGAAATCGTGTTCCGTCAGCGTCTTGTTAAACGGATTCTTAAAGGACTCGACGTCAATAAAGCTTCTGGTCCAGACGAAATTCCTATCATTGTTCTCAAGACATGCGCCGATGAACTTACACCAGTATTTTGTAGACTTTTCAACTTATCCTACAAAAAAGGAATATTTCCATCCTGCTGGAAGTCGGCGCGTGTCCAGCCCATTCCAAAGAAAGGTAAAAAGACCCTGCCAAGCAACTACCGACCCGTCGCATTGCTTTCAGTAATTTCAAAAGTAATGGAGAAAGCTATTAACCAACAACTCCTAAAGTATCTGGAAGGGCTTAACATTATCAGCGACCATCAATACGGTTTTCGTAAGTCCAGATCAACAGGTGACCTTCTGGCATATGTCACCCATCTTTGGAGCAACACCATCGAACATCATGGAGAATCCCGGGCTGTTGCACTGGACATCTCTAGGGCTTTTGATCGTGTTTGGCACGATGGGCTTCTAAGTAAATTGCGATCTTACGGTATGCCTAATGGTTTTTGTTTATGGTTAAGCTTCCTTAAGAACCGTTCTCTGCAAGTGGCGATTGACGGGTTTCTCTCAGACACCTTCACCATCAATGCCGGTGTTCCTCAAGGGTCCATATTGTCGCCTACCCTCTTTTTACTCTATATTAACGACCTTCTAGTGAAAACCCAAAATCCAATTTATAGCTTTGCTGATGACAGCACACTTGTCTCATCTTTTACCTTGACTCCCCAAACATCCGCTGCCGACGCACATCTCCGCAGGCAGCATGAAGTATTGCGCCTCAACAATGACCTGAAAAAATTTTGGCTTGGGGTGACAGTAACCAAGTCGAATTTAATGCTAAGAAAACCCAGGCAGCAGTCTTCTCCAAAAAGGTTAACATTGCAGAACCGGATATAGTCATGGCAGGACACGCAATTCCCCTGGCAGCGTCTATTAATTTGCTGGGGGTCAATCTGGGAGGTAACATGTCTTGGCATGATCACGTTGGCGCAATTGCCAAGACAGCTGCACAGAAACTTGGTGTACTTTTCCACACCAAAAGGTTGTACACACCTCATCAACTTTTGACACTCTACAAAGCCCAGATTCGACCATCATTAGAATATTGCTCTCATGTCTGGAGCTCTGCACCCAAGCACACCCTTCGGCTACTGGATTCCATTCAAAGGAGAGCCGTTCGTCTGATCGGCGACCCCGAGCTGACCAAGACCCTCGATAGCCTGGAGCATCGAAGACAGGTTGGTGATTTGGCTCTCTTTTACAGATATTTCCATGGCAGGTGTTCGACTGACATTGCCCACTTGATTCCACCTAGAGCAATGCAAAACAGAAATACACGGCGAACCGCTGCCGCTCATCCATATGTTGTTCAGCTTAGTACTCCTCGAACTTCATTGTTCAAGAATTCTTTCATCTGGAGAACGTCATCTTTGTGGAATGATCTTCCTGAGGTCGTGTTTCCCAATGAATACAATCTTCAACGTTTCAAGACCAACGTTAATCGCTTTTTTCGCACTCGCACCGCTCCCAGAGCGCCTTAAAGGATTTTTCCTACAGTGCAGGTGTTTTATCATAAAAAAAAAAATATATAGATCAATTCGGTTCCCGGTGGGACATCCTGTATAGCAGTGAGTTGTGCGACGTGAGAGAAAACAATTCCAGTGGGGTGTATTTTTGAATGTTTTATTTAATAGGTACTATTTTAAATAAACGACTAATTAAACCTTAATTGCGGGGAAAGTAAAATGGTAACTTTATAGAACCCAGAATTTAAAAACAATTACAAGTTATCCATGTTCACGGAACTTAAGCCATTATCAACCTTTAAGAAAAACTAATTAAGTGGACTTTTTTATAAATAAAATGTGCCATATTCCTTATCAATTACACACAAGCATTTATCAGCACGATGTTAGGGTGGTCGTCGAAAAAAGGATCTCCACACCTCTTTCAAGAATTTTAACCAACATTCTTTAAGGCTCTACCACGTGCAAATTTAGAGGATGAAAAACACCGTTTCGCTACTGCAGGATTCTGCAAAGGCTATTTGAAATATTTGTCGGGACAATTTAAAATTGAATAAAGGAATGTTTGTATTTCTAAGGTACAAAGCCCTTTTTTGAAAAAAATAAGAATATGTATAAGAAAATGCCCACTAAAGGTGCGTATTTTTAGGCACTTTTCCAAGGTTAATATCGTAGCTAAGAATTTTTTTTTCAAAAAAATAGCCATGTACCTTAGAACTTCCATGTCTTATCTTTAAGACTTCAAAAATTGAGACAAAACAATGTCGTAATAAGTCCGTTATCTTGCAGCGCGCAACTCATGTTTTAGGTAAATTTTGTTGTCATGTTATAGAAGTTGCCTATATACAGCTGAATTTATTCTCGGCTGACGTGAAACAATTTACATCCAGAGAGAATAATGATACACTGAAAAAAATTATAGGTGGTCGAACAAGAAGTAATTTCGGGGGTAATTTTGGGCTAAATTTTATGTTTTCCTTTTTGAATTGTCTGTGCCAATAACAGAATATCTAAGCGTTAATATTAAAAAGACGTAACTAGTAGTTGTGTTATTAACTCCGGGTTACCATACATTTTTCGGCTTAGACCGGGATGGTTTATAATGCGCCGCAAGGCAAAATGTTCAAGGCGCGTTCACCATTTTGCCAAAACTGGTGTTTGGGCTTTCAAAATTTCTTATTCATATTAGGTAAGGATAAGAATTGAACGTAATCCAGTCGATTTGTTGCAATCAAAAATGGGCTATATTGAATTTTTTGTTTCGTTTTTTATCGAAATGGGTTATTCTCTTGATAGTGAACAAAATATACTAAGGTAAATAGCTTATCGGTATTAGAGGCCCAAACTAGGTCACCGGGAACTTACGACAAATCCCAGGATGTATGGTAACCCTGGTATATTAACTTTTAGATCTAAAATTAAAGTTTAATTTGTCTTGGTAAAGGGTGATAGGTGCAATAAAATAAAGCCATTTATGAAGGTTCTTAGTGAGTAAAGAAACCAACTGTTGCATAATGAATCTATTTCTATTCGATTGTTTTTTTATTTTATGCTTATTATACAGGCTCTATATATATGCCACGCAGAGTAATAAAATACAATTTTTTGTTAGGCATGGGCGTCCATAAAGAGGGCAGTTGCCCCTGTCTCTTGACCAAGGGAGAGCGGGGGGGGGGGGGGGGGTAAATATACTTTTTACTAACTTTTGTTAGGGGGAGTTTATGAAACGACTGCGACATTTTTTTTGTAGGAATCACTTTTGATAGAAGTTCTTAAAAACGCAAAGTTTTGTTTTTTTTGTAGTCACTTTTGAACGGTGGAAAAAGTGTAGAAAAGGCTGCGAAGTATTTTATTTTATAGAATTAAGTTTTGAGAACTTACACGTTTTTTTGGCTACCCCCCTATCACTTTATGTTTATAAGAAACATTAATACCGTGATTTTGTATCGGATTGGCGCGACGATACGGTACTACCTCCTGTTGTTTCTGTGTTACTAAAAAAAAATCTAGGTACTTACTTTTTTTTCTTTTGAAGGTGCAGCGCAACTAATCGTCAAAAATATACCACTTTTAAAAAAAATTAATTATAATGGCACGGAACGCGACGGACAAAATACTGCGCGAGTTAGTAACCACAGTCAACAAATCCTGGAACCAGCGGGACTTATCTTTTGTTTTATAAATAAACATGGTGAAAAATTTGTAATACAAGAAAATTTTGATTGAAAAACTATTGACCTTACGAAGTATTTGATAACCAATGCTGAAAACCTTTAGTTTCAGGGTGGGCCTGTGCCTCCCAATTTTGAAAATTTGACAGTATATGTTAGTGCTGATGGGGGCGATCGGGCTAAAATATATTTATAATGGTGGCACTTCCCGTTATACCGGAAGTAAGTGTCAACTTGCTTATTTTAAATAGAATACTCTATATATTACTACATTTTTGCATTTTACGCAAGAATTTAGGCATATCTTGTATACCATGTCCTATACCTATGTCTAAGCGTTTTAGATATTTTTAATAGATTTTTTATAATATTTTGATAACTATTAATACAGGGTGTTTAAACAATACGATTAAAAATTAAATTGGAAACTGCAAAAAGACTAGATTTTCAAATGGAAATACACAAATTTTATAATTAGTTCTTATTTAGCATTAAAAATAAGGGTAAGTTTGTATATTCCAAAAAATTTTAGTTTTAGAAACATTGTCAACTTAATATTTTTATATGGCGATTTTGCTGCAGATTTTAAGTTTAGTTACTTTTAGTTGACTATAACGGCGTTGAAAAACAATCAAATGCGAGAAAAATTTATGATGCTGTCACTTACCATTTAAACATCATTAATTATCATGCCTGTGCGCTTAAATTGTACATACAAACGAAGATTATTTAAATTTATTTATTATTTATGGAGAATGTGTTAAAGTTATATCAAGAACATGGGACACATTTGCCAATCGATATCCGCAAAACAGAAGCCATCACAATGTGCTTATTAATAATGTTCAACATTTTTGGGATATACAAACTTACCCTTTTTTAATGCTAAACTAAAAGTAATTATAAAATTTGGGTGTTTCCCTTTGAAAATTTAGACTTTTAGCAGTTTTTTCTTTTTCTTATTGTTTAAACACCCTGAATTAATAGTTATCAAAATATTATAAAAAATCTAATAAAGCAGGTCCTTTATAACAAGGAATCCCGCTTAAATTAAATAAATATAAGGCTTTTTTATAGAAAAAATTGATAATTATTTTAAGTATTCAATAGATGTAGCCGTTACTTGATGAAGATCCATTATAGAAACTAGGTTAAAAAGAATACAAAAATGTATAAATCTTCACTTATTTTTTTATTGTACTATGACAATTGTTTCGAGACACACACAATGCAATATTTGCAGGCATTAGATTTCTACTATCTGACGAAGACACTGTGTGTCGAAACAATTGTCATAGTACAATAAAAAAATAAGTGAAGATTTATACATTTTTGTATTCTTTTTAACCTAGTTTCAATTATTTTAAGGCTTGCAAACGTCATTCTTAACAGAAAAATTCAAATATGTCAAAAACGCTTAGATATTTATAGGTATAGGCATACAGGGTAGGGACTTTAACTGGAATAAATTCGATATTATTAAACCTGCTGAAGTTGCGCCTACAAAATTTGGTATGTGAGGGTTTTAGAGCATGCGGAATTGGATTATGATGTCGGCGCAGTTGCCAGATTTCTCAGCTTTGCGCTACACGTAGTAATTTTGTTATTTTTAATAGAATGCCCTATTTATTTTTATTGCAGTGCATTGGTAGTGTCAAATTTAGTAAGATCTCAAATTTACAAAATTCTATCTTCACTAGTTTCTGAGCTATGGCAACACTGAAGTTCCCTCAAAAAAGTACCGGGACGCTTGTCTACCTCCATAGTTACTAAGTTATTGAAAAGATTCAAGAAAAGTTCTTGTCTTTTCAAAATGGCCTATTTAATTTAAACTTTAAAAATAGAAATTCTCATGGTACTTTTTAATGGAATTACAGTATTGCCATAGCTCAGCAATTAGTGAAGATAAAACTTTGTTAATTTGACATCTTATTAAATTGGACACGCCCAATGCACTGCAATAAAAATAAATAGGGCATTCCATTTAAAATATTAAAATTACTACGTGTAGCGCAAATCTGAGAAATGTGGCAACTGCGCCGACATTATAATTCAATTCCGCGTGCTTCAAAACCATACATACTAAATTTTGTAGGCGTAACTTCAGCAGTTTTAATAATATCGAATTTATTCCAATTAAAGTCCCCACCCTGTACAAAATCTGCCTAGAATCTTACGTAGAATGCAAAAATGTAATAATATATAGGATGTTCTATTTAAAATAAACACGCTGACACTAGGATTGCCAACCCTCCCGATTTAGTCGGGATGATCCCTCTTTTTTACTTAACCTCCCGCCTCCCACGCACTTAAACAAAACTCCCGCTTTTCCAATAACACGACGGACGCCTAATAACTGTACAGCTGCCTTAGAGAGGGGCGACCTTTTTTTTTAGAAAGCACGTTTGATGATAGGAGGAAAAAAAATATAAAAGGCACGCCACAGCGTAAGGTCATCAATATAATTATTTTAAGCACCTCAAAAAAAACTTGTCCTCCAGGCACTATCCACTTCTTGCTTTTCAATTTTTAAAATCTGGTTACCCTAGCTGACACTATCTTCCGGTGTAACCGGAAGTACCACCATTATGAAATTTTTTTAGTCCGGTCGTCCCCATCAGCATTACCACGATGGCAAATTTTGAAAATTTTCCTATGTATAGTTTTCCATATATAGTTCGAAGCGGTTCCCGGTGGAACACGAACACCCTGTTTGCAGGTGCTTTTATACCAAACAACAACAAACTCACAAACAAAACCTTCCTCTTTTCTAAGTGATGTCTAAAAAAAAAAGGTCATCGTTCTTTTCAAAATACCATACAATCACTCATCAAAACTTTTATAGCTAAGTCCCTTACACAACGGATCCATTAATTTTGGGGGGGCACCAGGGTAGGCACTCATGTTTCTAGGGTGGGCCAGTGCCCCCCCCCCCCCCCCCCCCTGGCGCCGCCGCTGTTTTATACCTATTGTTAATTAACACTTCAAACTTTCTGCTCTACCTAATTTTATTTTTTGTAAATATTCTATAGCTTTAATAATAAAATAAGACAAAATTTAAAAGATATATCCGAATAACGATTAGGTACATTATTTTAACTAAGAATACAATAACAAGTACTTATTTTCCACAAAACAGATTTCTCGTCTCCGAAATAAAATCAACCAAAACTCATTAGCATAATAAAGAACCTACCGCCTTGCATCGTGCTTTCAGTGTGTGTCGATGTTTACGGAATATTTTTCACCACGTCATAAGCTCGCTAGTATGCCCACTTCGGGTGAGACTCTCTTGCAAATATATTTCTTGCTGCACAAAGTTCCGCCTTAAGTGTTTTTTTAGTTAGCCGTGCGAACAGAAATTCCGTTCACCCTCTTACGTGTATTTCTGTTAACGATCAAAAGTTTGAGGAAGTTAAAGTAGTCTTACAACAGAGCAGAAAGCTTAAATAGTTCTTATTTAAGCAAAACTAGTCTTTAATAAAGTTTCCAAAGCTTTTAGAATTAATATCGATCTATTGTTCAATTTATTAATTTTTTTTTTCGAAAGCTGTTTATTTTTATTTATTGATGGTTGATTGGCTAATTGTTTTCATTTTTTTATTGTTTGTTTTTGAAACTATTTTTAACAAAAGAAGTGAAAGTTTTTTATTGTGATTATTGATCAGCCATCGCTTAGCCAGCTGCGGCGTTAGGGGAAGGGGGCCAGGATGGGCACCGGCCTATCCTGAAAGTAAGTGTGCCCATCCAAAATTGTCGAGCTTTTTTTCTTTTAGAAGTAACCTTAGTGTTCATCTATAAATAAATGTTAACATTAAATTTACAAATAAAACAATATTTGTAAGTTTATTATAAAATAACTTAACTCATAATTGAAGAGTTTTGGACTTGCATTGACTTTATTTGCTTTAAAGATTCAACTAGTAACTATCTCCAGTCATCTTCAGGTGAAAGTCAACCTTATATTTTGTAAACAAATTATAACTATAAAAAGGGTTTCTAACAATCGGACGATTTTCGATTTAATTTTTAATATTTTTATGTTAAAACTTTATCAAAAAATGTAGCCAGAAAGAAAAGTTTTTAACTTCAAGGGCGTATTTATACTGGCGAGCTGTGAGCCTATAAGCGTTAAATATCTTGACGGAAGCTATGAAACAATTTAGATGCGACGTCACCAAACATTTGGGGTTAAGAAAATTTGCATAACTAACTATGATAAAATATTTACAATAATCAATCAACAAATTTGAACAAATTCTCCTTAATTCACATTTTAATTTCGCCTTTTTTAAAGTTTAGAATTTTACTACCTTACCGCTAGACCAAATATTCTTGTTGAAAGTGTAGAAAAACCGATTCAATAACGTATCAGAGACGGAGGCGAAGCCGAGTAGCTCAAGTCGGCAACTCAGCTTATTTTATCTTCCACCGCCAAGCTTTTTTTTTTGTTCATCGAGCTATAGAAAAATATGTTCAAGCAATGATCTCTATTAAAAGTAAATGTGGACAGGAACGAGATAAGTGAGCGTTGTATAACGATGTCTGACTGAACGCCCATTACTCGCCAGTACTCTTTCCAATATCCCATTAGTGGGGGACGGTTATAAAGACATCCTGTATACTGTATAGGCTTTTCTTCTTAATTTTCCTTCTTACCAAACAAACGGTTAAATAAATGATACAATTTTTTCCATTTCGTACGAAACAGAATACGATCTAATGAAAAAACAAAGATTAAATAAAAGAGAAACATCAAGCCCCCAATATTGTATTTTTAAGTGGGTATTCGTAGGCGGCGTATAATGCCCTTTTGGCACTCGTATTTACCGTAATGCCTCCCGTACTTAATATTTTACAGGCGGACCTTCCAACTTTTAGCATTTTTTCTTCCTGGATCTCATATTTTAGACATCCATCCTGCAACGAAGATAAATATCCCAGCAGGCCCTTATTTTAATCTGGCGTAATGCCGCAGCATCTTCGCACAGAACGTACAGAGGGCCGGTTTCTATTATTGGGGTCACAAAACTGCCGAAAATGTAATGGTCATAAATAGACCTCGGAAAATCGCATTTTCCCACAACGTCGGCTTTGTATGTATTTTCTAAAAAATAATCCATTATGTCGATACTTCTCTTTATAATAATGAAGAAGAAAACACATTATAGACAATGCAAGGGCACTTTAACGCATACTAATTTTTGGGTTATTTTATCCATGTTTCTAATTTTTTTAGGTAATTTTTGTTATAAAAAACTAGATTTCACGTCAATTGCAAATTGGATGTAATCGGCGGAGACAATATCTATCGTCTTCTTAATAAACTAATTTTGTCATTATTTAATCGCATTCGAGCCCACTTTAAAATGGCAATGTTGCCAAAGAATCGTAAAAAACCCTTAATGGGCGCCGGTGATTTAGTGCTACGCCTGGACCCAAATTGGGCATAAATAAGCAAAAGTTACGCCATCCGTGGATGTGTTCTTTTAATTTAATATTTGGGAACTTTCTTTTCTACTCCATTCGGCAATTGGATAAAAGAAAACAATAAATAAGAAAAAGATTCGAACTTATTGTGGCACAAACGTGTTTAAATCTGTTTATAATTTGTTTTATACAAGTGTAGTTGAGTGATTCTAGTGCCTTTAGTTCGACAGCGCTATTAAATAACACCGTTTCAATAATAGTAGTTTGTACAAGAGTGAATATGATGTCTATATCACACGAGAGAGTGCCGTAGGCGGAGTGCTCAATCTTTCGAGTGCGATATAGACAATCCACTCGAGATGAACAGTATATTTTTTCTACGACCTTATGCTAAAAAATGTAAAAAAAAAGTTTGTAGGTTGCCGGTTGAAGCGTTTAGTTAATTATTCTTAAAACCAACTGAATAATGATGCTACATGAAATTAATTTTCTATGCACATTCAGCAGGTTGCATTATTGATAAATATATTATATAAATTTTGTTATATTGAACAAATTAATAAGATATTGTACCATATACATTTAAATTATATAATTTAGTGTCTTGAAAAAGAAGGCTGATCCTCAGTAAAAATAATATACTGTGATTGGTCGGTACTTTTAAGAACAACAATGGCTTCTCTGTAATTGACCATCATTACCTATCTAGGATTGTTATTAAATTTTGCCGCACAGTTAACTGGAATAGCCTACTGTACCCGCCACTTAAGTGTAAAGGAAACAGCAAATTTCCATGTGGGAGTAGAAAAAATAGATTGTATCATTGGTCTGTAAAGGAAGCCTTAAAAAAGAATCAAATTTAAAGATTATTCTTATTGGAAATAGAAAAAAGTTTTTTAGCGGCAGGCGAACAAAGTGGTGCATCTATCTTTTGCATTAAAGTACACAGGGACGCCAAAGGTAATGGGTTCCCTGGGGCACAGGTAGACAATGACAGGCTGTTTCGTCCTTATTGGGACTCATCAGAAAGCCATAGCCTGTAAGCAACTCCAAGTACAGCGTGACTGTTCTTTCAAGGCATTTTTAAGAAATAAAAACGTGATGAAAACCCAGTAACGCCATCGGTAGGAATCAACTCAATGCAAAAGATATAGCCATCTAACGTGAAAACATAGAACTAATAAACCAAAGTACGGTGGCCAACAAACACCAGTATAGGAAACTTTTACGCTTTACTAAATTTTTTCTACGGGTTTGTAGATTCAAATATAGATCGCGCCGTGTGGCCCACTGGCGGTGCCGATCCATTCCGTATACAATGCCGTGTTTTTAAAAATAAAGTAGAGAGTTTAGCGTCCGTATTAGTAAATAGAAAAAAGTTTTTTAGCGGCAGGCGAACAAAGTGGTGCATCTATCTTTTGCATTAAAGTACACAGGGACGCCAAAGGTAATGGGTTCCCTGGGGCACAGGTAGACAATGACAGGCTGTTTCGTCCTTATTGGGACTCATCAGAAAGCCATAACCTGTAAGCAACTCCAAGTACAGCGAGACTGTTCTTTCAAGGCATTTTTAAGAAATAAAAACGTGATGAAAACCCAGTAACGCCATCGGTAGGAATCAACTCAATGCAAAAGATATAGCCATCTAACGTGAAAACATAAAACTAATAAACCAAAGTACGGTGGCCAACAAACACCAGTATAGGAAACTTTTACGCTTTACTAAATTTTTTCTACGGGTTTGTAGATTCAAATATAGATCGCGCCGTGTAGCCCACTGGCGGTGCCGATCCATTCCGTATACAATGCCGTGTTTTTAAAAATAAAGTAGAGAGTTTAGCGTCCGTATAAGTAAATAGAAAAAAGTTTTTTAGCGGCAGGCGAACAAAGTGGTGCATCTATCTTTTGCATTAAAGTACACAGGGACGCCAAAGGTAATGGGTTCCCTGGGGCACAGGTAGACAATGACAGGCTGTTTCGTCCTTATTGGGACTCATCAGAAAGCCATAACCTGTAAGCAACTCCAAGTACAGCGAGACTGTTCTTTCAAGGCATTTTTAAGAAATAAAAACGTGATGAAAACCCAGTAACGCCATCGGTAGGAATCAACTCAATGCAAAAGATATAGCCATCTAACGTGAAAACATAAAACTAATAAACCAAAGTACGGTGGCCAACAAACACCAGTATAGGAAACTTTTACGCTTTACTAAATTTTTTCTACGGGTTTGTAGATTCAAATACAGATAGCGCCGTGTAGCCCACTGGCGGTGCCGATCCATTCCGTATGCAATGCCGTGTTTTTAAAAATAAAGTAGAGAGTTTAGCGTCCGTATAAGTAAATAGAAAAAAGTTTTTTAGCGGCATGCGGACAAAGTGTTGCATCTATCTTTTGCACTAAAGTACACAGGGACGCCAAAGGTAGAGTTGTAGTTTCATGTGCTGATGATTGAGGTTATGTCAAAAAAACAATTAAACATCAGAATCACGTCATATTAACAAAAAATAAATTTTAAATGGAAAGTACCTATTTCTGATATAACTGTTTGATAGAGAGCGAAATTCTAAGCAAAATTTGTTTGATTCTGAGGTTCAATTGTTTTTTTGACATAACCATAATCACCATCACATACAACTCTTTACTAATTTAACCGACATCTTATCTCTTATTATAAGAAAGTTAACAATAGAGCCGACTTTATTTTGAACACACGGTATAGGCGGTGATATTTTACAAAATAAAAAGATCTTCCTTCTCTTATTTGCACCAAACTAGACAAAATACGGCCAAATTTGTATTTAATTATAATTACCAACTGAAAGAAAAGTAGACTTTCTATGTTAAAAAAAACGCAAACGGATAGAGATGCCGGGCTTTAATATATTTTAATTTCAATGTTGTATTAACTTCAAATTAACTTTAATTTTTAACTTATTAAAAATAAGAAAAGATGGCGTCGTGTCATAATGGTACGGAGAGATCCTAACTCCAAATTCGAGTACAGAAATGAATATACTGAAAGAGCTGGTAATGGAAGTTCAAGAAAAGAATAAACTCTTGGAGGAATATTCAGACCTGCTAAAAGAAAAAACGGGCATTTAGAGGAGAACCTGTCACCATCATATTTAGGTAGTTATTACAATTCAACAATATTTTGTATAAATAAAATCTTATTACTTCTTGATAAATATTTATTTTAGATTATGAAGTGGTTAAAAATAAAAAAAAATTTAGAGTAATTTAATTTTCATGATTCAATAAAATATATAAAAATCTAAGAAAAAAAGTCTTCTATTTTTTCTCGCATAGAATTCGGAATAGTTCATTATTTTGGATTTTAGATAAAATTCAAAAAATTGTTTTTCTTAGTAAGCTTCAGCTAAGCCTGTTTGTTGATGACAACTTGTAATTAGGTTTATAAGTTATGTTTATTTCGGTCAATCAGAGATTACCCTTAGAAATAATTAAGTTATAACCTGCAATCTATTGTCTGTTTGAAGGTTGGAGACAATGATGTTTCTTGAATGATAGAATAGTTTTGGACTTGCATTGTCTTTAATTTGTTTTACATCACAACGTTTCAACTGGTAAGTATCTCCAGTCGTCTTCAGGTGAATACTAAATAAGTAAAGTAACTACAGCTCTATTTATACTAGCTAGATGTACTGGAGCATGACTGAGATGGGTGCAGTCATGCGTTTAATTCTTATGCGGTATTTTAAGTTTACATCTACTTAACAAAGGTTTCCAGATATTTCTTATATCTAGTGAGGGCTTACTAAAACAATCTGGGTTCTGGTATATGATAGCAGCTTCCTTGAACTTCCTCTTCCTCCAATGTGGTTCTTTGTGCAGGATTCGAGCTTCTGTCCACTAAATGTGAATATTAGTGCTAACATCTGCTAGTATTAAGGTATGTTGTATTTTTAATCTTATAATATTAACCTTAATTAGAAATTTAAAAATGTTTTATACTTATGATGTATTATTCAAACGGTGTTTTTTATATAAAAAATTTTTCTTTCTCTTTTTATAGTTCTGATGATGGTTTAATTATTAAATAAACCGAAACGTCAACCAATTAAACTGCATTTAATTTGACCGAATCCCAAAATACAAACTCATCTATTTGAATTAACGGTCAGGAAAACTACAAACATACCGTATTAATGTTATATCGTTGTCCTAGTCTTCTAATTCTCTCAGATACTCCTTTGACATACGGAATGTTGAGTGTTGATTGTGACTCTACTGGCTTCTTTTGTGTATTTGACCGATTCTTGCGATTTTCCATTAGTTTATCAACTAGATGCCCGGGGTAGCCATTTTTGTTGAGGTCGGTCTTGATGTAGTTAGTTTCCTGTTTGAGGGCTTCATTTGAATTACAGATGGTAATTGCTCTATCCACAAGCGTTCTTACTATGCCATGTTTTGTGCTACCTGAGTGATTTGAGGTGTAATTCAAATATTGACCTGTATGCGTGGGTTTTCTGTACACTGAAGTATGGATGGTGTTGCCATTTTTCTTTACGTTTACATCCAGGAAAGGTAATTGACTGTTTTCTTCTCTCTCCATGGTAAATTTGATTGTCGGCGCCAGGCTGTTAATTTGGTATAGGAATTCCTTGAGTTCGTCATCGTTTCCATTCCAAATAATGAAGGTGTCGTCCACATATCTCAGCCATGTTTTTGGTTTCTTTTTTGCTTGTTTTATTGCTTCGGATTGCTGCGGATATTGCTAACTATTCTATCATTCTGCAATCTATTGTTAAAGAAAAATAGAAAAAAAAGAGTTTTTGCTCGTAGGTGGTGGTGATTTTCCATTTGGACATTAAATTTGATTCTGAAGAACTTTAAGTGAAAAATTGTGCTGTATCATGTCATTAAATGATAGCTTACTATTAGTATAAAAGCACATTTGCTTGTTTTTGATTACTTTGTACGTTATATTTGTGATTCTTTCGCGGTTTAGAACTTTTCAAGGTAAGCTAAACTTTTTATGAAGAACAATTTTTTTCCCTAAAATAAATTGTTTTTGTACAAGTTGCCAATATTTACACACTCTGTATATATTAATTTCCTTCTACATCATAATACAAGCAAATTAAAAAGACAATATACCATTTTTAAAATGCAACAACCAAACAGCACATTTACCTGTGCAAATGATAACGGCGCAAAGTTTGATAGTTAAGATAAAAAAATAAACGAAAAAAACCGAAGGAAACCTGCCTAGAATCCACTCTGCCTTCGTTTGTTTTCCTGGGAGTAATTGCTGTGTTATAAGTGGGAGTGAAAAGTTTAAGTGAAAAAGTTTCTTAAGGAGAATTTGTTATTACAAGATGGAAAAACAGTCGTTTGCGACTTTTTAAATGCAAACAATCTAAAGAAAACAACAAGAAAGTTTTAATGACGTTGAGATAACTATTGGATGATTCTCATGGCATTGGTTTTTTTACAGACTTCGACAATAGGAGAAGGTGTGTGTGTGTGCGCAAAATATCAAGTTTATAGGTCCCTTTTTCCCCGATAAAATTTAAAATACAAAAGGAAAATACAGATGTTAAAGTATGGGTCTCCCAAAAGTCCCGCATAAAATTAATATCAATTAAAGGAAAAAGATGTAGGAAAAACGCTCGAACCAGTAAATTTTTATTATTAATTGTGCATTTTTTTGACATAAAAAATATTATACAGGGTGTCTCATAGAACTGTCGTCACGTCTTTGACAATTTTTTTTAATGGAACACCCTATATATTGTATTATTTTCTGATTCCCCACAAAATTTTACGCTTATGTTGTAAATGTCATGTGTCTAAATTCAATAGTTTTTGAGATATTGACGTTTAAAATATGGCAAAAATGGTTTTCACCTCCCTATCTTAGTTTTTTATTCTCTATTCAATTAAACCAACCTTCGATTTACCATGTTAAACCAAAAAAAAAAGGTTTTAACTGTTTAACATGATGGTAAATCGGAGGTTGGTTTCTTTGGATAGAGAATAAAAACCTGATATAGGGAGGTGAAAACCATTTTTCTCTAAGATGAACCGTTCCAATGTTGCACCCTGTATAATATTTTTTATGTCAAAAAATGCACAATTAAAAATAAAAATTTACGGGTCCGAGCGTTTTTCCTAGATCTTTTTCCTTTAATTGATATTAATTTTATGCGGGACTTTTGGGAGACCCAGTATATAATGGGCCGAAATTACGACAAACGTTTAAAAACAATTTAAAACCTACAAAAAGCCTTTAAATAAAACAGTTCCCGATCGAGCCATCCAATTACGCGCGCTTTGCTAGACAAAATCAATTTATCCGGAGAAGCGAGTCGGACGTAGGTAACTAAGTAAAAGAAAAACTAGAAAAACGTTTTCTATTTTACAGTGACAATATTTTAAAATTACTGCCATAAAAGCAAATTGGGATATAAAGTGAAGAAAAAGAACGGAACTGCCGCGTGGCCTGGTTTAAACAGTGAGATTTCATCGATTTTATTACGCTCGGATTTATACGTATGTTTCTATTTTCTAGGGATTTTGTTAGAAGAAAGCCGGGTTAAGTTGCGTCGTTTCGGGTTTGTACGAAAGCGTGGAAGGGCCACATCCTACTTTTTTTTTAAATTCACACTTTTTTTTACAGAATTTCGTAAAAAAACTGTAAATTTTAGCTGTTTTGTACGAAAGCGTGGAAGGGCCACTTCCTACTTTTTTTTTAAATTCACACTTTTTTTTACAGAATTTCGTAAAAAAACTGTAAATTTTAGCTGTTTTGTATAAAAAGTGTGAATTTACATATTTTTTACGAAATTCACAATTTATTTACAAAATTTCGTAGGAAAAGTGTGAATTTCGTAAAAAGTTTGTGAATTCACACTATTTATACGAAATTTCGTAAAAAAGTGTAAATCGTAGGTTTTTCGTAAAAAAGTGTGAATTTCGTAAAAAAGATTGTAAATTGCAAATGGCCATTACCATTCTTCATTTTTTGTCAGAGTAGCTATAGCTAAACGTGCATCGCATGTTATTTTTAGTGCAACTTGTGTAGTTTTTTTGAACAAAGGAGGAGGTAAGTGAATAACATTCTCTATAGCTTCGCGCCTCGGGTTTTAAAAGCACTCGCTATATAATAGCTCACTTCTTAACCTAGGTATATAATGTACTATTATTCCAATCGGCAACATAAAGCTATAGAGAATGTTATTCACTTACCTCCTCCATTGTATCCTTTGTTCAAAAAAACTACACAAGTTGCACTAAAAATAACATGCGATGCACGTTTAGCTATAGCTACTCTGACAAAAAATGAAGAATGGTGTGGAATCTTAAGAAAACTACCCGTTTAAATAAAACTCCGGGGGACAGACAACACACTCTATTACGTAAAATAATCGCTTCGACAAAATTATATATATTACTCAGACATCAAAAAATATGTCAGACTGACAACTCAAGTAGTAATTAACTACAACAATACCATTTAAACGTACACAATTTCAGGTGAATAAAAAACTATAAAAATAACGATTCAACAGTTTCTTATGGATTCAACATACTCCCACCTGAGAAACTAAAAAAAGCTTTGGAAGTTTCTCACAAAAGTAAATTGCCGATAAAAGTTTAATTGTCTAATATTACTCACAGTTACCCAGTCTTTGTGGAAGGTTTATTACTCTACCGTAACGGGTCTTTAGCGAATCACTCCCGTACACGGTTGGCGACACATTGTCAAGGTTGGAGCTCTCGTCCTTTTCTTCCATGGCATCCATATTGGAACCAGTCGAGGGAACATCTGGTAGAAGAGCAGCATCAGCAATATTGGACGCCTCTATTTCCAAAGGGAAAAGTCTTTGCACTGGACGAAGTAACTGTCCTTTCGAAGTCATAACACGCACTAGTCGGATACGACCATCTTTACCCGATAATACTTCGACGACGCGACCGATAGGCCAGTCGATTCGTTTATTATTGTCATTCCCTATAAGAACAACTTCACCGAGCGCAATTTTCCTAGACGGGTTTTTCATAGATATTAACTGCAGCTGTCCTAGATACTCATTTCTAAAACGTTTTCGCAAGTCCACCCTTAACTTTTGAATGTTTTTTACCCTTTTACACAAAGATTGCGCGTCTACATTATCACAGTCGGGTACGCCATGGCTCTTTAAATCGTGGAGAAACATATTGGGCGTTAGAGTCACTAAATCGTTGGCATCACTAGACTGATAAGTCAACGGTCTCGAATTTATCACCGACTCACAATCTAAGATAACAGTCATTAAGTCCTCATAGTCTAAACAAGCACGCCCAAGCATTTTGCGAAGTAACGTCTTCAGTACCCCCACAAGTCTTTCCCAAAAGCCACCCCACCATGCCGCCGTTGGGGGATTGAAATTCCAGGTAATCCGTTCGACGGACGACGACTCTATAATTCTATCCCAATCTAATTTCTTAAAGGCATTCTCGGTTCCAACAAAATTAGTCCCATTGTCACTATATAATACCTTTGGACGCCCGCGGCGCGAAATAAAACGTCTAAGAGCACCGATAAAACTGTTCGTGGACAAGGACATACACAACTCTAAATGTACAGCCCGGAAGACAGCACATGTATACAGCACAATCCATACCTTTTGTCCATTTTTTAGGTAAAGTGGACCTGCTAAGTCTACACCAACGATCTCGAAGACAACAGAATCCCTCACGCGATTTAACGGGAGCGGAGGACTCTGCACTTGAAAAGGCTTGCAATTAAATCGTCGACATACTTGACACTTTCCAATTATCCCTCGTACATAGCGTCTGCCACCTAAGATCCAGTATTTTTCTCTGAGTAGGCTGATAAGTCCTTGAACACCAACATGACATGCCTTTTCGTGCATTTGTATAACCAATTTACTCGTTACTGTATGTCTATTGGGTAAAATGATCGGAAAACGAAAATTCTCAGTATCAGGTCTATTGGAGATATGAGATTTTAATCTCAAAATTCCTGAATCGTCTTTAAAAATGTCTAAGGCATTTAATTTGGGGTCATTCTCAACAGAAACCTCCTTTTGTACAACTTTTAAAACAAATATTTCAGCATGCTCTATTTCTTCCACCGATAAAGGTCCCCTGAGTCTTTTCTTCTTATTTTCTTTCTTTATATTGAAAACGAATCGAAAAATCCAACCTATCATACGCACAATTTTCTCATATTTTGAGATCTGACTTAAGTTCCAAGGATCATCTGTCGTGTTAGTCATGGTGCTCGAAATTCCTTTCTTTTTCTCACTATTGATCTCTTCTTCATCACAGGGAACTTGTTCTTCTCGGGGCCATAGATCGGGATGTAAACGTAACCACTGTGGGCCCTCCCACCATTGCGACTCCACTAAAGCTTTAGCAGAGCACCCACGAGAGGGAAGATCAGCTGGGTTCATACTTTCAGGTACATGCCTCCAAGACGTCATAGGAGTTGACAGTCTTATCTCAGATACCCTATTCCAGACAAAAGTGCCCCATTCTTCCTTATTACGTATCCAGGATAGAACGGTAGTTGAGTCACTCCAAAAGTAGCTGTTCAAATTTTGCTCCAAAATTTTCTGAACAGAGACAAACAATCTAGCAGCTATAGTAGCGCCTAGCAACTCAAGACGAGGTATACTGATTTGTTTTTTGGGGGCTATCCTTGACTTCGAAGCTAGTAAATAAAGAGATACTTGCTCGTCATGTTCAACTCTTAAAAATATTACACAAGCGTACGCTTTTCCGCTTGCATCACAGAAAGTGTGTAGACTACAATTTCCCATACTTCTAGCCCTTATCCACCTAGGTATTTCAATGAACTTTAAATGTTTCAAATCATCAGCCCACTTTAAAAACTCCAATTTAATATCCTCTGCTACAGGTTGATCCCATCCTAGCCGCATTTCCCATGTTTTCTGTAAAAGTATTTTTGGACAGACTGTAACAGGACTGATAAAGCCAATAGGATCAAAAATACTTTGTGCCACACTCAAAATAACTCTTTTTGTCACCATTGAGGTGCTGATTTCATTCAAAACTTTCGTACTAGGTTTTATAGATAATGTATCTCGACTATTATTCCATGAGAGACCAAGTACCGGAATATCGCTGCCAAACTCACCACTTTGTGTCCTCTCCCACCCTCGTAGATCGAACTTTGCCTCTGCCATGACTTGGATTGACTCTCGCATAAAAACATCCAAAGTATCTTCATTGTTGACACTAGTTACACAGTTGTCCACGTAGAAGCTTTTGCTCAGCCTAGAGATTGTATCAATAGAATACATTTGAGGTTCACAACTTTTTATCTTCTTTTGACATTGCATCAGATGGTGTTCTATTGTGGCGCCCAGTAAGAATGGACTACTATTGACCCCAAACACTACACGCCTATGCCGGTAACATATTTCTCGTCCCTCGTCATTTATCCACAGAAAACAAAGACAATTTCTATCTGATTCGTGTACGCTTATCTGCAAGAAGGCTTTCTTAATATCGGATATCACACCTAACTTATTTTCTCGGAATCTCAGCAAAATACTAGGAATTTCTTCAATTAAGTTGACCCCTTTTTCAAGGCACGAATTCAGTGAAGGCTTGTCCTTTTCCTTGGCACTCGCATCGAACACTGGCCTGATTCTGGTAGTTGACCCTTCCTTTACAACAGGGCGATGAGGCAAATAGTGGACAGTTTTATTCAAACCATAACCTTCCACTTTCTCAATTATACCTTCCGCCATCCAGTCCTGAAAAACCAGATCATAGGCCTCGGTCAGGTTTTGAGCTTTCAATTTCTTCAAACAGCTGTTTAATCTTGTTTGCGCAATACCATGGTTTGTAGGCAGAGGAGGGTGGCCGTCTATCCATGGAAGCCTAACTTGGTAACGTCCATCTGACTCCTGTTCCACTGTTTCATAAAAAAAGTTCTTTGCCTCCATAGCCAACTCTGCTTTATCTTTTGTACGAGTAGGTTCTAATATACCTAAAACGTCGAGCTCCCACAAGTTTGTGATCGATGCATCTCTCACAAAAAGATTGATGGCTGATACAGCTGACTTCTTTTCAAATAAAGGCACTCTCCCCATAATAGTCCATCCCAGGAATGTTTCAACCGCAACGAGACCACACTTGAGTACATGTCTTCTTCCGGTGTATAACTGCCCTGCAAAATCTGACCCTACAAGTAAGTCAATTTGAGCTGATTGCTGTGATGTGTCATTTATCTCAATATTCAGCACTCTCAGTTCATTCATCCAAGGGCCAGGGAAGACTGGAGAAACATCAGTGCATATTTTAGGCTGATCGAGTACATCCAACTTATAAGAAAATCCATTTTTCATCAGTTCTACTTGGTACAGGCGATGGGTTTGCTCCGATAACGCTCCACCGAATAGACAATGCATTATTCTCTCTTTTTTCTTGGGAACCAGACCTAGTCGTTCAGCAGTGTTTTTCAAAATATAAGACCTCTGAGAGCCGGAGTCCATTAAAACTCGCACATCACATGAACCATTTTTCCCAATTAACTTCACACGCAAGGTTGGTAGAAAAACATGATTACTTGTATAATTCGCTGCGTTGACTTCAGGGCCCGTACTGGCTTCAGTTTTCTCAGAATCGCGACGTCCAGGTTCTTTATTCACTTTTAGCTCGGGACACATTAATGTGACATGTGATTTGGCGCACACTATACATCTTAGACGCCCTCGACACATTTTTGACGAATGTCCTAGCTTTAAGCAACGAAAGCACGCTTTTCTATCCTTGAGAAGGTCCCTCTTCCTGTCAATCGAAAAACTTTGCGCCTTAAAACAATCAACGCTATTATGCAAGCCATCACAAAAAATGCATTTAGTTGCTTCTCCATTAACTAAGTCCGCGGCTGTAGCTATAGGTGATGAATGTTTCATAAATGTCTGCGGTTTTCTTTTGTTAATAGCCACGCCAGGATTTTGAGTGATTTCCTTTATACCAAATCCTTCTGAAGCCAACAAAACTCTTTGTTCGTTTTCCACCTCGTTGCGCATAAATTGCATTAAAGCTTTTAACCGTTTTTCCAGTGTAATATTAGAATCCTTTGCACCCAGCCTACATACAGTTTCGCGTCTCTTTGAATCAAAATTACTTTGCATACTACTGTTTGCTACAGACTCCTGTTTACCACCCTCGTCAAAATGGTTACCCTCTAGATTATTTTCAGCGCCTAAACCAACAGCTGATCTCTGCCAAATTCTAAGAAGTTCCTCCGGGAGACAGGATTCGATCAATGGGAAGAGTATTGCTGCATACTTATCAGAAGTTATCCCCAGTGTCTCGAGCGCCCTTAACTGTGTTTCTATTTGATCATATAAGTGAGAAATGTCTACTGTATTCTTGTTAACAGCATTAATCAAAATCAATTTTAAGAGTTCTCTAACATAAACTTCGATTTGTATGTCTTCCCGCCCAAATCTAGACCTTAAACTTTCGATAATTTGTGGGTAATGCTCCTCCGTAGCAGGAAAACTATCTACTAATTGTCTTGCCCTACTTCCTGGCAAAGTAGCTTGCACAAGATAATCTACTTTATCCGAAGCATCAATATTCGGGTCTTCATGAACCTTTTTAAATTGTGCCCAAAAAGTTAACCATCCTCTAATATTGCCATCAAATTTTTTAAATTGAATTTCGGGTAACTTATAATTTCTCCTACCTTTGACTTGGTGATTTTCACTGACTGAACTTTGGGCACTATTCTGTGATCCATCGTTCTTTTGAAAAAGCTTGAAGCACTTATAATCCAAATTTTTAAACTTTTTCGTATAGGAGTAGCATTGCTCTTGATCTTGAGCTAAATCATCTTCACTCGCCTCGATCTCCAACAAAAGTCCAAAAACATCAGAACTCACAATCTTAAGTTCATCGTATTTTTCCCGTAACCCGTCCCATGCGACGTGCAGTTCACCGAAATCGCATTTAGGATCTGCCAATAACTTCTCCAGGTCCCTGGCTCGATTTGTGACACCTGCACGTAGGATTGTTCGGTGTTTTTTCTTAACTTCCAAATTTGCCATTTTCCCTGGTTATTTTGTGACGAAAATAAAAGTTCGAATCGGCCTAGCCCTCAGTAGTTTCACAGATATACGACAGCAAGAAACTCTGAGAAAATTCTAACAACAGTCCACCAAAATCAACCCGAAAAAACCGAAATAATTTCTCGACACGAAATATTAACGTAAACACAGAAAGGTGTCAGTTATCCACGACGTGCTATCTGTCCTGTCACGGTCGCCATAAAATGTGGAATCTTAAGAAAACTACCCGTTTAAATAAAACTCCGGGGGACAGACAACACACTCTATTACGTAAAATAATCGCTTCTACAAAATTATATATATTACTCAGACATCAAAAAATATGTCAGACTGACAACTCAGGTAGTAATTAACTACAACAATACCATTTAAACGTACACAATTTCAGGTGAATAAAAAACTATAAAAATAACGATTCAACAGTTTCTTATGGATTCAACAAATGGTAATTAGGCCAAGCGATGGGGGATTTCTACTCGCAAAAGGTCGGAGAGAAATGAAATTTGGTGGGATCGTAGAGATAGGTTCCCTGATAGTCCACCTGAGTTTGCGACCTCGGGGGGTTG
Source organism: Polydrusus cervinus (assembly GCA_935413205.1). Classification (NCBI taxonomy): domain Eukaryota; kingdom Metazoa; phylum Arthropoda; class Insecta; order Coleoptera; family Curculionidae; genus Polydrusus; species Polydrusus cervinus. The sequence continues at coordinate 103,412,129 of OW284511.1, forward strand.
CCGCTCGAGGGGTGAGGGGATGAAAACTCTGACTCATAGCGCTTGGTGCAAAATAGCACCCTTAAGGCAGGTGCTATTGAAAAAAAGTTCAAATAGAATATGTAGAGAACAAAATTGTGCACAACTTTGACTCTTTGTATTTTTTGGTTCCGACAAATAGTTTTCGCTCCACGGTGCGCCAAAGTTGGGGGGTAGTTTTCAATTTTTAACAAAATCATAATTTAATCGCGGATTAAGACAAAGATGGCTACCAAACAATTCTTTAATATTTTTTTACTATAAGAGTAAGGTTTTTTAAGTAAGTAGATGCCCGATTCGATACATTTGATCTTATATAATAAAAGATATGATTTTTAGAAGTGCGCCTTACATACTATCGATATGGGCATTTTTTAATTATCATGATCTACGGTCAATATTTTCTTATTATTGTTGACCTACACTAACTTTTTTATTTTTGTGCAAATATAATAGGTTTTTTTTCCAAAGGCCCGTCCGTACGCCGGATGCACTTAGGCCAGGTTTGGACCATTGTGCTCACCCTGTTTGGTTGTTACACCCACTCCGTGATCCCAGTTAGTTGCACTAGTTTGTATAGGTCAACTGGGGAGAGGGTAGGGATGATCCTTTGGTTCCAGTTTTGGTTGCCCGAGTATTTGTTGCCTCTTTCGATCTAGTAACTCGCAATGGCAAACTATGTGCTGTACAGTTTCTCTATCTTGTACGTAAAGTCTGCAGTCAAGGTCTCCATTGTACAATTGCATTATGTGCAGATGGTTCTTGACAGCCATGTGTTCTGTCAGAATTCCTGTAATGGTTCTCAGCTGGTTCCTATTCATTTGAAGCAGCTGTTTCGTAAGTCTTCCCAATGAAGTTTTTGCTATGAGCTAATCCATGTCTGCTTCTTCAGTGGAGTTTGTGTTCATTCCTGATCCATCGCTTTATAGCATCTCGTGCCGTGCATCTTGGCACTCCGAGTGCCGGTTCTGGACCAATGAATGTGTTTTCGAAGCCTTTTCTCTCGAGTTTATCGGCTTTTTCGTTTTCTGTAATACCTTCGTGGCCTGGTACCCACTGCAGTATTACTTTGTTCACTGTTGCCAGGGCCTTCAGTTTCTCTTGGGATTCCCATACCAGTCATGAGGTTACCTTGTTGCATATTAGCGCTTTAAGGGCTGCCTGACTATCAGAATATATATGGATTCGCTTATTGAGGTAAGCCTTCCTGTTGTTTTCGTACGCACATTGCAATATGGCGTAGATTTTGCTTGGAACACTGTGTGAGACTTTCCCAGAGAGAAAACCGTTCTCCAGTCTTACTCCGTGTATTCCCGCTCCGGTACCCTCTTTGGTTTTGGAGCCGTCTGTGTACCAGATTATTGCCCCAGGAGTAGTTTCTGGTGTTCTGTTTTTCCATACGTTTCGTTCATCAATTACGGCCTCATATGGTAAATTATGATTTTGTTAAAAATTGCAAACTACCCCCCAACTTTGACGCACCGTGGAGCGAAAACTATTGGTCGGAGCAAAAAATGTAAACAATCAAAGTTGTGCACAATTTTGTTCTCTACATATTCTATTTGAACTTTTTTTCAATAGCACCTACCCCAAGGGTGCTATTTTGCGCCAAGCGTCACAAGTCAGAGTTTTCATCCCCCCACCCCTCGAGCGGCAACCCCCCAAGGTCGCAAACTCAGGTGGGCTATCAGGGAACCTATCTCTATGATCCCACCAAATTTCATTTCCCTCCGACATTTTGCGAGTAGAACCCCTTATTTTGTACCCATCGCTTGGTCTAAATGGCCATTTGCAATTTACAATCTTTTTTACGAAATTCACACTTTTTTACGAAAAACCTACGATTTACACTTTTTTACGAAATTTCGTATAAATAGTGTGAATTCACAAACTTTTTACGAAATTCACACTTTTCCCACGAAATTTTGTAAATCAATTGTGAATTTCGTAAAAAATATGTAAATTTACACTTTTTATACAAAACTACGAAAGCGTGGAAGGGCCACATCCTACTACGGATCTAATTTTGAATTCCTCGACAAGTCACTTTTTATAAAAAATTATTTTTTGTCGAGAAATTAAAAATTAAATCTATTGTTGATATAGGAATCCCACCTAGGGACACTCTGTATATAGTGATCACACCGATTAATATTTTAGAGGTAGATTTGTTGGGTTATTTGTATTTTAAATAAAATAATAGTCATATAAACAACTAGCCCTTTTACATAACTTAAAACAATTTAGGTACGTAGTTATTTACCAATGTACCCAAAAAGTCTCTTTAACATATAAATTCACATCTGTATTGCTGTGAGAATGACCTCATGGCCTCGTAGAGGACTATATGTTTCCAAAATACAAATCTTGACCTTCCAAGTTTGCTTTACTGACCATAACCCAACAAGTCTACCTTTAAATTATTATATTTGACAATCAAATAATTAATTACCATACCCAAACTTATCAAGTTTTTACGAATTTCCATATAAAAAAAATTAAAATTTAAAAAAACTATTGTCGATGAAAAAAATTTTTATACAGGGTATCTATATCGTTAAAAATTCAAACTTATTACAAGAGTAAAGTATCCTCAAGTTTTTGATAAAATGCTATATAAGAGAATTGTTAATCATCACATCTTCTAAGTTATTGGTTTTCATTAACTTTGAATAGTAATGATATTTTTGCTTCAAATTTGCATTTTACTGAAAAGTTTAATTTATTTATTTTTAGAAATTGCTTCCAAGAATTCTTTTTTCTAATTTTTAATTTAGTAGGAGCAATTTTAGGAGACACGTTAAAACTTATTCAAAATTAGAAAAAACTGCCTTTTGTAAGCATATTGTTGCTAGATACAGGGACTGGACGCACCCAGTTATATGATAAAAAGCTAAATTTTAAATTTTAGCAAATAACATTTTTTTAAGATAATAAGAATGTTTAAATAAAATGTTTATATATTGGTTTTTAATCATTTAACACATTTTCATTAAATTGATGGAAATATGAAAGTACCATTTGATATTTTTTTAAATTTAAAAAACATATTTTTTTCTTGAATTTTTTTTTAACTTTGCACACCAGCATAAAATTAAAATCTAAACACTTTTTTCAAATAACTTTTTTCAATATCTTGTACTCTAATACCAGATTTTCACGACAAAATATATAGGTACTTTTCAATTTTCCAGACAAACGAGTAGTCACGTACAGGTCATGCAATGTAGCATGAGCCCTGAGATGCGCAGATGAAAGAAAAGGAGAGTCAGTGTACGACAGAGATACCTAATACCGAATTTTAGTAAAGTACAGTCCGTGTAGAAAATAAAAGTGGGATTTGATTGATAAAGCCGTAGTGACTGCTAATCGTGTTTTCTAATTGGGCCCTGTTATGCAAAAATCAAGCAACCAACAAAATAGTTAATTCCTTTTAATTATTTTTATAATAATTTAAATTATCGGAAATTTTTTCAATACTAAACTTAACTATTCAATATGTAAATTATATTGTAATTCTATTATTCTAACAGTAAAATTATTTTATATATTTTGACCATGCAAACTTAGATACATTGAGGGTTAGTTGCTTTTTGCATAATATGGCCTAATTATGTGTTTATTATGCTTTTATGGCTGCCCTTTCTCGAAACAATATACATATTTGCATCTTTCATATGTGTTTAAATTGTTGGTAATCCTCAGTAATGGGTTTTCCATATTTAATGAGCATTTATTACTTCGCATCCCTGTTTTTTTTATAATTTTATTATGGCCGACACAATTTCGGCTTTATATAATTAAAGATGTATGTACATAACATATTAAGAGTCTAAGTTTTAAAAGTACATGTATGACTATTATATAATATTTATCAGTTTCATCTGTCTAATTCTTCTATTCCGGACAGAGAACCCTCGCTTACATAATCATCAGGGTCTTCGCTTGAACTGCTGTCAGTGTCATTCAAATGTATTATTAGATTTTCCACAACAATATTCACCATGTGTTCGTTTTCCATATACTCTAATTCAAATCTTTTTGCTCGTTCGCAACGTGATTCCCACTGGTCCACCGAAAATTGTTCAAAAAAAATATCGGTTAATTTCATAACATCTGTTAGATTAACCGTGACGTTTCTTGTGGCCACAAACTCTTTCATCTGTGCCCACACTAGTTCAATAGGGTTAAGATCAGGGTGGTACGGAGGTAGTCGAACCACGGTGTGCCCCGCACTGGAAAATATTGCATCAATCTTATAACTTTTCTCCCTTGGTTTCCTCATTTTAATTAAACTGTAGAGTTCTGGTTTTAACATTTTTTCGTCAAATGGAATATTTCTCTCACGTAACCACGTTTTCATGTCTTCTTTTTTTGTTACAGATGTAGGGCACTTATTTATTTGCTTATTATATGGCGCATTGTCGATTACTACTACACTGTTCGGGCGTAAATTCGGCACTAGGTTGTTTTTTACCCACTTTTCATAATTTTCGTAGTTCATTTCATTGTGGTAATCCCCAGTACTACAGTGTGACTTCCATCTGACGTATGAATTTGGCACACATTTTTCTATTGGTTTTGATTTTTCTCCAACGAAATCCAATTTTTCTTATTTCTTTTCTTAAACTGTTCAAGCATCCCTGGTAATTGATATCATTTTGAAATTTTTTATGAATTCTCGCTAGAGTTGGCACTTGCTTTTCTGTTTTATGAAAATTGTGAATTGTTCTGCGTAAAACACCTTGAAAAGCAACGTCCAAGACTATTTTGCTTTTTCTGTTTTCACGCTTTTTGTTTGGCGTGGAAAAAGATTTAACTCCTCCGGATTCGATATTTTTGGCTTCTTGCTTAATTCGTTTAATTGCGCTTAGACTAATCTTTGTAGCGGCTGAAACACGTTCGTGAACCTTCCTGATATCAATTTCTGGTCTTCCTGTATCTGCCTCTTGTTGCATAAATTTTATTAAATTATAAACTATTTCACGGCTTTGACCGCTCAATACTCGGTTTAAGACTTTACTTTTAAAAGGCATTATTACAAATAAATATAGTAATAACTTTTTTTCCAATGAACGTCCTACTTTTCTGACAGACTGTACAGAAGTGTGCGTTTCAAAGATCATCAGAATAATGAGCTCTCGGCTAGCTCTTCCCACCTGTTTACTGCGCACCCAAAAGTCAGAGCTCAAGCTATATTGCACGAGCTGTAACTAATTCCAAAACAAATTTTTAGGTTACCAATCATGCAGAGGTTATCAGCATAAAAAGTTTTTTTACAATTTCAATAATAAAAAAGTTTCCCATATGGGTCCAACTTTTTGCCGGTCACTGTATAACCGAATGTTACAAGCTTTGTCGATAAAGCTGTTTCCTTCTGATCCTAAGGCATAATATGACTTTGACCAAGATAACGTTGCAAAGAGATACAAAGTTTTACTATATTTTAATACAAAATATAGTCTCGTGATTTATTTATTTTAGTAATGACGCGGTGATCTACCCTTTAAAAATAATATCTACTATTTAAAGTTGTTTATTAAAAAAAAGAAAAAATAGGACGGAGGCCGCCTAATTCAAACAATATTCGGCTATAAAACAGCGCCGTATTTGTAAAGGAATTGCTGTAAAATTTGCATTTTACGATGCCAAACGGCCGATGCTAAACAAAGAGTAGCACGGAAGCAATTCTAGCGTAATTTTACTTGGAAACAAAGTGTGTAATGAATTTTTAAAAACTTTCTGTTTTTCTTTGATGTAAATCTATAGCGTTTTCCATTGTTACAGATATTACTGTGACCATGAACTTATTAAAATTAAAGTAACCTCTCAATAAACATGTAAATTAGATGAGAAAAGTGCTTGGCAAACTGGTATTTGGTCATTATTTTTTTGAGAAATCAGCTATACATTTTTTTAAATTTACGTTACAAATTTGAAGGTTAGGATCATGGGCGCCCATAAATATAGAAAATAAAAAAGTACTTACACGTTTTAGAAGACATCATTTTATAGTTCGCCTCCATGCCCATAAGTGCTTTAATTGTTTTTGTAAAATATGTACTTTATACTATTTTTTTTAAATTAATGGCAAATACTGCTTTGTAATTGGTACACGTGACTATAATGACATTGCTGGTGTCATTTAACGGGTAACTCAATATTTTTTGTCTTTAACCGCCATATTGAATCATGTAGTTTGTATTCCCTAATTGTTAATAGTAGCAGTGGCGACTCGTACAGTAGGGTTACAGTGCCTACCTACCTGTACATCAAACTTTTTATTTTATACTTATAATTATTACTTTGTCTCCCTCCGCTTCAGTCTTTTTGTAAATCTGAATAATTTTAGACGTTGATATCTGATAACGCCTAACTATGCTAGTGTGTGGGTGACGCCGCGAAAATTCCCTGTCGCCATGCTGCACCGGCCAACTTTGTATATGGCCCGATGTTAAAAGCGTACGAGACAGATAATAATACCAATAAATATCTCCTCGCTCTCTTACTGACACGCAAGGAAATCGGCCTTGTTTGGCCTGGCCAGATCGTCATATGATGCTTTATTTTATCGAGAGTGCAGAGTCCCAAGCGGGTTAGGGCACTACTAGGGTATATAGTTATGCGATCGGCTTCCCTACCGCTACCAGGTACTAGGTGGCAGCTGTTTTTAAAACGGTTTTGCCTGATCGACATATTAATTTTAAAATATTTTTCTTTTAAACAGTTTTTACTCTTTAACATACATTATTCTTGTAGGTTGGGTTTAGGTCAATCCGTCAGTGGATTATATTCTTGATTCCGGGTTTAGCTGTATCAGTTTTAAAATGAATAAAATGAAAGAGGAAAGACATTAGCGCGTTAAATATGTTGTCTGCTGAAAAACAGGTTGTAAACAATATTTTTTTTTTTTTTACGGTTCGCCGACTACGTAGGCCATCTTGAACCGGTCATCGACCACAAATGTGATCTACCGACTGGGGAGTGTGAAACGGCACCTTCATCCTACGAGATATCCGATCTCATCCGGCCTGTCCGGCGTGAATAGGATGGCTAGGTGTCGATTCATTTTACACTCTTCCCTGAGGCAAGAGCACGCCGTGTCCCCAAGCGGTCACCCGCCCAAGTACTAACCGCGCTCGACACCGCTTGACTTCGGTGATCTGCGGGAACCGGTGCTTAATATGTCGACAGGCCCTTGCCCTAAACAAGATTGATAACTTCAAGAATAAAGGGGATCGTTTTCAAATAAAAAACAAAGACGTTTCTTATAAGAAAATTTGAGTGTTATGTGAACATTTTTTTGATACAACTACTGGGATATCTTATTAAATGCTCCATTCAATTAGTCGGTAAGTTTTTAGATTTTTTTTATATACAGGGTTTTACAAATTTGATGCATTAGCATTGTTATCTCGGTAACTATAATAGGTAGAGGGTTTGTTAGATGAAGGCAAAGTTGCATATTTTAAGACTGAAAAATTTGTTAAAAATAAATTTAATCAACTTTCGATGACTTCCGGAGATATCCGAAAAAAGAAACGAAAAACTTTTGTTTCTTTTTTTTATAGTACTGATTATTTTAAAAAACCACAGCACTTTCTTAAGGCACTTTCCAAGATTATAATTTTAAAAGCTACCCACATTCAGGTTCGTATTAAAAAAAAATAAGTTGATATAGGTATCTAAAAAACGAACGTCGTATCTGAAAAGTAGGTATCAAGTATTTTCTTAAAGAGCATTGTAGCATTCAATTTTACCACAGTATTTATTATATTAAAATTAGTTAAGAATGAATGCTCCATGGTATTTTAAGTACCTCCAATTTTAGTATTAAATAAGTTTTCTACAGGTAAAGGTTTAAAAGAATTTGAGATTACCTGATGTAGCTTCGGTTTTGTTGAGTTTGTTTTCAGAGCATTTTTGGGGAATGATATTTGGCTGATAAGAGTCACTAAATTTTATCGGAGGAGTAATTATCCTCAATTTTATTTTGGTCTCCTTGATTTGTAATTTTCAGAGTTCAATAACACATGTTGTTTACATCTAGCATATTTTGAAGGTTGTGTTGATCGAAATTGTAATTGTCAAAAAGTCAGAGAGTAAGTATTAGTTCGGCATGGTTCGGTTTTCTATAGTTCAGCCTAGATGCAGGTCCAACTGACAAATGTTTTGAAGGGGTTCGTTCGGAAAGTAATCCTATGGGAGTCTGGCCACTTGTTTGTGATCCAAATTACCGTTTGGTGTCAAGTAGACTGATTCTGTTGCTAAGGTCAGACTGTTGCCTTTAGGAAGAGGGGGATTTCCGTTTCCTGCGAATTTTAGGGAGAATAGCCATCTTGGTGATGATGACCTCACTTGATCTCCAGGCAGTGAAGGTGGTTCAAGCAATGCGCTGATGCTGACCATTAATGGAGAAATAGTCACAAGTCCTTTGATTTTAAGGACTCCCTGTCCTATTTTCCTGATTTTTGGTAAGCCATTTAATTTTGTTAATGTTGGGAATATTTGTAAAAAAATACGGAATTTTTTAGATTTGTGCTGAAAATAGGACACGTGTTTTCGTGCTGTCACCAGCTCTTAGATACCAGTTTTTGCCTACCAGTTTTACATACCAGCTTCTAAGTTCTACGAACTAGACATGTGTCTCTAGATTCTAGCTTCCGGCTTGTCTTTTTTGGGAAAAGACAAAGTGGTGTTTCAATAGTTATACGAAGAAGCCCTCTGCAGTTTTAAGGCTTACTTAAGGGGAAGCATAGGAGAAGTTACAATCCATATGAGGGAAGGTTGAACTATGAGGTCGTAACTATGGCATATCTTTTTGAAGGTTGTAAAGCTTAATTAATTACACGCAACAGGAGACGCCTGTACATAATTGTAAATAGTCCAGTTAGATGGCTGAAGTCTCAATCACTATTTATTTAAAGCCTCAATGAAGTTACCATCATTATATTATCAGGCCAGTTTTTTTTAAATAAATAATCTTTACATGTAATACCACCTTGGTAAGTACCTAAATTCTATAAATAAGTTTAAGACGTGAAAGGGTAAGGGTCTAAAAAAAGGTTCTAGAACATTTGTGACACCAAGCATACTTACCATTCTCTTTATCAGTTAATATTTTCAAAACTTAATCTTACCAAGAAGAGTAATAATAATATTACAGATATACTATATTAAATGGCCGAGTACTGAGATGGTGATATTGTAGGACATATCTTTATTAACGGAAGACTTCGTCTATTGTTTTTTATTCATTTAAATAAACCAGAGAGTACTATTTTTAATTTAACAACAGGTGTTTTATTTCTTTCTAAAAGTGTTTTCAGCTAGGCATCTAGGAAAGACGTCAATAACTTTGTAGCCCAAGAGATTTTCTTGTTTTAATACTCTTGGTGAACTTAAGTTAAGTTACTAAAAACAAGTGGTGCCCTCTCGGGTTGAAAAAGTGAACCAAGGCTATATAGTGAAAGAACCCCAGCCTACGACAATTGAGCGGCCGTATGCAACTTTAGGGGACACCCTGTCATTAGGGTGCCACAGCATTAAAATGTAAAGAAAATAAAAACAAAAATGAATTTTTTAGTTTTTTTTCCGATGATCCGGGGAGTCATCGGAATTTTATTTAGCATTAAAATATGCAACTTTGCCTCCATTTAACCAAATCTACATATATCTCTTATTGTTACCGAGATAGCAATGCTAATGAATCGAATTTGTACCACCCTGTATTCTCATTAAACATTTTTGACTTCACCTTATGGTAGAGAGTCAAAAGTTCAGCCTTTTGACTTTCTATATCTGATGTCTTTAAATACTTCTTTGTTCTCGTATTATAAAAAATGTCTTTATAACCCATCAAATAAATACTGCGATCACCGCACTTATAATTTTTCTATCCCCTCGAAAGTGGCTCCATTATTTCTCGGAGAGATATCGAATGAAAAATGACAGGCATGACTGGTTGCGTAAATTGGTCAGAAATTTCGTTCGAGGCCTCGTCGTTTTTCGACGAAGTGTTTCGTCATTTTTTCGACAACGAAGATTTTTTATTTAATGTGAGAATGTTCCTGGGGCACTTTGGAGCTAACGACTTAGGTCTAATGAGGACCGAATTTCGGATTAAAAGGACGGCAGTTGTTTCAAGTTGATTAATTTAAAGACCGATTTTTCGGCAACGACGAATGCAAAATAAGACGTTTAGTTCGATTTAAAGCAGTTTAGCATAAATAAGGTAAGATTATTGAGAAATTAATTAATAAAATTGCAAGGTTCTCTTAAAATAACATGTACCATTGCGGCCAAAAAATACTGGTAATAAGAAATTTGCTGGATTAATAATATGGTCCCAACATCAAGTTGCAGATAGAAGTTTTGATTTGTGCTCATCAACAAATATCTCGTGATAAATATGTTAATAATGTATTGTCATCAATATTATTGCTAGATTTTCTATATAAAAAAAATTTAAAATATTCAGTACAGAGAGATCTTGTTGACTCAACAAAAATTCACAGAAGGAAGATCTTGTGAATCAAATACAAATAAAGCCGTGGCAGGATTAAATACAAATTAAACGGTACAATGCGTATTATTTCCTCTTCGATCAAGCGAATTTTTTTAAAAATAAACCTAACCTTAAAGATATACATTTAAAATGATTAGAGTAATAGGGAGGCATTAGGTATACACTTTTAAATTATACGGGGTGTCCCAAATAGTCAAAGCATATCATTTATTTTTCTTTAAATAAAACACCCGATATATTAAATAATTTTCGAATTCCCCACAAAATTTCACGCTTATTTTGGATAAAATGTCATTTGTCTAAATTCTGTGTTTGATATATTGACGTTTAAGGTATGGCATTTTTCGACTTAGACAAGCTGTAAAATTCGAACGGTGCATCTTAGAAAAAAATGGATTTCACCTTCCTATCTTAGTTTATTTAATAACTTTTTGACAAAAGAAAAGTTAGAGATAAAAACCATTTTTCTTCACAATAAACTTTTCCAGTAGTACAGCCTGTCAAAGTCTGAAAATGTTATATTTTACATGTTAATAACTCAAATACAATTGAATTTAGACATATGCTGTTTTATTCAAAAAAAGCGTAGACTTTTGTGAGGAATTAGAAAAAAATATATATTCCATGGAATGTAATGTTGAGATCCGATGACTAATGATAAAACTTAGTAAGATTGAAGGGCACATTACGTAATGTATGTAATAAAAAAATTGGCCTCCCCAGAACGTTTATGATAACTCATAAAAAAAATGTATACTGGTTGCTGCAAATAAACTAACCAGAATAATAAGGGCTAAACGAATCCATTTCTCATTCGGCTTTGTCGATGCAATATTGGTTTTAATTTAACAACAGGCTTTTCTGACAGAATGGATTCGACGAAAAAATGAACGTAATTCGATTCAAACAACGGTGAAATATGTAAATTATTTAATGCATTTTTGCGGATCGTTGCACCCGATTTGCGGTTAACGAATTAAAATAAGAGAATAGTAATTAAATATCTAGCAAATTACATACTGAGTGATAGAAGAATTTTGGACTTGTATTGTCCTTATGTGTTTTTAAATCATAACGTCTCAACTGGTACAGGGGCGTAGCCAGAAAATAGGCTCGGGGGGGCTCAGTGGGCGTAAGTAGGACATTTTTTTTTCTTAAAAGAGGGACATTCGGGACTACATATATGTACTTTATGATGTTGTACCCAGAGAAGAAGGCGGAAAAGCGCCGCAGGCAAAAAATGTTCGGAACCACGCCCAAAGTTCGTTTAAAATTCACCTAATTACTATCGAATTTCAAAAATTAAATTATTTCCTCTCCCCCGCTGCATGGTTGAATTAAATTTGTTTTTTTATGATATTCCTCCTAAATATAAATATTGGTGTCAATCCAAAATTTTAATATAAGACGTATGTATGACTCTAACCAGCGTTTTTCGGCCTCGGTTTATTTTTGATTAAAAATAAAGTAAATATCGCTCACCACGCCAAAATTGATGATTTTTTCAGAAATCGTGTATTTTAGGAGCGTAGATCTAAGAGCAGTTTTTGGTGCAAATGCTTAGGTTTTAAAATACTCCTTCTTAAGTGCCGTTTTGTATATTCATAATAAAGCATTCTCGTTTCTTCCCGCACTATTTTTTTTATTATAAATTATCACACTTCTTCCATAAAAAATGTTTCAATTAAAATTTTTACTTTAATTTTTCTCTTTAAAAATAAATACATAATTGTTTTTTGTTTTTGTTGTAAGAATATTTTATTGCATTGGGTTATATTTTTGTTGATTTAAAATAGCTTTAAAAGAGACAAAACGGAACAGACAAGTATATAATAGAAAAATACTATAAAATATTATTATTTTTACTCGTTTTCCTATAAAATTGCATCATACTTCAATAACTAAAACGATATGCGTCCGAAAACAGGACTTTTTGAAGTGGAAGTTTAAACACTAAACGTTTCCTACAAAACTTTTGTAATCTAAGCCAAGAATACATTATTTAAAAATTTAAACTAAGAGTCTAAGCGCGAGACGAAAAATTAGGTTGCAATTAGACTTTTAGACCCGAGTTCCCCCTCCCGACAGCCCCATCCCCTTAAATACGCCACTGAACTGTTAAGTATCTTCAGTCGGCTTCAAACTACATACTTATATACAGCGTCATGTTTAAATCAAGAGAAGCGACCAGGGATTTAAGACGCGTCGGATATAATAATAGTATAGCTGTCTAAATTATGTTTAATTAAATTACATACACATGTAGTACAAGATAATTATTTTGACAGCATTAATAATTATAAAAATGTACATATTTAATAGATTGCATTGTAAATGTCAAGTCAATTTTTGTTGAATAATGAAGTGAAATCCGTTTTTGGTTAATTTATCAAATTACTCATTTTAAACTTTATTACTTTTTTGTATTTCTCATAGCTTATATTTGTCTTTTACAGTATAGATAGAACATTTCTGAGAATCTGATAAGTATTGTCAATTATTATCGGGTAGCCTACCTTCAAGAAATTACCTTCCATATTATTGTAGAATCAAAAAATCAAGTTACCTGCTTTCAAATGGATTGTTTTCATTATCATGGTCAATAACAATTGTCAAGGTAGAGAAAACTGATTTCCCAGGGTAATAATCGGTGAATAATGGTCGTTTTATAGGTTAGCAGCGGAAAAAAATGGTTTCGATTGTTTCGTGGTTCATTAATAGTATATTATTGACCAAGGTTTAGACAGATACTATTATTGACTGAGCGTCGATTTTAAATGCCGAGGAGCGCAGCGACGAGGGATTTAAGACGTGAGCGCAATAATAGTTGTCTAAATCGTGGTCAATATATTATTTTTTCCACTACTAACACATTTACAACATCAAATTATTGATTAAAGTTACCTAACATACCTTCTTAGGGTTGCTTCTGTTTTTTTCAGTCAAGTTACCTTTGCTTTAAAATTTGCAGCATTTTTTTTATCTTGTCAGGTGGCATTCTTAGTTGTCAGTATTTGTCGATTCATAAAAAAATTCAAGTCTTTTTGATAAAATGAGCGAAGAAACTATTACTGATACTGGACTCCTCCAGAAATGAGGGTGGAAGCACAATAAATTAATGATACGTTGCTACCCCAAAAATCTAAGGTTTTGTAGTTAAAAACCTACTCAGTATTTAAGGACTGGTGCCAGACAAAGAAAGCTGGAATACCTGGTTGTCTAAACATGACGTTTTCATATATTTTTAAAATAAAAAAAGGTCTAGTTGCCTGTTTTATATTGTTTTTGCCAGAAGACTCTAACGAGGGTAAATAATAGAGGCTTCTGGCAAGGAGTAGAGAAAAACGATTTCTAAAGTTATTAATCGGTCAATAATGAGTGATTTTAAAGTTAGTACCTAGTGGAAAAACCATTTTATTCGTAATTTTTAAATCAATAAAATAAATAAAAACTCGGCAATTTAAATCTTTTTTAAAATTGAAATGAACTGTTTATCGAGTGGTCTTTTTAGTTTGCAATTTTTTTAAATAAACCATTCATAACGGCTTTCAAAATATTTCATATAAAGAATAACAACAAAAAAAGCTTATCGAAATGAAATAAACTTTTTTGAATTTCGGAATCCCAATCTCGAATAGATAAATAATCGAAAAAATATTCCACTCCGATATTTCGGTTTCGCAGGGAACAGATAAAACACGAAAGCTATTTATTTTACAAGTGTTGTCGGATATAACAGAACCAGAAATATTATGGGATAATCGAAAAGTTTTATTATGTAAACCAACCTTTCACGTCGGAAAGCCACAGTTATACATATAAATAATAGACATACAAATTATAGTGTTATATTATAATTATTATTGTATCAATTAAAACACAATTGAATTATATGTAATACTTATTTGATAATATTAAATTATAGATTTTGCGTTCAAAATTCTATAAAAACAATGCGTATATTAGATATTTTCCATTTTATAACATATATTTAAAGAGTCTCTTGCATCGTTTTTAAGTAATTTCTACTTGCGTCTTGAATTTATAGAGTTTATTGAAATGACACTAAATAAGCTATGATTTTTTTTTTATTTATATTTTTTGTGTGGAAAATATTGAAGCACACGGAGAAAAGCATCACTAATATAACAATAATACGCTTAATTCAAGTAAGTAGGTTTAACCATTCCTCAAATAACTTACTACTTGATTCCAATACTGTCAATCAGTAAGATTACGGTGTGGGTAATCCAAGAATAACAAATAATTTATAGTAAGAATAGTGAGCTATTTATTTTAAGATAAAACGGATATCCCAGTGGCGGCTCGCGGTCTTAAAAAATAGTGAAGAGCTAGGTATAGTGCGGGTACTTAAACAAACAGTGACTAAAAACCCGCGTAACAAAACGTCTCTCTTATCCTCATCTGTCCAACGACTGAATGAAGTTTCCAATGGAACTATGTCATTAATTGGGTTCATTTTTTAAACACATAACTAAGTAGGTACGTACACTACTGAATTAACTGAAAAATACAAACAAAACTTTTTAATCACACAGTAAATCACGTAAAAACGATATCTATAACCGAAAGTTTCGCGAAACCTCAAAATAAATACCTTAAGGTTAGGCGAACCAATGCTTAATCAATGATGCATACGACTGATCTATTTTTAAATCGCCCTTCATCATAATGCAAATTGTTACATGCTGTTGTGTGACTGATGTCACGTAACCATAGCAACGGTGAATATCAAAAATCAAAACCATGCGGTGCGTTGGGTCTTCACTTGCTTTGAGCTAACGGACACGGTCGCTGCGGCGCGCCAAAATGCACGAGTGTTTATAATTATTGTCCATCGAAGTTAACCGCGACCCTATTATGCATAGCTACATTCGGATTAAATTAATATTATTAATTCGAACATAATTATTTTTTAGGGGCTAAAATGGTAGTTGTATTAATTGGTACATTAGTATTTGTAACATGAATAATATTATTACATAATGGTAAATAAATAAATCGAGCAACTGGTGACACACGAAGGGAAATAACACGACTGATGGCAGTCTATTACTTGCATGTGTGGAATCAAGAGCTTGTACAGAACAACATATTTGAGTATTATTTAGATAGACATAAACTGTGTGTGTGTGTGTAAAGGGCAAGACACTACAATGGCGACGAGGAGAAAAAGAAACAAGTAAGTCGAAGGAAAATAATATAACAGAGATAGTAACTTACGAAAGAGACTTAGCAGTAGTTCATAAGCAAAACAATAATTGCCGGTCTTCCTACATGGAAAAGGGCACAAGAGAGAAATAATTGCCGGTCTTCCTACATGGAAAAGGGCACAAGAGAGAAATAATTGCCGGTCTTCCTACATGGAAAAGGGCACAAGAGAGAAATAATTGCCGGTCTTCCTACATGGAAAAGGGCACAAGAGAGAAATAATTGCCGGTCTTCCTACATGGAAAAGGGCACAAGAGAGGAAAATTGCCGGTCTTCCTACATGGAAAAGGGCACAAAAAAAAATGTTCACCAGTCTTCTTATATAGGAAAGGATACTAGAGAAAAATAATTAGAGGGCTTCCAAGAAGGAAAAGGGCACAAAAGGTAAAAACCTAATAATATTTTAAAAAATTGCTGTCTAAGATAGAAAAATTCATTTGCTATTATTATGATATTAGTAGGTAGTAAATGTTAGGAGAACTACCTAAACACGATTATTTTAAAATTATAAATAAGGAATTTTTAAACGCCCCTCTTGATGTAATTTAAGATAACCTAAACATAACGCAATTTATAGCGTCTTTATGACGTTGGATTCGATGTTGACAACAGCAAATTTTTACGTTATTAGACGAAAGAAATGTAAATGTAAATATAAGAATGTAATATTAGTAATTTTGCAAAATGACAATAAAATAGGTATTTTACGAACTATCAAATCAAGTTGTTTTAAAAAAGGGTCGTTTTTATTCAATGGGTTAATATTACTTATATAACAAAAAAAAAACATTGACCGAAAATTTACATTATATAACCAATTCAATGATAAGAGGGTATACACGAAATAAAACAAAATAACATTTAATTCTTGTTAACTGCTTATTATCGTATTACTAGGCACTAAATAAGTTACGTGTTGACTTTGAACTACATGCTTCTTTCACTCAGCGGCGAGGAAAAATACCAATATTTTAAAAATAGATAATTTTTAGGAATAAGTACTACTAGGTAATATGTCGAATATTACTATTCCATCGTTAGAAAGTTTGGTTACGAGGAGATGCCAGCTCAGTAAGACTCCGCTAGTAAAAGTGGAAAAGGGCCCTGCAAATTTACCTGGACACCGCAGGCATTGTAAATTATTTTAAGAAAAGGCAGTATTATTGCATTTCGGAGGTATTGCACGAACGTAAATGACGGAGATGATATTGACAGTTATGAGATTGCTATATAAAAACTAGACGAGTACTTTGCACCCAAACAAAGCACGGTGTATGAGAGGCATCTATTTGGAGTTCTCAAGCAAGAAAACGGTGAAAAGTTTGAAACATTCTTAGTTAGGCTCCGTCATCAGGCAATTTAGATAAACAACTCATTGACCAAATAACTGAAAAGTGCTAGTCGGTTGATCTAAATATTTTAGCAGCGGGAGATGTGGTTAATCTTAATACTTCCATCGCCGAACGCATTAGAGACCATCGGAAGACAGATTTCAGAGTTTAACGACAGGTCTTTGACATCGACAAGTGGAATTAATGCACTGTTGACTAAAAATAGTCAGATGCAGAAAACCATTACAAGATATTCTCGCTGTGGGCTAGAAGACAACATTAGGCAACACAATTGCCAGGCAAAGAATATAACCTATTATAATGGCAAAACGAGTTGGTCCTTAGGCAAGATGCTGTTTTAAGAAACGAAGCTTTCAATCTAATCACCATCAAGGTCACAACAAAAGATTTAAACCATCAAAAGCAACTACAAGGGCGAATGTTAACTGCGTAGAAAGTGAGCAGGAACATGTATTTCATCTGGACAACAAAGACGACAAAGTGGAGTGTGAGGTAGGGGGAGTTAGTATAAGTATGATAATAGATTCTGGTAGCAAATGTAATCATATCTGAGAAAACGTGGGAATTCTTAAAGAAGTCAAATATTAAGAAACACAACCAGGAAAACAAAATCCAAATAAAATTATTTTGCCTATGGATCAAGAGAACCTTTACAAATTTTAGGCTGTTTTGACAGTAATACAAGAATAACAAATAATCAAATATCGGCAACTTTTTATGTTGTAAAGGATGGCAAGAAGAATTTATTATTAAAAGATACTTCTATTGCTCTAAATATTCTTAGAATCGGCTTGAATATTAATAATATAAATGTATTATCATTTCCTAAAGTAAAATATGTTATGGTTAATATTCCAATAGACAAAACCGTTACGCCAGTATGTCAACCTTATAGGAGGGTACACATTGCTTTGGAATCAGAATGGGTATCGCCCATGGTACCCGTTCTTAAAGGAAACGCGGATGTTAGAATTTGTATCGACACGAGAAGAGCTAATACTGCCATTTTTAGAGGAAATCACCCACTTTCAACCATATACTCTCTTTTACCACATTTGCGTGAAGCTAAATATTTTTCAATGCTAGATATAAAATATTGCTTTTTATCAAATATAAATTTCTCCAAAATCCCGGTATATTATCACATTTATTAGTAGTAAAAGACTTAGGCTTTTATTGGAATAAATACCTATCCAGAAATTTTCCAAAAGCTATGGGGAAAATTTTACTTCCGTGTGAGGTAACTTTAAATTTTATCGGCGATATACTCAAATTTGGGAAAACAGTGCATGAGCATGACAAAAGAGTTTAATTTACATTAAACAAATTAAAAACAAACAATGTATTACTTAATCAAGACAAATGTATTTTTAAAGTTACATAAATTAAATTCCTTAGTCACACATTATCGGAAAGTGGTATTAGACCGTTAGAGTCTTATATAAGTAGTATACGATCATTTAGACAACCAGTGAATATAGAGGGGTTTTATAGTTTCCTTGGGTTTATAAATTTTGTAAATAAATGGATTCTAAATCTGGCAACCTTGACAGAACCCTTAAGCCAGTACTTTTTATTTTCAAAATATTCTTTATTTATTTTTACTTATTTTCACATATCAGGCATTTCTACATGTTATTATATCACATACATATTTCATAAGATAATCTTAAAATCTAGTTTCCGCTGTGTTAGTGCGTGCTAACCAGGACACAACAACGAGGCAACGCCCCGCCCCATTGGGGCTGATCTTAACCCTGGTAGAAAATTATCCTGTTTTGACCGCGGCCGGTTCCAGAAATCTTTTACCGCCATGAAAGAGTTTATTTTGCAAGTTGCTTAGACTTAAGTTGACAAAACATACAAGTATTAAAAAGTATTGGGGGAAAGAGCAAGGCGAATCTTTTAGGAGGTTGAAAGGAGCTTTATCGAAAATAGGTACCTTAAGATACTACGACCCAGAACAAAAAACTTAGGTTATAGCCGATGCAAGCCCAGTAGGATTAGGTGCTATGCTTACCCAAGTTGATGAAAAAGAACCAAGAATATTTGCATTTGGAAATAAAAGTTTAACTGACATAGAAAAGCGTTATTGTCAAACTGAAAAGGGAAGCCCTTGCACTTGTTTGGGCGGTAGATCATTTTAGGATTTACCTTTATGGTTTGATCTTATAACTAATCATTAGCCTTTGGAAGTCATATTCGGTCCAAGATCACGTCCATGTGCTCGGATAGAGAGATGGGATTTTATTAAGAGGAGACAGAATGGTGATACCATTAAGTTGAGACAACGCGCACTAGATGGTGGCCATGAACGTCATCCAGCAATGGTATCGATAAAATGTCGACTGTATTGATTTTATGGGACCACTACCAAGTGGTGATTACATTTTTGTAATTATTGACTATTTTAGCCGACAGAAAGAGATTAAAATAATGAAAAATATAACTTTAGGAAATACAATAGATGTCCCAAAAGATATATTTTCTAGGCTTGGATTTCCGGTTTCCATTACAGCCTACAGTGGGAGACAATTTATTAACGAAGAAATGAAAAATTTTTGCAATGAATATGGAATTAAAATTTATTTCACGGTATCATATTAGTCGCAAATGAATGGTAAGGTCGAACGTCAAAATATTTTAAAAAGACTCAAAATCAGTCAAGCATTAAAACACAACTGGCAACAGGACCTACGTGACAACCAAATAATGTATAACAGTACTCCGCATTCTGTGACAGGGAAAACTCTATGTGAGCCCTTTATTTCAGAAGACATTTCAGAGATAAACTTCCTAATGCTAATGGTTCAGAAAGCCTGGTATTAGATCAAGAAGTAAAAGACAGAGACAAAATTGAAAAAGAAAAGGAAAGGGAATACGGAGATCGTAAACGGAAAGCAACCGAGAATATTGATGTCAATGTGGGTGACAAACTATAACAAAAAAAAATAGAGGGACAGGGGACAGTACGTGACGATAGTAATTGTTATCATAATATAAATAAAGAACATAAAATGAGTTCACAATTGGGAAAAATTATTTACTATTTTTCTATATTATTTAAATCAAAATAATCTTTTGTTTTGGGTTTCAGGACTACGATTTTTAACACTAGATTAATAGTAGTGTTAGTATATAGTATGTAATTAGTTAGTTAATTAGTTTAAGGCTCAATTAAATTTATACTAGCACATGTGTATAATTTTAGAATAAGAATTTAGACAACTGTTGTATTTGATACATTTAATTAATTATTAAATTAAGTAATGTTATGTACTATATGTTTAAAAAGAAGAAAGAGATGTAACATGAATAATATTATTACATAATGGTAAATAAATAAATCGAGCAACTGGTGACACACGAAGGGAAATAACACGACTGATGGCAGTCTATTACTTGCATGTGTGGAATCAAGAGCTTGTACAGAACAACATATTTGAGTATTATTTAGATAGACATAAACTGTGTGTGTGTGTGTAAAGGGCAAGACACTACAGTATTTAATATTGTTGAAAAACGTTCCTCCTGCTTTTATTTTTTTTTGGTGAAGAGCCGCTTCACCTACTTCACCTGACGAGCCGCCAATGGGACATCTTATTTTAAGTGTATTTTATTCGTACAACTTTATTTTTATTGATTTAAATAGTATATGTATTACAGAACAAGTGATGAAAGTGATACTTTTCAAACGAGGAGATATTTAGCACGAGGCGTCAGCCGAGTGCGGAAATTCTCCGAGTTTTAGAATAATCACTTTCACATGAGTAATGTACACTATTTTTCCTACGACCACAAAGAATTATTAAAAAAGTCTTTGATTTGTGAAAAAAATATTTCAACTCTAGAGTTGAAAAAAATATTTCAACTCTAGAGTGGAAATACAAGGCACACTATTAATTTAAACATATGATGCCAATTTGACGGACCACCTCTATTTATTAAAAAGAACAAATTTTAGAAAGTAGTTTAGTGTTTAACTTATTTATCATGTATTTTTCGAGTGATTTCGAATTAGAGTGTGAAAATACGCCATCTGAAATTATAAAAAATATTAATAATATACTGAAAAATCTATTACCATTCAAAACAAGCCGCGCAGAAGAAAATGTCATATATTATATTAACAAAGAATTTTTATTGGTAACCATAGCGTAGTGACTAGGGCTATGGTCTACAGATCGAAAGGTCACAGGTTCAAATCCCATAAGGAGTATTTGACTTTTTTTTATAAAAACATTAAATAATTTATGGAATTAGGTATTTTGAATTGAAATCTTCCTTGTTGGATGAATTTTTAAAATTTAATCAAGGAAAGATGCATTAAATATAAATTTAAAAAATTCATCCAACAAGGAAGATTTCAATTTAAAATACCTAATTCTATAAATTGTTTAATGTTTTTATAAAAAAAAGTCAAATACTCCTGATGGGATTTAAACCTGTGACCTTTCGATCTGTAGACCATAGCTCTAGCATGGCAACACATAAAAATTTTATGTTTAATATATGACATTTTCTTCAGCGGGGCTTGTTTTGACTGGTAATAGATTTTCTAGTATATTCTTAACTTTTTTATAAGTTCAGATGGCGTATTTTCACACTCTAATTCGAAATCAATCGACAAATACATGATAAATAAGTTAGACAATAAACTGCTTTCTAAAATTTATTCTTTTTAATAAATAGGTGTGGTCTGTCAAATTGGCACCATAATGTTTAAATTAAATAGTGTGCCTTGTATTTCCACTCTAGAGTTGAAATATTTTCTTTCAACACGCGTGTGATATTCGGCGCTTTCGAGCCAAGTTAACCGTGTTTTTTTTCTCATTTTCATAGGTGGTCGTAGGAAAATAATATTTTGTCCGAAAAAGAACTCAATGGGACGGCTCCATTTCTTAGCCAGTGATAGAAGAATTATGGAGTTGCATTTGTAGACAAATTAAAAATTATGCAAGTCCAAAACTCTTCTATCATTTAAAAATTTACTATGTAAATTATTCATAACTACATTTTGAATTGTGGCAAGATGAAGGAAAAAAAATATGGTAAAACCGATAAACCCCAGTGAGTTTTACCGCTTAAATCAATTAGGCCTTAATATCGACAAAGGCTGTCATAGCCCGTTTGTACTTGCTTCAAGACCCTCATTGATAATAATTTATTTATAAATGGGGGAATCCGTCTTCGATGACTGGAGTAAAGGACTTGGATGGGATAATAAATTTAATTTTTAACGTTACTGTTTTGACACGAAAAGCACTTAGAGTGTGACGTAGAGTTAATTTGATTCAAATAATAGCGTTATTAGTTTACCGTTCTTTAGCACCATGTACTGTAATATTATTTGTTGTAGAATCACTTGCTGTTCGATAAGTAAATGTTTATTATGTAAACCGATTCAACTTGCGAATTTAATTTATACCCGTCGAAACTGAATATCAGAAATTGAACAAAAATTAAAATAGAAAATAGAAAACAGAATCAAATAGCAGTAAGACACAAAGCTCTAAAAACTATTGTCTCTTTATTAAAAGACAGGCAGTAGATATTATAAAATAATGTAGGCCGCACCCCAACAAACTGATACTCAAAAAATGGTGCCGTTGACAGTGGCGTGCGGTGAAATGTGGGGGAAGGGAAGCAATTTTTAAAAATTTACCTATTTATAGTGAAATTGGATTCTCCTATCATTTTTTGCAAACTCGTCCATAACTTCGATATAGAAACGCGGATTTTGCGACATTTCCCTAACAAGATCCTTTTCAATTCCTAATATAGGGATGCATTGGAAAGTCGGTCCTGTCCTGTCGAATTTCGCAAATATTGAAATTTCAATAGACCTGACAACCTTGCTTAAAACACCCAGTAAAACTATAATAAGTGTTTGCATTTTGACCTCGAAATTTTCATATGGAAACCCAGGAAGCACTGCAGCGGGGTGCATCAGTCGCCGATGAGATTGAGAGAGAGACGGGAGATATACTAAGACAAAGGCCAACTTTTTTGGAGGCTTGCTCCCAAAGTATATTATTTATTTCATTTATTTAGGATGAAATTAATTTATGAATTTATTGTAAATAAAGATGACGATTTGGTTTTGGTTTTAGGGGAAGCAATGCTTCCATTGACCGCACACCCCTGGCCGTTAAACTGATGATGATCCGCGAGTCAGTAATTTTACATTTTTGTGCAATATAGGAAAAGATAAAAAAATATCTAATTTTTTACTTTATTTTATAATTAAAAATTTTAATTTGGTCTCTACAGATATTGAAAAGGGTCAGGAAGTTATGTTTAATTAAAGAAAAATATCGAATCGGATCCACTTAAACTATATTACGCATACTTTTCTAATTATTGGAACAATGTCTTCGGTAGCAAGTACTCTTTTTCTATCTGAACATTCTTACATAACAAAATTACTGCGTCTGCGCAACAGCGTAAATTTTAAAAACATGTTTAAACCATGGTATTTTAAACTATTGTTGTAAGATTATTTTTTACTCTATACCACCAGTTGCTTCTAGGAAAAAAAATAATTATTTTCAAAATTCAACTCTTTGCGGAATTAATTACATATTATGTATTTATTTAGCTGACAGCACCATTTCCTGTATCTTCAATTGAAATGAAATTGGAAAAGGCACATTTCCTCCACGCATAAATCACTCACGCCCCGAATTCACGCACTTTGATTACAAAGGAATCGTCTTTCCGGTCTATCACGCTCTAATTCGGGTTCAACCCCGTTTGAGAGACTTATTCCTTTGTATATTGTATTAGATTTTAAGTTTTAGCTACTAGCTTGACATTTTGCATCACTTTAACGTTTTACTATTGTTAAATTTCCTATTGATGAGTTTGACCGCCGAAGATGCGGTGGGGGGAAAAGGATAATTTTGCTACTTGTTAAGAACATTCGACCAGTATTTTTAAATTCTTCTCCAAGGTTACCAGCTCCATGCGACATTATATTTATATACATTAAATTATACCAAAAACATTCAAATATCTTGGCCCGAATCTTGTCCATGTTTATTAATAGATTTTAAAAAACTTAAATTTGAACTCTACAGTTATAAAAGTGTCGGAAAATAGGTTTTATTAAAAAAAAATCATTGTCAATATTTTTTACCATACTACACTGTAAAAAATGGGAACATTTCATAATTTTTATTTATTGAACTTTGTACGCTATAGGTATTTGTTTTTTCAATATATACAGTAGGGTGACCGGATCTCATATGGGGGGAAAAAAAATGTCGGAATCTTGTTCGTCTGAACCCCACAAAACGATTCCCCTTTCCAGAAATTTGAGCTCGATTAAACGACGTTAACCCGCGCCGCTCGTCGCTCAAAGTTTGAAAAAATCCAAATTTTTGGCCAAAAAGCTGACATATGGAGCCATAACTCCAGAACGATAAATAATAGAAACACGCTGAATATCTCAAAAGAAAGCTAATGTTGTTCTTTAAAATTTATATTCTATACATAATTGTTGTTATTTTAAGTCAAATCGAGTTACAACAGCCTTTAGCCCCAAAAACGTGACCTGGTACCACTAGGAGTATACTTCGTATATTTTGTTATTAAGTGATAAATTTTGCTTTTTTTGGTATATTTTTGAGTTTAAAGTAGAAATATAATACAAAAACAAGTAATATTGATAAGTCTAATGACATTTTTTATTTTAAAATATAAAATATCAGGTATATAATACATACAAAACAGACACACAAAAGATACAGACGTAGTACCTACCTAAGTTGATAACTTTACATAGTTATCTGATCTATTCTAGAGCTTTTGTTAAAGTGGTCTTTAAAACGTCAGGATATAATGCTCGGCATTTGCTTACAACTTGCAGGGCATATTGCTTTTGCTCTTCATCTTTTGTCAGAAGGTCGTTAAAGTCGGTTATTAATTTAACACCACGCTCAGCCATATCATTAACTACTTTTAATGTTTTTTTGACAATTTTCAATCCTTCTTGGAAGTAATTATTTTGAGGCCAGGTGTTTGGATGTTGTCTTAGGAAATCTGTTTTTATATTAAATCGGTCAAAGGATGTATACGTTTCTTTGGTAAGTAAATTTACCAATCCTCCATCAACTACCTCTTTTAATTTTTCTTTACTAACTTTTGGATTTACAACCCTAGCGTGCTCTGATGGTTCATCTGTACTACTGAGCAATTTATTAGCCATTTTTCATCGTCTGTGATGGTGGGATCAAAAAACGATAATCCCACCAACTTTGCATTCAAATACCACAAATGGTTCGAAAATTTAGTCAGGGCTATTTCTGCAATGTCGTTGTTACATTCTTTATAGTCTAACAGACTATTCAAAATACCTCAATCTTGCTTTGGTGCAAAATGAGCTTTTGGAGCATTGAACCAAGCTTTACAATAAATTTTAACTAGGAAAACAGAAATGGCACGCACAGAACTTTTTTCTTCTTTAGACATCTTAAATTGACGACGAAAAATGAACATTTTTAAGCAGTAAATAGCCTTTGCCATCCACCTAGCGTGATGAATGGCTCCTGGAGTTCTAAAACCCAGAACATTGCCGTCTAGTGATCCAACAAATACGAGAACCAACTGCAATAGCTCCTTGTAGTAATCTCTGGGGTAGCTCTCAGTTAATTTGGTCTCGAATTTAGCAGTAACATTTGCAATTACTTCTGGAGTTAGCTGCTTTTGTATTAGATTGTCACTGATACCGGTGTCGTATTTTTGTTTGTCTATCTTGGGCCACGCAGTGAGGAATCTCTTGAAAATGTCTGGATGAGGTCCAGTGGTTGATCCCATTTTTGTGTCGAATACGCCTCTTAAGACAATTTCCAAGATATTATGTTGACGGCAAGCTAGGTATAATAATTCTCTTCCCAACATGACGCATGCTCCTTTGACTCTTTCGGTGTTGTATGATGTAGTGTCGAAGCACATTGCCTGGACGGTATTAGGAAGACCCCATTCATGTAGGCATTCATATACGGCTACGGCTTGCTCCTCTCCAGAGCTGTTTGCTGTTACAAGAACTCCCAGCAGCTGTTCCTTTTCGCCATATGAAACAGCAATAGCTATTTGCTCACATTTTTCATTTTTTAAAACCCCCGGCAAATTTTTATATTTTAAAATAAAAAATGTCATTAGACTTATCAATATTACTTGTTTTTGTATTATATTTCTACTTTAAACTCAAAAATATACCAAAAAAAGCAAAATTTATCACTTAATAACAAAATATACGAAGTATGCTCCTAGTGGTACCAGGTCACGTTTTTGGGGCTAAAGGCTGTTGTAACTCGGTTTGACTTAAAATAACAACAATTATATATAGAATATAAATTTTAAAGAACAAGATTAGCTTTCTTTTGAGATATTCAGCGTGTTTCTATTATTTATCGTTCTGGAGTTATGGCTCCTTATGTTAGCTTTTTGGCCAAAAATTTGGATTTTTCAAACTTTGAGCGACGAGCGGCACGGGTTAACGTCGTTTAATCGAGCTCAAATTTTGGCTATCTCAATATCTGGAAAGGGGAACCGTTTTGTGGGGTTCAGACTAACAAAATTCCGACATCGATTTTTTGTGGTCACCCTAATATACAGTGACCGGCAAAAAGTTGGACCCATATGGGAATCTTTTTTATTATTGAAATTGTAAAAAAAACTTTTAATGCTGATAGCCTCTGCATGATTGGTGAGCATAAAATTAAAATCTAAACACTTTTTTCAAATAACATTTTTCAATATCTTCTACTCTAATACCAGATTTTCACGACAAAATATATACTTTTCAATTTTCCAGACAAACGAGTAGTCACGTGACTAATGGCAAAACAAATTTTTAGGTTACCAATCATGCAGAGGCTATCAGCATTAAAAGTTTTCTTACAATTTCAATAATAAAAAAGTTTCCCATATGGGTCCAACTTTTTGCCGGTCACTGTATAAGCTATATATATTTCCATGGTTAGTAATATTTCTTTACGGATATTGTAAATTTAAAACTTTTATGAAAATTTACTAGTCAAAAATATTCTTTCCGGCTATTTGTTATTCACAATTATTACAGTTATGTATTTTTTTACTGTATTTATAATGAAATTATTTTTTTAAATATTGATTTTTTTGGGTTTTTGGTATGGGGCCCCCAAGAGATGGCGCTAAAAGCTATATGCAACGCAAGAACGTTGATATGATAGGCTTTAACATAAATAAAGCTTTCGTTTGGTATTATAGTAAGAACACCTACCCTGTCATGACGAGAACAACAGAGTTCGAAACCGGTCTGCAGGTGGTGACATGCTACCAATAGTAAAGTTTTCACTTTTTGAAAGTATTATGCTATTTGATTAACGTTAATATCTAACGTCGTTAGACGAAATACAACCTTGTAATGAATATTTCATACAGTACTTAAAAAATTAGGTGTAGGGTGTCCCATAACTTATGGGCCTGTTCGTAGTAACTGGAGATATTAGGCATCAAACTAAACCGATTATGTCATATGAGTTTTTTTTTTGATAATTAAAATATTAATTTAATTATGCTTACCATGTTTTTTATGTTTTGGGATGTTTAAAGGGAAATATCTCGAAACCCGTTAAGATCAATCAAGTACACCTTTTTGACTCAGAAAATGACCTTCTTTAAGAAACTATAATTGAAAAATACCTAATATTACAGGTAAGAAAAAAAATTATAGATTTATGAGGCCCAGTGTATGCAACTAGCGCCCTCTAGTTTGAAACTTAAAAATTTCTACAAATTCTTATTTCTTGCTCATAAAGACATAATATTGCCAACTTTGAGTTCGATTCATTAAACCGTTTTAAAATTATGGCTTATTTTCGAGAATAAACTTTTACTTTCAACACCCTGTATCTCTAGAACGAGTAACAATCCGAAAAAACGTATATGACTTAATCGGATTAGTTTGATGTCTAGTATCTCCAGCTACTCTACGGCCCATAAGTTATGGGACACCCTGTATAGAGTGTACTTTTATAAAGAACTTGTAGTAAGTAAATTTATTACTATATAAATACTTTAAAAATTTACATGAAATCTACGTAAATTTCGTACACCAGTATTAGTGTAATATTGTAGGTATTTTGGTAATAAATTGCCAACGAAGTAGTGTAATTATTTGTACGATTTTCATTGGCTTATATTATTTTCTTTGAGTTTTTTCTACATGAAAATAACTTTTTCACACCCACATAGATACCAATTTGCTGAGTCGTTTTGTAATTCGTGACCAGAAGACCGCAATTTAATACGACAAATTTAAGCTCGGTCTGATTCACTAAATGAGGGGATTTTAACTGCAATTCTCTAGTGTCTCCCGTAACAAAACTATAATACTTAAAACTTTAAATATAAATAGTTATTTAATTAATTCACCATGTAATGAAACTTTATTGTTATTAGTTAACTTTTCGTTTTCACATAATATTCTAGCCAAATGGCGTTTTTAATGATTGTGAATGAGACGTAAAACATAAAGAACGAGTCCGTCTATGCGTAAAATTGCCGTAAAACTTTGATATGAATGCGTTGATTAAAATGTAATTTAACTTTAAGCTTGATCATATTATTTAAGTATTAGATTAATACATCTGGACAATATATTTTATAAAAATTATATTAATAGAGTGGGTTACACTATTGGCCAACTCGAATCTAGGGTGCAGATATAAACGCATTAGACGGAGATTATTAGTAGCTTTTAACACGTTAAACAGAGAACACGGTATTCCCTACCTTCCACCATTCATTCTTTAGAACACGCGGTCAAAGCAGTCGACGTATCGAATGCAGAAGGCTACCTTAAGAATATGTAGTTGTCTACATTTGTTATCAGCCGTTCTGAAGATACAAGGCTTCGAAGTTGGTGATTTTGTTCTCACCTCATAAAAAATAGAAGCTTTGAGATTAAAAACTCAATTTTTTTATTCAAAATAGCGCTGTATATGTCATTTTTTGACATCTGACATATTTGGTAATAGTATAGTTAGCTCAAACGTATCCTCAAAGAAAATTGGATTTCTAATATCAAAGCTTGGGTGAGACACTTAAAAGACAAAATCGAACGATTTAGTTTTTAATGCCGCGTATTTTCGTCACGGTTGGAAACATTTTTGAAATTTTGGATCGCGAAATGTAATATCTGGTGTAGTTGTAAATGTGATTTGCGATTTAAAAATTTTTTAAATGGTATCGTATCTGTCACTTTTTGACATCTGACATATTTGACAATAGCATAGTTAACTCGGCTATAAAAAATTACGTATCCCAAAAAAAAATTGGGTTTCTAATTTTAAAGCTTCTATTATTTAATCGGGTGAGACCAAAATCACCAACCTCGAAGCATTGTATCTCTGGAATGATGAAAATACTGACTATATATTGAATTAGTAGGTTTACCATTTAAAAAAAAATCACATGGCGTCTTATCTGTCAAATTTGTAAATTTGAGTATTTTTCGACATCAAATTTGGCTTCTATACTTCTATACAAAAAACCATTCATCACTCAGCCCAACTGCGTCCACTGCTGAACATAGGCCTCCCGTAGTCCAATCCAACGTCCTCGATCTTGTGCTGCATTCATCCAGTTTATACCGTTCCCTAGGAGCAGAACTGTCCAAAATTGTCTATTTTTGTTTTTGTATCCTATTTATATAATTAAAGTTGCATTATTTGCTGCAAAACTATCCTATTTTCAACCAAAAAAATAACATGCCTTTTGTTACTTTGACAGGACAATATTTATTGGGGTTTCAACGAAATAAAAAAAAACCTACACCTATAAAATTTGTATTTTGCGAATAATTCTGTTCTAAGGCAGGCCTTATACGGGGAAACTTAAAATGAACTGTAGTAACTTGGAAATTAGGAGACTGGGCGACTAAGCTATCCGAGTTGCCTCTCATCCTCACACGGCCGATACTATAGTCAAGCAGTCGCGAGCTAAGGGCCGCACATTCATGAATTTTAGCTTAATTCTTTTGCTTCACTCGACAGATTGGAGTAGCGTTGCGACCAGCATGCCAAGTCGCGGATATTCGGGTTGCCGGGTCTCCCAGTCGCCGTAACTTAGGTAGGGCAGTGTGAGTAGCGCCATTTAAATGTACATGCTGGGTGACCTAGTCGCCCAGTCTTATAGTATCCAAGCAAGCTACCACACTGTCTTTTAAGTTTTCACGTGTGAGGGCTGCCTAAAGGAACGATGTTCTTCATTCTATTTGTTTTTGTTTTTACCTGCATTTTGTCGCACTATGTAGAAGTTAATCGAAAAGCGAATGGTATTTGATTACATAAAGTTTTAATATATACCAACACCGAATTTTATTTCAAATCTTGTGATTGTATGTGAATGACACCTTCATTATTTGGACTGGAAACGATAACAAAACTATCCAGCCAAAAAGACAGGAAAAACTCTATCTTTCGGATGCCTTGCGATTGTGATCAATCTTATATTGGTGAGACCCTAAAGGTCTGTTCCCACAAGCAATCGCGGACAAGTTATCGACAGTTTGACAGTTCTTTAAGCAATCCAAACACCCAGAAATCCACTTCCGAGTCTATTGCGCAGAATCCGCATTGTCACGGTCTGTCCATGACAGCTGTCGGAACAAACCTTAAGAGGTCTTGAAATAAGAATTTAAAAAAAACGAAACAATACGCTAGACGGAAAGACCTAAAAACAGGTGTAGGTGACCATGCCTGACAGAAGTCGAAATCCTGCATACTGGAGGAACAGGGCGTTCCAGGAATCTGCCACTATACACCAAAACCCAGGTTGTTTTAGTAAGCCCTAATTGGATATAAGAAATATCTGGAAACCTTTGTTAAGTAAATTAATGTAATCTTAGAATGTACCCATTCCAGTTAAGCTTCATTTCACCTAGCTAGCTGTAGTTACTCCACTTATTTAGTATTCACCTGAAGACGAATGGAGATACTTACCAATTGAAACGTTGTGATTTAAAAACAAATAAAGACAATGCAAGTCGAAAACTCTTTTATCATTTAAGTGTCTACTTAATTGTTGGATATAATAACTATTTTAGTAAAATAACCGAAATATTCTGAGTACGTGCCGCGGCAACTGGATTAAATTAGGTCGTAGCCAAAATTGAAACAATCCATGATTTACCCAGTTAGAAACTTTTGCTCTACTATATGCGCTCAGTCACGTCCTTTCTTGAATCGGTATTATTGCGACAAAAATCTGGAGAAAAGTCACGATTTTACTTTTATTAAAGTTACTCGTAGTCGTATTACGGGGTCCCTGTAATAGCAGGTTTTTGGATTTAACTGGGAAACTGTAATTGCCTTTGAACATAAACCGTATTAGATGTGAGAACGTTATTAAATTAGGTATTTTAATTATAGGCGATAAATAATACTTAAATACATATGCCAAAAAAATTTTAAAGCTCCATAAAAGTATAAAAATGTAAGTATTACCTCTCAGTGGGCGTAAGTAGGACATTTTCTTTTTGGAGAAAAGGACAGTCATGATATTGTACCTAGTGAAGAAGGCGAAAAAGCGCAGCAGGCGAAAAATTGACCACGCCAAAAGTTCGTTTAAAATTCACCTAACTACTATCAAATATCGAAAATTAAATTATTACCTCTCCCCCTCATGGTCATGGTTGGATAAAATTTTTTTAATGTTTTTTTTTACTTTTTTTTGATATTCCTAGCTGGCTCTTTATTAAAATATGAATATTGGTGTCAATCCAAAATTTACGTATGTATGACTCTAACCAGCGGTTTTCGGGCTCGGTATTTTATGATTAAAAATAAAGGAAATATCGCTCACCACGCCAAGATTTATGATTTTTTTCAGAAATCATGTATTAAGAGCAGTTTTTGGTGCAAATGCTTAGGTTTTGAAATACTTCTTCCTAAGTGCCGTTTTGTATATTCATAATAAAGTATTCTCGTTTCTTCCCGCACTATTTTTTTAAATTATAAATTATCACACTTCTTCAAATGTTTTAATTAAAATTTTTACTTTAATTTTTCTCTTTAAAAATAAATACCTAATTGTTTTGTGTTTTTTTTTGTAAAAATATTTCATTGCAGGAAAGGGAAAACTGAACAGACAAGTATATAATAGAAAAATACTAGA
The DNA here is from genome assembly GCA_935413205.1 of Polydrusus cervinus. Lineage (NCBI taxonomy): Eukaryota > Metazoa > Arthropoda > Insecta > Coleoptera > Curculionidae > Polydrusus > Polydrusus cervinus. Next base: position 103,444,424 of record OW284511.1, read on the forward strand.
AAAAAATATTATTCTTTTTACTCGTTTTCCTATAGAATTGCATTATAAATCAATAGCCTAGGGCAGGGGTCGGCAACCTTTTGAGTCAGGAGAGTCAGTTTTTAAAGAGCCACATTTTTTCTTGCCAACAATAAATAGTACTCGCATAAGTAAAGTTTTTTGATAAAAAAAAAACTAATTTATGTATCAGTGGCGTAGCCAGAAATTTAGTTTTGGGGGCCCAAAAGAATCTTAAAGCGAGCAACTAGCGCCGTAGGCGATAAAATTTTCGGGTGCCACGCCCAAAAAACCCTTTTTTGGACCATAAAAAAATTGAAAACTAGAAAAAATATATAATATTTTTAAAGAAATTTGTAGCAAGTTATACTAATACACTAATATAAATAATTTAAAACTTAAAAAATAAGCATAAATGAATAAAAGTGGCTGAGAATGGAATCGATGCCCAATACTCGTGAATCGATTCAGAACGATTTTTAAATGTTTTTTTTTGATAAAATAATTAATATTTGCATATGGAACTAAAGAGCCGCAGCTTCACATCCAAAGAGCCGCATTTGGCTCGCGAGCCGCAGGTTGCCGACCCCTGGCATAGGGGGCTGCAACTCGGCAGCCCCTTTCCCTTTAATACGCCACTGATTACCAAAGATTTTCCATATTAACATTTAAATATTAAAATTTCTTGTTGAGTACCTTTTAAGGTTCAGTTCCTGGTCCTTTACTATTTAAAATCTATATAAATGTTCTTGCGTCAATTTTTATAAATGGTAAATTTAATATGTTTGCTGATGATACAACAATTTTATAGTATCGTAAATTTTAAACTTCTTAATACCATTGAGTTGTCACATATGAAAGTATCAGGCTAAAACTGTTTTTGAACAAAAAGAATTAAGGTAACGCAGGCCAACTTTGACATCCGGGTATCATTGTCACATCTTGAAAACAGCTGAGTATTTTCGTTTATGCTAGTTACAGAGTTTCGCTCATAAATTATCAAAGAACGCACGGGTGGCACCATCTCACGGCGGGTGATACTCCCCCACTCAACCGTTGATTTTCCATCCCTCTGTCACTTATCTCGCTCTCCTTTTTTCGTGCGCATGGTGTTTAAAAACTTTTAAAATTTACTTCATTTTTTACGACTTGCAGCATTTTAGTTTTGGAAACTATAATTACTCTTTTTTGACTAGTCTTACCTATGATGTTTGTAAGAAATGCCAATGTTAGTGAATAAATGGCTAACTTTGCCTCCAAACACTTTTTGCGGTCATTCGGTGCAAGCATGTCAATGTTCGCCTCGACCAAAGGTAACATTGACATGCACCTTACAATTAAAAAATAAATTGTGTCGTTTGAAAAATAAAGTTTTAAAACAGACGAATTTAACTATCCTTTGGAGAACGAGGGAATATACACTTTTCTTGTATTTTAAAATAATACATTTTTTGAAGTTGTGTCAATGTTTGACGTTTTACCTTAACCCTTTTTAAGTATGATAGTGAGTGAGAGTCCCATAATTACGTATTCAAGTTGGTTTTAATACTTTTTCTTTTTGAAATCAAAATCATGTACCCGGTAGGTTAGAAAAATAATTTAAAGCCAAATATATTTCTTTAAAGCTACTAAAATAATGAAACATTAATAAGCAAGAGAGAATTTTAAACAAAAAACTTAAAATTAACAATTTCTTAATGAAGAAAAGTATCTTAAATCATGACGTCATCGGGTTAATAGGCTATAAAAAGAACTTAATGATGTTCAATTATAATAAAATCCAATGTCTTATTATGTCCTTTTAACTGTGGCTCCCTAGTTAGCGAATGAAACGGATTAAGCATTTACTGCTGATAATAAGAAGGACGAAAGGATTAATTATAACTGTGAAATAAAAAAGGTTTAAGGAAATGGAGATGTGCTTGAAAGGTGTCGATTAACAGTAAAATATTTTGAAGCAAAATATAAGCTATTCGTTGGACGTAATGTGAAATATTTTTAATTTAGAACAATATTATATTAGAAGAAAATTCCTTAAGATGAATTAATAATATATATCTACTACCTTAATTTACTGTATAATCCAATTATGGAAGCTATATCTAAAAACCCGATACATGAGAAATACAGTTAAAGGGTGCATCTTTCAAAATATTTCAACTATAAATCGTATGTCCCAATTTAGAAAAGTTCAGTGACATGCATGCATAGTCGGTGATAGATTCTCCGAAAAAATATATCGTCATCGTAAACATATACATAATAATACTGGGTCTCCCAAAAGTCCCGCATAAAATTAATATCAATTAAAGGAAAAAGATCTAGGAAAAACGCTCGAACCCGTAAATTTTTATTTTTAATTGTGCATTTTTTGACATAAAAAAATATTATACAGGGCGTCTCATAGAACTGTCGTCACGTCTTTAACAATTTTTTTTAATGGAACAACCTATATATTGTAATATTTTCTGATTCCCCACAAAATTCTACGCTTACGTTGTAAATGTCATGTGTCTAAATTCAATAGTTTTTGAGATATTGAAGTTTAAAATATGACATTTTTTGACTTTGACAGGCTGTAACATTGGAACTGTTCATCTTAGAGAAAAATGGTTATCACCTCCTTGTCTTAGTTTTTTATTCTCTATCCAAAGAAAACAACCTCCGTGTTAAACCGTTACAACCGGTTTTTTGGTTTAACATGATAAATCGAAGGTGGGTTTCTTTGGATAGAAAATAAAAAACTAAGATAGGGAGGTGAAAACCATTTTTCTCTAAGATGAACCGTTCCAATGTTACAGCCTGTCAAAGTCAAAAAATACCATATTTTAAACGTCAATATCTCAAAAACTATTGAATTTAGACACATTACATTTACAGCATAAGCGTGGAATTTTGTGGGGAATCAGAAAATAATACAATATATAGGGTGTTCCTTTAAAAAAATGGTCGAAGACGTGACGACAGTTCTATGAGACGCCCTGTATAATATTTTTTTATGTCAAACAATGCACAATTAAAAATAAAAATTTACGGGTCCAAGCGTTTTTCCTAGATCTTTTTCCTTTAATTGATATTAATTTTATGCGGGACTTTTGGGACACCCAGTATATGGTTAAATTAAGAATACTGTCCTGATTAAAACAGGCACAGTCATACATATTGTTATCAGATACCTATAAAGCTTTCGTTAAGTGGTAACAGATCATTGGGTATCGCTAAGACAGCAATACGATAGGTGATAGGTGACCATTTTGTATAGTCAACCAAACTAAGTAATGTGTTCAGATTTCATAATTAAATTTGAAACCTATGCATAAAATATTATTCATCTTTACATTTTTATAATCTATTTTACCTACTTGCAAATACTCGCCAATATAACATTAAAAAAGAAATATCAGTTTTAAACTCCGCAGAACCGTTTCACAGCCGCAAGATCCTGCGACAAGAGAAAAACAACACTTCGAATTTACTGTTGTCGTCTGGAACGTCGGACGGGGCTCCGGCTTGCACAGATGGAGACACGGTGGCGGAACGGGAAGCAGACCCATTTCACGGTTTAAAGGAACCACTTTTTACATATTTAGTAGTTTTGCATGATATAATGGAGAATAAGTGCAAAAATCTTATTGAACATAACATTCTAGAAGTTTCAAATTAAAACATTTTCAAGGAAATGTAATTATTCGGGAAATTAGCATAATTAACTTACAAATTGGTGTCATTGCAAAAATAGTGCATTTTGATTAAATCTCAGGAATTATGATTTATTAATTGAAGTTTGTACAACAAGAGTGAATATGATGTCTATAACTCTCGAGAAAGTGAATTAAGCACGACGCACTAGGCGGAAGGCCAAAACTTCCGAGTGCGATATGGACAATTCACTCGAGTTGAATAGTATATTTTTTCTACGACCAAACTCACGAACCTTATGCTAAAAAAAAGTTTGCAGGCTGTCAGGCTTGACATAGGCGTAGTTAGACGGTCAACACTGGGGGTGCTGAAATGAGGTATTTTATTTTACCTTAGAGAAGAAAAGTAAAAGAGAACTATTACGTTCAAAACTAACTGCATGCAAGCATATCTAGTATAACGTATAACCCACCCACAAATCCACATTGCATTAAACAAAATCAGTATTTGTTAATTGAAATACCTAAAATTAGCCTATGGCCTATATATTGTAAATGTAAATTTTTTTTGGGGGTGCTAATTTAGATTTCGGGGGTGCTTAGCACCCCCAAGTACCCCCCTAACTACGCCTATGGCGGCTTGAACTCACGACCATTGGATTCAAAGTTCGACACTATACCGTCTCGGTTAGAAGATCATGTTAGAAATTATGGTAAAACTATTCCAATAATAATGCTACATAAATATAATTTTTTAAACACATTCAGCAGATTGCACTATAAAGTAAACTATTGTAGATTTGTATTTATTTTGTTGTATTGAACAAACTAATAACATATTGTACCATATAAATATAAATTATATAATTTAGTGTCTTGGAAAAGAAGGCGGAGCCTCAGTAAAGACAACAAACTGTGATTGGTCAGTACTCTCTAAGAACACCACAGAGATATCTAATTTTTATCACAATGTTGTCCACTAATGGTAAATTTCCGGATTCGTGAGAACAAAGCATAGACGCACGACGCACATCTTCGCAGGCAGCATGAAGTATTGCGCCTCAACAAGGACCTGGAAGAAATTTTGGCTTGGGGTGACAGTAACCAAGTCGAATTTAATGCTAAGAAAACCCAGGCAGCAGTCTTCTCCAAAAAGGTTAACATTGCAGAACCGGATATAGTCATGGCAGGACACGCAATTCCCCTGGCACCGTCTATTAATTTGCTGGGGGTCAATCTGGGAGGTAATATGTCTTGGCATAATCACGTTGCCGCAATTGCCAAGACAGCTGCACAGAAACTTGGTGTACTTTTCCGCACCAAAAGGTTGTACACACCTCATCAACTTTTGACACTCTACAAAGCCCAGATTCGACCATCATTAGAATATTGCTCTCATGTCTGGAGCTCTGCACCCAAGCACACCCTTCGGCTACTGGATTCCATTCAAAGGAGAGCCGTTCGTCTGATCGGCGACCCCGAGCCGACCAAGACCCTCGATAGCCTGGAGCATCGAAGACAGGTTGGTGATTTGGCTCTCTTTTACAGATATTTCCATGGCAGGTGTTCGACTGACCTTGCCCACTTGATTCCACCTAGAGCAATGCAAAACAGAAATACACGGCGAACCACTGCCGCTCATCCATATGTTGTTCAGCTTAGTACTCCTCGAACTTCATTGTTCAAGAATTCTTTCATCTGGAGAACGTCATCTTTGTGGAATGATCTTCCTGAGGTCGTGTTTCCCAATGAATACAATCTTCAACGTTTCAAGACCAACGTTAATCGCTTTTTTCGCACTCGCACCGCTCCCAGAGCGCCTTAAAGGATTTTTCCTACAGTGCAGGTGTTTTATCATAAAAATAGAGGAATGATAGGTCAGAGCTCACTCAATAGAAAAAAGGGAAGTTTTTACGCACAGTGTTGTATTCGTAGGATATTCTTCAGGATTACTTGTGGTTGTGATCTGCTAAAAAATACTTTTTCAGTATTATGTGCATTCGTGGAATTTTTTTTAATGGAAAATATTATTTTTAAAGGTTGCAACACTGTACAGCACTGAACAGTAAGAATATGAACATTTTCCGTACCTGGAATAACCCACTTTTTTGATTACTTAAGTGTAATTAAACAGCAAATATCCATGTGGGGGTAGAAAACATGATTAAAACCAAATAGCTTTCACTTGAGTTTCCATTTTTCACAATAAGTTAACCTTAATTTATAGGTATTTTTTCTATATTGCTGCTAAACAAATAAAACACTTACTACAGAAACACAAGCAACCACACCTATCTTGTTGATTGTTTAAAAACTACGTTTTAAAATAAATGTGTGGATTGATGCTAAAGAACAACAAAAAAAAAACACACTTTGTTTTAAACGGAAAAAATAATGCATTGCGAAACAAACTGTGATCATCGAAAACATCAAATTGATTACATTGAGTGCATAATAATGTTAACCAATTAAAATCTAATAAACTGAATTTACTGTATAGAAAAAAAGGGGGAAGGAAATAAACTAGCTGGTAGTCGAATGTAATATAAAATCAGCATTCACAAATGCCGAAAAATATGCGTTTGTCGACCGAAAAATGATTATTTTTATTATTATTTAAAAAAAATGCATTAATCTTTATAAATAATCTGAAAACCCTAATATCGTGTTTAAACACACAACAAAAACACCGATATGCTTTAAGAAAATCCTCTACGTTGCTCATATAAGAATCCTTTATGGTGTACTTTATTAAATATTTGACGTTAACGAGTATACGCTTAAAAAGTTTTCACATCAGGAGAAAAAGTAAACGAGGAAAATATAATGGAGTGGTTAAAGTAGATTTACACCTCACCACCCACGTAACTTCATCGGTTTAAAGCTTAAAAAATCTCCTTCAACTATAAATTGGATTACTTCCCGAAAGGAAACTCTAGAAAGTCTACAACAAAAATTAATTTATTTATATACCGGTGTCGGTTAAAAAAAATCTTTAGACCTTCAATTTGAGGTTAGGAAAACTCCTAGTCAGTCTAATATAAATTATAAAACTAAACAATATACGAAAAAACAACATAAAAACGAAAACTCACTGGTACATATTTATGTTTAAGAGCAGTGGCGTATTTAGAGGGGGGCTGCCGGGTTGCATTCCCCCCCCGAGCTCGGGTCTAAAAAAAGTCGAATTTCAACCTAATTTTTTGTCTCACGCTTGAACTCTTAATTTAAATAATGTATTCTTGGCTTAAATTACAAAGATCTTTGGGAAACATTTAGTTTTTAAAATTTTCCTTCTAAAAGTCCTGTTTTATATTATAGAGATTAAGGTTTCGGACGCATATCGTTTTAGTTATTGATTTATGATGCAATTTTATAGGAAAACGAGTAAAAAGAATAATATATTTTTATAGTATTTTTCTATTATATATGCTTGTCTGTTCCGTTTTCCCTTTTTTAGAGCTATTTTAAATCAACAAAAATAGAAATGCAATAAAATATTTTTACAACGAAAACAAAAAACAATTAGATATTTATTTTTAAAAAGAAAAATTAAAGTAAAAATTTTAATTAAAACATTTTTTATGGAAGAAATGTGATAATTTATAATAAAAAAAATAGTGCGAGAAGAAACGAGAATGCTTTATTATGAATATTATACAAAATGGCACTTAAGAAGGAGTATTTCAAAACCTAAGTATTTGCACCAAAAACTGCTCTTACGTTCCTAAAATACATGATTTTGGCATGGTGAGTACTTTATTTTTAATCATGAAAAACCGAGCCCGAAAAACGCTGGTTAGAGTAATACCTACGTCTTATGTTAAAATTTTGGATTGACACCAATATTCATATTTTTCACAAATATGGTAGCTTTGAAGCGCCTTCGCCACTGCGAGAGTGATGTCATCGCCTTCACCTCGGCTCGGTCCAGATAAGCTTTTCTGCTGTGACGGCAAAAGTAGCAGTTGAAGAGAGACAGTCGTAGAACGCGAGTTGAAAATAATTGTCTTTCACATTTTGTATAGTGAAATTGGAATTAATAAAAGTATTTTTGTTGTTTTGGGGTGCATTATTAACGGGAATCTATCAAATATAAAAAATATTTTTTTTTTAATAAAGAGCCAGTAGGAGTATCAAAAAAAAAGGTAAAAAAAACATTTACAAAAACAAAATTCATCCAACCAAGCAGAGGGGGAAAGGTAAAAATTTAATTTTCGAAATTTGATAGTAGTTAGATGAATTTTAAACGAACTTTGGGCTTGGCCTCGAAAATTTTTCGCCTACGGCGTTTTTCCGCATTCTTCACTAGGTGCGATATCATAAAATACACGTAGTTCCGACTGTCTCTTTCTCCACAAAAAAAAATTCCTACTTACGCCCACTGAGCCCCCCCAGCATATTTTCTGGCTACACCATTGTTTAAGAGTCTTAGGCATGGGTGTGCGAAGAAACACTTCTATGGGGGTAATGATATTTTAAGTAAGTTCCTAAGTAAATCTATTTACAAAATAGAAAATAATAATAATAAACGTCTTTTATTTAAAGAAAAAGAAAAGTTTACACAAAATCTAATCTTAACAAAGATATTCTTGATCGAGGCGATATTTAGCCGTAATGTATATTAGCATTTTATTTATACGTAAGAGTTCTTATATTTGAACTTTCTACTCTGTAATAAAAAAAAATCGTTTCCAGACACCCAGTGTCTCTAAAAGAATTTTTGAATTTTCTTCTTTCTTCTCTCTTCTTCTCTCTCTTTCTTGCCCAGAGAGGATGGTTTGGGGAAATGGAAGCTAAACCCCCAGCACCCCTTCTATGACCCACAAAGACATCAATATTCAAAACTGAATACTATGAATATACATAGAAATCGTGCTTTTTTAAAAAATATCAATCAAAGCTTCCAGAAAAATCGCGTCACAGAGAAAAGTTTAAGAAACATTTTAATACAATGAAGTAAAATAAAAATAAAAAAAAGTTCTTTAGTATAATTTTGATACTGCAATGGTACTTTTATACTAATACTATAATAATTTTTGGCCCGCCTAGTGAATAATTCCATGCCTTATGTTGTTATAAAGTAGTAATATAGATTATGATATTTCGGCGCCACTGAGTATAAACGACGTGTATAAAGAATTTAAAAGGAAATAATACCCCTTGAGCTATTGGACCGTTGCCCTGTACATTTCCCGTAGGTAGACGAGTGGACTCAGCCGACCGCGTAATAAGTCCTGGCTCCCGTTCCGCGACCGGGCCCCATCTGTTCCGGATACGGGGCAGTCCTGCCAGACGACAACACTAAATTTCAGGTGTTGTTGTTTTGCTTTTGTCGCAGGATCTTGCGGCTGCAGGGCCGCTTTGTGGAAATTCTCTTGCAAGATTTATACCGGCTTAGAACAAGAAATAACTTATTCCTTTTCCAAATCTAAAATTAAATGGTGTGAAAATAAAGTGGGATTTATACGTGAAGAAAGGACACGTACACGTGCGTTTTTTTATGATAATATAAGGATTGCAAGATTGTTGTTTATAATGTTTGTCAACGAAGACAAATAGAGAAAGAAGACAAACAAATCTATTAATTGGTCAAAGTAAGGAAACGTCAAAAACAAGTGGCGTCACCATCGTGTCTGGAGAGAACCTTGAGTCAAGAAACGGGACATTTAAATGCCCACAGTTTTATAATTTCCTTTCTTGGCGATATTTTAAATTAATACTTAAACCAAAAAAACTATTCAAAATTCCACTAGATACTTTTTTTTAGTGGTATATACTTAGAATGCATTAAAATAAACAACATTTTTTAATACCTTTTACCTTTAAAAACTTAAAAGTCGGCGAGATACAGAAGTAAAAAATCTAAGTGTGGGCCTGGTCATCAAAACGTAGCCTGCTATACTTTATTTTGTTTGTCTTATCTTTATTAGTCATGCAATTTACGGGTCGGTGGTGAATTATTTGGCATTTTGCTGCGGTGTGTTTTTCTGAAGCAAGTTAATTTTAAATTGGTGACATGTGAAAATGGTAAAATTTTAAAACAATGAACTAGTGGATTTGGTGCTAATTTACGGTGAGTGCCGTCAAAGTGCGGCTGCTACTTCGAAATGATACGCAGAACGCTTTCCTGACTCATCTTACACCAAGAAGTTTTCTTAATGTTATTCAACGGGCAAGTTAGACAGGGTCGTAGCTAGAGGGGGACTGGCCAGGGCAAAGCCCTGGTAAAAAAATATTGAGTCCTGGTAAAAAAGATTTTGAAATAGAAGAAAATAAGTGTCAATAATGTCTGCAAGTTATGGGGTAAGAATATGGGCCCTGGTAAGAAATCGAATAGCCCTACCAAAAATTTGGTTCTGGCTACGGCCCTGAAGTTAGGCAGAACCGTATTTGATGCATAGTGTAATAAATGAATGTAAGTACCTTATTTTTGAGTTGTTTGAAAAGAGGTATTTGAAAATGTTGTTTATTTTAATGCCTTTTATACACAGCTCAAAAAGAAGTAATAACTTAAGAATTACCCTATATTTAAAATTATTTTTAAAATATACACACCATCAACCCATTTACTTTTGTATTTAGTTTTTTTAAAAAGTCCACCGTTAACGAGATATCTTCCACCGGCACACTAAATGGACACCCGGTATAAACTCAAAAACACACTTACGCAAAAATACTCTTACCCCAAATAAATCGAATTATTATTGCCTGTTCCAATCTGAAACGCAAATCAGTTCGGCAAGGTTAGCATTTGCAACTCATGAAATTGATGAGCGTTGGCTGCGGAAACAAAGCCATTACGATGACAACTCCTCCATATTTCAAAGATGGCTGATTTGTCGAACTAGTGATGCGATCTGTTTTATACACGCGTCGAGTACACATCACGGAAAATTTGTGGACGGCAGCGACTTTTTAATCTTTATAGGGGGTAAAAATATTTATGGCATGGCGGGTTTTGGCAGCTCTTTTTATATGCTAAAAAAAAGCATTATTTAAAGTGAATTTTTATAAAAATATTTTTAAAATATAAAGCCGTATTCAATAAATGTTGTATTGCACAAAGACTTTCACCCAACGAAGACAAACATAAAAAGAAGGCAAACAAACGTTTTAATTGGTCGAAGCAAATTTGACATAAGAAACGTCAAAACAGCGCCACCATCGGGTCTGGAGGGAACCTTTGGACTATAGGCGGGACTTTCAAATATGACCATTTTAAAAATTTTGGCCGCCAAAATTTTAAAATGATATTTACAGCTTAAAAAACCATCAGGATTCTAATATTTAATTTTTACTATACTTGGAAAATTAAATGAGGATTGTGAATAGTTTGTTGGTTGTAAATATAATTTTAAAATTTTATGTGCAAAAATTTGGACAACCTTTCGGCTATAGGCGGGACTTTCAAATATGGCAATTTTAAAAAATGTTGCACACAAAACCTTAAAATGATATTTAAGACCATCAAATTATTCATAATAATCCTCTTATTTGATTTTTCAAGTAGAGTAAAAATTAAATATTAGGATTTTCTGATTAGATTTTTAAGCTGTAAATATCATTTTAAAATGTTATTTATTAAAGTTGTACAATTAGAAATAAAACTTCAGAAATCAGCTTATAATTAATTTTATTGACAACTACGATGAAAATATAGGTAAGATCAGTACCTCGTTTTTTCTTTATATTCCCAAAATGTACTTACTTTCCCAGATTAACCTACATTACCAGCTGTAGTGATTCCCATGGGACATTTATTCATGCAACATGCATAATCATCAAAGATTCACGTACCTATAGGTACTTCTTGAAATAGCTAACCTAAAAGAATATAAAATAAAAAAATTAATGAATTACTTACTAGAACACTCGACAGACTTAAAATTTTCTAATAGTCTAAATTCTAAATAATTGAATAGCAAAAAAAATATATTTTGTAGGTATTTGTGTTACCTACAATTAATAAATATACTATAAATGATTTAGTACACATCTACATTAATAAAAATTATTAAGTGAAAATCTCCTTAAAGTAAAAATATATTTGGAACATAATTATTTTTGCAACAAGTAGATTTACTTACCTGCAACAAAAAGAAAACGGTCCTTTTGGTAAAAAGATTAGAAAATTAAAAATAATATAAAAATATCAAAAAAGCCTGGTCCGATTTACAGCTATGAAGAAAGAAAAAGGGGCAATTCCATTTGTGCCATTGACATTACAAATGTCAATGATTTGTGCTGGTGGTCAAGCTCAAAACAGGAAAGTTAGGTTGTAAAATAATTTAACAGCTCGTGCTATTCATGTCAAGTACCTATCTCTGTCTGCATCAAGTTATCTTCATTCGATGTAAAAAGAGACAAATATAGTCAGACCAAGTTCGTCTGCCGTAGCTCTCTTTGTAAAAATAACTACGTAGGTGTAATATTGAGATATAACTGATGGGGATAAACGTAGGTCCTAACTTGAAAAAGTCTGGAGGTCTGACGTCACTCTAGCTGCGATCCCGCCCATAAGAAGTTTCACCGGGCTGCTTTCACCATAATTAACATATCAGCCAGTTTGACGTGACATAAATGATATTGCTAGGCAATATTTTTTCAAAATTAAAGGTGCCCAATTAAGTAAATTTAAAATTAAGGTAACCTTGTCAGTATGATTGTGAGCAGGGCCCGCTCTATTGGGCGGCAACCTGGGCCCCTGCCCAGGGCGGCAAGTTGGAAGAGCGGTATGAAAAATCCAAAAAAACACCATAAATCCCCCTTTTGCCTACCTACGTTCCTAGGTATACCTATATGAAGTTGAACCATTCCAATTCCCAGTTAACAAATTTAATGTCCTTTGTTTTGCCGTGTCGTCTTATTTTTAAAACAGTGACAATTTCGACGGATCCCTTTTCTTTTTAATATTATAATAATATCAAGCAATTCCGCGACAAAGCAAGCCGAACAACGCCGGCACCGGCACCGGTACTTTTTTTGGTCATGGCGGCGTCGCAGCAAAGGACAAGCCGGCGAGCGGCGAGGAATAGACAGACAATTTGCTGTTGTGGTAGGTATAAAACGAAGAAGGGATGAAAAAGGCGGCAATTTCTTGTTTTGCCCAGGGCGGCGTTATTGCTAGAGCGGGCCCTGATTGTGAGACTAGTAGTTTGCATAACAAGAGTGGATAATATAATGTCCATATCGCACGAGGAAATAAATTACACACACTTCCGAGCGCAATGGACAATCCACTAGAGTTGTACAGTATATTTTTTCTACGACTCAACGTCCGAACTTCATACTAAGAATTTTTTAAAATTATTTAAATTAGGCAGACTTGTCTTTTAAGTTGCCCATGAACTTGTGAGAACGATAATAAAAAACAATTAAACAAAAATTACTTTTAATGACAAACTCATAGACCAAATTACACTGTAACGTATTTATCGATTTGGGCCATTTCTTATATTTAAACAAAATCGCTCTAAATATATCTATCTTTCTCACATTTTGCTTTTTGCAGAATAACAGACAAAAAGCGATAAAAAATGTATTAATAAAAATGAACAATTAATTTTCTCAACCATCGGTATTTTGATTAATTGTTTTACTGAAATGCACAGAAGAAAAAAAGTTTTGTCCGGGTTTATTTCTGCTTGCGTAAAAATCATAACTCCGAAAGTACAACAAAATAGCTGTCGAATTCGTTTTAAACAGTTAAAAATGGCTTCTGTGCATTAATATGAGTTTTTAACGTTCGCTATGGTAAAAGTTTTCAAAATAATCGCCAATCTACAAACTAGCATGGAGAGAGAAGTAGCCATACTGTAAAAATAACATAACCTTAAAACCTTTAGTAAAAAATAGGATGATTTTATAAACATTTTATAATTTCGTCTGTTTTATCTGGTTTTATGTACTTACTCATCTTCATGTTTTACCAGTTATTTGCCCTGTTGCTTATAATAAAAGGTTTAAGGGCGATTGGAGTTAAATACTCGTTCAAAATATATCGCGATGGACAAATATTTGCATTACAAAAAACTAACCACGGTTAGTAAAAAAACTTTCATTTTGTAGGTATTTATGCAGGGTGTCCCGTAACTTATGGGCCGCAGAGTAACTGGAGATACTAGACATCAAACTAAGCCGATTATGTCATATAAGTTTTTTCGGATTGTTACTCGTTCTACAGATACACGGTGTTGAAAGTAAAAGTTTGTCTGTTTGAAGGTTGGAGACAATGATGTTTCTTGAATGATATAATAGTTTTGGACTTGCATTGTCTTTAATTTGTTTTACATCACAACGTTTCAACTGGTAAGTATCTCCAGTCGTCTTCAGGTGAATACTAAATAAGTAAAGTTACTACAGCTCTATTTATACTAACTAGATGTACTGGAGCATGACTGAGATGGGTGCAGTCATGCGTTTAATTCTTGTGCGGTATTTTTAAGTTTACATCTACTTAACAAAGGTTTCCAGATATTTCTTATATCTAGTAAGGGCTTACTAAAACAATCTGGGTTCTGGTATATGATAGCAGCTTCCTTGAACTTCCTCTTCCTCCAATGTGGTTCTTTGTGCAGGATTCGAGCTTCTGTCCACTTAATGTGATGACCGTGTGTCCAGGCATGGTCAGCTGCCCCTGATTTTTCGGTTTCTCCTTTAAGCGTGTTGTTTCTGTGTTCCTTGACCCTAGTTTCAAGTGGCCTTAGAGTCTCACCAATGTAGGATCTGCCACATTCGCAGGGAATCTGATAAACACAGTTTTTCCTATCTTTTTGACTTGTTGGTTTCGTCTTCGTCAGGTGGCTTCTTAAAGTGTCTTTTGAGCTAAATACCGTATTAATGTTGTATCGTTGTCCTTAGGACAACAAACTAGGGTCAAGGAACACAGAAACAACACGCTTAAAGGAGAAACCGAAAAATCAGGGGCAGCTGACCATGCCTGGGCACACGGTCATCACATTAAGTGGACAGAAGCTCGAATCCTGCACAAAGAACCACATTGGAGGAAGAGGAAGTTCAAGGAAGCTGCTATCATATACCAGAACCCAGATAGTTTTAGGAAGCCCTCACTAGATATAAGAAATATCTGGAAACCTTTGTTAAGTAGATGTAAACTTAAAATACCGCACAAGAATTAAACGCATGACTGCACCCATCTCAGTCATGCTCCAGTACATCTAGCTAGTATAAATAGAGCTGTAGTTACTTTACTTATTTAGTATTCACCTGAAGACGACTGGAGATACTTACCAGTTGAAACGTTGTGATGTAAAACAAATTAAAGACAATGCAAGTCCAAAACTATTATATCATTCAAGTAAAAGTTTATTCTCGAAAATAAGCCATAATTTTAAAACGGTTTAATGAATCGAATTGAAAGTTGGCCATATTTTGTTTTTATGAGTAAGAAATAAGAATTTGTAGAAATTTTTAAGTTTCAAACTAGAGGGCGCTAGTTGCATACACTGGGCTTCATAAATCTATGATTTTTTTTCTTACCTGTGATATTAGGTGTTTTTCAATTATAGTTTCTTAAAAAGGGCAGTCAAAAATGTGTACTTGATTGATCTTAATATCTTTAACGGTTTTCGAGATATTTCCCTTTAAACATCCCAAAGCGTAAAAAAACATAGTAAATAACTAAATTAACAAAAAAAAAACAAAAGTGACAATCCGAAAAAAACTTATATGACATAATCGGCTTAGTATCCCCAGTTACTCTACGGCCCAGTGGCGTATATAAGGGGGGGGCAGCCCCCCCCCCCCCCCAAATATAAAGGTTTAAGTATATATTCAAAAATACTTAAACTGAATTTTGTTATCGGCCGCCTTAAGACAAAGCCTAAGTTCACCGTTGATCCCACCCCGATTGATTTATTGTCTCTGTCTGTAGTCTGGCGACTCTCTGCTCTGGTATCTTGTCGGTCAGTTAATAATAAAAAATGTAGTAATTGTAGTCAAAACATTTTTTTTTATTTCTCCGATAAAAATCGCATAAAATGTACGAGAGACATCGACACATTGATACATATCGGTGAGTGTACAAAGGTTCTTATGTTTACTACAGTTAGATTTTAACATCCTGTATACGATAATAAAACTTCATTGATATGCAATTTTATCTCAACCTCGTTAATAAACATAACAAAATAGGAAAAAGTTCCTTTTCGTCCTCGCTGACATTTGATAGACAGGTCACATATCACTTCCAAAATGCTCTCATTCAAATTCAATAAAGGTTTTTATTTGCTAAATGTGTTGAATCCAAATGGGCTGTCAGTGGAGCTTTATTGATGCCCTTCTTTAATATACGTTTGCGTTCTGGGGAGTTTTTTTTCAACGGTTGGTAATTCACTGTTAGGGGCGCTTCTGTAGGCTCGCACATACTTAACATGTAAAGGGTATGACGTCGATTATGTCGAAATTTTTGGTTTAAATATCTAATTGGTGTCATGAATACAATTTGTTTTTTATCGTCATTATTTCATCCAAAAAATGTGTCTTGGAAGGACATATTATTGCAATGACATTTTTGAACAATCACTGAAAAATTAAATACTTTATTGGAACAATGACATGATTTACGTCACGAACATAACAGTTTTGATGATAGATGATAGAGTCTAAAAAGTAATTCAATAGTAATAATTGTTCAAAACGGACTTATGTCAAAATAATAACCATATTTTTTCCCAATTTGGTCTTAAAATAAGTTAATAATGTCTGCACAAAGAACTACACTGAATACAGTGTGCCACCATACACGAGAACCCAGATGGCTTTAGTAGACTCTCATTGAATATAAAAAATATCTGGAAACCTTTGTTAAGTAAATTCAATCTTAGAAGCATGCTTACATGAATTAAACGCATGACTCCGCCCAACCCAGTGACGATTCCAAGCACATTGCTAGTATAAACAGAGCTGTAGTTACTAAACTTACTTAGTATTTACCCGAAGACGACTGGAGATACTTACAATTTGAAACGTTATGATTTAAAAACAAATAAAGAAATTGAAAGTCCAAAACTCTTCTGTCGTTTAAGTTAATAATGTTCCAAAAAGAAGCTAACATAATTCTAGATGTTCTTGTCCACAAGCATTAACTATTATGAAGAAGGTTCTTAGGTATTTGGACACACTAATACCCACTGGTTTTTTATTTCTTAAAACGACGTTTCGTCGAATTTGTCTGCTTCTTCAGGCTAAAAGTATATACGAATGACCAAAAACTATTTAAAAAATATAAAACTAAAATTATCGCCGGTATAAAAAAGAATCCGCAGCCCTGTCTACACGCCATATTGGTACGTAAAACGCAAAAAACAGAATCTCCGACCTCTCATTGCTCTGTGCATTGTTCTTACAAATCCAGAAATTTCCCATTGTTTGACAACATTGATATAAAAGTTAGATTTCTCTGTGGCATTCTTAAAAGGTACTGACTAATCACAGTTTATTATTTTTACTGAGTCTTTTTTTTCAAGAAGAATGTGCATAAAAAATTAATTTCATGTAGCGCTATTATTGAGTTGGTTTTACCATAATTTCTAACATGATCCTGTGGTCAAGACGGTAAAGCGTTGCACTTTGGATCCAATGGTCGTAAATTCAAGCAAGGCAGCCTGCAAACTTTTTACAAAAATGTTAACATAAGGTTCGTTAGTTTGGTCGTAGAAAAAATATACTATTTAACTCTAGTGGATTGTCCATATCGCACTCGGAAGTTTGGGCACTCCGCCTACGACGTCATGCTTAATTTACTTTTTCGTGAGATATAGACATTATATCCACTCTTGTTGTACCAACTACTATTATATTTATGTATTTTTGTCTTTTACATTAACATTTCTTTGAAACGGATCTTGACGATTGCGATATGCTTCCTTACCTAGTTTATGTGTTCTGTAGTTTATTGCTATATTTTTAAAATTAACTTACATTTATATTATATAAAGGTATATGAAAAATATTACTTTTTTTTTAGTTTTCTAAATGAAAATGGAAAATGACCAAAACTTAAAAACTCGTTCTGTATTTGATAAATACAAAATAATATAGAAAAATTACTTTTACATTTTAATTTTTATTCCTTTACATACATTATAAATTTCCTATGTTAATTACATTAATTACAACAATAAAAAAATATGATCTTTTTCAACAATTCAATTATTGTCAAGTCAATTATATCATTCAAAAAAAATATATCATTATCATTATATAGTAAATATAAATTTGTATTTATACTATACACTTTATTCATAGAGCACCAAGAAAACCTTGTAAAACTTTACTGTACATTCTACAAAACTGACTACAGATTCATACATGCCGAAAAATTTTCTCAAAACATTCAAAAATATCGGAATTATCTGCACCAAAATTGCTATCTTGTGGAGCGCCGTTTCCTGAAGTTTTTTTTTAGCTCAGGATCGACGTACTCGTTGTAGGCTTTGGATAGCATCACCAGGATTGGTTCTATATAGTCTAATGGAGATCTTTTTTCGATCTGGTGATCTGACTCGGGAGTCAGACGCATGATGTTAGTTTGAGTCTGAAAAATAATTTTAAATGAGTGCTGCAGGAAAAAAAAATTGCGTCCTGAATATAAATATTTTTTTAGTACAAATTTAGATGAGGATCAGACAGGGATCTCGTAAACCATATAAGATACAGAGATGGTTAAATTAAAAAGAAGTTGCGCCGTACTAAATTCTGCAACATTGTGTTTTCAAATTTAAAAAACTCAAAATCTTTCCGAAGATATTTGGGCAAAACAAAATCTAAAGTTAGGCACTAACAACTATTTAAAGTCGGTTAAAATAGAATATCTCATACCCTATGCAACTAGGTGAAAATTATCTAGGTCTAGAAAATACTTTAATTAACAAAAAATCTTACCCGTTCATCCTTGTGACTTGTAGGTTTGTCATCATATTTCCTCAAAGCCGTTTTCAGGAAAGTCATAAAATAATCCAAATTTATATCTGTGCTCGTTTGCTGAACATTCCTTTTGGATATCCTTCTGGTCGGCCGTTCTACCCCCATAAAATCATCTAAAATGTCAAAAGTATTTGAACAACCTCCAAGAGCATAGCAGAGTTTGTAGCCAATATATGGAAAGAAGAATGCTGTCGTTAGAAGTGCCAATCCCGTGCCAACAACCATTCCTAAAAAGTGAACTAGTTATATCAAATGTAATTGATTTAGATCAGAATAATAATAAGCAAAGGTAATTAAAGAAAATCTATCCATAAGCATATTGCATTAGTGAGACACTAAGACGAGACCGAAAAATCAGGTACAGCTGACCATGCCTGGACACATGGCCATCATATCAGGCTGAAATCCTGCATAAAGAACCACATCGGAGGAAGTTCAAGGAAGCTGCTAACATAACCAGAATCCAGGTTTTAGTAAGCCCTCATTAGATATAAAAAGTATCTGGAACCTTTTGTTAAGTAGATATAATCTTAGAATAATGTCGCTCACGAACTGACGTATGAACGTATGAATGCACCCATCTCAGTCATGCTACAATAGTGCACCTAACTAGTATAAATAGGCCTATAGTAATTATGCTTATTTAATATTCACCTGAAGACAACTGAAGATACATACCAGTTGAAACGTTGTTATTTAAAACAAGACAATGCAAGTCCAAAACTCTGCTTCTAGCAATAAAAAACTTGTAGGACTGAAATTATCCGATTTATTTACTATAATATATTCACAAAACGAATGAAATTATCGTAAAACATACCTGTAGTAAAAGTAATCATAGTGCTATAGTTCTTCCAACGAAAGGCTGGGGAAAATGGGTTAAAAGTCGTTTCATTTTCTTGCACATTTGATTGCAGCTCCGTTGGTAGAGCGACGCAAGTATTGATGACAATAGCCATTAAATACAAGAATACGGAATGTGGTGCCCTAAAATAACAAATATAATAAATTTAAAATTTTTAATTAACTGCTTAGGCACGATAGTGCTCTCTTTCTACGGTGGTATCCTGTTCAACAACTATGATTCATTTATACATAAACAACAAAGTTAAACTTGTACACTTCCACTATATTAAAAAGAAAATGACCTGTTTCAACAACACTGTAGTTTTGTCAGATGACAGTGATATAATAAAAATTATACAAATATATAAATATTATTGACAGTGATATAATAAAAATTATACAAATATATAAATATTATTGTACTTAATTTAATTATACTAAATTATCTTGTGGATTTCTCGATATTGTAACCCTTCCAGCTTTGAATTTCAACATTTAAAGAAAGCTGAATAGATAGGCGCACTATGATTCATTCGCTACGTAAGAACCGACGTGATTTCGGAGCGCCCCGTCTTTTATTGCATAAAATAATACAATATCTTGTGTCTGAAATCGATCGAAAATGGAGACAAACATTAGTTCGTCTCCAAAAACGGTTACCACATTTTTGCATTGATCCGTCGTTCTTTAAATATTGAAATTCAAAGCTTCCAGTGATTTTATTTTTATCTTCCCTAATCTGAATTTTATTGCACCTTTTATTTAGTTTGAAGTTTTATTATATCATGGTCATCTGACGAAGCTACACTGTTAGCAAAACATGTCATTTTCTTTTTAATTTAGTAGAAATTATCACAAAGTTTCATGTTGTTTTACTGTATAACTGATAATATTATAATTATTATGGATTTCCATAAATTTATTTAAAAAATAACCTCATAAATTAAATAATAACATCTGTAATAGACACGCGATCGACAAAGTTTTAAGGAGAATAAACAGTAAAAAATATCCACACATGAAAATTCCATTAAAGTAAGAGAAAAGCGTATTTATTTCCGGATAAGTTTCGCTTCGAAAAATTTATGATGAAATTTATGTTTTTATCCGGGGAAAATTTGATATATCTTTGTGGCGGTGATAATTTATACTTAAAAGTATTGCGTCTTTTAAAAAAAATCATTTCTAAATGCTTACTTTGGAATTTTACGCATAGCGCATCTCAATATGACTGTTCGTATATTTCACGTACTTTTTTTAATGCTTTGATGTTTCTCTTGTCAAACGCGTTGGCCAACATGCAATTTAAAAATACCTTTTATTTCATCCTGTCCAGTAAATTTACTTACCCTGTACTCATTTGCCGCCGGTAAATGAAACATTACAGTATCAGATACTGTAATGGGTTGCCCGTAGCAACAATGGTATGATTTTAGAAACAATGAATGGTTACTTTCGATCTTTGACAAGTTGTCACTTAAAAGGTAATATGACCTATTTGTTTATTCTTTTTAAAAAGGATTATAAAGACAGGATGAAATAAAATATCATACGATAACTCGTACTGTAATAAGTCACCTACCGGCCTTGTAACGTAATAGTATTTTATTCAGGAAATGTTTGAGACAGTTTGCACATTTTAGCACATATTGGTAATATACATAAAATTTATGTATTGTTGGCATCGACTTATATATTTTCAACGTTGGCAATCTAGGGTTAAGTAAAATTCTAAATAAGTACATTTGACGTTATTTGTCTTTTAGCGTCGTTTTCGCTCGCCTATTCTTTACCCTATATTTTTTATAAACCCATTCCCCAAAATTATATTACACTAAATTCTTTGGGAAAGGAGAGATCGCAATAAACGGTATATTTTTGCGTTTAATCTCCATTTTTCAGCTTTTATAGTAGTCCCAAGAGAGTGTGTCTGCCCCAAAAGAGTCTGCGGCCGTGGCGTAGCCCAAACAAGACAATTTCCTTTGTCGGTCAATATCTCCCTCGATTGCCTTTGTTATGGAAATCAAACGGACAACTTTTACAACATTTATTGCCTCGGGGGCTCTTCGGGTTTAGGACTTAGTTTTGACGGGTATACATAATATTTACAAAGGGAAAACATAGCCAGTATAAATTTGGGGTCGGCAAGGAGATAAAAGAAAAACAATATTTTTATCTACCCAAACCTCTCTTGTGTCAGAATAACTAACAATCCTGTAATATGGAAATATCACACTTAGGTACACTAAAAAAGTATATGAAAAGATGGTATATTTTCTACATTACTTTATACCATCAAAGCGTTGTTGTTGCGGTTTTGATTTCTTTAAAATATCATTATTTTGGCTGTTATTTATTATTTCAATCCAGGGTACGATTTTTTTTGTAAAGAGAAGAATCTTAAGAAAACAATGTTTTCTTAAGATTCTCTTAACAGTTACCAGATTATTAACTGCCCATGTCACTTAAAGTGGTCATACTCTAATATGTCTTCGAACACCAGAGTTTATACTGTTACGACAAATCTTACCAATACTCATTATATTTTTGTTGATTTAAAATAGTTTCAAAAAGGTAAAACAGAACAGACAAGTATTAATAATAGAGAAATACTATAAAAAATTATTATTTTTACTCGTTTTCCTATAAAATTGCATCATAATCACTAACTAAAACGATATGCGTCCGAAACCTTAATCTCTATATAGTACAGGACTTTCAGAAGAAATAGTTTAAAAACTAAACGTTTCCTACAAGATCTTTTTAATCTAAGCCAAGAATACATTATTTAAAAATTTAAATTAAGAGTCCAAGCGTAAGACGAAAAATTAGGTTGCAATTAGACTTTAAGACCCGAGCTCCTAGGCTCAGGGGAGAGGGGGGGGCTGCAGCCCTCGCCCCCTTTCCTAAATACGTCACACTGCCGGTGGGTGTAATGTATAGGTGGGTCATTGACATATGGACAAGCCGCGCCTGATTTGTACTATAAATTCGATTTATTCAGTGTTTAATTCACTGATTGATAATGCTGATGATAGATTACCAGGTTCAGACTACAGACCACAAAATCTAAACAAAGTTAAAATACCTCTGCAGAAAAATATTTATCCAAAAAAAATTATTTTTGTTTTGGTTGTCATTAATTAATAAACTCGTAAATGTAATAACTTTTTGGACTAAATGTACCCAAATTTATAAAGGCTTCATGTTCTCTTCTTATTTTTCAGGTTCCATGAAATTCGAACTGACATATCTTGCGTGTTGAGAAAAATAAGCCAGCTTGGATTAAGGTAAATTAAAATAAATGTTAGAATATAATTTTGTAATAATAAAAATGCTTGTCTATTAGGTGTAATTATTATACCAAATGATTGTAATTATTTATTATTCGACACACTTACGGTGTGGCATTTGCATTTCCATGCTTACAATTATATATTCAGGTTATCTCTCAGTAGTTGTCGTAGTAACTTTGGAGAATAATTTACAAATATTGTTCGTTTCCACTTAAATAATAAGATTGAGTTTTATTGAATTTAAGAATAAAAAATAGCTGATATTAAAAATAGTGAACTAATTATTTTAAGATAAAATTGCCATCCCATTTTAAATATACTTACTTACAATAAATAATTAATACCGTATTCTTATCGTAAAGCCTAATATAATTAAACCGAGTTTATATTCTATTGATTTGAAATAATGTTTTCTTTCATATAAATCTTGCTTATCTTGAGAAAAAATCAGATGTTTTAAACGAAATATACTTTATATAAATCAATTATTACAAATTTAAAATAAGCTTTTTTTTTTGTTCACCCTTAATATGTCTGATTTTTCTGAGTATCAATCAAAGAGGTTACAAACTGATTTCTAAATTTAGTTGCAACAAACTCTTAAATCAAGTCCCGAGAAGAAGTTAACAGGTAACTAGCATGACGTGTTTTTCAAGAATAACAAATAATAAATTAAATTGGGTCAATCTTGTTTGGAGAAGAGAATACTTAATGCAAATTTATTATTCTCATTTGGAGTTATAACATTTTATGGAAATAAATCTACTAAACTTTATTGAAATATAAATAAAAAATAAAACATAAACTTGCTATATCCAATAGAAGTACTTAGGATTTAAATCATCATCAAATATCATTCCTCTTAATAATATTAGAGGACAGAATATTAAATTTGAGTTTTAATCTACATAAGAACGATGCCTCTTTACAAGTTCTTTATCGAAATAGCGATTTTTTTTTTACTCAATAACCTGCACTTATATTAAATGTTACTTATTTGCTAATGTGAGATTAAACCTGGTTAAGATAAGGTTCTTTTCCGTGCACGCTCTAACCCATCAAACGAAGATTTGCATTTTCTTATGTTCTGATACATTTATAACAATTAGTCCAACCTCTTCCTTCCTCATCCTCAAAATTGCCTTTGTTACACCCTAACTGCTCCCGGCGTCCACTTTTATATCTTCCTCCTTCCTTATATGGCTTTTATGGCAGGATAATGCGCCGAGGGTGTCCGACCCTATTATGTCTAATGGGCTTTTTAAGTGATTTACCTGGCCTGGGTGTAAAATACTGAGACATATTGTTTACTATACCAGTCATGTGAAACTATATGTTTATTTATTAAATTAGACCAAAAACATTACGTTTTCTTGGCCCCAATCCTGGCCATGTTTTTTGTTGTGTATTTTTGGATTTTTTTAAAACTTCTTACAATACTGTATTCACCTAAAGACGACTGGAGATACTTACCAGTTGAAACGTTGTGATGTAAAACAAATAAAGACAATGCAAGTCCAAAACTCTTCTGTGATTCAAGAATGAATAATTGTTAAACATAATAGATTTGGTTGTGACTTTTTTTTATAAATTTAATTCATTATATTTCTTTGTCGCTCTGAAGATGGTTTTAAAATAAAACAAAACAATTTAAGAGAAAATAATTTAAAAAAACCCCAGAATATTTTTTAAAAATTTATAATGATAGAGCATAACAAAATATATATGACATCTAATTTTTTTTTAAAGTTCTATAAGTGGTGGAGGTCATAACATTACACATATACCCAAGTGTCTAACCACAATACTTAGCTTCGGAACTATTCCCGTGTGACAAACACACAAATGAGCAAAGGGCCGTAAACTTTGTCAAAATAACAAGGGGTGTAAAAAACTTTAAAGCACTCTTGTTTTTTGAGGGTGTTATTCACACAAAAGTATACCGATAAAAACCCAGAAAACTTTTTAAAAGTATTGTTAAGATATACCACCGTAAGTTTTTGTTGTTTTCGTTTGTTACAGTTAATAGAATGTGTGCCTACTTACATTTTAAAAGTTTCACTAGAAACACCAACTTAACCACGTGAAAGAACAAAACTAACTAAATTTATAAAAATATTTCTAAAGCAATGCCATAAAGCAAGCAACAAGAAAAATCCATTTACCCAAAAGTTTTATGGAGATAAGAGATTTTAAACAGGTAGATTAGATAGTAGTGGTACGGCGAATTTTCCATTTCTAAGGCGGAAGGGGTGCAATCACCCTCTGCTTAACGAGAAAGGTATTTCCGAAATTCTAGAGGGGTTTCTTGTAATTATGGGCGGTTATTAGAGACAGGGGCTGACTTGAAGGGTTATTATCGAAAGAGACGACGAAATTATATTCAAGAAAAGGCTGCAAATAATATGTATCTAATATATTATGATTGTTGGGTTACATAAAGATTTTATTTCAGCCAATGTCATCATAGTCAAACTTGCTGATTAGTTAATAATTGTGGTTAAAAATCTTGAAAATGACGTTTCTTGAACGGCAGTAGAGTTTTGGACTAGCATTGTCTTTATTTGTTTTGAATCATAACGTTTCAACTGGTAAGTGAAACCGACACGTATACATGTTTTATATGAATAGAAAACACCCAATGCAATAGTTGACGAATGAATCCCTCGCATGAATGAAGGATAGAAGCCTACACGCTTGGATTTTACCGTTAAAACAATAAATTTAAATGTCGAGTTATGGCAATTCTAACAGATAAAACAATTTTTTTGATAATGTGTACCAGTTATTTTTTTTTTAAGTTGGGGCAAGTTTTGTCTGTCTTTAAATTTTTGTTTTAATATGCCCCCTATTGACTTTTTGCAACTTCTAAATGAACCGCAATCTCATGAATCTAAGTTTTGGCTAATAAAATATAACTTATATTTTTTTCAAGACCACAACTTGATCGGTTATAATTTTTTATAAAAATATCTCAAATTTATACTTATTTAAAATACTCCTGTGAATGTTTATAATCAAAATATTGATAGTAACAAAATTTACATAAAAAGGTTTTGGTACCTATACTTTATCTTTTCTAAAACATAAAAGCTCAACTCAGTACTAGTTTTCTAGGATTCTAGGTTAGCACAAACTCCAATCTAAATGCTTATTTTGTAGTGTATACCTAAAATTTAGAACCAAATACTGTCCTGATAGAATCATCTTATTACACCTAGCTCGGGTTGTTTTATGTTCTTAGAACACGACTTGAGAATCCCTTAAAGCAAAGGGATTATACATAAAAACTATACCGGGTGGTGCATCGTAGTTGGAAATATTTTACTTCATATCGAACAAAATTAAAATATCAGCACCAGAACTCCCGGGCAAGGGTTAGAAATACATCAGACCGCGAACTTTGAAAATGCATAAATATCATTCATATAAGTTCAAAACCATCAAGAATTGCTAGAAGCGCAGGCGCCAGGTTTTTGGGATGGGTGGGCACAAGTGGGCCCGATGATTGTAGGGTGGGCACTACCCAAATCAAAAATGACTTCTAAAAAAATAGTCGCCGCCTCCCCCACGCTCTAAACGCCATAAGCGGGGTAAACAAAACTCCCCTCTTGTCCAAACTGATGTCTAAATAAAAGGTGATCATCGTTGTCTTATTACTTTATTACATCCTTCTACCAATCATCCTTTTTGGGTGGGCACCCATGTTTTTAGGGTGGGCGAACGGCTTTCGATGCAAGATTCAACTTAAGATGTATTTCGATGCAAGATGTAACGCAAGATGAGAAAAAATTATTAAAGCTTGGCTAGAGCGACGGCTCTCGATGCAAGATGTAACGCAAGATGAGAAAAATGTATCAAATCTAGGCTAGACCGAACGGCTTTTTATTGTTGTCAAACTCGGGAAAAATGATTCATTTATTGGTTGATTTATAAACGGTTTAGATTCTTTTATTTCTTAGTGCATTTGTGAGACAAAGAACCCAATAATCCGTTGTTTCATCCTTACAGTGACGGCGCCAGGATTTTTGGGATGGGGGGGCACAAGTGGACCCGATGATTTTAGAGTGGGCAGTACCAAAAAAAATGACTTAAAAAAAAAGGGCAACTACCCCTACACAAAGGGCGAAGCCCGACAACCACAACACTATACCTCCACAACTACGCAAAGGGCAAAGACCGACAAAAGTGATGAGTAAAAAAAAACAAAATCCCCCTCTTGTCCAAAGTGGCGTCTAAAAAAAAGGGTCATCCTTATTCAATTGAAAATAACATACAATAAAACTTTCATAATCAAATCCCCCTTCCCCCGGAAATTCCATTGCAAAACCGTCACTTTTGGGTGGGCACTGATGTTTTCAGGGTGGGCCGGTGCCCACGCTGGCCCTCCCCTGGCGCCGCCGCTGAATAAGGCGAGCTAACAACAACAGATATATATTACAAAATATTTGCTAAATAAAAAGAATATACAAATCATTATGTTAAATAAAAAGAATATACAAAACATCGTCTAGCATGTATTCGCACCTAATACCCTCAGAAAGTGAATATTTGAGCAGACATTTTTGGACATCGCATCATTGGACCATTTTTTATTGACGGAAATCCTACGGGTCCAACATTATTAGATCTAAATCACAAATTGACAAGTCCAATCGTCCGCAGCATCACCTGCTGAATTCCAATGAAAAACCAACTGCAATTCTATTTAAATAAGTTAAGATCGGGTTGTCCAAAATTGTTCAAACTTCGCATGTGCAGTCACCACACAGAGACCCTAAAATCAACAGGGGAGCAAATATTTGGACAGTCTAAAACTTGCATGGGATTTTCTATGTTTTCAACCACGATGAACCACCCGGTATTTAGAGATAAAATAAAGATATCCGCCCCCCCAAGAAGAGAATTGTACCAAATAGGCTTTTTGACTACAATCGAATTTATCATATTCAGCAATAACTTCCTGAGTCAGAACCTATTACAAATATCCCATAATAATAAACATCTTAGACTCTTAGAGTGTCACAAACCTTTTCTTGAAATAATTAAAAGGACACTGCGAATTAAAAAGATTGAATATTGTGAACTTTATTTGCCAGTTGTACGGCCTGTTTTAATGGTATTTGTGTGTCGATAACTTAAGAGCATCCGACCAGTGGCGGCTCGTGCTAGTCGATACAGGTGGGGCCAAAATATCAAGTCAAAAATCTTTGATGAGAGTACAGGGTGTTACAAATTCGATACATTGACATTGCTATCTCAGTAACTATAAGAGAAATAAATTTAGTTGAATAGACGCAAAGTTTAATGATGAATTTTGTTGAAAAAAATCCGATGACTTACGGAGCATCCGAAAAAAACACAAGAAAAAATTAATTTGTGTTTTTATTGTCTTTACGGCAAAATATTGATTTTTTGGACAAACCAAGAGCACTTACTCAAGACAATTTTTTATGCTCTTCAAGAAAATAATCTTATTTTTCAGATACGACGTTCGTTTTTTAGATACCTATATGAACTCGATTTTTTCAAATTCGAACCTGAATTTTTTTTTAATTTTTTAGTAGCTTTGACCTCATAAAATTATTGCCCTTGGTTTTAAAAAATAATAAGTACCTACTTTTGTCATCAAAAAAATAAAAGCAAGTTTTTCGTAAATTTTTTCGGATATCTCTGGATATTATCGAAATTTGATTAAATTTCTTTTAAACAAATTATTCAGCAATAAAATATGCAACTTTTCCTCCATTTACCAAACTCTCTATCTCTTGTAGTTACGGAGATAGCAGCTAGTGCATCGAATTCGTACAACCCTGTATATAAAAAAAATCGAAAAACTTACCGACTATTTAAATGGAGCATTTGCAATAGTTGTAACAAAAAATGTTCAAAAAACACTCAAATTATCTTATAAGAAAACTCGTCTTTTTGTTATTTGAAAATGATTTAATCACTTTTGTTCTTGAAGTCATTAATATTGTTTACAAAATGTTTTTCGGCAGGCTACATACCTAAAGCGCTAAGTCTTTCCTCTTTTATTTTATTCATTTTTAAATTGATAAACCGGAATAAGGAATATTATTATAATCCACCGACGGACTGACCTAAACCCAACCTACAAGAATAATTTATGTTAAACAGTAAAAACTGTTTAAAATAAAACTATTTTAAAATTAATATCTCGACAGGGCAAACCGTATTCAAAACAGCTGCCATCTAGTATCAAGTAGTAGTAACAAAAGGCCTGCTCCGATTGGAACGACAAAATAAAGCACGTGTAAATCCTCCAATCACGGATGGTCTGAGGATCTGGCCCGCCACAACATTTCTGAATTCCTTATGCGTCAGTAAGAGAGGGCGATATATCATTATCTCTTTCGTAAGCGATGAACCTTCGATAAACAGTATGGCCATACTTAGAAATCGCCGGCGCTTGAATTTTAAATTATTCACAGTTACAAAAAGAATGAAGCGTAAAGATGCAAAGCAATGATTATGAGTGTGAGTAAAAAAATAACTTGGTGTACAGGTAGGTAGGGCCATGGCACTGTGGCCCTACTGTACGAGCCGTCACTGCATCCTACCAATATTTTTAAATTATTCTCCTTTTCTCGGCCCGAATCCTTTAACTGTTAATCTTATAAAGACGGGAGTAAATTAAAAAAATATTTTTTTTTGTTCAAACTCTTTTTTTGGGAAATAAACCTAGTTATCGAATTATCCAGTATATTTGAGAAATCTGAGTCTGATTGCACACACGATAAATCACAAAGAATATGGTAAATAGTGAAGCAAGATTTTTGAATTTATTTTTATTTATTATTATTATTTAAAATTGTACTAGTCTGTAATCTTTATTTATGCAAAAATTAATTAATAAAATAATTGAACGTTTAATAATTAAAATGTGCAAAAATAAGTATGTAACTAATGTATATATCTCATCAATGTTTCAACTATTTCAAAATCCGTTTATTTAAAATGTATGTTTTTGCATTAATTATTGTTTTGATAAAACAATTATTTGTTAATATTTAATAGCGTTTTATAAAATAAAACATCTATAATATGGGGATAATGCAAAATGATTTTGAACGTGAATAATTGGTCATTTAGTTTGAATAATACGTATATCAATATTTTAACATATTATATCTTAACATAGCGCAAAAGGTCACGTTTTAGAAATTATTTAGACCGAAATAAAAATTTGTAGTAGTGAACTCGTAGTAGTTGATAATATTTAAAAAAAATTCAGACCGTCAAATAAGAAAAAAAATTATATCTGCTTTTATAAGAGGTAAAAGAGAATATTGTTTAGCTCCAGCTGTTTTAA
The DNA here is from genome assembly GCA_935413205.1 of Polydrusus cervinus. Taxonomy (NCBI): domain Eukaryota; kingdom Metazoa; phylum Arthropoda; class Insecta; order Coleoptera; family Curculionidae; genus Polydrusus; species Polydrusus cervinus. The sequence goes on from OW284511.1 coordinate 103,474,486, forward strand.
GTTATTACTATGAAATTATACCTAACATAAAAAAAAATTAAAATAGGTTTTTATTAACTTGTTGTACATACATATCGGACTGAAAGTATAACCAGTTTTGAGCAATATTAATGTTTCTTTAAGATGCCATTTCTAAACGATTAAAGGTACCCACTAACTGAAACGTTGTGATAAAGACAATAGAGTAGTGCTGTTCTGTAAGCGAAAAATTACATGGGCATCCGAGTGGGGGCAACGGGGGGCACTTGCTCTCCTGGCTGGAAAAAAACTCAGTACAAACAAAATCACTCATTACAACCAAAATACCGTTGCAGTGTTAACATACAAGAATTTTGGTTTTATTAGCATTTTCCAAGGGGGTCCTATTAAAATTTAAGTATACCGCTACAGGTAACTTTGGCGAAACATGCACGTTTTGCTATATCAGCTACGTTTTTACTTGTATTATCACTATGGTCCTAGGCTCGGCATCAGATCGACGTGAAATCTGCACATTTTTAAAAAATATCTCAATGGGTTTTTAATTAACCGTTCTCATAACACAAGCATGTTACCTGTTTGCTAATTGTGGTAATGATGTAGCCTATCGCGTCTAGTGATAAAATATGTATGTTATTTTGTACTGTTATTATAAATAAATTGTTAAAAGGATCAGTTATTTCTAAAAAAAAGTGTTTAAAACCACACGATACATCACAGCATTTACATATCATTTAAAAACTCGAGCTTAAAAAACAGTATAAATGAATTTGTGGCGTCACATCCTCAACTTCAATTAAAAAATCGTACACAAACGAAAATTTCGATGTACTTCCTTATTTTTACCCGTCCTACTTAAAAATAACTTTCTGACATTCTCCAATAATATCTGTACAGTCTAACTTTAAAAAGTTTTTAAAAAGCCATTAATAAACATGATCCGTATTTGGTCCAAGAGGAAGCAATATTTTTGGACTAATTTAAAATATATAGATATAATATCGCATAGAGAAGGTAACCTTGGAGAAAAATTTAGGAATATTGGCTGGACGTTCTTAAGAACGAAACAAAAATGTCTATTTTTGATCAAAAGAGAAGGCTTAATAAGCCTTAACTAGAACTCAGGAGCAGCTAAGCTACCTCATGTGCTCTCATCTGTCGAATAAATCACCGACAACAATGAGCTAAGGAGTCTAGAGGATCAATATGCTAACTGGACAACGAATGTGTCACATTGCCAAGCCAGATCACTGATGAGCACCCAGAATCAGAAACAAGGATGACCTCACATTTCATTTTAAGTGAGGCAAGGAATGTTAACATCATATTAAATGACATGGTTACCTCAAAAACCCGATGGACGTACCTATCGATAAACAAAATTGTTTATTGGTAGACCTCCACGGCGCTGAGCGTCCGGGGTTTGCACGTTGTGCACCCCTTCGTCTATTACCCGCTGTCCCCTCACCTTGTCAGTGGGAAATGGCAGTTTATGGGTCGTATGACGCTAACAATGGTATGCCCTGTCTTCTTCCGTTAACATCTCAATCCTTTCGTTGTTTCGTCCTACTCGTGGAGGTCTACCAATAGGTAAACAATTTTGTTTACCGATAGGTACGTCCATCGGGTTTTGAGGTAACCATGGCAAGCCTGTCATTTAATTTGATGTTAACATTCCTTGCCTCACTTAAAATGAAATGTGAGGTCATCCTTGTTTCTGATTCTGGGTGCTCATCAGTGATCTGGCTTGGCAATGTGACACGTTCAATGTCCAGTTAGCAAAAATGTCTATTGCTGGTAAAAAATATGTTAATTTTGATTGAGAACAGAAAAAATCCACAAACGACAAGATTGTTATGCTTAGAGGGACCAAGGTCGTAAAAATATATTTACAATAAGCGATAAAAAGCATAATATAAAGTTTTTTAATATCATTTTATGAAACAAAACGGCCATTACATGGGTATAATGTAACGAATTTGAATAATTATTGGTCATTTGGTTAAAATAATACCGAAATCGATATTTTAATCGCTGAACATCGTTCCTAAATTGAATTATAAGGCAACATGTTTTAGCATAATTGTTCGGGACCCAAATGTAATTTGAAAATTGGACGGGGTTTGTAACACGAGTAAATTGGTCATTTTCTCTGTTGCAAGTTTGATTTTTAATTGACTAAAATTTGACGTTAATATCCTGATGTGTGAACGTAGCTAGGGGCAAATTATGCGGAGAATAATTATAAAACTTATAAATAAGGGCGATCACCCTAAGCATGCTTAATTAATTAATTATTCCCAAAACTCATTTAATAGTGATATAATAAAATGTTATGCTAATTTCCTTCATCATCGGTAGCGACTTCTCCATAAGGCCGCGCGCCCCCTGCCGCCTGCTGAAAACATACCATAAATTTTAATTTATCATGTTTATTGCACAGATAAAACAGGTTATCTTGAATCAAAGAGTTAAAAATGTTTGAATGACAATTATTTCAGCCAAGACATTATGTTTTGATTCAACATCGCGTTCTTTGTATCAAAAAAATGCACTTCTTTCAATAATGAAAAGAATTTATTTGATTATAATTTGGTTCATCGAAAGAAAGGGATTCTTGAATAAAGAAATTAAAAATGTTTGAATGTCAATTACTAAAGCCAAACATTTTATGTTTTGAATCAATGCACAATCGAAATTTGTCCATGATACCTAGTGACATCATCATCATAAGCCAGTTCAACCAATCATAGTGAAGACTTAAAAAACAAAATTTTGTAACAATTCGAAGTTTTAAAAATTTCACTCATTTCTACCTAAAGTCTGACGCACAGTTCTAGAGCTACAATGCCTGATAAGGCAGGGAGATAACGGCCGCATTAAAAAGGCAATTCCCCTTATAATAAGGTAAAGTCCATACAATTACTGTCTGGATGCACATCACAGCTTCTGACGTAATTTTTGATTCGAGTTAGGTCGTTATCTCCCTGCCTTATCAGGCATTGTAGCTCTAGAACCGTGCGTCAGACTATATGTAAATTTCAAATATCCCGACATCGCCCTATTAATAATAATACCTCGACTATGACTCAACACCGTGACGTAAAAAAATAAGTAAATCCATTTCAACCTATATTTTAAATGTCCCGCCATCCGCCTGACCTTGGCAGCGGTCTAGGATATAGACGCGAGTCGTGGGCGGCCTGCGACACGTGGCCGTGTGGTGTTTAGTGTTGCCCATCGACACAGTGTCGTTACTGTCGTTTTTCTTCTATTTTCTCGGTCTTCGCCAAATTTTTAGCGATTTTGTGTGTAAAACTGTGAAAGTGATTAGTGAAGCGACATGACCAGTGAAATAATAATGGATGTACAGCATTTTCTAAAAAATATAGAATTGATGCATTTGTGGCCAGTTTTTGAAGGTAAGAAAGCATCGTAAGCTGAGCTCATTTTTCAATTAAGTTGTAGAACGGCAATCGACGTTATACACAGTTAGTTATGAACTATTGAACTAACAATAATTTGTATCAATAGAGATAAACTTTTAATTAGGATTTAGTAAAATTATGTAAGCATTTATTCTTTGCTTCGAGCATACCCTCCTTTGTTCTGTTTGAATTTCGAACTGTGTTCATTTTAGGCTAGAAAAAATGAGTATTTTTTTTTCGACATTTAAATGACAGGCTTTAAAAGGTGTATGGGGGCGGGTTAGGGTGTGTGTATTTTTTTTAACAATAGGTAGGTACAATAAATGAAACGCAATTTTAGGTTAGAAAAAGTCTCGGGGATGGATGTGACGAAATGAAAAGAAAATCTTTATTTTTGTTTGGGTCAGAACTATAGAATGTTTGATAGTACCAACCTTTTTTACCCCAATGTCGGTAAATTTGAGTCAAAGCTCATTTGTTTTGGATGAACAAGCATGTGTATTAACGTGAAACCATCGAATAGTTACAAATATCTAAACTGCTTGTGTCAAGAAGTTAGTTATTTCACTTAAACATATCGCCCTATTGGGTTAACGGAGTTAGATAATTAAAACATATAAGTTTCTTCTTTCAAGAAACTGTTTGATTGACCCAACATACTTTTTAAGTAGATATTTAAAAAACTTAGAAAATAAATTCAAATAAATATTTTGTTGGCCCTATTCAAATCACCTATTTATTTAAATAAAATTGTATTTTTTTTGATTCAATGCTTCTGTTTATCAGTGTGATTATTGCCTTTCCGGAAATGATAAATAAATTCGGTAGATCTACCAATAAATCGGGAGGATTGGCAACATTCGTACAACCTTTGTTACCTGACGATAATCGGCGCTTAGTTATATTCTCAGACAAAAAGTATCTCAATTCACGATTTTATCATCAAGGATTGCTAAAAGGGGAAGAAAATAAGAGGTGTTTAAAAATAAACAATTGTTTATATAAAAAAAAACTTAATCATTTTAGTTTAAGAAAACGGTACAATCGTTTGGAATATTGTTAATTCCTAATTAAATGTTCAAATAAACCACCATTTGCTACTAAACAATATCCTAAACGATCGAAAAAGGTATACTTACACCTGTTGAATTCCAATGAAAACTAACCACAATCTTATTCAGATAAGTTAAGATCGGGTTATCCAAAATTGTTAAAACTCCGCATGTGCACTCACCTCACAACGACCCCAAAAGACTTTCCGTACAACCCCGCTCTAAAACAGGTAAGCAAATATTTGGACAGTCTAAAAATGTGCTGTAATATCATAAAAACGGCATAATTTTATGCTTTTTTTAGATTGTTTTGAAGTCGGCTATTTATATCGTCCTTATTTTCAGGAAGAAATATGAAACCACTTTAACCTGAACAATAATAATTCTCTAATTTTCTTCGCGACGCTAAAGCTTCCGGCAAATGCAATTGCACTTTCCACACTGAAACATTAAATTCAAGGGAAAGGAAGAAAATGAATGTTGCGGCATTATAATTTCGGGCAAATGAATTAGTTTAAGTGCCATAATTATTCCCCGAGTGGTTTTAAGGCAGTTATTTTTACCTGTAGTGGCACACTGGCACAGTACTGCAAGTGTTTTGGAGTCTCCGCGAAATGGCATTCGGATTTGGATACGTAAAACATGTTTGCTGTATGAATTTTGTATATTATACGTTTGAAATGTTGTCTCGCTTATCGACTAAATTGACGATATAGGAAAGAATTATGTAGGACAGTGGCGTATGTAAAAACCCGAGCCTATGATCAAGGGTCTAAAAGTCTAATGTTTTCTCTGACGCTTGGACTCTTAATTTAAATCTTTAAATAATGTATTCTTGTGGCTTGGATTACAAAGATCGTGTAAGAAACGTTTAGTTTTTAAACTTTTCTTCCTTCTAAAAGTCCTGTTTTATATAGAGATTAAGGTTTCGGACGCATATCGTTTTAGTTATTGATTTATGATGCAATTTTAAAGAAAAACGAGTAAAAGGAATAATATCCTATAGTATTTTTCTATTATATACTTGTCTGTTCCATTTTCCCTTTTTCAGAGCTACTTTAAATCAACAAAAATATTACCCATGCAATAAAATATTTTTACAACAAAAACAAATAGGTACATATTTATTTATTTTTAAAGAGAAAAATTAAAGTAAACATTTTAATTGAAACATTTTTTATGGAAGAAGTGTGATAATTTATAATATAAAAAATAGTGCGGCAAGAAACGAGAATGCTTTATTATGAATTTACAAAACGACATTTAAGAAGAAGTATTTCAAAACCTAAGCATTTGCACCAAAAACTGCTCTTAAGGCCTTTTTACATTGGGTGCAATTGCAAGAAAAAATTGCCTGAAAGCATGCGCTTTGTCGACGTTTTAAACAGCTGATGCAGGTTTTAAATGGGAAAACGTGCATCAGCTGATTAAAACGTCGTCTACGCGCATGCTTCCAGGCCATTTTTCTTGCAATTGCACCCAATGTAAAAAGACCTTTAGATCTACGCTCCTAAAATACTTGATTTCTGAAAAAATCATCAATTTTGGCGTGGTGCGCGATATTTTACTTTATTTTTATTCATGACAAACCGAGCCCGAAAAATGCTGGTTAGAGTCATACATACGATTTATGTTAAAATTTTGGATTGATACCCATATTCATATTTTTCACAAATATAAGAAATGTTTTTTTTTTAAATAAAGAGCCAGCTAGGAATATCAAAAAAAAAATGAGAAAAAACATTTACAAAAACAAATTTAATCCAACCATGCAGAGGGGAGAGGTAATAATTTAATTTTCGAAATTTGATAGTAGTTTTAATTTTAAACGAACTTTGAGCGGGGCCAAGAAATATTTTTGCCTGCTACGCTTTTCCGCCTTCTTCGCTAGGTACAGTATCATGACATACATGTAGTCCCGACGGTCCCTTTCTCCAGAAAAACAATGTCCTACTCCTACTTACGCCCACTGACCCCCCCCCCCCTAAGTAACATTGTTTTAAAGCTTAAAACTTTTAATTTTAAGAAAAATGTCTAAAAGAATTTTATTAAATCTAAGAAAGATTCAACAAGTTCTGAATTGCATTCATTAGTGATCTTATAACAAAAATTGTTAATGATTTGATTGAACCTTCAATATTTCTAGCTTAAACCATCATGATTAATAAAAATAAATTTTTATGTGTTCGGGATTAGAAACTTTGTTACAAGTACCTTACAACCTTGAATTAATTCCATATTAGTAGATAAGCAAAGTTCGTTCTGGAATAGAATCGTAACATAACCTCACATTTCGCTTTCGCTGTTGCGCAAGCGCGAGCGTAGTTGTCATCCCGTCCACCGATCGTTTGTAGATGTCTCTGGTAGTCGATAGATCCTTGTGTTTGATAATGTGTTTGAATGTATGAATGTTAGTTCCAATTTCGTCCACCTGTGTTTTATAGAGTGCGCTAGTGTTGCTGCTGCTGCTACTGTAGCAACCGTTCTTGTTTGTTAGTTCCAATTTCGATCATCGTGTGTGTTCTAGGGGGCGCCACCAATGTCAAGATCCGTGAGCTTGATAAGACGTTTGAATGTAAGCATGCTGGTTCCCATTTCGCCCACCTGTGTTTTATAGAGTGCGCTAGTGATCTATAGATCCGTAAGCTCGATAAGCCCATCATCGTTTCTCTACCGACCCAAACCCTCCACCGCACCCCGCGCCCCGCACCCCGCACCCCGCACCCCGTTCCCTGCACCCCGTGCGCCGCCCCCCTGCACCCCGCCCGCAATGCCGCGTTCCCGCATCGCCGCGAGCGCGCGCGCCCCTTAGGGTTGCTGTACGCTGGTATCTGGTACCTGTATTCTGGTATCAGGTATTAGGTATCAGGATAACTGGTGCAGGATATACATTAAATATTCCCATGAATGGGTGTACTCTTACACTAGCGATAGGAAAATATAAAATCATTAATTATGTTAGTAAATAATATTTATTTTAATAAGTTTATATAGTTTACATATAGTTTAAAAGCTACATTAAATATTAAAAATAGACATGATGAAGCGATAAACCATAGTAATGCTATTGTAATAACACTGTCTTCATGAATATGATTATTCTTAGTTTGAGCCTCTCTCTGATGTAAGATAATTGATCTCCAGCTTGCTGTATCCCCATGAGATCTATTGAAATACACAAATCTCAGTTTATAGTTCATCTTATCCTGGGGATAAACATCCTTTGGAATGTAATATTGAAATAAGTCTCCAGCGTGATTTAAAGACATTCTGTTCCAATTCGTGGGCCACGTATCATTTCCTAATCCATCCTTATCTATACAAATAAAGGCTTCGCTCACTCCTGCAGGTTTATTAAAGTAAATACTTTGTTGTAAAACAGTGCATAATATGATGAAGTTGCTTGCTAGAAGAGCCATGATGAAATGAATGGATATATATTCAAACTTGACGATATATCTATTAATCTATAACAAAAAGTTTGACGTATAAGAACATGTTAAAACATGTTTATATTATATATAAAGATCGGTGCAGAAAGAAAGTTTATAAGGAAATGTTCTTGGTTTAGAGGGTTAGTTAGGTGTAGGCATTGGTTTAGATTAATTGATTTGATATATAAATAATAATAATGAATTATTTCTGCAAAGTAAAAGTCCTACTTATCGATCATCGTTATTGTAAAATCAATGTGCTGTCTACAAATTACATGAATTTAATGACAAATAATAATATTTGCATAAAGAACGTGCCACCATCCGTGAATCACATAAAAATCGATGGGCAATATTCAATAGAATTGGGTCCCGCCCTTTGTTTTATATGGTGCGGTAATCAGGAATGTGAGACATATGGAATAGGCCCAGATAAAAATCAGATAAACATATCGCACATTCTAAATACACGTGGATTTAAGGACATTGAAATTCGGATAAAGTTATGGATTCCTAAAAGTTGCATCTATGAATATAAATGGCTCATTTCCCCGCATACAATTGAGTTTAGCAAAATCAATGGTGCAAAGCAGCTGCCTACGGCAAATGAAAATATTGGCAATGATGAAGTTGATTAAAGAAACAAGCCTAAGAAATACAATTAATGATTAAATGTCATATTTAGAAAATTATCCTTATTTAATTATTTTATTGTGTAATATACATATTTTTAGTAACATATAGTACATTATTTCGGTTATAAAAAAATTAAAAAATAATCATTATAATGCACTGGTGCATGTAAGTAACTGTTATCACATTCTGCAGCAACCACCATGTTCCGGTATGCGGCTAAGTGGATATCCACATTCGATAAATATTCTGATAATAATACTTAACTATTATCACAGTCTGCAAGAACCGACATGTTCCGGTATGCGGTTACGCGAATACACACAGTTGATAAATATTCTGCTGATAATACATTATTTGCGCTATTGTTTGCAATTCTATAATCATTAGTTCGCTGAATTTCAGATCAACTGCAAGTGTTTTTAAATTGTAAAAAGTGTTTGCACATCTTAAAAAGAAATAACAAAAAGTAAGTTTAATTTCTAATATAATTAGTTAATACCATGCTCAATTTACCTATTTATTTCAATTTTCTCATTATTTTCCATAATCTAAGGTGTTAATTTCTTTCTTAGATGGATCTTAATGCCATTAACAATGCTTGTCTTGCAGCGGAGGAGAACACGGACGCAAGAAAGCCGGTGATCAAATTACAAAAATTTGTCGTGGGCGAACAGCATAAAATATTTGGTGCCAAAATAGTCACCAGCAGGTTTGGGTCGTGTGTTCTCCTAGAACTAGAAGAAAACGTGGTATTTCTACCTAAGAGGGTAACAGAGCGGTTCCAACCCTATCTCGACCAGTTGATTGTGGGGAAGTATGCTGTAGTGTTTGTGGGGGAGAAGGACGTTGGCCAACCAAACCCACTCATACAGTTTAAGATTGTAGAAGTTTAGAGGGTGAGTATTTTTTAATATTATACAGATATAATTTATTTCATATATCCACAATCTACCACACCTTTTATTGTCATATCTTTGAAAACTCTACGTGGGCGGTCAACAGCTCATAATGTATTTGTATTCATATATATTTTAAATTTAACTAAAAGTAATAATTATTTTACAGAATCACTGAAAGGGGGAGAAAACAATATAACAACAATACCACCACCCACCGCCGCAGCTATAATCAATATCGTCACAGCTATAATCACCACCGCACCAACAAATCACCACCACCACCACCACCACCACCACCACTGAAACCACCTCCAATTGACAGCAAAAATAATAAAATAGTGTGAGTCTGTTCGTTATTATTATTGGTTTATAATTTTTTGTTTATTTCAATTTTTGGAATCATATAAAGAATAAGCTATCATGAAACAAGGTCGCAAACAAATGTTGCAGAGTAAAAATAATCAAATTCAAGAATCAATAAATTTAATTACAGCATTTAATAAACTTAAAAAATTTGTTTTCGATAAAATAACTGCAAAGGATTTGGATATTTGGGTTAAACGCGTAAAGAAACAAATTATAATTTGCAATAAGTTAATAAAAAATAAAAAAATATTACATCCTGGCACTAAACGAAGAATTCAGACAATATTGGGGCATCTTAAAACTATTAAAAAATCAATTCTAAACCATTATATTGGTTTGGGTTTAAATGTTTCAAAAAACAAGCAAACTACCGTTGTGTGGGAAAATGTAATAAATTGTTTTGAAGGAAGGGTGAGAACTGGGGTAATAGTTAATCTACTTCACAAAGATATAAAGCAATATTTAAATGATTGTTTCCTTCTCTTTCAAAAGAAAATTAAGGAAATATTAAAATCCTTTTCCATAATAAAAGTAAATACAGTATTTTGTGGTGAATTTGTTAAAAAAACAGGGGACAAAGAAGTTGTCGATTTAAAGTACTTTAATACTAAAAATGCAACAATTGATGTTGGAACAGATTTGCATAGCTGGTTTTTTGAAAATGTTTGTGATAAATTATTAAATAAACTCTCAGAATTTCAAGAACGTGATTCAGGGTATGCCCTACAAAGAATAATTAATTTGGAAGTAAATATCAATAAACTTGAAATGGGCAATGGATCATCTTATATTAAATTACCTGACTTTATTATCAAAAAACATGCATGTATTAATGTAAAAAATAAGGATCAAGCTTGTTTCTATTGGGCGATTGTAAGTGCCCTTTTTCCCATCAAGAATAATCAACAAATTCCTTCTTCATACCCATACTACAAATCTGTTTTAAATACGGAAAATCTGCAGTTACCAATGCCTTTACATGAAATCTCTAAATTTGAGAAAAATAACAGCATATCTGTTAATGTATATGCCTTAGAATTAGACTCAGACTCAAGTTATACGGTAGTTCCTGCTCGCTTAACAAAAGAAAAATTATTTAAACATTTTAATTTACTTTTAATTCAAAATAAATATTATCCAAAATTAAATGATTTTGAAGCATTACCGGTTGACGTGCAAATTGAAGATTATGAAATTAGCTATCACTACTGTTGGATTAAAGATCTTTCTCGATTAGTATCTTCGCAGCTTAGCAAAAACCATAGTAAAAAGATGATTTGCGATAGGTGTTTAAATTATTTTTCATCCGAAAAACGACTAAATGATCATGAAAACTTATGCTCGCAGCTAAATGATTACAAAATATCATTTCCTAAATATGATGTGGTTAGGTTCAGAAATTATACATATAAGCAAAAAAATCCCTACATAGTATACGCTGATTTTGAAAGTCAGTTAAAACCGGTAAATTTTCATATAACAGAGGACACAAAAAAATATCAAAAACATATAGCATATAGCGCGGGATATTATTTTAAATGTTCTTATAATGAATCATATTCGTATTTTAAAAGTTATCGTGGCGAAGACTGTATGGAGTGGTTTGTTAATGAAATGCAAAAAGTATCCAAATTTGTATATTCAAATATAAAAAATCCTATTTTAATGAAGGGGAATCCTGATATACGTGATGCTAAGTACTGTCATATATGTGAAACTTTATTTAAGAAAAGCGATAAAGTTGTGCGCGATCACGACCATTTTACAGGACTTTTCCGCGGCTTCGCGCATAACGAATGTAATCTTAATTTTCGAAAATTGTTTATTATACCTGTTGTATTTCATAATTTATCAGGATATGATAGTCATTTTATTATTAGGCGTCTGGCTTTGACCGGCAATGTTAACGTCCTTCCTTGCAATAAAGAAAAGTACATATCTTTCTCTCACTCATTTAATGATGATACTATTAGATTTAGGTATATTGACTCACTGCGATTTCTAGGAGCATCATTAGATAATTTAATATCCACTATGAAAAGAGATGATTTTAAAATTTTAAAGTCAGAGTTTTGTAATTTATCTGAAGAACAATTAACGCTATTGATGCGAAAAGGGGTGTTTTGCTATGATTACATTGATAATTTAGATAAAATGAATAATACTTCCCTTCCTTCAATTGAACATTTTTACAATAAATTGGAAGATATGCAAATTAGCAAAGAAAATTATCTGCATGCTCAAAAGATTTGGAATACATTTAGCATTCAAAATTTAGGCGAATACTCCGATTTGTATTTAAAAACAGATATATTAGGTTTAGCTGATGTTTTCGAAAATTTTAGAAACAAATGTCTTTCTTCACATGGGTTAGATTCAGCTTGGTATCATACAATGCCTCAATATACCTGGGATTGCATGATGAAATATACTAAATGTAACCTTCAATTATTAAGTGATATCGATCAAATTATGTTTATTGAAGGTGGTATTCGTGGAGGTATTTCTACATGTATTAATCGCTATGCAGAATCAAATAACAAATATACCGATAATTATAATTCATTAGAACCTTCCACATATATTCTTTATCTTGATGTCAATAACCTTTACGGGAAGGCCATGACGGAGTACTTACCTTATAAAAATTTTGAGTGGGTAACTGAATTTACTAATTTTGATGTTATGTCAATTAAAGATGACGCCTCAGTTGGGTATATATTACAAGTAAATTTGATATATCCTCATAATATTCATGATCTTCATAAAGACTTTCCATTTTGTGCTGAACATCGTATACCACCGCATTCTAAATTAACAAAACTAATGACTACACTTTATAATAAAGAAAAATATATCTTACATTATCGTAATTTAAAACAAGTTTTAAAAAATGGACTCATTTTAACAAAAATACATAAAATATTAAAGTTTGAACAAGCACCTTGGCTTAAACCTTATATTGAACTAAATAACAGTTTACGAACTCAGGCTACAACAACATTCGAAAAAAATTTATTTAAGCTATTTAATAATGCTGTGTTCGGAAAAACAATGGAAAATATAAGAAAACATAGAGTGATCAAATTTGTTAAATCATGGGGAGGCCGATACGGTGCGAAAAATTTAATAGCGAGCCCTAAATATCATAGTAGAACAGTATTAGATGATAACATTATGATCATTGAACTAAAAAAGGCGGAAGTAATATTTAACAAACCCCTATATGCAGGAATGGCAATTTTAGATATATCAAAATTATTCATGTATAATTTTCATTATGATTACATGCTACCTAAAATTGGGGTTGAATCATGTAAACTTTTGTATACAGATACCGATAGTTTTATTTATGAACTAAAATGTAATGATGTTTATGAAGACGTTATAAAATCTGATTTAGATAGATTTGACACATCTGATTACCCTATTAATAATCCATATAATATTCCTCAGGTTAACAAAAAGGTTTTAGGTCTCATGAAAGATGAGGCTAACGGGAAAATTATCACACATTTTGTTGGCTTGAGATCAAAAATGTACACCTTCAAAATTTATAATGAAAAAACAGTTAAGAGAGCAAAAGGAACAAAGCTTAATATAGTGCGAAATAAACTAACATTTGACGATTATTTAAATTGTTTAAAGGATATAAGTAAAAATGTTATTGTAACTCAACGTTCAATTCGATCTTACAATCATAATGTGTTTAGCATAGAGCAATCAAAAATCTCTCTAAGTTCTCATGATGATAAAAGATGCATCTTACCTCATACATTTAATACCCTACCCTTTGGACATTACAGTCTGCTTTGATAAACTTTTACTCTTTGATCTAATTTGTTGCTCTTTCCTCAAATCACCATGAAATCTTTACTCTCTTATCTAATTTGTATCTCTTTCCACAGATTAGCATGAAATCCCTAAAGGAGTTTTGCATAAAATCTATTTGCGAAAATGTAACATCGGCAGCCGAATTTTTACTAGAATCCCCATTACCATGGTTACTAACACAAAATGTTGTTAAAAAATATTCCAAATATAAGTGGGAGCATATAAATAGAATAGCTTTAAATGATGATTCGAGATATCTAAAATGCATGGAATTCGTACCTTTGGAAAGTACAGTAAATTTATCGATAAGAAATGCGATACTTGCAACGGTAGATTGGGAGGATATTTTTGAAAATCATAAGTATTGTTTGTGGGTAAACTTTTATATTATTAAAAAGTATAAAATTTTTGTTTGTAAAGTGTGTTATGATACTATTAAACTTGCATACAGATCATTAAAAAAACATATAAATATCTCTAATGATCATTATCATTGTACGCGTGATACTCAAGATTTGGTAACAGAAGTTTACCAAAATAAGTATTTTTGGTGTCAAAGCTGCTATTTACAAGTTTTGTTTAATATTGAAGATGAAGAAAGTTGTAGCTTAAAACTTCATTCAACAAACTTAAAAATTCGATTTAGAGGACGTTATGATAGTGATTCAGATATTGATCATATTAATATGAGCGATTTTGATAGCGATTCAAATCAGTAAATTGAAATAAACATTAAAAACCTAATATTTTATTTATATTTGATGTTATTCCCCACTCATGCTTAATAAAACAGTTAAGTGTTAAGTTTTTTATAAAAGATATATTGTTTCTCTCCCCCTTTAATAATTATTATGTTCCTCTCCCACACTTAGGTTAAGTTATGTAAAAATTGTAATTGATATGTTTGTGTGTGTATATAATAAATATGATAAACTATAAGCGTTTTATTTTGATTTCCACTATAGATTTATTACAATAATAATAATAAATGATATATTTATTCAGATAGTATCGCTTTCAGATTTTTATTATTTTTCCTACACATAGTAGTTTAAAAGGGTATCTATCTTTTTTGGTCAAAAATCTGTTCTTCTCGGTCCAAAACAGCTATTTAAATTTTCAGATGAATTTTTACAGCTTTTATATAGTTTGTTGACATACCTTTAATTCGCTATTAGGACAGAGAATGTTGTTAGGTTAAGTTTTAATGCAAAAATGATTAAAATAAATACACATAATACCTTTCTAATATACATTATTTATTGAATATCATATAATACAAAGTCTTTATAAAAATACATATATTCCTTAAGAGCTTTTATCAATAATACATTTCCATCCTTGCAAGATCCATACAATAACACAATTAATTCTAATTTTAAATCAGGTACAATTATTGTTATAGAATTCATTGCATTTATTATATTATAATAAAATGTAGAGAAATTTAACTCCTCCAGTACTGTCATTTCATGATTAATGAGCTTTAAATCAGCATCTATAAGAGCAAGAACATCTTCTTCACATAAATAAAAACTAACATCATGTTTTGAAATTTCGAGCACTTTCACATTATTTTCGAATGACATTTGTGTGGCTTTTGTAAAATCACCACACGCATATGACACATAATCACTTGTAACGACCTCGTTGTTAAAAAAGGCTCCAATTAGGTGTTTTGATACATCCATAAATGACGTCCACTCATCTTTACTGAAAGATATAATACCAGGCTTATAAGGACGAGATAGCGTGATGATTGAACTGAATGATCTAGCTGGACTTAAACCACACCCAACTTGAAAGTTAATGTTCACAAAATATGGTGAATACAGTAGATAACACTTTTCCCGCTTAGCAACATTCTCAAAATTATTCAACAACCCAAGTTTTTGGTTATCACCATCTAATGAATTTATCTGACACATGTTCACTTCCATGATGAAGACTCTATACTAACTAGATTCAACATGTTTTATAGTTTAATGGTGTCTGACATGCGCAAACCTGTTTAAACTGGTATAGACATGTTTATATGGTAAATTGGCATAAGTAAACATGGATAACATTATTTTTATGGATTAAATGAGATCATTTGTTTTATCAATCCAGCTGTTATGAGTTTTGTCGAAGCCTAACCATTTCACATACAGTTTATTTCCGTTTCGGCGCAATATTTGCTCGATTAGGTAAATGTCCGAGTGTTTAGTTTTTTGTAATTCATTCTCATAAAAGCATCCCTTAATGGGATGTTCCTGCATATCCTCCAATAAATATGTAGTTGGTGATGTAATATTGATCCTTATTATTTTGAAGAGTTCAGTAGTCCAATTCGGTGTGTAGCCTTTTTCAAATAGATGTTTGTATTTGCTTATACGGACAATATCTCCAATTTTAAATTTCGGTTTATCAGTTACTTTTATATTTCCATACACAGTGGTTAATAATAGTTTTTCGTTTTTTTTATTAACACAAACAGGTTTCATGCCAATCGTAGAATGTTTCGTGTTATTATATGCATCTGTAATATTTCCAAGCACATCGATCCATTTATGATTACCATTTAAGGTAAATAATCTGAAAAGCTTTTCCTTAATTGTTCTAATTACCCTTTCAGCGATAAATGCCTTTAAGGGACTAAAAGTACTATAATGATGGATATAATGCTTCTTCATAAGGCTTTGAAAACTAG
The DNA here is from genome assembly GCA_935413205.1 of Polydrusus cervinus. Lineage (NCBI taxonomy): Eukaryota > Metazoa > Arthropoda > Insecta > Coleoptera > Curculionidae > Polydrusus > Polydrusus cervinus. The sequence goes on from OW284511.1 coordinate 103,490,806, forward strand.
CATTGTAATATTCCTTCCCATTATCTGTAACTAACTTTTTCGGTATTCTATGAGATTGGTTAAGTATATGTGACATAGCATTAGTCACATCCTGAGCAGTTTTAGATTTTAATGCTCTAGTCCATAGAAATTTGGAGAAACAATCAATTACAACTAAAATATATTTAAATCCTTTGTTCTCACGCGCATACTGATCGAGTTGCGCAAGATCTGAGGCAAACGTATCATCTAGACCATATTGAATGAATCTACGGCGTTTGAATTTAAATCTAGCTGGTTTATGCAACTCATTGACAACCTGCTCTCTCGATTTAGTAACAGTCTTGACCATTATTTTCGTTAGAATGAGCGTGTAAAGTTGTATATTTAATTTTTATAGGTCGGTGAAAGAAATATTTGGGTTAATTTCAATAACCATCTTCTTTATATCTGAAAGTAATTTTTTAGAAGCTATTTCTTGACTAATCTTCATATTTATCAAGTTATCTTCAATTAATGTAAATCGTTTTTCAATTTTATTAAGGCTGTTATCAACTTTTGAAAAGTTTTGAATCATCTTTATCATCTGAGTACTAGAACCATTAATAAATTTGCTAAAACGCTTGTCTAATTTGCTCAGTAAATTTTCATGTTGTATATTAACATTCTCAAGAGTGTTTAATTGAATGTAAACATTATCAAGGGAACTTTTAAGTGTTTGTTGCTGTTCTTTTAACGTTTGACTTATTTGAGTTGTATGTGTGATCATCGCATTATCAACAAATCTTTTATTTACAGCATCAGTGTCATCTGTTGGTGCTTTGATATCACAAAGCCGATGTCCTTGAATAGTGTAATCACCATCTTTAGTACAAGTGATTAAGTTGGGTGTTTGCACATGCATCATTTTTATCTCCCTTTGATGAGTTTCTGACGGAAGAGAACGTCCAAACTTATTCATGATTACCGCAATACTAAAACAAAATACCTTAAGAGGATTTATTTATAGAATTCAATTATTTTAAGTTCCTGTAGTTCCTGGAGTATATTAGTTATCTCATTGTGATGATTTCCATTTCCAACCGATTGGGAGGCTTCTAATTTTATTAGTCGCTCAATTAGTTCATTTATATCATCGTAAAATACATACTCCTTGGGTTTTTCATTGTATTCTAATAAAGCTGCACCAGATTTATTTCGCGCTTTGCTTGAAGGTAAACGACTCATTGGTGTGGTTAAACTCAGGTTTCTTGATTTTGTTGATACTATTGGCTGTATATAATGTTTATATTTTATTGAATTGCTGCCCTTTATTTGACCTAACTGACTATAATCCCTTCTGTGAGCATTTGTTTGTTTTAAGATATCCTGATATTGAGATTCATCACTTCTTGTAGGATACATAGGCTCCTTTAAAAATAATAAATCAAATAAACCGCGTGTACCTCTATAAGTAACATTTCCTAATTTAAGGTCACCATTTGACTGGAATTTAATTACTTCAGAACCCATTTTCCAAACATCAGTTAATTTATCGTGTTTTAAACCATATGTATGATCAATCTTGCTTGGGTTAGAGTGGTATATATCAATATACTCTTGGACTAATTTGGGGTACTGTTCTAAATATTCTTTATAACTATTCGACTTATCCAAGATGGATTTTTGAAGATCTTCATCATAATCATTTTCATGTTTATTAAAGACTTCATCATCATCACTATCAGTGATAGCAGATTCTGCTACAACATCGGTTGGAAGGAAAGCGGGTGTTTGAGACCGCATCAGAGGTTTATTATCAACCTCACCCTCATCCTTAACTTCGTTTTTTATTATTTCTGTATTTGTTATGTTACTTGTATTTTCAGCAATTTTGGTTAATGGAGCCCTTATAGGGTTAAAATATTTATTTAGAGCCTCATCTGTTTCACTTCGTTCTAATTTAAGTGATAAATATTTCTTTCTAATATTATCAGCAGCATCAATAATTTTTCGTTTAATAACTTTATCTGCTCGAGTTATTACTGGAGGAGGCATAATTAGTGTTTATTTTAATTTTAATTATTATTCTCTCAATAGCTACAGATACAGTCACACTTACAGTAAAATATACACTGATGTGTATTTAACATTTTCATGGGATTATATAAGTATCAAATTTACTTCTATATCTACCATTATTTAATTCATTATCTTTCACAATAACCAAAAATCCATATTTCTCATTCCAGCACTCTGCACAAATATTTTTAAATTCTTCTAATGACATATCGGTGTTTACATGATCGCTATAAATGTGTTTAAGGTTCATATCATCTTGCTTAAATAATACTAGCATGTTAGCATTATCACGTATAAGTTGCTTTGGCACCTTCGAATATGTTTGACTGAGATAAAACGAATCCACATCTTTATGTCTTCCCATGCAAAAATAATTTCTTATCTTGTCCTGTTTTTCACATGAAACATCATCAAATATAAAAACGGAATTAGGTTTAGCATCTTCAGGATCAACAATCATATTATTGTCTGTATATTCATAATACTTGATCGCAGATATCCGGTCTAAAACTTGTTTCAAAAACTTGTACTTTTCCTGATATAATGATTTTGAATAAACATACACATTTTGAAATCTTAGGCCATTCGGATCAATTAAAAGACTTAACATTACATTACTCTTGCCTGAACTACTTGGACCGGAAACAATAGCACGAATAGTATTCGGTAGCAACATACTATGACGTTTTATAACGCTAGTTGTATTCATATCAAAGTTAGCTACATCAATTTTAAGGTTTTGCTTTTCCTTCCGCATATTATTTATTTAGACGCTTCCTCAATAAGCTCTCATTAAGAATGAGTACTTTGTTCGGAGCAGGTCTTATTAATAGCACCCTTAACAAGTTGCCATTTGAGATACATATACCTGGCTACTCATATTGTGGTCCTGGAACAAAACTTAAAGCACGATTAGCTCGCGGTGATCAACCAATAAACAAGTTGGATAGTTATTGCAAGAATCACGATATTGAATATTCTAAATTTAACGACTTAGAGAGGAGACATCAAGCAGATAAAGTGTTACAAGAGAGAGCTTGGGAGAGAGTTAAGAGCGGGGACGCTAGTTTTGGAGAAAAGAGTGCTGCTTGGATTGTTACTAACATCATGAAGGCGAAACGAAAACTTGGGATGGGGGCTGCTAATAAGAAGAACAAATCATGTAACCGAAAGTCACCTAAACGGAAACGTATAAAACATAGCAAACCAAAGTCCTTCAATACAAGCATTATTAATACGGTTAAAAAAAGTATGAAGAACGTCAAAGGGGGTTCACTTAAAGATAACATTAAACATGCTGTAAAGATTGCGCGAAAGTCTCTAACAAATGCTGGAGGAAAGACAAATATTAGACTACCTAGAGTTATTCGAGTGCCCAAACGTGGAGGAATTCTTCCCCTTATCCCAATATTTGCAGGGTTAAGCGCTTTAGGTGCACTTAGTGGAGGGGCAGCCGGTATAGCAAAGGCTGTTAATGATGCTCGAGATGCGGAAAACAAACTGATTGAATCAAAGAGACATAATACAACCATGGAAGCTATTGCATTAGGAAACAAAAAAAAGGATGGCAGTGGTGTCTATCTTAAACCTCATAAAGCCGGATATGGATTATATTTAAAACGAATGTCAAAAAACTTCCAATGAAGCTACCCAATCGTCCATTGTCCGATCGAGATATTTTACGATACGCAAAGCAGTTAAATATACCTAATTTTAGAGGTGTCTTCATGAGAGATAACCTACCAAAATCACCTCACAGAAATGAAGATGGTGTAATTAATTTAGATATTAGCAGTGGACCTGGCACACATTGGGTGGCTTACAAGAAAACAGGGTGGAAGGTAATTTATTTCGATAGTTTTGGAAATTTAAACCCTCCAGCTGAAATTGTACGATATTTTAAAAATTGTAAAATACATTTTAATTATGATCAATATCAAACATACAATACATTTAATTGTGGTCATCTTGTATTATCATTTCTTTATAATAAAACAGTTTAAAATAGTATATTTGTTTTATTATATGTCAGTCATGTCTCAGACTTTCACCTTAAAAGGTCGCACAAGTTGTTTAAGTATTGATTTGAATCCTCCAATCGAACTTGATTCTAGATATACCTATTCCTTAGGACTCATTTCGCTGAGTACTTGGAATTCTATTCCAAACATTGAACCGGGGTGCAACAAGTTTTATTGCTCAATTAACGGTGTTAAAAAGGTGTTAGAAATTCCTACAGGATCATATGAGATCACAGATATTGAAGCATATATACAAAATCACTTAAGCGAGGACTCAAAAAAAATTATAATTTCACTGAAACCTAACAACAATACATTAAAGTGTGAACTAAAGTGCATCTATGATATAGATTTTAAACCATCAGATAGTATTGGGAAATTATTAGGATTTTCCCAAAAAGAACTAAAAGCTAACTTACATCATATATCTGATATACCTGTGAATATAGTAAAGGTGGTGACTATACGAATTGAATGTAACATTGTGTCAGGATCTTATTACACAAACAAACCCTCACATACAATATATGAGTTTTCACCATCTGTTGACCCTGGATATAGTATAATTATAGAACCAAGAAACTTAATTTATCTTACTGTAAATCGTCAACACATTGATAATATTACAATAAATCTATTGGATCAGGAATCAAGACCCGTCAATTTTAGAGAAGAAGAGGTTATAGTAAGATTAGAATTGAAGAAACATGGTATTAATTTTTAATCAGTCTAATCAGCATGGTTATTTAATAAGCGATAATTCTAGTCAAGGGGCAGTCTATAATCAGACACAGTCACTGACACAACAAAATATTTTTCAATTACGCTCTATTTCACGCAAATATGGCTTTCATGTCCGAAAAACTGCAAATATTTCGATCGGTGATCACAGATGAATCGATTGTAAGAGAAGAATGGCATACATATCACCCATTTACAAAGGCTTTTAATTATAGCGATGAAATAGAAATTGTTATTAATCAGCAAGATGTTTTTATGGACATCAGTCAAGCTGAACTTTATATAGAAGCATCATTTGTTGAAGAGACCACTGCCGGTAAAACAGGAAGCTGTGTATTAACAAATAATGCTGGCGCATTTATTTTTGAATCTGCAACTTACGATTTGAATGGTAGGGAAGTTGAAAAGATTCGAGATCCCGGACTTATCAGTACTGTCAAGAATGTGTTATGTCTTAACGAGCAGGAAAGTGCTTCTCTTAATATTGCAGGATGGAATTGGCCTTCTGGTGTAATATCATCCTTTGTTAAGAAATCAGGAACCGAAAGCGATGGTGATTTCAATTTACTAATACCATTAAATTATCTATTTGGAATATTTTCCGATTACAAAAGCGTTATTATGGGAAAACAAAAGATTAAATTGGTGCGTTCTAGAAATGATGAAAATTGTTATGTTAACACTACTGGAAATAAAAAAGCTGCAATAACAATATCTTCTATAGAACTACGAGTAAAACACATATATCTAAACGATAAAATTAAATTGAAATTATTTGATGAAATTGCAAAGAACAAACCTATATTTATACCGTTTAGAAGTTGGGAAATTCACGAATTACCCGCTCTAAGAAACACAAAAAAGGATATTTGGACGGTGAAATCAATGTCCGAACGTGCTCAATATGTTGTTGTATTCTTTCATAAAGATCGAAAAGATAATTCAAGCAAAGACTGTACTTACTTCGATAACTTAAACATAATAGATGTGAAACTCTACTTAAACTCTGAGGTATACCCGTACGAGTCTATGAACCTAAACTTTGCCAACCGACAATTTTCAGAACTTTATAGAATGTATTGTGACTTCCAAAAATCATATTTAGGAAAGGTATACAGTGAACCATTACTAAAATTTAAAGATTTTGCATCTAGAGCTCTATTTGTTATTGACTGCTCAAAACAAAATGAGGCGCTTAAGAGTAGCACTACTGATGTTAAGCTTGAGTTTCAAAGTTCAGAAAATTTCTCAGACGATACACGTGCCTATTGCATCATTGTACATGATCGTGTTCTCGAATATTTACCTCTATCAGGTAATGTGCGAAATTTAATGTAATCATTTGCAACCTATCAAGATCAAATATTGCATCTGTAGAGGAGGGGGGGGGGGGGGGGGGAAAGGAGTTAAAACGTGACTGTAAGCGATTCATTAACGATCAGTCTTATTAACAACATCTAACAACCATGGCATCAGAAGTAACGTCAAAGAATTCACCGAACCGTTTATTACGAGCTGTTAGAAGAATAGAACGGAAATTTAATAAAGAAATTAATTTAAATATAAAGTTTGCTGCGTGTAGTAGGTCTGATTGGGCTAGATTCCATAATGATTTAATAATTGAATATAAAAAAGGTGTAGAGTTATGTCAAAATTATTACAAAGAAGCAGACTTACTTAAATTATTGCAAGGATTTTTTGATATTAAATTTTTGCAGCAGATATTGTATTTAAAAGCCTTTGTGCCTGAGGATCAAACGGATGCATTGGGACTAATAGATATTGTAGATTGTAACATTACTCATTATGGTGATAGTGATATTCATAATTTGTGTCTGGGTATCAAACGGATGCATTTAAACTAATAATTATGATAGAATATTACAGTGAATGAGGCAGTGAAAAAGATATGAAGAATTCTGATGAAGGCGGTGATTAATCCATCATAATCAATTAAAATCAAAAATTGTATCTGTATCACATCAGGTTAGCAATTAAGTATATTAGATGTAAATCAAATTTTTGTAACATACATAGGTCAATAAATATTTGATATTCAATAAAAAATATGTTTTTTCTTTTATACCATCCTACAAATTAAAATTAGAGAAAAAAACATTAACAATAATATTAATCTTGCTAGGTTAATATTATTGTTATAGGGGGCACACGGATTTGAACCGGGGACTTCTCGATTGTAACTCGAATGCTCTACCGCTGAGCTATACCCCCTTACATTATATTTTGATGCTTTGCAGTTTAAGTGTGTTACAGTACCAATGGTATCAGGTATCACGGTACAGGTGTCGGATATCAAGATACAGCTACTACGGTATCAGGTACCAAGACACAGGTATCAGGTACCAGGGTACAGGTATCAGGTGACGGAATACAGGTACCAGATACCAGCGTACAGCAACCCTAAGGGGCGCGCGCGCTCGCGGCGATGCGGGAACGCGGCATTGCGGGCGGGGTGCAGGGGGGCGGCGCACGGGGTGCAGGGAACGGGGTGCGGGGTGCGGGGTGCGGGGCGCGGGGTGCGGTGGAGGGTTTGGGTCGGTAGAGAAACGATGATGGGCTTATCGAGCTTACGGATCTATAGATCACTAGCGCACTCTATAAAACACAGGTGGGCGAAATGGGAACCAGCATGCTTACATTCAAACGTCTTATCAAGCTCACGGATCTTGACATTGGTGGCGCCCCCTAGAACACACACGATGATCGAAATTGGAACTAACAAACAAGAACGGTTGCTACAGTAGCAGCAGCAGCAACACTAGCGCACTCTATAAAACACAGGTGGACGAAATTGGAACTAACATTCATACATTCAAACACATTATCAAACACAAGGATCTATCGACTACCAGAGACATCTACAAACGATCGGTGGACGGGATGACAACTACGCTCGCGCTTGCGCAACAGCGAAAGCGAAATGTGAGGTTATGTTACGATTCTATTCCAGAACGAACTTTGCTTATCTACTCATATTATTTAATTTTTAAGAAATATTGGGTTAAAAAACACTTTTTTATGGGACTGCTATAAAATGGCGTAAAAGATTATATACAACCCAAGAGGGTTGATATATTAATTTTTAATATATGAGTGTTTTCGGTTTGTAAGATGGAAACACCTATACCTACCCTGTAATGATGAGAACAAAAAGTTCTAAACAGGTGGTGAAGCTTGTCTGCTGATAGAATACCAGCCGAAAAGTCTTCCACTTCTAGTAGTTTTATGCAATTTGAATAGCATTTTGATATATTTCTTTCAAAATTAAATTCTACCCTTTTGGTAGTAGGGTATAAAAAACTGTGACATCATGAACTTTGGATTTTGTATCTAAATAACCGTTATTAAACCAAAACTGTCCATTTTCTTATGTTAAACAATAATTTTCCTAAAACTAAAAACAAAAATGTTACTTTAAGTACTTTATTTGGATGAACTAGATATTTTAACATAATCTGTATAAATAAATTAGTATCACAAATTAAAAGCTTATTTCTGAGAACTATACAGGGTGTCCCACCGGGAAACGAATCGATCTATATATATAGAAAACTATACATAGGAAAATTTTGAAAATTTGACAGTATGCTGATGCTGATGGGGGCGACCGAGCTAAAATATTTTCATAATAGTGGCACTTCCGGTTATACCGGAAGTAAGTGTCAACTTGCTTTATAGATTTTTTAGCATTTGATTGTTTTTCAACGCCGCCATAGCCAACTAAGAGTAACTGAACCTAAAATTTGCAGCATATAAAAATATTAAATTGGCAATTCTTCGAAAACTAAGAATTTTTGGGATATACAATCTTATACAAACTTACCCTTATTTTTAATGCTAAATAAGAAATAATTATGAAATTTGGGTGTTTCCATTTGAAAATCTGGACTTTTGACAGTTTTTTCATTTTCATTTTTAATCTTATTTTTTAAACACCCTGTATTAATAATTATCAAAATATTATAAAAAATCTATTAAAGCAGGTCCTTTATAACAAGGAATCCCTCTTAAATTAAATAAATAAGGCTTCTTTATAGAAAAAATTGATAATTATTCTAAGGCTTGCAAACGTCATTTTTGACATAAAAATTCAAATATGTCAAAAACGATTAGACATAGGTATAGGACATGGTGTACAAAATTTGCCTAGAATCTTGCGTAAAATGCAAAAATGTAATACAGGGTGTTTCATTTAAAATAAGCAAGTTGACACTTACTTCCGGTATAACCGGAAGTGCCACCATTATGAACATATTTTAGCCCGGTCGCCCCCATCAGCATCAGCATACTATCAAATTTTTAAAATTTTCCTATGCATAGTTTTCTATATATAGATCGATTCGGTTCCCGGTGGGACACACTGTATAAAAGTCATGATTATCTCTAAGAATATTTTTTTCGGTGTGTTGTTTTTTCACCCTAAAATATGGTTCATTAGGATTTTCAGCTTGATTATAGAAACATAATTTAAACCTTCAAAAATATTTTTATTAAAATATTGTTAGGGAAAAAGTATAAATACTATTTAAAAAAACATACCGTTTTTTCATTACAACAATTACATATTTTTGATGGGATTAATTTATGTTTTATTAAAATAATTGTAAATGTTTAATTCGTTTTATCAAATAACGCAGCCATAATGGGTTGCATTTAAATAATTTCTCGGCATGTTGCTAAAATGATAGAATGATTAATAATTTAAACGAAATATTATCCATTTTGATGTTGTGTCTGTAGCATTTTTCCGTTATTTTAAAAATTTATTAAATTGTATTAATGTGGGTGTTATTACGATTTTATTTGTATCAATTAAACTTTGTTTTTCGTTAGAACAATCATTTACGCAATGATGGGTGATTTTTAATAGTTGCACTATTTTAATACAATTGGGCAACATTTGAATTTGAAGATTGTGTTCATTGGGAAACACGACCTCAGGAAGATCATTCCACAAAGATGACGTTCTCCAGATGAAAGAATTCTTGAACAATGAAGTTCGAGGAGTACTAAGCTGAACAACATATGGATGAGCGGCAGTGGTTTGCCGTGTATTTCTGTTTTGAATTGCTCTAGGTGGAATCAAGTGGGCAATATCAGTCGAACACCTGCCATGGAAATATCTGTAAAAGAGAGCCAAATCACCAACCTGTCTTCGATGCTCCAGGCTATCGAGGGTCTTGGTCAGCTCGGGGTCGCCGATCAGACGAACGGCTCTCCTTTGAATGGAATCCAGTAGCCGAAGAGTGTGGGTGCAGAGCTCCAGACATGAGAGCAATATTCTAATGATGGTCAAATCTGGGCTTTGTAGAGTGTCAAAAGTTGATGAGGTGTGTACAACCTTTTGGTGCGGAAAAGTACACCAAGTTTCTGTGCAGCTGCCTTGGCATATTACCTCCCAGATTGACCCCCAGCAAATTAATAGAGAATATGAAAAAGTTCAAAAATATGAAAAATTATTTTAGTTAAGAACGGTGTGCCTGAGGAGAAAAACGTAAGAGACCATTTTTATGCAGAATTGACTAGGCTAATCAAAAATAATATCCACATGGAAAAATGTCAGTGGCGTACCACTTTTTTTCTAAAAAATATGAGAGGAAATATTTGCAGGTACGCAAATGGGACAAAAAAATTACTTTTATAACTAAAACATTTGGTTTTATGTCCTATTAGCACATGCCAAAATTGAAAATATTATCTAAAGTACTTTCGGAGATATTACAAAAAACACATTAAAAAAAATAAAATTCAACACCCTGTCCTGTAGCAAAAAATTTAAGCCGTTTAGGACATATGTTTATATGAACTTTTCTTCATAAAATGACTTTAGGAATCATACCCTAAAATATTAGCACATCATTAAGGAACACCCTGTATACCTGAAGACGATTTTATGTTGGTTTTTATTCTTTTTGGAACGCCCTCTAAATTTAGTAACTTAAAAATAACAATTTCTCTTGATCGATTTAAAATTTTTTTTTTATTTCAACACGTTGGTCTAACTAAGTCCATTCTTATTTGGCCACCCGGAACCGTTAAAAAAAATTATTAATAAAAATAACTTTCTGACGCTCAATGTACAACATTAAAAAGTTTTAAAAAATCCATTAATAAACAAGGCCAGGATTCGAGCCAAGAGAATGCATGTAATCTCGGCGAATAATTTAGAAATATCGGTCCGCTTCTCTTAAAAGCTTTCAAAATAATACAATATATTTTAATCTAAGAGAAACTGTTTTGATTTTACGGTAAGAATTAAAGAGTAATTTTACTTTATTTCTTAAAAGTGGCTTTTTGAGTTTACTCCCGACCATTTTATTTCGTATTTATCGCCCTCCAAAGTGGCTGTTTAAACTGTTCGGTTGAACGTGTACAAATGGCTCTATACCTTGCAGTGGGGATTTATTTTCCTTGATGACCCGACAGTTGCATCGCTAGCTTTGTTACGGTAAATAAATTGGCTACCACATTTTCTTTTTTTTTATACAGATCTAATGATTTCTAAATTTTTTTCTTTTTTGAAAAAGCCTTCAAAACATTATTTAAATTAACTTTATAAAAGCAGATATATTTTTTTTTTTTTTTTTTTATGATAAAACACCTGCACTGTAGGAAAAATCCTTTAAGGCGCTCTGGGAGCGGTGCGAGTGCGAAAAAAGCGATTAACGTTGGTCTTGAAACGTTGAAGATTGTATTCATTGGGAAACACGACCTCAGGAAGATCATTCCACAAAGATGACGTTCTCCAGATGAAAGAATTCTTGAACAATGAAGTTCGAGGAGTACTAAGCTGAACAACATAATAATATGGATGAGCGGCAGTGGTTTGCCGTGTATTTTTGTTTTGCATTGCTCTAGGTGGAATCAAGTGGGCAATGTCAGTCGAACACCTGCCATGGAAATATCTGTAAAAGAGAGCCAAATCACCAACCTGTCTTCGATGCTCCAGGCTATCGAGGGTCTTGGTCAGCTCGGGGTCGCCGATCAGACGAACGGCTCTCCTTTGAATGGAATCCAGTAGCCGAAGGGTGTGCTTGGGTGCAGAGCTCCAGACATGAGAGCAATATTCTAATGTTGGTCGAATCTGGGCTTTGTAGAGTGTCAAAAGTTGATGAGGTGTGTACAACCTTTTGGTGCGGAAAAGTGCACCAAATTTCAGTGCAGCTGTTTTGGCAATTGCGGCAACGTGATCATGCCAAGACATATTACCTCCCAGATTGATGATTGGTGCCAGGGGAATTGCGTATCCTGCCATGACTATATCCGGTTCTGCAATGTTAACCTTTTTGGAGAAGACTGCTGCCTGGGTTTTCTTAGCATTAAATTCGACTTGGTTACTGTCACCCCAAGCCAAAATTTCTTCCAGGTCCTTGTTGAGGCGCAATACTTCATGCTGCCTGCGAAGATGTGCGTCGGCAGCGGATGTTTGGGGAGTCAAGGTAAAAGATGAGACAAGTGTGCTGTCATCAGCAAAGCTATAAATTGGATTTTGGGTTTTCACTAAAAGGTCGTTAATATACAGTAAAAAGAGGGTAGGCGACAATATGGACCCTTGAGGAACACCGGCATTGATGGTGAAGGTGTCTGAGAGAAACCCGTCAATCGCCACTTGCAGAGAACGGTTCTTAAGGAAGCTGGTTAACCATAAACAAAATCCATTAGGCATACCGTAGGATCGCAGTTTACTTAAAAGCCCATCGTGCCAAACACGATCAAAAGCCCTAGAGATGTCCAGTGCAACAGCCCGGGATTCTCCATGATGTTCGATGGTGTTGCTCCAAAGATGGGTGACATATGCCAGAAGGTCACCTGTTGATCTGGACTTACGAAAACCGTATTGATGGTCGCTGATAATGTTAAGCCCTTCCAGATACTTTAGTAGTTGTTGGTTAATAGCTTTCTCCATTACTTTGGAAATTACTGAAAGCAATGCGACGGGTCGGTAGTTGCTTGGCAGGGTCTTTTTACCTTTCTTTGGAATGGGCTGGACACGCGCCGACTTCCAGCAGGATGGAAATATTCCTTTTTTGTAGGATAAGTTGAAAAGTCTACAAAATAATGGTGTAAGTTCATCGGCGCATGTCCTAAGAACAATGATAGGAATTTCGTCTGGACCAGAAGCTTTATTGACGTCGAGTCCTTTAAGAATCCGTTTAACAAGACGCTGACGGAACACGATTTCAGACATTTGCGATTGAACTGAGGGAATGTTGGGTGGTGGTTTTCCCTGAAAGTCTACAGTGGAATGCGAGGAAAACAGTTCAGCAAGTAGGTTTGCTTTATCCCCGGCTGTGGTTGCTATTGTGCCGTCGGAACGTGTTAGAGGTGGAATAGTTGACTTTGTAAAGTTTTGGCTGACGGCCTTAGCGACTGACCAAAAGGACCTTGATCCGTTAGGACTGGCAAGAAGTTTGTTTTTGATTCTCTCGTTATGAGCTTCTTTGCTTTGGTCTATCATTTGCTTACATTGGTTTCGGGTGGTAACAAAGATGGCGCGATTTTCAGGAGTAGGGTTTTTACGCCACTGTCGGTAAGCCAGGTTTTTAGATCTGACAGCACGCTCGCAATTCTTGCTAAACCAGGGCTTGCCGTTGGAAGGGCGCTTTTTGGAGAAAGGAATAAAGGCCTCCATGCTAGTTATAATGACGTCGGAGACCTCCTTTGCACAGACAGATGGATCATCCGAAGAAAAGCATACGCTTAGCCAGGGAAAGTTGCGAAAATGGTCCTTTAGGTCTTCCCACTTAGCTGATGTATAGTGACAAATCTTACGGGGTTTAGGAGGTTGTTCAGAAGTAATTGGCAGCTCGCCTAGGGTTGAAATAAGTTTGTGATCGGAAGAACCCAATGGTGGTTGTACGGTGACCGTATATAGGTCTGGATTTGAAGTTAAAAAGAGATCTAAAAGACTAGCAAAATCCCCAGCTCGGTCTGGAACCCGCGTTGGTTCTTCTACGAGTTGAGTTAGACCAGAACTGATCGCAAAAGATTCGGCCTCGCGGCCTTGCTCATCGTTGGTGTTTGAGTATTTAAGCCAGTTGACATTGTGGACGTTAAAGTCGCCAAAGATTGCAACTTCGGCATTCGGATGATTGGTTTGCAAGAAGTCGATTGTGTTGGCTAGTGATGAGAAGAGGGCCCTGTAATGCATGTCACTTGGAGGACGGTAAAGGCAGCATATAAACTTAGTGATTTTTTGTGAAGATATTTTAAACCACATTACATCAAAGTCTTTCGGTTCCAGTATCTCCTCCCGTTGGCAGCAAAGATCATCTCGAATGAACAGACAGACCCCAAAGTTGCGTCTAAAACGGAAGTGAAAATCATATCCAGGATATAAATAGCTGACGGTGTTCGTTGACGCTCTGACTTTTGTCTCGGTCAGTGCAAGCACATGAGGCTTGGAAGATTGTAAGTGCTGGTGGACTGAATTGATGTTAGTATTAAGCCCTCTAATATTGCAGAAATCAATTTTGAAGTTGTTACTTTTGGGTCTGTTAGCAACTGCAGGCGCCACACCATTTCCTCGTTGCGAGTTGTTGGAGGAACCCAGTAAATTATCGGAAATGGTGGATAATTCATTAATTTTGCTTGATGAAGCCACAGGACCAGCCCCCACCCGGAGATCCGATCGGGGGGCGAGTTTACCTCCGGAATATTTTGATCCTGGAGCTTTCATCATGCTTCTTTCATACGGCCCCACCCTGGAAACCGGAAACATCAGCACAGCGACGAAATGTTAACTCAAAGAGCAACTTCACGCCGCGTAAACTGATGCAATGGTATTAACAATATTAATATTAACAATATTTCTGATAAAATAAAATGTTCAGTCAATTTGTTAAAATTTATGAAAATAACTTAAACCCGTAAATTCTGATATGAATTGTGGAAAAACTTTTTTTTAATCAATGTCGTTTTGCTATGATAATAAGCGAGAAATTCGCCTTTTTCAAATTTATGACCAGCTGCTACATGTGGATATAAGCAGCATGCATGAAATGTCTTACAAATATTTGGTTCTGTAAAGGCAAATATAAATTTAACATGCCTCAAAAATCCAAGATTGTTACATAATGTACATACTATTGTCCATGTTGTCTCAAGAAGAAGATGAGCGCAGATCACTGCCGGCGATTGTACACTGGTTTTAGGAGTTTGTGTCTAGGATACCCAATGAGTCACGTATTAAAATATGTGAAATAATTTCGATAAGACCCTGTATATTTTAAAACTATTTTACAAATAAATAATCTAACAGCTCTGCACCCAAGCACACCCTTCGGCTACTGGATTCCATTCAAAGGAGAGCCGTTCGTCTGATCGGCGACCCCGAGCTGACCAAGACCCTCGATAGCCTGGAGCATCGAAGACAGGTTGGTGATTTGGCTCTCTTTTACAGATATTTCCATGGCAGGTGTTCGACTGACATTGCCCACTTGATTCCACCTAGAGCAATTCAAAACAGAAATACACGGCGAACCGCTGCCGCTCATCCATATGTTGTTCAGCTTAGTACTCCTCGAACTTCATTGTTCAAGAATTCTTACATCTGGAGAACGTCATCTTTGTGGAATGATCTACCTGAGGTTGTGTTTCTCAATGAATACAATCTTCAACGTTTCAAGACCAACATTAATCGCTTTTTTCGCACTCGCACCGCTCCCAGAGCGCCTTAAAGGATTTTTCCTACAGTGCAGGTGTTTTATCATAAAAAAAAAAAAAAAAAAAAAAAACAACACAACGATTCCAATGTGGTAATAAGAAGTTAATGCACAACTTTATACTTTCGATGTAGTTTTTCGTTTATTCAAAAATCCATCCAACAATCTTGAGAACTTAAAATTAATTTATGCTTTTCGAGAATACAGATTACCAGATCGTGAAAAATGCATAGGAATTTCTTTAAAGTTCAGGAAAAATAGGAGAAAATTTCATTTAAATCATAAACACAGACAAAATTAATTGGTTTATGCAGTTTTAAATTTATTTTGAACTCCATCTTTTACTCTCCTACCAAAAAGAGAAATATAACGAAGATAAGAAATTCGATGTTTAGCACACTCGCGGATACGTCAAATTTTTGGGGGTACCCCATGGGTCATCTATTTTTTTTGTAAACATGGTCCATTTTGAGGCTATACATTTATATAAATAGAAATTTGGGTTTGAAAAATTGTGTCTTATCACGAAAAACGATGGCTGCTATTGTTTGTTCTTCAGGGATGCGACTCTATATTGTGCAGACAGCATATTGGCATCACTAACAAACTAAAAATAACTACCAAGATTTAAATATGCACAAAATTGCAACACTAAAAAAATTATTTTTATCGCCAAAAACTACCTGTATCAAGCTTTGAACTTTGAGTATGCAAAAAATGTCCGAAAAAATTTATTTGGTTCTTGTAATAACACCCAATTACTTAGTAGCCAATACAGCAAAATAAAGTTTTTTTTTATCTATGAAGTTAAATAAAAAATGTATCAACAACCTTTGTGGGACACAACTGTATAAATTAAATAAGAAGAACGTCTGCAAATGCAGACGTGATGTCATACTTGCATAATTTCGACGTATTATGGCAATTGTAGCGTTATAGAGACGATTCTCTGTTAAGTTAGTAAATATAGTGGTACAGATAAGCACACTAGCCCGGCAATTTAACGCAAACAGCGACTGCTATCGAAGACATGTCCGCTAGAAATAGTGTCTTTTATATGCAGTTGCATCCCTATATGTGTCCCTTAAATTTGCTGAGGTAAATTGCTGTCCTTCTTGGCCTCTAATTACAACTAATTGTTTTTTTACCAATAGAAAAGTGGTATTTATATGGCTGTGGGAAATTTATATTCATGCAGAAAAATAAATCAATAAAAATATATAAGCCAATAAAAGTCCTAAAACTAATTACTACAGTTTATTGTTTTATAAAAATATTAGACATTTTTTTTATAAAAATAACAAATTTCTAAATTTTTCAGAGCTTCTTTGAGTAAAGAAATCCTAATTATAGAGCAAACATTCTGATTTCTTTTCGAACCACTTGAGACGTTGGATTTTTTTCAGTTGAAGTGGGCTCATTTGTAAATGTTGAGTAGTGGTTAAAGGGCCGTCTGGCGGGGTAAATGCACCTCTCTAAATACCCGGCAAGTTGCTGTCGCAGCAAACGGGAAGACTAGAATACTTTGATTTATGGAGGTTTAATGACCAAAGTTTTGTGCCATTGTCGGCGAATTTGTGGGATGGACTCGTTTTTGCGTAACTAATCAAAATAATTTCATTCGGAAAAAGGCGTTGTTTTTGATTGATATCAATTCTTGAAAACGAATGAATGTTAATTAAATTTATTATAATTATTGTTATTAATAATATGTTTCAATGTCAAGCTTTATTTTGATATGGCTGGTATTATTTACAGTACAGAGAAGAAATTCATCTTAACCTGTACTGTTTATAAACTTCCGTACTATATGGCAAGTTTGGAGGATGACGCTTTTCTGGATTTGTTGGTATAAATAACCTGAAAGGCCACGTTTTTCCAAGTTGGGATTGAAATTTTTCGTAATAGCTCCCTCCACCGATATTATGATGTCTATTTTTTCTTGCTTCCGTATATTTTTTATCTCTATCGCCAAATTCGAGTACTTGGTTTTCTTCTCCGATTCGGTTTTAGAGAGGTTGTGTGTTAGTGAGTAACCTATATCTACAGGATGATTCCTAAGTTGATAATTCCTTTTTAGCTGTGTGAAGGCATTAAAATAAACAACATTTTCAAATACCTCTTTTCAAAAAACTCAAAAATAAACGACTTACATTCATTTATTACCCTACGAATCAAATACGGTTCTGCCTAACTTGTCCGTTGAATAACATTAAGAAAACTCCTGGGTGTAGGATGAGCCCGCAAGGGAAAGCATTCTGCGTATAATCTCGAAAAAACATCCGAACTTTTATGACACTCACAGTAAATTAGCACCATATCTATTAGTTCATTGTTTTCAAATTTTACCTATTTCACGTGTATCACTAATTTAAAATTAACTTGCTTCACAAAAACACACTACAGCGGATAGCTAAAAAAGGAGTATCGACTTAGGAATCATCGTGTATTATGAAAGTTTTCTTCGTCGGCTTTTCGATAAGAAGAATATCCGCACGGTTGTGGTCTATTGTTCTATCCGTTATAATTGGCCTGCCCCAGTATAAGAGATAATATTGAGGGGATTCAAGGACTGGCTCGGGTGAGTTTTGGTAGTATGGTGGGAGGTTTTCCCTTAGACCTAGTTTATGGACCAGTTTCTTGTGGATGATCTTTGCTACCTAATTATGTCTCCCCAGATAAGCGTTGGGTGCCATAGCACCCCAACCCGCCGTAATTCTATCGTTTCTCCGGGGCAATTGCATTTTCTGCCCACATCTCCCACATTTCTTTTCAAGATGACCTTTTCATAGTTTTGAGTTCCTACACCCCTTGTCGATATACACGGAAGCCCAAATTGGCGAACGCTTCGTTGCATGTATTGACCATATATTGGTTATATGTGATAACAATACAATTATTAAGATTTAGAAATATTATTTAGTCGGATTGACGCTTATTTTCATTCCTGTATTGTTTCCACCATAGTAAGTCGGCAGAATTATCAAAAAATATTTTGTTAAAAAAGAGAAGCTCCAATTATTAAATCCAGTAAATCCACATTATTAATAGTCTCTTTAGAATTTCTGAGTTCACTTACAAACCACTCGAGACGTTTGATTGGTCAGTTGAAGTGGGCTCGTTTGTAAATGTTGAAGTAGTGGTTACAAGAACGCCGGACCGGGTAAATGCACCGTCTGCTCTAAATACCCGGCACACTGGATTACTTTGATTTATTGCGGTTTAATGATCAAAGTTTTACGCTATTGTCAGCGAATTGGAGGATAGCTTCGTTTTTGCATAATGAATCAAAACGCTTTTGTGAGACAAAAGACGTTGTTTTTGTTTGACAATCCTCGAAAACTAACTTGTCAATAGATTATTTTAATGCCGTAACTACTAAGGACATCCATAGAATGTTATTAGGCGAGAGGGCGGGGGGGGGGGGGGGGGGGCGGCGGAGATGAAAAAGGTTCCTGATCTTGTTCTGCACGCTCCTCATTTTCAAAGTGGCTTCCTTGTAAAATTATTTACTTTTTGTTGTTTTTCTTTATTCTTGCTAGAAACCAATTATCATAATTCTGCCAACAATTTCCATATCCTTTTGATACTGAAATGCTGCAGTAATCTGGCTGCATAAACTTAAGTGTAAGTATAACTTGTAGTTTAAACTAAACCTATACAGGTGGCCCTTAGTGGAACTGCTTGAGTAATTTCCATCACCACTAATATCTAAAAGTTAATAAACATTTTTTTAAAATTTTTAATTGGAACATTGGCGTTGCAGCTTATCGTTGCAGAGGTTACCACGGAGCGAAAGCGCAATTTTAGTTTCATCAAGTGTTAGTTTAAGATAGCAATGAAACTGGCGAACTTCCAACTCAAACCAGCCTTTAGTGTCTATAAAGCCATAAATGATATTAAAGAGTACTGTTCTGGTGGTCATCGTCAAAAGAAGAATGTTAAAATTGTTTACAAAATATAATAAATATTTAAAAACCTACAAATTTTAACTAAAAAGTTTGTTTTTAATTTCTTTTTTCAAAAATTGATAATTATTTTAAGGCTTGCAAACGTTATTTTTGACATAAAAATTCAAATATGTCAAAAACGTTTAGACATAGGTATAGGACATGGTATACAAAATCTGCCTAAAATCTTGCGTAGAATGCAAAAATGTAATAATATATAGGATGTTCCATTTAAAATAAGCAAGTTGACACTTCCGGTATAACCGGAAGTGCCACTATTATGAAAATATTTTAGCCCGGTCGCCCCCATCAGTATAAGTATACTGTCAAATGTTCCTATGTATAGTTTTCCATATATAGATAGTAGAGGGAGATGGGGGTTTCAACGCCAATTTTTGCGGTCCCTTCTGCGCATGCCCAGACAGTGCGCAGGCGTGTGTCATCTGTCATACGTCATATGTCAGATGTCGCACTGTTGGGCGTTAGCTACTTGGGCGTTAGCTACTTGGGCGTTAGCTACTTTGGCATTAGCTACTTGGGCGTTAGCTACTTGGGCAATAGTATTCATTATATGCCACGTGTTTAGGATGACGTCATATTATGTTAAGGAAAAGATGGCGGCAGTCACCTGTCAATTAAGATATGTCAAGCTCACCTGTCACTTGTCAAATGTTAAAATTGAAATCTAACACGTGGGTCGTGTTCAGGGTGACGTCATAAGTCGTTTAGAGGAAACCCGAAGTCGATCGGCTAGCTGGTTCGAGAGATATAGTTTTTTGCGATTAGGGCCCTTATGGCTAAAGGTGGAAAGGGGGAATTTGGCAAACGGGTATAAGATGAGTATACCTATCGACTAGTGAAGGAATTATTGAAAAATCTTAATTAATAACAAAGCTAGATGTATAATACCATTGGAGCCTTAGCACAATCTCTATTATACCGCGCGGATTAAAAATAAAACACTTAAGTAATACAAAAATTATTTATTTAACCATATTATATACTGAGTTTTAGTAATTTTATATAAATTAATTGCTAGCAATAAGAAACAGGTTACAGCTATAAATACAATTAAACTATAATTGCTGGCTGAATCATCCAAATCGTCGGTTGATGTAGAGTTGCCACATTGGGAGAGAGGGGTGTTCCTGTATACGCTGATTAGAGTCTTCCAACCTGTCTCGCCAATAGTGTTATCTCGGAACAAGAGCTTAACCTTGTAGCGAAGCAGTTCGTTAGCTGATGATGGGACTGTTATGTAAGAGGCAGGAGTAATTCTCTTATCAATCATCTCAAAAGGCATCTTTAACCATGTATTATTGGATGAAAGTTTATTGGTCTCAATCATTACTGATACGTTTCGAACGTTAAAGGGAGTGTAGACGTAAAACACATTTTGCACTAGTGCCACCAGGAGCACATATGATGAACTCAACGCAGCCATGGTTGGAATATAAATGATTTAAATTTTCTTCTTAAAGATACTTATAGCTTCATAGCTATTAAAAAGAACAGCTATAAATATCATCAGAAACACTATTAGGTAAAAACTACCCCGGATATTGCTGGCGGGTGTTTGTGTTAGGGTCTTCCTCTCTCTAACAGACCGAGGAGGCCTGTTTACTTTAAGTTGTCGACATTTCCATAATATTTTAGCCAATTCACAATGTTTAGCGTACTTGTAATGATCTGCTAGGGGGTCATCTTCTTCCTTCCAACCATCAAATTCGCAGTGACAAAAAGCGCATTTAACCACATCCGAATGCTTCGTAAAATAAAAACCTGCATATGCTAGATCTTCTGGATTAACTTTATTGCGCCACCCAGTAAATGTGATTAATCTGTCTTCAAAATTTCGAATCAGCCCAAGGCCATCATCACCGCAATCTAGACGATCTACACTATCCATTATGTACATGTTTCTAGCGAGAGGGTTGTAACTATACTAAAAAATAAAACATAAAATTGTTTATTTATGCATTTATTAAGCATCAGTACACATATATATTTTATCAAAATCATCCAACACCTTCTGCGGATTATAATGCAATAGCTCCAACATATAATAATTTTGTTCAGACATGTTTAAATTACAAATATTTTTAACAGCATCAATAATGGTGTTATCTATATTAACATAATAACCAGCATATCTTAATAAATCATCATAAGCGGTTCTAAAGCCTAAATTTTTCACCAATTCTAACCTATAATTAATGAAATATTTGACATGTAAAATAGCATTAATATCATTACAACAAAAACATAATATTATATTATCACATTTAAGGTTAATTATTTTTTCACCCAAGAGAACAGCAGAAGACATGGAAAAATTTTCAGCTTCTGACATCATGGTTGTTATGGTCTCATTAGAACCATTATCGGCAACCATCTTAGAAACCATTTCCAAAAACTCATGCCAGTTAAAGTTGGCTAGGGAGATTGAAACTTGTTCTTCGGGAAGATTCAAAAGTGTATTTGTTAACTTTACACTTGGCAGCATTCCTCTAGCGACGCTAAGCCCCACCGATACTTTGAAATGTCCAGCAGGATAACAAACTTCATTTAAAAACTTTTTTTCTCTTCTAATTTCTTCCGTGCTTCTTAAAACCATACTATCAAGATACTTCCAATACGGTGTCGAACTTCGAGAGGCATCATCCTCATCTTCAATTTCACTAAAGTCTGTAGTGTAGTCGGGAGTAGCAATATAACTAGCATCGTCAAACATGGTTGAAATTAAACTGAGATTATTAAACATGCAGATGCTTATAATTACATTTACCCCCACTCCTCAATCGAATTTATTTATATTAAGTTCCAGAAACAACAGTTTGGATAAAGCCCAACCGCTCCTCGCCTCATTAAATTCCGCAGTTTTGCACAGTAAGATATTTTTATATTCGGTATAAAAATCTTCTAAATTGGTATGTTGATCAATAAAGTCATACTTGGAGTTGAACGATTTGGTCTCTTGTTCTTTTGTAGAACTTAGTAGATAACGACCATATAGCTCCATGTTGACTTTTATTTTTTGAGACGTAATTAAAGTCTCTGATAGCAAACACATAACCCTATTCTTTATCGCATCTAAATAAAGCTTAACATCAGTCAAGTATGAGTCACTAGATATATGATAAGTAACAATCCGGTTCTTAAAAGCGGTATGAACAAGTTTAACATCATAATCAAATTCCACACTACAATTATGCTTGTGTTTGATGGTGCGATTATGGCTACTAAAAGCCACAACTTCACAAGCACACTCTTCACAATAAGGCATGGCGCCATCTGGCAATAGTTTGAGAATCAGCCGGTTTTTATACAGATAGAGAGTATAAATATGGATAACACCGTATAGAAAGTAACAATCATCATCGAGCAGAAATCGGTACATGTTGTGAAGATTAGTTGGCAGCATACATTTACAGATATGTGCGAACATAAGACATCTATTTTTATCGATATTCAAGGATATAATTGCTCTTTTGGATATATTCCAAAAGAACTAGCAATTTATGATGGAATTCGCTGCTCAAATTATTTGTTTAAGTCCCCATTTAAAAGAAGCATGCTATCAACCGAAGATCTGAAAGTGGTGAACTGGGCTGAAGAATACCATGGATTGCTGTGGGAGTTTGGAAATATAGAACTAAATGAGCTTGATGATATTTTAATGCGTGTGTTAACAGACTATGAGCCGCTAAGAATTCATGTAAAAGGAAATGAAAAAGCCAACTTTCTTAAAAAGTATTTGAATGACGACTATATTTATGCTATTCCCGTTGGACGTGAGCCAAAATTAAGCAGATTTAAGAAAATTCCAGAATGTTACTTCCACAAAAATATTAACCCATGGCATTGTGCAGTAGCTAATGTAAAATTGTTATACAATTATAAAAATTGTTATGAATAAACTTTATTATCGCTAGAACTGTGTTTCAATAAAACGAAAAAAAATATTTTTAAACCATTTATTTATAATACATAAACAATACAATATTCCCAACATGTAAACAATATAATTTCTAATATTATACAGACATCTATTAATCTACCCTATAATTAATGCTAATAATAAACTTAACATGAATAAATTTAAACCACATCCTTAGACATATCAATCCAACTGTTGTGAGATTTATCAAAACCAAGCCATTTAACATACATTTTCTTGCCTTTTTTGCGTAAAATTTGTTCTATAAGAAATACATCAGGTTGTTTAGTCTTTTGTAATTCTTCTTCATAAAATCCACCACTTATAGGCTGTCCTTGCATATCTTCCAACAAATAAGTCGTAGGATTGGTAATTTGCACTTTGATAATTTTAAATAACTCAGTGGTCCAATTAGGCACATATCCTTTCTCAAACACATGTTTAGCTTTACTTATACGAACAACATCTCCGACTTTAAATTTTTGTCTCCCGACAACCTTGAGTTTATTATAAACAGAATTTAATAACTCGGCCTCGTTCTTTTGGCCGACATCCTTAGGCTTCATACCGATTGTGCAATGTTTAGTGTTGTTGTAACTTGTCGTAACTTGTTCCAACAAGTCTACCCATTTATGATTGCCATTCAAGGTAAACAACTTAAACAACTTTTCTTTTATTGTTCGAATAACACGTTCGGCAATGGAAGCCTTTAAAATGCTAAAGGTGCTATAATGATGTATATTATGTTTCTTCAAAAGATTCTGAAAACTAGAGTTGTAATATTCTTTCCCATTATCGGTGACTAATTTTTTCGGTATTCTCTTTGAATGTTTAAGTATATGTTCCATAGCAGTAGCTACCTCCTGAGCAGTTTTGGACTTGAGAGGGTGTGTCCACAAAAATTTCGAAAAACAGTCAATTACAACCAATATGTACTTAAACCCCCGGTTTTCTCGAGCATACTGATCAAGTTGTGCAAGATCGGATGCAAAAGTATCATCTAATCCATACTGTAGAAATCTACGACGTTTAAATTTGTTTCTAGCCGGTCTATGTAACTCATTAACAACCTGCTCCCTCGCTTTGGTAATGCTCTTTGCCATTTTTTCAAACATAATAAATAATTTTTACAGAACAGGTATATTTATAGGATTACTTTAACAAATCAATACGCTTTCCCAAATTCAATACATTATTTTTTAATAGTTTTTACATCTTTGGCAATGAGATTAATAGCATTATTAACGGCAGTATCTACATAGTTCTTAAAACCAATGTCAAGTTTATCGAGCCAGTAAGCCATACCCTCACCCACTTGCTTCCTTATATTAACATCAAACTCGTCAAGCTTCTGCGTGATATAATCATTAGCAGCTAGCTGTATTTTCGCTGAGAGGGAAGCCATCATATCATCTACAAATTTTTTATTTACAGCATCAGAGGCATCTGTTGGAGATTTAACGTTACAAAGGCGATGATCTGAAAAATTATAATCACCATCTCCAGTAACAGCAATTAGGTTTGGTGCTTGTAGCACTCGAATCCTTTTTTGCTGAGATGAGGAGGGTAACGAACGTCCGAACTTATTCATGGTTAGTACTATAATGACGTTGAGTAAATAAACCTCTGTATTAATAAAATTCAATTACTCCAAGTCGTTCCAATTCGTGTAATATACTAAAGATTTCGTTTCTGTTATTATTATTGCCAACTACCTCAGAAGCTTCCAACTTTTTCAATCTTTCAACCAACTCGTTCACATCGTCGTAGTATACAAACTCCTTAGGTTTTTCATTATATTGCATTAGGGAGGATCCAGATTTATTTCCTCTCTCTGATTTGGATCTTGTGTGTATTTGCCTGGTTGTAATATTGGGCGAAGGCAACTTAGATGTTGAAGGCAACTTAGATGTTGATGACAAGAGCGGTCTAACAATAGATGTATATTTATTAGATCTATTACCCTTTAGCTGCCCAGTTTGTTTCATGTATAGACCGGTGCGTTTAAGAATATCTCCATATTCTTGTTCATCAGCTTTAGTGTGAAATTTAGGATCTTTTAAAAACAACAAGTCATATAAACCCAGAGTTCCTTTATACTTGATGCTACCTACTTGAATGCTTCCATCTGCTAAAAAGTTTACAGGCTCTGATCCTATTTGCCAAGAATCATTTTCAGCGTTGTATGTTACTCCCTTTGCATCTATTTCAGGAGAGTTATACCAATATTTTTTTACATATTCTTGAGTGATCTCAGGGTATTGCTCGATAAACTTATGAAACACTTCCGAATTTCGAAGAGAAGTTTCAAAAGCATCTTTCATACTTTGCAACGATGTTTCTGCAGGGTCTTGAAAGGCTTCTTCAAACACATCATCAGAATGATCAACATCACCATACTGTGCTTCATCAGTTAGAAATTGCACTTGTGGTTTTAGTTCGATTTTTTTCAAGGGAGGAGGTTTGACATCATCAGAAGTTTCGATTTTTATTTTACGTTTTTTTGAGTTTTTCTTATCAATCGATGCTTCAACCAGTTTATTTAATGGGTTTGTAATGGGCGTTAGGAATCTATTAAGCGCATCATCCTCCTCGCCACGCTCCAACTTTAACGCTAAATATTTCTTTCGTATGGTATTACCCGCCTGAATAATTCTTCGCTTAACATCCTTATCGAGATTTTTCAAATAAGAAGCCATGATAAACAGCTAAAACAGCCCTGTTTAAGAACAGCTAAAACAGCTCTGTTTAAAAACAGCTAAAACAGCCCTGTTTAAAAACAGCCCTGTTTAAAAACAGCTAAAACAGCCCTGTTTAAAAACAGCTAAAACAGTTCTGTTTAAAAACAGCTAAAACAACCCTGTTTAAAAACAGCTAAAACAGCCCTGTTTAAAAACAGCTAAACAGCTATGTTGTGTTATTGATTCGATTTGTTAAGACACGTCTATACTCAATGACGTCATGTGTTGGACTGATGTGCTATGACTTAGGGTAATAAATAAGTATCAAACTTGCTACGATACCGACCCTTATTAATATCATTATCTTTAACAATAACTAAAAATCCATACCTATCTTTCCAACATTCCGAACATATACGCTTAAAAGTATCAAAGGACATATCTGTATTTACATGATCATCGTAGATATGTTTCAGGTTTAAATCATCCTGTTTGAATAATATCAGTACATTAGCATTGTCACGAACCAGCTGTTTCGGAATCTTGGAGTATGTTTGAGAGAGATAGAATGAATCAATATCATTGTGGCGTCCCATACAGAAATAATTGCGTATTTTATCCTGCTTCTCACAGGCTACATCGTCAAATATGAACACAGAATGAGGCAGGGCAGTGGAAGGATCTAGAACATCATCATTATCGCTATAACCGAAATATCTAAGCCGCGAATGTTGTAAGGCCTTTCGCAGAAATTCGTACTTGTCTTGCTGCAAGGATTTGGAATACACATATACATGCTCAAATCTTAAGCCGTTTTCATCAATTAATAAACTTATCATTACAGCGGTCTTGCCACAATTACTGGGGCCGCATATTAAAGCCCTTATGGTGGATGGTAGAAGCCGGCCATGTTTCCTATTTTCCGATTTCTTCTGCATATCAATATTATGGACCTTAATAGAAATTTTTTGTTTCTCTTTCCGCATCTCTATAAGTATAAGTCTACACTCTTCGATGACATCATTACTAATGCAGACGTCACAGGGTGCAGGTGTGTTAAATAGCGTTATAAGCACATTACCAGTAGAACTTCACCTGCCTGGCTATTCATATTGCGGCTCTGGTACAAAGCTTCAAAAACGATTAGCTAGAGGCGATCGACCAAAGAATAAATTGGATAGTTATTGTCGCGATCACGACATTGAATACTCAAAGTTTGCAGACTTGGAACACAGGCATAAAGCAGATAAAGTACTAGAAAACAAGGCTTGGGAACGTGCCAAGGCCAAGGATTCTAGTTTAGGTGAAAAGACATCAGCTTGGCTAGTAACAAACGTCATGAAGGTCAAACGCAAGTTAGGTGCTGGCAGCAAGAAGACAAAGAGATCTGTATGCTTGTCTTCGGTTGTAAGACAGATTAAGAAACAACTTAAACATTCAGGTTCGGGGAATGTTGGTAGAAAGAAGACTTTAAGTAACTTACTGAAGGCAGCACGAGTAACAGTGAAGAAAATTGGCGGCTCCAAAAGAATCAGGGTTCCTCGAGTTATTCCACTACCAAAACAAGGTGGTATTCTACCACTTATACCGATATTTGCCGGACTTAGTGCGCTAGGAGCATTAAGTGGTGGAGCTGCTGGTATAGCCAAGGCAGTTAATGATGCTCAGAGTGCTAAAGACAAACTAAAAGAATCACAACGACACAACGAGACAATGGAGGCTATTGCATTGGGGAAGAAGGGCAGTGGCTTGTATTTGAAAAAACACAAGACAGGCTATGGTTTGTTTTTACGTAAAATGTCAAAAAACTACCAATAAAGCTACCTGAACGTCCTTTGACCGATCAAGATATTAGATTATATGCGACTCGCTTACAGATACCTAATTTTCGAGGTGTATTTATGCGAGATACATTACCGAACGCACCCCGAAAAACAGAGTGTGGTGTTGTTAATTTGGATCGAAATATAGGAGACGGTACACATTGGGTAGCTTATAAGAAGAATGGTGATAAAGTTGTTTATTTCGATAGTTTTGGCAACTTGAAGCCACCAAAAGAATTTGTCAAGTATATGAAAAAATCTAAAATTTATTTCAACTATGATCAATATCAGGATTATAAAACATCAAATTGTGGCCACTTGGCATTATCATTTCTCTATAATAATAAAACTTTATAAAATACAGTAATGTTATTGTCTGACATCAGTCATGTCTCAAACGTTCACATTAAAGGGTCGTACTAGTCGGCTTGAATCTTATTTTGTAGCTCCAATAGAATTAGATTCGAGATACGATTACTCTTTAGCATTGATTTCGCTAAATACTTGGAATACAATCCCAAATATTGAAGAAGGTCGTAACAAGTTTTATTACAAAGTTAATAAACAAGAAGAACGAGTAGTGGAAATACCAACTGGATCCTACGAGTTAGAAGATATTGAACAATTTTTGCAGAAACATCTCGCTGATTCTAAGGTAACTGCTCCAGAGCGGAACCTTATTATATCACTCAAACCCAACAACAATACGTTACGGTGTGAGTTGAAGAGCGTATACCACATAAACTTTGAACCAAAGGATAGCATTGCAAAGTTATTGGGATTCTCACCACAAGTTCTAACAGCTGGTAAGCTGTATGAGTCAGATCTACCAGTTGAAATTATACAAGTTGCTACCATCAGAGTAGAGTGTAACATTATTTCCGGTTCGTACTATACAAATAATCCATCACACACTCTCTACGAATTTTCGCCAACAGTGGATCCTGGTTATAGCATAAATATTGAACCAAGAAACTTAATTTATTTACCAGTGAACCAGAGGAGAATATATAACATTACGTTATCTTTACTAGACCAAGAATCGAACCCAGTTAATTTTAGAGGTGAAGAAGTTGTAATCAGATTAGAACTTAGACGAGATGGGGTTAGTGTTTAATAGTAAAAGTTATTTAAACACCAACGCATCAGTTGGTCAATCAGTCTGCAGTCAGAAGTCAAAGGGATCACTCACGTTTTCAAATATAGCTTATTTGCAGACTATAGGCCCACACTATCACTATCATGTCAGAAAAACTTCAAATATTTAATCAAGTCAAGAGTGATGAGTCGGTCATTCGTGAAGAATGGCATACTTATCACCCATTCACCACCTCATTTAATAATAATGACGAAATTGAGATTGTTATTAATCAGCAAGATGTGTTTTTGGATATGAGCGAAGCTCAACTCTACATAGAGGGAACATTTAAGGAGGAAACAACAGCTGGTAAGACTGGCGATTGTAACCTAACCAACAATGCTGGAGCATTTTTGTTTGACAACATATCATATGAAGTGAATGGTAAAGAAATTGAAAAGATTCGAGATCCCGGAATAGTTTGTACAGTTAAGAATTTGCTCTGTCTAAACGATCAAGAGAGCCGGGCATTAGATATTGCTGGTTGGAACTGGCCTAGTGTAGCAATCAAGACCTTGGACGAAACCTCCAAGGAGTTTAATTTTCGCATCCCCCTTTCTATGCTGTTTGGAGTGTTTGCCGATTATAAGAATGTTTTAATGGGTAAACAAAAAATTAAACTGGTTCGAGCCAGACATGATGACAACTGCTACAAGTCCAGTGGAGATAAGAAGGCGGAAATTAAATTAAAAACTGTCGAGCTGAAAGTTAAACACATCTATCCTAGCGATGCAGTAAAATTACGTCTTTTGGATGAAATTGCCAAGAACAAATCAATATTTATTCCGTTTAGAAACTGGGAGATACATGAGCTGCCTGCTCTACGAACAACAAAGAGAGATATTTGGACTGTTAAGACCATGTCTGAGAGAGCAAGATATGTTATTGTATTTTTTATGAAGAGTCGTAAAGACAACTATAAAGCTGATTGTACTTATTTTGACAATTTAAAGGTGACCGATGTCAAGTTGCATCTCAATTCAGAGGTTTATCCCTACGAAGCGTTAAACTTAAACTTTGAAAACCGTCAATTTACCGAGGCCTATCAAATGTATACGGATTTTCAAAAAACATATTTAGGAAAACAACAGAGTGAACCACTTTTAGACTTTACTACTTTTGCAAGTAGAACTCTGTTTGTTATTGATTGCACAAAGCAAAATGAGGTCATCAAGAGCAACACCATTGATGTCAAGTTGGAATTTCAAAGCTCCGAAAACTTTTCTGCGGATTCAAGAGCATTTTGTATTATTGTGCATGATCGTATTCTTGAGTATCAGGCTTTAACTGGTCAAGTACGAGACTTGTTGTAGACAGTTGTTCTTTAGCCTTAGCAAGATGAAGGTGGTTGTAGTAGATGTTCAAGGATTTCGCATCCCAGACTTTTGCGCCAAGGAGCTGGCTATTTTTGATGGGAAGCAAATGAAGAGTTATCTGTTTAAACCAGCTAAGCCGTTTTACATGTTGCCAGAGGATTGTCAAAAACAAGTATTATTTTTATATGGGAATCATCATGGGCTCTACTACAATTATGGGGAAACCGATTACAGTCAGCTTTATACAATTATTTGCAAGGACCTGGGAGATGCGGACATTATTTATGTCAAGGGAAGTGTTAAAGATGCATTTTTAACAAAGACATTTTTAGATATGAAACATAATTTACCATATATTATAAATTTAGAATTTATTAGAGATAGTGTTAACGTACCAAAATTATCTAGAGGTATTACTGATTGTCCTTATCATAGTTTAGATGTATCTAGTTGTAGTATTAAGAATGCTTATATTTTGTATGACTATATTTATAATTTTTTACCTAAATAAAGATTAAAAATGTATGCATTGGTTTTTATTTATATTAATAAGAGTTCTATGAGAATTTAGTCATTTAGTCTCCAGCTCATGGTAAAGACAGTCGATCTTAGAGCTAAACTCCAAGAACATCTGCGAAAAATACGTAGGCTTAAAAGAGATATAAAATACTACGAAGATCATAAAGTTTTGGTTAAACAGTTGTTAAAACTTAGCCTCTAATACTTATCAATGGCGGCCTCCTCTTCATCTCCCGCTTGGGATAAGGTATTTGAATCTCTTTCTCGATGCCAGCAGGATGATGTAGTACAGCGCAAAATCAAACCAAGCAAAGTCTTTGAGATTGATGATTGCATCACCGTTATATTTAATACAACAGAAGAAGAACGTAAACAAGTAACTTTGGATACTATTGGATATGGGAAGATTTATTTCTCAAATAGCGAATTTGAAGAATTCTTAAGTACTTTAGATTGTTTTAACGCACATTGGATGGATATTTTTATGATTATTGGACAGTATACTCTAGTGTTTCATCGGAATGGTGAGAAGCGGAGCCTCAAGTTTGAAGACGCCATGACCGACAAATATTTATTGCGATGGACCGATAAGCTGATACGTTCCTTTTCATGGCATGTTATTACATTGATCAACCTTAATAAATACTATCAATAAATTATTGCTACCAAGTATCGTGTTTTATTTTTTGGGTGAAATAAGACAATAATTAAACAGCAAACATGTTTATTTAAAAACAAATCTGCGGTATCGATTAATAAATACATACATACATGTCTTTAATATAGAAATAATGCAATATTAATAATGTTCTAAATATCACAATAAAATAAATACATAGTCTAAAATAGTTTTATTATAACTACCTAACCTAATATCACAGCCCTCCAAAGGTATCAGCTATTAAAGGGGGTCGAAACAAAAATAGCTGTCCTAATTAGTCTTAGCGCATGGTATTTCCAATGATTCCTCATACGATACGATATCTTTGTGACCCCAAGCAAGCGTGTTCTCTAAATCACCGGGTATAAGGTAACGCTTGTCGTCCGCGTATGATAGCGCTACCTTATTTTTCAGTTCGACATACATATCATGTTCATGCGAACGGAAAGTGTTCATTCTACGATGAATCTGAGTTCCTTCTACGTCAACCGCTTCTCTATAATCGTCCAGAGTCAGTTCTTTTTGGGTGACGTAGTCAGGAACCCCTTTAGCTTTTTTAGTCAACTTTCCCTCCACATTAACGCAATATGCTTTCGCCCCGGTTCCATAGAAATCCCAAATAATCTTTCCTGCATACTCATCTTTCATTTTGCCTAATATCGATTGGTTTACAGGAACATTATGTGGGTTATCTGGAGAGTAATTGGAAGTATCGAATCTGTTTAAATTAGCTGTCATGTCATCATAGAAATTTGGTGTTGTAACTTTTAAAATTAAAGAGTCGGTATCAGTGTATAGCAATACTGCGTTTTTACCATATTTCGGCTTAATGTACCCGTACAAAAAGTCATACATAATGGTTTTGGATATCTCCAAAATTGAAAAACCCACGTAAATGGGTTTATTATACATCACTTTTTGTTTTTTCATCTGGATTGCTACCAGGTTTTCGCTATAAATGGTTCGATCTTTGAAATGGGGTTTCGCGATTAACGCTCCGGCTCCCAACCTCCTACCAATATTTTCCCAGTGGGAAACAAGCTTAACATCTACCCGTTTTTCCACATTTTCCATCGTCTTGCCAAACACAGCATTGTTCATAAGTTTAAAAAAGTCTTTTTCAAACTTATTTTTGGCCTGATTTCTCAACGCTGTGTTTAGATCGATGTACTTCTTAAGCCAGGGTGATTGATCAAAGGATATGACGCGGTGAATTTTAGTAAGCTGAAGGCCATAATTTAAAGCTTGTTGTAAATTTTGAATGTGAATGATGTATTTCTCTTTTTTAATAAAATTGGGTATTAATTTTGTAATTTTCGGGAATTTAGACCCTGGCGGCGCAATGGATTGTGGGCAAAAGGGTAGTTCGTTATGTAAATAATGTAAACTGTCCGGATATTCCAAATCGACTTCTAAAATGTATCCTGTCGGTGATTCAGGCGCTATATTCATATAATCTAAATTTTGAATTTCGAGCTCGTCTAACCACTTAAAGCTTCCCGTTGGTAGATATTGAGACATGGCTGCACCATATAAATTGGTGGCATCCAGGTACATGATGTAGGAGTTGGGTTTTAAAGCGTCATAATTAGGTGTAAATTTATTGTTCGCAAAAGCTTTTCTACCACTACACTGACTGACTCCTCCGCGAATCCCGTGTTTAAAGAAGTGCGCCATGTCCAGATCGGTCAATAGTTCTAATTGGATGGACGTTGCCTTGAGGGCGGCGTCCATCGAAAGACCCGGCGCAGTGAAGTACTGCGCAGGATCGAGACCATACGTAGCCAGGCACACGTCTCTAAAACTTTCAAAGACATCTGTCAAAATTAATACGTCGGATTTTAAATAGATATCAGAATATTCACCTAAAGTATTGCATTTAAACAAATTCCACACCTTCCAAGCACGCTTGTAATCATCGGAGGAGATGTCCTCTTTTTTAAGTTGGTTATAAAAGTCTTTATGCGATGGAAGCCTGTTTTCGTCTAATTTTGAAAATGAATCTACGTAATTATACGGGAAGACACCCTTCTGTCGAATAAGTTCAAATTTATTATCATCCTCGAAATATTTTCGCACCGTTTTACACTGATCTGATTTTAAATTTTTACTGAGTTTATCCAGTCCTGTAGCCATGAAACGTAAGCTGTCCAGGAAGCGTAATTTTAAAAATACCTGTTGTTGTTTACCATTCTTGTTTTCGACGTTATCCACCAAGACGTGTTTAGTAAAGGAAATATACTTTTCCTTATTTTGAGGGATAACGTCCAACTTTTCCTCAGCACAAGCTAACTCCTTGACAAAGAGGTGGGAATCAAAATTAGACATATTATGAAAGAAAATAGGAATAAAATTGGGGATTTTATAATTTAGGTTGCATACAGAGTGGGCGGGGCCTCGATATAGCCCTGTTGTATGATCGTGATCATGAACTCTATCGTTTGCCTCTACATTAAATGGCTTTTCGCAAATGTGACAGGTTGGTGTTTGTCGATGCATATTCTCTTGTTCCGCTGTTATAGGTAACATAGGCACCACCTCCTTTATAAAATGATTATAGATTGACTTGCAGTCAGTCTCTAATCGTTTTATAAATTCTTTGTGTGCACCATGTCCTCTATAACTTTGGTACTTTGAATAGGCATCATCAAAATCACATTTAATGTAGTATGCAAATGAATAGGGTACATGCTTATGAGTCCTAACAGTATAGGATGTATCAGGATCCCGCTCATTTTGCTCTGTATCCAAGGGTTCAAGGATTGTCTCGAAGTCAGCGTAAACAACGAAAGGCACCTTTAATTTCTTTTCAAAATTTGTAAATTTCAAAATATTCTCGGGGACCTCTTCTCCGTATTTATTCTTTTTTAAATCTGTTGTCGGTACTTTAGCCAAAACGTGTCCGCAATCATGTTCTTGATGAGCTTTCAATTTTTGCTCTGAATAGAAATACGACAAACAACCATCACATAAATATTTTGCTTCCTTGTGTTTAGATAATTGACTTGAGATCAGTCGAGACATGTTTCTTATTAAACAGTAATGACTTTTTTCATAATCATCACTAATTAATAACAAATTTACATGGCTCTCCTTGCGAGATGGCGTAAAGTATAAGGGACCCACGACTTCAATACTATTTTCACCATTGTTATAGACTTTTTCTAGGCCATAAACATTGATGGAAATATTATTGAGTCGTTCAAATTTAGCTATGTTACTAAGTTTAATTGGAAATTCCATACCTGTGAAATCCAGCTCATTCTCAAAAGGCAGATAGTTCGCGACTCTATTTGCATGTTGAGTCCAATGAACCGGATGTAGGGAAGCTAAGACTGACCACATGAAACACTTTTGATCAGTGTTTTGAATATTTAGAACAGCTTTCTTTGCGTTGATCTCCTTTGGCAGCGGGATGTATGATGATGCCTTCAGAGGGCTGATCTTGTTAATGCCTAATTCTAAGTGGAGAAGTTGTTGAAGAGTCCACCCTGTAACAATAGAAACATTGTTAAGTATAATGATGTAAAAAATGTGTTAGTTAATATTTTTTTTAAATACACTATTACTTACCACTATCCTTTTCCGAAAACTCTGAGTACTTTCGGTCTAGGATGGCAGCAAACTGTCCGAACAGCTCCTCCAGGTCCGTCGCTCCATTCACCATCTGATATTTGGCGTTAAAGGACTTAACCTCAGCCGACTCGTTCGTCTGCAGGAGGAAGCGGCCGAAAAGCTCTACCCCGACTTTCAGTTGTTCATATTTTGAAACAATGTCTCCCACCAACCTTGTAAATTTTTCTTTTAGATGAACCAGGAACCTGGAGACGTTGGTGGGATCTTGGTTTGTGGA
This sequence comes from Polydrusus cervinus, assembly GCA_935413205.1. Classification (NCBI taxonomy): domain Eukaryota; kingdom Metazoa; phylum Arthropoda; class Insecta; order Coleoptera; family Curculionidae; genus Polydrusus; species Polydrusus cervinus. The sequence continues at coordinate 103,526,174 of OW284511.1, forward strand.
AAGTCGATAGGTAGCAATTCGGCATCGGAATGATGTTTTAATTAGTTCTACACCTTCCTCCTGCACTGCACAGCAGTTCTCCCGATGACGTAAGGTCCTTAGGTGGCTAGACCAGCGGGAGACAGGCACCTCTAGCTTGCAATCGCTGCATTGCCTCTGCTGCTGCGAAGATGAACCTGACGTTGATGGTTCTGAAATAAATTAAAATATTCGCTAGATATTTTTTTATACAATTATTACACTTAAAAATATCTGTAATGGCGCCTTCGTATTGTTTTGTTTTAATTCCCTGTTATCTGATGATGTTCATATAGGAGCGAGACATATGTGGATAGTTATAGCAAATAATTTAGACGGGCTGCCTAGGAATGTCTTATCGCTTTTTATAATAGCATGATAAAATATCTAATTTTACACAGTATGATGTAATAACTTACCATCTGACGAAACGAGTCTAGCCCTCTTGGCCATGGCTACTTGCGAGGACGTCGCTTGTCTTTTAGGGGCTCTATGCTTCTCCTGTTGGTGTCGTCGAAGAGCCCACCTTGACTTAAAGCTCTCCCCGCAAGTTTGGCAGACTGTAGCTGTAAGTCTGCAATCGCCATGGCTCTTGAGGTTGCCCTTTGTGGTGAAGGAGCGTTGGCAGTGTTCACACACAAACATTTTCTGTAAAATTAAATTCATTGCGTTATTGTTCAATATAAACAGACTGTTTTCTACTATAGTTATACCTACATAATATATTTAACAGTTTGTAATATTTTTGCAATAGTTTAATAATTTACTATCACTTCATAATATCTACTGCCAGAAACTATTACGTACGTATAAAACCTCCTTTAGCAACTTCTGTATACCTGTAATGTTCAATATTCACTTTAAAATAAAATAAACACCTCTTTCAGTATTTTTGCCATTAAATAATTGTTTAATAAGCAAGCATAGCCTTAGTTATTCTGTTTTTAGTTTAAACGTCGTAACACTAACAGAACAATACATTTTTAAAATATATACCACTGTGTTACCTTATTTGGTACCTAATTTTCGATAGAGCCAAAAATATTTAAATAATTATGCACTGATATAATATAACAAATAATATCTGTACTTACCAAATAATAACACACACTACACACTGAGAAAAAATTCGAATTCGCTAGTCAACACCTCGTCTCTATGAGCGCTTGGGAACGTCTGAAGAATGAATGCGTTTGCTCGTATTTATATCCATAAGATGATGCAATCCTTCTGACTACATACGTTTATTAAACATGGTAATTAATCGCTAACCACATTCTCGTAGATATAATAATTACATTTACATTATTTCGCTTATAAATTTTTTTAAAAATAATCATTATAATGCATGTAAGTAACTGTTATCACATCCGGCAGCAACCGCAATGTTCCCGGTATGTGGTTAATTAACTATTATCGCGTCTAGACACGTTTCCGGTCTGCGGTTACGCGAATGCACACAGTTGATAAATATTCTACTGATAATACATTTCGCTTATAAATTTTTTTTTAAAATAATCATTATAATGCATGTAAGAAACTGTTATCACATCCGGCAGCAACCGCAATGTTCCCGGTTTGTGGTTAAGTGTATACCCACATTTGATAAATATTCTGATAATAATGCTTAATTAACTATTATCACTGCCAGACATGTTTCCGGTCTGCGGTTAAGCGAACACATGCAGTTGATAAATATTCTACTGATAATACATTATTTGCAACAACTTAATATCCGTAACCACAATAACAAATTGACCTGATTATTTAATTTAGATGTATTAAATATATTTTGAAATATTTACGACTATGAATGAACCACCTAGAAGGTTTAATAATATTAATGAATATAAACGCTGTCTATATCGTATTTTCTGTTTTTCACCTAAAAATACCTTAATAGGGTGTTTTTTTAATATACTTAAAATAGTGCCAAAAGGGCAGTCGTAGTACCAAAGGTACTTTTTCTGCTATTTGCGCATAATATTTCCTCCTATTTAACTCTGAAACATCGATTTTGGTTTCTGCGCATTTCCAAAATGGCCTTATTTTTTTAATGCGGGGTTCTATAGGTATGGCTTAATAATGGATATATTAGATAAAATTATAAAAATCTGAGGTGCCGTTTTGGCAATTATTATGGTTTTACTGATAATTTGAAGACTTGGAAGTATTTTGATTTTGGGATTAAATAGGTATGGTTTAGTAATGTAAATATGGAAAAAATTAGAATTTTCAGATGTACCGTTTTGGCAGCTTTGGTGATTTTACTGATACTGTATAGATATTTCCTCCTGGAACTATATTAATAATAATCATTGCCAATAGCCATTGTATAGAATCAATTTTACATATCTTGTGTTAAGACCCTAATGGTTTTATACGTCTAGCACCGTTATTAATTGAGATATTTAAAATATTTCTTCGCTAGCTGATAGGTATACTCATCTTATACCCGTTTGCCAAATTCCCCCTTTCCACCTTTGACCATAAGGGTCCTAATCGCAAAAAACTATATCTCTCGAACCAGCTAGCCGATCGACTTCGGGTTTCCTCTAAACGACTTATGACGTCACCCTGAACACGACCCACGTGTTAGATTTCAATTTTAACATTTGACAAGTGACAGGTGAGCTTGACATATCTTAATTGACAGGTGACTGCCGCCATCTTTTCCTTAACATAATATGACGTCATCCTAAACACGTGGCATATAATGAATACTATTGCCCAAGTAGCTAACGCCCAAGTAGCTAATGCCAAAGTAGCTAACGCCCAAGTAGCTAACGCCCAAGTAGCTAACGCCCAACAGTGCGACATCTGACATATGACAGATGGCGTATGACAGATGACACACGCCTGCGCACTGTCTGGGCATGCGCAGAAGGGACCGCAAAAATTGGCGTTGAAACCCCCATCTCCCTCTACTATAGATCGAAGCGGTTCCCGGTGGGACACCCTGTATAAAAAAAATAATATTAAATTAAAGCTGTGTGATGTAATTAAAAAAATGTCAGCAAAAATGCAATTTTAATATTTTATCTACTTTCACTTAGTAATATGAATTTTACAGTTCTGTAAATCGTTTTGTAAGGGCATCTATTACAGCACTAGTGCTGTAATAGATGCATTTACAGCACTAGTGCTGTAATGAAAAAAAAACGGTTTTATTAAAATTTTGCTGTTAAATAAAACCACACTTTTTAGAAGAATGACTTATTATTACCAATTATAAAATTTAAACTTTGGACTTTTTGGCCTTGTAACCCTCTGAACTTCTTTTCAAAAATGCGATTAGTTGAGAAAATCTGCTTATATCTTGATTTTTCTTGACTGAAATCATAGTTCTCAACATTGAGTAGTGAGTTCATAGTGTAGACGGTTTCTGGGAGCGTGGCTTTACGGAAAAATAACCCAAACGGATTTTCTCAGACACCTCCTTTATTTTGTTAGCTTTGCACCAATCTTCAAACTTCTGATACTCCAACTCATACCGCGCCTTGGATTTTGTCGGAACTAAACTTGAAATCGCTTCGCTTGCCGCTGCTTCTATATCAGAGGGTAAACTTCCATCAGAATCGCTCATTTTGAAAAACGCTTTCTTTATTTTTGAATTTGTTTGACAAAGTTTCGACAGTAACCATGCTAAAGGTAACATAAAAAACTTGATTAGTAAACTTAATAGCAGGTGCATTTTTTTTTTAAAAATGCCTTTTGCCAAATATTTTAATTCATAGATGAAAGTAGATAAAATTGTGTACAATATACTTGTTGTAAATTTCTATTACTATACTCGATGTTTTATGAAACTCGGCTGACGCCTCGTTTGACAACTTTAACATCTCGTGTTGTAATATGAATCTTTGCGACACTTATATCGTAAATAACTATTATGTTGTTGCGGTAAATAATTATTCCTTGAAAAAACTAAGCACTCAACTGAATTTTGCTTGTTAGGTTACTGCCACTGCCGTCAAAATTTGACCACCTGTAGAAAAACGCACGAGCCGCGCCTGGTAATAATTCCAAATTCCATGCCCTATTTATTACCAATGCAATAGACAGTTATATAATATTTATTCTAATTCCAGCCAAACACGTAAAAATCTGATGTATGAAAATGACACCGATGCCATACTATTTTAGAAATTATGTTTTCTTCGGGGGGTCATTACATTATTTACGCACCCAACTTTGTAAACAAGTGAACATCTTTCTTTTTAATGTACCATCGCGCCGATAAAAAACTGGGACAGGAAATTCTTCTATTTTCTCCTAGACTATTAAGAATAATTTTACATCAAGCCTGGTACCAGTAAAATGTCATGAAAATTTGCATGTCAATAAAGATTGTCACTTTATGATTGACTCGTCAAACATACAATCATATATTATTTGTAAATATGCCACAATTAACCCCCCAGCAAAAGGCAATTATTTATAGTCGGTTGCGAGATAGTGTTGCTATTAGGGATATTGCAGATGAACTGGGAGTAAGCAAGAATACCGTGCTATTGGCAAAACAAAAAATAGCAAGACATGGGACTATTATTAGGAATGCAGGTTCTGGTCCCCCTAAAATTTCTACTGATGATCATGATAGAAGACTGGTTAATTATCTAAGGGATCATCCCTTCGAAACTGCAATCAAGGCAAAAGAAGAAACGAATTTTCCAGGTTCTGCAAATACCGCTAGAGACATGGTTCGAAATTCCGATATACGAAGCCGTTGTGCTGCCAATAAAAATTTTTTAACGGAAATAAATAAACAGGGCAGGTTAGAATTTGCACATGAATATATTAATCAAATAAATTTATGGGAAACAGTTATATTTTCTGACGAGAAAACTTTTCAGTCATGCAATAATGGGAGAATTCGGGTGTATAGGCCTTCCGGCATGCGGTATGATGAGAGATACACCCACAAAACTAACCAAAGTGGGCGTTTCTCCATAAATGTTTGGGGCTGGATTAGCGCTAGAGGACCAGGACTTTGCCAAATCGTCGAAGGAAGACTAACTGCAGCAGTATACGTTAATATACTAAACGAAGTGATGATACCATCGGTAAACGCTGTATACGGTCAAAATTACACATTTCAGCATGATAATGCTCCAATACACACAGCGCGCATTGTACAAAATTTTCTCCAAGAAAATAACATAGCAGTTCTTCCCTGGGCTTCGAAGAGTCCCGATTTGAACCCGATAGAAAACATTTGGGGTGCCATGGTCAAATCTATGTATAAACATGATTTTCAACCTAGAAACAGGGATGAATTACGTCATAGGATAAATCAAGCTTGGGATGAAATAACTGTCGAATTATGTAGAAACTTAGTTTTAAGTATGCCACAAAGGCTCCAAAAAGTAATAAACAGAAATGGTTCTATGACCAAATATTAATTTTGTGTTGTTTTGACAAACTTTGTGTTCGCAATTTTTTTCTTTTTATTAAATGTATTTTATTACCTGTATTAGCTTTATTTATTATTTTGTGGTAATGGTAAATATAATAATTTATAAAATATTTGACTTTAAAAAAATCTAATAAATTTACTTTATCCATATTATATGATGTCTCTCAAATTTAACCACCCCGTATCGAAAAATACAAAACATTCCATTATGTAACCTAGGTTACTTTTTAAATTTTGAATGTTTTTCCTTTTTAGCTCTAGACACCTTTTATAGTCTAGGGGATATTATGTATTTCTTACATTGTTTTTGTAAATCTCTTGTCCCAGTTTTTTATCGGCACAATAGTACATACCTCTCCCATTACCGCCCGAGATTAATGGCCGGTCCCATCTCTTATGGTAAGAAATGACATAAAACTGACAAATTGCTATTTAATTTGTAAATTAATTACAGTTTGAGCCTGTCCCGGAACGTTTTTGCTCAAGTGTATTACTAAAACATTTTAACGTGATGGTCTTTTAGAGCCGCTTTTATTACAAAACTTTGATTATTGAGGCTTGTATAAATTGTTTTAAGCGGGGGTTCGGCTGTAGGTTAGGCAATATTTTATACCTTCATTATTTAATTCGAGGTCCGCTAGATCCATCTCCTTGTAACTTTACCAACAACATAATTTCCAAAGAAACCATTGTTAGGACCATTGTCTCTATAGATATTATCTGGCTGGTAAAATTACCGGGAAATGGATCTAAGTGACCCAGTGTGCCTAAATTTACGAGCGTGATATGCACAATCCACCTGTACAGTATATTTTTCTATTACCCAACTTACAAACCTTATACTAAAAATTAAAATTAAAAATTTAAAAAAAAAACAGTTATTTGAATTAGGTAATATAAATTATGGGAAAGATGATTAAAAATAATTAAATCAAAATTTATTTCGTTGGAAAATCCACGGACCAAATTACACTGCAACAATTTTGTTGATTTAGGTGTTTTCTTATATTTACACAAAATCACTTGGAATATTCATATCTTTTTTTTAATTACTGGTTTTTGCATAATACCAGGCAGGTAAATGAAAGGATATTTGTTAATAAAACTAAAGAATTAATTTTTTTACCCACAGCCAAGTTGATGTATTGGTGTGCTAAAGTGTATTCTTGGTTGCCTGCTTTCGTAAGAATAATATCGTCGAGTGATAAGCAAATTTGCTATTTTATAAGAAAAAGACACAAAGTCTCGGCCTAGATCTGTTTATTTTCATTATGACATGTTTTGCCTTAAACTGGGTCATCAGACCTTATAAACACCTAAAAAAAAAATGTTTTTACAACAAACATAAGTACATCACAGCAGTGGCGTATTTAGAGGGGGGTACCGGGCTGCAGCCCCCCCCCCCACCCTCGGAGCTCGGGTCTAAAAGTCTAATGGCATCCTATTTTTTCGTCTCACGCTTGGAACCTTCACTTCAATTTTTAAATAATGTATTCTTGGCTTAGATTACCAAGGTCTTGTAGGAAACGTTTAGTTTTTAAACCTTTTCTTCTAAAAGTCCTGCTTTATATAGATATTAAGGTTTCAGACTCATGTCGTTTTAACTATTGATTTATGGTGCAATTTTAAAGGAAAACTGGTAAAAAGAATAATAATTTATAGTATTTTTCTATTACATATACTTGTCTGTTCCATTTTCCCCTTTTTAGACCTATTTTAAATCAACAAAAAGGTAACCCAATGCAATAAAATATTTTTACAAAAAAAAACAAAAAATAATTAGGTATTTATTTTTACAGAGAAAAATTAAAGTAAAAATTTTAATCGAAACATTTTTTATGCAAGAAGTGTGATAATTTATAATAAAAAAAATAGTGCGGGTAGAAACGAGAATGCTTTATTGTGAATATACAAAACGACACTTAAGAAGGAATATTTCCAAATCTAAGCATTTGCACCGAAAATTGCGCTTAGAACTACAGACTCTCCTAAAATACATGATTTCTGAAAAAATCATCAACTTTGGCGTGGTGAGCCATATTTACTTTATTTTTAATCATGAATAACCGATCTCGAAAAACGCTGGTTAGAGTCATACATACGTCTTATGTTAAAATTTTGGATTGACACCAATATTCATATTTTTCACAAATATAAAAAATGTTTTTTTTTAATAAAGAGCCAGCTAGGAGTATCAAAAAAAAAAAACATTTACAAAAACAAATTTAATCCAACCATGCAGAGGGGGAGAGGTAATAATTTAATTTTCGAAATTTGATAGTAGTTAGGTGAATTTTAAACGAACTTTGGGCGTGGCCCCGAAAATTTTTCGCCTGCGGTGTTTTGCGGTGATATTGTACTTAGTGAAAAAGGCGGACTTTTTCACTAAGTACAATATCATGAAATACATGTAGTCCCGACTGTCCATTTTTCCAGAAAAAAAATGTCCTACTTACGCCCACTGAGCCCCCCCCCCCCCCCCCCCCCGTGCATATTTTCTGGCTACGCCACTGCATCACAGCAACATAACTATACTAACACAAATGTGGGAGAAAGCCAGTTTGTGGTATATTCTATGCTGACTTTTAAAATGAATTTTGTGAAAGCGCGTCTTTCAGTCAATTACAGTACCAAGTGGAGAAGAAAAATTTATATAAACCATAATAAAATAATGCTAAAGGTAATTTAAATTATAAAACTGAAGCAAAACGTAAATCCAAATCCACAGCATGACAATTGAATAATTTAAAATTGCTTGGTTATCCCATTTTCGTTTAACACGGACTTATCGAAGACCGCACAATAAAATCTCGGTGCGCACACTAAATTACGAATTTGTTTGAATAAAAGTAATAAAAGGGTTTCCCGTCTCAAAGGATTCTTATACTTTGAATTTTTATTAAAATTTTTATTAAATTTCAGCTTGCGTTCTCTTATTCTAAAATGTTATTTGCATATTTCCGGTTCCGGTATTCTTACCAGGATATTTTAAGGCGGTTTTTTAATTAAGAAAGAACAAAAGTAAATACATTTAAAAAAAAGTTTGACAATAATACCGATTAAAAAAGAAAACAATAGATAGTTTTAAATATACAAGGTGTCATATAACGTAGAGCAACTGGAGATACTAGACATCAAACTAAGCTGATTAAGTCATATAAGTTTTTTTTTGATAATAAAAATATTAATTTAATTATGTACTATGTTTTTTTATGCTTTGGGATTTTTAAAGGAAAATATCTCGAAACCCGTTAAAGATATTAAGATCAATCAAGTACACCTTTTTGACTCAGAAAATACCCTTCTTTAAGAAACTATAATTGAAAAACACCTAATATCACAGGTAAGAAAACAAATAATAAATTTATGAAACCCAGTGTATGCAACTAGCGCCCTCTAGTTTGAAACTTAAAAATTTCTACAAATTCTTATTTCTTGCTCATAAAAACATAATATTGCCAACTTTCAATTCGATTCATTAAACCGTTTTAAAATTATGGCTTATTTTCGAGAATAAACTTTTACTTTCAACACTCTGTATCTCTAGAACGAGTAACAATCCGAAAAAACGTATATGACTTTATCGGCTTAGTTTAATGTCTAGTATCTCCAGTTACTCTACGGCCCATAAGTTGTGGGACACCCTGTATATACAGTTAAGTGATGATCTGCTAATATTAGTGGAAGCTGACTGGTTTAGTATGTATATTATAGCATAAAGTAGTTCAATGTTAAGTAAAGTATTTCTCAAAAAAGCAATATAATCTTAAAATATATTTAGGTTTGCAATCCGTCCGGATTTCCTCGGACAAGTCCGGTTTTTAGGGACGTCGGTGGCGGGGTTTGAAAACTGGTCCGGATATTTGTCTTTTTAGAGTTAAAATAAATTAATTTTGAAAGGACATGAGATTTAAAACAACCGAGGATTTTTTTTTGTATATTGTATATTATACCGGGGGGGGGGGGGGGGATAGGAGGGCTGATAGCCCATAACACTAAATTTTTTGAGGCAGTAGGTCGGCGTTGAGAGAAAAGAATACTTTGAAAAAAATTAAAATAAAAAACTTGATATATTCTTTTAAAAACATTTTTAATTCTATGAAAGTAGTTTATGACTCAAAGTGAAGCTGCGAGGATATGAGGTAAAGAAAAACTCTAAGTCTTTTGAAAAAGACTTTGAGATTTCCTTTACCTCATAAAAATGTGTAACTCTCAGCTCAAGCCATCGTCCGTGACAAAATAACTCGGTATCGGCTGCGTTTCACAACGAAAAAGCCAAAGGTTCGGTCTTGGTTGAAAATTTAGAAGGCATTATTCAGAGATAGTTAGTTTTCTTTTATGTACTTTTATTCGCATTTATTTGGATTGGTGTTCAACGAGAGGTTGTAGGTGTAGATTAATGCATTTAGTAAAAACATTTTATATATTTTTTGCTTGTTAAAATAATGCCGAATATTACATTTTAATTTCGTTGGAAAATAAAAATTACCCCTACAAAGTCTGTAAGTCTTCTTACTTGATGCATAGTTTATTTATAATGGTATATAAATGAAAAAAATTAAAGTTTCTATTAATTCAATTGAGTTATAAAAAATCTTACTAATAAAGAATTTATTTTTATTCTAAAGATATCGTGTAGCCAAGTTTATATTGTCTAAGTGTCCCCCATCCCCGCCCCTGTATCTCTCCAGGGGCTCTTGCAGCATCACACATAGCGTTCGACAATCTGCGGAAACTGCGATTTCCGCAGAATTTCCATCGTCCCAGGCGTGTACAATCCAGATTTCTATCTGTGAACTGGAGCATATTCGACTACGACCAGCCCGCATGGTTCGCAGACTGAATTAATAACTGTCGAGATAGTGTTTGACAATGAACCGGGAAAGAATCGCATCAAGTTAGTTTAAAGTATGCAGGATGCATCCCCGAAGTATTTTGTATAAACTGACTAACGTAAACGGTTCCATTGAAACTTATATAAAGTCTGTTATAGTTTCTATATAACAGGAAAACAGTGGCGGTCCGCCATAGTTATAGAAAGTAATGCTGTTCACCTAAAATAGTAACAATTATTGTCGGCCACGGGAACTCTAGCGGTCTAACCCGTATGGATTACAGCAATTTATAGGAATAATATTGAACCTGCAGGAAAGAAACGCTTCAAGTTAGTTTAAATTATGCCTGAAGTATTCCGCAGTATTTTGTTTAACGTAAAGGAGTCCAGTTAAACTTAGAATTGCCTGACAGATGAATTAAAATTGAAGGTGACCGGGCCACAGTTGATGATTTTTTTTTATGTGAAAGAGCTGTATCTATATAAAGGCTGGAGACAATGATGTTTCTTGAATGATAGAGTTTTGGACTGAAAGTATTGTCTTTATTTGTTTTAAATCACAACGGTTCAACTAGTTAGTATCTTCACTCGTCTTTAGGTAAATATTAAATAAGTATAGTAACACAGCTCTATTTATACTAGCTAGGTGCACTAAAGCATAACTGATATGGGTGCAGTCATGCGTTTAGTTTGAGCGCGGTAATATTCTAATGTTACTTATCAAAACAACCTTAGTCCTGGTGTATGGTACCAGGTTCCTTGAACCTTATTTTCCTTCCGTGTGGTTCTTGATGCAGGATATCAGCTTCTGTCTACGTGATATGATGTCCATGTATGGTCAGCTGCCTCTAATTTTTCGGTATCTCCTTTTAGCGTATTGTTTCTGTATTCCTGAATCCTTGTTTTAAGTGGTCTTAGTGTCTCTTCCATATAAGATTAGTCACAATCGCAGAGGATCCGGTAAACACAGTTTTTTCTGTCTTTTTGCTTATTGGTTTCGTCTTCATTAGGTGGCATCTTAAAGTGTCTCTCGAGCTGAAAGCCGTATTGATGTTGTATCGTTGTTCTAGTCTATTAATTTTCTTAGATACTTCTTTAACATACGGAATGTTGAGTGCATTTGGTCGATTCTTACGATTTTCCAATATTTTGTGAACTATGGTCATATGTTCTCTATATTTATCTGGCAAATTCGGACAGAGGGTCCGAGCTTTCTGGTCATCGAGTTCTGAGAAGAACCATTTGACTTGTGTGTTCTCATATTCATTCGTTGTGTTATTGTTGTGTCTTGTAGTCAGGAGATCCTAGGATTGTCTGACTGCCAGTATGTGCTAGTTCATTTAGCGTTACCCAGGGTGCACCACGTGGAGGCGAACTAGCTTTATACAATTGCCATACGATAAATAAATATGGTCATATCACTTTAACTTGAGAAAGATGACAGAAACCCATTTAACACGCGTTAAATTTTACTTAACACTTTAGAGAAGTGAGGTTAGGGTACATTTCAAAAAGTGACAATTCTGTCAGATTTGTTTATTTTTTATTTTGCTGTAATTAAATCCCTTCTTCGGTGGTATTCGTAATATTTGAGTGAAAATTATAGTTCAAAACATTTGTGGATTACGTGTTTAGTTATCTATGCCCTTTGGACCGGTCAGTTTAATAAATTTAAGTTAAAAATACCTAAATGTTGGCAATGTTCCAGTTATGGATAAATAATACTTCTTTGCTTTGTGTGTCAAAATAATGTTTTGGTTTTTAATAAGCTGATAAAGAGAATTGTAAACTGGAAACCTACCCTTTATGGCGAGAGCAGAAGAATGAAAACTAATATAATATACCTAAATTTCATTGAAGAAGTGATTTTAGTGCGAGAATTAATATAAATTGGACACCTCTATGTTATGATGAAAGCAGAATTAAAACCTTTATATACCTATGTAATACTCCAAAGAAAAGCTGTTTCTACTACATAACTTAATTGGACAGTTTTATAAGAGAAAGATTACTGCATTTTAATTTCACAGCCATGTGTTTAAACCCAACTAAGTTTGTTAAAAACGATATTTTAGTCAAGAATATCAGAAAAATGCATTGAATGCACTTACCCTAACATAAGTACGTATTTATGTGTTGCTTGAATTAACAAAAATATAGTGAATTAATAAGAAGTTATCAAAGGAAAGATGTGCCAAACTTATACAAAGAAACTTTCTCTCGAACTGTGTAGTGTACAACTGGAATCGACTAAGTGAAGACACAGTCAATGCAACCTCAATAAACCAATTTAAGAATAGACTTGACAGATACATTAAACAATGGAACTGCTCATTCGTCCATTACAAGTAATTTTTAAATGAATTTAAAGCTATTTTGTTGAGAAACTGGGCTTTTTTGTTAGCGAAAGTAGGCAACCAAGAAAACATTTCTGAAACCCAAGAGATCACAATTGCTTTGGTACAAAACAACACATTGTTCGTTTTTCACAATAACTATAGTCATTTTTGTCTCGTATTATGCAAAATGCCAAATGTGAAAAAGATAGATATAAACCTGATGTCTTCAATAGAATTTAAAATTTTCTATAAGTAAAAGGAACAAACCCTTTTTTCTTCTGTGAGTAAAAGGAAAACAGCTAATTCGACAAATATGTTACCGTTTAATTTGGCCATGGATTCACCCAATGGAATTAATTTTTCTTCAATTGTTTTTTGTGTCATCTTTCTCAAGTTAAAGTGATATGACCATAGTCTCATTTTGTTAAGGAACGTCTTGATTTGGTTACTTTTTTTTCTATTTTAAGGGCTTCAAAGAGTAGGTTACCTCCCTCCTCCCTCTAAAGCTGATACAGGCTATATTATTAACAAAAGACAATGATGCCCCAGGAAAGGCATATATTCGATAAAGGCCACAATACGGGAACACGTAAACCTAACATAATATTAACCAAAGGCAATTTTGACAGAGAATGTATAGGAAGGCGGGGGCCCAAGCACTGAATTACTTCGTCAAAAGATGTCACTTCCGAAAAGTGTTTGCCAATGTTCAATGAAGAGAATGTTTGCTTACTTTGCATATATGCATATATGCGATTTTATCTTAACTACGTACCGTGATCAACATCCAGGCGGCGAATATTAAATAGTCAAAAGCTGATGAAAAATACACAGCATGCATACGTACTTTTTTTTTATTTGCGGTTAAGTGGATTTGAGCGCACTAAAATTGACCATGCTAAATTTCGGATCTTCTTGGTCGAGATTATAAAAAGGGTAAGCAAATTATAAAGTTTTTTTTTTTCACCAAGTGTGGGCCTGGTCACCAAAACATAGTTCGCTATAGTTTCTGTTGTTTTCTTATCTTTTATTAGTCATTCAATTTACGGGTGGTGTTGAGCAATCCGCTGTAGTGTGTTTTTCTGCAGCAAGTTAATTTTACATTAGTGATACGTGAAAATGGTAAAATTTGAAAACAAGAAACTAATAGATATGGTGCTAATTTACTGTGAGTGTCGTAAAAGTGCGGATGTTTCTTCGAGAATAAACGCAGAACGCTTTCCCTTGCGGGCTCATCCTACACCCAGAAGTTTTCCTAATGTTATTCAACGGGCAAGTTAGGCATTACCGTATTCGATTCGAAGGGTAATAAATAAATGTAGGTAAGTACTTTATTTTTGAGTTTTTTTGAAAAAAGGTATTTGAAAATGTTGTTTATTTTAATGCCTTCTATACGCAGCTAAAAAAGAAGTATCAACTTAGGAATCATCCTGTATATAAATTGAATCCAATAATTGTATATATATTTTCGGATAAATTCAGTCATAGCGGACGGTAATTTACCTCTAAAACCATAAACGATTAACATAAAATTATTATAGGCTCCTAAAGAACTACTAAAGGGCACTCAATCCGTCGAAATTATAGATAAATTCCATTTTTCCAAGTACCCTTTCTTTAAATCTGAATTATTGCATACTACATTATTATTAAATACACACATAAAGTCCTAGTATAACAACAGCTTATATCACATAACAATTCAAATTATCGCATCCAATTTTCCCAGATATCCTTCAGCCGTTCAACTAGTTCCACACAGTGTCTAACCGTGCATTGTGCGATGACAGCTCAATGACAAGTCACATTCATTCCGCCACCTGCCGCACAACAGCCCCTCATTAATAGTCTTGGAATGTGTGTACCGGGTGTCGAGCTGTTTGATTGTCGTTTGCTCGATTTATTAGTAGCCGGAAATGGGTTATAAATGACGGGAATGTGATGGAGTGTGAACAATCAGAGGGCGGTTTATTGTGGGCGATCAGAATGTTAATTTATAAATAAATGTTATTTTGTCGTCTTTAATGAATGAAATACCATAATACCATGCTAGATACCATTACTTTTATTACTATTTAGCAGTGGCGTGCGGGGCCTGGTAAAAGAAGTGGATGCAGTGGCGTATTTGGGGGGGGGGTCTGCCAGGCTGCACCCCCCCCCCCCGAGCCTGGGAGCTCGGGTCTAAAAGCAACCTAATTTTTCATCCCACGCTTGGACTCTTAATTTTTAAATCTTTAAATAATGTATTCTTGGCTTAGATTACAAAGGTCTTGTAGGAAACGTTTAGTTGTTCAACTTTTCCTTCTAAAAGTCCTGTTTTATATAGAGATTAAGGTTTCAGACTCATGTCGTTTTAACTATTGATTTATGATGCAATTTTAAAGAAAACCCGGTAAAAAGAATAATAATTTATAGTATTTTTCTATTACATATATATACTTGTCTGTTCCGTTTTCCCTTTTTTAGATCTATTTTAAATCAACAAAAACATACCTCAATGCAATAAAATATATTTACAAGAAAAACAAAAACAATTAGGTATTTATTTTTAAAGAGAAAAATTAAAGTAAAATTTTAATTGAAACATTTTTTATGGAAGAAGTGTGATAATTTATAATATAAGAAATAGTGCGGGAAGAAACGAGAATGCTTTATTATAATTATTCAAAACGGCACTTAAGAAGAGTATTTCCAAATCTAAGCATTTGCACCAAAAACTGCTCTTAGATCTACGTTCCTAAAATACATGATTTCTGAAAAAATCATAAATTTTGGCGTGGTGAGCGATTTTTACTTTATTTTTAATCATGAAAAACCGAGCCCGAAAAATGCTGGTTAAAGTCATACATACGTCTTATGTGAAAATTTTGGATTGACACAAACATTCATATTTTTCACAAATATGAAAAATGTTTGTTTTTCTAATAAAGAGCCAGCTAGGAATATAAAAAAAAGTAAAAAAAAAACATGTTGAAAAATAAATTTAATCCAACCCTGCAGAGGGGGAATTTAATTTTCGAAATTTTATAGTACTTAGGGGAGGGAATTCGAAAGGAACTTTGGGCGTAGCCCCGAAAATGTTTCGCCTGCTGCGCTCTTCTGCCTTCTTCACTAGGTAGAAAATCATAAAATACATGTAGTCTTCACTGTCCTTTTCTCCAGAAAAAAATATCCAACTTATCGCCAGACACTTACCGTGATCATTGTGTTATCCCAAAATCGTTGTCCTACACTCCGTTAATCTGGACTCTTTCGCTGGCAATTCTGATTATTTTATTTTATAGTCATTGAAAATAATTTATTATAATAGTAAATAATTGTTGGTAATAAATATTTGGTGGTTTCGAATTTACCATCAGCGCCGAATACTATCTTCATTTTTATTCATCAGTGACCTAATAAGAGAAATCCAAAACTTCTTAATATCCCCGTCTTTTTATGATTCTATAAATTCTTTATCGAATTCTCAAATTATAGCTAATCAAATCCTCCCGACTTAACTCAAAATCGAGCTATAAAACTTTCCTCTCTCATTACAAAACTTAATAACAATTTTAAAATTCAATACAGACAGATTCCTTCTAGGGATTGGATCTATTCAAGCAGAAATTATTTATTCGCAGAATTTGATTACGATAAAACTAAAAGAAAGAAGTTGCATTGGCAGTGCCGTAGTTAGAGTCAAAAAAGTTTTTTTTATTAATATAAATAGAGACAGTGGCGGGAGAAGCATGTACCCCTTTAAGGAAATCAAGCACATAATCGTCTATTAAATAATAAAATTTTAAGTATAAAATTTTAAAGAACTCATATATAATACGCTTTTGTGTAAATGTTCTTGATAAAATCTGTTGTACGTAGAGAACCAATGAGCTAATGTAGTGTAAGTAAGTGTTAAATTGAGGTTCCTCTGGGCCAGAATTACAAAAAACTAAGCAAATTACAGTGGCGGCTCGTTAGGTCACAAAAAAAATAAAACTAAGAGGAAAGTTTTTCGACAATATTAAATATTAATGTACCAATACAGCTACCATTTTAGCCCTTAAAAAATAATTGTGTTCGAATTAATAATATTAATTTAATCCGGATGTAGCTATGCATAATGGCCACGTTAACTCCGATGGACAATAATTATAAACACTCGTTCATTTTGGTGCGTTCCAGCCGACCGTGTCCGTTAGCTCAAAGCAAGTGAAGACCAAACGCCCAACATGGCTTTGATATTTACCGTTGCTATGGTTACGTGACGTCAGTCACGCAAACAGCATGTACCAATTTGCATTAAGATGAAGGGCTATTTAAAAAAAGATCAGTCGTATGCACCATTGTTTTAGCATTAGTTCGCCAAACCTTAAGGTATTTATTTTGAGGCTTCGCGAAACTTACGGTTATAGATATCGTTTTTACGTTACTGTGTGATAAAAAAGATTGTTTTTATTTTTCAGTTAATTTAGTAGTGTAAGTAAGTACCTACTTAGTTGTGACATAATGACATAGTTTGTAATTTGTTGGACACTTTATTCAGTCGTTGGACAGATGAGAATAAAAGAGACGTTTTGTTACACAGGTTTTTAGTTAATGTTAGTTTAAGTACCCGCACTATACGTAGCTCTTCACCATTTTTTAAGACCGCGAGCCGCCACTGGTTAAAAGTAATTCTGCATCATGTGCAATTTCAAGCCAAATTGCGTAAAAGCAGGCGATTTCATCAGCTGATTCCTTATTTGAAACGATCATTTACTTGCACTTACCCCTAATGTAAACCGGTCTTAACATTGTTAAAGCGCCCTTGCAAGGGACGTCACAATGTGTAAGAGAGAGAGAATATAATCGCGTTAGCATAGCGATGTTGGTGTATTGTGTTTATGTTTAAAAAAAATTATAAGAGCGAGTCATTATTATGGGAGCGAGTCACCTTCCTCTGACACTAGGTATATAATTAGCGAATAACGTGCCGGGTAAAAGTATTTGCCAAGTTAATTATTGAGGATGCCATTTGATGTTTTAAATTTTTGTGTTCCATTTAAATACATATTATTAATCTTCGTTTTCTTTCAAATTTATTTTCTAACAATACTCACAATGTAATCGAGAATTTTACTTTAAACAATCTGAATAATGAACGGGAATTATTATTGAAATATTCAAAAGCCCAGTACCTATTTCGAGTGAAGTAACGGCCGCGCTGACTCCAGCCAAATGACAATGCATTTCCATGATTATTATATCCCCATTTAATGCTTTCACGAGAATTTCCAAGTCTTGATGTCGTTACCTTATAATTTAGTTGCAAAGAAAATGTGCACATTGTTTTCATTCTATTAAATAAAGGATAGTTTAGTTCATTGTTAATTAAAATCTTGGTTAATTGCAACGATATTCTACAATGGCGGAATTACGTGTGCGGGGGGAGGGGAAGGGGGTATTCATAATAACAGCACAATGGACATAAATCTGTCTAATACATTTAAATACATGGAGAACATTGCTCCGACGCCCTTAAGCCATTAAAAAGTCTATTACAGGAGAAAATTAATATATAGAATACCGCCCATTTAATTAAGAGTCGCCCGAACTCATCAAATAATGTTTTTGAAATATATTTGTAAAAACAAAGATATTATACAGGGTGGATTATAAAAATGCTAACTTTATTTTTTTATGAAACATAAATATATTTACATTCTACAATCAATTCTAGACATTTTTCCTAAATTATCCTTATACAGGGTGATTCCTAAGTTGATACTTTTTTTTAGCTGTGTATTGAAGGCATTAAAATAAACAACATTTTCAAATCCCTTTTTTTTAAACTCAAAAATAAGGTACTAACATTCATTTATTACACTATGGATCAAATACGGTTCTGCCTAACTGGCCCGTTGAATAACTTTAAGAAAACTTATGGGTGTAGGATGAGCCGGCAAGGGAAAGCGTTCTGCGTACAATCTCGAAGCAGCAGCCGCACTTTAACGACACTCACAGTAAATTAGCACCTACCATATCTACTAGTTCATTGTTTTCAAAATTTATCATTTTCACGTGTCACCAATTAACTTGCTTCAGAAAAACACACCGCAGCGGATTGCAAAATAACTGACCACCGACGCGTAAATTACATAACTAATAAGACAAACAACATAATGTATAACAGGCTACGTTATGGTGACCAGGCCCGCACTTAGGTTTTTTACTTCGGTATCTAGCCTATTTTTAAGTTTATTGTAAAAAGGTTTTTGAAAATATTGTTTATTTTAATCCCTTCTATACACAGCTAAAAAAGAAGTAGCAACTTAAGAATCATCCTGTACCTATCTTTAACCCTTTGCGAAATATTAATTTTTAAAACAAAATAAACAAACGACAAAGTATGAAAAGACATTATTTTATAAGATATTTGAAAATGTCCTTCACTAACTGTTCTGCATCCAAGTATTCCTGTTGTACATTTGGTACCACTTGTGGAGAAATTTCTCGTATTACTCGTCGAATGAACATCAATTAATAGAGATTGACTGCTTTCATTTAAGTTTTTTTTTAGTGAAAAATAATGTTATACTAACTTTAATATACAATACTTTAGAATTATATAATAATTTTTAATTTGTAAATAAACTTTTAGAAAAAGCGGTCTTTTCTTAAACAGAAAACCCTTGAGTAGTAAAATTTCCACGGGATTAGAGTAAACGCGCTCTTTTTTCTTTCCTAATGGATAAACTTTTAAAGGAAATTATCCAGGAGATAAGAGTTTCACCAAGTTTGTTTTCTATTTTAAGTAAACGTAAAATCTAAACATAACGTATTTTTTAAAATCTTGTAAAAAATACATTTAATACACTTTTTTTTAAATTTTTTAGGAAAAATCCTTTAAGGCGCTCTGGGAGCGGTGCGAGTGCGAAAAAAGCGATTAACGTTGGTCTTGAAACGTTGAAGATTGTATTCATTGGGAAACACGACCTTAGGAAGATCATTCCACAAAGATGACGTTCTCCAGATGAAAGAATTCTTGAACAATGAAGTTCGAGGAGTACTAAGCTGAACAACATATGGATAAGCGGCAGTGGTTCGCCGTGTATTTCTGTTTCGCATTGCTCTAGGTGGAATCAAGTGGGCAATGTCAGTCGAACACCTGCCATGGAAATATCTGTAAAAGAGAGCCAAATCACCAACCTGTCTTCGATGCTCCAGGCTATCGAGGGTCTTGGTCAGCTTGGGGTCGCCGATCAGACGAACGGCTCTCCTTTGAATGGAATCCAGTAGCCGAAGGGTGTGCTTGGGTGCAGAGCTCCAGACATGAGAGCAATATTCTAATGATGGTCGAATCTGGGCTTTGTAGAGTGTCAAAAGTTGATGAGGTGTGTACAACCTTTTGGTGCGGAAAAGTACACCAAGTTTCTGTGCAGCTGCCTTGGCAATTGCGGCAACGTGATCATGCCAAGACATATTACCTCCCAGATTGACCCCCAGCAAATTAATAGACGGTATCAGGGGAATTGCGTGTCCTGCCATGACTATATCCGGTTCTGCAATGTTAACCTTTTTGGAGAAGACTGCTGCCTGGGTTTTCTTAGCATTAAATTCGACTTGGTTACTGTCACCCCAAGCCAAAATTTCTTCCAGGTCATTGTTGAGGCGCAATACTTCATGCTGCCTGCGAAGATGTGCGTCGGCAGCGGATGTTTGGGAGGTCAAGGTAAAAGATGAGACAAGTGTGCTGTCATTAGCAAAGCTATAAATTGGATTTTGGGTTTTTACTAGAAGGTCGTTAATATACAGTAAAAAGAGGGTAGGCGACAATATGGACCCTTGAGGAACACCGGCATTGATGGTGAAGGTGTCTGAGAGAAACCCGTCAATCGCCACTTGCAGAGAACGGTTCTTAAGGAAGCTGGTTAACCATAAACAAAATCCATTAGGCATACCGTAGGATCGCAATTTACTTAGAAGCCCATCGTGCCAAACACGATCAAAAGCCCTAGAGATGTCCAGTGCAACAGCCCGGGATTCTCCATGATGTTCGATGGTGTTGCTCCAAAGATGGGTGACATATGCCAGAAGGTCACCTGTTGATCTGGACTTACGAAAACCGTATTGATGGTCGCTGATAATGTTAAGCCCTTCCAGATACTTTAGGAGTTGTTGGTTAATAGCTTTCTCCATTACTTTTGAAATTACTGAAAGCAATGCGACGGGTCGGTAGTTGCTTGGCAGGGTCTTTTTACCTTTCTTTGGAATAGGCTGGACACGCGCCGACTTGCAGCAGGATGGAAATATTCCTTTTTTGTAGGATAAGTTGAAAAGTCTACAAAATACTGGTGTAAGTTCATCGGCGCATGTCTTGAGAACAATGAGCTTTATTGACGTCGAGTCCTTAAGAATCCGTTTAACAAGACGCTGACGGAACACGATTTCAGACATTTGCGATTGAACTGAGGGAATGTTGGGTGGTGATTTTCCCTGAAAGTCTACAGTGGAATGCGAGGAAAACAGTTCAGCAAGTAGGTTTGCTTTATCCCCGGCTGTGGTTGCTATTGTGCCGTCGGAACGTGTTAGAGGTGGAATAGTTGACTTTGTAAAGTTTTGGCTGACGGCCTTAGCGATTGACCAAAAGGACCTTGATCCGTTAGGACTGGCAAGAAGTTTGTTTTTGATTCTCTCGTTATGAGCTTCTTTGCTTTGGTCTATCATTTGCTTACATTGGTTTCGGGTGGTAACAAAAATGGCGCGATTTTCAGGAGTAGGGTTTTTACGCCACTGTCGGTAAGCCAGGTTGTTAGATCTGACAGCACGCTCGCAATTCTTGCTAAACCAGGGCTTGCCGTTGGAAGGGCGCTTTTTGGAGAAAGGAATAAAGGCCTCCATGCCAGTTAGAATGACGTCGGAGACCTTCTTTGCACAGACAGATGGATCATCCGAAGAAAAGCATACGCTTAGCCAGGGAAAGTTGCGAAAATGTTCCTTTAGGTCTTCCCACTTAGCTGATGTATAGTGCCAAATCTTACGGGGTTTAGGAGGTTGTTCAGAACTAATTGGCAGCTCGCTTAGGGTTGAAATAAGTTTGTGATCGGAAGAGCCCAATGGTGGTTGTACGGTGACCGTATATAGGTCTGGATTTGAAGTTAAAAAGAGATCTAAAAGACTAGCAAAATCCCCAGCTCGGTCTGGAACCCGCGTAAGCACTGAAAAACTAATCTATTAAGAGAAATATATACGCCTTTAATCCAAAAGATTCACGCTTTTAAATTGGTTTAAATGCGATAGCAATTGGCTCAAAACGGTAATTTCCTTGCCATAATTTTTTTATAAAAGTCTGAAATAATAGTATACCTAGTAGGAAAAGCTGAACATTCCCGGCGACCGTAAAGATATTATGTCAATACGCAAGCCGAGACTGACAATACGGAGTCCGGGAATGTGGCTTTTTCTACGAGGTATACATACTATTTTTCCGTAAATCGAAAATTATATTAAAAGGACATAACTTATTACAATCAAAAATTTTGAAATAAATATTATTAACTTTGTTTACAAATAAAGGATGCCATTAAATATTTGTGTTGTAACTATGGAAATACAGTTTACAAGCCGTACAAAAATAATATTTCTCCACGACCATTACTGAATGCAATAATTGCAAAATCATTTTTGATAATAGAATGTAAAAATTCTCGCTCTTGAGTTGGAATATTTATTCTGAAACACTTGCTTCTTATGCGTTTTGCGTGTATTTTCATTCCATAACAAGATACGAAATGAATATTCTGTAATTGATCTAAACGCGACATAGGTTGCCATGAATTTCGAAACTGTCAATGTCAGCAGACAAATTTTAGTGCAAGTCAAAATATGAGTAAAAAATCGGATGAATCAGATATGGAACTGGATAATACTCCACCTTAAATTACAAATACTTCGAATAG
Organism: Polydrusus cervinus; assembly: GCA_935413205.1. NCBI lineage: Eukaryota > Metazoa > Arthropoda > Insecta > Coleoptera > Curculionidae > Polydrusus > Polydrusus cervinus. The sequence continues at coordinate 103,548,704 of OW284511.1, forward strand.
TATTTTCGGTCGTGGAGAAAATATAGTCTGCTACTCGGTTAGAATGAAAATTCGATACTCGTGGTTTCTCATGCTCGCTACGCTCGCGTTCGGAATCTTCCACTCGGATCAAATTTTCATTCCAACCTCGTTACAGAATCTACTATTCCTTACAGTATACAATAATACATTTTTCCTAACAGTTATTTCCGTTGCCTAGCAACGACTAAGTGTAAGGAAATATTGACTTTTTCTTTCGGAAATGTTATCAAAAATGTCAATATTTCCGATCGATTTTCGGAAAATACCTTTTCTTTTCGTTAAAAGCCTTTTTGATCTAAAAGTGGTTGTTATTGGACACAGAGTATTTGGTCTTAAGCCAAGAGTATTAATTCTTGACCCAAAAGAGTTTGTTCTTGACTCAAAATCGGATTTTCCAAATAATATTCACTAAATTGGTAATTTGGCTATTATTAATAATACAGAATCAGTTAAATTAGCAAACAAGGGGACTGATTACTCTAATTAAAAAGATCTGAAAGAAAACAAATCAATATCGAATTTTGTAGCTATAAGCAAATACAATCATATATTATTTTTTTGTCTCATTCAATTACTGGTCATAATTATGGACATATTTAATTTTCAAGGTCATAAATGGTCGTTATTTTTTTAGTTTGATTTTTTAAGAACTACAATATTTAATAATAACTTTTGGGTTAATTACAAAACATAATTTTTCCAAAAAAAAAAATCTAGACTGAAACAAAAATACTTAAAGTCAAATGCTGTGTTCATTACTTTTTGGTTTTTATCTCATTATAAAAGGAGTTAAAAAACCCGTATCTGCATATTAGTCTGCTAAATCAACTTTTTTTTTTTAAGTAATAACTTACCAATCGAGAGCACTATATTTGGATTATCTGGTATTGAAAACTAAAGCAAGTTATCAAACTTTTGTTGACATCATAGCTGAATGACCTGAATTATGTTAATCGTTAGTTTCACTTAAAGTCGATAAGAAAAGTGCAGAATTTTGAAATTTTATTACATTTTTAAATTATAAGGAAAATTATCAACTCATTTCGTGCTTAAAATGTTAATTCAATCAAACCAACCCGGCATCCAAACTGCTTCTGTATCCTATCGTCACTTGCTATTAAAATAAGTTTTTCAAATAACGATTTGATGATAAATTTCCCTTACGCGAAGAGGAATTCTTTTACTCGAAAAAGTATAGGTATATCTCACGTTAAGAGAAATATATCTTATTATGAATTTCTTAAATAGTCTAATTCTAAGGCTTTTGAAACGAGATAACTTAAGAGTCCCAGAAAAATTTAAAATTTTTTCAAGAGAGTCGTAATTTCTAAGTAACGAAGTAGTAAACGAAGAACTTTTCTCTTGTGGCAATATAAATTCTAGTGTCTGTTTGAAGGTTGGAGACAATGATGTTTCTTGAACGATAGAAGAGTTTTGGACTTGTATTGTCTTTATTTGTTTTACATCGCAACGTTTCAACTGGTAAGTATCTCCAGTCGTCAAGACCGACCTAAACAAAAATGGCTACCCCGGGCATCTAGTTGATAAACTATTGGAAAATTGCAAGAATCGGTAAAATACACAAAAGAAGCAAATAGAGTCACAATCAACACTCAACATTCCGTATGTCAAAGGAGTATCTGAGAGAATTAGAAGACTAGGACAACGATATAACATCAATACGGTATTCAGCTTAAAAGACACTTTAAGAAGCCACCTGACGAAGACGAAACCAACAAGTCAAAAAGACAGGAAAAACTGTGTCTACCAGATCCCCTGCGAATGTGGCCGATCCTACATTGGTGAGACTCTAAGGCCACTTGAAACTAGGGTCAAGGAACACAGAAACAACACGCTTAAAAGAGAAATCGAAAAATCAGGTGCAGCTGACCATGCCTGGACACACGATCATCACATCAAGTGGACAGAAGCTCGAATCCTGCATAAAGAACTACATTGGAGGAAAAGGAAGTTCAAGGAAGCTGCTACAATATACCAGAACCCAAATTGTTTTAGTAAGCCCTCACTAGATATAAGAAATATCTGGAAACCTTTGTTAAGTAGATGTAAACTTAAAATATCGCACACGAACTAAACGCATGACTGCACCCATCTCGGTCATGCTCCAGTGCATCTAGCTAGTATAAATAGAGCTGAAGACGATTGGAAATAGTTACCAGTTGAAACGTTGTGATGTAAAACAAATAAAGACAATGCAAGTCGAAAACTCTTCTATCATTCAATATAAATTCTGTTATACAAAGATACTTTATCTCTGATAATTAATGTTCAAGAGAGTTAGCACCTAGTTTTCCAGTGTAATCACATATTTTTTATAGAGCAAAAAACGTATGTATTTAAAAATTTGCAATAATAAGCATTAGCCGATAGAACCGACGAGAACTCCAGCACCTTCAGTGAGTTTTGTCTCTAAATTTAAAATTTTTATTGTTACATTTTCCTTGTTTTTCAAAATAAAGAAAACGTTTTAATTTGTAGGTTTATAAAAATGTTGATTTTAACCATTAAAGAACTGAATTCTACTTTATCAAACTCGTTAAAACATTTTAATAAAAAGTCAGTCTTTTCTACTAGATTTAACGCTTCAACAAGTGCGCCGGGCTGTCGCTCGTCAAATTTTAATTTAGCCTTCTATCTTTCGCCGCAAATTAATTAATCACACAAAAATGAATCGATTACACTCTTTAATAACGTCTCATAAAGTAGTTTTAATTAGCGCAGATAGTCCATTACACTGGAAATTTAATTTTATCTTTGTCAGGGTTGTCGCCGGATTTAGGCCGTCATGACCGCAACCCGCAACAGCTATTTCAATAAAATCTTTTTCTTTATTTCACTGCTAATGAATGATAATATTTATTGCTAATAAATAGCAATAAATAAATAGCAATAAAACAAAGTTCATGATAGTAAGCAGACGGAAACTCCCATACAACAACGCAAGATTAATAGCAGATGGTCAAACCTTAGAACGTGTAGCACAATATAAATATCTAGGAAGCTGGTTGCATGAAGATTGGGATAATGACAAAGAAATTAAATGCAGAATTGAAACAGCTCGAAATAACTTTTTTAAATTCAAAAACGTGCTAACTAGTCGTGACATTAATTTAAAGCTGAGGTTACGTTATGCCAAATGCTATGTATGGTCGGTGTTGCTGTACGGTGCAGAGACCTGGACATTGAAGTCATCTTCCGTCAACAAAATAGAAGCATTTGAAATGTGGATGTATCGTAGAATGCTAAGGGTGCCATGGACAGACAGAGTAACCAACGATGAAATTCTAAGAAGGATCGGCAGAGACCGTGAGTTAATGCTTAACGTCAAAAAGAAGAAAACATCGTATTTTGGACATATAATGCGAAACTCAAAATATCAACTGCTGCAACTCATTGTCGAAGGAAAAATAGAGGGAAAGCGAGGGATAGGCAGAAAGCAAATGTCATGGTTAAGAAACATAAGAGATTGGACGGGGTTAAGAACGATAGGAGAGTTGGTCCACACAGCTACCGACAGAGAAATGTATGGAAATATGGTCGCCAACATCCAACAATAGTGGATAGGCAGTCGAAGAAGAAGAGAATGATAATCAGTTTGATGTTTTTTTTTGTTGTTGTGTTTTATGCAGTGCAAAAGAAGAATTGTATTAGCAGAGTACCGAAAAAAATCTTTCCGGAGAATCTCTTTTACATAATATCCGATAACCTAAAAATTCATTTTTCATACGACTCGAGACTATTAATGGGAAACTAATAATAGTAGTTTGTACAACAAGAGTGGATATGATGTCTATATCTCTCAGACACCTTCACCATCAATGCCGGTGTTCCTCAAGGGTCCATATTGTCGCCTACCCTCTTCTTACTGTATATTAACGACCTTCTAGTAAAAACCCAAAATCCAATTTATAGCTTTGCTGATGACAGCACACTTGTTTCATCTTTTACCTTGACTCCCCAAACATCCGCTGCCGACGCACATCTTCGCAGGCAGCATGAAGTAGTGCGCCTCAACAATGACCTGGAAGAAATTTTGGCTTGGGGTGACAGTAACCAAGTCGAATTTAATGCTAAGAAAACCAAGGCAGCAGTCTTCTCCAAAAAGGTTAACATTGCAGAACCGGATATAGTCATGGCAGGACACGCAATTCCCCTGGCACCGTCTATTAATTTGCTGGGGGTCAATCTGGGAGGTAATATGTCTTGGCATGATCACGTTGCCGCAATTGCCAAGGCAGCTGCACAGAAACTTGGTGTACTTTTCCGCACCAAAAGGTTGTACACACCTCATCAACTTTTGACACTATACAAAGCCCAGATTCGACCATCATTAGAATATTGCTCTCATGTCTGGAGCTCTGCACCCAAGCACACCCTTCGGCTACTGGATTCCATTTAAAGGAGAGCCGTTCGTCTGATCGGCGACCCCGAGCTGACCATGACCCTCGATAGCCTGGAGCATCGAAGACAGGTTGGTGATTTGGCTCTCTTTTACAGATATTTCCATGGCAGGTGTTCGACTGACATTGCCCACTTGATTCCACCTAGAGCAATACAAAACAGAAATACACGGCGAACCACTGCCGCTCATCCATATGTTGTTCAGCTTAGTACCCCTCGAACTACATTGTTCAAGAATTCTTTCATCTGGAGAACGTCATCTTTGTGGAATGATCTTCCTGAGGTCGTGTTTCCCAATGAATACAATCTTCAACGTTTCAAGACCAACGTTAATCGCTTTTTTCGCACTCGCACCGCTCCCAGAGCGCCTTAAAGGATTTTTCCTATAGTGCAGGTGTTTTATCATAAAAAAAAAAAAAAAAAAAAAATTACATGAGAAAGTAAATTTCAAACTTTCGAGTGCGATATAGACAATCCACTCGAGTTGAACAGTATAAGTATTTGTTCTACGACCTTATGCTAAAAAATGTAAAAAAAAATTTGTAGGTTGCCGGGCTCGAACTCACGACTTTGGATCCATAGTAAAACGCTCTAACGGCTCGACTATTGAAGCGTTTAGTTAATTATCGTAAAACCAACTGAATAATGATGCTACATGAAATTAATTTTCTATGCACATTCAGCAGGTTGCATTATTGATAAAGCTATTATAAATGCGTATAGATTTTTGTTATATTGAACAGATTAATAACATATTGTACCATATACATTTAAATTATATAATTTAGTGTCTTGAAAAAGAAGGCGGAGCCTCAGTAAAAATAATATACTGTGATTGGTTAGTACTTTTAAGAATAACAATGGCTTTTCTGTAATTGACCACTGTGATTGGTCAGTTTCATTACCTATCTAGGATGGATATGAGATTTTCTCGCACAGTTAACTGGAATAGCCTACTTTACTCACCACTTAAGTTTAAAGGAAACAGCAAATTTCCGTGTGGGAGTAGAAAAAATAAATAAGGGAACCCAAACCACATGATTCAATATGGCGGTTGATGGCAAAAAACATTAAATCGCCCATTAAGTGCCACCGGTAATGTCATTATAATGGTCACGTGTACCAATAAAGCAGGATTCGGGCCAAGAGAACGCAACGTTTTTGGTCTAATTTAATATATTACATACAGTGTGTACACGGATAGAAATTGGAAAAGAAAACACTTTTTTTGTTAGTAGCTATAGAAGAAAAAATAATTCATTAAAAAACGTCTGCTTATGTTAAAACTACAATTTCGAATATCAGTTGCGATTACTATACAGGGTTCGTCAAAAAGTCAAAAACAACATTTTTTGTTTTTTGGATTTTTTTTTCAATTTTAATTTTCAATTCCTTGATTTATTAAATCAATTTTGCTTATTCTGAAACTACAATTTTGAAAATCAGATTTGCGATAGCTATACAGGGTTGGACAGAAAAAACATTTTTTAAATTTTTTATAATTTATGATTGAATAAATTAAAGAAAAATATGATATGTATTAATGAAAATAATAGGCAAAGAAAAATAGGTTTGTTACAACAAAATCGTTATTCGGCCAGATATAAAATCATATTCTAAGCAAGAAGGCAACAATAGCTGTTTGTTTTTACGTAAATTTATTTTAAACGAAATCCAAAAAACTAAAAATGTTTTTTCTGACGAACCCTGTATAGCAGAGATTCCCAAACTTATTTTGTCCACTGCCCCCTTTGAGAATAAATTATTTTTTAGCGCCCCCATTTTTTCACCTACTTAAAAACCACTATAACTTCAAATTAAATTAATTAATTATTGTGAGCTATATTAGCGGAGATTAGCATTAATATTCATTCTAAACGAGACTTTTATTATAACCCGCAAGAGTTAACCTGAAAGCAGTAGGTAGTACACAACGGCGCTCAGATCTCAAGTTAACTCTTACGGGCTACACCTGCCAATGAGAATGATTATTGAAACGCAATTTTATAGTATTCAGAGAGAGTATCATTTATTCAAAATAAATCAAACATAATCGATTCTTATATAAAAACATGAACATGAAGGATGAATCTGATGCTGTTTAATTCTGTCCAAATTCTTTTTGTATAGAAGCAGTTTGGCTGCGAAAGCAGCAACGACATTTTTTGTTTTAATTAAATTTAGTTCATCGCCTTGCAGTTGGAGATTCATGTCGTTGAACAATTTATACAGGTGTGTCATGTATCATTCTTTGATGTAATGAGCTTGTTGCGCAATTCTGTATCTTTAGTTTCCAAGAACTCTATCACAGAGTCAAACAGAATGTAAAATCGAGTCAGACAATTGCCTCTTGATAGCCAACGAACTTCAGTATGAAACAACAAATACCCTTATTTTTTATCTGGGTCTCTTACCGCCCCCCTTTAGGCCTGCAGCACCCACAAGGGGGCATTATCGCCCACTTTGGGAAAGGCTGCTGTATAGTATATCTGAATTGTACTTTCAGCACAAGCAGACTTTTTTTTTTATAAAGAATGACTTTTCTTCTATACCTACTAATAAAACTGTTTCCTTTTCCAAACTCTATCCGTGGATACACTGTAGATATAATTTCGCATGAATCTGATAAACTTGGAGAACAATTTAGAAATAATATGCCTGTACCAAAAATCAAAAAATGGTCCTGTTCTAGGTACTTTAATATAAAAATCTTTTAAAAAATGTATTCATTAACCATTGTTTCAGCGAACATTTAGGGAAAACTTATTTTTTAAATTTTAATTGAATAGAATCTGCCTTTACTAGGTGTAACCCCATAATTTACAGTATGAAGAAAAGACTAATGATGGGTTAAATTCCACTTTATGTGAAAAACGACTATTAAATTAGTTGTCGCCTTGACAACTATTTTAATAGTGTCATTAGTGTTGTCTTCATATATTACATTTTTTATTTGATCCTATCAATTGTAAAAAGAAACTACTAACTGGACATCGAACGTGACACATTGCCAAGCCAGATCACTGATGAGCACACAGAATCAGAAACAAGGATGACCTCACATTTCATTTTAGGTGAGGCAAGAAATGTTAACATCAAATTAAATGGTAGGCCTGCAGCTTGGCTGCTCCTGAGTTCTAGTTGATTAAGCCTTCTCTTTCGATCAGATCAAAAAGATACTACTAACTAGGTATATTCATTTATTTTTATCCAAAAATAAACTAAAAATCTGTGAATTATTGAAAAAAAATACATATTTAAAAAAAATTGCATTGTCCAATTTTATTTAATTAAATACTATTTTTTTGTTATAGAACAGAAGACACCTCAAAGCAGCGTTATTAAACGGTAAGTTGTAATTAATAACTAAATAATTGTCATTTTTAATAAGACCTTCGTAATATTTGAAATTTTTTTATTAACACTTCTCTTATAATATATGGTAATATATGCAAATAGAAAAAGTTTTCCACTATGGCGTTCCGCTTTTGCTCTAGTACGTTATTTTACATAAACCACATCAACCGCGAAACTCACAAAAGGTCGAAAAACCCGAAATATTTTACCAAGTACAAGTTATTTTTGAAAATGGAAAACAATCTACTCCTCCCAGAACTTTAGCATAAGTGGTCACTCATATTCGCCATCGCGCCCTCGAGACCCATTGCCCTTCTTGGTTTGACCCTTTTTCAATGCAATATCAACGAAACAAACCGCAGGAGGTCAGTGGCGTAACAGAACAAATAAAAAGGGAACTTGACAGTAATTTCCGATTAAGAAATTCACAAAAATCTGAATGGTTTTTCAAGAATAATAGAGAAAAAAATCTTCTTAAGATATTTCTCAAAATCGAATGTACCTCTCACTGTAACATTAAAAATATGATAAAAAAATGCAAAAAGCATGCTACCACTTGAAAGAAAGACAAAAAATAGATACTCTTTTGGCTATCCCCAAAAGATTTTTCGATTGAAGTTGCGACAGACGTTACAATGTTGTGAAAATGTGTGGGACGAAGACCTTAAGAGTTACGATGCGGGAATACTAGCTCTTACATTTATTTTGGTTTAGGTGAAAATTTGTTATAGGCTGATTCTGCAGTTAGATCATATTAGTTTGTTAACATTTTTATTTTGATTACTATTTTCGAATTTAAATTGAATATTTTTAACAACGATCGTTTCCAGTGGTGCACCCAGATTTTTCTTTTGGGGAGGGCTGATACGTCCCCTTTCGAAATTTCTCTTCCTACCCATAAACTTCTAAAAAAATGTCTCTCTTCCGGCCCAAAGCGGTGGATCAATACAAGATGGTGGTTGGTCAAATGTTTTAAGTTTGAATCGTAGATTAGATTTATAATGATTTGTTTACTTATTAAGGTTCTACATTTTGTGCCAGTTTTAGAGGTAGGATATATTTTTATTTACTTGTGTTTAATTTGTGGTTTTCAATGTGATTTATCCTATTTTAGATATTATAGGAAAGCAACATATTCTGCACTTTGTTTTAATACCAGGATGAAAATCTTCAATTCTTAGAAGTTATTTCCAAAACACCCTGTAAATATATTGTAGCATAAAAATAACTATTTATGGTGTCAATCTGATAAACCATTCAAAAAAAAAGTAAAAAAAATAATATTTATTTCCGCCTCTGCGTTTTTTATGAATTTCTTTTCATTTTACAAATAGCCCGAACAAGTTGCCCTCACTTATTTCGGCCCGTGGCCCTCGACTGATCGAAAAGGGCGCTGCGAAAATAAGGGTATGATTTATGTCGGGTTGCGGCGTAACAGGTCGGAAAAATATAAAAAAAAGACGTCTGGTAATAGATTGGCAATAATCGACTGCCATTTTAAAATACTCGACTGTCACTGCATTAAATTTTAATAAAGTTAATTTTATTGAAAATATCAAAACTTTTTTGTTTTCCATTTTGCTGGTCTCGGGTTATATGCTTGTCTGTAAGTGTGTCTGCTTGTTTGCGTAAAAAGTGTCAAAGTAATTTTTGTCTCTATGGAATTTTTTCTGTTTTATTTCACAATCCCATATCATTTACATCTTTCTTTGGAAATTATCTTGCTGATAGAGTTACCAGGAAATTGATAATATGGGCCTGAAAATGAGTTTTTTTTTCGGTTCGCCGACTACGTAGGCCATCTTGAACCGGTCATCGACCACAAATGTGATCTACCGACTGGGGAGTGTGAAACGGCACCTTCATCCTACGAGATATCCGATCTCATCCGGCCTGTCAGGCGTGAATAGGATGGCTAGGTGTCGATTCATTTTACACTCTTCCCTGAGGCAAGAGTACGCAGTGTTCCCAAGCGGTCACCCACCCAAGTACTAATCGCGCTCGACACAGCTTAACTTCGGTGATCTGTGGGAACCGGTACTTAATATGTCGACAGGCCCTTGCCCTGAAAATGGATTGAGGTTATTGTTAAAAAAAAATTATGCAAAACAATCTCTTATGTTTGTTATTAAAATAAATTTTTCCTAGGGTCCCTCGTAAGTAATATACAGCCTACAGCTTTTTATTGTAAAAATATTGTTTTGTAATTGATGCTTAAAAGTACCTACGCAATTTTTTTTTATCAGATTTTGAAATTTAATTTATTTTATGTTCTCATTTCATATTCAAGGGTAAAAAAATTGTAATAAATTTTTTGTTGTGTTTTTATTTTATAGCTTTTAAAAACTTTCTGAAATGTTAAAAATTTCGAAGGAATATGATTAATATTTTTGTACAAACAATAAACGCCAAGTCTTACAAAAAAAACGTATGAAAGTGATTGAGTTATGTATACTGTAAATATAATTTTCTTTATTGTATAGGTTTTAACACTTAAACAATGTTATTCGTTAACAATAATAGTGTATTATTGACCAAGGTTTAGACAGACACTATTATTGACCGAGCGTCGATTTTAAGACTTGAGGGCAATAATAGTTGTCTAAGCCGTGGTAAATATATTATTTTTTCCACTACTAACACATTTACAACATTAAATTATTAATAATTAAAGTTAACATACCTTCTTGGGGTTGCTACTGTTTTTCAGTCAAGTTACCTTTGCTTTGAAATTTGCAGCATTTTTTTTTATCTTGTCAGATGGCATTCTTAGTGGTCAGTATTTGTCGATTCATAAAAAAATTCAAGTCTTTTTGATAAAATGAGCGAAGAAACTATTACTAATACGTGCACTCCTCCAGATATGAGGGTGGAAGCACAATAAATTAATGATGAGTTGCTACCCCAAAAATCTGAGGTTTTGTATTTAAAAACCCACTCAGTATTTAAGGACTGGTGCCAAACAAAGAAAGCTGGAATACCTGGTTGTCTAAACATGACGTTTTCATATATTTTTAAAATAAAAAAAAGGTCAAGTTGCCTGTTTTATATTGTTTTTACCAGAAACCTCTATTATTGATCGTTGTCAATAACAACGGTAAATAATAAAGGCTTCTGGCAAGGGGTAAAGAAAAATGATTTCTAAAGTTAATGATGAAAAAAAAACCCATACTGAGCACTCAAATCAATTTGCTTTTAAATAGTATATTAAAAAATGTATCGATAGGTCGGGTCTTTGTGTCGTTTTTTACAAGTTCGCGTTCATTTTGTTGTGATAAGAAGCTATATGCACCTGCAATAAGGTTGCCTGCTCACCTGCTGCAAAGTTGTCATTTGAACCCTATATTGAACTAGTGCAGCTAAATGTTAAATTACTACATTTACAACTATTTGGCTTCGATTAGGTTCACAACAGTTAAAAATCTATGTACTTTTTACAAATCAATTAATAAACACTTCTTTTAATCAACTAAATGGGATACGGTGGAGACGAGATCTGACTTTTTTTTTGTTTTTAAATCACAATGTTTCAACTGGCAAATATCTTCAGTCATCTTCAGGTGAATATAGAAATAGTCCCGGACAAACGTATTTTTTAATTTTTGTGTACCTATATAGAGCTAACAAAAAATTAAAATGTAAACTTTATAAAACAACAACAAATTACATGTTTTATTATAAGGAAATGTATTTATATGTAAAATTGTTTACGTAATTTACAGTAACTTTTATTGAGCAGGTATTTTGTAAACAGAAAAATAAACATTCACGAATTAATCTACATCGTTAATTGCTTTCAAAATTAAAAGCTGGAATTAAAAAACACTTTACCCTTATTTGTCATCAGTCATCAAACCGTGTCGGAGCAACAAAATTAAAAGAACCGCTTTTTGTTTTTAATGCTATTTCAAAAACAATGGATACAAAATAAAGAATTGAGTTACATTTTTTATAGATTAATTTTCTTTTTACATAACAAAATAATAACGGTTTTACATCCCAATAATAAAACTGCAACGACGGAGTTGAAATAGCAAAGCGTAGAGGCGGGCGGGCAAGGACAAGTAGCTTAAGAATCCCCCAAACTGTTGCAAACGGCCGGAAATTTTTGCGAGCTGTCAATCATTGCGGTGTTGATTTGATTTTATTGAATTTTAGAATAAAGCGCTATTTAAAATATGTTTTACCATAAAAACTTCCATCAAAATTGACTTTTAAAAAAATCGTACAACCATCTTATTGGAGTTGCTCTCCTCTGCCTTCGTCCTTATTTACTGTGGTCATATCTCCCATCACGTTGTAGAGATGGAAAATACTGTTACCAATATGGGGCGTTCCATTTCATACCGCGACTAAATAACCGTTACGTGGGAACGAATTAGACGGCAAGATTTGCAAAAAAAGTAAAAAATTTATCGGAAAAAAAATCATTTCTATCTGTGACCTGAAATCTCAAACCAATAAATGATAAAATTCCAATCGTCTGTCAATTAAATTAAACGATTTTTAAGAGTAATTTTCGGTGCGATTTCCGCTATATTGGAAAAAATACCGAGAAAGTTCCTCTGATCGGTTAAAATTCTTTTCTTTTATTTAAAGTTTTTTTTTGCTGGTTTCTGAAACTGTTTTTTTCGTTTAGAACTAATTTAGTGACTGATAAAAATTACCAGTGCTCTACTTTGGTACCTATTTCCATGCACAAAACTATTTTAAGTTTTTATTAATATTAAAATATTTTAGTCAAATAGACGACAACGCATCTCAACTTTTTAGGTAATTTCATCATCCATACACGCCAAAGGGAACCTCAAGACCGCGTCCATTAAAATATAATATACCACCTACTACGATTCGCAGAGTCAAAATCAAACGGTTCCCGGCCAGAATAAATACCTTTTACGACAAAATACCGTCAACCACGAGACTGTTGATGTTTTTCAGATACCGTTTGCCGTTGCGCGCTCATTTACAAATGGCTGAATAGGCCGACCGCTGTCGCTTTCTTTCGGTTTGCATCACAGCGTGTAGTGGCGAAGGACGAAATTGCTTGTATCTTGTATGAGGTGGAGCGCGACACGCGGTATTAAAAAATGCCGTTTTAAAGTAGCAGTTACACAGATACCGATTTACCACTACAACCTACAACGTTGCGAGTGGATTACAGTACGTCAAGCACCGCAGTGAAGTCGTCTCGTGGTCGCCGCCGCTCTTTCGCTGTTTGATGTAAAAATAAATAGATCGCACACATTTATATCGCTCTTCACAGTTTATTTTGTAAGAGTGAGGATATTGCGATTGCGATTTTTCAATCCCAGTGATTATTTCACAATTCGCGATTTTTTGCTTAACTCCGGTGTACCTATACACATTTATGTTTGAAATGTAATAAATAAACGTTAAAAAAAGCCGATGGAAGAAAAATAACCCAACATAATTTTAACATGCGGTCATATATTTTCATCTCGCCAATTTGGAAAAGTTCCTCGAACACATTTCTTATTTTGTACCCTTCGTCTGACCCCAATAATTGACACCATTAGTTCAGTCGAAGCAAAAGGGCCTATAAGGAGCAGAAAGGTCATCTTAAGGGTCAAGAGGCGATTGCGAGAAACTCTGCTCTAACGCAATTTAATGCTAGATTGGAGAAGTTGCGCGCAACCACATTGTATCTTTATAAATTAACACCGAAATAAATTGTATAAATTTCATTAGTGCCTCGAGTCTTTTACTTAGACCTTTTTTTTGATGAGGTTTTTCCGACCGTTGCTTTTAGGTTAAATTATTTTGGAGAAAATGGTTTTATTGCTTGCCCTTTTAGAAAAAATATTGTTTTCATGAAAGAATCATTTTACGATATTTTATTATTTTAAATACTTTTTTCTATTTTCAGAAGGATATTTGCTGTTTCAGGGTTGCGACGATTTAAATCAAATGATTTTTTCAATTTTAATCAAATTATAAATTACCGTAAAAACAAGTCGTCGAAGCAAATAACTCGTCAGGAAATTTAAAAAAAAAAGGAAAATAGTTTATTTAAAATGAATTGTTTGAATACATTATGTAAGTGCAAAAACATACCATACATACCTGTTGCGGCACTGGCTACTAATTTTTTTGTTAATCAATAACCGGACGCACGAGGGTGACTAGACACTAAACAATGTTTCGTCAGTGAAGCTGTGATGCATAAGGTGTGATAATAATATGAATGATTCTAGCCAGGGAAATGGGGATACTTAGACATAAACACTTAAATACTTATAAATGTTTTTAATACTAAAAATTGCCTGTGGTAGAATGATACAAACTTGAACATACAAAAAATTGCAGGACAGGATTCAGAACAAAATGTCCTTTGTGATAAAAATTGATTAACAATATGTAATTCACTATTCAAATTAAAACGATAAAGTTCAAAAAAAATGTCTACTCTTTTTACTACACTTGTTGTAGGTACTTAGAGAAAGTACTGATTTACTTAAATCCAATAAATAAAGTAAAAATCCAGATATGTTTACAGCTGAGTGTGAATAAAGTTCGTAAACCTTAGGGGAATTTCTCAGATTTGGGCAGTCACATACCTTGAGACGGCTTCTATTTTACTGTTTTCAAACCGTGTTTGTGATACCCACTGCTTTCTTGATCATCAAGCTTCAGCCAGGGGATGTAGAGGGAGGAGTGCTAACCCTTGTCACACATTACTCCATCACAATATCACAACCTTTTAATAAGTAAAACACCCAAGAACCTTCTGTAAGTGAATTACCGCGCGAAAGATAAACCCGTGAATTTTACTTTACCGGGTTTTATCGATCTTTTAGAGCCAGGGCAGCGTGAACTTGCTTTGAGTGCGTTGCGGGTTTTTTCCACACTGCTCTTTGCCGGTGTTAGTACTCGGCCAGAAGGGTGGTTAAAAGAGGCGAGAGAAGGGACGCATCCCTGCATCCAGGCAAAAGATGGTACGGTGTTTTTGCATTTTAACTCGAAATAATTTTAACTAATACTTGTGTAAGACAGAGAACTGTTGACTGTTTTTAAAGAGATGGGCTGATGGTTTGCTTAATGCGTTTCGGAGAGGCCTATTTCTGGGTATTTCGTCAAGCGGTTTTTCTATCGTACTACAGATTTTATGTAAAAGCGGATGAATTTAGAAATTTGTTCATTGGCGGAGGGCAACTTACTAATGAATAATTATTTAACTAATACTAATAGTTGCGAGATCGCAACATACACCCCCGCGTTGAATACTCGTACTTCAAGACGAGAACGGAGCAAAAGCGAAATGAAGGACTAACCTAATAAAGCGTGAAGAATGGCGTGATTACCTATTCTTTGTTTTGAGACATTTATGTCATCAGAGTGTCACTACTGGGTAGGGGACATATCTTAACAATGCTTCGAGTGAGCACATTGTCTTGTGTTTTTAGTTTGGCCATTCTTACTTTTCCGTCGGCACTAGGGATGACCTCTATTATTTTGACCAAGGGCCATCTCAAGGGAGGAGTGTCATCCTCTTTTAATAGAGCGAGAGTATTAACCTTTAGATTAGGGACAGAGCGATACCACTTTGGGCGATTCTGAAGTCGGTTTAGATAGTCGATTGACCATCGTTTCCAAAATGACTGTTGGATGTGGGAGATTTTTTGCCATAAGGTCAGACGGTTATCCGGGATGTCAGTGAGGTTTTTTTCAGGGTATGATGAGATATTTGTGCCAATTAGAAAGTGGCCTGGGGTCAGGACCTGAAAATCATTGGGATCATTAGATAAAGGGCATAAAGGTCTTGAGTTTAGAATGGCCTCTATCTGGGTCAAAATTGTATAAAACTCTTCAAATGTGAATCGGGTTTCACCAACTAGGCGGATGAGATGGTACTTGGCACTTTTAATGGCTGCTTCCCAAATACCACCCCAGTGAGGGCTGCGAGGGGGGATACATTTAAATTCAATTTCATTCTGAGAGAGAGATTCTGCAATGGAATCAATATTATTCTGATTTTGGAAGAATTGATACAGTTCCCTTAATTGGTTTCTTGCTCCCAAAAAATTGGTAGCATTATCAGTGAAAATGATTTTAGGGTTACCGCGACGAGCGATAAATCTTTTTAGTGTCATTAAGAAGTGTTCTGTGGATAAACCAGTCACCAGCTCAATGTGAACGGCTCTAGTCGCCATACAAACAAAAACAGCTATGTAGCACTTGATGAGTGGTGCTTTACGTAAATTAGATGACTTGATAAAAAAGGGGCCGCCATAGTCAACTCCTACACGGCTGAAACAACGGGAAGCATTTACGCGTTCTTCGGGCAAATCGGCCATAATTTGCTCGGCGGGCTGTGCTCTGAAGCGAAAGCAAGTGACACAATCTATTATTATTTTCTTTACTGACCTGAGCCCATTCAGTGACCAAAACTTAAGTCTGAAATTTGAGAGTGTGTTCTGCGCACCTGCGTGACCTAGGCGTTGATGTTCTTGTTTGAGCATTAGAGATACGACATAATTATTTGAGGGTAAAAGGATGGGGTGTTTCTGATCAAATGGAAGATCAGCCTTTTCTAACCTGCCCCCTACTCTGAGAAGTAAGTTTGGATCGAGGAAAGGGTTCAATTTTGCTAAGCTTTTATCACTTAGGGGCTTGTTACTAGACAATTCATTTATTTCTTTCGGAAAATAATGTGATTGCAAAATTGTAATGATAAATTTTAGAGAAGCGTCCAGTTCTTGTACGGTTAGTGGGCCAACGGTTTTATTTTCCCTATTTTTGGTGCTAGCAATGAATCTTAATACATACGCTATACTACGTTTTAGTCTAGCAAACGAGGAGAATTTTTCAAACCTTTGAAGCCAAAAGATGTTATGATTATCTCTTGGCGTGGCGATGAGGGAGATTTTCCTTTCTTCAGGAATTTCTGAGACATTGGGGATTTCTGTATTTGGGGAGAGTTGTAGATTTGGGTCAGACAAGAATGTGGGGCCTTTCCACCAAGCTTGACATTGTTCAACATCGCGGATGGGGATTCCTCTAGAGGGAAGGTCTGCAACATTTTGCGACGAGCTAATGTGATGCCATTGATATTGTGATGTAAGATCTTGGATTAGGGAGACCCTGTTGGCGACAAACACGGCCCACCGACTGGCAGGTGAGGCTATCCAGCATAGGGCTATCTGAGAGTCAGTGTAGAGGGTAACTGAATTTACTTCAAATCTAGTTTTATAGATTGAAAGAAGTTTAGTGACTAATTGTGATAGGAGTACCA
Source organism: Polydrusus cervinus (assembly GCA_935413205.1). NCBI lineage: Eukaryota > Metazoa > Arthropoda > Insecta > Coleoptera > Curculionidae > Polydrusus > Polydrusus cervinus. Next base: position 103,565,760 of record OW284511.1, read on the forward strand.
TAGCACACAATTCAAGACGGGGTATTGATACTGTTTTAAGCGGAGCTACACGGGACTTAGAAGAGATCAATATACAGGAAATAGTGTCATCTGTGTAGATAGCTTTGAGATAGACACAAGCTGAGTATGCCTTTGAACTTGCGTCTGAGAAACCGTGAAACTCTATCTTAGCGATGGGCTTATCGAGAAACAAGTATCTAGGGATTTTTACTGCCTTAAGCAGTGGAAGATTTTCAACAAATGTTTTCCATTCCTGGAGGAGGACCTTGTCAGTAATAGGACTGTCCCAATCTATTTTTAGAGTCCAGAGTTTCTGAATTATGAGCTTTCCGGTTATGATGACTAGTGAGAGAAACCCGAGGGGGTCATAGCACTGAGCTATGGCGGAAAGGATCTTTCTTTTTGTGATGGGACCAGAGAATGTTACGTCTGGGATTACAATTGAGAAATAGTCTTCAGTGGGGATCCATTTAAGGCCTAAAACCTTATTGGGCGTATCATCGAAGTTGATTTCAAGGTCAGAGTTTTCAAACTGAGCGATCTGTTTTAAAAACGGGACTGAGTTTGAACCCCATTTGTGGAGTCTAAATCCAAATGAGTTCAAGAGTGAGTTTAGCTCATTATACAGCCTTTCTAAGTCCGACTGATTGTCACATCCGGTCAGGATGTCATCAACATAGCATTGACGTAAGAGTGATTCTGATGCGAGAGGGTAGTCGTTCTGACCTTTCAAAGCGAGTTCGGCGATTACTCGAGTGGCTAGAAATGGTGCACTATTTGTACCATATGTGACTGTATTGAGTTCAATGCATTCTAATGGCAGATCAGGAGAAGTTCGCCATAAGATATTCAAGAGAAAAGTTTGGTCGGGGTTGACCTTGATTTGTCTGAACATTTTCTCAATATCGGACGTGAGCGCATATTTATAGGATCTGAACCGCAATAAGATGTCATAGAGGTCTGGTTGCACTTGATAACCTTTATGAGTTATGTCATTAAGCGAGATACCTGATGAGCTTCTACACGAAGCGTCAAAAACTACACGGAGTTTGGTAGTGGGGCTGTCTTTTTTTTATGACAGCATGATGGGGCAAGAAATACTTGGGTTGAGATAATTCATTTATCGGGGTGAGGGGTACGTATCTAGCATGGCCTAGTGCAACGTATTCATCAATGAATTTTTTATATTCGAGATAATACTCGGGGTTCTTCTGAAACTTAAGTTCTAAGCTGCTAAATCGCTTCTTTGCGATCGAGAGGGAGTCTCCAAGCTTTAAGTTTTCTTGGGGAGACTTTAAGGGGAGATTCACTTGAAAGGTGCCATCATTCAATATCTTAGTGGTGGCAATGAAGTTAGCCTCTGCTACTTCATCATCAGGGGAGTGGGATGCCTTCACTGGCAGTTCTTCCATTGCCCAAAATTTTGTGACAATAGTTTCGAGAGAAAGAGCCTCGTCGGCATGAGCAAACAAAGATATGCTTGGAGACTGAGATATATTCAAATGGGAAGTAACTTTGTTACCATGGGGGGACTGAGCAAAGGTTCCACCAAGAACCCAGCCCAAGTGAGTGTTGACTATGGTAGGGAGATTATACCCCAGGCGGATTATACCTTTCGTCAATAGGTCGTAATAAAGATCTGAACCAATCAAAAGATCGATATCCGATGGTTGATTAAACGAGGGATCTGCTAGAGCTAAGTCTCGAGGTATGTTCCAAGAACTACTACTGATAGTAGTATGAGGGAGTTTAGCGGTAATCGCTGGAAGAATTGCACAGGTTAATTTAAACTGTTTGTGCTGATATGTGTTCGAGTGAATCGTCACATCAACCATTTTTCGAGAGAGATTATTTGAGAGAGCTATACCTGAGATGCAGGTAGTTTGCGTATAGGGTTTATAGTTAAGCTTCTGAACTAAGCTATCCGTGATAAACGAGTTTTGAGAACCATTATCTAGAATGGCCTTAGCGTGAACTTTGTGACCATTAGAATCATATAGTGAAACAATGGCCGTAGCGAGAAGAACTTGTGTATTTTTTGTAGAAAGAGCTGAAACAGAAGTTTGGGGAGGTTCTGCTTGATTACTTGAGGAAGAAGCTGGATTCTGAGGAGAGTCTCGGTTGTTAGACTGTGAGTGATAATTTTGAGAGGTTTGACCCCTGTTCTGAGAGTTGTGAGCATTTCTTTGATTATTGTTATAATGAGGTCGTGGGTTTGACGAGTGGAAAAATTGTTGCCTATTCTCAGAGTTTTGCTGTCCTTTCTGGGTCTGAGCGAAGGGTCTCTGAGAAGTAGAGATATTGTGAATCAGTGTGTGGTGTCTTTGACCACAAATCATACAACCCTTATTGGTCATACAGTCAGCCACAGAGTGTTTAGAGCCAAGACAATTGAAACATAGACACTTTGAGAGGATAAAGTTTTTTCGTTCCACTTCCTGTAGAGTTTTAAACTTATGACAAGTATAAATTTTGTGAGAGTGATCATTACAATATAAGCAACCGCTGGACGTGACTGTGGGACTGGGGGAGTTTTGCGAAATCAGGGAGGTTTTATTAACCTTTTGGGTTTTAGGTGCAGCGGAGGGCCCATCAGAGCTGACTAAATTTTCAAGAGCTAGACACCTTTTCTCCAGAAATTGAAAGAAGTCGTCTAAATCAGGTAGCTCATCCTGATCGCGTTCTAGTTCATAGGCCTTTCGCGTGCCAAAATCAATTTTCCTACCAAGAAGATAGATCGTTAGAAGTTCAAACAGTTCTTGGTATGAATGTTTTAGGTTCTTGAGAGAGCAGAGATTACCTTTACAAATAGTGACAAATTCCCTCAAGGTTGATGCGTTACATTTTGTTAATGAAGCACCTTCGAAGAGGGAGGCAAAGTGAGTGTTTACAACCGAAAGTTTATTTTCATATCTTTTTTGTAAGATGTCTAGAGCCGAGTCAAAATTTTCATTAGTAACAGCAAAATTGTCGATTAATTTGTGAGGTTCATCTCTTAAGAATGATTTTAAATAAATAAATCTTTGTATGTTAGAGAGAGAGTTATTTTCTATGATAAGAGTATTGAACAGTTGAATAAAAGGTCGCCACTCTGATGTATCCCCCTTGAAGGGCTTGATATTTATCTGTGGCAGCCTTACATCCACGTGATTTTGCTGTACCACGGTGGGTACTGCGTGCGCAGGAGACGACGGGGGAGTAGGAGATCTTAACCTCTTGACACCATTCTGAAGCAGAACTGATGTTTCAAAGTATACATTTTCTATTTGCTCTATGTCTTCACTATCGTCATCAGTCAAGTGGATAAGATCGCTACCGATTATGTCTTGAGCAGTGCAATAATTTTGAAAAGCTTCTTCGAGCTTATTTAAACGAGTTGAAAAATTCAGAGAATCATTATTACCGTCGTTATCCTTAGCCCACTTGGATATGCGATTAATGAAGCCTTTTGAGCGTTCACGAAGTTGTTTTGCTTGGTCAAAATTCATTTTTAGTTAATAGAACAACAACAAAAAATAAAGAGCTTAGAGCTAAATTGTAAAGAGACTATTTACCTATCAAAGTAAATGTTACAAAGGGGTAGTCAAATAAAAGTTTAAATAATTTGACCAATAGAGATCAAAGGGGGATTATTTTTTTACAATAACCTGTCAAAATTAGTGTCAAAAGAATCCTCATTTTTTACTAGAATCAAACATATCCACGCTCGAAGGACCAATGATGCGGCACTGGCTACTAATTTTTTTGTTAATCAATAACCGGACGCACGAGGGTGACTAGACACTAAACAATGTTTCGTCAGTGAAGCTGTGATGCATAAGGTGTGATAATAATATGAATGATTCTAGCCAGGGAAATGGGGATACTTAGACATAAACACTTAAATACTTATAAATGTTTTTAATACTAAAAATTGCCTGTGGTAGAATGATACAAACTTGAACATACAAAAAATTGCAGGACAGGATTCAGAACAAAATGTCCTTTGTGATAAAAATTGATTAACAATATGTAATTCACTATTCAAATTAAAACGATAAAGTTCAAAAAAAATGTCTACTCTTTTTACTACACTTGTTGTAGGTACTTAGAGAAAGTACTGATTTACTTAAATCCAATAAATAAAGTAAAAATCCAGATATGTTTACAGCTGAGTGTGAATAAAGTTCGTAAACCTTAGGGGAATTTCTCAGATTTGGGCAGTCACATACCTTGAGACGGCTTCTATTTTACTGTTTTCAAACCGTGTTTGTGATACCCACTGCTTTCTTGATCATCAAGCTTCAGCCAGGGGATGTAGAGGGAGGAGTGCTAACCCTTGTCACACATTACTCCATCACAATATCACAACCTTTTAATAAGTAAAACACCCAAGAACCTTCTGTAAGTGAATTACCGCGCGAAAGATAAACCCGTGAATTTTACTTTACCGGGTTTTATCGATCTTTTAGAGCCAGGGCAGCGTGAACTTGCTTTGAGTGCGTTGCGGGTTTTTTCCACACTGCTCTTTGCCGGTGTTAGTACTCGGCCAGAAGGGTGGTTAAAAGAGGCGAGAGAAGGGACGCATCCCTGCATCCAGGCAAAAGATGGTACGGTGTTTTTGCATTTTAACTCGAAATAATTTTAACTAATACTTGTGTAAGACAGAGAACTGTTGACTGTTTTTAAAGAGATGGGCTGATGGTTTGCTTAATGCGTTTCGGAGAGGCCTATTTCTGGGTATTTCGTCAAGCGGTTTTTCTATCGTACTACAGATTTTATGTAAAAGCGGATGAATTTAGAAATTTGTTCATTGGCGGAGGGCAACTTACTAATGAATAATTATTTAACTAATACTAATAGTTGCGAGATCGCAACAATACCAAACCAAAATTACACGTTGGAAATTTTACGATTCGTTTTCTGACATTTACCAATAGTGGGGTTAAGAATATACTTTAAAATCAGGTTAAATTTGTTATTTATACGATTTGTACGATGCCGGTTTAGATTTTCATGGACCTCGTACAAGAGTGGGTTGAATTATATGCTGTAGTGGAAATAATAAGCTCTGTGTTTCCACCAGGCTATGGGTACCTGTATTGCCTATAGGTCGGTTTGCTGATTCATGTATTTTGGGTTAATAAGAAGCAGACCTTACTGTGAAAACAAAATCTATTGTCTGAAAGGTATAACTGGCACAGTTTACAGGTTACATTATAATGAAGGCTGCATATCCAAAACTGCAATGATTAAACGTATCTTTAGGATTTTATAGAAATCTTCCAATCTTCTGGGAGCGAGTAAATTTGAAACAAGCGTAGATATTACGCAAAGTATGAAAGTTAATCCAATATTACATGTTATACTGGCGTCAGAAGTCCCTTTGTTTTTGGGCACCAAATATTTGAGAATTAAATGTACTATATGGTGTATACCAAGCACTTATCCACGATGTAAGTCCCGTTCTTACTTCTCGGGCGTGGAAGATACGAAATTATTTATACTTTCAGAAATACGAGACATCACTAGCTTCACGTAAATTTCCCTGTAAGGGAGCGAAAGAATTGACTGTTCTATTTGAATAACGAGCAAATACTTGATTCCGCTTAAAATCCCATTATCGTGGGACGGAAGAAATATAAATTACTGAAACTGTTCTCTAGAAAAGACCAGCAGGCACTGCTCCACGTAACATAAAACCATGAAGCCCCAACCAACACCCCCCAGAAGAGCCCCCCAACAGCCAATCAAATTAGTTGATGGGAGACGCTACCTAGGAACCATTATGATAAGGGTGGTCCCGGTTGTGACGTGGACCAATAGGTTGCTGATATGTTATATTGGCAACCGTGAAGATAAATTTATTCTGAAAGTTTGTATATTGATAGGACTGGAGATAATTTATGCGTATTTCTTTAAATTATTGCCGACTTGGGATAAATTTGCATATAGAAAGTTTTCTAGGTAGATTATTTTTACATGTTCAAATTTAACTGCATAGTAACGAATCTTATTTTACGAAAAGTACAGTTGGCATCATAAATAATTTTATAACTCTTTCTCCAACAATAATTGAATCAGAACGGAGCCTTAATGCATAAACCAATTTTTGTGAAAGAGGGCGCGAAATGGTTCGAAAATTAAAGATACCGGATTTTGATTTTAATTAAAATAAATTCTCTTTTTGGGCTTTTTATCAATCCGAATATTCAATTCCAATAATCTCGTTAGTATTTATAATGATGTATAAATAAAAATACAAAAAAATAATAATCCCATTAAACCAAGTATTTTGTTCGCCGCCCCATCGTACAAATTGAGCTTATTGATAATATTTCATTCGTGTATGTTGAAAATAATACTTGCTCTCTGGCTCGGGGAAATAGGTAGATTTATCTTTTCGTGGTCTAACATCTGTATAAATCACGCGAAACATGAATTTAATAAATTTGAACAGTTACAAACCCGTTTCTGTTTTTAATTAAAATTATAAAAAAATTCTTTGGTATACCTAGATGTAAAAAATTAAAAAACAAAAATCCTGCGTAAATAAGCACACTGATGGAAGAGGAAGTTTAAGGAAGCTGCTACCTTACACCAGAACCCAGGTTGTTGGAGTCATTGGATATAAGAAATATCTGGAAATCTTTTTTAAGTAGATATCCCCTCTCTTTCTCACCTAGTAACTTAAGGTATTAATAGTATTCATTATTTAATTTAAAATGTCTTCTTTCTAATAATATTTTTAACTTTTTTCTATCTGGCATACAACCAGCAATACAGCTACTCAAAATGTAGTAACTTCGACGACTTCCACACATAAAACTTTATTACAATCTAGTAACTCCACTTACTATGTTTTGGCAAATAATTGCTTAACACTAGTTGCTTGACAACCATATGAAAAACTAGTAACTGGATGGATATTAGGTTTTAAACAGGATATAGTCTCTAGACAAGAGTATATCCAGGCTACGTATAAAATAGCCCTCTAATATAAACAATTTTACAGTTGACATAGAAAAGTTACTCATTATTCCAATGTTCCAAATGTTGTATATTTTATTAGATTAAAAAAAAGTTTAGAGCAAGAGCTTCTTTTACAAAACTTCTTTTAAACAAGAAAGTTTCCTAGAATCTTTATTTTTAAAAAACAAGCTGTTGGTATTCTTCCTTTAAAACTATTCGGTTGTAACAGAGGTATCAATTTTGCAAAAAAATATTAAATTTGAAAATGTGTTGTGTGTGGCAAGACCTACCAATTAGCGGGTCTTCTACAGTTCAACCAGAGCTGGTATTTAAATATAAATAATATTGCTAGGATATGAAACCTTTTCTACTTTGATTTATTATGTTTGTAATTATATTTTTATACTCAAAACATAGTAACTTTACTTACTATGGAATATTATCAATCAAATCAAATCAAATCAATTTATTTTCCTAGAGACAATTGACAATTGTAGAGGAATAGTCAGGTTTAATTTAATACTAGATACTAACTAAAGTAACTATAAAACTTAATAATACAAACCAAACTTTATAATAACGCAATAATCACGACATTAAATATAAAACAAATGCTAAGACAAACAATTAAAAAACTCATCTAAATCATAAAAACATTTAGATAGTAAAAATGACTTTAGTGACTTTTTAAAACATGGTACAGTATTACAGTCCTTAATTTTGTCAGGCAAAACATTAAAAACTCTTATGCCAAGGCATTTAGGAGAATTATAGGCTATTACTCCCCCAGCGTGCGGAACACGAAAACTATCTCTATATCTTGTATTAAAATTGTGCATGTCCCTGCCTTGTACAAAGTCACCCTTATTACAAAACACAAACACTGCTAACTCAAATATATGTAGACTAGGAAGGGGTAGGATTTTAAAATTTTTAAAAATCTCTCTGCAACTGTGCCGATTTGGAACACCTGCTATACATCTTAAAATCTTTTTTTGTTTTATAAAAATATTTTTAGATAGGGTCGAAGTACCCCAGAACGTCAGACCATATCTCAAGTATGTTTCTATATATGCATAATATAACATTATTAGCTGTTCTCTACCTAATATGGATCTTAAATTTATAAATAGATAAAATGATGAACTCAGTTTAGATACAATATGTTCACAATGTACCCTCCAGTTCAAGTACTCGTCCAGATAAAGACCAAGAAACTTGGTACTACACGGCATAAGGGTTTATTGTCGATACTTAAGTTACCGTTCTTTGTTTGTTATGAAACCTAACGAACTGGGTCTTGTCCACATTCAGGAATATCGAATTCTCTCTAAACCAAGCACAAAGCTCAGATAAAACACCACTTAACATCTGCTCTAAGACGTTAGAAAACCTATTCGAAACTTTTCGAAATTATTATTTTTAGTAGCAATTAACCCAAATATAAACCTAGTAAGTCAAGTATTTGCTTTAAACTCAAAAACGATATTACCTTTAAGAATATGAGTTTCTTTTACCGTGAAATAGTTTTGAATTTTTATTTTGTTTTCTTAATGTTTCCTGCGGCAATAAAGAAAGGAGATAATTGCAATTTTCTCAAAACTTATAAAATCAAATGACTAGGTTTTAACAAAATACGGGAGAGATGTAATTTTAAAATAATACAGCGCACGAACTAAACGCATGATTACACCTATCTCAGTTACGCTTCAGTGCACCTTAGCTAGTATAGATACTGTACTTATTTAGTATTTACCTGAGGACGACTGGAGATACTTACCAGTTGAAACGTTGTGATTTAAAACAAATAAATACATTGCAAGTGCAAAACTTTTCTATAATTTTTTTTCTTAATCTATTGTCCCTAAAACGTCGACATCTGATAATATCATAAAATATTTTTTCGCAATTACAAAATTTTTCTTTTTTGAAGTATATACATCTTTTATTATTAGGATTAATTTTTTTTTTTTTTTTTTTTTATGATAAAACACCTGCACTGTAGGAAAAATCCTTTAAGGCGCTCTGAGAGCGGTGCGAGTGCGAAAAAAGCGATTAACGTTGGTCTTGAAACGTTGAAGATTGTATTCATTGGGAAACACGACCTCAGGAAGATCATTCCACAGTGATGACGTTCTCCAGATGAAAGAATTCTTGAACAATGAAGTTCGAGGAGTACTAAGCTGAACAACATATGGATGAGCGGCAGCGGTTCGCCGTGTATCTCTGTTTTGCACTGCTCTAGGCGGAATCAAGTGGGCAATGTCAGTCGAACACCTGCCATGGAAATATCTGTAAAAGAGAGCCAAATCACCAACCTGTCTTCGATGCTCCAGGCCATCGAGAGTCCTGGTCAGCTCGGGGTCGCCGATCAGACGAACGGCTCTCCTTTGAATGAAATCCAGCAGCCGAAGGGTGTGCTTGGGTGCAGAGCTCCAGACATGAGAGCAATATTCTAATGATGTTTGAATCTGGGCTTTGTAGAGTGTCAAAAGTTGATGAGGTGTGTACAACCTTTTGGTGCGGAAAAGTACACCAAGTTTCTGTGCAGCTGCCCTGGCAATTGCGGCAACGTGATCATGCCAAGACATATTACCTCCCAGATTGAGCAAATTAATAGACGGTGCCAGGGGAATTGCGTGTCCTGCCATGACTATATCCGGTTCTGCAATGTTAACCTTTTTGGAGAAGACTGCTGCCTGGGTTTTCTTAGCATTTAATTCGACTTGGTTACTGTCACCCCAAGCCAAAATTTCTTCCAGGTCATTGTTGAGGCGCAATACTTCATGCTGCCTGCGAAGATGTGCGTCGGCAGCGGATGTTTGGGGAGTCAAGGTAAAAGATGAGACAAGTGTGCTGTCATCAGCAAAGCTATAAATTGGATTTTGGGTTTTCACTAGAAGGTCGTTAATATACAGTAAAAAGAGGGTAGGAGACAATATGGACCCTTGAGGAACACCGGCATTGATGGTGAAGGTGTCTGAGAGAAACCCGTCGATCGCCACTTGCAGAGAACGGTTCTTAAGGAAGCTGGTTAACCATAAACAAAATCCATTAGGCATACCGTAGGATCGCAATTTACTTAGAAGCCCATCGTGCCAAACACGATCAAAAGCCCTAGAGATGTCCAGTGCAACAGCCCGGGATTCTCCATGATGTTCGATGGTGTTGCTCCAAAGATGGGTGACATATGCCAGAAGGTCACCTGTTGATCTGGACTTACGAAAACCGTATTGATGGTCGCTGATAATGTTAAGCCCTTCCAGATACTTTAGGAGTTGTTGGTTAATAGCTTTCTCCATTACTTTTGAGATTACTGAAAGCAATGCGACGGGTCGGTAGTTGCTTGGCAGGTTCTTTTTACCTTTCTTTGGAATGGGCTGGACACGCGCCGACTTCCAGCAGGATGGAAATATTCCTTTTTTGTAGGATAAGTTGAAAAGTCTACAAAATACTGGTGTAAGTTCATCGGCGCATGTCTTGAGAACAATGATAGGAATTTCGTCTGGACCAGAAGCTTTATTGACGTCGAGTCCTTTAAGGATCCGTTTAACAAGACGCTGACGGAACACGATTTCAGACATTTGCGATTGAACTGAGGGAATGTTGGGTGGTGATTTTCCCTGAAAGTCTACAGTGGAATGAGAGGAAAACAGTTCAGCAAGTAGGTTTGCTTTATCCCCGGCTGTGGTTGCTATTGTGCCGTCTGAACGTGTTAGAGGTGGAATAGTTGACTTTGTAAAGTTTTGGCTGACGGCCTTAGCGACTGACCAAAAGGACCTTGATCCGTTAGGACTGGCAAGAAGTTTGTTTTTGATTCTCTCATTATAAGCTTCTTTGCTTTGGTCTATCATTTGCTTACAATGGTTTCGGGTGGTAACAAAGATGGCGCGATTTTCAGGAGTAGGGTTTTTACGCCACTGTCGGTAAGCCAGGTTTTTAGATCTGACAGCACGCTCGCAATTCTTGCTAAACCAGGGCTTGCCGTTGGAAGGACGCTTTTTGGAGAAAGGAATAAAGGCCTCCATGCTAGTTAGAATGACGTCGGAGACCTTCTTTGCACAGACAGATGGATCATCCAAAGAAAAGCATACGCTTAGCCAGGGAAAGTTGCGAAAATGGTCCTTTAGGTCTTCCCATTTAGCTGATGTATAGTGCCAAATCTTACGGGGTTTAGGAGGTTGTTCAGAACTAATTGGCAGCTCGCTCAGGGTTGAAATAAGTTTGTGATCGGAAGAGCCCAATGGTGGTTGTACGGTGACCGTATATAGGTCTGGATTTGAAGTTAAAAAGAGATCTAAAAGACTAGCAAAATCCCCAGCTCGGTCTGGAACCCGCGTTGGTTCTTCTACGAGTTGAGTTAGACCAGAACTGATCGCAAAAGATTCGGCCTCGCGGCCTTGCTCATCGTTGGTGTTTGAGTATTTAAGCCAGTTGACATTGTGGACGTTAAAGTCGCCAAAGATAGCAACTTCGGCATTCGGATGATTGGTTTGCAAGAAGTCGATTGTGTTGGCTAGTGATGAGAAGAGGGCCCTATAATGCATGTCTCTTGGAGGACGGTAAAAGCAGCATATAAACTTAGTGATTTTTTGTGAAGATATTTTAAACCACATTACATCAAAGTCTTTCGGTTCCAGTATCTCCTCCCGTTGGCAGCAAAGATCATCTCGAATGAACAGACAGACCCCAAAGTTGCGTCTAAAACGAAAGTGAAAATCATATCCAGGATATAAATAGCTGACGGTGTTCGTTGACGCTCTGACTTTTGTCTCGGTCAGTGCAAGCACATGAGGCTTGTAAGATTGTAAGTGCTGGTGGACTGAATTGATGTTAGTGTTAAGCCCTCTAATATTGCAGAAATCAATTTTGAAGTTGTTACTTTTGGGTCTGTTAGCAACTGCAGGCGCCACACCATTTCCTCGTTGAGTGTTGTTGGAGGAACCCAGTAAATTGTCGGAAATGGTGGATAATTCATTAATTTCGCTTGATGAAGCCACAGGATCAGCCCCCACCCGGAGATCCGATCGGGGGGCGAGTTTACCTCCGGAATATTTTGATCTTGGAGCTTTCATCATGCTTCTTTCATACGGCCCCACCCTGGAAACCGGAAACATCAGCACAGCGACGAAACGTTAACTTAAAGAGCAACTTCACGCCGAGTAAACTGATGCAATGGTATCTCACCGGGCGATGCCGGGTGGGCCAGCATCTTCCATTTTTATAATGCTTTTGCATGTCCCCCAGATCTATTGACCTAACTTCGCTTATGCCGGGAAGTAGTTCTTTTGAGTTTTTGTAGGTTGTACGTGTGTTTTGAGGATTTACAAAAAGCTTTTCTAAACTAAGTTTAAATTTTCCTCCAAATTAAATAATTTGCCCAATAAAGATGTTTCGATGCCATTTGGTTGAAACTAAAATGTTTTTATTTAAAATACGGCAATTATTTTCTGTTAAAATCGAAATAATAATAATAATTATTTCTTAAAAAGCTTGTTCTAAAGCTTTCCTAACATATTTAATAAAGGGCGCTCTCTCCACGCCTCTGCCTCTGTCAACCCTTAAGGCGAAAGCAATATATTCTGCAGCGACTTTAAAGACTCAGGCCCCTCCCAGAGCTGTAATAACCATAAATCCGAAAGGTAAGATACCTTTATTACAGTTTAGAGTTTTGGTAATCTTCTGAAGCGTTTCCAACAATGGAAACGACTTGTCGACGACTTATCTTAAGATATCTTTATTAGATCATAGCGACTGAATGTTGTTAAAGTGATCTGTTGCTAAAACTTGGCGCTCGGTGGAGCTTAGATAAGGTACAATTTAGATAATTTATTAAATGTTTCATGCACTTTTAAATATTTAAAGAAATAAATAAAAGAACCAAAATTTTAGCAATTAATATACCCCGAAAAAAACCTTATCCTTAACTTAAGTATAAGCTAATACTTGACACTAAAACTTATAAGGTATTCACTTTCAAGAACTGTCGTTCTTATATTGAAGCGTTTGTAGGTATTTAGATAAAAACTCAAATTTAAAGATCGAGTTCAAAATAATTGCTTAATTTTATTTAATTTAAAGGTATTCTTAATCAAAAATTATCGTATTCTTCATTTAAATTATAAATATTGGATTCAGATTCATCCATTCAGATTGAATCCATATCCATATTTCAATAAAGCGTAGATAGATTTATTTCAATAAAATGTTTTAACTTCAAATGAGAATAATAATGTTGTTTTAAGTATTCTCTTCTCCGAACAAGATTGCCTCTTTTTAATCTAATATTTGTTATTCTTGGAAAACGCGTGAAGCTAGTCAAGTCGTCATCTTGGGCGCCGCCTCCGCGCTGAATCTATTTTAATAAGCATAAATTTACTGTTATACAGGGTGATTCCTAAGTTGATACTTTTTTTTTTAGCTGTCTATAGAAGTCATTAAAATAAACAACTTTTTCAAATACCTTTTTCAAAAAACTCAAAACTAGGCGAGATAGAGTGGTAAAAAATCTAAGTGTGGTCATCAAAACATAGCACGCTATAGTTTCTGTTGTTTTTCTTATCTCTTATTAGTATTAGTCATACGGGTAGTGTTGAGCAATCCGCTGCGGTGTGTTTTTCTGAAGCAAGTTAATTTTAAATTGGTGATACGTCAAAATAATAAAATTTGAAAACAGTGAACTAATAGATATGGTGCTAATTTACTGTGAGTGTCGTAAAAGTGCGGATGTTTCTTCGAGATTATACGCAGAACGCTTTCTCTTGCGGACTCATCCTACACCCAGAAGTTTTCTTAATGTTATTCAACAGGCAAGTTAGGCAGAACCGTATTTGATTCGTAGTGTAATAAATGAATGTAAGTACTTTATAATTAAGTTTTTTGACAAAAGGTGTTTGAAAATGTTGTTTATTTTAATGCCTTCTATACGCAGCTAAAAAAAAGTATCAACTTAGGAATCACCCTGTATTGCTACACACTACGAGCCGATGTTACAATGTAAACCCGCGCAAATAACAGTGTTGCCAACCCTTAAGTGTATATTAAGTGGCAATTTTTTTTTAATGTTAAGTAAAGTGTTATAACTTGAAATCATTTTGGCGATGAGATTAAGAAGGCCATTTTGCCCTCTAAAGAGGTCCCCTTGTTTTCTTCACAAGAAATGAGCATAATTTGCACAAGAAAAGTGGCACAAGTCCATTAAACTCTTCAGGGGACAGAAAGTTATAATGTTGGATTAAAAAATTTGGGCTATGCCGTCTTGCACGACTGGCCCATAACATTTTTTTTTATTTTTCAAATATTGTCCCACTGTCGTCACTTAGTAAAGTAAGGAGGCGGCACAGCAAGAAATTCATTTATCATGCTCGTCACATAATAAGCATCAGCTCAGATAAATTATGAAAAGTTTTTGAACAAGTTTACTTAAGTCTTTAAGTTTAAAGTTTAAGTTCGTCAAGGACTTAAAGACATTGTTTCTAGTTGCGGCAGTCGACTTGCTAATGTTGCTTTTCAGCCTTCGGGTAAATGATCTCGCACCCCGCCATTATTTAGGGCAAAAAGTCTTATTAACCCTTTCTAAAACTTTATTAAGTTTATGACGACTGTTTATTATGCAGTTTACGTAAGATAGGCAACAAATTTTCTGATATATAGTATGGAAACATAAAGTCTTTGATTACCCAAAAAAAAAATTTCATAAAAAGAAGAACTTAAGGTGTCCCATAACTTATGGGCCGTAGAGTAACTGGAGATACTAGACATCAAACTAAGCCGATTAAATCATAAGTTTTTTCGGATTGTTCCTCGTTCTAGAGATACAGGGTGTTGAAAGTAAAAGTGTATTCTCGAAAATAAGCCATAATTTTAAAACAGTTTAATGAATCGAATTGAAAATTGGCAATGTTATGTTTTAATGAGCAAAAAATAAGAATTTGTAGAAATTTTTAAGTTTCAAACTACAGGGCGCTAGTTGCATAAACTATGATTTTTTTTCTTACCTGTGATATTAGGTGTTTTTCAATTATAGTTTCTTAAAGAAGGGCATTTTCTGAATCAAAAAGGTGTACTTGATTGATCCTAATATCTTTAAAGGTTTTCGAGATATTTCCCTTTAAACATCCCAAAGCATAAAAAACATAGTACATAATTAAATTAGTATTTTAATTATCAAAAAAAAAACTTATATGACATAATCGGCTTAGTTTGATGTCTAGTATCTCCAGTTACTCTACGGCCCATAAGTTATGGGACACCCTGTATATTATTAATTATGGATTACGCTCTTATCCTGTGAGCCGTAGCGTCGTAGAAAAATATACTTACATTTAAATACATTATAGTCTAATATCTTGTTTTTTTTTAATAGAAGCTGCTAATCGCACTTTATAATATTACCTGAAACTCTGAAACGACAGCAACTTCCTCGGTCGTTTCGTATCATTATAAGAACAAAAAATTGCTTCTGCAGAGAGCATAAAAGAGCAGGGCAATTTTATTGTATATTTAACTTCAGAAAGATATCAGCTCATTTAAACAACTGGAATTGGTTTATTTTTGATATTTCTTTAAAAAAGTTACAACTTCCAAAACAATAATTCCTAAACATAATATGTTTTTTCCACTCCCACATGGATATTGTGCTGTTTCGTTTACATAAAGTAATTGGATTAGTGGGCTATTCCGGTTAACTGAACGGATATAACTTCATATCCATCCTAATTAGGATATGAAACTGACCAATCACAGTGGCCAATTACAAAAAAACAAATTTACACGTTGTAAATTTTACGCGTCATTTTATGACACTTTACGTAAGGTTTAAAATATACTTTAAAATGATGCAAATCTGTTAAATCAAATTTGTTATTTTTTTTATTGTAGGTACTGAACAAATGGCGCTGCAATGTCAATTACGCGAAAATATACAGGGTTATTCCTAAGTTGATACTAATTTTTTAGCTGTGTATAGAAGGCATTAAAATAAGCAACATTTTCAAATACCTATTTTCAAAACACTTAAAAATAAGGTACTTACATTCTTATTACACTATGGATCAAATACGGTCCTGCCTTACTTGCCCGTTGAATAACATTAATAAAACTTTTGGGTGTAGGACGAGCCCGCAAGGGAAAGCATTTTGCGTATAATCTCGAAGCAGCAGCCGCATTTTGACGATACTCCCCGTAAATTAACACCATATCTACTAGTTCATTGTTTTCAAATTTTAACTTTTTCACATGTCACCAATTTAAAATTAACTTGCTTCAGAAAAACACACCGCAGCGTATTGCCAAATAACTGACCACCGACCCGTAAATTGCAAGACTAAGAAGATAAACAACATAAAGTATAGCAGGCTACGTTTTGATGATCAGGCTCGCATTTAGATTTTTTACTTCTGTATCTCGCCTATTTTTAAGTTTTTTAAAAAAAGGTATTTGAAAATGTTGTTTATTTTAATGACTTCTATACACAGCTAAAGCAGAAGTATTAACTTAGAAATCACCCTGTATAATACCTAGAAATTGAAACTAGTGTATTATAAGGTGCCAAATCCCCTTCTAATTAACAAGGACTATTTTATAAAAAGTGTAAATATTATACTTGGCGAAAGTACACGTTTGGTGATTTCTGCTACAAGGATATTTTGGCCTCGCTTTTGGCAAAAAGCACGTTTATTACACAACGACTTACAACACTATATTATCAAATTATTAGAAATTCTGTATAAAGAGTAAGGCTTACAAATATACACACAAAAAACAGGAACGCAATTGGGATACTAAAACAATCATAAAGAATAACTTAGACATTTTTGACATGGCTCATGCTAAATCCATAGAAAT
Source organism: Polydrusus cervinus (assembly GCA_935413205.1). Taxonomy (NCBI): domain Eukaryota; kingdom Metazoa; phylum Arthropoda; class Insecta; order Coleoptera; family Curculionidae; genus Polydrusus; species Polydrusus cervinus. Next base: position 103,582,557 of record OW284511.1, read on the forward strand.
GGTAAAAATAGAAGAAAGCCAAATTTTTCTTATTCAACAAACAAGAGAGAATTGGTTTTACAAGCTGAATATTTGAAGTTCCTTTGAAATAAGCTTTTCTTTCCTCTTTGACTATGAAAGAACCAGGGCTGCTTGGAAAAATAACTTTTATTTTTTATTAATAAAAAGTCGGTTGCCGCTTTGGACAGATGCAAGTAAAGACATTATGTCTATTTAATTTTATTTGCAATCGACGAAGTTCCGGCTCACAATACTAACGACTTTGTACTTCAATAAGTCAACGCAATAAGGAAATAATAACTGAACTAAAAGAATGCACTTAAGACTTATAGTATAATTTGAATATCGTTACAATTAGTTACTAGCAGAGAAGAAAATAGCGATGAGAACAAAAATTAGCTTTGAACTTTGGTAAAAGCCCTGCGTCAAATAGTGTCAGGTGCTTGCATTTTGCTGAAGCAAATCTTCAAAAGGACGTCTTAGACGTGCATCTACCGAATTTTAGCAACTGATGGTTTTAAAAGGAAGAACCTATTCATTTTAATCTAGGCTGGGCCAGGAAAAATATGATTTAAATGCATTGAAAAGGTATGCTAATTAATGCAGATGTTCCTAAATAGGCTACTGACAATGAAGATAAGCATATTAAGATTTTTGGCTTAATCTGTGGTGTATTTATTTCGTTACAGTAGACTCCCGATTATCCGAAATAATGTGGATCAGACCGATTTTGGATAATCGAAATTTCGGATAATGCGGAGATTGAGAAAAATCATTAACTATAGAAAAGGTAACTATATCTCTGTACTTTTATAATAAATTCTAATACTTATGTATGCACATTAGCATGTATTCATATTCATAAATTCAAGAAAGAGATAATTGGTACTTGTTTTATAGAGAGTAACAATCTGACGATTATGGAACAACTAATAGAAAATGTAAATTCTGAATAAAAGATTGTAGGCACTTTAAAACTCTTTTATTTCTTCAAACCGCTCGTCCGCCTAAACGGGTAGACTTTAATTTGTGTCACTTTGAATCGTAGAAAAGTTTTATATCGATTTGTTTAGTACATCTTGTGCCAGTCGTTTCATGCCATGCGGTGTTTATAAAGTCACCAGTAGCGGCGAGCCATTAATTTTAAAAGACAAATTGTGAAGTTTTTCACTTATTATGGCAAAAAGCGTTGGTAATTTCCATAACATCCTGTATTTTGTTGTCAAACCAAACAATCGTACATGCATTTTTACTGGGGAGCAACATTTAACGCTGAAAAAAAAAGAAAAATAGAAATTATTTTGCTGTTTTCCTTACAATATTGTCACGTGGGGAAGGATTAAAGGCGACAAGTCTCCATAACACCTACTTTATTATACAAAGAAAAGGCAGTTAACGGTTACATAAAATTAGGTTTTACTTACAACATTATTAACTAGGGACGAGCTCTCTAGGGCAAAGGGATGATAATTGGAACAGGACTCTGCACTGCTACTGACCCAATATTACTTATCTGGACCGAGTTGTATCTGCCCAAAATGGTGTCGACCGAGTGGTTTCTAACCAAATGATCGGCTTGAATGGTCTTGACCAAACTGGTCGAGACCCGAATGGTCCCAACCCGAATGGTATCTTTTGCATAGTACCGGCCTGCTATTTATACCAATCAGTATTAATAAACTAACCCAGTTATTGATTGGTAACAAAATGCAAGCTCGGCAATATGCTTAGATAGCATTCTTGTAGTGTGCTTGTTTTAATAACAAATAATTGGGTCAGTAGGTATATTTAATATTAACTTTAAATAATAAGAAAAAGGGAATTTTGGATAAAATAGAATATTCATATAATGTCTATATATAACGAAGTCGAATCTACTCTCCAGAAGGGACATGATAAATTAGGGTTAGGAACAAAAAGCCCTATCTTCCTTCTTACAAAAATATATTAAAATTACCACCTACGCGTTTCGGCCTGTTTGGATTCGGATTTTTGCAGATTTGATAACAAGTTTTACAGACAATCAGACGGTCTTCCTATGGGCTCTTCTTTATCTCCACTAATAGCCGAAATTTTTATGAACCACTTTGAGAATCATTACATTTTTAATTCACATCACCGTCTGGTCGATAATATAGCATTTTGGTACCGTTACGTTGACGACACGTTGGTGGGTTGGACGGGCACTCTGGATGACCTGAATACCTTTTTGGATTTTCTTAATGGCCTACACTCTAAAATCAAATTCACCATGGAAATAGAATCAAGCAACAAATTGAATTTCTTAGATCTTACTTTGCATAGAGAATATAATAAAATTAACTTTAACATTTATAGAAAACCGACCCAAACAGATCACATGATTCCTTGGGATTCTTGTCATCATATCTCCCAAAAACTTTCAGCTTTAAATACATATTTTCACCGCCTTTTCTCCATTCCTATGAAAAAAGAGTATTTTGACCTTGAGAAAAATATAATCTTCCAAATAGCACTAAAAAATGGTTTCCCCTTTCACATTATTAACAACACTTTTCACACTTTGTTCAAAGAGAAAAACTTTCTTTTAAACGCTTTGTTTCTCTTCCCTTCCTGGGGAAAATATCCACCATTTTGGGACGTTCTTTGAAAAAACTAAACAAGAATATTTTTGTTTGCTACCGTTCAGTGGGAACCTTATCGAATCTCTTTTCTAGACTCAAAGACAGAATATAAACCCTAGACAAATGTGGGGTATATTTGCTCTCCTGTGACTCCTGTCCGGCGGAATACGTGGGACAAACAGGTCGTTCATTTAACAAAAGAATAAAAGAACATCTCAGATCTAGTAGATTACAACACGACAATAAATCCCCTTTTGGTACACATCTTAAAGCAACCAATCATTCTTTTGATTTAGACGAGAATTTTAGAGTTTTACATCATCTGAACAAGGGACAAAAACTGGATGTGTTAGAGAATATAGAAATTGCCCTGTCCCAATCCCGCTCCCCACATAATCTAAATGAACAGGGCAATTTTTCATATCGTAATTATGTAGCTGCGGTCCGTCTTTTCAGAGATTAATTATTTAATTCAATTTTTTTATTTTAAGATTTCAACTCATATTCACCCCTCCTTTCTTTTCGTAATAGTACCTTCGGAACTGTCTTTTTTCTCTCTCCTCTCTTTCCTTTTCTACTTCGCTGTTTGATACAATAATGTTTTTTTATTCTATATAAATAAGATAAGGTTAAATTTATTTAGTCAGATATATGAACTGCTAGAATGCAGCGAAATTTTAATTTTAATTTTAAAAAAATTTTCGATTGTCGTGGTTTTTCCACCTTTTTTTAAAAAGTGTAAAGGTTTTTTTAATGTGAATTGATGTTTTTTTATTGACTTGTTGACTAGGGTGCGTCCTACTTGTAGTCTTTATGTGGTGACCTTATTACCTGTAAGTTTTGACATTTTTTATTTTTTTAATTTTATACAACTTGTTTTTTATTTCTTACAGTACGCCCTGATGATGGCCTTGTAGGCCGAAACGCGTAGGTGGTAATTTTAATATATTTTTGTAAGAAGGAAGATAGGGCTTTTTGTTCCTAACCCTAATTTATGTCTATATATGACAATATAAGCAGCGTTAGGTTGGATTTGGGATTATCATATTTTAAAACTGCTTTAAGTGGATCCGGCCTCGCCAGAATTTGCCATGTTAAATTGCAGTTCTTTTTAGTCCGAATTTCAAAAAAACTAATTGACTGAATCATTGATGAAAAGGTGGTAGATTAAATGTGGCTGTGTGAAAGGTATATTAAACATGGCCAGGATTCGGGCCAAGAGAACTCAATGTTTTTAGTTTTAATTTAATACAGATATAATTTCGTATGAAGCTAGTAACCTATTATAACTTAATTTTCATCTAAAAAGGTCTAGAAATCTTTTAGATACATTTAAACAAAAGCAGATACTTAAAATGGGTAATAAAGTTTCATTTTATTCGTTATTCTCATATTACCAGCAAATAAACGGGCCAACAAACGCTCCACGATCATTGTCGTTCCTGCACGCTAAAATTATCCTTGCAATATTTCAAAGGATTTAGAGAAACAGTTAAAATTTCATTTTCTTAGTCTTTATTGTCATATGCTGCGCTGCATTTTGGTAAGCATTAAAAATAACAACCGTCCTTAAAGTTTTCGTATGTCGTAGTCTTTAAGTTTTAAGTAGAACGTTGTTTCTTTCTTTTGTTTCAATAATTGTTGTTTGGTGACTACAGTCGTTTTTTCCAAAATTTAGGGAGCCATCGATGCTCAATTTGGAGAGAAGAATGGAAAATCTAAAATTAAGAAAAGGGGGCCTTTAAAATTGCTTACCCGGCGACTCGTAGGTTATCGCCAGCAGGCCTGCTTTGGTTGGGGTTTTTCTGGTTTCCTAGCTTACTGGAATGCGGTGGAAAAACTAGAATTTTGCGATTGTCTGGAGCTGAATGTCACTCTTGGTCACTTTACACTCGACTCGTGCTTCCTGATCTGCTGCCGAGAGCAGGCGGTTCACGGGAACCCTTAAAGGCGACCATACACGCGGAGATATTATGATATACATATTGAGCATAGACCGCTTGATACTAAATTTAAAGAAAATGAATAATTAAATGATGAATATTATATTGATCAAATATTAATAAAAAATTAACTTAATAATAAACATTGACTTGGACGACACACGTTTGTATGGACGGACCATATTGCTAAACAGATATTTTTTCTAGTTTTCCTCGTAGTTAGGCATTTGACTATACAGCAAAAAAACTATTGTAATGTTAAATGGATGCCTATTGATTTAATGCTACACTGTATGTATTCCGTATACCCTTTGAGTTTGCTAGAATCATATTTGTCGCAGTAACAGTGTATTTCTCTCACTGATGATAAGTCAGATTTCGGATTGATCGAAAATGGAGTACCCCAGGGATCCGTTCTTGGGCCTCTTCTTTTTGTAATATGTATAAATAACTTGTTTTCCTTTCTCTTTCTTTACGGATGCTTTTGTTTTGCAGATGATACAATGCTGTGGTGTCATCACAGAATTATCCAAGACTTAAAATTAATTAGTTCTCTTCTGGCTAAGAGGACCGATGTATGGTTTACATAAAACTGTCTAAAACTGAATACAAATAAGACCCAAGAAATAATTGTTTCAACAAGCCGTGACGTTGTGGAGGATCAGAGTGTTAGGGTGCTCGGTTTAATTGTCAACGACATTCTTTGTTGGACTCCTCATATCGAGTTTCTGCGAAGAAAATTGTCATCGGCAATTTTTGTAATAAGAAAATCAAGGGCACTTCTAGATCTCCAGTCAGTGATAAATATCTATTATTCACTTTTTCACGTCCACCTTTTTTATGGAGTCATTTTTTGGGGAAACTCATCCAATTCCTTTTAAACCCTCCTACCCTCAAAATGTAATCGCGATATTACTTTTTTATAATGATGAATTGTCCTTGCTTATTTTTTTAAATTCATATTTTTTACACTTCTTGTCAGTCCGGTCCTGGCAACGATTCAAAATATTAATTAAAAACCTAAAAATAAGTAGGTACATTATAAGTAATATAATTTAATTTATAAGAACTTTCTAATAATTCTAAATTTACTAATTATAAATCCTAATTTTCTAAATGTTCAAAGAGATTGCCGTGTTGCTTAATAAAACGATCGATTTTTCTTCCAATTTTGGCGACAGCCCTTTCAACCGATCTTCTCCTTATCCTACCAAATGCAACCTGTATGCGTTTTTCCAGTTTTTTCATGGTATCTACGTCATTTTTATAAATAACATTTTTTAAAGCCCCCCATTAAAAATTGGTTAAAAAAATCCAGGTCCATATTTAAAAAAGTAAAGTTGGTGATGGCCGCTAGAAGACGAAACGTCTGATTGTAGAGGAGAAAAAGTAGCAATGACAAAGTGTCATTTATTTTTAAATAGCTAGTGAAATGAGCTCGGTAAAAAATAAAAACGATTTTTCAAAATTTCGGGTTTTCTCGAATAAAATCGGAAGTATTCGGAATTTGAAAACATTTAAAGCGGCATTATAATTAGCACCGAATTGCACAACTTTGCCCCCGTTTAATCGCTTCTCTAACTCCTATGGTTTCCCAGATACCAATGCTGGTATGTCAAATTTGTAACAGCCCGTATAAATAAACAATTATTTCTTCAATATTTTCATACAATTACTTTTTTCTGTGTAATAACGCTTAATTTATTATTGCTTATTCGAGAAGTAAAAGTACAATCTGTACATTCTAAACTTTCATTACCAAATTTCAAAGGATTTAAAGAGCGTTTAAGGCACAGTTAAAATTTCATTTTCTTAGTCTTTATTATCATGCGGTGCTCTACACTTCGCACAACATTAAAAGTAACTGCCTCCATAAAAGTGTTCGTAAGGCGCTCAAAACGACACAAGTGTTTTAGGTTTGTGGGTGATCTAATCTAGGTTTTTAGTGGGTTGGGCTTAGGGACAATCTAGCGGGGCTACATGCCATCGGAGCATAAAAATTCAGTTTTTAACGACATTTTTTGTTCTATATTTAAAATTTGACCGAAATCAATCTTTGGGATACTAAGAAAAAATATTTTTTTTTAAACTTCCTTGGTTCTTAAAAAAGTTAAGAAAATTCCAAAATTTTTCTATGGGGTTTGGAATAAATATTTATTTCTAATTTTCAGTGATGGGAAACTAGTAGCCCCGTAAACTGATGGTTTACTAGTTCGAAATTTTGTTTAAAACAGAAATATTTTTAGAACACTGAATTTTTATGCCTCGGGGGCATGTGTGTAGTAATGATCTGGTAAAAATCATATTCAGCGGCAAATCACATTTTTTCTAGCAAATCGAAATTCAGGTTTCAGGAGTTAGTAAGTGACGAAATATTAGCGTTTGAAAATTCGATTAGCGGATTTTTATTGGTTGACAAAAACTAGCTATTGATTTGTTCGGGTGTTGCGATTCGCATTCTTGTTCTATCCTGTAGAAACGTGAATACTTTTAAGTTGTATACAGGGTGAACGGCAGTAGAGTTTTGGACTTGCATTGTCTTTATTTGTTTAGAATCACTACGTTTCAACTGGTAAGCATCTCCAGTCGCATAATTTTAAGAACTCCCTGTATGAAAAACGTGAAACCTAAGTAATTTAAACTAAAGATCTATGTATTACTTAAAAGCTTAGAAAATTTTAAATGTTTACCTTTATTAGTTTCAGAGTTACTAAATTTTCTTCTCGGAGCGTTTTTACACAAAAAAATCCTTTTATAATTCATATCTCAAAAACGGTTAGAGATAGGAATAGATTATTATTAACAAAGTTATTTAGATTTTAAGAAGGTAGTCAAAAATGCTAAAATATACAGGGTATTCCATTTGCAATAGCAAAGTTGGCATTAACTTCCGGTATAACCGGAAGTAATAAAAACGTCAAAATACAATGTTTTAAAAGCCCAAAACCAATTATTCCTGCTATCAAATTTTTAGGAAGATAGGGTTACTCGTTTCCGAGATCTTTTAATAAGCTACTCAACGTGAATCACCCTGTATAGGTATCCTGCAACTTTTGAAATGACCGATTTTAAGTATTTTTAAAAATAACACTGTTAAAGCTTGCATTATTAACTAAATGACTACCCTGTATACATGGGATCATTAAAAGTACCTACAGTATTAAACTTTGGGTACAATATAGTTAACCAGTATAATGCAAACCCAAACTATACCCGGTTTTAAGCCAGGCTATTGTCTAATCCAAAAACAAAATTTCGTTATTCCCCGTCGAATCGTTTTTAAACTTTTGAACCGACAGACCGACGAAAATGGGAATCGTTCCTAATTTTTGATATAGAGATTATGTTAAAATAAAGATCTTGTTCATCCAAATAAGGTAATTACTATAAAAGAAACATTTATCTGGTTCTTGTTTTAAGGAAATCATTGTTCAACAAATATATGGAAATTTTTCCTTAATAAAGGTTATTTAGATACAAGATCCAAATATTATAATGAGAAAGTTTACTCTACGAAAAAAGCAGAGTTTAAATTTTAAAGGAAGTTTCTCTAAACACAAAAGGTGCCCTAAATAATAAACCTTAATGTAATAATTTTGTAAGCCTATTCCAAAGAAAGGTAAAAAGACCCTGCCAAGCAACTACCGACCCGTCGCATTGCTTTCAGTAATTTCAAAAGTAATGGAGAAAGCTATTAACCGACAACTCTTAAAGTATCTGGAAGGGCTTAACATTATCAGCGACCATCAATACGGTTTTCGTAAGTCCAGATCAACAGGTGACCTTCTGGCATATGTCACCCATCTTTGGAGCAACACCATCGAACATCATGGAGAATCCCGGGCTGTTGCACTGGACATCTCTAGGGCTTTTGATCGTGTTTGGCACGATGGGCTTCTAAGTAAATTGCGATCCTACGGTATGCCTAATGGATTTTGTTTATGGTTAACCAGCTTCCTTAAGAACCGTTCTCTGCAAGTGACGATTGACGGGTTTCTCTCAGACACCTTCACCATCAATGCCGGTGTTCCTCAAGGGTCCATATTGTCGCCTACCCTCTTTTTACTGTATATTAACGACCTTCTAGTAAAAACCCAAAATCCAATTTATAGCTTTGCTGATGACAGCACACTTGTCTCATCTTTTACCTTGACCCCCCAAACATCCGCTGCCGACGCACATCTTCGCAGACAGCATGAAGTATTGTGCCTCAACAATGACCTGGAAGAAATTTTGGCTTGGGGTGACGGTAACCAAGTCGAATTTAATGCTAAGAAAACCCAGGCAGCAGTCTTCTTCAAAAAGGTTAACATTGCAGAACCGGATATAGTCATAGCAGGACAAGCAATTCCCCTGGCACCGTCTATTAATTTGCTGGGGGTCAATCTGGGAGGTAATATGTCTTGGCATGATCACGTTGCCGCAATTGCCAAGGCAGCTGCACAGAAACTTGGTGTACTTTTCCGCACCAAAAGGTTGTACACACCTCATCAACTGTTGACACTCTACAAAGCCCAGATTCGACCATCATTAGAATATTGCTCTCATGTCTGGAGCTCTGCACCCAAGCACACCCTTCGGCTACTGGATTCCATTCAAAGGAGAGCCGTTCGTCTGATCGGGGACCCCGAGCTGACCAAGACCCTCGATAGCCTGGAGCATCGAAGACAGGTTGGTGATTTGGCTCTCTTTTACATATATTTCCATGGCAGGTGTTCGACTGATATTGCCCACTTGATTCCACCTAGAGCAATGCAAAACAGAAATACACGGCGAACCACTGCCGCTCATCCATATGTTGTTCAGCTTAGTACTCCTCGAACTTCATTGTTTAAGAATTCTTTTATCTGGAGAACGTCATCTTTGTGGAATGATCTTCCTGAGGTCGTGTTTCCCTATGAATACAATCTTCAACGTTTCAAGACCAACGTTAATCGCTTTTTTCGCACTCGCACCGCTCCCAGAGCGCCTTAAAGGATTTTTCCTACAGTGCGGGTGTTTTATCATAAAAAAAAAAAAAAAAAAAAAGACACAAAGTCTCGGCCTCAAAATTCATTCAGAATTTTGAGGCCAAGACGTTGTGTATTTTCTTACAAAATATCAAATAGCAGGTCTCTTTAAGTAAAAATGGTGGACGAATTCTTCGATTTTCTTAATGTAATAAGTAAAATACCGCTGATCTTTAGAGCAAGGCACTAAAATCCTAATCGATATATCAATTGTATTTTACGTTACAAGGCCGGTAGGTGACTTATTACAGTACGAGTTGGTTTTACGGACGATGCGACGTAGAAGCCGAATCTGGAATATAAACGAGTGCTGTAATAACACCTAACGGACGTGTATCATATGATATTTAATTTCATTTTGTCATTATAATCCTCTTTAAAAAGAATTAACAAATACATAATATTACCTTTTAAGTGACAATTTGTCAAAGATTGAAAGTAACCAGTCATTGTTTCTAAAATCATACCATTGTTGCTAGGGGCAACCCATTACAGTACTGTTTTTACTGCCCGCAAATGAGTACAGGGTAAGTAAATTTACTGGACAGGATAAAATAAAATATAATATAATAATTCAAATTGCATAAAACTACTAGAGGTGGAAGACCGTTCTGCTGGTGGGATGTCAATACCTGCAGACCTGTTTAGAAATATTTTGTCCTCGTCATTATCGGGTAGGTGTTTATATCTTACAAACCGAAAACCCTCTTATTGAAAATTAGTATATCAACCTTCTTGGGTTGTATATAACCTTTAACGCCATCTCACAGCAGTTCCATAAAAAGTTGTTTCTTTAACTTGAAGAAATAATAACCATTCCCTTAAAAACTAAATAATATGGAATGATTTAAGGTTGCAATGTACTTGCAACAAAGTTTCTAATCTCTAGGACATAAAACTTTCTCTTTGAATGATAGAAGAGTTTTGGGCATAAATTAACCAATGAATCAAATTAAGAACTTGTTGTTGTTGTTTTTGGTTTATTAACGTTCTTAGATATACCCAATCAAATACTTTTAATTTTTTTTTTCTTAAAAATAAAAACCTTAATATTTTTATTTCAATGAAACTACCTTAATTTTTAAAAATAGTTACCCACTTAATTTAGAGAAAAAGGAATATTTTTAAGACTATAGAAAATTTTTATTTGAGTAGATTTTTTTTCTGTGTAATAATACGCAAAAAAAAAGATTACCATCACTTATCAAGTCGAGGAAAGAAAAAACTGAATGTTTCCGAAAAAAAAATAAAATCGAGTATGGATTCCTTGATCTTAACCTTTTTTCCAACTAATAATTTTTCAAATCTGGTGAACAGGACGAATGAAAAATGATTTAAAAATGAAAAAATACGAAACTTCTTAATCCAACTTCGAAGGTGCTTTAATAAGTATAAAGTGAATTGACAAAATAAATGACCACACTTAATTATCGCGCCAGAAACCCACACATTTAATTACCGTAACATGTTCTCACCCGATAAAATAACGCGAAATTTGTTCGGGCGTCGTTTTATGGAATATAAAACCGACTCTCACGAAGACCTGCATCAGCGCATAAAAATAAAAATTGATCGAGGATTTACTGCATGACTCTAACTTTATGAGCTTTTTCGCGGTTTTGACGGAATTGAAGGTGTTCCTCTAAAAGTGGAAAAATAATGAATTTAGTCTAGTTTAGAAATGGCACTATGTGGGAGATAGAAACACTTCGGTCGGTGAACAAAGTTGCATTTTAAACTTTCATGGCTTAAAAAATTCACTTATTTGCTTTTTTTGTATTTATTCATCATTATCAGATTGGAACCCAAAGATGCACTTCCATATATTAGATAGATAGATAGAAATAGAAATTTATTTCAAAAAAAATTTGTAAAATTCACAAAGTTTGAAATACGTCATAAAATGTTACAAAAGTACATATTATAAATTCTACAAACAACAAAAAATTGTAAAATACACTTAAATTTATACCAGGTACCTAATCACAAATTTTGTTTTCTATAATCAAGATATTCCTGAATTGTATACGGTTCAATATTATTAATATAAACAAATAATTCTTTTTTGAAATTATTTATGCACTTTATATGCTGTGGCAAAACATTAAAAAAAGTGATGGCAGCATAGTGACAGCTGTGATCCGTTAATGTTAAAGAGTGTTTTGGAAAATTATAATCAAAAAGTCTACCTCTCGTATCATATGTGTGTTCTTTTTTTAAATGAGTGAATTTACCTTGATTCCTTTTGAAAAACAAAATGCATTCATAAATATAAATACCCGGAGTTGTTAACAATTTTTGCGTTTTAAATACTCCACGATAACTCTGAATATAACTCATATTTAGTAGAATTCTTAAAGCTTTCTTTTGATAGATAAAGACTTTGCCCAAACCCGATGTGTGACCCTAGAATATTATACCGAAATGGAGTAAGGATAAAAAGTTGCTATGATATATCATACGAGAAATACTAAAGTTTAGATATCTAGACATTATTCTCAGCATATAACAAGATGTGGCAAGGTTTCTACAAAGGGCGTCTGTATGGGTATTCCATTTAAGATTTGCATCGATGTACATACCCAAAAATTTGCAAGTCTCAACAATATCAACATTTGGACTATCTATAGTAATAGAATTAGGAGTATTTTTCTTATTTCTAGATGTCTTAAAAATTAAGCATTGGGTTTTTTCTGTATTGAGAATAAGGCCATTGTCGTGGAACCATTTTTTTACTATTAAGAATTGTTCTTTCGAGATACTTAATAAATCAATGATATTTTTCGTTCTAATTAGTAGATTGGTGTCGTCGGCATAATTTACGATGGATACAAGTGGGCTTAATAAAATTGTAGGTAGGTCATTTAGATAAATAATAAACAGAAGTGGCCCTAGAATGCTTCCCTGTGGTACACCAAGGTTAATTTTCAACTTATCAGAGACGAACTGTTGACCATGCTTATCTTTAACAACAACTTTTTGGGTTCTATCTTTTAGGTAGGATTTTATCCACGACAATGCCGAACCTCAAACTCCATATTTATATAGCTTATCCAATAAATCTGTATGAGAGAGACAATCAAAAGCCTTAGAGAGATCAAGGAAAAGACCGCAGGCCAAATCTCCTTCCTCCAGGGCTTCCACAGTCCTCTCAATAAAATCAAAAACAGCTGTTTCCACCGATCGACCCTGCAAAAACCCATGTTGAAAATTTAAAAATAAATCAGCTGACAAAAAATACTGCTTAAGTTGATTATAAAAAACCTTTTCAAATATTTTTGAAAACGATGGCAAAATACTTATAGGACGATAATTCTCCAAGTTATTTGTATTACCTTTTTTGTATAAGGGTATGACAGACGCGTTTTTTTAATGTACTTGGATATTTACCTTCCAAAAGAGAACAATTTACAATTTCAGTGAGAGGCATGACAATATTGTTTATACATTTTTTCAATAAAAATAGTGGAATTTCATCATCTCCTGCGCATCTTTTATTTTTAAAATTTTGGACAATACTAATTAATTCAGACTCAGTAACCGGGTTTACATACATTGACTTATACACATTGCCTAAACATAGACTTGAGTTACGGCCTGGCTGAAAACCACTATTAATGTCCTTGGATCATTATACTTTTACAATTCGATCAGCATTTCTACTTTGCCCCAATTATAAAATCGGTTAATAAGGAACTATTTTTGCTTATTTACGATCACTACCGTAAATAGTAAAAAACATACTAACTACTATATTAGTAAGATTAGTTTTACCACCTATTGTATGTAAATAACACGGGTTTTGTAAAGTAAATCACACAGTAAACAAGACGCCTCCTTTATTTTTAACAAGAGTACACATTGCATAGCAGCGCTTTCCTTTAACTGTGGGCAGTTCAGTTTATAAAGAGAGAACCATAAGGTAAAGTGTGGTATGTCTATTTACTTGTAATGTAATTACGCACTCGCTGCCAGGCGGCTCCATACGAAACTTTTCCATTCGTAAATAATATGTTATAATTAACAATAAATTACGTAATGTTCTGTTATATGGACCTAAATACATAATTTGGAAACTTTTAGAATAATCTAACTAAAGTTGAATTAATTTTTATTGTAAGACTTATATTTCAATGAATGATACAAGAGTTTTGGACTTGCATTGTTTTTATTTGTTTTTAAATCACAACGTTTCAACTGGTGTCTCCAATCGTTTTTAGGTGAACACTAAATAACTACAGCTGATACAGCAGCTCTCTTTTTATGCGTTTAGTTCGTGATTTTATTCTAATATTAAATCCAGGTACCTAACAAAGGTTTCCAGATATTCCTTATATCCAATTAGAATTTACTAAAAAAACCTGGGTTCTGGTGTATGGCAGCAGCTTCATAAATCTTCTTCCAGTATGGTTCTTTAACCAGGATTTCAGCTTCTGTCCATATGATATGATGGTCTTGTGTTCAGGCATGGTCAGCTGCAAATGATTTTTCGGTCTCTCCTCACTCTTTTCTTCATCCTCCTGACCGAGAAATCAGTTGTTGCTGACCATGTCTGGATACAAGACATATCATGTGGACAGAAGCTAAAATCCTTCTTAAATAACTACACTGGAAAAAGAAGAAGAGGAAGTTTAAGGACCTGCTACCATACACCAGAATCCATGTTGTTGGCACTAATCTCAGTTATGCTTAAGTGCATAGTATAAATAGAGCCGTAGTTATTGTACTTATTTAGTATTTACCCGAAGACGACTGGAGATACTAACCACTTGAAAAGTTGTGACTTAAAAACAAATAAAGACAATGCACATCCATACCTTCCAAACTTCAGACAGCTAGCTAAGTTATAGACGTGTTGTTTCCGAAAGTATATAATTTTGTAAACTTTTTGCCTAAAAAGTATAATGCCCCATCTAAAAATATATTTTTCATTCACACGAAATTATGATAATAAACTTTAAAATATTCTTTAAAAAATTTAGCACTTCCCTGTTAAGTATATTTTGAGCTTTGGCACAAATATACATCAATCGCTGGAAGCAGTCGTGACAAATTGAAAACAAACAATAATTTTTATTAACGTCCTTTTTTGCTGCCACTGCAATTTTGCTGCACTGACAATGGATGTTTTGTTTCAAATTGAGCATCGACCAATATGACGTTCGGCGACCGCCATGATCGATTTTCCACCAAAACTAATGGCTGTCGCTAAACTATTCTACGGTGCGTCTCAAATAGAAAATGTTAAAAAATGTAATTTGTTGTTAAAGTGTATTCAATTTACCATAAAAGAGATATTATCATTAAGGACTGTCAGGCCGATTCGGATCTGCTATTAGAAGCAAAACTTATGCGTAAATGATGAAGGATTTATGTCGATAAACAGTAATAAACACTGTCAGATCGTATAGGGTCTCCAATAAAATTGCTTAAGTTTTTGATTCTTCTTTTTAAGTTACATACACTTGGTCAAATTTTCACCATATATAAAGAAACGATGATTTAGACACTGGTGAAATGGCAAGCGTGGAGGCGCAACACTTTTTTGGTTTATATTTAAAATTATATTTTAAATTTTATTATACTATTATACAGGGTGTCCCATAACTTATGAGCCGTAGAGTAACTGGAGATACTAGACATCAAACTAAGCCGATTAAGTCATATAAGTTTTTTCGGATTCTTACTCGTTCTAGAGATACAGGGTGTTGAAAGTAAAAGTTTATTCTCGAAAATAAGCCATAATTTTAAAACGGTTTAATGAATTCAATTAAAAGTTGGCAATATTATGTTTTTATGAGCAAGAAATAAGAATTTGTAGAAATTTTTAAGTTTCAAACAAGAGGGCGCTAGTTGCATACACTGGGCTTCATAAATCTATACTTTTTTTTCTTACCTGTGATATTAGGAGTTTTTCAATTATAGTTTCTTAAAGAAGGGCATTTTCTGAGTTAAACAGGTGTACTTGATTTATCTTAATATCTTTAACGGTTTTCGAGATATTTTCCTTTAAACATCCCAAAGCATAAAAAAACATAGTACATAATTAAATTAATATTTTAATTATCAAAAAAAACTTATATGACATAATCGGCTTAGCTTGATGTATAGTATCTTCAGTTACTCTACGGCCCATAAGTTATGGGACACCCTGTGTAACAATAATAATCAATTTTTATTAGCTCCTTAAGCTATTTAAATACATTTACATTTTACTTAATTTTCCTCTTTTTTGATAATTACAATCTAGTAAGACTATCATCGTGTTAAACTTATATTATGTAAAATTTGGTGTTTAAGAAATTATATGAATTTTTAAAGATTCCAGGTTCTACGGTATCTTATAATACTCTTTAAACTTTATATCCTTTATTAAAGATAACAAAGCTTTACTGTTAAAATCCGAAAGTCTCCGGAAAAGGTCATGTTTAAAAACAATAAAAGGTTTTGAAAGCTACTAGGATCGTGTATCAGCGTCTTGTTAAATTCTAAAAGGCTTTCCTTAGCCGGTCTTTTTTTATATAATTTATTGTAATTTAAAATTCCCTTTATATCAATGTGAACCTTGTTCCAAATATTTACCTGGAAAAAAAAGAATGAAACATTATTTCTATACAATTTTTGATTTTTTAATGAACGTAGGAGCGGTTTTACAGGTTTTTCTCAAAATGTCTTTACAGCAAATACAGGGTTCTGCATATAATGTATTCATATTCAATACTGTGAAGCCAATTTTAATTTTTACTTTCTTCTATAGCTTTAAAAACTGTCCACAAAATTGAAATTTTCCTAAACTCAATAATAAAAAAGGTTCTTTTAGGATGTGCATTTAACCAATGACACCTAAGTATAATAGGTCATCAAGGCCGCCCGGTCGGGAGGTCAAAGGGGTCAAGTAACTCCTCCTAGGTTGTTAACTTGACTACAAGAATCGAGTACAGTCTAGGTGATTTCCCAGTATTTGGTACTCTTTGCTACCCCTCCTGGAAAAATTATCATCGTAGTAACGGGACATTTTTTTTAGAAGTAACTTTTCTTCTAAGAAGTAATGACCCTTCAGTTGACCCCCCCCCCCCCCCTTCACAAAAATTCGTGCGGGCGGCCTTGTAATATTATGATGTACGATGATAGACTTTAAATAAATAATGCCTCTATTTTATAATCGGCAGAATCCAATGCGACTTCTCACAAACCTTCCGCAACTTGAGGAGAGTAAGGGAGACACATTAAAAAAAAATCGAGTGAGAATTTGACGTTTGCAAGTAGGGCTAACTAACAGCCTAGGCTACGGCTAGTAACGATAGAAACAAAAAGCTGCAACAAAGAGGTCGCCGCTTGCCCCAGGATCCCCCTCACAGACGTCCCGGCGGCACCTGAATCCTTTTAAGTGCCAAAATAAAAGCGCTAGGAATTGTCTTACTCACTTATTTTAAATGAGACGGCCGTGCTTTTAACAATGTGGAAATGCGATGGCACGCCCTCCTTTAGCAAATAATGGCCAGCCCTTTTCCATTGACTTACTAACCCAATAATATGATTATTAAAATATTACGTTGATGACAAATTTTAATCAATCCCTTTTCGAGATTTCATTAAAATCGAATCAATCATTTCAGTGTGTACTCGCCACGAAAATCGCAAAATTTTCATGGAAATTGAAAAGCTCCAAGCGCGCCCCGATTAATTAATCATAATATTCGAAATATGATGAAATACATTCGTTCGTTCGGCGGTCGAAGGCTTTTATGTCATATATTATTCCTGTGACTAATAGGTTGTGTAGTACAAATAATTATTTAACGGGCTTATAGAATTGTAACAAAAGGCATTAGTTACTCAAATATTAATATGGGATTCATTTGTTTTCATGCTAATCTATTTTATTTAGAATTGAAAATATATTTTTGCAATGCACTCTTTTACTACTTATACCAAATTAACGGCAAATATTTTGATTCCCTAATTTTTTATTTTATTTTGTTTATTAAAAACTAGACAATAAGAAGCATGATGGAAGCTCCAAGATCAAAATATTCCGGAGGTAAACTCGCCCTCCGATCGGATCTTCGGGTGGGGGCTGGTCCTGTGGCTTCATCAAGCGAAATTAATGAATTATCCACCATTTCCGACAATTTACTGGGTTCCTCCAATAACACTCAACGAGGAAATTGCATGCATTTGCTAACAGACCCAAAAGTAACAACTTCAAAATTGATTTCTGCAATATTAGAGGGCTTAACACTAACATCAATTCAGTCCACCAGCACTTACAATCTTCCAAGCCTCATGTGCTTGCACTGACCGAGACAAAAGTCAGAGCGTCAACGAACACCGTCAGCTATTTATATCCTGGATATGATTTTCACTTCCGTTTTAGACGCAACTTTGGGGTCTATCTGTTCATTCGAGATGATCTTTGCTGCCAACGGGAGGAGATACTGGAACCGAGAGACTTTGATGTAATGTGGTTTAAAATATCTTCACAAAAAATCACTAAGTTTATATGCTGCCTTTACCGTCCTCCAAGTGACATGCATTACAGGGCCCTCTTCTCATCACTAGCCAACACAATCGACTTCTTGCAAACCAATCATCCGAATGCCGAAGTTGCTATCTTTGGCGACTTTAACGTCCACAATGTCAACTGGCTTAAATACTCAAACACCAACGATGAGCAAGGCCGCGAGGCCGAATCTTTTGCGATCAGTTCTGGTCTAACTCAACTCGTAGAAGAACCAACGCGGGTTCCAGACTGAGCTGGGGATTTTGCTAGTCTTTTAGATCTCTTTTTAACTTCAAATCCAGACCTATATACGGTCACCGTACAACCACCATTGGGCTCTTCCGATCACAAACTTATTTCAACCCTAAGCGAGTTGCCAATTAGTTCTGAACAACCTCCTAAACCCCGTAAGATTTGGCACTATACATCAGCTAAGTGGGAAGACCTAAAGGACCATTTTCGCAACTTTCCCTGGCTAAGCGTATGCTTTTCTTCGGATGATCCATCTGTCTGTGCAAAGGAGATCTCCGACGTCATTCTAACTAGCATGGAGGCCTTTATTCCTTTCTCTAAAAAGCGTCCTTCCAACGGCAAGCCCTGGTTTGTTCGTTGACTACTGTATTCATCTGAAGACGACTGGAGATACTTACTAGTTGAAACGTAGTGATTCTAAACAAATAAAGACAATGCAAGTCCAAAACTCTACTGCCGTTCAACTCCTAAAGTATCTGGAAGGGCTTAACATTATCAGCGATCATCAATACGGTTTTCGAAAGTCCAGATCAACAGGTGACCTTCTGGCATATGTCACCCATCTTTGGAGCAACACCATCGAACATCATGGAGAATCCCGGGCTGTTGCACTGGACATCTCTAGGGCTTTTGATCGTGTTTGGCACGATGGGCTTCTAAGTAAATTGCGATCCTACGGTATGCCTAATGGATTTTGTTTATGGTTAACCAGCTTCCTTAAGAACCGTTCTCTGCAAGTGGCGATTGACGGGTTTCTCTCAGACACCTTCACCATCAATGCCGGTGTTCCTCAAGGGTCCATATTGTCGCCTACCCTCTTTTTACTGTATATTAACGACCTTCTAGTGAAAACCCAAAATCCAATTTATAGCTTTGCTGATGACAGCACACTTGTCTCATCTTTTACCTTGACTCCCCAAACATCCGCTGCCGACGCACATCTTCGCAGGCAGCATGAAGTATTGCGCCTCAACAATGACCTGGAAGAAATTTTGGCTTGGGGTGACAGTAACCAAGTCGAATTTAATGCTAAGAAAACACAGGCAGCAGTCTTCTCCAAAAAGGTTAACATTGCAGAACCGGATATAGTCATGGCAGGACACGCAATTCCCCTGGCACCGTCTATTAATTTGCTGGGGGTCAATCTGGGAGGTAATATGTCTTGGCATGATCACGTTGCCGCAATTGCCAGGGCAGCTGCACAGAAACTTGGTGTACTTTTCCGCACCAAAAGGTTGTACACACCTCATCAACTTTTGACACTCTACAAAGCCCAGATTCGACCATCATTAGAATATTGCTCTCATGTCCGGAGCTCTGCACCCAAGCACACCCTTCGGCTACTGGATTCCATTCAAAGGAGAGCCGTTCGTCTGATCGGCGACCCCGAGCTGACCAAGACCCTCGATAGCCTGGAGGATCGAAGACAGGTTGGTGATTTGGCTCTCTTTTACAGATATTTCCATGGCAGGTGTTCGACTGACATTGCCGACTTGATTCCACCTAGAGCAATGCAAAACAGAAATACACGGCGAACCGCTGCCGCTCATCCATATGTTGTTCAGCTTAGTACTCCTCGAACTTCATTGTTCAAGAACTCTTTCATCTGGAGAACGTCATTATTGTGGAATGAACTTCCTGAGGTCGTGTTTCCCAATGAATACAATCTTCAACGTTTCAAGACCAACGTTAATCGCTTTTTTCGCACTCGCACCGCTCCCAGAGCGCCTTAAAGGATTTTTCCTACAGTACAGGTGTTTTATCATAAAAAAAAAAAAAAATATATAGGTTGCACAATTGGAAGATATATTACTTACCGTTTATATCCACCTGGCGAGAAACAAAAAAAATCCCTCAAAATAAAATTTTACAAGAGTATTTATATTAATTCTTAAATTTGAGAGAGTAAAAAAATGGTTTTCTTTAGATTTAATAAGTTCTTTAAAAGAAAATTTGTCACAATTACGATACGCCATGGTATGCCAAGCAGGAGTGCATGTAATACGGGTATGCGTACAGAAGAATAATCGACAACGGCTACATCGACCAAAAGATATACATTCTGTCAAACAGTCAAGCTACCCTCAAGAGATTTCTTATGGGCCGAATCGAAGCTAGTGACGTCAGACCTCCAGACTATTCACTCAAGTTAGGACCTACGTTTATCCCTATCGTTCATGTGTCAATATTACACCTACGTAGTTATTTATACAAAGTGAGCGTGTTAACTAAGACAAGCGAACTTGTTCTGACTATATAGAGTGATCCCTAAGTTGATACTTCTTTTTTAGCTGTGTATAGAAAGCATTAAAATAAATAACTTTTTCAAATACCTTTTTTCAAAAAACTTTAAAATAGCCGAGTTACAGAAGTAAAAAATCTAAGTTCGGGCCTGGTAATCAAAACGTAGCCCTTTACTTTATATTGTTTTTCTCCGTTTTTTGTATGTTAGTCATGCATTTTACGGATCGCTCGTCAGTTATTTATTTTGGCAATTTGCTACGCGGTGTGGTTTTCTGAAGCAAATTAATTTTAATAAATTGGTGAAAATGGTAAAATTTGAAAACAACGAACTAATTATGCTGCTAATTTATTGTGAGTGTCGTAAAAGTGTGGATCTACACCCAGAAGTTTTTCTAATGTTATTCAACGGGCAAGTTAGGCAGAATCGTATTTGATTTGTAGTGTAATAAATGAATGTAAGTACTTAATTTTTGGTTAAAAAAAAAAAGGTATTTGAAAATGTTGTTTATTTTAATGCCTTCTATACGCAGCTAAAAAAGAAGTATCAACTTAGAAATCACCCTGTATTTGTCTCTTTTTACTTACCGCTGGATTGCAGTATGATCTGAATGGTACGAGCAGTGTATTTTATAGTTTTACCTAACTTCCTTGTCTGGAGTCAAATGGATTAAATGGAATTGCTCAACTTCGCCCCTTGATGAAAATGGCTGGCAGTGATTATTAATTTATTTTCTAATTGTTCAACCATCTTTTTGTTAACTTTAATTACTTAATTTATATCTTTATAATTATCCAAATTATTGAATCAATCTCATCTAAACTAGCCAAAATTTGAAAGCGCTTTTTGCTATATTTCTTATCCTAAACTCGTGAAATAATATCTTTTAGCCCTTTGCCGATTACTGAATACGAGTAGAAATCATTTTAACCCACTTTGGAACCGTTTTTTGCATTGTTTATTTTTGTTTTAGATTAGCTTTTTCTTATGAGCGTATACATTTTGGATAGTGTATCGTTAGCCAAAGATTTAACCATTGTTTGTCATGTAATCGATTTTTAATTTAAAATTATCCTTGTGGAAAAATTATTTTTAAAAATGGCATAAATTACCGCTTATTTGTAACAAAAAGACACAAGGTCTTAAATTATTTGGGACCGAGACTTTGTGACTTTTCTCCTACAAAATATCTAATATCGGCTCTTTGACTAAACATGAACAAATTCTTGCAATTTTATAAATTACTGCATATTTTAAAAATCAAAGGTGAAACTGAAAATACATTTTCCCACAGCCTTTCGACGACCAAAAACACTTTGATAATTTCTAGCGTATAAAGACTCTCTGATTTAAAAATGTTTACCGTGTGACCCTGATAAAACTCATTAGCCCCAGCTCGCGAACTATTTACCTTAGGCATTCGTTAGAAAATATTTTCCACAGTAAATATGGGGATGTGCGTAATATTGGAGTATATTTACTAAACACGGCATTACATGGCTCGGGTAAATAACAAAAGGAGAGCGACATTTTCGAGGAAGTTAGAGCGTCATGTAGACGTGTATTAATATAGAGTTTCAAGACGAAGTTCGTTTTAAATATCTTAATACCTTTAACTTCTCCTAGTGTCTTATCATTTTTCTTGTTATCTCTATTTTTAGTAGTAGTCAATAATAAAAGTTTTAACGTTGCATCCTTGTCCCTTTTCATTTTCTATAAAGTCGGTGTGCCGAAATTTTAAGTCTGACGTTTTATCTGTGTGCTATCATCAGGTTTGTTGTAAATATATTTTTTTAGTGATTGGAAATGTTACTATTTAATAAAAATTAATATCGCGTTTACAGTAAATGAACAAGCTCGAGTCTGACAAAATGGCAAGAAAAATTTAAAGTGCTTATTAAAACAATAAACCTGACGATAGGATAGGAACAGATGAAACGTCATACTCAAATTCTCAGTACACTAACTTAATAGAAAATTAAAAGCGACAATGAAAATGCAAACTTGTTATGTGTCACGTTTGTAAATAACGCTATAAAAATAAACACAAACAACAATTTTCAATTTTTTACGAATATCTTCGGCAGTACTCGGAATTTTTCAAATTTCTTAAAGGCATGTTGGTAAACTAAAATGGTGCAACTTTTTTACCATTTAATGTTATATGTACCATTATTGAAGATAAAAATTGCATTCTGTAGTTGTTATTTTTGGGTTCGAACATTATATTAATAGATTCGTGGCCGGCATTAATAAATACATAACAGAATGTATAAAAGCAGACCTGATGATGATACCCGAAAGATGAAACGTCGCAATCAATTTCTAACAGCAACAGATTAAGAAAAATAAAGAGCGTTAATAAAAAATATTAAATTATTTATCTCTTTAAATAAGGCTAGAAGAAAACTTTGCCCCAATTTAACCATTGCTGCACCTCTTACCATTTACGAGATCCCAAAGGTAAACGTCGAATTTGTAATACTCAGTATATTGATTCATATCAAATCAATATCAAAAAGAGGTATATTGGATAATGGTATTTCCGAAGGAACACTAATTGGAACCTAATAACGATTTTAATTTTTTATAACATAAAATAACCCGAACAAACCAAGTTTACACGTTTAACTAGAATCAAGAAGTTTATAATACAAAACAAAAATTTCGATAGAAAATGTACAAGCAGTTTTCTTCATCTTATATAAATAAGCTGTAGGCTGCCAAATCGTAAAAAATGTCTTCCAGTTTCTTGTTAACGGTGTGTTTGAGGTCAAGAAAATACGATAGCAACTCCTGCCTAGGACGGAAAAGTAAAAATAAATCGGAACAGGAAAGTTACTTTCCCGGCCTAGAACTTTACTCAGCAATGGACTAAAATAATGGAATTTTAAGATCTGCAATAATTACAACGAGACAGTTGACATCATTTTCGATCCATTTCAGAAAAGGTAATTTTGTCACGATAAAACTATAATACTGTCCTTCTTGTGAGAAAAGTAAAAATAAAACAAAAGCTTTATATAGTCCGTATAATTACTGGCTGGTTGCACGTCACAACTCGCATATATATAATTATAATAGAAATGAAAAAGATGGGTCTGTTATTAATTAAACGAATCTGTCAATTGACATAAAATTCGTTTTTACAACCTTTGTCATTTCGAAAAACTTTAATTTTACGTGTTAAAAGTGATTTGAAAGCGAAAAATAGTTGGAATCTATTCTGAAAATATGTCTCATTATTCAGCAAAAGAAGGAATGCTCAGCTTATTTAAATCCTGACAGAGTTGATAAAATATACGATTTAATCAACGACATGACTCGAATCAAAAATTACATCAGTAGCTGTGAGATTCGGTAATATCGGACAAAAAAAAACAAGATAAAAACACCGCCTTCTATAAGTTCTAATTTTTCAAAACGCTTTTAGTGAACATAAAAGTTAACATTATCGCTTTCTTATAAATTAATTTAAATTGTGACTTTCCTGTAAATCATATGGTGTAATATTTCAGGAACAAATTCATTAGGGCCATATTATTTTTATGCGTTTGGCTTGTCGTAACTTGGTCCCAAGTTATTAGTTTTAATGACGGTAATTTATGAACGCAGTCGAGGGATCGTAACGATGACGATAAATTTCATTGATCGAAAAGCTGTGCATCCAAAATAGATTGATTTCATTTTGGTTTCTGATATTTTTTACAGATCTCGACGTTTTGGTATCCGTACATGAAGTAAACTGGCTTTATTATAACTGAAATTTTTAGTATTCTGTATAATAATTATCATAATAATAATCACATTTTAGTAAAGGGTAACATGAAATTATACTAAATACAGTTTAATAGAAATTCCTATCATTGTTCTCAAGACATGCGCCGATGAACTTACACCAGTATTTTGTAGACTTTTTAACTTATCCTACAAAAAAGGAATATTTCCATCCTGCTGGAAGTCGGCGCGTGTCCAGCCCATTCCAAAGAAAGGTAAAAATACCCTGCCAAGCAACTACCGACCCGTCGCATTGCTTTCAGTAATTTCAAAAGTAATGGAGAAAGCTATTAACCAACAACTCCTAAAGTATCTGGAAGGGCTTAACATTATCAGCGACCATCAATACGGTTTTCGTAAGTCCAGATCAACAGGTGACCTTCTGGCATATGTTACCCATCTTTGAAGCAACACCATCGAACATCATGGAGAATCCCGGGCTGTTGCACTGGACATCTCTAGGGCTTTTGATCGTGTTTGGCACGATGGGCTTCTAAGTAAATTGCGATCCTACGGTATGCCTAATGGATTTTGTTTATGGTTAACCAGCTTCCTTAAGAACCGTTCTCTGCAAGTGGCGATTGACGGGTTTCTCTCAGACACCTTCACCATCAATGCCGGTGTTCCTCAAGGGTTCATATTGTCGCCTACCCTCTTTTTACTGTATATTAACGACCTTCTAGTGAAAATCCAATTTATAGCTTTGCTGATGACAGCACACTTGTCTCATCTTTTACCTTGACTCCCCAAACATCCGCTGCCGACGCACATCTTCGCAGGCAGCATGAAGTATTGCGCCTCAACAATGACCTGGAAGAAATTTTGGCTTGGGGTGACAGTAACCAAGTCGAATTTAATGCTAAGAAAACACAGGCAGCAGTCTTCTCCAAAAAGGTTAACATTGCAGAACCGGATATAGTCATGGCAGGACACGCAATTCCCCTAGCATCGTCTATTAATTTGCTGGGGGTCAATCTGGGAGGTAATATGTCTTGGCATGATCACGTTGCCGCAATTGCCAAGGCAGCTGCACAGAAACTTGGTGTACTTTTCCGCACCAAAAGGTTGTACACACCTCATCAACTTTTGACACTCTAAAAAGCCCAGATTCGACCATCATTAGAATATTGCTCTCATGTCTGGAGCTCTGCACCCAAGCACACCCTTCGGCTACTGGATTCCATTCAAAGGAGAGCCGTTCGTCTGATCGGCGACCCCGAGCTGACCAAGACCCTCGATAGCCTGGAGCATCGAAGACAGGTTGGTGATTTGGCTCTCTTTTACAGATATTTCCATGGCAGGTGTTCGACTGACATTGCCCACTTGATTCCACCTAGAGCAATGCAAAACAGAAATACACGGCGAACCGCTGCCGCTGCCGCTCATCCATATGTTGTTCAGCTTAGTACTCCTCGAACTTCATTGTTCAAGAATTCTTTCATCTGGAGAACGTCATCTTTGTGGAATGATCTTCCTGAAGTCGTGTTTTCCAATGAATACAATCTTCAACGTTTCAAGACCAACGTTAATCGCTTTTTTCGCACTCGCACCGCTCCCAGAGCGCCTTAAAGGATTTTTCCTACAGTGCAGGTGTTTTATCATAAAAAAAAAAAAAAAAAAAAAAAATGATTTTTCATGGGCCGCGCTTTTGTCATGTAAAAAAAATTGGAACAAATTCCTCTTTCAATAAGCTTTCCAAAGTATTATCGTCTAATTTAAAAAACAAGTTCGTTAGGGCTGCGCTCCCCCATTGGGGTACCAATTTTTTTTTATGTGACGAAAGCGAGATCCATAAAAAATCTTTAAGTACGTATTTTTGGATTTTGGAGAAAACTAATTCCCAGAGCCGCTTTAAGCGGCGTTGCATTTAAAATCCCCACCCTGTATATTGTTAAATAATAAATTTCACCAAAAAATTTGCGGATTATCCGAAATCAGGAAAGTGAGTAAATGAAGGTCAATAGTACAATAAACAACTACAACAAAACAAAAACAACTCTACGAACCAATGATTTTGACAATTAGATCGTTTTTGATTAGAATACACAAACAAGTCGACTTCTTTATCAATGGATTTTAAAACACCGGTTTTTGCCAAATGATGAATGCGCCTTAAAATTATTCTGACTGCTGCGCATTTGTATGTAACAAGCCAAGTCGAGAGATTTTAATGGCAATTCTAATTAGAAATCAATTTTGTCAACCACATTGTGGCAATATCGCAAGATAAAATTTTTAACCTCCATAAGCCGATACATTTAAATGAATTAATATTGTTTATTTGTACTAATCCGCATTTAATTAAGTAAAAACTTTACATTTATATTGAAAGAAAATCGACTAATGTACTAGTCCTAAAGTTGACCAGCAACATTTATCCAAAGATCGGCCAAATACCCCTATAATTTAGAGTTAAAAAAAGTTTTAATTTATAAAGTAATAAAAGCGAAAAGAAAAAAATATGGACAAGATTCACACAATTTCGTTTTTTTGTTTTATTCACTCATCAAACAAAATTTCATTAGATTAAAATTTTGGGTATTTACATGCTACCCCCCGATATTTAACCGCTTTTTGGATGAAACGAAATGTTGATCAAACAATGAAATGGCGAATGTGTCACTAGCCCTAACTCTTAATATTAATAATCTTTAAGCAATATTTGCTAAAATATATATATTTATGTTTATTTATTTTTAATTTTAATCAAGAGAAAAAATATCTCCTTAATATTATACAGGGTGTCCCATAACTTATGGGCTGTAGAGTAACTGGAGATACTAGACATCAAACTAAGCCGATTATGTCATATAAGTTTTTTTTTGATAATTAAAATATTAATTTAATTATGTAAGTACTATGTTTTTTTATGCTTTGGGATGTTTAAAGGGAAATATTTCGAAAACCGTTAACGATATTAAGATCAATCAAGTACACGTTTTTGACTCAGAAAATGCCCTTCTTTAAGAAACTATAATTGAAAAACACCTAATATAACAGGTAAGAAAAAAAATCATAGATTTATGAAGCCCAGTGTATGCAACTAGCGCCCTCTAGTTTGAAATTTAAAAATTTCTACAAATTCTTATTTCTTGCTCATAAAAACATAACATTGCCAACTTTCAATTCGATTCATTAAACCGTTTTAAAATTATGGCTTATTTTCGAGAATAAACTTTTACTTTCAACACCCTGTATCTCTAGAACGAGTAACAATCCGAAAAAACTTATATGACTTAATCGGCTTAGTTTGATGTCTAGTATCTCCAGTTACTCTACGGCCCATAAGTTATGGGACACCCTGTATATTATTAATTATGGATTACGCTCTTATCTTGTGAGCCGTATAGCGTAGAAAAATATACTTACATTTAAATACATTATAGTCTAATATCTTGTTTGTTTTTTTTAAATAAAAGCTGCTAATCGCACTTTATAATATTACCTGAAACGACAGCAACTTCCTCGGTCGTTTCGTATCATTGTAAGAACAAAAAATTGTTTCTGCAGAGAGCATAAAAGAGCAGGGCAATTTTATTAAATTAAAATTCTCCGCTACTGCCTTTAAAAAGTGGAAAACAACCCTTCGCAGCTTGGTCTAAAAGCATTTCGCCGCTTGTCGTCGAAATGAGGAAAATGTTACATTTTTGCTGTTATACTGTCCTGCACTTAGAAGCAGCGACAATGATAAAATTGCAAAAATTTTTGTAAAGTCGTAAAAGTTCAACACAATGTGTACCAACTTTTGGACGCGTTTTGTTGTCGACTGAAAAGTTTCATATACGCAGACGATTTGGGACAACAAACAATGTATACAATTATTTGACTTATAATGGAGTAAAAAGCCTATAAAAAGTATCAATTTTTTTTTAAAGGCTTTTTATCTTACCACTTTAAACCTTTACATAATGATTGGTTAGATCCGTGCCCATATGAAATAGTTAATTACGACTTTTTTGACCGGGTCTGGCCTTTTTTATTTTTTAAATTAAAATGTCAATATTGTCAAAATTCCATTTTAGTACTTGTTTACACATACCAAACAATATCTCCAAAACTAATTGAGATATTGGCATCAACATCACCGGTGATTGCTGTGGATACTGTGATACATTTTATTGTTTCGTGCTGTTGCTGTTGCAGGACTTCTGCTACAGCTAGATATGCTTGCAAACCTCCGCATTAGTTTTAGGGTTGCCAACCCTCCAGGTCTGACCTGGAGTCTCCAGGTTTGGTTTGGAAGCTCCAGATTGAAACCCTTCGACTCCAGGGTACGGGTATCGGGGAAAAGGGTTACACGTGTACTACCATTTTTTCTAGAACATTGGGAAGTACCATGAGAGTGTGGGAGGGGGCGACTTTTTTTGTTTTTAGAAATCACTTTTGATTAGAGAAGGAAAAAATATAAAAGCCATGTCACAGCGTAAACTAACTCCAGGTTAACGGGAACGGAGTTCGCGACCTTTTTTTTTTAGAAATCACTTTTGATTGGGGGAAATATAAAAACTCAAGGTCAACAACTTTAAAAAGTTGGCAACCCTAATTGGTTTATGAAGTTGTATAATCCCGCTGTAGAATATTGTCATTTAATCGTTTTGCTCCCGTTTCCACTCTCGCAGTCCCGCATTGGTTTAAGAAGCCCGGTTGTACAATTAGGGCTACTTTTCTTTGTTACCAAATAATCTCTTGTCAAGTGTTATTTGACCTAGTCTATCTAAATTATTTTAACCTCTTAATCTGGAATTTCACACTTTTATAGTTTTTCGTCTCGGTTGAATAATAATTGTTTAATTGAATATTATCTCTTATTTTTATTTGCGAATTTACGCACAGAAAATAATGATAAGATTTAGTATAAATAGTCAAATGGGACATGACAAGAAGACACTCTACTTCCATCTTTTCTGACATTTAAGTTACCATAGTTCTTATAGTGTACAGATTCTTATCTACTGAAATAAAACCACTTCTGTCTATCAACCATCTTCAAGAAGTTTTATTCCATTTGGATACCAACCGCTCGGGTTTCCAACATAATATTGGCGCAGTCGGTAGGATTAGTTCAGCGTTGAACCAAGCTTTAAATTCTTGTTCTGGTTGCACAATTTAAGTTTAACGCTAAACTAAGCTTAAGCCGTAATTGTACAACTGGATCTAAATTTGTGTTTTTATGTTTTGGTTAATTTTCATGGCTAAAAATGTATAATACAATTATCTAAAATTAAGAGAAAACGTCAAGTTGCTTTGTAAGCCCCTATAAAAAGGGGTTTTCTCAAATTCAAAAACAATATTTTCAATTTAAAATGGATCCCGGAAAACACTGTCATATCTTAGTCCCGTCACTGTTCTCTTATCGAGCCCTTACCCCTTTTATACTTCAGTCGCAGCGATATTGCTTGTCCGAACAAATGACATGTTTTTCGACGAGTCAAAACATAAAGAACGTCCATCGAGTGGGCCGATATCAAGAATAACAAATGACGCCACAATTTTCTTTCGGGTCGCCAAATCCATTCACTCGAGGAACAGTTGGTGAAACTGATTGTGACGATCTAAGAAGGACTGAAAGGAAACAGTCTTGTGACTATTTGCACACAAATGCCGAGATGAGTTACGACCTTATATTATTAGCGGAAAAGGGCAAGACGGATAACTTGGAATAGAATATGTTATTAGTCTATAACATGACGGTATAACAAAAAAAATAAATACCCTTTTGTTCTGTTCAGCTATTGCGAATATACAGGGTGATTCCTAAGTTGATACTTCTCTTTTAGCTGTGTATAGAAGGCATTAAAATAAACAACTTTTTCAAATATCTTTTTTCAAAAAACTTAAAAATAGCCGAGTTACAGAAGTCTAAGTATATATTGTTTTTCTCCGATTTTTGTATTGTTAGTTATGCATTTTACGGATCGGTCGTCAGTTATTTATTTTGCCAATTCGCTGCGCGGTGTGGTTTTCTGAAGCAAATTAATTTTACAAAATTGGTGAAAATGGTAAAATTTGAAAACAATGAACTAATTATGGTGCTAATGGTGTCGTGAAAGTGTGGATGTTTCTTCTCTATACCTAAAAAAAGTTTTCTTAATGTTATTCAACGGGCAAGTTAGGCAGAACCGTATTTGATTTGTAGTGTAATAAATGAATGTAAGTAATTTATTTTTGTGTTTTTTGAAAAAAGGTATGTGAAAATGTTGTTTATTTTAATGCCTTCTATACGCAGCTGAAAAAGAAGTATCAACTTAGGAATCACCCTGTATTTTTTCGCAGTGACGTAGATAGAGGGCAGCAAAGCGGTCAGCTGCTAGATGGCGCTGCTACATTTCCACCACTTATTTATTTCTAATATTTAGATCTATAGTCTCACAGTTTTGTGTTTTGACCGTGGCATTATCATATGATGCCACAAATTGAAAACCCGCATGCTATATGTAGATGATAATATTTATATTTATATAATATAACCCTTCCCTTCATAGCAATCCCATAAAAAGTTGTTTCTTTTACTTAAAGAAATAATAGCAAATATTTCTTGAAAATTAAAGGATGTGGAATTAATTCAAGGTTATAATAATGTACTTGCAACAACGTTTTTAGTCTCTAAAATAAACAAATTTATTTACCAATTAGATAACGATAGTTTTCATTACAAATAATGAAGGTTTTATATTGTTATGGGAAAATCAAAGGAGACAAGTCTCCATTAAACCACATTTTATTTGTACACAAATCTGAAAAGACTTTTAGTTACAAAAAATTATAATTACTTACAAAATCATGGCTTAGCTAAGGGCAGGCTCTCGATGGCTACTTTGCTGAAATGGGCCCATACTTGATGCCGCTACTGACTAGTATCGACCGACTGGTCTGGACCGAATGGTCTACTGGCATGTACCGAATGTTCTAGACCAGCCATACTCAACCTTTTTTTATAGTGGCCACATAGACTTTTTATATTATAGAAATTTATTTAGATGTTAATAAAAAACGTAATTTAAATTTAATGGTTTATCTTAATAACAAAAAAAGATGATCTTATAAGTCTTATAATATTATTATAAGGTTGACAAAATTTGGAAAGAGTTTTCACAATCCCAAATTTTGACTTTAATGAGATTTCTAAAATTGTAAACACTTTTTTAAAACTCGGTCAAGATCGGGCTTGGTGGTGCATGCCAACCTTATTACTTCATCCAGATGTAAGTCCATAAGTTTGTTTCTGTACACATTTTTTGCGTATTTAATTCGCGAAAACGACGATTCGCAAACGTACGTAGATCCAAAAAGTGTTAATAGAATTTGGGCACTTCTTTGAACGGTTATATTTTTGCGGGACAATGCTCCAAAATTCCATGTATTCCTCTTTTTTTCTTTAAATAGAACTACCAGGTTGGTATCGTTTTTGAAAATAAACTCATCGAACAACTCTGCATAATTATAATTTAAAACTGAAGCTAGCTGCGAGATGGTCGTCGTTTCTAGATGCCATGGGTTTTCTACAAGCAATACACATTTTCCTTAAATCTTGAAACCTTTTTTCTCTCTCTGACAGTGCAGTTATATTAGTTAAAATTGTCAAAGAGTTTTCCTCGGAATCGATACAGTCCTCAGTAGCCTTTATCAAAGTCGGAAAATTGGTGGGCCACTCACAAAAGCTCGGCGGGCCTCATGCGACCCGCGGGCCGCAGTTTGAGTATGACTGGTCTAGACTAGTGGTATGGACCGAATGGTATCTTCTGCATAGTACCGGCCTGCTATTTATATCACTTTACTGGGTTAGTTGTTGTAATAAAATACAAGCTCGGTATTATGCTAAGATAGCATCCTTGGTAGTTCATGTATTGATAATAAATAATGGGGTATATTTAATATAAACTCTCAAATGGAATTTTTGGAAAAATAGGATATTGATATATGTCTATATATGACAATATAAAATCATTAGAAATATTTAATATAAAATAACTAATTAATCAAATTAAGAACTTATTGTTCTTGGATTAACTTCTTTTCTTAGATTTAAAGAAATACTTTTAAATTTTGTTTTTTAATAAAAGCCTCAAGATTGTTCTTAAAAAAGTACCTTAATTAAAAAAAATGTTTCTTGATTTAAATAAATATTTTTAAGACCAGAAAAAATCTTGAATTGAGTGACTTTTTTTGTGTGTAGTGTTTATAAATACATTTGTTTTCTTTCTTTTAATACTTTTTATATTAAAAGCAGTTCCCCATGCAAGCAACTCAAAGATATTTTTATGGTATTTTAATCTTTTTTTTTAACCATATTTTTTCATCAAATTGTTCAAATCTTTATCACTAGTTGACAACCAGAACTTGTAGTGCTAAAAGCTGTATAATTCACATTTTTAAAATATTAAAATATACCTAACTGTAAAAATTCGAAAACAAAAATCTGATAATTTGCTTTGTTAGTATCGTATTTAATACCACCCTGTATATTATTTTTTAAGTACAATGCACTACAAATTTTATTCATCATAAAAAGATAACAAAGTACCTTCTCAAACCCACTTCCTTACTCCGAGGCACTTAGGAAAAACAATAAAGAGCTTTATAGACGGTTAAGTTCCTGTATCGAGGGAACAAAGTCGCTTCAGAGATTCTAAAGAACCTCTTTAAATCAGGAGTCCCCTTAAAAAATCAATAGGCTTTAAATTTATTTAACAATATAAGGTTTACAATCTGTTCCTTTCTTTTCCATTTTTTGATAATAAAGTGTGAATGAAAAGAGTTTTTCTTGAATACAAATTGCGATATTTTAGTAAAAATTTTTTGAATGGAAGAGGCTTTTACTTAATACAAATTCATTTTACACCGAACAAAAAAAAAGTAGTTGTCAAATTTCTACTTCCTGGAGTGTTGCGCTACATTTTAGTTTCTTCGGATGTTTGGTGCTAACTAATTTTATCAAAAAGTTACGTGCTCTACTGCGTAAACTTATTTTTTTTCATCATGCATAACCTATAATCAATGAGACCCCTTTAATTAAAAGCACAGTTAAAAGGAGGGACAGCGGTAAGGCGATCCCCATTTTTTCCTCTGTAAGTGAAAAATTTTATAAAAATTTAAATACTATTTTCAGGAAAAATCTAGATATATGTATTTAAAATAAAATATACAGGGTGATTCCTAAGTTGATACTTCTTTTTTAGCTGTGTATAGAAGGCACTAAAATAAACAACATTTTCAAATACCTTTTTTCAAAAAACTCAAAAATAATACATTCATTTATTACACTATAGATGAAATACGGTTCTGCCTAACTTGCCCGTTGAGTAACATTAAGAAAACTTCTGGGTATAGGATGAGCCCATAAGGGAAAGCGTTCTGCGTATAGTCTCGAAGCAGCAGACGCACTTTGACGACCCCCACCGTAAATTAGCACCATATATACTAGTTCGTTGTTTTCAAATTTTACCATTTTCTCGTGTCACCAATTTAAAATTAACTTGCCTTAGCAGCGGATTGCCAAATAATAACTGACCACCGACCCGTAAATTACATGACTAATAAGATAACCAACATAAAGTATAGCAGGCTACGTTTTGATGACCAGGCCCGCGCTTAGATTTTTTACTTCTGTATCTCGCCTATTTTTAAGTTTTTAGGCGCTTGTTTCTCCCTTCCGATCTCTCCTTTTTTCTCTCCTCTAAAGATATTTATTTTATTAGGAAATATACTGTGGTTACGCCTCTGCCTATAAATATAACTACAAAACAATTTATAGAGTTGCTCAGTCTCTATGGATGTTATCGTTTCAATGTCAATTAATGAACAATAAACACTGTATTAATTTACATAAATAAACACAGTTGTACAATGCAATTACTCGATATGTTGTTCTATGTGTTGGTGACTTATTACCATCTTAATTATCATTGACCACTAACTTCAGTTACAAACCATGTTAATCCAGTGTCTCGAGCTTCCAGCTAACGTCCATATTGATTGTAGCCCTTTGGAAATTGTTGACATTGTGCACAAGTTGTGTAAACTTGGAATCTGCATACGCCAGGCAAAGATGCATGTCTTATTGAAGGATTATTCAAATAAGACCCGATAGGAAGTATTGTTTGACTTTCTAGGGAATGTATTTATTTAAATTTATAAAAAAAAATGGCAAATAGATACGTTTGTGTGAGACTGTCCTCGCTGGTTTATTTTTTTTACTTGTTACCCTGTAACAAACATTATAGTTACATTTTTTGATGTAGTATAATATTAATATTTTAAAACTAGAGTATTTATTTTTTTGGACCATGTTTTTCTGGTTCAAAATATTTTTGAATTACAAGCCGCAGAATACGCTCTTAATAACATATGATTCTACGTTAAAAATAATAAAAAAAACAAATACCCTTCCCCCACAGTTCTCTTTTTATAAATATAATGTTATATTCTTTTTTTTTACTTTTGAACGAAAAAAAATAAATAAAAAAATCACAAAATTTTTTATTGATTAACCGATTTGGAACAATTTAATTGTCCTTTATCAGAACCTACATTTTCTTTCAAATGGTTGTCTATAGTAATGTGGTATTTAAACAAATTTATAGCATACTCGAATAGATCATGGATGATTGGTTTAGAATTTAATAAAATATAGTTTTGAAAGTAAATGTAATGTAAGAGGAAATGTGTACATGAACTGTAGACAACTACTAGGTTCTAATGGCGGCTCACGGTCTTAAAAAATGGTGAAGAGCTAGGTATAGTGCGGGTATCTACTTAAACACACATTGACTAAAGACCCGTGTAACAATACGTCTCTGTTATCCTCATCTGTCCAACGACTAAATGGAGTTTCCAACAAATTACAAACTATGTTATTTTTTGGGTTCATTTTTAAAACACACAACTAAGTAGGTACGTACACTACTGAATTAACTGAAAAATAAAAACAAAACTTTTTAACCACACAGTAAATCACGTTAAAACGATATCTATAACCGTAAGTTTCGCGAAACCTCAAAATAAATACCTTAAGGTAAGGAGAACCAATGCTAAAACAATGGTGCATATGACTGATCTATTTTTAAATTGCCCTTCATCATAATGCAAATTGTTACTTGCTGTTTGCGTGACTGACGTCACGTAACCATAGTAATGGTAAATATCAAAGCCATGTTGGACGTTATGTCTTCACTTGCTTTGAGCTAACGGACACGGTCAGCTGGAACGCGCCAAAATGCACGAGTGTTTATAATTATTGTCCATCGGAGTTAACCGTGGCCCTATCATGCATAGCTACATTCGGATTAAATTAATAATATTAATTCTAACATAATTATTTTTTAAGGGCTAAAATGGTAGCTGTATTGGTACATTAATATTATTTAATATTGTCGAAAAACTTTCCTCCTGGTTTTATTTTTTTTTTGGTCTACTTCGCCTGACGAGCTGCCACTGCTAGGTTCTGATCCCAATAATACAATGTGAGTAAATCATGCCTGTTAACGTAATTAATGTCATTTATGTCACAATTATTAATTGTGATAAAAAAATCCCCAATATTAGAATAGAAAATCGTGATGTGGCGGTCGAAAAATTAAACAATTCCGCGTAGGAGACACAGAAAAATCGTTAAATCAGAAATTGGATTTTTGTTTAAAGAATTAGAGACTAAGAAAGAAAGTGCAAGCAATTTTTGACCAACGTGTACTATAAATAAACTGTAGCATGTTAAAATGTAATTTTCGTATGTTATTTACTTGCATTTTTTTGTATGTTCATCATAGCGTTCCTATTTGATACCTCATAAATATAATATTATACCAAAGGTTAATAAAGCTCCCAAACTAAAATTTCTGGGGTAGGCAAATATGCCCTTTGGGTACACGTTCCACAGTAATAATCAATATATAGTGCTTTCGCTGAAGGTGAACTCTGTCAGCTAAATTATTCCTTATTATTGAATATGTAGTACGGGGTACGGGTGCGTGAATGTATCTGTGTATTTTTCTAACAAGTGAGGAAACGTAACGTAATAATATTTGAATTATTAGGCTAAAGCGAGATTTTTCTCTTCTCTAGTATTTTAAATTATGTTAGCTTCAACCACGTCTTGGCGTAACCAGAACACACAATGGTTTACGTATTAAATTGGTGCAAAGTGCAATATAACATCACTTGCTCAAAAAAAAGTAATTTTCAAGTATTGTTCTAACTTGAAAGGTTTCAGATTATCATAATACAGTCCACTTAAATATACATTTTTTTAGTGGATGATTTCTTTTAAACATCACTTGTTAATAAAATTATAAAGTCGGTGGCTTATAATACCATCTGTTAACGTAACAGGATACTGAAACTTTGGACCTTAGAGATATTATATAAACTAAGCGAATAGCGTATAAGTGCCTCGAGACACAAGATTAACACTGGTTGCAATTAGAGGCAATGTCGACCGAGATGGTAATGGCCCGGTAACAAATAGGACAACATATCAAGGGGGCTTTGCTATGTAAATTTGTTTATTCAAAATCTGGCGCAAATTAGATCCGCGTATATTATGTATATATGATTAGATTTGGGTGCAAACAAGAGATCTTGCTAATGGAGGATAAGAAATTGCATGCGTAGGGCAGAAATTTTATAAAAGTTCAATAATTAGTTGTAATTTTACTAAGAAACAATCTTGTCAGATTTACTATTGGTATTTCCGGTAAGGGTATTAAAAAAATATCATATGCACACTTCTCTGGCTGTTATTATCATCGGTTACAGATAACAATAAATATTTAAGTAACTAAGATGGCGCCGAAGAGAAAGTTTATGTGTCCGTCGGTCGTAGCGAATGTATTGGAGTCTCCACGAAACAATTAATAAGATTCGAAGACCACACCTTTAATGGATTTTTGATTACTTAGTGAAATATGGTCTATCAGGCTAGAAGGATAATTTTACCTAAGAATCTAATGAAAATAGCATTCTATTTATAATAGATGAAGGAATAACTCAATAGTAACATGTGTCTGTTTGAAGGTTGGAGACAATGATGTTTCTTGAATGATAGAATAGTTTTGGACTTGCATTGTCTTTAATTTGTTTTACATCACAACGTTTCAACTGGTAAGTATCACCAGTCGTCTTCAGGTGAATACTAAATAAGTAAAGTAACTACACTCTATTTATACTAGCTAGATGTACTGGAGCATGACTGAGATGGGTGCAGTCATGCGTTTAATTCTTGTGCGGTATTTTAAGTTTACATCTGCTTAACAAAGGTTTCCAGATATTTCTTATATCTAGTGAGGGCTTACTAAAACAATCTGGGTTCTGGTATATGATAGCAGCTTCCTTGAACTTCCTCTTCCTCCAATGTGATTCTTTGTGCAGGATTCGAGCTTCTGTCCACTTAATGTGATGACCGTGTGTCCAGGCATGGTCAGCTGCCCCTGAATTTTCGGTTTCTCCTTTAAGCGTGTTGTTTCTGTGTTCCTTGACCCTAGTTTCAAGTGGCCTTAGAGTCTCACCAATGTAGGATCTGCCAGATTCACAGGGAATCTGATAGACACAGTTTTTCCTATCTTTTTGACTTGTTGGTTTCGTCTTCGTCAGGTGGCTTCTTAAAGTGTCTTTTGAACAGGAAACTAACTACATCAAGACCGACCTCAACAAAAATGGCTACCCCAGGCATCTAGTTGATAAACTAATGGAAAATCGCAAGAATCGGTCAAATACACAAAAGAAGCCAGTAGAGTCACAATCAACACTCAACATTCCGTATGTCAAAGGAGTATCTGAGAGAATTAGAAGACTAGGACAACGATACAACATTAATACGGTATTCAGCTCAAAAGACACTTTAAGAAGCCACCTGACGAAGACGAAACCAACAAGTCAAAAAGATAGGAAAAACTGTGTCTATCAGATTCCCTGTGAATCTGGCAGATCCTACATTGGTGAGACTCTAAGGCCACTTGAAACTAGGGTCAAGGAACACAGAAACAACACGCTTAAAGGGGAAACCGAAAAATCAGGGGCAGCTGACCATGCCTGGACACACGGTCATCACATTAAGTGGACAGAAGCTCGAATCCTGCACAAAGAATCACATTGGAGGAAGAGGAAGTTCAAGGAAGCTGCTATCATATACCAGAACCCAGATTGTTTTAGTAAGCCCTCACTAGATATAAGAAATATCTGGAAACCTTTGTTAAGTAGATGTAAACTTAAAATACCGCACAAGTATTAAACGCATGACTGCACCCATCTCAGTCATGCTCCAGTACATCTAGCTAGTATAAATAGAGTGTAGTTACTTTACTTATTTAGTATTCAACTGAAGACGACTGGAGATACTTACCAGTTGAAACGTTGTGATGTAAAACAAATTAAAGACAATGCAAGTCCAAAACTATTCTATCATTCAATAGTAACATGTTAAGTTCATGTAGAATTACCTAAAATCATGCATGAAGTTTAGAAACATAATAATATACAACACACACCAAGATCACACAAAATAAGAATGAAACAATACGCTACAGAACCCGAAATCCTGCATGCAGAATCCTACAGACTTGAGGAAGAAGAAATTCAAGGAAGCTGCCACCATAGATATAAGAAAATTAGATATAAGAAACACTCGGAAACTTTTGTTAAGTTAATGTAATCTTAGAAAAACAACGCGCACGAATTAAACCTATAATGCTTTAGTGCACCTAGCTAGTATAAATAGTGCTGTAGTTACTATATTTATTTAGTACTTACCTGAAGACGACTGGAGAAACAAATAAAAACAGTCCAAAACTCTTCTATAATTCAAGAAACATCATTGTCTTCAACCTTTAAACAGACAAACGTTTAGCTTGAATGCATTTTTTTTATTATTAAACACAACTATAATCGGAAAAATGCCTTTTTTAGCTTAATTAGGTTGGAAGAGTGATTTTTGCAGAAAATCAAGGATAAAGGAATAATCGCTTTTACTAATGGGTCTCCCAAAAGTCCCGCATAAAATTAATAACAATTAAATGAAAAGATCTAGGAAAAACGCTTGGACCCGTAAATTTTTATTTTTAATTGTGCATTTTTTGACATAAAAAAATATTATACAGGGTGTCTCATAGAACTGTCGTCACGTCTTTGACAATTTTTTTTAATGGAACACCCTATATTATATTGTATTATTATTTTCCCACAAAATTCTACGCTTAAATTGTAAATGCCATTTGTCTAAATTCAATAGTTTTTGAGATATTGACGTTTAAAATATGGCATTTTTTGACTTTGACAGGCTGTAACATTTAAACGGTTCATCTTAGAGAAAAATAGTTTTCACCTCCCTATATTAGTTTTTTATTCTCTATCCAAAGAAATCAACCTCCGATTTACCATGTTAAACCAAAAAACCGGTTTTAACGGTTTAAGATGGTAAATCAGAGGTTGGTTTGTTTGGATAGAGAATAAAAAACTAAGATAAGGAGGTGAAACCCATTTTTCTCTAAGATGAACCGTTCCAGTGTTACAGCCTGTCAAAGTCAAAAAATGCCATATTTTAAACGTTAATATCTCAAAAACTATTGAATATAGACATATGACATTTACAACATAAGCGTAGAATTTTGTGGGGAATCAGAAAATAATACAATATATAGAGTGTTCCATTAAAAAAATATCAATGACGTGACGACAGTTGACACCCTGTATAATATTTTTTTATGACAAAAAATGCACAATTAAAAATAAAAATTTACGGGTTTGACCGTTTTTCCTAGATCTTTTTCCTTTAATTGATATTAATTTTATGCGGGACCTTTGGGAGACCCAGTATAAGCCATTTCGATATCAGTGAAAGCATTGTCACTTGATTTATACGTTATACTAGAAAAACACTATTTCACTTCGACACAAAAAAACATCTGTCTGAAAAAGTTTTAAAACAAAGCTCATTTTCATGATTTAAAATTCCCTTTACGACCATCCGCATCCATGTGTCAAAGTAGATCGTCAACTTGAGCCCAACCACAAAATAACTTGTTAACACACGAAGCAACGTCCATGTCAGTTCCAAGTTCCGAAAACAATTTGCTCCTCCATTTTGTACTGTTGCTGTCTCTCTCAGAAACGCAACTTTAAACTGCAGATGTCGTCCGAACTGTTTGCCAAACTTTCGTCTATGGGCGGTTTACGAAACATTTAACTATTTGTGTTAATGGAAATGTATTGTATGTTTAGAGATATAAACAGAAAAATATGCTATCGTATTATCAAGTAGAGTCCCTATAACATTTGTATACTTTGTATGAACTGAGACTTAATAGAATATTTCGAATTTTTATACCTTATTGAAAAATAGATTTATATGTTAATGTTTTAGAGAGTCTATCCGCATATAAATTTTAATCAGTTCTTGTTTTAATTCACCAAGATCATATTTGAGGCGGTTAGAAGCAAAAAGGTGTAAGTTTTGAGATTTTGGGAAAAAGGGGTTTAAAGTTAAAGATCTGTAAAAAATCATAAAGAATTAAAAATTAGTGAAATAAAAGTACTTTATTTTTTCACTGGAAATGAATTCCTGTATATATATATATATATCTCCTTATCACCAAATAAACCAAGGCTCCGGGAAAGTGATTATATATTTAATACCCTATATTTAGAAAACAGTCGCTTAAATTCCTCCCAAAACTGTCACATGTAAAAGATCAAACAATCCAACAATAAATTACTTTTATTGTCGTATATAAAGTTACACGTTAAATAAAAAAATTATATTTTTCACATTTCATCGTTTTAAATTTATTAACATAAAATGTGTGTTTGGTATATTTATTAGAATTTAAAACTATTCGCCTGGTTTTGTAAAGAAGGTGAAGAAGATGAACCGTTTCAATGTTACAGCCCGCCAAAGTCTGAAAATACCATATTTTAAACGTCAATATCCCAAAAACAATTGAATTTAGACATATGATAATTTATACAAAATAAGCTTAAAATTTTGTAGGGAATTACAAAATATTATAATATATAAAGGGTGTTCCATTAAAAAAGTATGTTGGAGATGCCCTGACTATTTGAAACACACTGTATAATTTAAAATATTAATATTATTATTTTTATTAATATTATAATTAATTAAATGAACAACATGGACAATAAAGATTTTATAAAATAGTCGTGGACAAAGTGTTTTTACTAATGGTAGACAGAAACCATTTATGAACATAATATTTTATTTTGACGACAAAGGTTTTAAATATTTTTGGATAATCAACTGATATAATCGAAAAAGTAAAACAAGTGTTCATGCAAGACAATTTCTGAATATTTGCACTTTGCAGATTTCAGATACTCCCAACTATTCCCATATGCATTGACAGTGCAGCTTTAAGTTCTAGAAACGATTTGTACCATTGCAATGAACTTTATCCCAAACAATTTAACTTGCAGATGTTCTGGACATGTGTTTGAAAATCCTATCTATAAACGGTATAGAACACTTCCGGCCATTTGCAGTGCATGAGGATAAGTTTTGAAATGTTGTGCTAAAGTCGGGTCGCGCATAAATCCGTCCATGGTGGACGCTTAGACGATTTAGAAATGAAGTATAAACATAATACATATATAATGTAATCTTATTTTTTTAAAGTAGTTTTCATGAAAAAAAATACCTAACCTTAACCAAGTATAAGCTAACTCTTGTAATTTAACATTTTATACAAGTGTAATTTGGTGACAGCGAAACACGTGTCATGTTGACATTATACGAGTGAAAATTACAAACCACGAGTGTTTTATTTCATAATACTATTATGGATTTTCATCAAGTAAAGGCTGAAACAATTCGTTTTTTGTAATTTGTTTATTTGAAGGTTGAAGACAATGATGTTTCTTGAACGGCAGAATAGTTTTGGACTTGCATTGTCTTTATTTGTTTTAAATCACAACCAATCCAAAACTATATAATTGAAGAAACATCATTGTCTCCAACCTTTAAATAGAAACCAAATTTAAGTATGAAGCAGATTTGTCAATATTGGCAACATTTTAAAAACTATTCGTTAGTAATGACTGAAGGCTTCTGTTAAGATATAAGTGGTTATGGGCGTTCATAGTGTTGGGGCAAACGGGGCATTTTCCCTCCCTTGCCCGTAGAATTATTGGCAGCCCTATT
Source organism: Polydrusus cervinus (assembly GCA_935413205.1). NCBI lineage: Eukaryota > Metazoa > Arthropoda > Insecta > Coleoptera > Curculionidae > Polydrusus > Polydrusus cervinus. The sequence goes on from OW284511.1 coordinate 103,625,031, forward strand.
ATTTACTAAAATTATTGTTCATTGGTTATTGCCCCCTCTTGCCCCGTCCCCTTCCCTCCCACCTAGCTTGGTGTGTAATTGATGGAAATCCCACGTAGGAATTACAGGAATCCAGGGGATTTTTTAGAAAATACTTTGGAAAGATGGAGGAATTTCGGTAAACCAGGTGCTTTTTTACATTTTTTTTTTGGACGTATCCTCCGCCCCTGACTAACGTTCTATGGACGCTCTTCTCATTCTATACATTTTCAAGCACAATTTCAACAAGTCTAAAAACATAAAAATAACCGTAAAATTATCCTTTCTGCTTCGGTAAAATTTAAACAAAGCGTTTAGGAAATTTAATCCTTATCATTCATAACAGGAAATTTATTAAATTAACCGCATCCCATCATCCATTCTTGGCAAATTTATAATTGCCAACAAATTGCTCTTTTCTGCTTTAAGTGGCAAAACATACACGTGACGGGGATCGCAAATTGGAACGACCACAAGACCCGGGGCGAAATAGCTTTAATGAAAACAGCGTTGGCTTGTTGAATAATGGCAAGTCCAACGACGGGAAGAGTTTAAACAATGGTTGAAATAAAATTAGAATGAATCAAAACCATAGAGCCTAAGTTGTTACAATGTGGTTATAACTATTTAAATTTATAAGATAGCACTTTGCGCGAATAAAAAAATTAGAAATAAAAAGAAAATCCGCAGATATCTTTTCCCGGCACTTTTCTCGCAATATATCGTAGTCGTATAGTGAAATTCGACATTTTATGAGAAGCCCATGCATTTCATCAAATACTGGCATATAGTGTGAAGAAATATTATTTCTCTTCGCCTCGCCTATCCGTGAAACGTCTTATAGTCATATATCATATCCATCATAAAATGGTGTTTAGCCGTGGCAGATAGCGTACACTATTTGCCGCCGTTTTTATGAAATCGCGGATTTCACTATAAAACTACGACATATGCAAACTTCCTAGGAAAATAAAAACAGATTCGACGAGTTTCTTACCGGAGCCACAACCTACACAGCTAATAGTGGGTCCTTTAGCTCCCGGCAGTGGCGTATCTAGAATATTAGTTCGAGGGGGGGGGGGGGGGGGGGGGGCAAAAGGGTAGGGAAAACGACGAACCAGCGTCTCAGGCAAATCTCCGAGGGCGAAAAAAAATTTTCTGGGTGCCACGCTCAAGAAATCCTTTTTTTTTGGCAATCAAAAAAAATATCAAAATAAAAAAATACATATATATATATATATATATATATAAAGAGACTTGTAGTGAGTTATATACATACACTAATATAGGTAATATAAAACAGATAATATACTTTTTAAACAAAAACTTCTTCATGAAATAAGCATAATTGAGCAAAAAATATTAAAAATAAGATATATTCTTTATTTATTGAAAAAACTAAAATAAACCGTAATTCGTCGCCTGTCTTGACAAAATATATTGATTATTTCATATATCGTGTGTGTGTGTTTGTTTTATGGCTCTGGTTGAAACCAAATGGCCAGCTTCTATTTCATATATCAATGTGGATTTTTTGATAAATACTTGTTAAAGCTGAACTTGTTGTACGCTCTTCGCCTGAATGATTTTTCAGATATGTTTTTAATCTTTTTAAAGTGGAAAAACTTCTTTCTGCTGAAGCTGTAGTTACTGGGAGGATGATTTGTTATTTTATTTGGCGCGTTATCAATAGAGTTGCCGTCAAAGATTTTTTATGTTGCCCAATTATATTTTACATCTCCTTTTTTTTATTTGGGGGGGGGGGGGGGGGGGGGGGGGGGGAGCTGTCCCCCCTTTCCCCCCTGGCTACGCCGCTGGCTCCCAGTCTTATTGCTTAAAGCGAATTTTACACCATTATCTTTAGATGTATTTTATTTTTCATTTCGAGTTGCTTCCTTTGTAATTCGATTGCCCGTCTTTTGTGTTAAATTTCCCTTTAAACAACTGTTCCAGGCCAATTTTTAATTAGATTAAAAATCACTTTCACGATGTTTTAATCAATTTTTTGTCCGTGAAAGCAGCCAGTTATTTTTCTTTGCACGAACACATCCGGCGCGCCGTGTTGCGAATCACCTAATCGGAATTTGCTTTGTTGTACAACACGCCATAAACCAATTTGGCCGGCTTTTGGTAGATTATCCAAAGGAAAATCGCTTTTAACCTGTTTTGCAGGAAAATATGATATCGATTCTCAGATAGCTAAAACTATTGTTTGTACGATAAATGAATTTATTAGAGCCGCTGTTTTTGTGATCCTACAAAAAAATACCCAAATACATTTGCACTGCACTTTCCTCGCTATGTACATGTCCATATTGTAATAATTTGATTCACCGTATAACAGGGTGATACCTAAGTTAATACTTATTTTTTAGCTGCGTATAAAAGGCATAAAAATAAAAAAAATTTCAAATACCTTTTTTCTAAAAGTTTAAAAATAGGCGAGATACAGAAGTAAAAAATCTAAGTGCGGGCCTGGTCATCAAAACGTAGCCTGCTATACTTTATGTTTTTTGTCTTATTAGTCATGCACTTTACGGGTCGGTAGTCAGTTATTTGGCAATTTGCTGCGATGTTAATTTCTGAAGCAAGTTAATTTTAAATTTGTGACACGTGAAAATAGTAAAATTTGAAAACAGTTTATTGTAGTAGGTATGGTACTAATTTAGAGTGAGTGTCGTCAAAGTGCTTCTGATGCTTCGAGATTATATATGCAAAACGCTTTCCCTTGCGGGCTCATCCTACACCCAGATGTTATTTAACGGGCCAGTTAGGCAGAACCGTATTTGATTCGTAGTGTAATAAATAAATGTAAATACCATATTTTTTGGTTTTTAGAAAAGGTTATTTGAAAATGTTGTTTATTTTAGTGCCTTCTATACACAGCTAAAAAAGAAGTATAAACTTAATAATCACCCTGTATAATTCAGATACTTTTACGTATGAGGAAAATAAAAATTGCAAATAGGAGAAAAGTAATATATAATCTTAAATTTTTATAGTTGTTCATTAACAACTAAAAGCAAAGACGATATAACCAAAGGGATGTACACATAACTCATAGGAATTCATTTAACATTTAAATGGAAATTTTAGTATAACCGCATTCCTTAGAATTTAAAACTTTCTAATTAATTGGGCACAACCGAAATTAGCGTCGTTGTCCCTTGATCATTCCACCCTTGTTTAAACTTTTCGCAGCTAAAAGGCATCCAATTATTTAACTGACCAACGTGGTTTTCGTTAGACCCATTTTACCGTCAGTCTTTTATAACCCTTACATTTGCCACCCTGGCGCCACGGTTAAATTTTAGTTTTTGTTACGTCAAAATTTTTTTTTTATGAGACTATAAATTTAAGAGATGGTTTTGATTGATCTTATCAACCAAAATTTAGTAAAATAGATACCAAATTAAATAATTATCAGTTTATGTATAATATGGGCTTTTTCATGAAATTTTGATTTTAATTTTATTGTATAGAGCAAGAAAAAATAATTTTTTTTACGGTTTCAGCTTTATATTTTTAAATTATTTACTAAGAAAATAATTTTAAAAAATACGATCCTTTATAAAAATACGCGATACTACTTACCGCCGTCACAACACTTTAAAGCAATGGCATTAGCCGATCGTTTTATAAACGACGCTTTACTACCTGACTGAGGTCTCGAGACTGGTTTCCTGTTTCTTTTTTTTTTTTTATGATAAAACACCTGCACTGTAGGAAAAATCCTTTAAGGCGCTCTGGGAGCGGTGCGAGTGCGAAAAAAGCGATTAACGTTGGTCTTGAAACGTTGAAGATTGTATTCATTGGGAAACACGACCTCAGGAAGTTCATTCCACAATGATGACGTTCTCCAGATGAAAGAGTTCTTGAACAATGAAGTTCGAGGAGTACTAAGCTGAACAACATATGGATGAGCGGCAGCGGTTCGCCGTGTATTTCTGTTTTGCGTTGCTCTAGGTGGAATCAAGTCGGCAATGTCAGTCGAACACCTGCCATGGAAATATCTGTAAAAGAGAGCCAAATCACCAACCTGTCTTCGATGCTCCAGGCTATCGAGGGTCTTGGTCAGCTCGGGGTCGCCGATCAGATGAACGGCCCTCCTTTGAATGGAATCCAGTAGCCGAAGGGTGTGCTTGGGTGCAGAGCTCCAGACATGAGAGCAATATTCTAATGATGGTCGAATCTGGGCTTTGTAGAGTGTCAAAAGTTGATGAGGTGTGTACAACCTTTTGGTGCGGAAAAGTACACCAAGTTTCTGTGCAGCTGCCCTGGCAATTGCGGCAACGTGATCATGCCAAGACATATTACCTCCCAGATTGACCCCCAGCAAATTAATTGACGGTGCCAGGGGAATTGCGTGTCCTGCCATGACTATATCCGGTTCTGCAATGTTAACCTTTTTGGAGAAGACTACTGCCTGTGTTTTCTTAGCATTAAATTCGACTTGGTTACTGTCACCCCAAGCCAAAATTTCTTCCAGGTCATTGTTGAGGCGCAATACTTCATGCTGCCTGCGAAGATGTGCGTCGGCAGCGGATGTTTGGGGAGTCAAGGTAAAAGATGAGACAAGTGTGCTGTCATCAGCAAAGCTATAAATTGGATTTTGGGTTTTCACTAGAAGGTCGTTAATATACAGTAAAAAGAGGGTAGGCGACAATATGGACCCTTGAGGAACACCGGCATTGATGGTGAAGGTATCTGAGAGAAACCCGTCAATCGCCACTTGCAGAGAACGGTTCTTAAGGAAGCTGGTTAACCATAAACAAAATCCATTAGGCATACCGTAGGATCGCAATTTACTTAGAAGCCCATCGTGCCAAACACGATCAAAAGCCCTAGAGATGTCCAGTGCAACAGCCCGGGATTCTCCATGATGTTCGATGGTGTTGCTCCAAAGATGGGTGACATATGCCAGAAGGTCACCTGTTGATCTGAACTTTCGAAAACCGTATTGATGGTCGCTGATAATGTTAAGCCCTTCCAGATACTTTAGGAGTTGTTGGTTAATAGCTTTCTCCATTACTTTTGAAATTACTGAAAGCAATGCGACGGGTCGGTAGTTGCTTGGCAGGGTCTTTTTACCTTTCTTTGGAATGGGCTGGACACGCGCCGACTTCCAGCAGGATGGAAATATTCCTTTTTTGTAGGATAAGTTGAAAAGTCTACAAAATACTGGTGTAAGTTCATCGGCGCATGTCTTGAGAACAATGATAGGAATTTCGTCTGGACCAGAAGCTTTATTAACGTCGAGTCCTTTCAAAATCCGTTTAACAAGACGCTGACGGAACACGATTTCAGACATTTGCGATTGAACTGAGGGAATGTTGGGTGGTGATTTTCCCTGGAAGTCTACAGTGGAATGCGGGGAAAACAATTCAGCAAGTAGGTTTGCTTTATCCCCGGCTGTGGTTGCTATTGTGCCGTCTGAACGTGTTAGAGGTGGAATAGTTGACTTTGTAAAGTTTTGGCTGACGGCCTTAGCGACTGACCGAAAGGACCTTGATCCGTTAGGACTGGCAAGAAGTTTGTTTTTGATTCTCTCGTTATGAGCTTCTTTGCTTTGGTCTATCATTTGCTTACATTGGTTTCGGGTGGTAACAAAGATGGCGCGATTTTCAGGAGTAGGGTTTTTACGCCACTGTCGGTAAGCCAGGTTTTTAGATCTGACAGCACGCTCGCAATTCTTGCTAAACCAGGGCTTGCCGTTGGAAGGACGCTTTTTAGAGAAAGGAATAAAGGCCTCCATGCTAGTTAGAATGACGTCGGAGATCTCCTTTGCACAGACAGATGGATCATCCGAAGAAAAGCATACGCTTAGCCAGGGAAAGTTGCGAAAATGGTCCTTTAGGTCTTCCTACTTAGCTGATGTATAGTGCCAAATCTTACGGGGTTTAGGAGGTTGTTCAGAACTCTAAACTGTTTTTGACTATTTAAGTTTACATTAATATATTAATTAAAATATAATCAGTCGCACGACTGGCCAATTGCGCGGTTAGTAGGATGACGTAGATCTCTTCTCATCTTATGTTTTTAAACTTCCAGATTTCGCGCCGAGTTTTTAATTGTTTCTAGAAAAGGTTTATGATATTCTGGGAAGATTTTTTTTTACCTACAATAGGTTCAAGTTCGTAAAGTTAGTGCTGAATATGAATTCGATTATAATGAAAAAGTCCATGGACGCAATTTATTTAAACTGGTGATTGGGTTCTAGAAAAAACTTCACATTTTTTTTTAATCGATCGTCTTGAAACTTGAGTAAGGACCCTTAATTAGAACTGAATTTCTCGTTCGTAAATTAAGCATAAATAACCTCATTTTAAGTTTATTATCTCCTGTTGCTGGATGTCCCCCTAATTATGGGATGCATTGTATTTAAATAATTTTTATGTTTTACCTATCTATTATTGATCTATAATACCTTAGAAACGGAATATGTTATGATAGCAATAATACCTGCTATCACACCTAGGGCATTATAAGCGGGCATTATGATAATGCCCGCTTATATTACCCTAATGCGCTAATATGGAAATTTTATTGCTTATCCAATTTTATTTCTCTCACAATAAAGATCAAGTTTATACAAAAAATAATTTTTTCTTTAAACAATACTAAAAATTAAACTTTATTTCCAAAATAAAAATTACAATTTTGAAATGTCCCGGAAAATGTAGCTGATCCCACTATAGAATGGTCGGTGTTTTTTGTGATGGTAGCAGCGGTGGTAGCACTAACGCTATTTTGTATAGAAGAACAGTCTATTAAAGAATTTTCAATAGTCGCTACGGAATTAACCTCGGAATATCATCAGGAGCCTTCTTAATAAATTTTAATATTTGTTCTCCTTCCAAAACTTTAGACTTCTTCGGGACGTATCCTTTCGACTTAACTTTTAAAAAAGATATGAGACGATGGTATTGCGAAATGTCTATATTTTCATAGACCATCAACGTAGACCTTAGGGTAGAATACTTGGTCCAGAGAGAGTTCGGACTGTATTTTTCCGACTAAAAATAATAAAGTTTGTTAAACATATGTATTAAAATAAAATCAATAACTTACCAGTTCCTGGAAATATGCCATTAAAACATTTTCGGTTATTTGAAGAATTGTGTTCGTATCTTTCCAAATACCAAATATGCCATACTCCCGATCATACTGTTGCCTTGATTTAACTGGCAAAAGATTTTCGGTCGCTTTTATGACCTTTTCTCTTATATTTTGTGGAATTTCTTCCATTTTGAGCAAATCGTTAAATAAAAAATGCCAACTGACTAACTGACAGAAACATCAAAGTCAAACTTAACACCAGTCATTATCTACTTACGTATACAGGTACAGGTGCAACTTATTTTTTATATTGCGAATAAATAATGTAATTAGTCATTGAAAAACTCTTTTTTAGGTAAAACATAAAGCATTGTATGCACCACGGGCTTTACTGGACTATAATGCCCATCAGGCAGAAACCTATCCCTCGGGCCAGAGGCCCTCGGGCTATTTCTACCTTCAGGGCATTATAGTCCCCGTAACGCCCTTGATACATAAATAGCTATTATCTACTTTCATTTAGTAATATAAATTTTACAGTTCTGTAAATCGTTTTGTAAGGGTATCTATTACAGCACTAGTGCTGTAATAGATGCCTTTACAGCACTAGTGCTATAATGGAAAAAACGGTTTTAATAAAATTTTGCTGTTAAATAAAACCACACTTTTTAGAAGAATGATTTATTATTAACAATTATAAAATTAATTACCAATTATTAATTAAAATATAACACTTAAGGTTTATTATAAACATTAATAATACACTTTTTACAGTTAGAAATTTGTATACCAGAAGTGGATGTGATGGAGCCCTTTACGTTCGAATTTCCAATCATTAAATCCGTGTATGATCTTCTTTGCTATTTTTTTCTTATTTTCTAAAGAATTCTCAACGTAGCCTTTTACCGTAGAAGAGGATTTCCAGCCCCCATGACGCTTTAACATCTGCATATCTGCACCACCATCAACTAGAATAGTGGCTGAGGAACTCCTAAAACAATGTCCACTGTATCTTTCGGGATTATTCAATCCAAGTTTTGTTGCAATCTTTTTTGGTATACTTCCAAAACTATTAATTCCGACAGGCTGGGAGGTGCATTTTCCTTTTCCATAGAATACAAAAAACCGCCCGTGAGTTGCATTAGGAGGACGAAGTTTAGCATACTTTCGAAATATACTTAAACAGTTGACATCTGTCACATTTCCTGCTGTTATAACAAATTCTCGCATAATTTTGGTTTCCGAGAATGGAATCACAATTTTTATATACAAATCATTGTGTTCAATATGATCCAACATTACTTAGCTAGTTTTTCGCGCCGACAAGCCCCAAAAATGCCGATTATTATAACAACCTTCATAAGTAAATATGTTTCATCATCTGCAGTACTAAGAAACTTACATACGTCTTCCTTTGTGAAAACTTTTGACTTTTTGGCCTTGTAACCCTCTGAACTTCTGTTCAAAAATGCGATTAGTTGAGAAAATCTGCTTATATCTAGATTTTTCTTGACTGAAATCATAGTTCTCAACATTGAGTAGTGAGTCCATAGTGTAGATGGTTTCTGGGAGCGTTGTTTTACGGAAAAAAACCCAAAAGGATTTTCTCAGACACCTCCTTTATTTTGTTAGCTTTGCACCAATCTTCAAACTTCTGATACTCCCACTCATACCGCGCCTTGGATTTTGTCGGAACTAAACTTGAGATCGGTTCGTTTGCCGCTGCTTCTATATCAGAGGGTAAACTTCCATCAGAATCGCTCATTTTGAAAAACGCTTTTTATATTTTTGAATTTGTTTGACAAAGTTTCGACAGTAACCATGCGAAACAGTAACTATGCGAAAGGTAACATAAATAACTTGATTAGTAAACTTAATAGCAGGTGCATTATTACAGGTGCATTTTTATTTTTAAAAATGCCTTTTGCCAAATATTTTTATTCATAGATGAAAGTAGATAAAATTTTGTACAATATTCTTGTTGTAAATTCATATTGCTACACTCGATGTTTTATTAAACTCGGCTGACGCCTCGTTTGACAACTTTAACATCTCGTGTTGTAATATGAATCTTTACAACACTTATAACGTAAATAACTATTAAGATATATTAAAATTCAAATACTGAGTGTAACAGTACTTTTACTTGCAAAGTATGAATTGATTTTGTGTTACCTCTGAGCAATTCTATTAAAGATGCCACAATAAAATGGCAAATAAAACCAGAAGACACGGGATATTAAAATTAATATGCCCGTTCTAAATCCGGATCTATTTATGAGGGTAATCGCACGTCTAATAACACCCTCAAATAAAATTTAAGGAAGCTCTTTTTTACTTTTATGATGGCCCGCTAACGATAAAGGATATTGCAAATTCGAGCCACTTAAAATGCTGCGCTTAAGGCTTATTTACTGCCATATTTATACCGATAAAACGCACAAATGGTAGCGATGAAAATATATCTTCCCAGCTTGAAAATATTCCCCACGGTCGGAGAGAGCTTTTTTCATCTATGCATCCGATTGATGAATGGATCCAATATTACAGGTTTTAGTGAAACGCTTGCCGGTGGATTTTAAAATGAATTGTTAGTTTGTTGTTGCATGCAAACCGCAGGAAACTTGCCGTGAAATGAAAAATTCAATTTTAAATATTTTCTTGTATATAAAATGAAGATACTTTTAAAGGTGTTATAAAAATTGTGAAATAATACTATTTGACAAATCTAAAAAAAAATGTTAAAACTATAGTATAACCAGCCCGAATTTTTTTTTTTATTTCGTTCATCTAATTAGCAATGGATCGGTTCAATAAAATGTAACCCTAAAATAATGTTTAATAAATTATCATATTAAAACAGTAGGTTAGTCTGTTTTTTTTTTAATAATTCTTCAATAATACAGCTAACAAAGTTTTGGCTGAGTATTTTTTTTATCGAAAATGTATGCCAAATAATACAGTGATGGGCTAAAATATGGAACAAATTCATTTAAAAATCAGGTATTAATTTTTTGAAAAAACGCTCGGACACGTCAATTATAATTTTGTCTTCCGGATTTTTTGCCTTGAAAAGAAATTAGACAGGGTGTGTCAAAAAGTAGATGTAGCAAAAATTGTTGGTATTTTAAATAGAACCCTATTTTTTTCAGTAGAATTTTAAATTCTACGTCAAATTCTGCGCATAATTCATATAGCACACCATATCCTTGAACGGCAGTAGAGTTTTGGACTTGCATTGTCTTTATTTGTTTAGAATCACTACGTTTCAACTGGTAAGCATCTCCAGTCGTCTTCAGGTGAATACTGAATAAGTACGGTAACTACAGCTCTATTTATACTAGGCAGGTACTGTGACGCATGATTAGTGGGTGGAGTCATGCGTGTTGCTAGGTGATGACGCATAACTGGATGAGTCATGCTTGATGAGTCATGCTCGATGACGTCATGCTCGATGACGTCATGCTTCTAACTCTTGGGTGGTCTTATTCTAAGATTACATTTACTTAACAAGGGTTTCCAGACGTTTCTCATATCTAATGAAGGCTTACTAAAGCAACCTGGATTTTGGTGTATGGTCGCAGCTTCCTTAAACTTCCTCTTCCTCCAGTGCGGTTCTTTTTGCAGAATTTCCGCTTTTGTCCACATGATATGATGGCCGTGCGTCCAGGCGTGGTCAGCTGCACCTGATTTTTCGGTCTCTCCTTTTTGGGTGTTATTTCTATGTTCTTTAATCCTTACTTCTAGTGGTCTTAGTGTCTCACCAATGTAAGATTGGCCGCATTCGCAGGGAATCTGGTAGACACAATTTTTCTTGTCTTTCTGGCTTGCTGGTTTCGTCTTCGTTAGGTGGCTTCTTAAAGTGTCTCTAGAGCTGAATACTGTGTTGATGTTGTATCGCCATAATATGGCTAAGATATGTGGATGACACCTTCATTATTTGGAACGGAAACGAGGACGAACTCAGAGAATTCTTACATCACATTAATAACTTTGCACCGACAATTAAATTCACCATGGAGAAAGAAGAGAACAACCAATTACCTTTTCTAGACGTCAACGTAGAGAAAAATGGCAAAACCTTCCTAACCTCAGTGTACAGAAAACCTACACATACAGGGCAATATCTCAATTATACATCAAACCACTCAAACAACACAAAACATGGCATAGTAAGAAACCTGGTGGATAGAGCAATTACTCTCTGCAACTCAAACGAAGCTCTCAAAAGAGAAACTAACCACATCAAGATCGACCTCAACAAGAATGGCCACCCCATGAAATTGATTGACACAATATTGGAATTACCTGCTTTAGGTAATTATGTATATTTAAATGAATTGTCACTATGATAGCAAGTCATGTGTCAATCAAAAATAACTTAAAATACCAAAAATTTTTGCTACATCTGCTTTTTGGCACACCCTGTATAATTTCTTCTTGAGGCAGAAGAAAAAATTTTAATCGACGTGTCCGAGCATTTTTTCAAAAAATTAATACCTGATTTTTAAATGAATTTGTTCTATATTTTAGCCCATCACTGTATAACAATTAACCAGTGGCGTGCATATAATATAAGCAAAAAGGCGTTGTCTATTCTCGTAAAATCTATATCTATTTAAAAAACATATACTTGACAAACCTATCATAACTGTATAATATTTAGTAGTAAAAGTCCGCGGCGCTTCTCCAAAGTTTATATTTGAGGTACATGTTTTTATTTCAATTCATTTGATTGAACAATAAATAGGAATCGATCCGAACGATGATTTTATTTTTGCCGATTAAATATTATTTTTAATAAGCTTTGGACTTGTGCTAGTGGTGTATGAACCGGTGAAATTCATTGTGCTAAGAACTTTGTTTGGCTTAAAAATATTTAAAGTTAAACTGAATTAATGATATTTATCATTTTATGTTAAGTTACGGTTGCAAATCGAACGACTGACAGAAAACACTGTGGTAAATAATTTAATATTGTTTTATTATTTTACCTACCCTATTTTAATTGACACTGCACGCTACTGTAAGCAAATAGAGCATATAGAAGGATAGATTAAGTTCATTTTTAGATGATCTAATAAGAAACAAATCCTGACAAACAAGCCATTTTGTTCCTTTTTTATATGCTTCATCTACCAGCTTATAAATATACTTGTTTAAGGCCTTTGTCTCTAAGATTGTACAAGTCTATATAGGATACAATTCTCCAAAACAAAAAAGAAATATTACAATGGTGGAAACAGTGGCTTTAATCCCGTTTATGGCTGTAAAAGGCCCTGTTACACATCTTATCAGGCAATTCAATCTGAAGGGAAATTCCCTTTATTTTCTGTCTTTAGTTCTACCCGAAGGACAGTGCGTTTAATAGATACTGATATTTTTCTGTGTATCACCTAAGGGACTAATAAATGTTTTTGATTATAAGTTTTATAGCCTTCTGTGTATCGCTATTTATTTATAAAGTATTGTTTCGTGTTGAATATACAATAATATCATTGTATTTGGTACTCGTGGGAAATAATAATTTACTTTAAGTTGGTATTACTTTGTTTACTATTATACTACGGAGCGCTACATATTTATATGTATGAAAATCACGGAACAATGAGATTTGAAAAGTTGGATTAAAGCAGTAAAATGCAGAATTGAGTACAACTACATGTCGCTGTCGAATTAGTAGACATATATTTACAGTTGTTTCCAAGTTTAATATTTTATAACTTGAAATGGATTATCGTGCATGACGCGTAATTTAGAAAGGTCAACAACAACAACAAATGTTTGCTCTAAAATCCCGTACACTTAAATTTGTTCTTTAAATCCTTGATCGTTTTTGAATTTACCTTGAAAATTGTAGGAGTAATTTGCTTAGAAAAGTTGATACTACGCTAGTCAAATACTATATAAACAACGCCAATCTAGCTGTAGCATTCTGATTTAATTTTTAAATTTCTTTCACCAACGTAAAGGTGATATCTTGTGGGTGTGACAAAGTTGTTTTCGTGCAGAAAAAAAATGTAAGAAAAGCCAATGAAAACCCTAAAAATAATTACTGAAAATCATTGTATTGTGCAAAATATTGAACAATATATTTTTTAAATAAAAATAATTTTCTGATAAACATGACTAGGATTCGGGCCAAGAGAACGCAATGTTTTTGGTATAACCTAATATTATAAAAATATAATTTCCGATTGAACTAGTGAAAGAATTTAGAAATAGTGGTCGGGTGCTCTTAAATTCTGCATGACTCATAACAAAAAAAAAAAAATTGTGACATGCATCACACCTGTAAAATGTCATTTAAAAATTTCAAACTGGCAAGAGTGCAATTTTTAGAGATACGAAGAGTTATAAAAAAATCTTTCGTTTTAATTATTTACAGCCATATTCACTAAATTAAAAACCGTAATAAATTGACAGTTCTGGGGTTCAAAGGACAATTGTCATGATAAGTGAACTAATATTTGTGCTGTAAATATATGTTTTTTAATAAACAATAGTTATTTACGATATAAGTGTTGTAAAGATTCATATTACAACACGAAATGTTAAAGTTGTCAAACGAGGCGTATATGAATTTACTACAAGAATATTGTACAAAATTTTATCTACTTTCATCTATGAATAAAAATATTTGGCAAAAGGCATTTTTGAAATTAAAAATGAACCTGTAAAAATGCATCTGCTATTAAGTTTACTAATCAAGTTTTTTATGTTACCTTTCGCATAGTTACTGTTTCGCATGGTTACTGTCGAAACGTTGTCAAACAAATTCAAAAATTCTGATGGAAGTTTACCCTCTGATATAGAAGCAGCGGCAAACGAAGCGATCTCAAGTTTAGTTCCGATAAAATCCAAGGCGCGGTATGAGTTGGAGTATAAGAAGTTTGAAGATTGGTGCAAAGCTAACAAAATAAAGGAGGTGTCTGAGAAAATGCTTTTGGGTTATTTTTCCGTAAAGCAACGCTCCCAGAAACCATCTAGACTATGGACTCACTACCCAATGTTGACAACTATGATTTCAGTCAAGAAAAATCAAGATATAATTGTTAATAATTCTCCAATCTTCATTCTTCTAAAAAGTGTGGTTTTATTTAACAGCAAAATTTTAATAAAACCGTTTTTTCCATGACAGCACTAGTTCTGTAATAGATGCCTTTACCAAACGATTTACAGAACTGTAAAATTCATATTACTAAATGAAAGTAGATAAAAAGTATATTGGTACGTACTGTGTTCTTTATTAGAACTAAATTTATATTTGCAACAATATCCCGGTAAAATTATTTATCGGTAAAACGATTCAATTGTATAAAGATCAAATAATTATACAAAAGCGTCAATGGCATATTCAAATTATGCCTCGATAAAAACAACTAAGAGAATAAGATCTAAATATTGCGCGACTGCTACTGACACACAGATTCGTTGAAACTCCCGAAAAAAAAGTACCCCAGCTTTATATTTATAAAACTTTTATTTTAAATGTCATTAAAATTGAGGAAAACCAGTTGTGTCGGTCTTCTTGTGTGTTTAAAAGATTTACAGATCTAAAATAGCATCTGAGCGACACGGATATTGCTTAAACTATTTATTTGCTGTATCTCGTCTTGAACATAAACACCGTTTGAACGTAATGGAAGTATTAAGCTTATATTGCCAATACATGAAATCGGGAATTGAATAAAGAATACGCAATAACTATATAATGAAAGTAGGAAAAGCAGGATATAGCCTGCTTCCTTTTCAGTAAAAGAAGTAAATTTGTCTTGTATGTAGGTATAGTATGTAAATCTTTAAACTTTGGCCAACATCGATTAGTTTTTTTATTTTTATTCATTACGTATGTAATGTATCTTGCTAGAGCGGGGAGCAGATATAAAATTTTCTGGAATAAAACGTAATGCCTGGGATAGGTTGGGAGTGTTTCTTAAATCGAAAAATGTTGGGCTACAAAATTTTTGAAGTGTCTATTTGAAGATGTGAGGAAATGATGTTTCTTGAATGATAGAAAAGTTTTGTCCTATGCTTATTTCATTTTTAAATCGCAAGGTTTTAACTGGTAAGTATCTCTAGTCGTCCAGCGTATCTCTAGACGAAACCATTAATCTAAAAAGACAGGAAACACGGTGTCGACCATATCCCCTGCGAATGTGGCAAATCTTGTATTGGCGAGACTCTAAGATCACGCGTAGTAAGGATCAAAAAACACAGGAATAATACACTAAAAGGAGAGACCGAAAAATCAGGTTCAGCTGACCATGCCTGGAAGCACGGCCTTCAAATCATGTGGACAGGAGCTGAAATCCTGCATAAAAAACTACACTGGAGGAAAAGGAAGTTTAAGGAAGCTGCCACTATACACCAAAGCTCAAGTTGTTTTAGTAAGTCCTTATTGGATAACTGGAAACCTTTTTTTTAAGTAACGCACGACTGCATCCATCCCAGTTAAGCTTGAAACGCACTGATGCGCGGCGAAGCGCGCCTATACAAGGTGCTACAAATTCGTGTGCGTACAAGAGGATCTCGAAAACGACATATTTTGGGGCTTAATAATTTGGTGAAAGAAAATTGTAAACATTCCGAATACCTTCGGAGATGTCTGAAAAACCTTCTTAGTTTTGGTTTTTAATTTTTTGCGCCTTCATTTTTGACTTGGGAAAAAAACAAAAAACACTTTCTTATGGCCGTTCTTTGTGTTCTACAAGATGTCCTTAAAAGTTTTCAAATTGGAGGTTTCGTTCTTTAGATACCAATCTCAATTCATTTTTTTTAAATACGGACCTAAAATTTTTAAATTAGTTTTAAGGACTTCTAAGCTTAGGAAATTTAATACAATTTAAAAAAATTTAAAATTTTAACGTTTTGTCGTCAAATAACACATCACTAGCATTTCAAATTATCCTTTTTTTACTATTACGGCCCTGGCAATTATTTTTAGAATTACTTTAATATTAAAATCACCTTACATGAAGTTATGGTGTTTATTTTTTCAATAAAATTTACCGTCATAATACTCTAGGAAGTAAGCAAGTTTTTAAGGCATGAGAAGTACTTTTATTTTCTATTAGTATTTTATGTATTTTATTAATATAACGTATATCTTATGTCCTATGGTTTTTGCCTTAGACCTAGAACGAAATACTGTAAAACAGAAAAAAATAATGCTCCCGAGTGAAAAAAAGGTAAATGGAGTGTTAGTAACTGTGATGCGCTTATGTTTATTTTAAAAACAATTTAAAATTTTTTTACTGTTTAGAAAATCTGATGATTCTAGTTTCAGGCGAAACATGTAACAAAAATATTTGAGGCCGAGACTTTGGGTTTCTTTTCTTACAAAATATCAATTATCAGGCCTCTTTGAGTAAAAATGAACAGATTTTTCAAATCAGAAATCTTTTGTTTTTTAGTTTGGCTTTAAATGTTCAGCGTAATGAAATGAAAAAGATAATTTGAAAAACGTGTTTTTAAATGATAAAACGTTAAAATTTCAAAAACTTGTACATTGTATTAAATTTCTAAAGCTTAGAAATGCATAAAACTGTACTTAAAATTCCAGGTCCGTATTTAAAAAAAAATGACTCGAGGTTGGTAACTAAAGAACGAAAAGTCGAATTTGAAAACTAATAATGCCACCTTATAGAACATAAAAAACGGCTATAAAAAAGTATTTTTTATTTTTTCCTAAGTCAAAAATAAAAGCGCAAAAAATTAAAAACCAAAAATAAAAATTTTTGTTTTTTCGGATATCTCCGAAAGCATTCGGATTAATTACAATTTTTTTCGCCAAATTATTAAGCCCCAAAATACGCAACTATGCCTGAATTTAATCATCTTCGTATCTCTTACCGTTTTCGAGATCCCCTTGTACGCACACGAATTTGTAGCCCCCTGTATACGGTACTTTAGATTTATTACATGTGGTACAATATAGATTCGCGGATACGCTTCGAACCCAATGTTAAAATCCCTATCGTCATATTTCGAAACGTTCCATTTTAAAAATCAAAGAAAAAAATCGCCATGTATACCTTTACTCTCAACTAAAGTTCGTAAAAGGGGGGGAGGTCGGTTGTACGCCGTTTTTCAATGAAATGAAAGGTATTTTTTGTATTCAGCGTAATTTATTCACTATTGCCATATTTGAGGCCGAGACTTTGGGTCTCTTTTCTTACAAAATATCAATTATCAGGCCTCTTTGAGTAAAAATGAACAGATTTTTTAAATCAGAAATCTTTTGTTTTTTAGTTTAAACGGCAATAGTGAATAAATTACGCTAAATACAAAAAATACCTTTCATTTCAACTAAAGTTCATTGTAGTCATATATATATAAGAACAGATTTAGGTTGACATCGAAAACTCTAAATATATTAATCAAAATTAATGTAAGCAGATTCTCGAGTATCAAAATGGGTGAGTCAATTATTAGCCAAGACTTTTTATTACCATGAGGTATTAAATCAATTTAAAATATTCCGAAAGCGAGAACGTTATCTTTTTATTTAGATTACTCGATTGTCGAGTTAAGGTAAAAGGGACACTTAAAGATTTACAGCCCTAAAATGGCGGCTTTGCGAGCCCGAGATCGACTAAACTATTTATCTGCTGTACCTGCTCATGAATAATAAACTCCCAATAAATGTCTAATGGATGTATTGGTTTATATGCGAGCTGAAACACATTCTTGAATGAAGAATAGAGATATATCTAATCTAAATATGTTTATTGGTTGAAAGTAGAAACGGCTAATACGCCACTATTGAGACTTTACGGGAGAGCCGTTTCAAATTTAGATTTCTCGAAAATAATTCATAAAAAATCAATGAATTACCCGAATTAAGGTTTTTTTTCGACCTGGATTATTTTTTAATTCCTCAAAGTTACGGAGATATTTTATAAACTAACTTGGAATAGTTCTCAAAGTAAGTGGTGTTTTAGACAATACTGTTTCAAAATGTGAACTCAATAAATTTAAATATTGATATAATATCACTACATTTCTTTTTCAAACAAAAATGGCTTATACTTATGCTATTTTGAATTTTAAACTTTTTGAGACAATAAACAGATCTGTACTTTATATTACTATATAGTAAAAGTTTATTGAAAGCTTCTTGGAAATACATTTGTTTTATTGTTCTGTAACGGAAATGGACATTTTTTTAAAAGTTTATAATTAATTTGGTTGCAAAATGATTTTAACCAACAAATACTTTTGATCGAAAGAGAAGGCTTAACCAGCCTGCCCTGTCTTCTTCCGTTAACATCTCAATCCTTTCGTTGTTTCGTCCTACTGGGACTCATCAGGGACGCGCGACCCGCAAAGGGTCTGCGCCTATAGATGGCATACCGTTGTTAGCAGTGAGTCATATCGACTAGTAAACTGCCATTCCCCACTGACAAGGTAAGGGGACAGCGGGTAATAGACGAAGGGGTGCACAGCGTGCAAACCCCGGACGCTCAGCGCCGTGGAGAGCGACCAATAAACTAATCGTTTACCGATAGGTACGTCCATCGGGTTTTTGAGGTTCCATGGCTAGCCTGTCATTTGATTTGATGTTAACATTCCTTGCCTCACTTAAAATGAAATGTGAGGTCATCCTTGTTTCTGATTCTTGGTGCTCATCAGTGATCTGGCTTGGCAATGTGACACGTTCGATGTTCAGTTAACAACAAATACTTTATTACAAATTTTTGCAATTTTCTTTACACCCACCACAGTAAGTAAAGATATTTAAATGCAAATATTTTCGTCAATCTCGGGTAGGGTATCTTTGATATTACCCTGATAAAAATTTAAATACTACTACTACTTTTTTATAAAATGAGTAGATAAGTCGTCTTCCATAATCCATAAAGATGCCTGTTTTGGCCAGTTATTTCTCAGTATATAATATTTTTGTAAAAATGTTCATCTGCAGCATTGTCGAATAATTTATTAGGTTCTTATCACATGTTCCTGAATCCATCCCTGTAGTACAGACTATTTTTATAAAGCAAATTTACCACTAATTGCTGGTAAAAGAAGACAAATCTTTTCATCGACTTTTACTTTTTTTATTTAATTTAGGACCTTTTTAACTTTAACTTATTTAACGAAAATAATTGCTAATTTTTATGTTTTAAGACATTAACCACTAAATATATCCTTATACATGAAATTTGTTTGATATTCTATATAACAGACATATTAAAATACATATGTAGATAGCAGCCCCAGGCACATTATTATCCTTTGCCAACCCAACAAAATGCGTTCAGCGGTTCCTAATTTCTCCAAGACATAATTAATAATAATACTGCTGTCATTTAACCCGCCTAAGTCTTAAGCTTTTATAATCTAAGAATTAGGTCCGGACCAGCGATCCCCGGCCGACAAATAAGGGACGCCTAAGCCGATTATAGTGCCTTTTCGCTCTTACAATCAGATTATTATATTGAGGTTTATGATTCAAATCCTGAACTATTGGTCTAGTCCGAAAAAAGATACGTTCAAATGCTGCAAAAAATAGGGTCACTAGTGAAATATATGGTTCCGAATCAGATACACATGCGTGGACATAATTAACGAAACATCATACACTGAAAGAAATCTATTGTTAGGTCAAATATTAAGTATTTCTTATTCCTCAAACATAAATATATTTCATTTATTGTTAGTCTTATTTCTGGTTACGAAAATAAAGATATTATTTTTGAAGAAGTAGTCCATTCTTAAAGTGGAGTTAATTTATAGAAATAAAAAAACATAAAGTCTTTCTCCACTGGTTTATTAGAAATAAAATTAGAAGGTGGTAGATAGTCTACATGTTTCGGGTGTAGTAACACCCATCATCAGGAAACAAAAAGTAAAGAGAAAATATTTATAAGTAAGAGGAACAGACCTAAATGGTGAGCGGTAGTGAACCTCGATGGAGCTCTCATCGAGCCATGGAAAATCAAATATGAGAAATGGGAAAATGATTAGAAAAAATTGATATACTTAAGTCTTAACACTGACCATGGGCAACAGGTAACAGTGGTTAAGAAGAGGCCCGTTTGGGCAAAGAAAAAAATTAAGAAAAGTAAGAAAAATGGAGATTCACAGGTCAAGAACTTTCATCCTGGGAACCGTAGAGAGAAAGAAAAAATTGTTTATTAAGCCCTCTTTATTTTATGGGAAAAAATTTTAATTTAGAAGCGTAGAAGGCATAGAACTGATGTTAAATCTTAGTTCATAGCAGAAAAAAAATTAAAAAAATTTGGGGAACAAGCCCGGGCTTGTTTTCTTAATTTTTCTCTTTGCCCAAACAGGCCTCTTCTTAACCACTGTTACCTGTTGCCCATGGTCAGTGTTAAGACTTAAGTATATCAATTTTTTCTAATCATTATCCCATTTCTCAATATTTGATTTTCCATGGCTCGATGAGAGCTCCATCGAGGTTCACTACCACTCACCATTTAGGTCTGTTCCTCTTACTTATGAATATTTTCTCTTTACTTTTTGTTTCCTGATGATGGGGGTTACTACACCCGAAACATGTAGAGTATCTACCACCTTCTAATTTTATTTCTAATAAACCAGTGGAGAAAGACTTTATGTTTTTTTATTTATTTCTAAAGATATTATTGTTTTTAATATAAGAAACTATTGGTTTTTTATTATACAAGATTAATATGGGGCTCCTAATCTTGGTGTTGGTTAATGTTATGATTTTCAAAAATTCGTATCTCCCAATAAAGTCTACTAGTAACCATAACATATATCAATTGAAATTAGACTATACCTCCATCTTTCCTGGACACTCGCTCGTATCCTCCACAGGGTGACACACATTTTCGAAAATAAACCTATAACATTTTGTCACAAATAGCGAAAACTATAATTTTGTCAAGGAACCAACCTACAATACAAAAAGAAATCATTCAAATCAGATGATAGGTTTTAAAAAAATATATTGCAAATTATAAATTACAGGAAACTTGCTTTAGTTTCTCTGTTTTCACTTACAAACACTTTTATGTTCATCTAGAATTTATAATCAGAAATTATGTAGTTAAACCTCTTAACATAATTTGATATACGACTTACAAGAATCACATTCTCTATGATGATTAACGACGATCATGAGTTCTACTTGACCTTTAATTTCCAATGAATATCCTGTTACTCAAATTTAATTAAATCCATAAACCCATGAAGCGTCAGTGGATAGTGCGATGGAAAATGGGTAATTGGACAACGACTCGGCCGATAAGGCGATTCGGCTCCTCAACTATGGTCCAATTAATTGAGGACGGGCGCCCGGACGCCATCGATGTCCCTTTTCGATTCAATTAGATGCAGGAACATTGTTATGTGGTCCTAAGTAGAAATCGATGTTCGATATACCTTCGCTCTATTCACTTCTTACCCTGATAGAAAATTCAATTAAGTGTTGTTTTATAAACCATCCGCATCGGCATTCTAATGCACAGTTACCACACAAACTTAAGCAGTAAGAAAGTGATTGTTTTCCTAAGTAGATACAAATTCATTTTCTAGATTAATCAGAATAAACAATTAATTTTAAATTTAATCAAGGAAAGATGCATTAAACATACATTTAAAAATCCACCCAACATGGAAGATTTCAATTCAAAATAATTCTATAAATTATTTAATATTTTTATAAAAAAAAGTCATATACTCCCGATGGGATTTGATCCTGTAACTGTGTGATCTGTAGGCTAGAGCTCTAACTCTCTACGCTATTGCTACCGATAAACATTTGTTGTTTAATATATGACACTCTCTTCAGCGCGATTTGTTTTCTCTCGTAATAGATTTTCCAGTATATTATTAACCTCTTCCATAATTTCAGATGGCGTATTTTCACACTCTAATTCTGAATCACGCGACAAATACATGAGAAATAAGTTAAATACTTTACAATTACTGTTTTCTAAAAAAAATGTTTTTAATAAATAGTGGTGGTCTGTCAAATTGGCACTATTTTGTTTAAATTAAAATAGTGTGCCTTGTATATTTTTCAACACACGTGTAATATACGGCGCTTTCTAGCCAAATTAACTGTGTTTTTTTCTCATTTTCATAGGTGGTCGTAGGAAAACGAATTTTTTCATTGTTATAGATAGAAGTAGTTTTTATCATTTTTTCTGTAAAACTGCTTGCTTTTTATAGTCTATTTCGTCATTCTGGAGCAAGTAGTTTTGTAGTTCGAGCCAACAGACAAATAGACGAAAAAGAAGAACATGATTTTTGTGATCTAGGACTGTGGCAACTAATAATTCTGGTATTACAATATAAAAGAAAATTTCGCAATTACAATCATTTCCTTTGCGAGGAAAATAAAGAATGAAATGCCACCCAACTCGACTCTTTATTAAAACAAAATTCTACTAACATAAGCTCATCAATATTCGAGTAGGTATATAAGCTAGTTCTATTCGGTCGGACTAGCCCAATACGTTAAAAAATCAATTGTTCTTAATTAAATACCTGTTTTTGCTTTCAGGTAGCAGCCAGCCAACAACTATGGTTTAAGACCCACTAACCCCTAAAAAAATTAACTGCCACGAATAAAACACTGCCTTAGCACCCCTAAGAGAGCGAAAAACTTCATCATGGAAAATATGGGACCACGAGGGGATATCGAGGTGATTAAGGACCTGGAAGGAGAAAGAATAGGAATGAAAAAGTTAACGTATTGTTCTTTCGAAGGGTATAATGGGACTTGGGAGAGATTATTTTAAAGGGTAAGTGATAAAATGCCATGGAACCTGATATACGGTGAAGAATTTTATTTTCCATTATTTGGTATTTCCTACAACTTCTACACTACAATGACCAAGGATGGACTTTTTAACATCAATACAAACAAAAAAGATGTATTAAGGGTGTTCGATCGCTTAAACAAAAATTATGTTTAATTACGGTATTTTTGTTAATAATTTTAACTTCAAGTTTAATAACCACTCTTAATCTCTGGCGTTCACTGTAAAGATAAGAAAAATGTGCGGAGGCAACGCGCAGTAGAAAAAGTAGTTTAAAAGTATATTTTATTGTAATGTTTCTTTTTTAATTTTAAAAACACTAAAAAATTGATGGTCACACAAGAAACGCCTCTGCGAAACTTTTTTTTGTATCAAACGGTATAAAATTGAAAGATAACTGCGTAAATCTATTTATTTGTCTTTGGTTTTCTGTCAACTTAGGTCTCAAGTTACTTTAAATAAAAGGTAATGGTGAAACAATCCTAAAATCGATAAAAAAGTTTAATAAATCCCCAAAAAAACTTTCAACAGAAACTAGTTAAAGAAAATAAACGAGGTGTAAATCTCTGTTGTGCCAGACTGCTGGCAAGACACCTCTTTCAGTCGATAGGGTCTTGTCACGGGTATTTCAAGGATTGTTAGGGTTTTACTTTATTTGGATTTATTTTGTCCACTGAAATTTTTTTTAACCTTGTTTTCACTTCCTGAAGCGTAGAAAGAAAGAAACGTAGAAAACTTTTATGATAAAGTTTTTTGTTGCTTCTGCTATGTTGAGCTTAAATGTCAATTATATTTTTCTTGCAAAAAAAAAAATTGTAATAATAAAAAAAACTCTTGGAGATCTTGACATACAAAAAGCATGTTACCCAGTTTTTTTGGTATGTCTGTTGGCGTGACAGCTCAAGAATAAATGTCACATTTGCATACCTTTACTTGTGAATAAAGATACTTTAGATTTGTTATTACCTGTGATTTTGACTGTGACTTCGCAGTAATAACAATTATAGCAAAATTATATTTTTAATTAGCCTAGTTTTTACTTTGATATAGTTTGAAAAAAGTATTATTGTTTTAAAAAAAAATATAGGCTTTTAAAACGTTTTTTCAAGTTTAGTATCCGTAATAATTAAAAAGATAAGTTACCGGCTTGCAGATAAAGTAGTGCATCTGTCTTTTGCATAAAAGTACACCGAAACGCCAAAACAATAGGTTCGCTCGGGCACAGGTAGACAATGACGGCCGTTTCGTCCTCTCTACGAAAGCCCTAACTTAAGTAGCAACTCCAGAAACAGAAAAAATGTGATTTCACCATTTATGCTACTCAGGTAGGTTATGGCTTTCCGTTAGAGTCCTAATGTCTACTTGTGCAATCCCGGCGTCCCGTGATACTGTAATACCAAATAACAGATGCACCACTTTGTTCGCTTATCGCTAACCTATGCTTCTATTGAGTATTCTATCGGATGTTTATTTAAAAACATGCCCCCTTAATAATAAAGCCCAAAATATGGAAAAACACGATAACTTTATTTCCAAGGCGAAAATTTTTCAAGCTGATGACTACAACAAAGACATTTTTATGGTATTATTTTAATTCATTAAAATTAATATAGGATTTATATACGCTTCATACCCACGGTTTTTACTTGATTTTTCGAAAACTACTAAAAATAAAGGACCAGTATGAGGTACGTTTAAAAAGGTAACTGCATTACCTTTCAAATGATCTCAACTGTCAACTTGATATAAATTAATTAAAAACCAGCTTGATTAAAGTCCCTCTTGGAAATAGAGTTGACTTGTTTTTAGAGATTTTCATATTTTGTAAAAGAGCTTAAATATTAAGGGTGGTATGTTTTGAAATAGACATGCTGTATAATAGTAATTTATTTATTTTCAACAGTTATTTCTATATAATATAAATATAGCTACATTTCTCCATTTGGAATTGCATAAAATATAAAATCTCTATTCTTTTTGACAAGTAAATCCTAAAATGATAAAGTTGCAAAGTTATTGGTGAAATGTGCCAGTCTAAAGAATATTTTTTTTAACTTACCCTAAGAAGTTCGTAGGCATAAAATATAGTTTTAAACTGAAATTCCAGCTGACAAACGGCAATGCTGAAATTCCTAGCATAAATGTTGCAGAAAAACTTTTAGAAATCTTTGGTTCACCGAAATGTTCGAATATACATTCTAGAATTATACAGGGTGGATCTCGTAGCGCATTCGTTAGAAAATTTTGAGAAGTCTCATCGACATGAATTTTATTGGCTGGTCATAATCGACTAGTACAAATCTAAATAAAAAAATTACAAAATGTTTTTTTTTTGAATGGGCATCCTTCATTTCGATTTTAAATTTAGATTCTACATTGAATTGCGAGTTCAGAAAATCCCATTTATCTAAGGGCGTAGATATTGGGGGTAGTTACCCCCCCCCCCACCCTTCGTTCAACGAATTTTTTTTATAAAAATAGATTGAAGCAGAAATTATTGACATGTAAGTCACTTTTAATGGTACCAGAAGTTTTATAACACTCTTACTACCCCCTCCTCCACTTGGAAAAAAATATTGTCTACGTCCTTGCACTTGTCATAACTTATCTGTCATATTTGCAGGTTGGAGAGAATAATGTTTCTTGAGTGATAGAAGAGTTTTGGACTTGTGCTAACAACTTTTCAACCGGAGCTACATAAAGCAAATAAAAACAATGCAAGTCCAAAACTCTTCTATCACTCATCTGCCATAGTTTCTTACACGTACATTTTTTTAAGGAAAATAAGTATACAGGGTGATTTCTAAGTTGTTACTTCTTTTTTAGCTGTGTATAGAAGGCATTAAAATAAACAACTTTTTCAAATACTTTTATTTTAAACTCAAAAATAGGCGAGATAGAGAAGTAAAAAATCTAAGTGCGGGCCTGGTTATCAAAACATAACCCGCTATAGTTTCTGTTGTTTTTCTTATCTCTTATTAGTCATTCAATTTTCCTGAAGCAAGTTAATTTTAAATTGGTGACACGTGAAAATGGTAAAATTTGAAAACAATGAACTAATAGATATGGTGCTAATTTACTGTGAGTGTCGTAAAAGTGCGGCTGCTGCTTCGAGATTATACGCAGAACGCTTTCCCTTGCGGGCTCATCCTACACCCAGAAGTTTTCTTAATGCTATTCAACGGGCAGAACCGTATTTGATTCGTAGTTTAGTAAATGAATGTAAGTACTTTATTTTTGCGTTTTTTGAAAAAAGGTATTTGAAAATGTTGTTTATTTTAATGCCTTCTATACACAGCTTAAAAAGAAAAATCAACTTAGGAATCACCCTGTATATGAATACACACCCTAATACTTTAAAATATTAAACTCTGTAAACGAGAAAAGATAACTGCCATCCTAAATACTACAACAAACCTACAAAAATATAGTTAAAAGTCTGTGATATCCCAATAGTTTCCCATTTTTCCCGTGAAAAGCGAAGCCAGTCGTGAATACTAAGAGCTATTCCAAAAGTTGGGAAACCTACGAAGAAAAACTTTAGCGGAAATAAGTTTAAGAAAGCAAACGAACCGTAAATGTTTATTGTGTCGGCTTTTTGGCTTGATACCTTTAAGAGGCATCGAAATTTTATATCTTTAGTTATTTGAAAACTTGTTAAGATTTACTGCTTTTAGTTCAAAACTAAATAAAATCTTTTAACAAAAACAAATTAATAAGTGTTCAAAAATAGTTTTAGGAACAAGGCCGCAACACACTGTGTGTGCATGTGTTTTTTTTCACAACCACTTTCCCTTAATAGTTTTGACGCTTGTGGTCCTATGAGAGAGGTTAGAAGATTATTATATTGCCATACTACGTAATAACATAATCATATCTACTCTCCAGGAACTACATATAGCCGATCATTTAATACTGCTTGTGGACAAATATATAGGGTATTCTCAAAGTTGAATCATTTATATAAAAGGGTTAGAGAACTCGTAAAAATAAGTAATTGTACCAAAAATCATTTATATTAAAGTTGCAGAGTAAAGAAGTTAATAACAATAAAAGAATGGAATTTAGTGTCCGTTAAAATATAAAGAAAAGAAGCTTAGCGGACAGAGTAGTGCGTCTATCTTTTGCATTAAAGTACACAGTGACGCCAAAGGTAATGGAATCCCTGGGACACAGGTAGACAATGACAGGCTGTTTCGTTCTTGTTAGAACTCATCAGAAAGCCATAACCCGTAAGCGACCCCCAGTACAGCGAGCCTGTTCTTTCAAGACGTTTTTAAGAAATAAAAACGAGATGAAAACCCAGTAACGCCATCAGTAGGAATCCACTCAATGCAAAAGATAGCCATCTATCGTGAAAACGTAGAAATAAATAAATCTAAATCAATCAAGCACGGAACGGCCACTTCACCAGTATAGGAAACATGTCTCGCTTCTCTAATACCATCTCCACGGTTTTGTGGATTCAGATCCAGATCGCGCTGCAGTCGCCCACCGGCTTGCAGCACTATTCCGTAAATGCCGTGTGTAAGTTAAATAAAATAATGGAATTTAGTGTCCGTTAAAATATAAAGAAAAGAAGCTTAGCGGCAAGCGGACAGAGTAGTGCGTCTATCTTTTGCATTAAAGTACATAGGGACGCCAAAGGTAATGGAATCCCTGGGGCACAGGTAGACAATGACAGGCTGTTTCGTTCTTGTTAGAACTCATCAGAAAGCCATAACCCGTAAGGATTCCATTACCTTTGGCGTCCCTGTGTACTTTAATGCAAAGATAGACGCACTACTCTGTCCGCTTGCCGCTAAGCTTATTTTCGTTAATAACAATTGAAAAATGTAAAATTAAGACCTGACTTTTTGATATTCTCGACCACTGCGTTTTCAATGTTTTGTTTACTGGTATGGTTCATTTTTTTTGTAGGATACAAGTTACTCATCCTTATCATTCTTTCATTCATTGCACGGTTTTCAGTGCGAATTACGGTTTGACCAGTGGTAAATAATTCGCTAAAGTGCGTGATATTTTTGATTTTTGGGCATTTTGTGCGATAAAAAAAAAGGCACACGTTTATGAAAACAATGAACTACTGGACACAATATTAATTTACGGGGAGTGCCAACAAAATGTAGCCGCAGCATGTCATTTGTACGCGTTGTTGTTCCTTTGAAATCATCCGGCTCCGCGGATATTTGTAAATTTACTTATTGTGACAATTTTGAACAATTTTTGTAACATCCGGATGCATTTTACCGGTAAGCATGGATTATTGTTAGTTGCAATAACAATTAAACGCAGTGGTCGAGAATATCAAAAAGTCAGATCTTATAGTTTTTAAATTTTACATTTTTTCAATTGTTAACTTTTTTACTATGCAACTTTTAAATAAATTATTTTTGATACAATTACTTATTTTTACAAGTTCTACAACCTGTTTAAATAAATTACTCAACTTTGAGAACACTCTAATTTTTTTTTATTCGGATCAAGAACACTGTAATTTTACACAGCAAACTTTAGCATGATAGGATCCACTTAATAATATAATACTTCGACGACTTCTGCAGCCGTTACGCAATATCTTCCAAAAGATGCTATAGCTAAATTGTCGTCTAGGAAAAAAGGCTACTTTAGGTAAAAATATATGTTCGTGTGAACTGATAATTAAACTAAAAAAATTACAGAACACCGAAAAGTGGGTTTTACATTACTCGTTTTAGAAGTATATCAATAAACAAGTCACTCTTTAAAAATGTGTATTCCTATACATAAATAAAAAAAATAAAACTTGAATTAATTTTCAAATTATATCTCGTTGAAAGGACTCAGATGAAAATTGTTCGAATAAAATATTTGAATAAACGACTTTAAAAAGAAAAAGATTGAAAAACTTTCTGTTGCAGTTGAGTTTATTAAATTCGCAATAAAATAACTGGATTTGGTCGTATTCATAAAATATAAGAACTTAACGACAATAACCTTTACTTTCGACTTTCTTTTTGACGTAGGATTTACCTGTCACCGTTCTTTGGAAATTTAATTTTCCTTTTCTAAAAAGTTTTCGTCGTTTTAATAAATAAAACTTTTTAAATTTAACCTTTGTTAGCGTCAAAATTAAGTTGATATAACAAGGAAAGTTTTAAAAAGATACACTGATTTATAATAAAAATATACGATGGCAATTTCATATTTTTATTTACTTTAACTTACCAGCCTTATTAAAAAAATATGATACCTATTAAATTATACATTTTATTTACACACGTTTTTTAATTGAGTTTATAATGAGAAAAAGTATATACCTACTTAATGTGACGAAATGAAAATGTTTTTTTTGATTTGATATTCGTTTTCGGAACTTTAAACCGATACCTAGGGGTCAGCGCTACCTAGCGGGACTCCTGTAATTGTGACGAATGTCTTTACAAGTGATTATTTTCTCTTATCATTGTTGTTTATTTCTATTAGTATGTTAGAGGTGCTGATATGCTCAAGAGCTTGCTGCTTAGGCAGATTTAAGTTATTCCTTTCTTTCCTCGGATCCTAGCTGATAAGCCATGATATGGGGAAACGCGTCTAGGGATGGATCTGACGAAATAAATGGAAAATATTTATTTGATTTCATATACTTTTTGCACCAAAATTACACAAAATTTAATATATTGTGTGATGCGGTCCAAACCTTGTTTGGATTAATTAATATTTTTATCGTTAAATCTACCGGGTTACACAAATAATAAAAATCAATTTTTTTCGTAATTTTAGAAGTAAAGTATTAAAAGTTTCAATTTTCATAAGCGTTTAAATTGCCGTTTTTTCGACAATTGAAACCTTTGAAACCACTGCCGGTTTAACCGAAAGTAAAATCAACTTTTAAATTTTAAATAGAAATCTGCTATTCTTATTCCATGCTTAGTTTCTGTGGAAAATTCTCTTTTCAATGACAAATCACACATTATCATTGGTTAAAATTGAGTTTCTAGATGTCCATACCTTTGATAAAACACGGTAAGTGGTAAAGAGTGGGCCATGGAAACATTTAAATGGTTCATTTCAACCCACTATGAAATGAGCATGTTTGAGAAACCTGGTATCTTATTTACAACCTGCCTTAAAAATCTCTATTTTCATTCGATTTTCTTTCTAACGGGCAATTCAATCACAAGTTAATATAATTCATTGTAATAGTAGAAATTAACAAGAAATATCACAAATGTAATTTCTAGACTCTCATATGATGTTTTGTATAGACCAGTCTATGGTCTATCTTTTTCATCTGGCATTAAATTGAAACTTATAGACGTGGACACGTGACTTAAACAGGGTCGTATTTAGAAAAATGTTGTCTTATTGTGTCTTTTTTTAAATTGTGCAGTAGTATAGTATTATAAACGTCTAAATACGACCCTGTCCAGGTGAGCGTTCACGTGTATATTTTCAATTTAGTGCCGGTTAAAAATAAATAGACTATAGTATGTAAAACAAAAACATTATTTCTATTTTAGTAGGCAAGATGTCAGATGGTGGTAAATAATTAACCGGAGACAGGTTAGCAACGGCCTTTGGCAACGCGAGAAATATTCATCGCAGGCGGACGCCGCGATCCTTCATACCTCGCTGCTCGACGAGCGGGGCCTGGGCAATCTGCATTGTGACGGTTAATAAAAAAGCATATTAATTTAAATATTTAGATAGACTCTTACTTATTAACAATGAAAAAATGTATAACTGTCAATAATTTCTAATTATCTGTTTAATAGCTATATTGGGAAAAAAGAGGAATTAAAATGTATGCACGTCTATGAACTTTTACGAAAAAAACACCGTTGCTGCGAGTCGATTTTCTTTAAATTTTGGATATGTGTTAAGTATACCATAAAAAACATGGTAGTGGTCAGATCGGCCCGTGGCCGATCGATTTGTTTTTTTTAAATGGTCTCAAAGTTGAAAATTTGTAACTATGAAGAAATACGTTTTTGTAACAAGTCATGGTTTATATTAAATAGGAAGAGAGGGAAGTTATCCTGTGACCTGTTAGGGGGTTTAAACTAAAGAACACTTATCGCTTAATCGATTTTTTCTAATATCCCCAACGACTAGCCGTAATACGTCGATAAAATCAGTGCTAAACCATTACTTGTTACAAAAACGTATTTCTTCATAGTTACAAATTTTCAACTTTGAGACCATTTAAAAAAAACAAATCGATCGGCCACGGGCCGATCTGACCACTACCATGTTTTTTATGGTATACTTAACACATATCCAAAATTTAAAGAAAATCGACTCGCAGCAACGGTGTTTTTTTCGTAAAAGTTCATAGACGTGCGTTTATCTTAAAACC
Organism: Polydrusus cervinus; assembly: GCA_935413205.1. NCBI lineage: Eukaryota > Metazoa > Arthropoda > Insecta > Coleoptera > Curculionidae > Polydrusus > Polydrusus cervinus. The sequence goes on from OW284511.1 coordinate 103,656,213, forward strand.
TGTTTTTTTCTAATACGGCACTGATTTTATCGACGTATTACGGCTGGTCGTTGGGGATATTAGAAAAAATCGATTAAGCGATAAGTGTTCTTTAGTTTAAACCCCCTAACAGGTCACAGGATAACGTCCCTCTCTTCCTATTTAATATAAACCATGACTTGTTACAAAAACGTATTTCTTCATAGTTACAAATTTTCAACTTTGAGACCATTTAAAAAAAACAAATCGATCGGCCACGGGCCGATCTGACCACTACCATGTTTTTTATGGTATACTTAACACATATCCAAAATTTAAAGAAAATCGACTCGCAGCAACGGTGCTTTTTTCGTAAAAGTTCATAGACGTGCGTTTATCTTAATACCTGTTTTTTCTAATACGGCACTGATTTTATCGACGTATTACGGCTAGTCGTTGGGGATATTAGAAAAAATCGATTAAGCGATAAGTGTTCTTTAGTTTAAACCCCCTAACAGGTCACAGGATAACTTCCCTCTCTTCCTATTTAATATAAACCATGACTTGTTACAAAAACGTATTTCTTCATAGTTACAAATTTTTAACTTTAAGACCATTTAAAAAAAACAAATCGATCGGCCACGGGCCGATCTGACCACTACCATGTTTTTTATGGTATACTTAACACATATCCAAAATTTAAAGAAAATCGACTCGCAGCAACGGTGTTTTTTTCGTAAAAGTTCATAGACGTGCGTTTATCTTAATACCTGTTTTTTCTAATACGGCACTGATTTTATCGACGTATTACGGCTAGTCGTTGGGGATATTAGAAAAAATCGATTAAGCGATAAGTGTTCTTTAGTTTAAACTCCCTAACAGGTCACAGGATAACGTCCCTCTCTTCCTATTTAATATAAACCATGACTTGTTACAAAAACGTATTTCTTCATAGTTACAAATTTTCAACTTTGAGACCATTTAAAAAAAACAAATCGATCGGCCACGGGCCGATCTGACCACTACCATGTTTTTTATGGTATACTTAACACATATCCAAAATTTAAAGAAAATCGACTCGCAGCAACGGTGTTTTTTTCGTAAAAGTTCATAGACGTGCATACATTTTAATTCCTCTTTTTTCCCAATATAGCTATTAAACAGATAATTAGAAATTATTGACAGTTATACATTTTTTCATTGTTAATAAGTAAGAGTCTATCTAAATATTTAAATTAATATGCTTTTTTATTAACCGTCACAATGCAGATTGCCCAGGCCCCGCTCGTCGAGCAGCGAGGTATGAAGGATCACGGCGTCCGCCAGCGATGAATATTTCTCGCGTTGCCAAAGGCCGTTGCTAACCTGTCTCCGGTAAATAATTATTACAAAGATTGACTTAAATGAATTGTTTTACACGCCATACTTGACATAACTTCACATGGTTTATACTGGTCTAGAAATTACATTTTTTTTTTCCTCCAAGGGCCCGTACATACGCCGGATGCACTTAGGCCAGGTCTGACCCATTGTGCTCATCCTGTTTGGTTGTTACACCCACTCCGTGATCCCAGTTCCTTGCACTAGTTTGTGTAGGTCTACTGGGGAGAGGGTAGGGATGTCCTCTGGTTCCAGTTTTGGTTGCCCGAGTATTTGCTGCCTCTTTCGATCTAGTAACTCGCAATGGCAAACTATGTGCTGGACAGTTTCTCTATCTTGTCCGCATAGTCTGCAATCAAGGTCTCCATTTTACAATTGAATTCATTCTGTGCAGATGGTTCTTAACAGCTGTGTGTCCTGTCAGAATTCCTGTCATGGTTCTCGGTTGGTTCCTATTCATTTGAAGCAGCTGTGCTGCAGAAATTACATTTATGATATTTATTGTTAATTTCTACTATTGAATAATATAATTATTAACTTGTGATACACCGTTAACAAGAAAATAAAATGAAGAATGTTATTATAATAATACAAAGATGTGTTGCTATAAAAAAAACTAATAATTCCGCCCTTTTTAAAAAGTAGATTGTAAATAAAATAGCCCTAACGCATGAATTTTTCCAAAGCAAGTTAATTTAATATTATAAAACAAATTGAGTTGATCAATTTTAACGTTTCCATGACCCATTCTTGACCTTGTTTCACAAAAAAAAACTGATCTATGATGCTGATGCCATTGAAAAGAATTTAAAAATAAAGTAGAGAGTTTAGCGTCCATATAAGAAAATAGAAAAAAGTTTTTTAGCGGCAGACGGACAAGTGGTGCATCTATCTTTTGCATTAAAGTACACGTGGACGCCAAAGGTAATGGGTTCCCTGGGGCACAGGTAGACAATGACAGGCTGTTTCGTTGTTGTTAGAACTTATCAGAAAGCCATAACCTGTAAAGCAACTCCAAGTACAGCGAGACTGTTCTTTCAATGCATTTTTAAGAAATTAAAACCGCGATGAAAACCCAGTAACGCCATCAGTAGGAATCAACTCAATGCAAAAGATATAGCCATATAACGTGAAAACATAGGACTAATAAACTAAAGTACGGTGACCTACAAACACCAGTATAGGAAACTTTACCCTTCACTAAAATTTTTTCTACAGGTTTGTAGATTCAAATATAGATCGCGCCGTGTAGCCCACTGGCGGTGCCGATCCATTCCGTATACGGAGTTTTATTTCTTAAAAATGCCTTAAAAGAACAGTCTCGCTGTACTTGGTGTTGCTTACAGGTTATGGCTTTTTGATGAGTTCTAACAAGAACGAAACAGCCTATGCCCCAGGGAACCCATTGCATTTGGCATCCCTGTATACTTTAATGTAAAAGATAGATGCACCACTTTGTCCGCCTGCCGCTAAAAGAGAATTTAATTTTTAAAATTTAAAAGTTGACGTGAGTGTTTTTGAAGATTTGAATTTTTTTTTTTTTTTTTTTTTTATGATAAAACACCTGCACTGTAGGAAAAATCCTTTAAGGCGCTCTGGGAGCGGTGCGAGTGCGAAAAAAGCGATTAACGTTGGTCTTGAAACGTTGAAGATTGTATTCATTGGGAAACACGACCTCAGGAAGATCATTCCACAAAGATGACGTTCTCCAGATGAAAGAATTCTTGAACAATGAAGTTCGAGGAGTACTAAGCTGAACAACATATGGATGAGCGGCAGTGGTTCGCCGTGTATTTCTGTTTTGCATTGCTCTAGGTGGAATCAAGTGGGCAATGTCAGTCGAACACCTGCCATGAAAATATCTGTAAAAGAGAGCCAAATCACCAACCTGTCTTCGATGCTCCAGGCTATCGAGGGTCTTGGTCAGCTCGGGGTCGCCGATCAGACGAACGGCTCTCCTTTGAATGGAATCCAGTAGCCGAAGGGTGTGCTTGGGTGCAGAGCTCCAGACATGAGAGCAATATTCTAATGATGGTCGAATCTGGGCTTTGTAGAGTGTCAAAAGTTGATGAGGTGTGTACAACCTTTTGGTGCGGAAAAGTACACCAAGTTTCTGTGCAGCTGCCTTGGCAATTGCGGCAACGTGATCATGCCAAGACATATTACCTCCCAGATTGACCCCCAGCAAATTAATAGACGGTGCCAGGGGAATTGCGTGTCCTGCCATGACTATATCCGGTTCTGCAATGTTAACCTTTTTGGAGAAGACTGCTGCCTGGGTTTTCTTAGCATTAAATTCGACTTGGTTACTGTCACCCCAAGCCAAAATTTCTTCCAGGTCATTGTTGAGGCGCAATACTTCATGCTGCCTGCGAAGATGTGCGTCGGCAGCGGATGTTTGGGGAGTCAAGGTAAAAGATGAGACAAGTGTGCTGTCATCAGCAAAGCTATAAATTGGATTTTGGGTTTTTACTAGAAGGTCGTTAATATACAGTAAAAAGAGGGTAGGCAACAATATGGACCCTTGAGGAACACCGGCATTGATGGTGAAGGTGTCTGAGAGAAACCCGTCAATCGCCACTTGCAAAGAACGGTTCTTAAGGAAGCTGGTTAACCATAAACAAAATCCATTAGGCATACCGTAGGATCGCAATTTACTTAGAAGCCCATCGTGCCAAACACGATTGGTCGAAAAATGGCATTTTAAACACTTTCTTAATTCATAATTTTTTAACCTTTTCTTTCAGATTCTCGTTTTTTTTTTAATTTAACAAAAAATTATCTAATATTCTTAAATATGAAACTTTATATAAATTTAAGTAATAAAATAAAAATATCAACAAAATTTTAAAAAACGGAACATTCTTACATCGATTAGCCATCGTGCTAAACTTGTTCGAAATAAATTATAATAATTACAAAAGAAGCAGCGACGACAAAAACGAACGAATTTACTATATAAAATCAGTTTTTCGACACAGTCAATCTAGATAGGTCAATTTAAATGTAAATTAAAGTACTTTTTTTACAACTCTAAGAAGGAATGGTTTAATCGATTTAGCCATAGACAAAAACTACCATAAAACTTTGCTAAAGCAATGGGATAAAGTGAGACTCCATTAAGTTCGTAATAAAATAGCCGGGTTTGCAACAGAATCGGGCAAGTAATACGAGACTGAGAAAAATCTAAGAAAAATTACGTTTATTTTTGCCTTTGTTTCCGACATCAGTTTCAACTGTCAACGGGAGTGCTTTTCGGGATTCAATTTCCTTTTTTGTCCACTCTTTTCTCCATTTAAATCAATTTTATTTAAACTGTCTAATTTCCACATTAACTGGAAGACTTTTCTCAGTTTTGGGATTAGTTAACCTTAAGTCATTTTTAAAAAGTGATTTTAAATTAATTTGTATTAAAAAAGGACGTCACGAGAAGGAAAAAGAAAAGTTGAAGATATCAGACCGTAAACATCAATATGATTTATTTGATTTGTATATATCCGGAACTAAAGTAGGTACCAATAGAGTCTGATGCAGTTAAACATGAACCATAGACTACGTAGCAGTAAATAAAAGTTGACAAGACTAGGGAATCGCACAGTAACCTCTTTACCGAATCATCATACTCCGGGACAAGGGCGTCCATAGCATAGAGCATTATTCAGGGGGGGAAGCACGTGCTCTATTTGCCCCCTCCCGCTTAGGGACGCCCATGCTCCTGGATCCATCTAATACCCATAGTTTAAAAATAGCCTTCTTTATCGCCGCAGGTATGTGCTTGCTGATCAAACCTAAGACCTACATTTTCTAGTTTTTTGTTAAATTCCAATTTCACGCTGTCTATTAAAATCCAGATGTTGTTATTTAAGTACTAAGAGACCTCAAAAAAAAATCGCTATTTAGTAATTGACAAGCTCAACCCCGACGGGTAGAAAGAGTAAAAAAGTTGTGTATCGTCGGCGTACATTTTTTTGGACCAGAAAGTACAAATTTATAAAATTAAGGCGTATGTATAGAAAATAGTACGGGCCCGAGAATGGAACCTAACAGAACATCACATGATAACAATTTTAAATCAGAAATTTGTCCTTTCGGACACTCGCGGTGTCCTCTGCTCCTGTTTCTAAGAAATAACGAATAATTAGCAAGACAAAAAAATTATATTATCTGTGTTCTTGACATAAATAAAATGTTATATTTCAAGATAACTTTTTGTCATTTCTTTGGAGTTGAGCGGCACCCAACCGATAGTAATTAAACTTTAGAACGGTTTCCAAGAGACAATAATTTAAAAATAAAACAAAATCCATTTTTAATTAAACAGTTGCTACATAATGCAACTTTCTTCTTTATTCGAAATTATTGAGGCGTCGCAAACTTAAAAAAGTCGTAGTTATTTATTTAATAAGAATTTAAGTAATTTTTGCAGCTTTGAAATTAAAACAGTGGATTACAGTTTAGTTTACATTGTTAAAATTAATTTTAACTTCCTTGTTTCTTTCTCATATTCTTTCGTTTGCATGTTTTGAGCTTTTATGGGATAAAATAAAGGACAGGTTTATGGCGTCATTCACGTTTCGGGAAATTTTATTACTTCGTCAAGACTAACATAAACAAAACCCTGTGACCCAAAACTTTTAGAGTAGATGTGACTAGATCTCAAATCTAAAAAGTTTTTTAGAGTATCCTATTTTCTTTTTGCAAAAAAAAATCAATATTTTCGGTTCCAGAGTCTAGAAATACTTTTTAGAGTTAGAGTTTTAATATAATACAATACCTACATATTATATATAATTTTCTAACGGAGCAATGGCCCTCTTTCATCCAACTCATATAACTTTTAAATTGTTTAACGTTTTTGTACAACCACTCGGAGTTTAATGGTTACTACTCCTATAACTAAATTTTTTTTAGTCATTGCTTATCGTGTTAAAAGTTAGATGGGATCATTCAAAATAAAACTAGCATAAAATAAAAATATTCCGTGAATTGTTTATAAAAATTAAATTTAATATATTTTAGTAGATCAACCATTTAAAAAAAATTTTGTTTGTCAAAGATGTCAGATTTTATATTTTTGGATTTATTATAATTTTTTTTTATCAAAAATATATATAAAACTGCATCGTTTCTTACCTAAAATACATGTTTTTGTGATATTGTTGTTAATAACATAAAATTTACATAATTTCGGCAAAAATGTACCTACTTTGATACAATAAAATTATACTAAAATAGCAGCGCTGCCGAGAACATCATCAGAGGAAGTAGTTTGGGAAATGAAGCGTGTAAATCTTTATTGTGTCTGGTTTCTGGCTCGATACCTTTTCGGTGTAATGCAATGTGAGTTCGTCTCATGTACTATTTTTATAAAATATTGCCAGGATTATAGGGCCTTAAAGAAATATTAATGAAAAAAGTTGAATTTGTTAATTGCCCCTATTTGTAAAAAGGGCGATACAGCATTAAAGCAACAATTATAAGAATTGTTTTAAAAGTCTCTACTACTTATCCTGTATATTATATTAAACAGAAAATAATTTCAGGTCCAATCAGCGTCAATCCTTAACCAACCTACAAAATTTCATCCTTCTCAGTCAAGTATTTTTCGAGTTT